>CM073571.1:119075750-120400250 GCA_037074715.1 Magnolia kwangsiensis | reverse complement strand
CTCGATCGCTAATCAGTAATCGGTCATGATAATCGGCCTCGATCGCTAATCGGCAATCGGTCATTATAAACGGCCTCGCTAATCGAAAATAGGTGATCGCTAATCGATAATCGGTCATGATAATCGGTCCCGATTGCTAATCGACAATCGATCATGATAAATGGCCTAGATCGCAATCGGTCATCAGTCATTCAAGGTTTAAGGGAAGGTCATAATGTGGACATCTAATTAATATTGCTCCCAACGAGTGACCCACATAGGTAGGGCCAAACATATAGTGGGCCCATGGCCTCACACAATGGTCTCATAAATCAAGTGGGTCGCATCACATGGGCCTAATGCACATCGCTATGGGCCACATCATATGGGCCAGAAATACATCTCGATGGACCTCATCATATGAGCAAGGATATATATCACAATAGCCTCACTAAATGGGTCAGAAACACATCTCAATGGGCCACGACGTATGAGCCGAGTATACATCACAATGGGCCACTACCCATGGGCTTCGATTACACAATAGGTGAGTCCTACACATGGGCCTTATACACATTAAGAGGGCTACATTAATGGGTCGCATTAATGGGTCTCATACAAATCAGATTGAGGCGGCCCTGCACACTCTAAATGAGCCCCATCAAATAGACGATCTGGATCAAACACGCACATTACATGGGGTCCACATCCCATATGGTTGGACAGCTTGGAGAAATACATACATCATGGTTGGGATCAGCACCATTCCAGGTGTAGATAAAATACATACATGATGGTGGATCCTACTGTCCTACTTGGATGGTATATATATACAACGTATACATCGATGTGGGACCTAAAGAACTTGCTGACATGAAGATAGCAATTGCATGGTGGGGTCCCTAGATGAACGGTTGGGATATAAAACATCCCTCATGATCAGGGCCCACCCAACTGCTGACGTCAATACAATAGCTATGCTGCACGTCCAGCAGGTGGATGGCTAAAATAGAACATATCTCGCATGGTAGGGCCCATAGCTACTGAAGTCCAAATAGGTGGACGGTAGGGATATAAAACGTACCTCTGGTGGGTCCCATCATCTACAGATGGATAGAGGACATAATACATACATCAAGTGCATCCACCATCCCAACTGGACGGTGGAAATACAACCCATACGTCAACGTGGATCCCATACTTCAGGTGGGTCCCACAGAACTAGGTGACGTCATTCACACTAGTTGAATAGCTGGTGTGAGATAAACTAGCCAATCCCCTTCCACTCCACCACGTAGGGCCCGCTTTAATGTACAAATATATATATATATATATATATATATATATATATAAAATAAATGGTGGGTACCACAGTACCATCCATTCATTTCTAGTAAATCAGCACCGTCTAGGCATGGGACGGTGCAGATAAGGGACATTCATCAAGGTGGATCTTCACCGTCCAGACCTTTGCACTGGATAGTGCAGATAAAATACATGCAACTTCAAGTGGGGCCACGTGGGTGGGAACGGACGGTGCAAATAAGCATACAACAGGGTGAGCTCCCATGCACCTTGCATGGACAGTGCATGCACAGAATACATTTATCTGGTGGGGTCCACGACCCAGCTGGACGGTGAGGATCTCACACATGTGGCTGGGTCCCAAAGTCCAGCATATGAATGGACAGTTTTGATATAATATATACCTCATGACACACCCACCTAATTGGGCTGTTGGTCCACCATCCTTAAATGGATGGTTTAGATGAAACACATACCTCAAGAGGGTCCCACAGGCCTTGCTGACGTGGAGCAGCAGTTGCTGCATACTGCATGGGACCCACCACCTGGATGGACGGTGTGAATAGGACACGTCACGGTGGCCCTTGCACAGCACCGTCCAGCAATGGACGGTGCAGATACAGTTACATTACGGTTGCCCTTAGCACCGTCTAGCCGTTCCAGCACCGTCCAGAGGTCTTGACGGTGTGGATGAAACAAATACATCATGTTGGGCTCCACCTACACGTGCAGGGGTGGGCCACATCCACCAAATGGATGGACGGGTAGATATAACACAGATATGGTGGGGGCCTACTAGCCGTCCAGCGACTGCCTGGATGGCACGAATGAAACACATACACGTGGTGTCCACCGTGTGGGAAGTACGAATAAAATTCATACATCATTGTGGGTCCCACGTGGGGCCCACTATAACGTTTATTTTACATCCGAGACGTTGATAAGGTCGTACGGACCTGGATGAAGGGTAAAAATAAATTTCATCTTGATCTGAAACTTCTGCATGTCCAGAACAGCTTTCAATGGTAGACGCTCAAATAACACTATTTCCAATGATACGGGCCACCTAAGTATTGGATTCGGCTGAAATTCGAAGGGAGCCCACCTAAGAAGGGGGCCCACCTAATGAATGGGTTAGATGACAAACAAACATCAGGGTGAGGCCCACGGCTGGAGCCGTGGGTCTGTGTCCGTCCGCTCGCCAGCCGCAGGTGCGGCCTGCGCCTCTGACACAGCAGCAGAAATGCTACTGTGTGTATTTTTATTTTTATTTTTAAATTCATTTTTTCTGGGGGTTTTCATATATGGGGCCCGCATCAAGTAGATCCACCCCACCGACTGCTTTCTACAGTCCATAACAAATCCATCAAGACCAATATTGGATAGATTTTGGCGTGTAGAGAAATTTAAGTGAATTTAAACGGTGAAAATTACTGTTTGCTAAGGTATGGCCCACCAGTTAGTTGGATCAACTTCATTTTTCATATAAATGGCTAAAATGATCTGGAGAATTGAATGGACGGCGTGGATTAACAACACACATCAAGGTGGGGCTTGCATGAGAGGTCCTCTCCAAAGCTTGGAATCAAGCTGATTCTTTTATTTTCATGTCCAGCATCCCTGGACGCTGGACGTTCTGGCTCAAACAAACGTTCAAGGTGGGCCCTGCTCAGGTGGGCCACTACATGGTTGGGTGGTGTGGAACAACACATAAAGTGGGCCTCACCTACAAATAACTTGGGTCCAAAACATGCTTCATGATGGGGTCCATCCAAGTGGGCCATACAGCCACACAAAATAAATAAATACAAAGAAAGGGAGGAGAGAAAGAAGCACCCACCTTTGATTTCTTCTTCCTTCATCCGCCAACACGATTTAGAGCACCAAGGAGATGATTTTAACGGTCAAGATGTTCTTTGGATGGTGGAGATGAGAGGTACAAAGTGGGCCACTCAAAGTTTTTCTCATGGAGCTCACATGGACGTGGGTTTCTTTGGAGGAAAAATGAGAGAGAGAGAATGAAAGAGAGAGAGAGAGATGATGGGAAAGAAGAGGAATGGGTGTGATGGGTGATGGTTTTTTGTTGACTTTTGGGTGAAAAGAGTAATGTGTGACATTCCTTGTTGGTGAAAAAGGAATGGATAGGTAAGGCTGTGTACTTGACTCTCATTAATGGATTGATGTGATACCTAGGGTAGAGATTCTCTTGGAAATTATGATGCGCGGTGTTTTCCTCGAACTGAATGGAGGCCCACATATCCTTGCACGGGTATTGCCTCGACGAGCGAGACACAACATCGGAACCACGACGACGGCATGGTCGTAAGGGTACAAGTCTTGAGTTGAGCAGAATTTGGAATGCGAGACACGACTCTGGATCGTGCGCTAACGCCAATAACAGATTGTAGGTCGTCGAAATTTGACCGGAAGGACCGCGAAGGTATACGAAACGGTACGGGCAAGGATACGGGTCTTACAGCCTACGAGTGGTGTGGGCAAGGCGAGGTGGTATGCTATCACACTCACTTAGTCTAGAATCTGGAATGGGCTAATGAATCACGGTGTGGGTTTCCCTTTCTTTCCAAAGTGAAGGACTCCCTTCATGGAAAAAATCTTAAGAAACACGTGGTCCCCAATCTTGAATTCCAATTGTCACCGTCGTGTATTGGCTTAACTCTTCTGTCTGCTCTGTGCTGCAAGAAGTCAACACTTGATAATGTTAATATTCTCAGAGGTTGTCTATACTAAATCTAGGCCAACCAAGCTTCTCTCACAAAATTTTGCCCAACAATGCGGTGCCCGACAAAGGCGCCCATACAGTGCTTTATAGGGAGCCATGTCAATGCTCGCTTGAAAGTTGTTGTTATAAGCGAACTCTACATAGGGAAGATAGTCATTCCATCTATCTTTGAAATCGAGCACACATGCCCGTAACATGTCTTCTAACAACTAATTTACCCATTCCATCTACCCATCAGTCTGTGGGTGGAACGTGGTACGGAACTTCAGCTTCACTCTCATTCCTTATTAGATTCAAGTCCAAAAGATAGACATGAATCATGTGTCTCGATCCAACATAACCTCCATGGGCACTCCATACAGGCATACAATCTCCTTGATGTAAAGCTTAACTAAATCATCTGCTGAGTGTGAGACTCTAATATGGAGGAAATGAGCCGATTTCATCAATCGGTCCACAATCACCCAAATGAAGTCGTGTCCCTTCCTCGTCTTCGGTAACCCGAAAATGAAATCCAAAGATATGAAGTCCCACTTCCATTCAACTATATGGGCATGGGCTAAAGTAAACCAGGAGGTCGGTGATGCTCGGCCTTGACTTGCTGGCACGTGAGACAATGGGATACAAAATCTTCAATGTAGGCCTTCATGTTGTCCCACCAGTATGAACGCTTCATATCTTGATACATCTTTGTACTACCTGGATGCCTCGCCATTTTTGAATTATGAGCAAATTCGAGAACATCCTTTCTCAAGTCATGAAGATTCGGGACGCATAAGCGGCCACGATAATATAAACCCCCATCTGAACCAATCTCCATTTAGAATCTTCATCGTGACTAGCCCATTTTCTCATCTTTACCAACCATTCATCTTCTCTCTAAGCCACAATGATCCAGTCATCAATAAGTGGCTGTATACGAATATGTACAACGCTCACAAACAGCTCCTCTACTGTAAGCTTCTGCTCGAAGTATCGCATAAAGTCTACCATGTTCCATTCTTCAATCATTAGCTGAGCCACAAATTCTATTATCTTCTTACGCCTCTATGCATCTGGCACAAGGTTGGCCTTGTCAGGATGGTAGGAGACCTCAAACTTGAAGTCTTTTAAGGTTTCCATCCAACATCGCTAGCTCATATTTAGGTCTCTCTGCATGAATATGTACTCGAGGCTCTTGTGGTCGCAAAAGAGCTCGAACTCCTTCCCGTAGAGGTAATGTCTCCAGAGCTTTAATGCAAAAATGACTGCTGCCAATTACAGGTCGTGTGTGGGGTAGTTTTCCTCATGTTTCCTCAATTATCACGACGCATAGGCAATCACTCTGTCCTTCTACATAAGAACATAACCCAGCCCAACACGAGACGCGTCAGTGTATATCGTATATCTGACCCCTTGCTCTGATAATACTAGCATGGGTGCGGACGTCGACTTGTCCTTCAATTCCTGAAAGGCTACTTCTACTTTCTAGTTTCAGGCAAACTTAAGATCTTTTTGAGTAAGCTGAGATAATAGCCTGGCTATCTTGGAAAAGTCTTTAATGAATCTGTGATAGTATCCAAAAAGTCTCAAAAAAACTCCTCACTTATGTAACCGAACTGGGCTACTCCTAGTCCTGAACTGCGGTACAAATTTCAGGCTGCAGACCCTTTGAAAATCTCCGCATCTTCATCGGCTCTTCTGCTAGTATCAAAGGAGCGTATATGGCTAGCTCCGTGACTCTGTTCTCATGCTCTGATACCAACTTGTAACACCGTAAAAATTGAGGGTTGAGCAAAGGCTCAACTCCCGAGATCCGATACATCACTTATGCAACATAGATAATGATGATTAAATATTGTCCATATTAGTGTATTAAACATAAGTAAAAATAATCTAAAATAACATATCATACTCCAGGTGTAATTAAATTAAGTAAGCAGAAGACTTAAGTACTTGAATTATAACATAAAAGTGTTTCACCATCCCGAGTATGAATCTGTTCTAGGCTAAATATATACAAGTGTTTGTTCAAAAATTTACGAAATATCAAAATGTAACTGTCCAAGTAATCTAAGTAACCCTATAATCCCATCAAATAAGAATAAGGTCTACAGAGACCCGCTTAATAGCTGAATATAGGAGAATCCCTCCGCCACATCTATGAAGTCCATTTCAGCTACATAGGCTCCATCCTCACCTGTATCTAGAACAGAGTCTGGTTGAAGTTTTTAAACACCGTCCCAATGTGGGAGTGAGTGATCAACTAAGTAGCACTATAAGGAAAAGGTTAACATGTTATCAATTCAGTCAAGTAGTAATGATAAAGCAATACAATAATCATATCCTAAGTACTCTTGTTAATGCAGGAATGATATGTATAATGATGTATGCCCTCGTCTGCACTCTCTCAGTGACATCATCTCACGATCGAGCATGGAAAACTCCCTAAACGTGCAGCTCCTCGCTAAAGAACATCCAATGCGGTGCATGATCGTGTTAGCCAAGTAATTTATTAAGCTTTTTCATATAACATATTTGGGAAGCTAAGGTACCTCCCTTTATATCACTTACCCAAACAATGATCCATTTATGGTCGTTAGTCCTAGTTAATCACATACGGTAGGTAAGTTGTAGGGCATCACCCCTGATGAAAAATAGTGGATAGGTAAGTTCACGAGTTCACACTCGAGGTCGCTACGGAGAGGCTCGTCACTTCAAGTAGGCCTGATTTATACTCGAGGTCACTACAGGAGGCTCGTCACCTGAACATAGGCTGAAAACTCGAATACGGTCTCTCATACACCACCATATTCAGCTCACGAGTTTGGGTTGCTCACTGGTCATTACGGAGAGGCTTATCACCTAAGCATAGGCCGATAGCTCGACCATGGTGTCCCATACGTCACCATTTTCGACACATGAGTCTTAGTGGTCTTGGTATCATGGTTAAACGGGCTTAACATTGGTAAGTGGTACCTTAGATTCAAGCAGTAGTGTCTATACATGGTAAACACACAATAGGCTAAACAAGTTAATTAACAAGTGCAATTAGTATGAGCACACGTTCAATTAATCGACATGGAGCACATAAGCACTCAACGTGCCCTAGCCAGAATCGACAATCACCAAACGACTCAAATTTATTAAACATATCAAATGTGGCGAAACTAGTTCGGCCACCCACTCAGGAATCGTTACTGATTTCCTAGACTACGTAGTAGTCCTAATCATTCTCAGGTACAATAGGCAGTCACATATCTTAATCATATCAATATTTAACAAATAATACAAGCATAAATCTTATTTGAGCATTTCATCAAACACATTCGACAAGTCGACATACATATGAATTTCATCCATAAATCATGTAGTGACAATTTACAATACATGAAGAAAACTATTCATATGACTAAGGAAACTAAGATTCCTATCTTAATACACTTAATAAGTACAATCAATCAAAAAAATCTCATTCAGACACTTTAACAAATTCTTAGACTACACATTCCCAAATATATAGGCCGGACTTGTTATGTCCTAAATTATAACAATTCATTTCACAACATCGGTTATATAGTATATAACATACATGTATCTAAGATTAGATCTTACTATAAACACAAACCAGGATTTCACATTCATTTAAAGATTTTAACAAAAACATAAAATGCACTTTATATTCACATAATTTCACACATGTATAGTTTATCAAAAAATGTCGTAACTAATATCATATGGCAGCAATCAAGTCAAGCTTAAATCATTGCTAACAATGAAAGCCTTGAAAACCATAACCTAAACATTTATAGTCTGCACCGTTCATCGGTTTGCTTGTTAGAAACTTGGTTCGTACACTACGCTTCCATCTACGACATAATGACTACCTAAATCACGAAATAGGTTAGCTATTTCATCGATTCCTCTATTTAGATTCCTAAAATGAAATTAAGGGTCAGATTTCTTACCCAAATCAGAGTTCAAATGACTCGTGTAGATAGATGTAGGGGTGATCTAATATGTGTAGGCGTAAGGGAGAAACACTACCTTGATCTCCCAAACTCTCTTTCTTCTCTCTCCTAGGGTTTGGAGAAAATTCGTATGGAATGGGAATGGGATGGTTTAAGGTCCTTAAATAGGCCCAGATCTGGTTCAAATGGCCTCAAGGCCATGGTATACTTAGGTTATAGCCAAAGGCTGTCTGTTTCAAGCAAATGGGACTCATCTGGAGGCCCATTATTCACTTACGTCATGGAGTAAGTTCCATGACCATGGATCTAAGTCTATTATGATTTCAATATGATTGGATTTATGGATCGACCTTGGAGGACCAGTTTCATTTCAATAGTCATCGTGACTTGATCAAGGTCACAAGTATACCGACATGTGTAGGAAAATTTTCCTGATCCAAGGGTATAATTTGGTTAAAATCTGATGGTCTGAAGTCTTCAATTTCACTCGTAAGCGAATGGTCCAATTCAATTAAGTTTGAATTCATTTTCTAAAGATATTCGCATTTCTCACACACTTTTCTCAAGGATTAAGTTGTGCATTTCTGGATACTATTTGGGCTTGATTCCCACGATGCTTGTCAAGCCTAGTACGATGGTCATACCCTTATAGTTCCACAGTAATCGGACTTTCGATGCGCAGTCCATATCTGATTTGGAGTTTCAATGCGCTCCTGAGAGTAACTGGATTTTGATATTGCTCTTAAGTTCTAAAGTCATGTTGAGTTAGTGATTCTAATGGTTTTGGATCTTGCAGTTCATATAGATAGTGGTTCAAGATAATTCACAGATTAACTTAGTTTAGTACTTAACTAATTTGTAACGCCCTGAAAATTGGGGGTCGTGTAGAAACCCAACTCCCGAGTTCCAGACCATCACTTATGCAACAAATATACTTATGATTAAATGTTGTCTGAGTTAGTGCATTAACATGAGTGAGATTTTACCAAACTGCAATTCATACTCCAGATCTAGTGATAAAACGCAAGCGAAAGACTAAAAGATATATATATCACTGTATCTAAAACAAAAAATCTCGATCTGTCTCCAAAGTATGAATATAACTATGAGTCACAAATACATATAACAAACCAAAATCAAAGGTCATATGATAGTCCAACTAGCAAAATCCCACTGATCCAGGCCACCTATGCGAAGCCGTCAAAAAACTGCATGTACAAGAACTCGTCCTGGTCCTCGTAGTAGTCCGGCTCCAGCTCCTGAATCACCTCGCTATCTGCATCTAAAACAGAGTCTGGTAGGTGTTGCAACACCGTCCCATAACGTGGGAGTGAGTGATCAACTCAGTGGAATCATAGAGCAAAGATTAGCATGTTATCAAATCAATCACGCGATAATAGTAAAGCAAATAATCAGACATTCTTAGATACTGTTATTAATGCAAGGATGAGATGCAGTAATGATGCATGCCCTCATTGACATACTCCCTCATGCGACACCATCTTACGTCCACGGCATGCTTTCTTCCCTCAGTGCTCCACATCTTCCAGGCACATGCAGTGCGATATGAATATGATTATCGAGTTTTTATTAGTCCTTTCATACAGCAGTATTGGGAAACTAAGGTACTTCCCTTATATCATTCCCAACACAGATCCTGTCTAGGGTCGTCACTCCTAGTAGTCTCATATGATGATATATTTCTAGGTCACTGCAAGGGCTTCCAGGTTGTTACTTGCACTCGTTGCACCGCTCCCCCATCACCTTATCAATACAAGCCTAGTTGCAATCTTGTTGCTACAGAAGGGTCATCGCCTCACGTAGACTCAGAATACACTCGAGGTCACTACAAAGGGCTCGTCACCAATCAGAGTAGGCCGACAGCTCGAATGTAGTGTCCCATACTACCACAATCGGCTCACGAGTCTAAGGTTCTCATTGGTTGTAACACCCTGAAAATCGGGGGTCGTGTATAACCCGACTCCCGAGTTCCAGAACATCACTTATGCAAAAAGAATGAATATGATTTAAAGTTGACTGAGTTAGAGCATTCACATGAGTAAGATTATACCAAAACTGCATTTCATACTCCAGATTCAGTAATAAAACGCAAGCGAAAGACTGAAGACTATATATATCACTGTATGGAAAATAAAATAAATCTCAACTATCTCCAAAGTATGAATACATCTCTGAGTCTCATATACATGTAAATAAACAAAAATTAAATTGTCGTAAGGTCCAACTATGAAGTCCCGCCAATCCAGGTCACCTACGCAAAGCCGTCGTGAAACTGCATATATGAGAACTCTCCTGCTCCTCATCGTAATCTGGCTCTGCCTCCTAAATCGCCGCCTCACCTGCATCTAAGACAGGGTCTGGTGGGTGTAGCAAACCCCATCCCGTAATGTGGGAGTGAGTGATCAACTCAGTGGAATAATAGAGCAGATATTAACATGTTCTCAAATCAATCATGTGATAATAGTAAAGCAATAAATCAAATATTCCTAAATACTGTTGTTAATGCAATATGACATGACATGATGGATGCCCTCACCGACATTCTCCCTCATACGGCACCATCTGCGTCCGCAGCATGCTTGCATACTGCTCAGTGCTCCACATCTTCCAGGCACATGCAATGTGATGTGGATATAATTACCAAGTTGTTATTATTCCTTTTCATACAGAAGTATTGGGAAACTAAGGTACTTCCCTTATATCAATCCCAACACAGATCCTGTCTAGGGTCGTCACTCCTAGAAATCACATACGATGTTACATTTGTAGGTCGCCGCAAGGGCTACCAGGGCTGTTGCTAGCACTTGTTGCACCGCTCCCCCATCACCTTATCAATACAGGCCTAGTGTACTCTCGTTGCTACGGAAGGGTCGTCGCCTCCCGTAGACTCGGAATACGCTCGCGGTCACTACAAAGGGCTCCTCACCTGATTAGTGTAGGCCGACAGCAAGAATATAGTGTCTCATACCACCATAATCTGCTCACGAGTCATAGGTGCTCACTGGTCACTACGGGGAGGTTTGTGGCCCCAGCGTAGGCCGACAGCTCGACCACGGTGTCCCATACCACCATGCCCAGCTCATGAGTCTTTATGGATCAAGGTACCATAGTTGACAGGGTTTTCAATGGTAAGTTCAGTACCCTAGGTTCAAGCAGTTATGACTCATACAGAACATACAATGGCCAGTCGGGTTACTTGACGTTCTCGACTAGTACGAGCGCATCGCAAGTTGAACGACATGAAGTGCGTGAAACACTTCACGTGGCCTAACCACTGCCGCCAACTCAAAACACGACTCGCGTTCATCGACGCGTCCTTCTTGGCCAATAGAAGCCAACCACGAATTTACTCTGTTACCGACTGTCTGCACTAAGCATAGTCCCAAACATTTGTAAATCAGCATCAATAATAATGTGAGAGTAATTGAAATGCAATACAACAATTCAAGCATGTTATCACATGTTATAACATACAACTTAAGCAATTTATTCAACACATGCATTTCATACATACAATGTAATCTCTACATATTGCCGACATGATGGAAATCATTTACATCAGCATATTACTTGAGAATTCAATCTCAAAACTATTTCATAACACCATATACTCAATACATACTAATACAAACATTCATACAAACATTTAGTCTACACACTTAAGTCTACATAATGTATGTCGACTCAAAATGCGCCTTTGGGCAAATCTCTTCGCCAAACCAATTATGCACGCATTCCTAATATCCTAATGCGACAAATAGCCATGATAAACAATTCAGCAAAATATGGATGCAAACTGTATTTCCTACAAATGACTAAAATGCCCTAAATCTCATATTTCCCGTACGTTTACGAAACAGAAAACGGACAGTATGTTGTACATGTCAAACGGCATTGTCGTCGATAATCTACTATTAAACGACATTAAAAGCGTTGAAATCAGCCAATCAAAGCGTCTAAAATCCTCACCTTTTACCTTAGATGTGTGTCGTTTCGAACGGAGCGTATACGCTTCGTCTATGGCGAACAGGCGACCTAATACACAAGCTACATAAGCTACATCACTGATGGATTGAAGGAAACTCCAAATCAGCAAGTGTTTAGAGTTTTTCCTTACCTAGAAATGCGGCGGAATCACCGGGAAAGTGATTGAGATGCGTTGCTTAAGCACGTGCAACAGCTAGTGCAGGTGGCAGGAAGATCATTCCCACACTCTCTCATAAACTCTCACTTTTTCTCTCTCTCTAGCTAGGGTTTCTAGCAAATTTGGATGGGTGAGATATGTAAGGGTTTAAGGCCCTTTTATAGCCTAAAACAATTCCAAATTAGGCTTGGGAACAATGTTTACTTGAGGTATAACCAAATCGGGGCTTTTCTGGTCCAAAAGAGTAGTTCGGGAGGTCCCCTGGCCGAACGCGATTGTACTTAAGCTCATGGTCACTGGATGTTGCTCACACCCAGTTTTCAGTCCGGCAGAGTTCATAGATCGCACGTGGCGGTGCAGTTTCAGTTTAGCGGTCATCGCACCAAGATCAGGTCTACAAGTCTCATGATATGAAAGAGAAATTTTTCCTGATCCAAGGGTTTAATTTGGCTGAATTCTGTCGGTCAGAACGCTTAATAATAACGTGCCAAGTCACGTGCCAGATTTGAATTAAAATTTCCAAATCTAACCCTATTCTCACTCTCTTCACTCCAGGCTCAATGAAATAACCTCTGAACGTCGGTTGGGCTTGATTTTTGAAATGATTGTCAAGTCCAGCTAAACGGTCATAAAGGTCTAAGATTGTAAGTATCAGACTTTCGACGCGTGGTCTAGATCCAACACAAAGTTTCAAAAGGTTCCTGAGAACAAACCGGTTTAGAGTTTGATCCAAGGTTTTAGGATATTATAGCATCATTGGTTCTACAAGTTTTGGGTCTTGTAGAACGTATTTAAAGTGTTCAGGGACAATTTTGTAGTTACTCTAGCGTTGCGCTAGCTAACTTACGCTTATTTTCTAAAGGAATTAATCCTACGAGATTTTTGATCGAGTTAGTACTTGAGTCTAAGTACGAATTTTTCCAAGGCGTTACACTGGTTACTAAGAGGAGGTTTGTGGCCCCAGCTTAGGCCGACAGCTCGACCCCAGTGTCCCATACCACCATGCCTGGCTCATGAGTCTTAATGGATCAAGGTACCATGGTTATCAGGGTTTTCACTGGTAAGTTCAGTACCCTAGGTTCAAGCAGTTATGACCAATACAAGGTGAACATACGTCGGTCAGTCGGGTTGCTTGACGAGCTCGATTAGTACGAGCGCACCTCAAGCTGAATGACATGAAGTGCATAAGCACCTCGTGTGGCGTAACCACTGCCGTCAACCCAAGCACGACTCGAGTTCGTCGATGCATCCTTCGTGGTGAATAGAAGCCAACCACGAATTCAAATCTGTTACCGACTACCTGGACTAGAGTATAGCCCCAAACACTTGTAATTTAATTCAATTATCATATGAGGGTGACAGAAATGAAATACAAATAATCCAAGTATGTTAGCAACATGTTATAACATACAACATAAGCAATTCAACCAAACATAAGCATTTCATGTATATGGGGAAAATCAATCCAACATAACAAATATGGAGGAAATCATATACATCATCATATTAATTGAGAATCCAATCTCCAAACTAATCTACAATAATATTTACTCAATACTTACTTATACAAAACTTTATACAAACAGTTAATCTACACACATTAGCCTACATAGCATATGTCGTCCAATAATGTGCATTAGGGCGAATCTCTTCGCCGAATAGATCATACACTGTAACGCCCGTGAAAAATCCATACTTGGGCTCGAGTACCAACTCGACCCGAAATTGCGTAGAATTCATTCCTTTAGAAAATATGACTAGGTTAGCTAGTGCAACGTTAGAATAGCTGGGAAATGGTCCCTGATCACTTTAAATACGTTCTACAAGGCCCGAAGCGAGTGGAACCAAGGGTGCTATAATGCTCTAAAGCCTCGGATCAAACTCTAAACCGGTTTGTTCTCTGGACCACTTTGAATCTTTGTATTGGATCTAGACCGCACGTCGAAAGTCCGATACCTCCTATCTTAGACCGTTAGAACCGTCTAGCTGGACTTGACACTCATTCCAAAAATCAAGTCAAACCGATAATCACAGGCTATTTCATTGAGCTCGGACCGAAGAGAGTGAGAATAGGGTTAGAATTGGAATTTGAAATTCAAATCTGGCACACAATTTGACGCATCAGTATTGAGCGTTCTGACCGTCAGAATACAGCCAAATTACATCCTTGGATCAGGAAAAATATCTATTATATATCACGAGACTTATAGGCCTGATCTTGGTGCGATGACCGTTAAACTGAAACTGGGCCGCCACGTGCGATCTGGGAACCCAACCGGTCTGAAAACTGGATGTGTGCTAGATCCAGTATGCATGAGCTTAAGTCCGACCGCATTTGGCCTGGGGACCTCCAGAAATGCCCTTTTGGACCGAAACGGCCCCGATTTGGTTAGGCACCAAGTAAACATTGTTCTCAAGCCTATTTTGGGCATGTTTTAGGCTATAAAAGGGGTTGAAACCCTCACTCCTCTCTTCCATCCGAATTTGGGAGAAGCCCTAGCTTGGGAGAGAGAAAAGGTGAGAGATTGTGAGAGTGTGGGAGAGTTCTTCCTGCCACTTGTACTGCGCATTTCACGTGCTTAAGCAACACACCTCCACCGCTTTCCCGGCGATTCCACCGCGATCCTAGGTAAGTAAAAACCCTAAATAGTTGTTGATTTGAGTTTCCCTTGTTTCCATAGCGATGTAGCTTATGGATCTTGTGTATTAGGCTCCTTATTCGCCGTAGACGAGGCGTATACGCTCCGTTTCAATTCCCGAGTCTACAAGACATAAGGTGAGGATTTTAGACGCTTTGATTGACGGTTCCCAACGCTTTCAATGTCGTTTAATAGTAGATTCTTGACGGCATCGCCGTTTGACATGTACAAAATGCTCTCCGTTTCCCGTTTCGTAAGCTAACGAAGAATATGAGATTTAGGGCATTTTAGTCATTTGTAGGAAGTACTGTTTACATTCATATTTTGCTGATGTGATTGACATGGTTTGTTGTCGCATTAGGAAGTTAGGAATGCGTGCATAATTAGTTTGGCGAAGAGATTCGCCTAGTTGCGCACTTTGGGTCGACATACTATATGTAGACTTAAGTGTGTAGTGTATGTGTTTGTATAAATGCTTGTATTAGTATGTATTGAATTAAATGATGTTATTTGATAGTTTGTGATTGATTTTTCAATTATTATGCTGACCTAAATGATTTTCTACATGTTGACTAAATGCATGATTTCATTACATGTATGGAATTTATGTGCTTGAGGATTTGCTCAAGTTGAATGATATAACATGTGTTAACATGCTCACATGATTGTATTTCAATTCCAATGCTCTTACATAACTTGTTGATGTGATTCCATAAGTGTTTGGGACTAGGCTTAGTCCAGGCAGTCGGTAACCGAGCGAATTCATGGCTGACTGGTCATAGCCACGAACGACGCGTCGATGAACGTGATTCGTGTTGAGAGTTGACGGCAGTGGTTAGGCCACGCGAAGTGTTTTACGCACTTCATGTCGTTCAGCTTGAGATGCGATCGCGCTAGTCGAGCCCGTCAAGTAACCCGACTGGCCGATGTTTGTTCACCTTGTATGTATCATAACTGCTTGAACCTAGGGTACTGAACTTACCATTGTAAACCCTATTAACCGTGGTACCTTGATCCACGAAGACTCATGAGCCGGGCATGGTGGTATGGGACACCGTGGTCGAGCTGTCGGCCTACGCTGGGGCCACAAACCTCCCCGTAGTGACCAGTGAGCACCTTGACTCGTGAGCAGATTATGGTGGTATGGGACACTATATTCTAGCTGTCGGCCTACACTGATCAGGCGACGAGCCCTTTGTAGTGACCGCGAGCGTATTCTGAGTCCACGGGAGGCGACGACCCTTCCGTTGCAGTAGAGTACGGTAGGCCTGTATTGATAAGGTGATGGGGGAGCGGTGCAACGAGTGCGAGCAACAGCCCTGGCAGCCCTTGCAGTGACCTACGAAATATACATCGTATGAGATTCCTAGGAGTGACGACCCTAGACAGGATCCGTGTTGGGATTGATACAAGGGAAGTACCTTAGTTTCCCAATCCTGCTGTTTGAATGGACTAATAACAACTTGGTAATCATATCACCATAGCATTGCATGTGCCTGGAAGATGTGGAGCACTCTAGGGAGTGTGGCATGCCGCGGTCGTAAGATGTTGCCGCATGAGGGTGATCGTCGGTGAGGGCATACATCACGTCATGTCATCTTGCATTAACAACAGTATTAGGATTGTCTGATTTACTGCTTTACTATTATCGCGTGATTGAATTGTGAACATGCTAATCTTTGCTCTATGATTCCACTGAGTTGATCACTCATTCCCACGTTACGGGATGGTGTTTGCAACACCCACCAGACCCTGTTGTAGTTGCAGGTGAGGACGAGATCCAGGAGGTGGAGCTAAATGATGACAAGGACCAGGATGAGTTCTCGTATATGCAGTATCATGACGGCTTCCCGTAGGTGACCTGGATCGAGGGGACATCAGTGGGACTTTTCTTTTTGAACATTATTCTTTTGTTATGTATATGTACATGAGACTCAGTGATGTAGTCATACTTTGGCGACAGATGAGATTACTTTGCTTTTCCATACAGTGATATATACATTGTTTAGTCTTTCGCTTGCTTTTATCACTGGATCTGAAGTATGAATTGCAGTTTTGGTATACTTTTACTCATGTGGATGCTTTAAATCAGACAATATCGAATCATAACCATTTTTGTTGCATAAGTGACGGTCTGAAACTCGGGAGTTGAGTTTATTCACGACCCCCGATTTTCAGGGTGTTACATACACGCATAACTAGCATAGGTACACGACAAATACACATGGCAATCATATTAGCAAAATACGTACATATACCGTATTTCCTATAAATACCTAAAATACCCTAAATCACATATTCTTCATACGTATTCGGAATGAAAAACGGGCAGCATGATCTACATGTCAAACAACATTCTTGTCACTAATCTACTATTAAACGGCATTGAAAACTTTGAAAACAGGTAACCTAAGCATCTAAAATCCTCACCTTACGTCGTAGAAGCGTAACGAATCAAATAGAAACTCTACGCTTCGTCAACGTCAATATGACGACTTATATCACAAGATAAGTCAGCTACTTCGCTACTTGTATCGATAGAATTTCTAAAACAGGTCAAGGTTAGGTTTTTCTTACCTAGAATGAAGTCAGAATCACCGGAAGAGTGATTAGAACACGATGGCTAATTACGTGTAGTAGCAAGATCGAGTGACAGAAACTTTCCTTCACAACTTCCACACAATCTCTCTCTTTTCTCTCTTCTCTTTCCTAGGGTTTCTCGCAAATTCGTATGGGAGGGATGTGAGAGGGTTTAAGGTCCTTAAATAGGTTAGAAACTACCTATTTAGACTTTAAACCAAGGTATACTTGGGTTATAGCCAAATCGGGTCCTTTTCGATCCAAAAGGACATTTCTAGAGGTTTCTTGACTGAACGCCGTCGGACTTAAGCTTATGGATGTTGGATCCTAATCATATTAAGTTTTCAGTTCGATCGGGTTTCCAGATCGTACGCGGCAGACCAGTTTCAGTTCAGTGGTCACTGAGATTCGATCAGGGATTTCAAGTACACTGACATGAGTGGGAAATGTTCCCTGATCCGAGGGTGTATTTGGGTCAGATTCCAATGGTCTGAATGCTTATAATTAACCAGCAAGTGACACGTGCCAGATTTATTTAAATCACATTTAATTTATAAAGAATTCTACTCTCTCTCACACTCCTTGCTCCAGGCTCAATGAAATAGCCTCAGGACATCAGTTGGGCTTGATTTTCGAAACGATTGTCAAGTCCAAATAAGCGGTCATAATGGTCTAAGATTGTAGATATTGAACTTTCGATGCGCGGTCTAGATCCAATACAGAGTTTCAAATGGTTCCTAAAAACAGACGGGTTTAGAGTTCGATCCTAGGTTTCAGGATGCTATAGCGTTAACAATTTCACAAGTTTTGGGTCTTGTAGAACGTATTTAAAGCGATCAGTGCTAATTTCATAGCTAATCTAACATAGCGCTGGTTAACTTGCGTTTAATTTCTAAAGGAATTAATCCTAAGTGATTTATGCCTGAGGTGGTACTCGGGTCTCTGTACGGATTTTTCTAAGACGTTACAATCTACCCCCCTTAAACAATAAATTTCATCCTCAAAATTTGTACCTTTTCGTACTCCTCGAGAAGCTGTGGGTAGTTCTTTTTTACTTCGGCTTCTATCTCCCATGTAGTCTCCTCTTTAGTGTCATGCGTCCACAACACCTTCATAAGGGGGATGACCTTGCTACGCAATACCTGCTCCTTCCTGTCTAATATATGCGTCGGTTGCAGTATATATGTAACATCTTCACCTAACTGCACCTGCTCCCATCTGATGATGTGGGAAGGATCAGGAACGTATTTCTTCAGCATAGAAACATGAAATATGTTGTGTATGCTCGAGAGGGGTGTAGGCAAAGCCAGACGATATGCCACTGTACTCACACGGTCAAGAATCTGGAACGGATCAATAAATCGCGGTGCTAGCTTCCCCTTCTTCCCGAACCGAAGAACTCCCTTCATAGGGGAAACTTTCAAAAATACGTGATCTCCAACCGTAAACTCTAGCGAGCACCGTCTCGTATCGGTATAACTCTTCTACCTGCTCTGCGGTGTAAGAAGTCGGCCTCTGATGATGTCAATCTTTTTCGAGGTCGCATGCACTATCTCTGTGCCAATCAATTTGTGCTCACCGACCTCTGCCCAGCAATGCGGTGCTCGGCAAGGACGCCCATATAAGGCCTCATAAGGTGTCATACCGATACTGGCCTGAAAACTGTTGTTGTACGCGAACTCTGCATATGGAAGATAGTCATCCCAATTGTCTTTGAAGTCCAACACGCAAGCCCGCAGCATGTCCTTTAGAATCTAGTTCACTCGCTCTGTCTGTCATCTGTCTGTGGGTGGAATGCAGTACTAAACTTTAACTTCACACCTATAGCTTTCTGGATGTGAGTCCAGAAAATAGAAATAAAGCATGTGTCTCTGTCCGACACGATCTCTAACGGAACTCTATGATGTATAGTCTAGCCAACTCATCTGCAGAGCTCATAACTCTGATCGGTAGGAAGTGCGTCGACTTCGTCAAACGGTTGACGATCACCCATATAGAGTCGTAGCCCTTCCTCGTCTTCGGCAGTCTCGAAATGAAATCCATAAAAATAAAGTCCCACTTCCACTCAGCTATGGGCATAGGCTAAAGGAGACCAGGAGGTCGGTGGTGCTCTGCCTTCACCTGCTGGCAAGTGAGACAACGGGACACGAAATCTGTGATGTGGGTCTTCATGTCATCCCACCAATAGGTCCTCTTCGCATTACGATACATCTTTGTGCTGCCCAGATGCATCGCACGTCTAGAACTGTGCGCAGCCTCGAGAATCTCTCATCTCAAGTCGGGGATATCTGGGACGCATAGGCGGCCACAATAACATAAGCTCCCATCTGTTCCAACTCGCCACTCGGCGTCTGTATCATCACTGGCCTGCTCTCGAAGCTCAGTCAAATGCTCATCATCCCTCTGCGCCGCGATGACCCTGTCATCGATAATAGGTCGCACCTGAACATGTGCAATAAACTCAAATGGTTCCTCCACAGTGAGTTTCTGCTCAAAGTCTCGTAAAAACTCAACCATGTCCCACTCAGCTACCATCAGTGGAGCCGCAAACTCTACCTCCTTCTTGCGGCTCAAGGCGTCAGCCACCAGGTTCGCCTTGCCCGAATGGTAGGAAACTTCGAACTTAAAGTCCTTCAAAATCTCCATCCATTGTCGCTGCCTCATATTCAGGTCTCGATGCGTGAATTTGTACTTAAGGCTCTTGTGGTTGTAAAAGAACTCAAACTCCTCTCCATAGAGGTAATGTCTCCAGAGCTTTAGTACGAAAATGACCGCTGCCAACTCTAGATCGTGTGTAGGGTAATTCTCCTCATGCTTCCTCAACTATCTCGAGGCATATACAATCACCCTGTCCTTCTGCAAAAGGACACAACCTAGACTAACGCGAGACGCTTCTGTATATATCGTATACTTGACCCTTTTCTCTGGCAATACTGGCACAGGGGCGGACGTCAACTTGTCCTTCAGCTCCTGAAAAGCTGCTTCGGCCTTTGCATTCTAGGAAAACTTCAAATCCTTCCGTGTCAACTGAGATAGAGGTCTGGTGATCTTTGAGAAATCTTGAATGAAACGTCGATAGTAGCCTGCCAATCCCAGAAAACTCCTCACCTCAGTGACTGAACCAGGCTTCTCCCAGCCCTGAACTGCGGCTACCTTGGTGAGGTTTACCGATATGCCTTCCTTAGACACCACGTGTCCCAGGAACTTGACTTCTTCCTTCCAGAAGTCACACTTACCGAACTGAGCAAACAACTGATGCCGTCTAAGAGCATCCAGGACTGAGCCCAAGTGCTCCTCATGCTCCTCTCAACTCCTGGAGTATATCAAGTTGTCATCAATGAATACGATGACGAATCGATACAGAAATGACCGAAGTACACTGTTCATCAGGTCCATGAACACGGCTGGTGCGTTCGTAAGACTGAACGACATCACGAGGAACTCATAATGGCCAAAGCTAGTCCTGAAAGCTGTCTTCTGCACGTCCTCATCCCTGACGTGCACCTGGTGATACCCTGACTGAAGATCAATCTTCGAGAAGTACTGCGTCCCTTTCAACTGATCAAACAAGTCTTCTATCTTGGGCAAGGGATACTTGTTCTTTACTATCACCTGATTCAGCCTGCGATAATCAATACACAATCGCAAAGCACCATTCTTCTTCTTTACAAACAACACGGGCGCTCTCCAAGGAGACACGCTAGGGCGTATGAAACCCTTTTCTAGCAGCTCATCAATCTGCCTCCTCAGTTCCTCCATCTCACAAGGAGGCATACGATACGTCGGTAGTGAAATGGGTGTCGCACCGGGCGTTAGATCGATAGTAAAGTCGACCTCAAGCCGAGGAGGTAGCCCCGGGATCAACCTGAATACATCATCAAAATCTCATACTACAGGGATGTCTCTCATCCCCGGATCATCATCATAATCCAACAGAGCAGTGAAACAACTCAGTCGAGAAGGATGACTGACCTAAACCGGAAAGGTGAAAGCTGTGCCCTCAGGTCCATAGGCTGTCACCAACCTAGTCTCGCAGTCAATCTCTACTCGCATCTCGGTGAGCCAATCCATACCAAGTATGACGTCGTAGTGGAATAGGGAGACAACCAACAGGTCAACAGTCACTGTCATGCTACTCAAGTCTATCAAACAACTCTCGCAGACTCTAGTAATGTCAGAAAAATCCCCTGTAGCCGTAATGAGAGTCGTCCCCTTCGCGAGGGCTGTAACCAATCCCAGTCTCTTGACTGATGTGCATGAAATGAGCGAAGTAGTGGACCCAGTGTCCACCAGTAGGAAAATAAAAATACCTGTAATCTGTGTCGTAACCTCGAAAGCCATAGGACTACCGTCTGATACCTCGGATGCCTCAGTTGTGAGTGCATGCACCCGAGCCTACTGTGGACGGTTCGGCCGCAGTACCATGGGCAGTTGAGGCGGCCGAAACTGAGGTACTGGAGGTCTGAAGGAAGGATGCGCAGGAGCTGACCATAACGGTGGAGCAGATAATGCCTATGGGTGAGGATGATCGATCTTCTGGGGTGGTGAAAACCCTTTATCTCTCATCCGAGCAAAGCAGCTCTCTGCAGTGTGACCTGATTTCCCCCAGTAAGTACAGGTCACACCCGGGCATCTCATCGGGAGCACTGGCGCTGTGATCCCAGGAGGAAAGTCGATGCGAGGCCTCTTACCGAGGATTGGCCTGCCCTGAGTATCTGGTCGTGGCCTAACAACCATAGGGCCACGAGAACGTGTTAAGCGATCTACATCCTGCTCTACCCACATAGACATGTGTATCATCTCGGCATAAGAGGGTATGCTGACACAACACATCTTCGACCGAATATCAGGTCTCAAGCCCTCAGAAAAACGTCGTATCCGCATCTACTCATCCGTAAGTATCATAGGGACATATCTGCCCAACTCTATAAATCGATGCTCGTACTCCGTAACTGACATGCCTCCCTGCCTGAGGCGCAAAAACTCATTCTCCCTCTCATGTCGATAGGTCTGCGGATAGTATTTCTCATGGAAACAGAACTCGAATGCTGCCCAAGTCCATATGTAGCCAACTGCAACCGTCCGCAGTATACTATCCCACCATAAGATGCCCTCTCTCTCGAACATGAAAGTGGCCAACTCAACCTGCTCAGACTCCGAGCAGTGCAGCATCCTCAACATCTTCGAGATACGGTCGAGCCAGTACTCGGCCTCTTCGGGTCTGTGAGAACCCACAAAAGTAGGAGGTCGCAAGTGCTGGAATCGCTCAAGTAGGCCTCTGGTATCAGCAGCATTCCCCATAGGGTAGGCAGATGGTGCAGGATGAGCCATACCCTCATCCTGAGTCAAAGTCCTAGCATCATCAGCTGGATGCGTAGATGGCGCAGGTGGAGTCGCACTCCCACCCTGGGCTAAGGCCCCTGCGATAGTAGTTAAAAGCTGTTGATGCTGCTGGTGCATTATGGTCATCAACTACTCAAATCTATCAGGAGGTGGAGCAAGCTGAGGCACATACTGGGTGGAGGAAGACGCACGGTACTGCTAGCGAACTGGTGGTGTGAAAGGTGGCGGTCCGACTGCAAGACCCGCAGAAGGTTAAGACTCAAGTGCAGTCTCACGAATCAGGCCCACAGCAAGGTCCATACGATCATCACTCTAGGGAGGGACTCGATCCATCGGCTCACCCAGCGTAAGACGAGTCGTGCTCTGAGTAACCTTAGGTGGTATTCCATATATTCAAAATAGGGTCAACCTAGTCAGTTTCAGCAATAGCACAAACACACTACACAATCATTCACACAACAAACCGAAGAAACTCCATACATTTCATTTAATCAAAATTTGTCACAATACAAGAGATATATCTTTACATGCATCATGACAAGAAACACATGGGAAACTAAGCTAGCCAAAGCTACAACTGGAACATAAACCAACTACTAAGCCTTCTCAGGCTCACACACAGAAAACACAAAATAACCTACAAACGACCAACAAACATCTGCAATCTAATCACTCGTCCGAGTCTGGCGATGGAGGAGGGGCACCCTTATCCTGCTGACAACACAGGATGGCCTTCAAGGTGCAAGTCACCTTGCCAAACTTTCGCTTCATGACGGCCTTGGTACCCACAAGCTCTTGTTTTACCTCGGCCCGGAGTTCTTGGACTTTCCGTCGCAAAGCAACCTGACTCTCCTTATGTCGGGCTATGTGAGCATCCCTAGTGGCTCGAGTCACAGGAGGAGGGCTCTCATCAGTATCCTGAGCCTCCTCTTCTTCTTCTTCCTGGCATTCTTCTTCTATTTCTGCCCCACCTTCTTCTTCACTTTCATCCTCTTCACTATCATATTCACCCTCGCTGTCATCATCAAGCTGAGCCTCACGCTGCCGAGGCCCTATCTTCATTTGGTTCATAGTAGCCTCGTTGATGTAATGAACCAGCACAGGCAACTCCGGCCCAAGTTTGTAAGCAAACTCAAGCGCAATCTTGCATATTAGCCGGCCAAAGGGAAGTGACTCAGAAATTCTTCTCGATTTCGCTACGAGGATGATCTGTCGCAGCACAAACGTGGGCATGCACACGTTCTCTCCCTGGCCCACTTGATACAGGAAGTCTACCACGAGACGCGTGCATTCACTACGATTGCTCCACCTGGGATAAACATTAAACATGCAGATGTGGTAAAGCAGACGAAAGTCATCTGACATGTGGGTCGCTAAGAGGCTCTTATTACGCTGTCACTCAGCTAAACCCCCACATAGAAACCTGGTGCAGTGATCTTGCTCACGAACACTCTTCAGGTTCTTAGCACTCGGATGTACCTCGCCAAGAGGCATGTTCAGAAGTTGAGCTATCAACCGAACATCGATCGTGGCTTCCCGATCTCTATCAAAGGGAATCCTGAACTGCAGTGGCTCCAGCGTAGGGTCCTGAATATGAGCATAAAAGGCACGAACAGTGCTCACATTAGCACGAGACTGGCCTTCAAAGCGCGGACCCCACCTGGCAGCCTCAATGCGCTCAAACAACAAGAACTCACTAAAGAGTCGCCCATCCACATGCACCTCAAAAAGAACCTTGCGATCCGTGTACGCGCCATGGGCCAAGTCCGCCAACAATGCTCTTCCGATTAGAGCCTGGGGATCCAAATCTCGCTTTGTGTGTATTTCTCTCCCAACACTTGGACTAGCGGTGACACTTGGACTAGGCCCAACTTTATCAGCTGCACTCTTCCTCTTTCCCATGAGAGAGGACGGTGGAAAGGGAGAAAAAGGTTAAAATAGCCTCTATAAAGGCCATGGAAAAGTGATGAAGGGGAGAGAAAGGGCTGACCTAATGGGCTGCCATAAATCTAGGTCTAAGAGAGGAGGGAAACAAGCCCTAAAAGGCTGGGATTGCAAAGGTAAAAGGAAGAAATGGGTTGGGTTGGAAGCTTACACGATTTGAGCTTCAAATGGAGGATATAAGAGCTTAAAACGTGAGAGAATGGAGAGAGAGGGGAGTGTGTACCTATAACACCCCGAATTTTTGCCAACCTGGGATTAGACGTCCTTAGGCAATGGGTCAATCCTAACACCTGATTAACTTCTCAAAACTTAATCCAAAAGTCTCAAATCCCTATTTCCTTCGAAAATCTCACCTTTCACTACTTTATCCTTCAAAATTTTCTAGGAGCTTTCATATTAGACACAAATCTTAAAGTTTAGGTGATGTTAATTAATACTTAAACTAAAAAGTACTATGAACAGTAAATAAATAAATAAAAAGAGTTTTTAACCATTAACCTTTTGTAATCTTATGAAATAAGTAGGCTATTTGGATATATTAGCTTCTCCTACCCCAAAATCATATATTGCATGTCAAATAACTCATCCCAAGTTCTAAAATACACCCATTTCAAATATCAGATGGCGAAATCACCTCAAACAGGTCAGCGAGCAGTGATGGGATCGCCGGTTTGGCGATGCATCGCCGAATCCGTCCGTACAACGGTCTGGCAGGCCGGTTCTGCACTTTTTTCTACGCATTTTTTTTAACTTTAAAAAATCATATTTCCTTCGTTATAACTCTAATTTAGGTGATTTAAAAACCAGATTGAAGCTAAATGCGTCTAGTTTTATATTAAAATATGTGAAAATATAATAAAATATTTAATATGGTTTAAAGTAGGTCATTGTGAGCAACTATCCGATAATCACTTGTTGGACAGCTGCTGCTTCTGGAATTTTTAGAATTTTTCTACAACTCAAAATCTTATGAAATTTGGTGAAGTCAGGGTAAACTTAATGATGAACTTTTAAAAAATAATAAAAATAATATGATAACTAAAAGTGCCCAAAATGGGGCATAGAATGGCCCTAGGACCGTATTCTGCCCTATTAGGGTAGAATTTGGTTAAGTACCAAACTGAATACTCAGTAAAATTAACTTAGATCACTTTAAATATAAACTATAAGACCCAAAATTAGTAGGACTGCTAACGCTATATTACCTAGAAATTCAGGATCAAACTCTAAACCGGTTTGTTCCCATGAACCCTTTGAAACTTTGTATTAGATCTAGACCGCGCGTCGAAAGTTCGATACCTACAATCTTAGACCGTTATGACCGTTTAGCTGAACTTGATAATCATTTCAAAAATTAAGTCCAACCGATGTTCAGAGGCTATTTCATTGAGCCTGGAGTGAAGAGAGTGAGAAATGGGTTAGATTTGGAAATTTAATTCAAAATCTGGCAAGTGACTTGGCGTATTATTATTAAGCGTTCTGACTGTCAGAATTCAGCCAAATTTCACCCTCGGATCAGAAAAAATTTCTCTTTCATATCATGAGACTTGTAGACCTGATCTAGGTACGATGACCGCTGAACTGAAACTGGACCGCCACGTACGATCTGTGAACTCTACCAGTCTGAAAACTTCGTGTGAGCAACATCCAGTATGCATAAGCTTAAGTCTGACCGCGTTCGGCTAGGGGACCTCTAGAAACACTCTTTTGGACCAGAATAGCCCCGATTTGGTTATACCTCAAATAAACTTTGTTCCCAAGCCTAATTTGGGAAGGTTTTAGCCTATATAAGGGCTTTAAACCCTCTCACAACCCTCCCATATGAATTTGCTTGAAACCCTAGGAAAAGAGAGAGAGAAAGTGAGAGATTGTGAGTGAGTGTGGGATAGAATCTCCTGCCACCTGCACCAGCTTTTGCATGTGCCAAAGTACCGCACTCCAATTACTTTCCCGGCGATTCCAACGCACTCCTAGGTAAGAAAAACCCTAACCACTTGCTGATTTGGGGTTTCCTTCGATTCATTAATGATGTAGCTTATGTATCTTGTGCATTAGGTCACCTGTACGCCGTTGACGAAGCGTTGACGTTCGATTCGAATCGATACACTTCTACGACACAAGGTGAGGATTTTAGACTCTTTGATTGACTGATTTCAAAGCTTTGAATGTCGTTTAATAGTAGATTATTGATGGCAACGCTGTTTGACATGTAGAACATGCTGTTCGTTTTTCATTTCGTATACGTACGGGAAATATGAGATTTAGAGCATTTTGGGTATTCATAGGAAATACAGTATACGTTCGTATTTTGCTGAAATAATTTTCATGGCTATTTATCATGTTAGAATATTAGGAAAGCATGCATGATTGGTTTGGCGAAGAGATTCACCCTTAAGCGCACTTTGAGTCGACATACGTTATGTAGACTAAAGTGTGTAGTCTAAGTGTTTGTATAAATGTTTGTATTAGTATGTATTGAGTAAATGATGTTGTGTATGAGTTTTGAGATTGAATTCTCAAGTAATATGCTGATGTAAATGATTTCCATCATGTTGGCTATATGTATTGATTTCATTGTTTATATGAAATGCATGTGTGGGATTATTTGCTTAAGTTGTATGTTATAACACATGTCAACATGCTTGTATTATTTATATTCATTTCTACTACTCTCATATGCTTACTGATGTTGTTTACAAATGTTTGGGGCTATGACCTAGTCCAGGCAGTTGGTAATGGATCGAATTTGTGGTTGGTTTCTATTTGCCATGAAGGACGCGTCGATGAACGCGAGTCGTGTTTTGGGTTGGCGGCAGTGGTTAGGCCACACGAAGTGTTTCATGCACTTCATGTCGTTCAACTTGAGATGCGCTCCCACTAGTTGAGCCCATCAAGTAACCCGACTGGCCATTGTATGTTCACCCTGTGTGAGTCATAACTGCTTGAACCTAGGGTACTGAACTTACCATTGAAAACTCTGTTAACCATGGTACCTTGATCCATAAAGACTCATGAGCCGGGCATGGTGGTATGGGACACCGTGGTCGAGCTGTCGGCCTACGCTGGGGCCACAAACCGCCCCGTAGTGACCAATGAGCACCCTACTCTGAGCAGATTATGGTGGTATGGGACACTATATTCTTGCTGTCGGCCTACATTGATTGGTGACGAGCCCTTTGTAGTGACCTTGAGTTTATCCTGACACCGCATGGGGGCGACGAGTCCTGATGCAGTCTTAAGGATAATTAGGCCTGTATTGATAAGGTGATGGGGGAGCGGTGCAACGAGTGTGAGCAATAGCCCTTGCAGCGACTTACAAATGTAACATCGTATGTGATTTCTAGGAGTGACGACCCTAGACAGGATCTGTGTTGGGATTGATATAAGGGAAGTACCTTAGTTTCCCAATACGACTGAATGAATGGACTAATAACAACTTGGTAATCATATCCACATCGCATTGCATGTGCCTGGAAGATGTGGAGCA
Source organism: Magnolia kwangsiensis (assembly GCA_037074715.1). Taxonomy (NCBI): domain Eukaryota; kingdom Viridiplantae; phylum Streptophyta; class Magnoliopsida; order Magnoliales; family Magnoliaceae; genus Magnolia; species Magnolia kwangsiensis. The sequence goes on along the minus strand of CM073571.1, from coordinate 120,372,118 downwards.
CTGAGAGGTACGCAAGCATGCCGTGCACGCAGATGGTGTCGCATGAGGGAGAATGTTGGTGAGGGCATCTATCATGTCATTTCATGCATGCATTAACAACAGTATCTAGGAATGTTTGATTGTTTACTTTACTATTAACGTGTGATTGATTTGATAACATGCTAATCTTTGCTCTCTTATCCCATTGAGTTGATCACTCACTCCTACATTATAGGATGGTGTTCTGGACACCCACCAGTCCCTATTTTAGTTGCAGATGATGACACTACTTGTGAAGCGGAGCCGGACTTGATGATGAGGAGGAGGATCCCTCCTTTATGCGTGTTCTGATCGACGGGATTACAGGGAGGTTGATTAGATGCCTTGACACTTGTCATTTTCTATTTTTAGAGCACTCATGTATATTCTTTTTATTTACTTATGAAGTATACATGTATGTATTTAGCCTGGTAACATGTTCACACTCTGGAGACATACAACAGTTAGGTATGTTATACATACTATCACAATCTTCCGCTTACTAATTTATCTGTCCCTGGAGTATGATATGTTGTTTTGGCTTAATCCTAATCTTGTTTAATGCCTATTTACAGACAACATGCATTTAATATTATCTATGTTGCATAAATAACATTTTGGAACTCGGGAGTTGGGTTTTTACCCGACCCCCGATTTTCGGGATGTTACAGTACCACTACAAATGATGAAGGGGCATGGATTGAGGTAGAAAACAGCGATGGGAGTGGTTGGAAACGTGATTTGAGAGGGAAAATAACAAATAGGAGAGAAAGGGAGAGCTTGGGGGTGTGTTTTTTGAAGGATGTAGGTGTTTTTGAATGAACTAAGGGGCGAACCGTGTATGAAGGGGCCCCATTTAACCCCAAAGGTGATCAGCCCGGGCGGCCCGACCCGACCAGCCCGCTGACCGGCGAGGTCCTCGCCGACCTCTGTGGTGTTTGGCGATGCCTAGCCAATTGGGCAAGGTCCTCCTGTCCTAAGGGCCCCAAATACATGTGGGTCCCACCTTGGATAATTCTGCATTAGCGTGGGTAGGCCCACGACTCCGTTTTGAACCATTTCGGGTCATTTCAGGTACTAACTGTTGCACATCCACATTTAGTGATGTTTAACAGCTGGGATGGGGTCAACAAGGGTCTAGGCTCGTCCACACACGAACTATAAGTGTTCTGGGGTCGTTTCATGCGACCATGGATGCACACGGACTCGATCAAAATGATCAATTTTGGTGAACTTCACCAATTGGTGAAACTGGGATCCTATGAGGGTTGTTATGGCTTTCTCGCACCCACCTAAGTCAAAAGGGCGACAGGGTACGTCGTGTGACCATAACCCAGGTCCAGTTTAATCCAAATCATACTCTGATACCAACTTGTAACGCCCTAAAAATTGGGGGTCGTGTAGAAACCCAACTCCCGAGTTTCAGACCATCACTAATGCAATAACTATTCTTATGATTAAATGTTTGCTGAGTTAGTACATTAACATGAGTAAGATTTTACCAAACTGCAATTCATACTCCAGATCAAGTGATAAAATGCAAGCGGAAGACTGAAAGATATATATAACACTGTATGTAAAACAAAACAATCTCGATCTGTCTCCAAAGTATGAATATAACTCTGAGTCATAAATACATATAACAAACCAAAATCAAAGGTCATATGATAGTCCAACTAGCAAAATCCCACTGATCTAGGCCACCTATGCAAAGCCGTCAGAAAACTGCATGTACGAGAACTCGTCCTAATCCTCGTAGTAGTCCGGCTCTAGCTCTTGAACTGCCTCGCTATCTGCATCTAAGACAGAGTCTGGTAGGTGTTGCAACACCGTCCCGTAATATGAGAGTGAGTGATCAACTCAGCGGAATCATAGAGCAAAGATTAGCATGTTATCAAATCAATCACGCGATAATAGTAAAGCAAACAATCAGACATTCCTAGATACTGTCATGAATGCAAGGATGAGATGCAGTAATGATGCATGCCCTCACCGACATACTCCCTCATGTGACAACATCTTACGTCCGCGGCATGCTTTCTTCCCTCAGTGCTCCACATCTTCCAGGCACATGCAGTGTGATATGAATATGATTTTTGAGTTTTTATTAATCTTTTCATACAGCGGTATTGGGAAACTAAGGTACTTCCCTTATATCATTCCCAACACAGATCCTGTCTAGGGTCGTCACTCCTAGTAGTCTCATACGATGATATATTTCTAGGTCACTGCAAGGGCTGTCAGGGCTGTTGCTTTCACTCGTTACACCGCTCCCCCATCAGCTTATCAATACCGGCCTAGTTGTACTCTTGTTGCTATGAAAGGGTCGTCACCTCACGTAGACTCAGAATACACTCGAGGTTACTATAAAGGGCTCGTCACCAATCAGAGTAGGCCAACAGCTCGAATGTAGTGTCCCATACCACCATAATCGGCTCATAAGTCTAAGGTTCTCACTGGTCACTATGGGAAGGTTTGTGGCCCCAGCGTAGGCCGACAGCTCGACCCCGGTGTCCTATACCACCATGCTTAGCTCATGAGTTTTAATGGATCAAGGTACCATGGTTATCAGGGTTTTCACTGGTAAGTTCAGTACCCTAGGTTCAAGCAGTTATGATCAATACAAGGTGAATATACAGTGGTCAGTCGGGTTTCTTGACGAGCTCAACTAGTACGAGCGCACCTCAAGCTGAACGACATGAAGTGCATAAGCACCTCGTGTGGCCTAACCACTGCCGTCAACCCAAGCATGACTCGGGTTCGTCGATGCATCCTTCGTGGTGAATCGAAGCCAACCACGAATTCAAATCTGTTACCGACTGCCTGGACTAGAGTATAGCCCCAAACACTTGTAATTTAATTCAATGATCATATGAGGGTGACAGAAATGAAATAAAAATAATCCAAGTATGTTAGCAACATGTTATAACATACAACATAAGTAATTCAACCAAATATAAGCATTTCATGTATACAGGGAAAATCAATCCAATATAACAAACATGGAGGAAATAATATACATCATCATATTAATTGAGAATTCAATCTCCAAACTTATCTACAATAACATTTACTCAATACTTACTTATACAAAACTTTATACAAACAGTTAATCTACACACATTAGCCTACATAGCGTATGTCGGCCAATAATGTGCATTAGGGCGAATCTCTTCGCCGAACAGATCATACACACATAACTAGCATAGGTACACGACAAATACACATGGCAATCATATTAGCAAAATACGTACGCATACCATATTTCCTATAAATACCTAAGATACCATAAATCTCATATTCTTCGTACATATTCGGAATGAAAAATGGGCAGCATGATCTACATGTCAAACAGCATCCTTGTCACTAATCTACTATTAAAAGGAATTGAAAGCTTTAAAAATAGGTAACCTAAGCATCTAAAATCCTTACCTTACGCCGTAGAAGCATAATGAATCAAATCGAAACTCTACACTTCGTCAATGTCAATATGATGACCTATATCACAAGATAAGTCAACTACTTCGCTACTTGTATTGATAGAATTCCTAAAACAGGTCAAGGTTAGGGTTTTCTTACCTAGAATGAAGTCAGAATCACCGGAAGAGTGATTAGAACACGATGGCTAAGCACGTGTAGTAGCAAGATCGAGTGATAGGAACTTTCCCTCACAACTTCCACACAATCTCTCTCTTTTTTCTCTTCTCTTTCCTAGGGTTTCTTGCAAATTCGTATGGGACGGATGTGAGAGGGTTTAAGGTCCTTAAATATGTTAGAAACTCACCAATTTAGACTTTAAACCAAGGTATACTTGGGTTATAGTCAAATCGGGTCCTTTCCGATCCAAAAGGACATTTCTAGAGGTCTCCTGATAGAACGCGATCGGACTTAAGCTTATGGATGTTGGATCCTGATCATATTAAGTTTTCAGTTCGATCGGGTTTCCAGATCGAACGCAGCGGACCAGTTTCAGTTCAGCGGTCACTGAGATTCGATCAGGGATTTCAAGTACACTGACATGAGTGGGAAATGTTCCCTGATCCAAGGGTGTATTTGGGTCAGATTTCAACGGTCTGAATGCTTATAATTAACCTACAAGTGACACGTGCCAGATTTATTTAAATCACATTTAGTTTATAAAGAATTCTACTCTCTCTCACACTCCTTGCTCCAAGCTCAATGAAATAGCCTCAGGACATCAGTTGGGCTTGATTTTCGAAATGATTGTCAAGTCTAACTAAGAGGTCATAATGGTCTAAGATTGTAGATATCAGACTTTCGACGTGCAGTATAGATCCAATATAGAGTTTCAAAGGGTTCCTGAGAACAGACGGATTTAGAGTAAAATCTTAGGTTTCAGGATGCTATAGCGTTAACGATTCCACAATTTTTAGGCCTTGCAGAACGTATTTAAAGCGATCAGTGCTAATTTCACAGCTAATCTAACATAGCACTAGTTAACTTACGCTTAATTTCGAAAGGAATTAATCCTAAGTGATTTCTGCCTGACGTGGTACTCGGGTCTTTGTACGGATTTTTCCGAGATGTTACATAATTTTTATCTAATTTCTACCGATTTTTATTCTTAGTGATTTCTACTTAAGGTGATACTCAGGTCCTTATACGGATTTTTCTGAGACGCTACACAGGCACACCTTGACATATATATCTACCTTGTGAGAAATACATTGAAAACTTAAGCATAATGAATCAGTGTGAAAGATAGAAGTAATTAAAATTCAGGAGCAAAATTTTATTTAAGGGAGGTAGATTGTAACACTCCAAACTTTTTAATACCCAATTATTGAAAGTTCTTGAGTGTTACCATGAAATTTAACTTAGTATATATATGTGTATGTCACCAATTTGGCCTATCTAAACCTTAGATCTATTCTCTAACCCAAATTTCACCCTTGGGAATAATCTTCATTAATAAATCAAGTCACCTAACCATTAATTTTTAGGACAAGATCATCATATATCCAAGTATTCTCACTTGTTCATAATAACCAACAGCTTAATTAACTATTCATCATTAGATAGAGATATCTGACCATCCACTTTGAGTTTAGACCACACAATCATGGTAAACTAACTACCCGATCTGTACATCCGCTCATACACATATTGAATCGAGATGCTGATCCGTTCATCTTGTTCACCAATTATGTATATGCTTAACCCACCATTAAGACTATAAATTGTAGAATTTACACATGTGAACAAGTCACTAGAATCTTACGGTATACATGTTCTACCTCTTAATCACTCTAAAAATCTACTTGTGTTCATCCGTTAACAAAATCGACCATATAACCACCTACATACATGATCAGAGTACTAACCATCAAGTTTTTCTATTCTTAACATGCCATCTGACCGTCCATCATATTTGGATCCACCAAACGAGACACCTAAATCTCATAATGAACTTCTCAGTTCAAAGATCGTAAGGTATATGCCACAACTACTGACTAACTTCTCTATTAGAAATATGGAAGCATTGATTTAGACCTCGGGGCAGTATGACCCATTAAAAAGGCATCGTAGTCATCTATAAGCGATCAAGGCCGAAAATGGTGTGATGTAAAGTGAATGAAAAATAAAGAATGCATATGAAATTTTAAAGCATTTGGACGGTGTAGTCCAACATTACGGATGGTGGAAGTTGGATAATTAAAAGATGGAAAAATCGTAAATACTTAATGCCATCAACCTGTACCCTTGAATTCTAAATCACATGGTTCCTATGATCCTTGTCATGTTAAAGTTTATACTATGCCTATTTATCAATAATTAACCATACACGTCGAATTTCAACCCTTAAATCGCAAAGACTGTGCCATCGACAACAGTTCGATGACATCGAAGATTTGTTCAATGACATCAAACACTGGTAGATGACATCAAATTTATGAAGGAAAATTGTAACGCCCGTGAAAAATTCGTACTAGGTCCCGAGCTCTAATTCGACTCGAAATCGCGTAGAATTAATTTCCAAAGAAATTAAGCATAAGTTAGCTAGCGCAACGCTAGAGTAGCTGGGAAATAGTCCCTGATCACTTTAAATACGTTCTACAAGACCCAAATCGAGTAGAACAAACAACTCTACAATACTCTATAACCTCGGATCAAACTCTAAGCGGGTTTGTCCTCTGGACCACTTTGAATTCTTGTATTGGATTTAGACCGCGCGTCGAAGGTCCGATACTTCCTATCTTAGACCGTTAGAACCGCCCAGCTGGACTTGATAATCATTTCAAAAATCAAGTCAAACCGATAATCACAGACTATTTCGTTGAACCCGGACTGAAGCGACCGCGAATAGGGACAGAATTGGAATTTCAAATTTAAATCTGGCACACGACTTGACGCGTCAGTATTAAGCATTCTGACCGTCAGAATTCATCCAGATTACACCCTCGGATCAGGAAAAATTTCTATTTATTATCATGAGACTTTCAGCCCTGATCTACGTGCGGTGACCGCTGAACTGAAACTGGTCCGCCACGTGCGATCTGTGAACCCTGCCAGACTGAAAACTTAATACGTGCTACATCTGGTACGCATGAGCTTAAGTCCGATCGCAATCGACTAGGGGACCACCAGAAAGCAACTTTTGGACTGAAACAGCCCCGAAATGGATAGGCACCAAGTAAACTTCATTCCGGAGCCTGTTTTCGGCATTTTTAAGCTTATAAAAGGGGTTGAAACCCTCATTTCTCTCTCCCATCCGAAAATTGTAAACCCTAGAGAAAAGGAGAGAGAGTTTGAGAGAGAGATTGGAAGGAATTTTTCCCGTTTCCGAGCCGCGGATTGCTACTGTTTCAGCAACTCTTCCCAATCACCTGGACGGTGATTTCTCCACTTTTTCAGGTATGAAACGACCCTAAAAGTTGCTGATTTAGGGATTACCTGGATTCGTAGTGTGTTAGCTAACGTATTTCGTAAAACAGGTTCTCCTACTGCCGTAGACGAAGCGTACACGCTCCGTTCAAAATCCCGCATCCGTAAGAGACTAGGTGAGGATTTTAGACGCTTTGATTGACGATTTACAACGCTTTCAATGTCGTTTAATAGTAGATTATCGACGGCACCACCGTTTGACATGTACAACATGCTCTCCGTTTCCTATTTCGTAAATTAACGAAGAATATGAGATTTAGGACATTTTAGTCATTTGTAGGAAGTACGGTCTACATTCATATTTTGCTAATGTGATTGACATGGTTTGTTGTCGTATTAGGGAGTTAGGAATGCTTGCATAATTAGTTTGGCGAAGAGATTCGCCTAGTTGCGCACTTTGGGTCGACATACTATATGTAGACTTAAGTGTGTAGTGTATGTGTTTGTATAAATGCTTGTATTAGTATGTCTTGAATTAAATGATGTTATGTAGTAGTTTGAGATTAATTTCTTAGTTAATATGCTGACCTAAATGATTTCCTACATGTTGACCTTATGCATGATCCATTACATGCATGGAAAGTATGTCTTGAAGATTTGCTTAAGTTGAATGTTATAACATGTGTTAACATGCTCATATGATTATATTTCAATTCCAATACCTTTACATATATTGCTAATGTGATTCCATAAATGTTTGGGACTAGACTTAGTCCAGGCAGTCGGTAACCGAGCAAATTCGTGGCTGACTGGTCATAGCCACGAACGACGCGTCGATGAACGTGATTCGTGTTTAGAGTTGGCGGCAGTGGTTAGGCCACGCGAAGTGTTTTACGCACTTCATGTCGTTCGACTTGAGATGCGATCGCGCTAGTCGAGCCCATCAAGTAACCCGACTGGCCGATGTATGTTCACCTTGTATGAGTCATAACTGCTTGAACCTAGGGTACTGAACTTACCATTGTAAACCCTGTTAACCGTGGTACCTCGATCCACGAAGACTCATGAGCCGGGCATGGTGGTATGGGACACCGTGCTCGAGCTGTCGGCCTACGCTGGGGCCACAAACCTCCCCGTAGTGACCAGTGAGCACCTAGACTCGTGAGAAGATTATGGTGGTATGAGACACTATATTCTAGCTGTCGGCCTACACTGATCAGGCGACGTGCCCTTTGTAGTGACCGCGATCGTATTCTGAGTCCACGGGAGGCGACGACCCTTCCATTGCAGTAGAGTACGGTAGGCCTGTATTGATAAGGTGATGGGGGAGCGGTGAACGAGTGCGAGCAACAGCCCTGGCAGCCCTTGCAGTGACCTACGAAATATACATCGTATGAGATTACTAGGAGTGACGACCCTAGACAGGATCTGTGTTGGGATTGATACAAGGAAAGTACCTTAGTTTCCCAATCCTGCTGTTTGAATGGACTAATAACAACTTGGAAATCATATCACCATAGCATTGCATGTGCCTAGAAGATGTGGAGCACTCTAGGGAGTGTGGCATGCCGCGGTCGTAAGATGTTGCCGCATGAGGGTGATCGTCGGTGAGGGCATACATCACGTCATGTCATCTTGCATTAACAACAGTATTAGGATTGTCTGATTTACTGCTTTACTATTATCGCATGATTGAATTGTGAATATGCTAATCCTTGCTCTATGATTCCACTGAGTTGATCACTCACTCCCACGTTACGGGATGGTGTTTGCAACACCCACCACACCCTGTTGTAGATGCAGGTGAGGCCGAGATACAGGAGGTGGAGCCAGAGATCGACGAGGACCAGGATGAGTTCTCGTATATGCAGTATCACGACGGCTTCCCGTAGGCGACCTGGATCGAGGGGACTTCAGTGGGACTATTTTGAACATTATTTTTTGTTTATGTATATGTATATGAGACTCAGAGATGTAGTCATACTTTGGAGACAAATGAGATTTACTTTATTTTTCCATACAGTGATATATATATTGTTTAGTCTTCCGCTTGCTTTTATCACTGGATCTGAAGTATGAATTGCAGTTTTGGTATACTTTTACTCATGTGAATGCTTTAAATCAGACAACATTGAATCATAACCATTTTTGTTGCATAAGTGACGGTCTGGAACTCGGGAGTTGAGTTTATACACGACCCCCGATTTTCAGGGTGTTACAAGTTGGTATCAGAGCATGAATGAGAGTATACTGGGCCTGGGTTATGGTCTCACGACGTACGCTGTCGCTTCCTTTGACTTAGGTGGGTGCGAGAAGGGTCTAGAAACACTTCTAGGATGGCAGGTTCGCCGATAGGCGAAGTCTATTAGGATCGATCGCAAGATCGAGTCTATAACGTATCTCGGGTCGCGTAAGGCAATCCGAATCGCTTCTAAGCTGTAGGAAGTCGGGTTGAGACGTCCTATGAGCGGTTTTAAACCGCTAATCCTTGGGCCGTGGGATGACCACGACTCCTGTAATCAATCACCAGGGCTTAAAAACCCCGTTTCACCAAAAATCTTCAAAATTCCTCCTCTAAACACTCCAATCTTCATTTCCTTCTTATCAATTTCATATTAGGCATAAAACCTAATGTGAAAATAACACAAATTAGTACTTTCACAAAATTTTACAGTGAATAGTAAAATTTCATGAAAAATGGCCATAAGGCCATTCTAACTTCAATTTCTTTAGCAACTAAGGATCTAGATAGATGTACTAGCTCCTTCTACCCCAAATTCATATGCTGCATCATAGGGTTTAGTATTCGTTATTGCGATGTGGTCCCGGAAAGCCCCGAACACATGTTTGGGCTCATATAGGTCAAAATACAATGAACCAGGGGGTGGGCCATATATTTTTGGACTCCTTGGACCATGGGGGACTAGACCCATATGGTCCCACCGGCCAACTTGGAGGTTGGCCGGCGATGCATCGCCGACCGGTGGGCCCCTTTTGCCATGAATTTTGGGCGCACGCCCTTAAATGGGGTGTACATCCTCCCCATGTACCTCTCATCCCACGAAAGTCCCTAAAACATCCCCCTCCTTCACGAACAGCCCTCCCCTAAGCCCTATTCTCATTTTCCAGCAGCCATTTCCAAACTCCGGCTTCCCAAATCACTCCTAGGTCCCTCCTTGGCCAAAACCGACCACCACCCATCACTTATTTGGAGTTGGCAGCCCCTCCTCTTGAAGATCTCACCATTTGGAGCTCCAAAAATCCCCAAATAGAGCTGAAATCGTGAGGTGCCCCATTCTACTTTTTTGTTTGCATTTCTCTTTGAAATTACAGCCTTGGGAAGCTTGAAGCATCCCTCTACGATGCCTAGATCTCCTTTTTCCAGATTGGGGAGCCACTTCTCCACATTTTTACCGTTTTCCATGGCTTTCGTGGAAGCCATTTTAGGCCTCCTATCACTCTCATCCATCATATCTCTGATGGGTAAGAGGAAAACCGCAACAGACGAGGCTGGACCAAGCCGTCCTACTCAATCGAGAAGACCGCGGGGTGGTGCCGCAAGTTCAAGCGTCGCCGCAGGTCCAGCTGCAGTCCTGGAGTGCCGTACAAAGCGGGATTTGGATCCCCATGCACACCTTGGGCGAGCAATTTTATCAGAGATGCCTCATGGCCAATACACTGATCGCAAGGTGTTATTTGAGGCGGACGTAGATGGATGACTATTCGGCGAATATCTGTTGTTCGAGCGCATTGAAGCTGCGCATTGGGGTCCGATCTTTGAAGCTCGCGCTCGTGCTAATGTGAGCACTGTTCGTGCCTTCTACGCAAGTATCCAGAATCCTACCTTGGAGCCTTTGCAGTTCAAAATCCCTTTTGGTAGAGATCGGATGGCTACGATCGACGTTCGGTTGATTGCGTGACTTCTCAACGTGCCTCTAGGTGATGTGCATCCTAGTGAGAAGAATCTGAGGACTAGACGTGAATGAGATCGCCGCACCAGGTTTCTGTGCGGTAAGTTGGTTCCATGGCAGCCTAATAATAGCCTCAAGGCGACGTACATGTCTGAGGATTTGCGCCTGCTGCACCATATCTGCACGTTCAATGTTTATCCCAGGTCAACGAACCGCATTGAATGCACACGTCTTATGGTCGATTTCTTATATCTGGTGGCCCAGGGAGAGAATGTATGTATGGCCACTTTCATCTTACGGCAGATAGTTCTCATAGCCAGGTCAAGAAGAACATCTGAATCGCTTCCCTTTGGCTGACTGATTTGCAAGATTGCGCTTGAGTTTATCTATAGACTTGGGCCAAAATTGCCGGTATCGATTCATACCATTGATGAGTCGACAATGGTCAAGATGAAGATTGGGTCACAATACCGTGAAGATCAACTTAAAAGGGATAGTGAGGATGACTTTGATGATGAGGAAGATCAAAGCGAAGAAGAACCTAGAGCAGAGGTTCAGGAAGAAGCTCAGGAAGAGGCAGAAGAGGAGGCTCAGGATACAGATGAGAGCCCTCCTCCTTCTGCGCAGGATACTATTGACGATCGCATTGCTCGGATGGAGGAGAGTCAGACCGCTTTGCGAAGGGAAGTCCAAGAACTTCGCGCAGAAGTCGCGGATGCCAAGGCCATTACAAAAAAGAAATTTGGCAAGGTGACTCGCACCTTGAAGGCGATCCTGTGTTGCTTACAGGATAAGGGTGCTCCTCCTCCGTCACCAGACTCCGACTAGCGATGCGATCTTTGATGTTATTATCAGTAGTTGGTCATTTCCTGCTTTATGTGTGTAAGCCTGTTAGGGCTAGTGCTTTGTTCATGTTGTTGTTGTTTAACTGTCTTAATTTCCATGTAATTCTCGTCATGATGCTTGTAAGGATATATCCCTTATATTGTGACAATTTTGATTAAATGAAATGTATGGAATGCCTTTGACTCTTTATGTGAATGATTGTGGTGTATTTGTGCAATTGAGACTGACAAGGTTGTGCCCTATTTTGAATATAGGGAATGCCACCTAAGACTACGCGGAGCACGGCTCGTCTTGCGCTGACTGAGCATATGGATCAGACTCCCTCTCAGTCTGGTACCCATACGGACCCTGCTTTGGGCCCGATTCCTGAGGCGGTTTGATCGTCTCAGCCTACCGCTGGTCCTACAGATGGACCACCGCCATTTACGCCATCAGTCAGAGAGCCATATCGTGCATCTACCTCCACACAACATCCACCACAGCCTGCTCCACCTCCAGACAGATTCGAGCAGATGATGGCTATGATGCTGCAGCAGCAGCAGCTTCTGATTACCATAGTGGGGACATTAGCCCAGGATGGGGGTGCGACTACATCTACTCCACCTGCACCACCTGCGCATCCAGCTGAGGATGCCTATACATACGCCCAGGATGAGGGCATGGCTCATCCTACGCCGCCTGCTTTCCCTGCGGGGAATCCTGCCGACACACGGGGCCTATTGGAGCGATTTCAGCGCTTGCGGCCTCCTACTTTCAGGGGTTCTCACAGACCCGAGGAGGCTGAGTACTGGCTTGACCGGGTGTCGAAGATCTTGCGGATGTTGCATTGCACCGAGGCCGAGCAGGTAGAGCTGGCTACCTTCCTGTTTGAGAGAGAGGCCAGCATGTGGTGGGATAGCGTACTGCGGACCGTTGCCGCAGACTTTGTATGGACGTGGGCAGCATTTGAGTTCCGCTTCCATGAGAAGTATTATCCCCAGACTTACAGGCACGACAGGGAGAATGAGTTTCTCCGTCTCAGACAGGCAGCGATGACGGTTACAGAGTATGAGCATCGGTTCACGGAGTTGGGCAAGTACGTTCCGATGATCTTGGCTGATGAGCAGATGCGCATACGGCATTTTTTGGAGGGTTTACGACCGGATATTCGGTCGAAGATGTGCTGTGTTAGCATTCCCTCTTATGCAGAGTTGATTCACATGTCCATGCGGGCAGAGCAGGACGTGGATCGACTTGCTCGATCTCGTGGCCCGGCTGCTTCTAGGCCACGACCAGACTTATCAGACAGGCCCTTCGCGGGCAAGAGGCCTCGCATTGATCCTCCTAGTAGGACTACGGCGCCTGTACCACCGTTTCGGCGCCCTGATTTGACATGTACATACTGTGGGAGGACAGGCCACTTAGCGCAGAGCTATTTTTCGAGGATGCGGGACAGTGGGTTCTTGCCGCCGCAGAAGATTGACCGTGTACGTCCACAGGCGATATCAGCACCGCCTATACGGTCAGCTCCTGCGCATCCTTCTTTCAGACCTCCGGTGTCGCAGATTAGACAGCCTCCACGGCCCTTGACACAGCGGCCGAACCGGCCACAGCAGGCTCGGGTTCATGCATTGACAGCTGAGGCAGCTGCGACGCCGACTTTCCAGCATTCAGCCTTCGAGGTCACGGCCTATATTGGAGGTACTCCCGTTCTTGTCATGGTGGACACTGGTTCTACGATTTCTTTGATATCGCGTGCCGTAGTCAGGCGTCTTGGGTTACAGACTATCACTATGGATAGCGTGCGAGTCTTTGCAGCTCATGGGGATTATTCGGATGTCACCCAGATGTGTGAGGATTGTTTAGTTGATCTGGGAGGCAGGACGATGACTCTTGATCTTGTCGTCGATCCCTCGCTCGTTTATCTCGACGTCATTCTTGGCATGGACTGGTTGACTGCAGCGAGAGCCGAGATTGACTTCGAGGCTCGTATGGTGACGGTGTACGAGCCTGAGGGCACGCCTTTCACGTTTTCAGTGCGGGTAAATCCTCCTTTCCGCATACTTATCTACGCCACTCTATTGCGCGACGCTGGTGCCCAGGTACTTGAGCATACGCCAGTTGTTTTCGAGTTCGGGGATCTGTTCAGGAAGATCCCTGGTTTGCCGCCCCGACGTGAGATCGATTTCACTATCGATCTGGTTCCTGGTTCTACACCCGTCTCACTGCCGACGTATCGCATGGCACCATGTGAGATGGAGGAGTTGAGGATGCAGATTGATGGTCTGCTAGAGCTTGGCCTTATACGGCCTAGCGTGTCACCTTGGGGAGCACCGGTCTTGTTCTTGAAGAAGAAGGATGGTTCGATGCGATTGTGTATTGATTATCGCAGGCTGAACCAGCTCACGGTGAAGAACAAGTACCCTTTGCCCAGGATCGATGACTTGTTTGATCAGTTGAGAGGAGCGCAGTACTTCTCGAAGATTGATCTTCAGTCGGGATATCATCAGTTGCGCGTCAGGGATGAGGACGTGCAGAAGACAGCATTCAGGACCAGTTTTGGCCACTAGGAGTTCCTCGTGATGTCGTTCGGTCTCACGAACGCACCGGCCGTGTTCATGGATCTGATGAACCGGGTATTTCAGCCTTTCCTCTATCGATTCGTCGTTCTCTTCATTGACGACATTTTGGTGTACTCTAGGAGTCGAGAGGAGCATGAGGAGCACTTGCGTTTGGTCCTTGATACGCTTAGACGGCATCAGTTGTACGCACAGTACAAGAAGTGCGACTTCTGGAAGCAGGAGGTGAAGTTTCTGCGACACGTGGTGTCCAAGGATGGCATGGCAGTTGACCTGTCTAAGGTAGCTGCGGTGCAGGACTGGGAGCAGCCTGGTTCTGTCACTGAGGTGAGGAGTTTCTTGGGTCTCGCTGGCTACTATCGGCGCTTCATTCAGGACTTCTCGAAGATCGCGAGACCCTTATCTCAGTTGACACGGAAGGACGTGAAGTTCGCCTGGAATGATAAGGCGGAGTCAGCTTTTCAGGAGCTGAAGGACAGACTTACGTCCGCTCCTGTGCTATTATTGCCAGAGCAAGGGGTTAGATACACTATATACACTGACGCGTCTAGCGTTGGTTTGGGTTGTGTCCTTATGCAGAGGGACAGGGTAATTTCGTATGCCTCGAGACAATTAAGGAAGCACGAGGAGAATTACCCTACACACGACCTAGAGTTGGCAGCCGTTATATTCGCACTGAGACTCTGGAGACATTACCTCTACGGAGAGGAGTTCGAGCTCTTTTGCGACCACAAGAGCCTCAAATATATATTCACGCAGCGAGACTTGAATATGAGGCAACCGCGATGGATAGAGACGTTGAAGGACTTCAAGTTTGAAGTCTCTTACCATCCTGGGAAGGTGAACCTTGTGGCTGACGCATTGAGCCGCAAGAAGGCGATAGAGTTTGCGGCTCCGCTGATGGTTGCCGAGTGGGATATGGTTGAGTTTTTATGAGACTTTGAGCAGAAACTCACCGTAGAGGAGCCATTTGAGTTCATCGCACATGTACAGGTGCGATCTCAGATCGATGACCGAGTCATCGTGGCGCAGAGGAACGATGCGCATCTTACTGAGCTTCGAGAGCAGGCCAGTGATGATGCTGACGCCGACTGGCGAGTTGGTATGGATGGGGGCTTACGTTATCGTGGCCGCCTATGCGTCCCAGATGTCCCTGACTTGAGACGAGAGATTCTCGAGGCTGCGCATTCTACTAGACTCGTGATGCATCCAGGCAGTACAAAGATGTATCGTGACGTGAAGAGGACGTATTGGTGGGAAGGTATGAAGACCCACATAGCTGAGTTCGTGTCCCGTTGTCTCACTTGTCAGCAGGTGAAGGCAGAGCATCGCCGACCACCTGGACTTTTGCAGCCTATGCCGATTGCAGAGTGGAAGTGGGATTTCATTTCCATGGACTTCATTTCTGGGTTGCCGAAGACGAGGAAGGGACATGATTCCATTTGGGTGATCGTCGACCGATTGACGAAGTCGGCGCACTTCCTACCGATCAGAATTACGAACTCTGCAGACGAGCTGGCTAGATTGTACATCAGAGAGATCGTGCGTCTGCATGGAGTTCCGTTGGAGATCGTGTCGGACAGAGACCCGCGGTTCACTTCTATCTTCTGGACTCGCATTCAGGAGGCTATGGGTGTGAAGTTGAAGTTCAGTACTGCCTTCCACCCACAGACGGACGGACAGACAGAGCGAGTGAACCAGATCCTGGAGGACATGTTGCGAGCTTGTGCATTGGACTTCAAGGACAGTTGGGATGACTGTCTTGCATATGCGGAGTTTGCGTACAACAATAGCTTCCAGGCGAGTATCGGTATGGCACCTTATGAGGCGTTGTATGGGCGACCTTGTCGCGCACCGCATTGCTGGTTAGAGGTCGGTGAGCGTAGCTTGATTGGGCCAGAGTTGGTGCAGGCGACGTCAGAGAAGATTGATATTATTCGACGTCGGCTTCTTACAGCGCAGAGCAGACAGAAGAGCTACGCCGATACGAGACGACGGCCACTAGAGTTCACAGTCGGGGATCACGTGTTTTTGCGAGTTTCCCCTATGAAGGGAGTCCTTCGGTTTGGGAAGAAGGGGAAGCTGGCACCGCAATTCATTGGTCCATTCCAGATCCTCGATCGTGTGGGAGCAGTGGCTTACCGATTGGCTTTACCCACGCCCCTCGCGAGCGTCCACAACGTATTTCATGTTTTTATGCTGAAGAAGTACGTTGCTGATCCTTCCCATATCATCAGATGGGAGCAGGTGTAGTTAGGAGAGGATGTTACTTATATCCTGCGACCGACACGCATTCTAGACAGGAAAGAGCAGGTACTGCGTAGCAAGGTGATTCCCCTTGTGAAGGTACTATGGACGCATCACTCTGAGGAGGAGGCTACTTGGGAGATAGAAGCCGAGATCAGAAAGAACTACCCACAGCTTCTCGAGGAGTACGAAAAGGTACAAATTTCGAGGACGAAATTATTTGTTAAGGGGGGTAGATTGTAACGCCCGTGAAAAATCCGTACTAGGGCCCGAGCTCTAATTCGACTCGAAATCGCGTAGAATTAATTTCCATGGAAATTAAGCGTAAGTTAGCTAGCGCAACGCTAGAGTAGCTGGGAAATAGTCCCTGATCACTTTAAATACGTTCTACAAGACCCAAATCGAGTAGAACAAACAACTCTACAATACTCTATAACCTCGGATCAAACTCTAAGCGGGTTTGTCCTCTGGACCACTTTGAATTCTTGTATTGGATTTAGACCGCGTGTCGAAGGTCCGATACTTCCTTTCTTAGACCGTTAGAACCGCCCAGCTGGACTTGACAATCATTTCGAAAATCAAGTCAAACCGATAATCACAGACTATTTCGTTGAACCCCGACTGAAGCGACCGCGAATAGGGACAGAATTGGAATTTCAAATTCAAATCTGGCACATGACTTGAAGCGTCAGTATTAAGCGTTCTGACCGTCAGAATTCATCCAGATTACACCCTCGGATCAGGAAAAATTTCTATTTATTATCATGAGACTTTCAGCCCTGATCTACGTGCGGTGACCGCTGAACTGAAACTGGTCCGCCACGTGCGCTCTGCGAACCCTGCCAGACTAAAAACTTAATACGTGCTACATCTGGTATGCATGAGTTTAAGTCCGATCGCAATCGACCAGGGGACCACCAGAAATCAACTTTTGGACCGAAACAGCCCCGAAATGGATAGGCACCAAGTAAACTTCGTTCCGGAGCCTGTGTCCGGCATTTTTAAGCTTATAAAAGGGGTTGAAACCCTCATTTCTCTCTCCCATCCGAAAATTGCAAACCCTAGAGAAAAGGAGAGAGAGTTTGAGAGAGAGATTGGAAGGGATTTTTCCCGTTTCCGAGCCGCGGATTGCTACTGTTTCAGCAACTCTTCCCAATCACCTGGACGGTGATTTCTTCACTTTTTCAGGTATGAAACGACCCTAAAAGTTGCTGATTTAGGGATTACCTGGATTCGTAGTGTGTTAGCTAACGTATTTCGTAAAACAGGTTCTCCTACTGCCGTAGACGAAGCGTACACGCTCTGTTCAAAATCCCGCATCCGTAAGAGACTAGGTGAGGATTTTAGACGCTTTGATTGACGATTTACAACGCTTTCAATGTCGTTTAATAGTAGATTATCGACGGCACCGCCGTTTGACATGTACAACATGCTCTCCGTTTCCTATTTCGTAAATTAACGAAGAATATGAGATTTAGGACATTTTAGTCATTTGTAGGAAGTACGGTCTACATTCATATTTTGCTGACATGATTGACATGGTTTGTTGTCGCATTAGGGAGTTAGGAATGCTTGCATAATTAGTTTGGCGAAGAGATTCGCCTAGTTGCGCACTTTGGGTCGACATACTATATGTAGACTTAAGTGTGTAGTGTATGTGTTTGTATAAATGCTTGTATTAGTATGTATTGAATTAAATGATGTTATGTAGTAGTTTGAGATTGATTTCTTAGTTAATATGCTGACCTAAATGATTTCCTACATGTTGACCTTATGCATGATTCCATTACATGCATGGAAAGTATGTCTTGAAGATTTGCTAAAGTTGAATGTTATAACATGTGTTAACATGCTCATATGATTATATTTCAATTCCAATACCTTTACATATATTGCTAATGTGATTCCATAAATGTTTGGGACTAGACTTAGTCCAGGCAGTCGGTAACCGAGCAAATTCGTGGCTGACTGGTCATAGCCACGAACGACGCGTCGATGAACGTGATTCGTGTTTAGAGTTGGCGGCAGTGGTTAGGCCACACAAAGTGTTTTACGCACTTCATGTCGTTCGACTTGAGATGCGATCGTGCTAGTCGAGCCCGTCAAGTAACCCGACTGGCCGATGTATGTTCACCTTGTATGATTCATAACTGCTTGAACCTAGGGTACTGAACTTACCATTGTAAACCCTATTAACCATGGTACCTCGATCCACGAAGACTCACGAGCCGGGCATGGTGGTATGGGACACCGTGGTCGAGCTGTCGGCCTACGCTGGGGCCACAAACCTCCCCGTAGTGACCAGTGAGCACCTAGACTCGTGAGCAGATTATGGTGGTATGGGACACTATATTCTAGCTGTCGGCCTACACTGATCAGGCGACGAGCCCTTTGTAGTGACCGCGAGCGTATTCTGAGTCCACGGGAGGCGACGACCCTTCCGTTGCAGTAGAGTAAGGTAGGCCTGTATTGATAAGGTGATGGGGGAGCGGTGCAACGAGTGTGAGCAACAGCCCTGGCAGCCCTTGCAGTGACCTACGAAATATACATCGTATGAGATTACTAAGAGTGACGACCCTAGACAGGATCTGTGTTGGGATTGATACAAGGAAAGTACCTTAGTTTCCCAATCCTGCTGTTTGAATGGACTAATAACAACTTGGAAATCATATCACCATAGCATTGCATGTGCCTGGAAGATGTGGAGCACTCTAGGGAGTGTGGCATGCCGCGGTCGTAAGATGTTGCCGCATGAGGGTGATCGTCGGTGAGGGCATACATCACGTCATGTCATCTTGCATTAACAACAGTATTAGGATTGTCTGATTTACTGCTTTACTATTATCGCATGATTGAATTGTGAATATGCTAATCTTTGCTCTATGATTCCACTGAGTTGATCACTCACTCCCACGTTACGGGATGGTGTTTGCAACACCCACCAGACCCTGTTATAGATGCAGGTGAGGCCAAGATCCAGGAGGTGGAGCCAGAGATCGACGAGGACCAGGATGAGTTCTCGTATATGCAGTATCACGACGGCTTCCCGTAGGCGACCTGGATCGAGGGGACTTCAGTGGGACTATTTTGAACATTATTTTTTATTTATGTATATGTATATGAGACTCAGAGATGTAGTCATACTTTGGAGACAGATGAGATTTACTTTTTTTTTCCATACAGTGATATATATATTGTTTAGTCTTCCGCTTGCTTTTATCACTGGATCTGAAGTATGAATTGCAGTTTTGGTATACTTTTACTTATGTAAATGCTTTAAATCAGACAACATTGAATCATAACCATTTTTGTTGCATAAGTGACGGTCTGGAACTCGGGAGTTGAGTTTATACACGACCCCCGATTTTCAGGGTGTTACAAAAATTGAGTTGGTTGCTAGACATATTGGGTGCTTTTCTTGATCAATCGAAGACATTTTCGATGACTTGAAGGAAGTTGTTCGATGGCATCGAATTTATTAAAGAAATTGAATCAACTCGGTGGACTATTTTGGACACATTCTCGATGACTCAAAGACCTGTTCAATGAATCGAAGCTTTACTCGATGACCTCGAAGGATGGTTCGATGACACAAAGACTTACACAGTGCGAAAGAAGAAAGGCGTGACTTCCGGATTCAAACCCCTTCGATAACATTGAAGATGTTATGCGGACTGCGTAAATTTGATCTGATTTTGTGATTTTACGAAACTTTGCTAATAAATAGGGGTTTCTAAGTCATTCTTGGATATCTAGGATTTGGAGGAGCAAAGCAAAAAGGGGGGAGCTTCTTTCCATGAGTTCTTCATTCCTTCTCCTTAGTTTTTAATGGTTTCTTCTAGGGTTTTTAATCCAATCATGTCTATAGTTGGCTAGATCCCTTAGCTAGGGCTAGGGGGTGAAGCTTGTAGCGTGGTTGGGATGTTTTTCTTATTTGAATCTTGTTATTGTCAAACTCCTTCGATTTTAGTTTGATATTTAAGGAATACTTTTAGTGTTTAATGGTTTGTTGTGACTGAAATTATAATGGATCTGTAATAGTTTGAAGTATCTTCTTTAGTTGTATGGAGATTGTGAAAATAGGAAATCATGTTGTTCTCCATCATCCCTTGGGCATGGATAGGTAATGGAATCTCTTCTATTCTTCACAATTCTCCCATGATCGTTGTTAGATCAGTATATCTTGTTGTATACCATTGTCTCCTATGCATGGTTAGGTGATGGAATCACTTCCAATCTTCACAACTTTCATAAGTTGAGAATTAGGTCAATGGAAGTTCAATTCTGATCTTATTGAATATCTTCTGATTGGATAGGATAGGACTCCAATTCCAATTGAGTACCTTGAATAAAATAAGGAAAAATCTTAATAGCTGCAAGTGGATCCCTGAAAACCTTAGTTTTCCACCTTTAAATTCTTAAGTTTCTAAATTCATCATCTCACAATTACTCTCTACTTTCCTGATTCAGGTTAGATCTTTTCCTAGTTTTGATTCTAATAATTCTCAGAATAAATACACATGATTAGTCCTTGTGGATTCGACCTTGGTCTCACCAATATTATTATTACATCGCAACCCTACACTTGGGGTTGTGAACAAGTTTTTGGCGCTATTGTCGAGGATTAACGGTTGTGTTTTCTAAGATTGATTAGTTTTGGAAGTAGGTTAAGATTAAGATTTATTTACTTTCTATTTTTAGGATTAGGGTTTTTTTAATTTTTTTTAAAAACTAACTCATCTTTCTATTTTTATTTTTAAAAACTTTCTAATTTTATAATTTCTATTTTTAGAAACTGACTTGTTTTGTTTTGTTCTATAGGATCCTAATTTAAGAACTTCTGATTTGGTAACTTCTTTCTAATTCTCTCTCTCTCTCTCTTTTTGATTTCTAGATTATTATTTTCTTTCTTTCCTTTTGAGGTTTAGGTTAGAATCTAAAATCGAGGGCTAAGAGTGTTTCATGCCCAAGTGAGTTTGTGACAACACGATATCTTTTGAGTGAAGGAGGATTAGTTGAGGGGCTATCTATCCATCATATGATTAGACACCACTCAAGATCCTCATAATTAATTGAAGTGATGGTTGCCAATTTACCGGGAAGACAACCTTAACCTCTGGTTGAGGAAGTCCAGGATGAGAATGAGGTGCATCAAGCACCCCCACCTTGTACTTTAAGAGACTACTTACAATCGACGGGGGTGAGTACACCTTCATGCATGGTTTTTCTAGAAAATATAGGACACATGGATATCAAGGCAAGGGTGATCCAAATCCTTCTAAAATTTCATGGGCTTGAATCAGAAAATCCGTATCTACACTTGAAAGAGTTTGATGAAATCATAGCCACTATATTTTCCTAACATGTCTGACGACACGGTCAGGCTGAAACTCTTTCCTTTTTCTTAGAAAGAGAAAGTTAAGACATGGTGGCATTCACTACGTCCTAGATCTATTGGTAGATGGAATGACATGACAAGGGAGTTCATAAAGAAAACTTTCCCATACCATAAGACGAACACCCTTAGAAACTTGATCATGAACTTCACCTAAGAGGAAGATGAAACATTCTTCTAGTATTGGGAACAGTTCAAGGATCTTGTCAGTTCATGCCCACAACACGGTTTTGAGATGTGGTGTATCACAGATTTCTTCTATGATGGAATGACGTCTTCCATGTGCCAATTGGTCTGCAATGGGGAATTCATAAATAAAAGTGTCAATGATGTGTGGGATTATTTTGACAAGCTTGCTGAAAACACACAATCATGGAACATCTCCCCAAAATCAAGCACAACGTTTAGGCTGACTCAATCCAAGGAGAGGACTGGAATGTATCTCCTAAAAGAGGATGATGATATTAATGTTAAAGTGACTAATCTCACCAGAAAACTTGAGGCCATGGAATTAAAGAAGGATAAGAGTAAGGAAATTGTTTGCACTATTTGTGCTTGCAGCATTCACACAACTAAAAATTGCCCAATAATATCTGCTTTTCAAGAGGCACTGAATGAGCAATCTAATGTTGTAAATAATTACCAAAGAACTTTCAGTGAGCCCACCTCTAATACGTACAATCCTAGTTGGAGAAATCATCCAAACTTTAGTTGGAGAAACAGACAAACTGCTACATCTCAAGGATTCCCTAATTAAATTCCAATTCAAGGGAAACCTCAGGAGGATCCGATTTTAAAGCATCTTTAAAATTAAGAGATTTTTAATCAAGGTATGCTACAACTCTTTCAAGACCTTACAAATGCCATACAAGGACTTGAAACTAAAAGTGTAATTGGGAACAAGGGGAGCCTTCCCGCTCAACCTCTTCCCAATCCAAAATCATAATATGAAGTTAACGACCTGAGCTCTTCAAATCAGATGGAACAAGCTAAATCTATCACCACTCTTAGGAGTGGGATGAGCATGCACTTCTTGACTTAGGGGCGAACATAAATCTGATTCCTTGCTCGATTTAAGAAAAATTGGGTCTGGGTGAATTAAATGCCACCTTGACCACATTACAACTTGCCGATTGCACAGTTCGTGTATCGAGAGGGATAAGTGAGGATGTGTTGGTCCAAGTTAAAAAATTCTACTACCTGGTAGATTTTATCGGCCTGGATACTCAACCCATCGTGGACATAAACACTCAAATTCTCGTCATTCTTGATCGCCCATTCCTTGCCACATCAAATGCAATCATTAATTGTAGGAATAGAGTCATGAGTTTGTCTTTTTGGAATATGACATTGGAGTTAAACATAATTTTTAATTTAGGTAAACAATCAGAGGATGATGACGATTTTCACAACATTAACATGATCAACTCTTTTGTGGAAGATAAAACTCTTTTGACCTTATTCTCTGACCCTCTTGAGATGTACGTCGCCCACTCCCATGATTTTGATGATGACATGATTAGGAAAATGGGGACCATGCTAGATACTGTGCTGGTACTTGAAGCTAACCAGTAGAAGCTACAATTTGAAAAATTACCCCACACTGATGCAGTGCCTCTACCATCTAACCTCAAGGCACTAAAGCTTGACTTAAAACCTTTGCCCTCTGATTTGAAATATGTTTATTAGGTTAAGATGAGACATACACGGTGGTGATTTCTTCCCACCTCGACTAAAAGCATGAGAGTATGCTCATCTCTACTCTTATCGAGCATAAGGAGCCCTTGGATGGTCGATTGCAGACCTTAAGGGAATTGACGCTTCGATTTATACTCAAAGCATTTATCTAGATGATAATGTGAAGACTAAAAGTGCCCTGATTTGTCAATAAGCGTGAGTGTTGAGTCAACAAGACAAGTGAACCCCATAGGAAGATCATTCAAGCATCCACCTCAACAAGATGTGTGCCCGAACTCGTCAAAGGTAAACTTAGCCTCACATCCCATAACCCAAAACACTAGGTATATGACACCCTTAAAAATGGAGAAAACAACATAGGGTTTAAGGTGTGAAACTGTTTTGCAAAATCAGGAAAATCTGTAAGTTTTCAGGCTTTGTCGATTTATCGATAAGTAATTTGATGAAATTGAACTTTATTATCCATGTCCTTAATACTCACTTGATGTTATCAAAATGGAGACTTCAGATGTCCAACAACTAAAATGAATCTTAGACTGAATTATCGATGAATCGATAACATGATCGATATCAACGACTCTCGAATCTCCAATTCATCAAGACGACTTGATAAAATTGACATCTAGTAAGTTCGCGTCCAATATGCAGTTAGGGAAAATAATGTGATTTTCAATATCTCGAAGAGAGCCTCGATATCGTCAAAATTCAAACCTCGATGATATCGATGGACCTTCAATGATATCGGATTAAGACACAAATCTGTCCAGCAAGCTTTCAGGAAAGATCTTTCAAAATGTTCGATGTATCGAGAATCACTCGATGATATCAATATTCAAAGATCGATCATATCGAGACCAGGTCGATAGCATCGAATTGGGACACAAAACTGTCTAGCAAGTTTATAGAAAAATCCCTTGAAAAGATCGATGAATTGAAACTGTTATCGATATCATCAATATTCAAAACCAAATGATATTGAGGGATGCTAGATCATATTGATGCTTGTTTAGTTCTGAAGGCAAGTCTACTCTCAGGTTTTCAAATGTTAAGGAATCGATCCATGGGTCAATGTTATCGGAGTTCGAAATCTTATGACATCGAAGCCTGCTTGATATCCTCAATCTATTGGCAAAAAAGGTTCAAAAGCATTTGACAAATTGAGTTTGTGTGATAGAGTAGCCTTTCGAGGTTATCGAGAGTATACACTTGATGATTTCAAATCCTTCTCGATGATATCAAACTTTATAAAAAATATGACTATTTTATTTCCATTAGAACTTTTTGCCTATTTAATGAGAGCTTGCATAAGGTTATTTGTAGAGAAAATAGATAAAGCTTTTGAGTGTTTAATTCAGATCACCTACCCTAAGTCCTTTTCTCTCATAGGAGTTCATTCCTTAATCCAACCTCATCATTGATATTCAATAGAGTGGATTGGTAAATGAACTTCCACATTCAAGGATCCTCTAGTTATCACCTTAATGGAAAATCATTGAGCTGGGATACTTTGAATGCATAGATGCTTGGAATCACTCTGTCTCTATTATAGGAAAATATTTAATAGAGTAGGATTCCAACATAACCTTGACCTAACCCGTTGCCTTACATTGGAGTATTATAAGTGTTGAGGATCAAGAGAGCTGAAGATTCTTCATCATCAAAGGAGGGTTAAATGGGTTCATCTACTTATCTATAAGTCATTAGAGTCCAGAAACCCTGCTAATCATTCTTTTGTGTAAGATTGGGTCACAAGTGATTCTCACCCCTTCCAAGTCCTCATAGGAGGCTTCCGACGGGAGAATACATATGGGTGTTATGTGTTGACCCTTGGTCTTGGTGAGCATAAACTTAGGTCCTTAGTGTAGGTCCTTGGCCTATGTGGCCTAAAATCCCGGGTGTTGTGTGTTGACCCTTGCTCTTGGTGATCATAAACTTAGGTCCTTGGTGTGTATGGCCTAAAATCCCAAGTGTTGTATGTTGACCCTTGCTCATATGAGCATAAACTCTAGGTTCCTTGTGTGGATCATTGACCTGTGTGTCCTAAAATCTAGGTGTTGTGTATTGACCCTTGCTCCTGTGTGGGGCATAAACTTGTATCTCGTGGAGACATGTTAGGTACCTTGTGTAGGTCCTAGAGTCAGTCTTGTGTAGGTTGTACTAGTTTGAGGTAAACCTGATTTGAAACCTCCATTAGTGAGATCCAGTACACTCAAGGGTAGTGCGTCCACCAGAAGTGGAGTAGACACATAGTTGAACCACTATAAAAATGACCATGTTTGGGATTGTGAAATGGCCAAGCTATATGTCCTAGAGGGTGGGGGGGGGGGGGGGGGGAGGGGGGAATAGGACTATGCCAAATTAAGAATAAATACAGCGGATTAAACTGAAGAAATAGCCTTACAAATTAAATCAATTCACAATACTGAAATTAAATCAATTTCAATAAACTAGCATTGAGAGGTTGATACAAATTCAGTTTTAAGGACAACCTTACACCATAATCAACAAGGGCTTATGCTAGGACAACCTTATTTGTAGAACGTCTTTTGAATCAAAAACTCAATCTGAAAATAAATAGCAAAGAAATTGAAATCTTAAGAATTGATTATTCTAAGGACAACCATGCACCATAAAAATGGCAGGGCAACCTTACTAGAATAATTATTGGAATTGAAGCACAGATTGATAAAAGTATAAAATGTCGAAGTAAATCTCTAGATTATTACAACATTCCCCACACTTGCTTGAAATGTAAATAGTTACAGCATTCACATCAACATGTACATTCCACAAAACTGAATGATAAAAAAACTAAAGAATTAAGCAAGCAATCAATCCATAAGACAAAGAATTATAGTGGTTCGCCTGTGTGTACACCAACTATTTTACAACAGCCACACAGAATGCTACTCCACTCCTAATATCCTCTCACAGGGATATTAGCGTTCACTATTAAAGTATGTTTCACAGGTTCACCTAAAACCTTCACAATTGTGTCTTTTAACTTGGGCTCACACAATCCAAAAACCCACACTATTCTGAGTTTTCTGGCTGTCCTCAGATAACCAACAAATGGAATTTTTTTGGCAAATTCCAAATAAAAATCAAAAGAATGGAAATTTTACAGAATTGTAAAATACTTAGATTTCTCCTCTTATAGCAGCCTAGAAGAACCAATTGGAGTAGATGTTCAGATATGAATGTTCAATGTCCAATACTCACTTTATAATGGTTCTGAGTTCTAATTGATTTTAAATTAAATCAAATTGGAATAGCTCTATTTGATTTCAATTCCCAGAAGAAGGAAAACAATATTTCCTCTTTTCAAATCTGATTGGAATATTGAATCAAATCAAATAGAAAAAACTTAACAAAAGGAAATAGAATTATGCACAATATAGGTTAAGAATAGACACAAACTTATCTCAGAGTGAAGCTTTGAATTCACTTAATTTTTGATGAAAAACTCTAAAATTCGTGTGCTATTTATAGCTCCAAAAAGTCGTCTTCGACTGGTCCTAGGGTCACCACGACTAGTCGAAGAAGAAACGGATTTTTAAAATTTTCGGGCGCGATTGGATAAACCGTTACACGACTGGTTGTGAGCAGTCCACGACTAGTCGAAGGCCATCCACGACTGGTCGTGAACCTCACACGACTAGTCGTGCGACCCATGATTTAGTTGCTGGAGTTTGAATCGTGGTTCCACGACTGGTCGAAGGTCGAATCGTGACCGTCCCACGACTAGTCGAGCAGACTCCAAGACTAGTCGTAGCCGAACAGAAAAAATCTGATAATTTGCAACAAAACTTCGACTAGTCTTGAATTTTCTAAGATTGGTCAAACTAGTGTCAGGACTAGTCGAACAAGGTCCAGGACTAGTCTTAGAACAGACCAAAAATATTTATAAAAAATATATGAATTATGTATCCAAAATGACCTACTCTAAAGGTCATCTTAAGGTCAATCAAACTTCAACAAGGACATTGAACCTTCATAAGCTTAGACGTTGAACTTTACGAAGCTTGAGTTCTTCTTGATGTAGCTTGAACACATTGAACTTTATGAAGCTTGAGTTCAACTCATTGTAACTTGAACACTTCATAAGCTTTGAAGTCACCAACAGTAAGTATGCGTTGTGCTCAGTTCCCTATCTTATGCTAGAGGCTTGACCTTGAATATACGAACTTTAAGTGTTGAACTTGAACTCTTCATGAACTTGAACTGTTCTTGAATAACATCAAATATGTAGCTTGAACTAGCTTGAGAAGTTCATCGGCGTGTCTCGAAGTATAGATGTCTCAAACATATACAACAAGATAACAACACAAGACACATATAGAGGTTTTGACACACAAAATTTGACAACCAAAGAGGGTTCTAACCACAGCACTTACAATCTCCCCCTTTGTCAAATTTAAGACAAAACACACTCCTATATTCAATGCACAAAATACAATAAGAGAAGCATCATAAGTATCAATAAAGAATCATGCACCGGTTGGCATTGACATGAGATAAACTCCCCCTGAGTATAACAACTCCCCTTGAGAAGTACACCTACTAATCATCAAATTCATCATATGTGCATCATATGTGTACACAATTATCATCACAAATCACACAATTCTCCCCCTTTTTGTCAAAAATATAACAAAGGAAGAATCAAAATGTAACGCCCTAAAAATCGGGGGTCGAACATAAACTCCACTCCCGAGTTCCAGAACATCACTTATGCAACACATTTCAATGATGGATGAATGTCGGCTGTAATAGTGTATAAAACATGAAGTGGATTAAGCCAAAACAGCATATCATACTCCAGAGATAATTAAATTAGCAAGTGGAAGAATGTGATAGATATATAGAATATATGAACTGTTGTAGGTCTCCAGAGTGTGAACATGTTACCAGGTTAAACATATACATGTATACTCCAAAAATAATCAAAAAGAATATACATGAGTGCTCCAAAAATATAAAATGACAAGTGTCATGACATCAAATCAACCTCCCTGTAATCCCGTCGATCAGAACACGGTCTACATAGACCCGCCTGATAGCCGCCTAGAGGAGAAATCCTCCTCATCATCATACAAGTCTGGCTCCGCCTCGCAGGCCGCGCCATCATCTGAAACTACAACAGGGTCTGGTGGGTGTCCGGAACACCGTCTCGTAACGTGGGAGTGAGTAGCTAACTCAGTGGAATCATAGAGCAAAGGTTAACATGTTATCAAATCAATCAAGCGATAATAATAAAGCAAGTAAATCAAACATTCCTAAATATTGTAGTTAATGCAAGAATGAAATGACATGATGGATGCCCTCGCCAACATACTCCCTCATGCGACACTATCTTACGTCCACGGCATGCTTTCTTCCCTCAGTGCTCCACATCTTCCAGGCACATGCAGTGCGATATGAATATGATTACCGAGTTGTTATTAGTCCTTTTCATACAGCAGGATTGGGAAACTAGGGTACTTCCCTTATATCATCCCCAACAAGGATCCTGTCTAGGGTCGTCACTCCTAGTAGTCTCATACGATGATATATTTCTAGGTCACTGTAAGGGCTGTCAGGGCTGTTGCACGCACTCGTTGCTCTGCTCACCCATCACCTTATCAATACAGGCCTAGTTGTACTCTTGTTGCTACGGAAGGGGCGTCGCCTCACGTAGACTCAGAGTACACTCGAGGTCACTAAAAAGGGCTGTTAAGGCTGTTGCTTGCACTCGTTGCACCGCTCCCACATCACCTTATCAGCGTAGGCCGACAGTAAGAATATAGTGTCCCATACCACCATAATCTGCTCACGAGTCTGGGTTGCTCACTGGTCACTAAGAGGAGGTTTGTGGCCCCAGCGTAGGCCGACAGCTCAACCACAGTGTCCCATACCACCATGCCCGACTCATGAGTCTTAGTGGATCAAGGTACCATGATTATCAGGGTTATCAATGGTAAGTTCAGTACCCTAAGTTCAAGCAGTTATGATGAATATAAGGTGAACATACAACGGTCAATCGGGTTACTTGATGAGTCCGAGCAGCACGAGCACACGTTGAATAGACCGGCATGAAGTGCACAAGCACTTCGTGTGGCCTAACCACTGCCGACGACTCTAGTACAACTCGGGCTCGTCATACACATCCTTCGTGGTGAATAGAATCTAACCACGAATTCTAAACTGTTACTGACTGCTTGGACAAGAGTATAGCCCCAAGCGCATGTAATCTAAATCAATAATCATATGAGAGAGACAGAATTGAAATACAAGAAATTTCAGTATGTTATCAGCATGTTATAACATACATCATAAGCAGTTAACCATACACGAGTATTTCACACATAAGGTAATCAATTCAATACAACAAGCATGGAGGAATTCATGTACATCATCAAATTAGTTAAGAATCTAGTCTCAACGCTAATCTACAACACCATTTACTCAATACTTACTAATACATACATTTATACAAACACTTAGACTACTCAACTCCAACGTACCTGACGTATGTTGATTTCAACATATAATATGACAGATCCTTATATCAAGGAGTTGTCTAATACTCAACAATCATGTTCTTACATTCAAAACATATGGCAGGCATAAATCATATTGATTTAGGCATTTCAACAAACATTTAGTCTACACACATTAGTCTACATAGCATATGTCGGCCATTAGTCTACATAGCATATGTCGGCCAATATGTGCATTTGGGAGAATCTCTTCACCAAACAAATCATACACGTATAACTAGTATAGGTGTATAGTAAATACTCATGGCAAGCATATCAGCAAAATACGTACGTATACAGTATTTTCTATAAATACCTAAAATACCTTAAATCTCATATTCTTCATACGTATTCGAAATGAAAAACAAACAGCATTTTCTACATGTTAAACAGCATTCTTATCATCAATCTACCATTAAATGGCATTGTAAGCTTTGAAAACAGGTAATCTAAGCGTCTAAAATTCACACCTTAAATCAGGAATTGCGAAACAGAGTTGATTCAAACGATAAGTCTTCATCAACGGCTCAACGGCAACCTATACCACGAAATAGGTTAGCTACATCATCACTTATGCTATTTGGAACTCTAGAACAGGTTAAGGTTATGATTTCTTACCTAAGAACGGAGCTGGAATCGTCAGAATAGTGATGCAGGTGGATGGATTTGGCACGTGGAGCAGCAGGAGGGTGCTCCCACTTCTCTCACACTTTCTCTCTCTTTTCTCTCTTCTCTCTCCTAGAGTTTTCCCCAAATTCGTATGGGTTAGAAAGCTAAGGGTTTAAGGCCCTTTTATAAGCCCAAACATGACCAAAACAGACTTAAGTCAAGGTATATTTAAGTTATAACCAAATCGGGTCTGTTCCGATCCAACGGAGCACTTCTGGAGGTCCTGTTATTAAATGCAGTCGAACTTAAGCTCTCTAATATTGGATCTAGGTTAAGCTAAGTTTTCAGTCTGGTTGGGTTTTCAGATCGACTATGGCGGACCAGTTTCAGTTCAGCGGTCACCGAAACTTGATCAGGGCTACAAGTGCTATGACATGTAAGGGCCATCTATCCTGATCCAAGGGTAAATTTAGGTCGAAATCTAACGGTCAGGATGCTTAAAAATGTCACGCAAGCGTCACGTGCCAGATTTATTAAAAATTGAATTAATTTTCTAAATATTTTCCTTTTCTCACTCTCTTCACTCCGGACTTAGTAAAATGGTCTCAGGATATCGGTTGGGCTTGATTTTTGAAATGATTGTCAAGTCCAACTAGGCAGTCATAATGGTCTAAGATTATCACTATCGGACTTTCAACGCGCAGTCTAGATCCAATACAAAGTTTCAAAGGGTTCCTAAGAACAAACAGGTTTAGAGTTTGATCCTAGATTTTAGGGTAAGATAGTGTCAATGATTCTATAGGTTTTGGGTCTAACAGATCATATTTAAAGTGGTTGGTGCTTATTTCACAGGTAATCTAGTGTAGCACTAGTTAATACATGTTAAATTTCTAAAGAATTTGGTTCTAAATGATTTCTCTGACTTTGGAATCGAATTTTGAGAAGCTACCAAGGTGTTATGGTTGACCCATGCCTAAGGACGTCTAATTCTAGGTTGGCAAAAATCTGGGGTGTTACACAAAAGCAAGATAATTAATAGAGGAGTCACAATATCATGACATAAAACATCATCAAGTCAAGTCAAAGAACTCAGTCACATAACCAAAGAGAAAGCAAAGTCATATAGGTATTACAAACTAAAGAGAAAAATCCTCAATCTGAGCCAGAAGATGGAGCAGGTATGGTTGGATCAATTTGATGAAGGCCTTTTTGTAAGCGCCTAAAATATTTGCGTATACTTTTGAATTGGGCATTTTGGCCAACATGCAGTTGTTCTACCTTCTCTTCTAATGCACTCAAACGTGCATCAAAATTAGATGGCTCATAATCAGGATCATTCCCAGAGTCAGACTCAATTTCATTAAAAATATCGTTCATATTGATATCATTTGGAGGAGGAGCATCACCCGCTTCATCATTCCCTGCTTCAGAAGCAGCTCCAACTGCACTAACATCAACTTGTCCTCAAGCCAAATCCAACTGCATTTTGTTTATGTTGGAGTTGTTGAAAATAAGGTGTTGGA
Organism: Magnolia kwangsiensis; assembly: GCA_037074715.1. Taxonomy (NCBI): domain Eukaryota; kingdom Viridiplantae; phylum Streptophyta; class Magnoliopsida; order Magnoliales; family Magnoliaceae; genus Magnolia; species Magnolia kwangsiensis. The sequence goes on along the minus strand of CM073571.1, from coordinate 120,339,946 downwards.
TAGGAGCCTCTCCAATGGGCATAGCTACCAACATATGAGTTGCTAGCACATTCATCAGATATCCAAATGGAATATCACTATGACCAGGATGAATACGGAATTGAATAATAGAGTAACAAATCAAAGAGGGCAAACAGATATTAGCACCAGTGATGGCTGAATAAAAAATGCGAACCATAAGCAGAGTCAACTCATTCTTGTTCCCTGAACGGGGATATAGATTGGAAGTGAAAATACGATGCAAGACTCTATATCTGGGCAACAAATACCTGGTTGTGAGGGCATTCCCAGTACGATTCCATGGTGCATCCATGTTACGCAAAGCTCTAGTAAAAATGTGTTTTTCATATTCTGACACTTTCTCAGCAAGTGTACTAGGATGAACACCATCATCATTTACAGAAATATCCATGAGGCCTAAGATTAAATGTCGATCAATATGAAAAGGCCCTTCTCTTGTAGTAATAGAGAAAGTTAGTTGTTCAAGTGAAAATTCATAATGCATGCTACCATGGCCTGCGCTATGGATTGGTATGTCAGCCCGCCCCATCGTAAAATGTTTTCCCATCCTACAAACTGAAGGAGAGGAAAAAGATTGAAAGGAGCAATATGATTGAAATCAACGGCCTTTTCTACAATTACATTGCGCATACACAAATCATGAACAAACGATGGATCATCTTCGGCATCCCTAAGGTGCCGTCTTGTGATAACATTAGATCGAGAAGAAGAAGCACCTCTAGGATTCTTCTTTCTAGCTCTAGGGTCTATTTTCTTGAAGAAATATACAAAATTTTAAGAAAATGAAGATGGGTTTTTTTAGAATCAGCAAATGAGGAAGAAAACTCAAAAATCTTGAAGAAAGAGATGAAATAGACAACAATAATCAAGATATTGAAGAGAAAAGATAATGAATCTTCAAGAAAAACAACCAAAATGCTCTAACCTGAAGGAATCGAACACAGGGGTTCGACTAGTTGAAGCATGGCTCGTTGGAGAGGAGATTAGAATGAAGAGGATGAAGGACTATTCCTAAATAAAAGTAATCAGCGCGCTACACGACTGGTCGTGGGTCGTCCTTGACCGGTCGTGGCATGACTGGTCGAGTACATCCTCGACTGGTCGTGTACCGTAAAAAAAATACAATTTTCATCAAAATTTGAAATAAAAATCATTAATATATTAACATATATACACTATATTACAGAGATGCATAATCAATCATTTTAAATTGTACATACCAAGATCAAATTTTAATTTATTAAACCCGTTTTTTTCGAGCGGTTTAGTGAATATGTCAGCAAGTTGAGTCTCGGTAGGAATATATTCTAAGGATATTACTTTTTTTTCCACTAATTCACGAATATAATGAAATCTAATGTCAATGTACTTAGTACGTGAATGCTAGATTGGGTTTTTTGAAATATTTATCGCACTGGAATTATCACAGTATAAAACCATTAAATCATGTGCGATACCATAATCACTCAACATTCGTTTAATCCAAACCAGCTGTGTACATGCATTTTCAGCTGCAATGTATTCAGCCTTAGCGGTTAAGAGTGATATGGAACTTTGCTTCTTGCTAAACCAAGAAACCAAGCAGTTTCCAATGTAAAAACAATCACCACTGGTTAATTTTCTGTCATCGATATTACCGTCCCAATCAGCATCTAAATACCCAGCTAATTGAGCACTAGTATCAAAAGGATACTAAAGACCCAAGTTAATTGAACAGAAGTTAAGTGAGATTCTTTAGGATTAGACTGATATCTAGCGTAAATTTCAACACTTAAAGCAATATCAGGTCTACTTGCAGTTAAGTAAAGAAAACTATTAATCATGCTACGATATAACTTAGGACTACATCTTTACCTGTAGAGTCTTTTGAAAGTCTTAGAGTTATACTCATAGGTGTATCAAAATTCTTACCATTTTCAAATCCGAACCTCTTAATCAAGTTCAAAGCATACTTGGCTTGAGAAATGAAAATTCCATCAGGTTGTTGTTTTACTTGCAACCCTAAGAAATAATTTAATTCCCCAACCTTGCTCATTTTGAATTTTAATTTCATTAACTCTGTAAACACAACAGTCATGTTAGTACATGTTTATCCATAAACAATATCGTCAACATAGATTTGAACCATTAAAATATCATCGTTATGCTTCTTAACAAAGAGTGTCTTATCGACACTACCGATTTGAAAATTGTGACTCAGTAAAAACTTTGTCAATTTTTCGTACCAAGCCCTGGGAGCCTATTTCAAACCATAGAGAGCTTTTTTAAGACGAAATACATGATTAGTAAACTTAGAGTCTTCAAACCCTAGAGGTTGTTCCACATATACCTCTTCATGCAAATCACCATTCAAAAAGGCACTCTTTACATCCATTTGAAAATTTTTAAAATTCTTGAAACATGCTATGGATATAAAAAGTCTGATAGATTCAAGACGGGCTACAGGGGCAAAGGTTTCATCGTAATCGATGCCTTCAATTTGTGTGTACCCCTGTACAACTAGTCTTGCTTTATTTCGAATAATATTTCCAAGTTCATCAGACTTGTTTTTGAAAATCCATTTTGTTCCAATAATGTGTTTATCTGTAGGTCTAGGAACAAGATACCAGACATCATTACAAATAAATTGATTAAGTTCTTCCTGCATCCCAACTATCCAGTTTTCATCAGAAAGCGCTTCTTTCACGTTTATCGGTTCAATCTGGGATGTAAAATATACGTAATTACATGTCTTCTATTTGTCTACGAGTGCGCACACCAGTGAGAGGGTTTCCAAGAATTTGAGTAGTTGGATAATCTTTAACGGTCCTTAATTCAGAATTAATTTCCCTTGATGAAGTATCTGATTTTTCAATTACAAGAACTTCATCATTATCTGAACTAGGGGCAGGTGTATTCAGGTGATCATCAATGACCACATTGATTGATTCTTGAATCACACCAGTCCTGTTGTTCGAAACATGATAAGCACGACTGTTTAAAGAGTATCCTAAAAAGGTCCCTTCGTCACTTTTAGTGTCAAACTTTCCCAAGTTTTCACAGTCACGTAAAATGTAGCACTTAGTACCAAAAATACGAAAGTATTTGATAGTAGGCTTCTTGTCAAACCACATTTCATAAGCCATTTTATTATTTGATTTACAAGTATAAACACGGTTAATAATGTAGCAGGCAATATTTACATCTTCAGCTCATAGATTTCTAGGGAGCATCATGCTATTCAACATAACATTTTTCATTTCTTAAAGCACTCAGTTTTTTCTTTCCACAATACCATTTTGTTGTGGTGTTTTGGGTGCAGAGAATTCATATAATATTCCCTGTTCTCTACAAAATTTCTCAAAACCGCTATTTTCAAATTCGGATCCATGATCACTACGTATCTTACTGACTTGAGAACATTTTTCAGTTTGGATTCGTTTGATGATCTTTTTCACTTCATCAAGGGTTTCTAATTTGTCTCTCAAAAATGAAACCCAAGCGTATCTTGTATAATCATCTACGATAACCAAGATGTACGTTTTACCACCTCGACTTTCCGTTCTTGTTGGTCCTATAAAATCCATGTGGAGAAGCTCGAGTGGTCTAGATGTGGCATTGGAGTTCACCTTTTTGTGAGAGCTCCTAGTTTGTTTACCGTACTGACATTCACAACATATTTTGTCTATTTTTTGTAACTTAGGTAGACCTTTAATTAGTTCTCCTTTGCTCAATCTGTATAAATTTCGGTAATGCACATGTCTAAGGCGTTTATGCCATAATTCTGTCTCATTAGTATGGACCATGTAGTACTTTTGGTTAGATGAACTACCATCACTTACAATATAGTAGTTTTTAGAAGTTCTGTGACCAGTTAATATTACAGAACCCTTTTTATTTATGATTTCACAACCTTGATTGTAAAATTTCACACTATGGTTGTTATTGCATATTTGAGATATGCTTAACAGGTTGTGTTTTAGCCCCTCAACATATAAAACATCTTTAAATAAAGGAAGGTTGTAAAGTTGAATCGTACCTTTGCCAATAATCTTACAATTGCTTCCATCACCAAACGTGACTGACACATCAGTCATATCTTTAAGATCATTGAACAAAGCTTTGTCTCCTGTCATATGCCTAGAGCATCCACTATCTAGATACCACTTTGAATGGCTTGTTGCTTTTAAAGCAGTGTGAGCAACCAAGCAGGCACCCTTAGGAACCCATTTCAGAACTGTTTTGGATTTAGGAGTATAGTTAGTCTTCTTTTGATTGTAGTTGTAAGAATGACCTACCGAGTTAAATTTCAAGAGATCCTTGAGTAAATCAATTATCTTTTCTGCTAATGAGTTTCTGTTCTGATTTTTGAAATTAACATGGCTACTTTTCAATTTTTGAAAAGTCTTTGTATTTTTAGAAAAACCTCGATAAGTATTTCTCTTTTGAGTTTGAGGCTTCTCCTTTCACAAATTCGAGAGGAGTATTTTTCTGTTTGGGAGGTATATTCTTATCATAACCCAACTCGGATCGATCGCCACATTTTCTTGATCCAGATAATAATTTTTCTAATTTTGGATCACCTTGGGCATATCTTCATGTGTCCTTCAAACTCAGAAGAGAGGATACTTCATTCTTAAGTTTCTCATTTTCAGATTTCAAATCTTCAATCAGGGAGGTTTTGAATTCCAAATCACATTTTGATTTTTCAAGACAATCTGAAATTTGTGTCTTTTCTAAAACAAGTGTTTCAAAACATTCTTTGAGTTTAACAAACTTTTCTTTTTAGAGTTTAAGTTTGATCGCAATTTTACAACTTTCCTTATATACGGCATTATAAGCATCTTGAAGATCTTCTTCATTTTCATGATCACTATGCATATTTTCTTCACTAGTTGAATCATCATGATCTGAGAATATGAACTTGGCTAAAGTCATAAGGGCTTTTACATCATTGCTAAACTCGGTTTCGGAATCTTCTGATTCAGAAGAGTCTTCAGAATCAGATGATTCATCCCATGTAGCCAACATACCCCTCTTCTTGGGTTTGTCCTTTTTAGGACATTTGTTTGCTAAATGCCCATATTCTTAGCAGTTGTAACATTGACTATCTTTCAAAGATTTCTAAGTTCAAGACTTTGGTTTAGATCATTTCTTTTCATTTGTCTTTTGAAAATCGACCCTTTTCTTGCTTTTGAAAATCTTATAAAACTTTTTAGCTAAAAGTGTCATATCATCTTTTGAATTTTCTAAATCCGAGTTTTCTTGAGAAATTCCTTTAGAAGATGTTAAAGCAATAGATTTACCTTTAGGAGCTTTAAAATTCAATTCATAGGTTTGTAAAGAACCAACTAGTTCTTCTACCCTCATATTATCTATATCACGAAGTTCCTGTATCGCGGTTACTTTAGAGTTGAACCGTTCAGGAAGTGAGCGTAGTATCTTAGCATGAAAGTGCACCTATTATGTGTCCTGGTTTGTCAATTACGTTGTAAGTTGAGTCAGTCGGATGACAGCACTTAACAAGAAGATCAAGTCAAGCGTCTGCCTCATCTGGATGTGTAGAAGCTCGCCAAAAGGTAAATCATAGCCTCACATCCCTTGTCCCAAAACACCAGGTGTCACGCCCCAAACTCGAAAATCGGATTCACAGGAATCGCGATTGCCGAATTCGGTACTGACAGCCTCCGTAGTACCCCATTCTCGGCTCCTAGCATCCAGACGCCAGATTCCGATCCTGGGATCCTACAATGAGGATTTTTTTTATTTTTTATTTTTTGATACATTTAACTCGTAATAAGCATAACCAAAAGATTACCCAATTCACAAAGGCAACATCATCGTCACATATCCACTAATATAATCATTTGAGTACAATACTGAAAGAAAAATACATAAATCGAGAATCAAGCTCCAGGAGACCGCTACATGCTCCAAGCTCAACACTGCTGCAACCTAACTTCACCTGCACGCATCTATCGTGCATAAGCTTATAGAAAGCTTAGAGGGTGGTGTAAGTGTGTGCATAAAGTAAGTGTCAAGTATTCAATACAATGTCATCGTCATACAATACCGAAATTACTAATAATCCATAAATCGTACATTATCGGAATAAGCAGAAATACTGACAAGATCATAAATCATACGATAACAGAGTAAGCGGAAGTATGAACAAGTCCATAAGTCAATCAATACCAGAATACGCAATATAGAATAATTATGCAATAAGGAGTCATAAAGAGCCAAATATCAGATGCCAAGGATGCAATGCAATATGCAAATCCTGCTAAGTCTGTCTAGGCCATAAGTGCAGAAACATAGCAACCGAAAATGTCATATGCCTACGGATGTAATGCAATATGTGATATGAATGAAATGACCATGCTAGGGTGTGAAGTCTGGATAATAGTACATAGTATCGCAGGCTACGGGATCCACCACAAGGGACTTCTATCCAAACCAGTCCCATACCTAAATTTGGATAGTCAAACTCATCGTGGTAAACTCCTGATCTCAGGTTAGTCGCGCGCCCAACCGAAATCTTTGCCATAACGAAGGTACATAATAATTAGTTGCGCACCACCAGCCCGAGTGGATAGTGAATGAATGAATGAATGAACATGCAACTCCTACTCAATAAGTCCACATATCAATACGGTTCCTCTCTGGGAAATCACCGGGGTCTATTACACTCCAAACCAGATTGCCACCCCATCGTGCACAACAAGGTGAGTGGAAGAGACCTCACTATCTACCTGCCAACATCGGGCCCGGATCGTCAATAGCTGACTCATTCCTCGAGCTGGTCAGACTCAGCCTAGCATTGCCCCCTCCTCTTGGGCAGGTAAGGCCGCACCCCCTTCCAACCGACCACGACACAGTGGAGAGAGCAGCCATCTGGTAATCGGCACTTAACGCTCATCTACCCACTCGGTCTAGACGTTGGAGCAACCTCTGGAACCAAGAGGGTTTAGGGACTTTCACCCAGGGATATCTATAACACCCCATGTAGAACAGATTTTTCGGTGTCCCATCTGGCCGTCCACGAAGTACCCGTGGAGGCTACGACCCTGATGTCGCTAGGGCGTATAATAATCACAACACACAATGCGAGATGCATGAGTCATATAATCCAATCATGCATCAATCCTACGCATATCGTGCGCTCATGTGAGACAATCGCTGCCTATCAGGGAGTCTCATAACAACCAGCACTATGACATATGCAATGGTCAATCATATCTCATAACAGACATGCAGATGATGCGTATAGCCATGGATCATGATGCTATGCAGTCACATACTCATAATCGGTATCAATAACCGATATCAACAATCGGCCTCGACAATGTGAACATCTAACCAACATTGCCCCAAGGAGTGACCCTCACAGATCCAAACATATAATGGGATCATGACCTCACACAAGGGCCTAATATACAACACAATGGGCCTTAGACACGGGTTGAATACACATCACGTCGGGCCTCAAATATGGGTCGCATGTTCATCACATTGGGCCTCGACAATCAGAATCGGCAATCCGCCACGACAAATGAGAATTGGTAATCGGCCTTGATCGATAATCGGCAATCGGCCTTGATCGATAATCAGCCTCGATCGATAATCGGCAATCGGCCATCAGAATCGGTAATCGACCTCGATCGATAATCGGCAATTGGCCACGACAAATCAGAATCGGTAATCAGCCTCGATCGATAATCGACAATCGGCCACAACCAATCAGAATCGGTAATTGGCCTCGATCGATAATCGGCAATCGGCCACGATAAATCAGAATCGGTAATCGGCCTCGATCGATAATCGGCAATCGGCCACGACAAATCAGAATCGGTAATCAGCCTCGATCGATAATCAAAAATCGGCCACGACAAATCAGAATCGGTAATTGGCCTCGATCGATAATCGGCAATCGGCCACGATAAATCAGAATTGGTAATCGGCCTCGATCGATAATCGGCAATCGGCCACATCAATCTGTCACAACAATCGGAATCGGTAATTGGTGAGAATGGGTCTAACAAGGCCTAATGGAAGCTCACAATGTGGACATTCAACCACCATTGCCCATCAATGTGGACATTTAACCAACATTGTTCCCCAAGGAGTGGCCCACCTAGGGCCAAACGTACAGTGGGCTTGCGACCTCACACAAGGGCTTAATATGCATCACCATGGGCCTCGCTCAAGGGCCTAATATACATCACAATTAGTCGCGTTACGTGAGCTTTATACATATTATAATGGACCACGACATATGGGCCGAAAATACATTTCGTTGGGCCGAAAATACATCTCGTTGGGCCGAAACAAATGGGCCGGAATTACATCACAATAGGCCTTGCCCATGGGCCATGAATATGTCAAAATGGGTACCACAATAGGCCTCGAATACATCACACTGGGCCTTGCCCATGGTCCTCAAATTCAAGCAGGTGGGCCCCATCACATGGGCCATAAATACATCAAGGTAGGTTTCACGTACATCACATTGGGCATCAACCCATGGGCCATCAAATACCTCAAGCGGATCGCAGCTACGGGCCGCACCAGTGGGCCTCATATACATCAAGTGGGTTGAATCAAATGGGCCAAATCAAATGGTCCTAATACACGTCACGGTGGGCTGTATCACATGGGCCATAAATACATTACATTGGGTCATACCAAATGGGCTTTAAGTATATCACAATGGGCCATGACCCATAGGCCTCAAGGCGTGATAGGTGGGCCCCATCACATGGGCCATAAATACATTAAGGTGGGTTTCACGCACATCACATTGGGCCCCACATATGGGCCTCATCCATGATCCTCAAATACATTACAACGGGCCTCGTCAAATGGACAACTCGGATTAAACAGGTACATCACGTGGGGTTACATAAATGGATGGTTTGAACACAAAATGCGTGCATCTAGGTGGGTTACACAAGTGGGCTGTTTGGATGAAGCATGCACAACATGGTGAGCCTGTACAGTATAGGCGGGCCCAGCACATACAGCAAGTGGGCCTTGCGCTATCAAGACGGGTGGACAGTGCGGATATAAAATACTTACATCGAGGTAAGCCCCACCATCCAACGGGCTAGATAGTGCAGATATACAATACATTTATCATGGTGGGCCATGTCAATCATGTAATGGGCAGTGTGAATGCAACACATTCTCAGAGTGGGCTGCACCCCAACAAATGGACGGTCATCATGGATGAAAAGCATATATCATGGAGTCTCATGTGGGACCCATGATCTGGACGTACTGTTTGAATATAATATATACGTACAAGGTAGATTCCACAGCACAGCATCAAGTTGGGCCTCATCACACAGGGTGGATGTACAATACATTCATCAAAGGTAGCCCCAAATAGTATCAACTAGGGATGGACGGACTGGGTATACTACACATACATGGGGTGGATCCCCATGTTAGTTGGATGGACGGTGTATACAAAACATACTTCAAAGTGGGCCCCATGTGTGGACGGCATTGATGAACCCATACAGCATGGTGGATGTCCACGTGGCATCATGGTACATCCCACAACACCATCCAAGGGGCAGCTGGTGTGGATGCTAAACACATACATCGTGGTTGGCCATGGACAATGGATGCAATCGCATCATCAAGGTGGTGCCACGTGGTGGCCCATCGATATATGTGTTTTCTCTTCGTCCAGATGGATGGAAAATATAAAATACATACATCAAGGGGAACACTGCACACTGCAGGTGAGTCCCGTCCATATGGACGATTGGGACAAAACCCTTACGTCAATGGATCTTCCACTGTCCAAACAGCAGACAGTGTGGATCATTTCATACATCAAGGTGGGTTTCTGCCATTCAGACGGGATGGTGGAGGTATAAAATATATACATCACGTGGGGTCCACAGGTACAGTAGATGTACCAAGGTGGGACCCGCACGGATGGGCAGTTTGGGCACAACACATACCTTATGTGTAGGGCCCTCAGAAGACAGACGTCAATATAGCAGCTATATAGCTGGTGTATTCGTACACCAGCCAATCCTCATGTGGTGAATCCCACGTGGGGCCCACCATATCATTGATCTCCCATCTTATCTGTTGATAAGGTCATACGGACCTAAATAATGGAAAAAAAATAATATAAATTTCATATTTATCCAAAACTGTTGGGACTCAAAAAGGGTTCAATGGTAAACGTTCAATCCCCTGTTTCCTGCTGTGTGGGCCACCTGACTCCTTCTTACTGCTGATTTTGGGATGGCCCACGGTCCCAGAAGGGGCCTACCAAATGCACAGTGTTGATGTATAGCAGACATCATAGTGTGGCCTACGCATGGGACCCACGTTCCTCCCCTTTCAGCTCCCAGTGCAGCAGGACGCTGCTGCGCGTCCTCTGGACGTTGCAGCAGCACCTAGTGCTTGTATTCTTTTTTTTTTTTTATTTTATATTAATGATTTTTATGTGCTTTTTCACACGTGGGGCCCACATCGGGAGAATCTAACCCATCCATTGCATCCTATAACTCAAGACTGACCAGAGCAAGCTCAATATTGGGCATATTTCGGTGTGTAGAATCATCGAGTGGGTTTTTAACGGTAGGAAATACTATTTCTTATGGTATGGCCCGTCAGATATTTGGATTGGGATCATTTTTTGGATCAACGCCTAAAATTATCTGAGGAACTTAATGGACGGTATGGATTGAACTTATACTTCAAGGTGGGGCCTGCATGAGAAGCCCATCCCAAAAGTTCAATTATAAATATTATATTATTATTCTTTGTTAGCTTGTTAGTACTCACCCATGTCAGTACACGCACACTAGGTTAGCCTATCTTCACGTCCAGCGACCAGGGACGCTGGACGACATGGATATAACATAAGCATCATGGTGGTTCCCACATATACGTGGCCCATGTTCATCAAGGTGGGTCCCACATGAACGTGGCCCACCTGATGGGTCTAATATTTGTGTTTTCTCATCATCTATAAGGTAGGGTCCATGTAACACCTTGAAAATCGGGGGTCGTGTATAAACTCAACTCCCGAGTTCCAGACCGTCACTTATGCAACAAAAATGATTATGATTCAATGTTGTCTGAGTTAAAGCATTCACATGAGTAAAAGTATACCAAAACTGCAATTCATACTCCAGATCCAGTGATAAAAGCAAGCGGAAGACTAAAGAATATATATATCACTGTATGGAAAAACAAAGTAGATCTCGACTATCTCTAAAGTATGAATACATCTCTGAGTCTCATATATATGTAAATAAAAAAAATCAAATGTTCAAAAAGAGTCCCACTGAGAAGTCCCGTCAACCCAGGCCACCTAAGCAAAGCCGTCATGGTACTGCATGTATGAGAACTCGTCCTAGTCCTCATCATTGTCCGGCTCTGCCTCCTGGATCGCTGCCTCACCTGCATCTAAGACAGGGTCTGGTGGGTGTTGCAAACACCATCCCGAAACGTGGGAATGAGTAGCTAACTCAGTGGAATTATAGAGCAAGGATTAACATGTTCTCAAATCAATCGTGCGATAATAGTAAAGCAGTAAATTAAACATTCCTAATACTGTTGTTAATGCAATATGACATGATGTGATGTATGCCCTCACCAACGATCTCCCTCATACGGCACCATCTTACGACCGCGGCATGCAATCGTCCCACAGTGCTCCACATCTTCCAGGCACATGCAATGTAATGGTGATATGATTTCCGAGTTATTATTAGTCCATTCAAACAGAAGGATTGGGAAACTAAGGTACTTCCCTTATATCAATCCCAACACAGATCCTGTCTAGGGTCATCACTCCTAGTAATCTCATACGATGTATATTTTATAGGTCACTGCAAGGGCTGCCAGGGCTGTTGCTCGCACTCGTTGCACCGCTCCCCCATCACCTTATCAATACAGGCCTACTGTACTCTCACTGCTACGGAAGGGTCGTCGCCTCCCGTAGACTCAGAATACGCTCGCGGTCAGTACAAAGGACTCGTCGCCTGATCAGTGTAGGCCGACAGTAAGAATATAGTGTCCCATACCACCATAATCTACTCACGAGATATAGGTGCTCACTGGTCACTACGGGGAGGTTTGTGGCCCCAGCGTAGGCCGACAGCTCGACCACGGTGTCCCATACCACCATGCCCAGCTCATGAGTCTTCGTGGATCAAGGTACCATGGTTGACAGGGTTTTCAATGGTAAGTTCAGTACCCTAGGTTCAAGCAGTTATGACTCATACAGGGTGAACATACAACAGCCAGTCGGGTTACTTGACGGGCTCGACTAGCACGATCGCATCTCAAGTCAAACGACATGAAGTGTGTAAAATACTTCGTGTGGCCTAACCACTGCCGCCAACTCCAGAACACGGCTCGCGTTCATCGACGCGTCGTTCGTGGCAAAGATAGGCCAACCACGAACTTGCTCGGTTGCCGACTGCCTGGACTAGGTATAGTCCCAAACAATTATGAATCCACATCAGCAATCATGTAAGAGTATTGGAATTGAAATACAACAATGTGAGCATGTTAACACATGTTATAACATACAACTTAAGTGAATCATCAAGCACATGCATTTCATACATATAATGAAATCATGCATATAGCTAACATGTAGGAAATCATTTACATCAGCATATTAATTGAGAAATTAATCTCAAACTAATTCATAACACCATTTAATTCAATACATACTAATACAAGCATTTATACAAACACTTACACTACACACTTAAGTCTACATATAGTATGTCGACTCAAAGTGCGCATTTAGGAGAATCTCTTCACCAAAATAATTATGCACGCATTCCTAGTATCCTAATGCGACAAGAAGTCATGTCAATCACATCAGCAAAATATGGATGAAAACAGTATTTCCTACAAATGACTAAAATGCCCTAAATCTCATATTCTTCGTCTGTTTATGAAACAAGAAACAGACAACATGTTGTACATGTCAAACGGCGTTGCCGTCGATAATCTACTATTAAACGACATTGAAAGCGTTGGAAACAGTCAATCAAAGCATCTACAATCCGCACCTTATCTCCTAGAAGCGTATCGATTCGAACGGAGCATATACGCTTCGTATACGGTGAATAGGCAACCTAATTTACAAGATTCATAAGCTAACATGCTATGGAATTGAAAGAACACTAAATCAGCAACTATTTAGAATATTTTCTTACCTAGAAATGCAGAGAAATCACCGGCCAAGTGATTGGAGCGTGTTGCTTAGGCACATGCAACAGGTAGTGCAGCAGCAGGAAAATTCTCTCCTACTCACTCTCACAAACTCTCACTTTCTCTCTCACTCTTGCTAGGGTTTCTAGCAAATTCGGATGGGTGGAGGAGTGAGGGTTTCAAGCCCTTTTATAAGCTCAAACATGCCCAAAACAGGCTTCAGGTCAAGGTATACTTAAGGTATATCCAAATCGGGGCTGTTTCGGTCCAAAAGGACATTCTGGTGGTCCCCTGGCCGAACGCGATCGGACTTAAGTTCATGCGCGTCGGATGTCGCTCACATCCCATTTTCAGACCATCAGTGTTCGTAGATCGCCCGTGGCAGTCCAGTTTCAGTTCAGCGGTCACCGCACGTAGATCAGGTCTACAAGTCTCATGATATGAAATAGAAATTTTTCCTTATCTAAGGGTGCAATTTGGCTGAATTCTGATGGTCAGAACACTTAATAATAACGCATCAAGTCGTGTGCCAGATTTAAATTTTAAATTCCAAATCTAACCCTATTCTCACTCTCTTCAGTCCAGGCTCAATGAAATAGCCTGCGAATGTCGGTTGGACTTGATTTTTGAAATAATTGTCAAGTCCATCTAGGCGGTTCTAACGGTCTAAGATTGTAGGTATCAGACTTTCGACGTGCGGTCTAGATCCAATACAAAGTTTTAAAGAGGTCCAGAGAATAAACCGGTTTAGAGTTTGATCCGAGGTTTTAGAGTATTATAGCGTCATTGGTTCTACTCGCTTTGGGTCTGGTAGAATGTATTTAAAGTGATCAGGGACTATTTCCCAGCTACTCTAGCGTTGTACTAGCTAACTTACACTTATTTTCTAAAGGAATTAATCCTACGCGATTTCTGGTCGAGTTGGTACTCGAGTCCAAGTACGGATTTTTCCAGGGCATTACAGTCCACATGACTTGGACGATTTAAACAAGACATACATTAAGGTGGGGTCCATCCGACTGGGCCACACATCTCACAAAATGAAAGAGAGAGAGATAGAGAGAGAGAGAGAGAGAGAGAAGTACCCACTTATCATTCTTCTTCCTCCCTAGCCTTCCAATGCTCCAAAAGTATTCCTTCATTGGTGGAGATGATGATCCAAGGGTGGAGATGGAAGATAGGGTGGTATGGAGTGGGCCACACATGGCTCTTCTCATGGAGAGCTTGGACGTTTTCTCTCCTTGAGAGTTGCTTGGGAGAGTGAGAAATGAGAGAGAGAGAGAGAGAGAGAGAGAGAGAAGAGTGGTGATGGAGTGAAAAGGGATGGGTTTTTTTGACTTTTTGGTAAGAATGGGATGGGATAGGTTTGGGTGTTGTTGACTTGTGAGTGAGAGAGGGATGGGTGTGATGGGATATGTACTTGAATTGTATATTGATTGATTAATGTGACGGGTCATAGAGATTCCCTCGATATTTGTAACGCGTGGCATTTTCCTCGAACTGAACGCGGGCCCACATCTCCTGGCCCAGGTACCACTTCGGTGCGCGAGACGTGGTATCGGAACCACGGCGACGGTGCGGTCGTCAGGGTACAAGTCTCGAGTTGAGCCGACTCTGGAATACGGGATATGACTCAGGATCGTGTGCAAATATCGATAGCAGATAGCGGGTTACCGAAATTCGATCAGGAGGACTGCGGAGGCATATGGAATGGTACGGATAAGATACGGGTCTTACACCAGGTGATTAAACTCTTAAAAAGAACTAGAACATCTTAGGATTTATGTGTAAGAAAACTTTTTATAAAAAAGAACATCTTCTAAGTTTTTCTTACATTGTCGATTATATCGATTCCCCTTTCAATATGATTGACCAGCTCTGTTGATGTCCTTAGCATATCAATCGATACAATCAAGTAAGGACAAAAAGCGTCCAGCAATCAAACAATCTTCTGGACGATTTATCGATATATCGACCTTCGAGTCGATATCATCGATATTCGAAAATCGATCATATCTGAAGTGGATCGATCATATCGACAGACTACTTTCCGGCTCCCCTATTTTTCTAAAGAAAACTAACATATGCTTCGATATATCGATGATTGTCCGATTCAATCTGAACTCAAATATCGATCATATCGGGAGTCAGTCGATCATATCGACTGTGGGGCGCATGTTCTCTCCAGCATGAATTTCAGGTTGCTTTTAATGTTGATCGGGGTGCCTGTCGATAAATTGATATTCATATATCGATCATAACGAGACCAAGTCGATTGGATCGAGTCAGGACATAATTCGTCCAGCAAGCTTACATGTAAATCTATACGATTTATCGATCCCATCGACAAGGTCTCCGATATGATCGATGTACAAATTCCGATGACATCGACTGTTTTCCCGATCATATCTGTGATCCTGAAATTCTTCAAGGCTTCTCTCTTATTTCTCACATTTCGATAGATCGAACCATCACTCGATGGAATCAGAGTTCGAAATCCGATATCATCGATGTGTGTCTCGATCCCATCGATCAGTTGGCAAAAGGTTTTCAAAAGTGAAATGACAATTGAGTTCTTATCATCGAGAGGTCGGCCGATACAATCGAGAGTATACGTTCGATCATATCGACGACTGCTCAATGATATCGAACTCTGTCATAAATATGACCGTTTATATCCGTTGGAGCCTTTTGCTTATAAATAGAGAGAGTTGTCTTCATTGCTAGTAGAGAAAGTAGAGAGTGTTTTTGAGAGCTTTAACCTTCCTATCATTTACCTTAAGCCCTTTCTCTCAGGAAGTTCATCCTCCAATCCACCCTCATCATTGATATCTCATATAGTGGATTGGAGAATGAACTTTCGCATTCAAGGATCCTTCAGTTACTACCTTAATGACATATCATTAAGCTGGGATTCCTTGAATGCATAGATGATGGGAACCTCTCTATCTTTCTTATAGAAAAATCTTCAGAGAGTGGTATTTCATCATAGCCTTGACCCAACCTAAGCCTAGTATATATACATCTTTGTGTTGCGGATCAAGGGAGCTGAAGATTCTTCATCAACAAGAAGGAGATCTTCATCATTACGTTGAAAGGGACTCATCAACTTATCTGTAAGTACTAAGAGTTCAGAGGACACTTGCAATCATTCTTTTTAGGATTGGGTTTTAAGTATTGCTCACCATTTGAAGTCCTCGAAGGAGGCCTCCGACGGGAGTGTACGTGGGGGGTGCGTTGTGTGGACCCTTGCTCTGTGGAGAGCATAAACATCTATTTAGGAGTACGCAAGCAAAACTCCAGGGTTTGAGGTGAACCGAGTAGAAACCTCAGGGTGCGTTGTATGGACCCTTGTCCTATGTGGACATAAACATCTGGTTAGGAGTATGCCAACAAAACTCCAGGGTTTGAGGTGAATCGAGTAGAAACCTCTGTAAAGTTTGAAGGTGAACCTGATTTAATACCTTAGGTTTGAGGTGAACCATGGGAAACCTCCTTAGTGAAATCCGGTCACTCAAGGGTTGAGTGTGGAAGCCGGGAGTGGAGTAGACAAGTCGTCGAACCACTATAAAATGATTGTGTTTGAGTTTGATATTATCTTTCATTTATGTGATTGCCTTGCATGTCTTTATATATGATCACATCCTATGCACACACAGTCATATCCATCATAATCTCATCTATACATTGTTTGTCTTTTAAATAGTTTGTGATTGAATCCTCTATCAGGCTTGGAAGCCAGTAGAGTTAAGGTTGAGTAATCTTAATCAATACTCTGTGATAGGATTAGTGTGATAAGGATCTTTAATAATTTATAAAAACTTTAAAAAGTCCTATTCACCCCCCTCTAGGATATACTGACCTATTCCTACTTCAACTAAAGCGGTCTTCACCGTAATTTCATAGAACACACTTTACTTTCTGAAATTTTATCGCCAAGACCCCATATTGAGTTTACAATGTCATTCAGTCTCGTGTAAAAGTCCATAAACATTTCATTTTCCTCCATATGAATTTCTTCAAATTTAGTTGTAAGGAGTTGGACTTTAGACTTCTTGACAATTGATGTACCCTCATGTGTCATTTCTAATTTGTCCTAGGCTTGCTTTGCAGTATCACAGGATATGATTCTTTTGAACTCATCCAGTGATAGTGCATAAGTGATAGCATTTAGTGCTTTAGCATTGGCACTATTCTCACTTTTCTGAAGTGTAGTCCATGAGAAATAAGGAGACACTCTCATTATTTTTGAACCGTCGGTTCCAGTTACTTCAGTGGTAGGGGGTTTCCATTCGATTACCGCGGCTTACCACACACTCTCATCTAATGATTTGAGGAAGATCCTCATTCTGGCTTTCCAATAGGCATAGTTGGAGCCATCAAATGGTGGAGGCCTAGTGACTAAGAAGCTATCAAAATTTGACATCTTATAGCTTTGATCGTTAGCTCAGGAAATAAATCCAAATAAAAGTAATAAGAACGAGCTATTAGGCTCTGATACCACTTGAAATGACCAAGCTATATGTCCTAGAGGGGGGGGGGGGGGGGGACTATACCAAATTAAGAATAAATACAGCGGATTAAACTGAAGAAATAGCCTTACAAATTAAATCAATTCACAATGTTGAAATTAAATCAATTTCAATAAACAAGCATTGAGAGGTTGATACAAATTCATTTCTAAGGACAACCTTACACCATAATCAACAAGGGCTTATGGTAGGACAACCTTATTTCTAGAACGTCTTTTGAATCAAAAACTCAATCTGAAAATAAATAGCAAAGAAATTGAAATCTTAAGAATTGATTATTTTAAGGACAACCATGCAACATAAAAATGGTAGGGCAACCTTAGTAGAATAATTATTGGAATTGAAGCACAGATTGATAAAAGTATAAAATGCTGAAGTAAATCTCTAGATTATTACAACATTCTACACACTTGCTTGAAATGTAAATAGTTACAGTATTCACATCCACATGTACATTCCACAAAACTGAATGATAAAAAAAATAAGGAATTAAGCAAGCAATCAATCCACAAGACAAAGAATTATAGTGGTTCGCCTCTGTGTACACCAACTATTTTACAACAGCCACACAAAATGCTACTCCACTCCTAATATCCTCTCACAGGGATATTAGCATTCACTATTAAAATAAGTTTCACAGGTTCACCTAAAACCTTTACAATTGTGTTTTTTAACTTCGGCTTATACAATCCAAAAATCCACACTATTCTAAGTTTTCTGGCTCTCCTCAGATAACCAACAAATGGAATTTTTCTGGCGAATTCCAAATAAAAACCAAAAGAATGAAAATTTTACAGAATTGTAAAATACTTGGATTTCTCCTCTTGTAGCAGCCCGAAAAAACCAATTGGAGTAGATGTTCAGATATGAATGTTCAATGTCCAATACTCACTTTATAATGGTTCTAAGTTCTAATTGATTTTAAATTAAATCAGACTGGGCTAGCTCTATTTGATTTCAATTTCCAGAAGAAGGAAAACAATATTTCCTCTTTTTAAATCTGATTGGAATATAGAATCAAATCAAATAGAAAAAAGCTAACAAAAAAAAATAGAATTATGCACAATATAGCTTAAGAATAGACACAAACTTATCTCAGAGTGGAGCTTTGAATTCACTTAATTTTTGATGAAAAACTCTGAAATTTGTGTGCTATTTATAGCTGCAGAAAGTCGTCTTCGACTGTTCCTAGGGTCACCACGACTAGTCAAAGAAGAAATGGATTTTTGAAAATTTTGGGTGCGATTGGATAAACCGTTACACGACTGGTTGTGAGCAGTCTACGACTAGTCGAAGGCCATCCACGACTGGTCATGGACCTCACAAGACTAGTCGTGCAACCCACGATTTAGTTGCTAAAGTTTGAATTGTAGATCCACGACTGGTCGAAGGTCGAATCGTGACCGTCCCACGACTAGTCAAGCAGACTCCAGGACTAGTCGTAGCCGAACAGAAAAAATTTGATAATTTGCAACAAAACTTCGACTAGTCTTGGATTTTCTAAGATTAGTCAAACTAGTGTCAGGACTAGTCGAACAAGGTCCAAGACTAGTCTTAGAACAGACCAAAAATATTTATAGAAAATATATGAATTATGTATCCAAAATGACCTACTCTAAAGGTCATCCTAAGGTCAATCAAACCTCAACAAGGACATTGAACTTTCATAAGCTTAGACGTTGAACTTTACGAAGCTTAAGTTCTTCTTGATGTAGCTTGAACACGTTGAACTTTATGAAGCTTGAGTTCAACTTAATGTAACTTGAACACTTCATAAGCTTTGAAGTCACCAACAGTAAGTATGCGTTGTGCTCAGTTTCCTATCTTATGCTAGAGGCTTGACCTTTAATATACGAACTTTAAGTCTTGAACTTGAACTCTTCGTGAACTTGAACTGTTCTTGAATAATATCAAATATGTAGCTTGAACTAGCTTGAGAAGTTCATCAGCGTGTCTCGAAGTATAGATGTCTCAAACATATACAACAAGATAACAACACAAGACACATATAGAGGTTTTGACACACAAATTTTGACAACCAAAGAGGGTTCTAACCACAGCACTTACAGATTGCTATTTACTTTTAATACTTTTATGATTTCCCTGAATGTTCTCATAATACATGCTTACATGATTACCTAGAACTAATTTGAATCACATCTCACGCACAGTCACATCCATCATGAACTATGTTTTGCATCTTGTTTATGTTTTGACTAGTCTTATAATTAGATCCTTTATTTGGCTTGGAAGCTATTAGAGTTACATTGAAGAAATCCTAATTTTTGCACATTAGTTCAAGATAGGGTTAATAGGTTTTAAATCATCATAAAATTCTAAAAAGTCCTATTCACCCCCACCCGGCATATTCCCATTTCTACTAAAGCGGTTATTACCACAATTTCACTTGGTATAAGAGAGGGTCTCTCTTAAGGGCTTCACCGCCTAGAGAGTGATCTTAATTGAAGTTGGTAATATGGCCAAAGAAGAGGGCTCATCTGTAACTAGACCTCCTATATTTGATGGATCAAATTATGCGTACTGGAAGGCTAGGATGCCTTACTTTTTGAGATCTTTACATCATGATGTTTGGGACATTGTTGAAAAAGAATATGTGCCACCAACCAAACAAATAGTACTTGAAAATGGTAGATCTATCACCAAACCAAAATCCAAAGAAATGTTGACAGCATTCGATAAAGAAAAATAAACTTCTGAAGCTAAATCAATGAATGCTATCTATTGTGCTATGTCCCGAGAAGTCTTTAGTCAAATTAGTATGTGTGGAACAGGTAAAGAACTGTGGGATTTGTTGAAAGCAAGTCATGAAGGAACCAACATAGTGAAAAGATCCAAACTGTAACTCCTAACATCAAATTTTGAAAGTCTCAGAATACAAGAGCATGAGACCTTTATGGAGTTCTTCACAAAACTGAACATCAATTACAACTTCATGGGAGGATTAGGAGAAAAAGTTTCGGTTCTAAAAATCTATAGAAAAATTCTGAGATCATTACCAACACGGTTCAATTCGAAAGTTATAACTATTGAAGAATGTAGAAACATGGATGAAAATGAAAGTAAATGAAAGTATAAGAACTTGTAGGTTCCTTGCAAACATTTGAACTACACTTCAAACAAACTCCTAAACCCAAAAATATTGTCCTCAAAACTTCAAAGCTCACTAATGAAGAGGAAGAAAGTAAAAAGGAAAATGAAGATGAAGAAGTGGCTCTTTTTGCTCAATGGTTTAGAAAAGCCGACCATTTAAAGGGAAACAGTCGAACAACAAGCATTATATAAGTAAACCCGGCAAAAAGTCCAAAGAGCCATAGTACTACACTTGCCGAAAGTTTGGAAACCAGTCCACTAAATGCCCCAATAAAAAAATCTAAAGGAAAGGCGATGATAGCCACTTGAGATGATACTGAAGAGTCAAATTTAGAATGCAGTGACTCAGAGATTAATGGAGATAAAAAATCTTTGAAAATCCTTATGACATATACTTCCTCCAACGTTCCCATAGAAATTGAGAATATCAAAGAACCTCAAGCCATAGGATCATTTCCATCTGATGATGAGGAAACAGAGAAAGAAGAAGAAGAAAAGGATAAATTACAGGATGCCTACGATCAACTTTACATACATAGGATCAATATCCTTAAAAGATTTGGGATTAGTGAAAACAAGAATAAATTGCTGCAAATGGATCTAGACAAAACTTTAGAAACCAATACACACATAATCAGTGATCTTCAGTAATGTCACTCAGATAATAATAGGCTTGGAGGAATCAACTCATTTCTGAAATCTGAGTCGGTGAAAGTAAACAAACAGATTGAGTCATTAATAGATGAAAACATGCGTCTTAAGAATGAAAATCACACACTTATACTTGATGCAAAAAAATCTAAAAAATTTGTTAAGTTGAGTTACAAATTCCCCCAAAGCAGTGAAAAATTAGAAAAACTTCTAGGAATGGGGAGACCACAAAAGGACAAAAAGGGAATGGGATATGAAACTTTAAACTAACCCCTGGAGTAACAACAACTAAGAAAACAACTGCTTCAGAAAGTAATACAAGGGTGACTCCTATTTGTCACTTATGTGGAGTTTCAGGACATTACAAACTTGAATGTCATACCTTTGATTGGAGTAACTCAATCGGAAGAACAGTACAAAGTGTCAGGAGTCCACTAAGGTTCATACCCAAAGGTAAGTCATATCCATCTCCACCTAAAATGACTAAGAAAATGGAGGAACTAGCTCAATTGAATTAGAAGACAAATGAATTGATAAAACAAGGAAAAGTGATTCAACTACCCACTGTACCCAAACAAGTTCCTAGAAAAATGAAAGAGTCATCCTTAGCCACAAAGTGTGTGGTTAAGGGAAAGAAAAATTACCTTCTGACTCACTCAAATTTTAAAACAAACAATTGTGCTAAGTGGTACTTTGGCAGCGGCTGCTGTAGACATGTCACGGGTGACAAATCCCTTCTCTCAAATTATTCAAATCTCGATAATGGGATGGTCACTTATGGTGATGGAAGCACCATTGAGGTAGTAGGGCATGGAACCATAGAAGGAAAGGAGATGCTAAAAAATGAGAATGCTTTTTACATAAAAGGACTAACTCACAATCTTTTAAGCATCTCTCAAATATGTGACAAAAAACATGTGGTTACCTTTGACAAAATAAAGTGGAAGATCCTAGACTTATCAGGAAATTCTGTTATGGAAGGTCTTTGCACCAGTGACCACTATTATGTCATCAAATGCAATGGAAAGGTTACTCCATATGCTTAGTAACAATTGAGCATAGAAAACAAGTCCAAGTCATAGCATCTAGACCTGGATGGATAGTTGAAATGATGCATTCTTGATGATTTTCATGATATATCTGAGGTTTCTACACCTCAAACACTTCTTTTTTTTGTATAAGCATTACTAATGTTTATAATTTTGGATGGTACAACTGCCTATACAAATTTAGTTGGGTATATAAGCTGATAAGAATATAATGTGTGATATGCATGTCTGTCTACCTATCAAAATATGAAGATAAAATGTCACTCTTCTTCTCCATAGAGTAATTGTCAAATCAAATGACCCGTTGATATCATCGACTACACATCGATATCATCGGCGGCTTCTCAGAATCAAAAATGTCGGACTAGAGGATCTATTATCGAACTCCTATGTCGATAACATCGAATGAGGAACATCGATATCATCGAAACCATACTCGATGATACCGAAGGTCACCGCCCGATAAAAAGCGGACGAGCAGGAAAATTTCACCTTTTTTTTTTCTTCCCCTCTTAACTTTCGACTTCTCTGGTCATTTCTTCCTTGTTTCCCTCCTTTGTTGACCGTCAGCTGTTTAGGGTGATTCGAATCAGGTAATTTCTTGCACATCTTCTTGATTCCTCAAGGTATGTGCTAGTGTTTTGGGTTATTCTAGATTGATTGATTTCAGTTGAGAAATCTCTTGGTGAAGCCCCTAGCTTTCAATCTCTTGTCTAAACCCTTCCCTCTGTTATTTTTACATATCCTTGTCCAAATGAGTAAAGACAAAGGGAAAGCACCTGTTGTTGGGGAATCTTCTAGACCCACCAAGCAGAAAACTCTTGCCCTAAAGAACAGGGCTAAGGCACCAGTCCAGAGAACCTCCACACGCCAACGGAGCAAACAAACGACGCATGGTGAGGCTCCTGCTACTGCACCAACATCCCCACATACTGTTGTGGCCTCTCCTCTGTATATTCTTGAAAAGTACACTGGGAGGTGCTTGGTATATGAACATAGGATTGACAGGGAATGCATCAAACCCTACAATGTGAAACCTTTGTTAGAGGCAATCGACTGGTTGCCTCTTCTTAATTTCAGGGGTCCATGTCATGATGAGCGGACCTATCGTTTTCTTGCATATTGTCATTCTTTAATACTAGATCCACCATCCATTACTGTCCCAGTCAGGGATGATAGCATTAGCATTACTGTGGAATGCATTGCTAGCATTTTCGGTCTAACTTTATCTCCAGTTAGGTTGTCTGATCTTGACCTTGAGAACCCAATCACTCGGTCTACAGTCACAAAATTCATATGTCAGGACTGAGATATCCCATGGTACCAAGGGAATGCATTGAAAGTTAAACATATGCACCCTCAATAACAAGTCTTGCATGGAATATTTTGCTCCAACGCTTACCCTCATGGACCCAATCGAGCTGATCTCACTGGGTTCATGGTCATGGTTATGTATTGTGTTGCTACTGGAATCAAGTTATGTCTGCTTACCTTGATTCTTCACCAAATGGCAAGTGTCATCCACCAGTCCATAGAAGTCCATCTGCCCTTTCCTCCATCATTCATGTGATATACAATACAATCGGTCTTCCTCAGATAAACGATCCTGACCGTCCTCTCAAGCATTTTAACAGGGTTCATATTCGAAAACTGGACCTTAAATTTCATCCCTATCCAAAAGATCAACCTAAGGAAGAAATTCATGGAGAAGGGGAGATGGGAGAAGGTGTAATGTAAGGCCCGTATCTTAGTCCATGCCGTTCCATAGGCGTCCGTAGTCTTCCTAGTCGAATTTCGGTAACCCTCGACTTGTATTTGACGTTTGCACGCGATCCTAAGCCGAGGCCTGCATACCGAAGTCGGCTCGACCTGAAACTTGTACCTTAGCGACCGCGCCGTCGCCGCGGTTCCAATGCTATGACTCGCGCACAGATCTGATACCCCAAGTTAGAAGATGTGGGCCCGCGTTCATTTCAAGGAAAACGCCGCGCGTTGTGAATTTTGATGGAATCCAATCCATCAATCAATACACCTCATACCTCAAGTACAAGCTCCATCCCTCCTCTTTTCACAAGTCAACTCTCTCTCTCTCTCCCCTACCCATCCATCTTTTAAAAAATTTTAAACACACCCATGCTTCCCCATCTCCTTTCCTTACAACCACCACTCTACCCATCCCTTCATCCATTATTTCTATCTCTCCCTCTCATTCTCTAGTAATTTCTCAAAATCCCATGAGAGCTCCAACATCCAAGTTCTCTCACAAATAGTAAGTGTAGCCCACCTTCTCATCTCTCATCTCAACCTTCTAATACCCATCAACCTCCATCAAAAGTAAAGGCAAAGAGCTAAGAAGGCTAAGGGATAAAGGAGGACTGCAATAGGTGGGTGATCTACTGTCGATTGACATTTGAGGGCCCATTTATAGGTGAAACTCATTATGATGTATGATTTGTAATCATGAGGGGGCCATAGTAGCAGAGTCCCTCCATCATCATTTTTCTCTCTCTCTCTTTCTCTCGCTTTCCTTTTACGGTGATGATGACGTTGAGGCGTGTGGACCCACCTGAAATCACAGTGGCTGGAGCAGATTTGATGATCAGGTGGAGCACCTCACACCCAACTGGATAGACATCAGCAAGTCTTGCTGATCCTACCATGATGTGTGTTATAGCTTAAACCATCCATTCATTTCTTTTTGGGTGTGGGGCCCACCCCACACGTGCTATACGTGTGGGATGGGACCCACCTTAACGTTGCATTTGATAATCCAAATCGTCCAGTAGGCGGTCGTCCAATCTCTAGAAGTTGCATTGCAGAATCTTTAAATAATAATAATAATGATAATATGAAAAAAATACATTGCTGTGGGCCCACGTGGTGATTATCCACGCTGCTAATGATTTGGTTGAACGTCCATAAACCAGCCATATAGTTGATGTATTAACGTCAGTAAGTAGATGGGGCCCACCCCACACCTTGATGATTGTGCTTCAAGCCGTCCACCTATTTGTGTGGGACCCACGCCCACACGTGTGACACGTGTGGGGGTGGGGCCATCAGAAGCCATTTAATGTATGTGTTTTGTCCAGCTGTCCATCTGGACGCTGGACACGGAAACGGATTGGCTACTCCCCCTGACACGAGCCACGGAGCTGGAGGTCGGTGCTCTGTGGGCCCCACCATGATGTATTTGTTTCATCCATTCCTTTCGTCTATTTTTAAATATCATTTTATGTATTTATCGCAAAAATGAGAGGAATATAAGTCTCAAGTGGACCACACCACAAGAAAAACAATAGTGATTGGATATCCATCATTTAAATCCTCCTAAGGCCTGCTGTACTGTTTATTTGACATCCAATCTGTTGATTAGGCCATAAAGACCCAGATGAAGGGATAAAACAAATATCAACTTGATGCAATACTTCTATGCCCCCAAAAAGTTTTTAACAGTTGAAGTTCATTCAATACTGTTTCCTGTAATGTGGTCCACTTGAGACAGGGATATACCTCATTTTTTTGCATATTACCATAAATTGATCTGGAAAAATAGATGGACCGAATGGATGAAACACATACATCATGGTGGGCCCACAGAGCACCGAACACCAGCTCCGGGGCTGGTGTCAGGGGGGTAGCCAATCCGTTTCCGCTGGACACTAGACGTGCAGCTCGTTATATATATATATATATATATATATATATATATATATATATATATATAGGAAAAAGGTACTATGCGCTCGACCTCACGAGTCCATCCCATGAGGTCGAGCTGTGTGGGGCCCACAAAAGATGTTTTTTGCAAATCCAGCCCATCCATTATATGTGTCCCACTTGTATAAGGGTTCAGACCAAGTTTCAGCAGCATTCAAAACTCAGGCGGGCCCCACCAAGTGATTTTATATGTTTTAACGGTGTTTCACATGATTTTAGATGGTATGGCCCACCTGAATTCTGTATACGGCTGATTTTTGGGATATCAAATAATTTAAAGAGTACCCATCAAATGCACGGTGTTGATGGTCGACACGCATCATGGTGGGGCCCACATAGCGCGACCTCACGGGAGCTTATCGTGAGGTTGAGCGCATAGTACCTTTTCCCATATATATATATATATATAAGAGACGGGCCACACGTGTGGGACCCATCGTGTGCGTAAAATCAGCACGGTCCAGAGCACCAAGGGTCTGGACGGTGGCCTTTTTTTAATACATAGGTCCTGTATGCTATGTTATTATATAATATATGACATTATATTGTATTATATAAATAAAATATAATATTTTAAAATAGATGGTGGTGGGCCCTGCGTGGGACACACCTGTACCGTCAGCAGCAACTGACGCTGCCTATTACGCAGCCTAAAGGCTGCTGTATTAGCATCCAATACAGTAGGCCCATCTGCTGTAGGACCCCACCATGATGCGTGTACACATCACGCTGTCTATCCATTTTGAGTCCCCACCGTCCATCTGATTTGACAGTGTGCAACTGCACTCTAAAAAAATAAAAAATAAAAAATAAAAAAATAAAAATGAAGCAGATTCATATCCCTGGTGTGCCACATATGTGGAACCCACTTTGATGCACGTAATTTATCCGAATCGTCCATACATTTGGTGAGCTCGTCCTTGAGCTTGAGAAGAAAATTAAGACTAATCCAGTTATCAAGTGGACCACACTGCCATAACAGTGGGGTGGATTGAATGTCCAGCGCTGGAACTTTTGGACCAATATAAAATTTGTTTTTAATCCTGTTCAGGTCTTTATGACCGTATAAACAGTCTGGATGGAAAAATAAATGATATGGTAGCCCATATGAAATTTTCTAAACAGTGAAAATCACTATCTCCATTATTATTTGTGAAGCGGTTCAAATGATATTTTGATCATTATCACCACCGTTAAGTGTGATGTGGTCCAGCTGCATGATTCATAGATTTTTGTAATATTTTATAATGATCTTTAACAAGTAGTGTATGGAGCATGTGACTCGGTCTATTTGACTTAGCTTATTCAACTCGGCCCATTCGATTAACCCATTGATACGGCCCTTTTGAATCGGCCCATTTTATTTGGCCCCTTTAATTAGTCCATTTGATTTGGTCCCTTTGATCGGCCTATTTTGTATCGGCCCATTTGAATCGGCCCATTTAACTCGGCCCATTTGATATGGTACAATAGATATCAGCCCATGAGTGAGGCCCAATATGATGCGTATATATCCCTTAAGTGAGGCACATGATAATGTGTATTAGACCCTTGTATGAGACCGTGTATCCATTATATGATTGACCCTATGAACATCATTCCTTGGGAGCAATGTTAGTTAAAGGTTCACATTAGTGGGCATTGATGGTTGGACGTTCACATTATGACCTTCGCTTAGGTCTTTTGTTAGGCCAATTTTAATTACCGATTCCGATTATCGAGGCCGAGTCAGATTGACGAGGCCGATTCCAATTCTGATTGTCGAGGCCGAGTCAGATTGACCAGGCCTATTCGATTCCGATTATCGAGGATGAGTCAGATTGACGACGCCGATTCTGATTGTCGAGGCCGAGTTAGATTGTCGAGGCTGATTACGATTCTGATCATCGTGACCGATTGTCGATTCCGATTGACATGACCGATTTTCCGATTCTGATTATCTATCAAGGTCGATTATTGTGGTCGATTGTCGATTCCAATTGTCGTGGAGGATTGTTGATTCCGATTGTCGAGATTGGATATCGAGGTCGATTGTCGAGGCCCAATGTGATGTATATGCGACCCGTATTTGAAGCCCATTGTGATGTGCTGTAACGCCCGTGAAAAATCCGTACTTGGGCTCGAGTACCAACTCGACCCGAAATCGCGTAAAATTAATTTTCATGGAAATTAAACGTAAGTTAGCTAGCGCAACGCTAGAGTGGCTGGGAAATAGTCCCTGATCACTTTATATACGTTCTACAAGACCCAAATCGAGTAGAACAAACAACTCTACAATACTCTATAACCTCGGATCAAACTCTAAGCAGGTCTGTTCTCTGGACCACATTGAATTTTTGTATTGGATTTAGACCGCGCGTCGAAGGTCCGATACCTCCTATCTTAGACCGTTAGAACCGCCTAGCCGGACTTGACAATCATCTCGAAAATCAAGTCAAACCGATAATCACAGACTATTTCGTTGAACCCGGACTGAAGCGACCGCGAATAGGGACGGATTTGGAATTTCAAATTCAAATCTGGCACACGACTTGACGCGTCAGTATTAAGCGTTCTGACCGTCAGAATTCATCCAGATTACACCCTCGGATCAGGAAAAATTTCTATTTATTATCATGAGACTTTCAGCCCTGATCTACGTGCGGTGACCGCTGAACTGAAACTGGTCCGCCACGTGCGATCTGTGAACCCTGCCAGACTGAAAACTTAATACGTGCTACATCTGGTACGCATGAGCTTAAGTCCGATCGCAATCGACCAGAGGACCACCAGAAAGCAGTTTTTGGACCGAAACAGCCCCGAAATGGATAGGCACCAAGTAAACTTCGTTCCGGAGCCTATTTTCGGCATTTTTAAGCTTACAAAAGGGGTTGAAACCCTCATTTCTCTCTCCCATCCGAAAATTCCAAACCCTAGAGAAAAGGAGAGAGAGTTTGAGAGAAAGAAAAGAAGGGATTTTTCCCGCTTCCGAGCCACCGATTGCTGCTGCTTCAGCAACTCTTCCCAATCACCTGGCTGGTGATTTCTCCGTTCTTTCAGGTACAAAACAACCCTAGAACTTGCTGATTTAGGGTTCATCCAGATTTAGGGCGTGTTAGCTAACGTATTTCGTAAATCAGGTTGTCCTACTGCCGTAGACGAAGCGTACACGCTCCGTTCAAAATCACGCTTCCGTAAGAGACTAGGTGAGGATTTTAGACGCTTTGATTGACGGTTTACAATGCTTTCAATGTCGTTTAATAGTAGATTATCGACAGCACCGCCGTTTGACATGTACAACATGCTCTCCGTTTCCTGTTTCGTAAATTAACGAAGAATATGAGATTTAGGGCATTTTAGTCATTTGTAGGAAGTACGGTCTACATTCATATTTTGCTGACATGATTGACATGGTTTGTTGTCGCATTAGGGAGTTAGGAATGCTTGCATAATTAGTTTGGCGAAGAGATTCGCCTAGTTGCGCACTTTGGGTCGGCATACTATATGTAGACTTAAGTGTGTAGTGTATGTGTTTGTATAAATGTTTGTATTAGTATGTATTGAATTGAATGATGTTATGAGATAGTTTTTGATTGATTCTTCAATTAATAGGCTGACCTAAATGATTTTCTACATGTTGACTATATGCATGATTTCATTATATGCATGGAATATGTGTGTTGGAAGATTTGCTTAAGTTGAATGTTATAACATGTGTTAACATGCTCACATGATTGTATTTCAATTTCAATACTCTCACTTAGATTGCTGATGTGATTCCATAAATGTTTGGGACTAGACTTAGTCCAGGCAGTCGGTAACCGAGCGAATTCGTGGCTGACTGGTCATAGCCACGAACGACGCGTCGATGAACGTGATTCGTGTTTAGAGTTGGCGGCAGTGGTTAGGCCACGCGAAGTGTTTTACGCACTTCATGTCGTTCGCCTTGAGATGCGATCGCGCTAGTCGAGCCCGTCAAGTAACCCGACTGGCCGATGTATGTTCACCTTGTATGAGTCATAACTGCTTGAACCTAGGGTACTGAACTTACCATTGTAAACCCTATTAACCATGGTACCTTGATCCACGAAGACTCATGGGCCGGGCATGGTAGTATGGGACACCGTGGTCGAGCTGTCGGCCTACGCTGGGGCCACAAACCTCCCCGTAGTGACCAGTGAGCACCTAGACTCGTGAGCAGATTATGGTGGTATGGGACACTATATTCTAGCTGTCGGCCTACACTGATCAGGCGACGAGCCCTTTGTAGTGACCGCGAGCGTATTCTGAGTCCACGGGAGGCGACGACCCTTCCGTTGCAGTAGAGTACGGTAGGCCTGTATTGATAAGGTGATGGGGGAGCGGTGCAACGAGTGCGAGCAACAGCTCTGGCAGCCCTTGCAGTGACCTACGAAATATACATCGTATGAGATTACTAGGAGTGACGACCCTAGACAGGATCTGTGTTGGGATTGATACAAGGGAAGTACCTTAGTTTCCCAATCCTGCTGTTTGAATGGACTAATAACAACTTGGAATTCATATCACCATAGCATTGCATGTGCCTGGAAGATGTGGAGCACTCTAGGGAGTGTGGCATGCCGCGGTCGTAAGATGTTGCCGTATGAGGGAGATCGTCGGTGAGGGCATACATCACGTCATGTCATCTTGCACTAACAACAGTATTAGGATTGTCTGATTTACTGCTTTACTATTATCGCATGATTGAATTGTGAATATGCTAATCCTTGCTCTATGATTCCACTGAGTTGATCACTGTAACGCCCGTGAAAAATCCGTACTTGGATTCGAGTGCCGATTTGACCCGAAATCGCGTAGGAATATTTTCCATGGAAATTAAACGTAAGTTAGCTAGCGCAACGCTAGAGTAGCTGGGAAATCATCCCTGATCACTTTAAATACGTTCTACAAGACCCAAATCGAGTAGAACAGACAACTCTACAATACTCTATAACCTTGGATCAAACTCTAAGCAGGTTTGTCCTCTGGACCATATTGAACTTTTGTATTGGATTTAGACCGCGCGTCGAAGGTCCGATACCTCCTATCTTAGACCGTTAGAACCGCCCCGCTGGACTTGACAATCATCTCGAAAATCAAGTCAAACCGATAATCACAGAGTATTTCGTTGAACCCGGACTGAAGCGACCGCGAATAGGGACGAATTTGGAATTTCAAATTCAAATCTGGCACACGACTTGGCGCGTCAGTATTAAGCGTTCTGACCGTCAGAATTCATCCAGATTACACCCTCGGATCAGGAAAAATTTCTATTTATTATCATGAGACTTTCAGCCCTGATCTATGTGCGGTGACCGCTGAACTGAAACTGGTCCGCCACGTGCGATCTGCGAACCCTGCCAGACTGAAAACTTAATACGAGGTACATCTGGTACCCATGAGCTTAAGTCTGATCGCAATCGACCAGGGGACCACCAGAAAGCAGTTTTTGGACCGAAACAGCCCCGAAATGGATAGGCATTAAGTAAACTTCGTCCCGGAGCCTATTTTCGGCGTTTCCAAGCTTATAAAAGGGGTTGAAACCCTCATTCCTTCCTTGCATCCGAATTTCACAAACCCTAGAAAAGAGAGAGAGAGTTTGAGAGAAAGGGAAGATGAGATTTTTCCCGCTTCCGAGCCCCTGACAGTGCTGCTTCAACACTTCATTCCAATTACCTGGATGGTGATTTTTTCACTTTTTCAGGTATAGAAAAACCCCAAAAACTTGTTGATTTAGGGTTTACATAGATTCTGAGCATGTTAGCTAACGTAATCCATGAATCAGGTTCTCTTACAGCCGTAGACGAAGCGTACACGCTCCGTTCAAAATCCCGCGACCGTAAGAGACTAGGTGAGGATTTTAGACGCTTTGATTGACGGCTTACAACGCTTTCAATGTCGTTTAATAGTAGATTATCGACGGCATCGCCGTTTGACATGTACAACATGCTCTCCGTTTCCTGTTTCGTAAATTAACGAAGAATATGAGATTTTGGGCATTTTAGTCATTTGTAGGAAGTACGGTCTCCATGCATATTTTGCTGACGTGATTGACATGATTTGTCGCCGCATTAGAGAGTTAGGAATGCTTGCATAATCAGTTTGGCGAAGAGATTCGCCAAGTTGCGCACTTTGGGTCGACATACTATATGTGGACTTAAGGGTGTAGTGTAAGTGTTTGTATAAATGCTTGTATTAGTATGTATTGTATTGAATGATGTTATGTAGTAGTTTGAGATTGATTTCATGATTAATATGCTGACCTAAGTGATTTCCTATATGTTGACCTTATGCAT
Source organism: Magnolia kwangsiensis (assembly GCA_037074715.1). Classification (NCBI taxonomy): domain Eukaryota; kingdom Viridiplantae; phylum Streptophyta; class Magnoliopsida; order Magnoliales; family Magnoliaceae; genus Magnolia; species Magnolia kwangsiensis. Next base: position 120,307,375 of record CM073571.1, on the reverse strand, counting down.
GATTACATCACATGCATAGAAATGATGCCTTGAAGATTTGCCTAAGTTAAATATGCATGGAAAGTATGCCTTGAAGATTTACCTACGTTGAATGTTATAACATGTGCTAACATGATCACATGATGTGTTTCAATTCCAATACCCTGGTATATAGCGTTAATGTAATTCAATGGATGTATGGGACTTGACTTAGTCCAGGCAGTCGGTAACCGAGCGAATTCGTGGCTGACTGGTCATAGCCACGAACGACGCGTCGATGAACGTGATTCGTGTTGAGAGTTGGCGGCAGTGGTTAGGCCACGCGAAGTGTTTTACGCACTTCATGTCGTTCAATTCGAGATGCGATCGCGCTAGTCGAACCCGTCAAGTAACCCGACTGGCCGATGTTTGTTCACCTTGTATGTATCATAACTGCTTGAACCTAGGGTACTGAACTTACCATTGTAAACCCTATTAACCGTGGTACCTTGATCCACGAAGACTCATGAGCCGGGCATGGTGGTATGGGACACCGTGGTCGAGCTGTCGGCCTACGCTGGGGACACAAACCTCCCCGTAGTGACCAGTGAGCACCTTGACTCGTGAGCAGATTATGGTGGTATGGGACACTATATTCTATCTGTCGGCCTACACTGATCAGGCGACGAGCCCTTTGTAGTGACCGCGAGCGTATTCTGAGTCCACGGGAGGCGACGACCCTTCCGTGCAGTAGAGTACAGTAGGCCTGTATTGATAAGGTGATGGGGGAGCGGTGCAACGAGTGCGAGCAACAGCCCTGGCAGCCCTTGCAGTGACCTACGAAATGTACATCGTATGAGATTACTAGGAGTGACGACCCTAGACAGGATCCGTGTTGGGATTGATACAAGGGAAGTACCTTAGTTTCCCAATCCTGCTGTTTGAATGGACTAATAACAACTTGGTAATCATATCACCATAGCATTGCATGTGCCTGGAAGATGTGGAGCACTCTAGGGAGTGTGGCATGCCGCGGTCGTAAGATGTTGCCGCATGAGGGTGATCGTCGGTGAGGGCATACATCACGTCATATCATCTTGCATTAATAACAGTATTAGGATTGTCTGATTTACTGCTTTACTATTATCGCGTGATTGAATTGTGAACATGTTAATCTTTGCTCTATGATTCCACTGAGTTGATCACTCATTCCCACGTTACGGGATGGTGTTTGCAACACCCACCAGACCCTGTTGTAGCTGCAGGTGAGGACGAGATCCAGGAGGTGGAGCCGGAGATTGACGAGGACCAGGATGAGTTCTCGTATATGCAGTATCACGACGGCTTCCCGTAGGTGACCTGGATCGAGGGAGACTTCAGTGGGACTATTTTGAACTTATTCTTTTGTTTATTTACATGTATATGAGACTCAGAGATGTAGTCATACTTTGGAGACAGCTGAGATTACTTTATTTTTCCATACAGTAATATATATATTGTTTAGTCTTCCGCTTGCTTTTATCACTGGATCCGAAGTATGAATTGCAGTTTGGTATACTTTTACTCATGTGAATGCTTTAAATCAGACAATATTGAATCATAACCATTTTTGTTGCATAAGTGACTGTCTGGAACTCGGGAGTTGAGTTTATACACGACCCCCGATTTTCAGGGTGTTACAATCACTCATTCCCACGTTACGGGATGGTGTTTGCAACACCCACCAGACCCTGTTGTAGATGCAGGTGAGGCCGAGATCCAGGAGGTGGAGTCAGAGATCGACGAGGACCAGGATGAGTTCTCGTATATGCAGTATCACGACGGCTTCCCGTAGGCGACCTGGATCGATGGGGTTTCAGTGAGACTATTTTGAACATTTTATTTTTGTTCATTTGTATGTATATGAGGCTCAGAGATGTAGTCATACTTTGGAGACAGATGAGATTTACTTTGTTTGCCATACAGTGATATATATATTGTTTAGTCTTCTGCTTGCTTTTATCACTGGATCTGAAGTATGAATTGCAGTTTTGGTATACTTTTACTCATGTGAATGCTTTAAATCAGACAACATTGAATCATAACCATTTTTGTTGCATAAGTGACGGTCTGGAACTCGGGAGTTGAGTTTATACACGACCCCCGATTTTCAGGGTGTTACATGTGCATTCAACCCATGTTTGAGACTCAATGTGGTGTATATATGGCTTGCATTTGAGGCCCGTTGTGATGTGTATTTGGCCCGTGTTTAAGGCCCAATGTGATGTATATGAGGCCTATGTGATGAGGCCCATTATGATGCATTTGAGGGCTAGGCGATGGAGCCCATTGTTATGTATGTTAGGCTCATGTGAAAGGTCCATCATGATGTGTATTAAGCTCTTGAGTGAGGCCCATGGTGTTGTATATTTGACTCTTGTGTAAGGTTATGGGTCCACTACATGTTAGGCTCTATGTGGCTCATTTCTTGGGGGCAATGTTGGTTAAATGTCCACATTGTCGAGGTTGATTGTCGATGTCAATTATTAATACCGGTTATGAGTATGAGACAACAAAACATTATGATGCATACCCATAAACATCATCTGCATGTTTGTTATGAGATGTGATTGACTATTGTATATGTCATTGGACAGGTTGTTATGAGACTCCTTAATAGGCGGAGGTTATCTCGCATGAGCAAAGGGTATGCGCAAGATTGATGCATGACTGGATTGTATGAATCATGCATCTTGAAATGTGTGTTGTGATTATTGTAATCCCTAGCAACATCAGGGTTGTATCCTCCACAGGCATATCGTGGATGGCCAGATGAGATACCAGAAATGTTTAGTTCGAGCATCAGGCTGTCATAGATGACCTCAGGTGAAAATTTCTAACCCTCTTAGTATCAAAGGACGCCCTGTTAAGCCCCAAACTCTGAAACCGGGCTCACAAAATTTTTGATCGCCGAATCCGGCGCCGACAGCCTCCGTAGAACTCCATTCTCAGCTCCTAACTCTCATTCGCTAGGTTCCGATCCTGGAATGCTACGAGGAGAATTTTCAGTGTCAGTTTGATTCGTAACAAGCATAACCAAAGGCATAACCCACAACAACAAGCAAGTACTCCATTACATTTCCACTATGATCAAAAACTTTACAAGTACAATGAGCATAAAGGGAAATACAATGGTAAAGAACAAAAACTCCAAAAAGCTCTGCAACGTGCTCCTGCCTCAGCGCTGCTACGATCCAACGTCACCTGCATGCAACGGTCATGCATAAGCTTACAGAAAGCTTAGAGGGTGGTGAAAGTGTGTGCGCAAGGTAGTAATATGAACATGCAATGTCAGAGTAATGCGGAATATGCAGATGGAAACATAACATCATGAGCCGTAACAAGGCTATATAATGCAAGACATGAATGGTATCGGTCATCACAAGGCCATGCGATGTGCAATGCAACTCAAGCATACAGCTCCTATCTATGTCCACACATCAATACAGCTCAACATATGGGATATCACCGGGGTCTAGTACACTCTAAACCAGATTGCCGCCACATCGCGCCAATAAGGTAAGTGGAGGAGACCACACTATCCGTCTGCCAATATCGGGCGCGACTCGTCGATAGCGGACCCATTCCTCGAGCTGGTCAAACTCAGCCTAGCATTGCCCCCTACACTCGGGCGGGTAAGGCCGCACCCCCTTCCAACCGACCACGACACAGTGGAGAGCGTAACCGTCTGGTAATTAGCACTCAACGCTTATCTACCCACTCGGTCTAGACGTTGGAGCAACCTCTTGGTACCATAAGGGTTTAAGGACTTTCACCCAGGGATATCAATAGCACCCCATGTAGAACAAGATTTTTGGTATCCAATCCTGCCAACCACAATGCATCTGTGGAGGCTACGGCCCTGATGTCGCTAGGGCGTACAATACCCATGTCACACAAATGCGAAATGCATGATTCACGCTATCCAGTCATGCAACAAATCCTGCGCATATCATGCGCTGATGTAGGGCAACACTGCCTAACCAGGAGCCCATAAACAACCTGCCCGAAGGCATATGCTATGATCAGTCAATCCTCACATCAAGCATGCATATGATGCGTATGATCATGAGTCATGAAACTTTACTAAACATGTAAATGAGTGATCATCCATTCTTACAACGCAGATGGGCCTGGACGGCTTATACATGATAAGTACGGCCTAGCAATGGGCCCTAAGGAGAGTCGTAATGTGGACATCTAACCAGCATTACACTCGCAATGTGGACGTCAAACCAACATTGCTTCCCAGGCACGATCTTCTTAAACATCGCTACATAATCGGTATTGGGATTACACATTGCAATGGACTTTAGGTTCATTCCATTGGGTTTTTCATATATATATCAAATGGGCCATATCCTATGGGCCTTTTATTCATCAGATGGGCCACACAAATGGGCCACACCAATGGGCTTATGTGCATTGCAATGGGTCAAAACCCGTGGGCCTAGGATTACATCAAATGAGCTTAGTCTCATGAGTCTAGTATGTGACCAATGGGTCACACCAATTGGGTCCCACATGTGGATCAAGTGGGCCTCAACCCATAGGCCTAACATGAGTCAAATGGGCCTAAACCCCTAGGCCTTAATCAAATAAAATGGGCCTAATTCATGGGTCTCAAATAAATCCAATGGGGCTAATCCCATTGACCCTTTTTATAATCAAATGGGTTTAGTCCCATGAGCCTTACAATATATCAAATGGCCTAGTCTCATGGCCTTAGAACATATTAATTGGGCCTAAACTCATAGGCCTTAAATAAATCAAATGAGTCTAAGCCCATAAGCTTTACATATCAAGTGGGCCCACGTTCTTAAGCCTTAAGTGAATCAAATGGGCCTAGCCCATAAGCATTTCATAAATCAAATGGGCCTAGCCCATAGACCTTTTGTAATTCAAGTGGGCCTAACCCATAGGCCTTTTACAATCCAAATGGGCCTAACCCATAGGCTTAAAATGATCTTATCAAGTGAATGGACGGTCTGATTTCATCATGGCGGGTCCCACTGTCCAGTGGACAGTGCAGATAGAGCACATACATCACAAGGGCCCCACTGTCCACTGGACGGTGGAGGTCACACAAACAGAAGGTGGGGCGCCACCGTCCATCTGGACGGTGGACTTAATACATACATCATTGTGGGTCCCATGTGGGGCCCACAGCACTTCCCAGATGCCATCCAACCCGTTCATTAGGTCAGTCAGACCTGCATGAAGGGACAACATAAATTTCAACTTGATCCAATACTTCTGTAGGCCCCAAAAACTTTTCAATGGTAGAATCCAATCCATACTGTTTCACGTGGTGTGGGCCACCTGAGTTTTCGATCGGGCTGAAATTTGGAGGGGGCCCACCTGAGGATGGGACCCACCTCATGGACGGCTTAGATGGCATACAAACGTCAAGGTGGGGCCCATGGCTGGAGCCGTGGGTCCATTGCTGGACACCGCCCGCCCGCCGGCTGACGTTGCACGCAGCAGCGTGCAGCGCCTGCACTTTGTCAGGGAGGGGGCATGGCCCTTTGTAAAAATTGGAAAAATCTGGTTTTTTTGAGGTTTTTGGCATGTGGGGCCCGCTGCGCCAAAATTCGCTCCGGCCATTGCGTTCAGTGACCCGCAACAGTCGAAATGAGTCCAGAGTTCGAATTTTTTTGATGATAGAAAGTGAATAAAATAAGAAAATGGATCCTTGAATGGTAGTGGTACATTCTTTGATGCTATGGCCCACCAGGTCTTCCAATCAGCCCCAAACTTCTACCCAACGGTTAAAACACTGTAAGTAAGAGGGTAGACGGCTTGGATTGTCTAAGTACATCACGGTGGGGTCTAAGCAAGTGGGCCACCAAAGTCCACCTTCTTTTCTTCTTTCCTTTTTCTTCTTTCATTTGAAACGTCCAGCGTCCCAGACGCTGGACGGTTTTGGTTTTAAAAAAATGCACGTATGTGGTGGGCCCTGATGAAGTGGGCCACCACTGATGGGTGAAGTGGGTACAATGTACATGGTGGGCCCCACTTGAATAAAAATTTGAATAAAATAAATCTCAAGGTTGGATCCATTCAAGTGGGTCACACAATCCTATTGCCTAAAAATAAAATAAAGTAAAAAATAAAATAAAATAAATAAAAGAGAGAGGGAGAGAGACATGGAGAGTGGGACACGGCTTGTGATGGAGGGACCCCGATATTATGGGCCCTCCCTTACATGAAATCATACATCAAGTGGGTCATTTTGCACATGTGACCATCAAAATTGAAGATCAACGGTGGGGATCCTTTCCCCACCAATATGGATGGTCTAAATGACCTTTCTAAAGAAAATAAACATCATGATGGGGTCCATAGAGAATGGCCCCATCATGGAATGATCATGATGATCCAAGTAGGCCATCGGCCTTATCTTAGAGTCCCAAGTGAGATCCACACCATTGATCGGTGGCCCTCACTTGGTCCACCAAAAAAAAATAAGAAAATTAGAATGATCTAGCACCCACCGTCCGATCTTCTTGCTCCTAGGGGTTCCTTGGCACCTTAGCTTCAATCCTAATGGATGAGATGAGGAATGGAGGGTTGAGATGGGAGATGATGGGGTGAAGAGGTGGGCCACTTGGAGCTTAGGAGATTCATGGAAAATTCCATACGTAGGGGCTCTTTGTTGCTTGGGATTGAGATGAGAAAATGTGAAAGAGAGAGTGATGTAGAGAGAGATGGATGGATGGATGGATGGATGAATGATGGTTGTGTAAGAAAGTATTGACTTTTGTGGCCTTTTGTGTAAGAGAGGTATGAGAGATGAAGACTTTTATGGTTGCGTGGGAAAAGGGGTGAAAGTGATGTGTACTTGACATGTGATGGCTTGATGGATTGATTGATTGATGGGATTGATGTGATTGATGTGACACATCGTAGAGATTCCCTTGGATTTTGCAACGCGAGGCATTTTCTCGCATCGAACGTTGGCCCACATCTCTTGACCAGGATATCACCTCGGTGCGCGAGTCGCGGCATCGGAACCGCAACGACGGCGCGGTCGCTATGGTATTGGTCTCGGGTTGAGTCGACTCGGATTGTCGGCATATAAATCAGGGTCGCGCGTCGATATCGGTTAAGGGTCGAAGGTTGCCGGAATTCGACCGGTAAGACCGCGGAAGCCTACAGAAGGTACGGACCAAGATACGGGTCTTACACGCCCCAACATCGAGACTGACTAGATATATATATGAACGCATGAGGGTCGTATACCTGTATGCTGTGTCTCCCACTATGTTGTGGTCGGTTAGGAGGGGGTGTGGCCTTACCCGCCTGAGGAAGTAGGCATAGCTAGGCCGAGTTTAACCAGCTCGTGAATGGGTCCGCTATCGACGTGTCAGGTAGATAATGACTGACTACTGGCTAGGCAGATAGTGAGGTCTTTTCCACTTACACAGTTGTGCTCTTGATGGGGCAGCAAGCTAGTCTAGAGAGTACTAGACCCCAGTGATGATCCTAGAGATGAACAGTACTGATATGTGGACTTATTAGGTAGGAGTTGCACACTCATTCATTCATTCATTATCCACTTGGGATGATGGTGCGCAACTATTTGTTACGTGTGCCTTCGTAATGGGGAATGCGACTAACCTGAGATCAGGAGTTTACCACATTGAGTCTGACTATCAAAATTTAGGTATGAGATTGGTTTGGATAGAAGTCCCTTGTGATGGACCCCATAGCCTGCAGTACTACGTACTATCATCCAGACTTCACACTGCACCATGGTCATTTCATTTGCACCACATATTACATATTGCATTACATCCTCAACATATGGCATTTTGGGTTGCTATGTTTCTGTATTCATGTGACTTAGATGAGACTGATGATATTCGTTAGCTCTTTCAAATTACATATTGCATTGTATCGTCGGCATCTGATATTTGATTCATTATGACTCCTCATTTGCATAACTGATCTATATTAAGTATTCTGATATTGATTGACTTTTGGACTTGTCAGTATGTTCGCTTACACTAGCATCGTACGATTCATGTTCTTACCAGTATTTTCGATATTGTATGATATTGGATACTTGACACTTACCTTGTGTACACACTTACACCACCCTCTAAGCTTTCTATAAGCTTATGCACGATAGATGCGTGTAGGAAATGTTAGGTTAGAGCAGCGTGGAGTTTGAAGCATGTACCTGACTTCTGAGGCTTTGATTTTGATATATGTATTTCTCTTTCAACATTGTAATCAAATGTTTATATTAGTGGATATATAATGATGATGTTACCTTTGTGAATTGGGTATACTTGTGGTTATTCTTATTACGAGATAAACGTACATTAAAAAATTCTCCATGTAGGATCCTAGGATCGGAACCTGGCATATGAGCGCTAGGAGCCGAGAATGGGGTACTACGGAGGCTGTCAGCACCGGATTCAGCGATCGGGATTCTTGTGAATCCGATTTTTGGGTTTGGGGCGTGACAGAAGTTAGTATTAGAGCATAACTTGGGAATACTTGAAGATAACTATTGAAGCATAAAAATCGTCATCATTAAAAAAGAAGGAAGATCATAAATCAAAGGAGTGGAGGAAAGAGAAATGAAGAAGTTCTTCGTTTGGTGGTTGCGTGGGTCACGTAACGATATATTGTTGTGCGGATTGCGCAACATGTTGGAGAAGTTATGCAGGTGGCGTAAATAGTTTGTCATGAAAGTAAGTATATGGTATTCTTACGTGGGTCATGCAACTGAATGTAGCATTACACAAACCGCGCAACCAGTTTTGTTGATTGCGTGAGGAGCGCAACTGAATGAATCGTTGGGCGAACCACACAACCTGCTTTTTCATTGCACGGGTGGCGCAATCGAGAGCAGAGAGTGTTCCTGGGCATGAAGATCGAGGGTTGGCATGTGTGGGAAGTCTATAAATACCCCAGTTTCCCTCTCATTTGGACAATAGCAGAGTTCTGAAAGAAGGCTGAAGGTGAGGAGCGAAAGAAAGGATCAGTTGCACGAACCGCGCAACCCTCGCACCAAGTTGCACGAACCACGTAACCTGCGCCTCAGGTTGTGCTGATCGCGCAAACCATTCAGCAAGTTGCGTTAACCATGCAACCGACATAATGGTTGCATAGGTCATGCAACTAGGCCACTATGTGATCAGCTCTAAAGGGAGGCTGAAATGCTGCTAAAATTGTTGAAGGCATTCAAGTTTAAAGCTTCATCACTTCAGGCTCTCTCCTTTGGACAAGTTCAGAAGAGAGATTAGTTTATCAAATCAACATTCCTCCTGAGTACTAGGAGATGAATGAAATAGCTACTGAAAGGCTGCCGGATTTAAGATTTAACATACAAGCTTTGATAGTTACAATTTATTTATATTAAATAATCTGTCTTAGAATTAAAGGATATTGAAGGGATGTATATAAACTCATAATTAATAATACAATGATTGTTCATGTATTCTCTTTGTTACATTCGAATAAAGTAATCTCCCTAAATCAGATGCATTTGTTTCTTGTTTGAAACAAAATTGCGACTCCACTGAGGACTTTTATTTTATTTCGATAATAGCATGGAGAGTATTATAGAATTTTCATTATAATTTGACGTCTTCTAACGATAAAATGGTAAAAATAACATGATTCAAGTGACTGATGGGGTTGTATCTGCTTCACCCCAACCACAGGAAGGCGATAAGGGCTGGACTGTTGTAACATCTCGCAAGACAATGGTACGGAATGCAACAAACTCTCGAATGAATCCGCCTTCACCAAGAGTCAGAGGGCCTATAACGCGCAACACAACTAGGAAGCATCCCGAACTTGCTTCCCCTGAGATATATCCTGAGCGAATGATTCCGCAATTGGTATCACGTGACTTTCCAACTTTAGTCGCCCCAAGGGTTAGATGGACGAAAGAGCAAAAAGGTAAATCATCAATGACAAGTTCACTAATGTCCGTATCGCCCCAGGGAAGTTTACCCAAGTTTGTGTCACCTCAATTGATTAATAGCACTGAAAGTGTAGGGAGGTCAAGTGAAACCCCATCCTCTCCTATCTTCGTAAGCCCTATCACGTCAACATACTCTCGTCCCACCCCAACTATAGCTTCATCAAAAAGTGGAGAAGCTATAGTACACATGGCCAGCAAAAACTAAGAAAGTATGCCGAATACAGAGGATCGTATGAATGTGATGGGAGAAACACAAAGAGCATTAATGGAAGAGTGCAGAAACCTTCGTAAGGCCTTAATGACTCTTGCACATAATGTAGCTCAAATAGCTGCTCCCCCGATGATGAATACAGTGAATGGACCAGAAAGTCAACCCGAAGGCTTACAACCACAGGGGGAAGGATCACTAGGGTCTGTCCCCGTGGCAAGAACCATAACACAGGACGAAGTGAGACAAGTCGTTGAAGAGGTTGTCAGAATAAAAAGAGAGCGCGAAAATGCCAGCCGCTTCAAATATTGAACGCCATATCCAAGAGAGGTGGAAGATGTCTCATTTCTAGCCAATTTCAAATATTCAGATTTTCAGAAGTTTAACAGAGAAGGATCACCAGAAGAGCACCTAATGCACTTCATCACCAGCATGGGAATTTCTCTATGATACCATAGTATTGCTTATGATTATTGGGGTCGTCGCTCACGCACAAAGCATTTCGATGGTATTCTAACTTGACTCTAGGATTGATACGTATTTGGAAACAAATGCAAGATGTGTTCATGTCAAACTTCTCTTCGGAGCGCGAGGTTAGTATTACAGAATTGGCTTTCGTATGAAAGAGAGAAGGGGAACCGGTAGAAAAGTTTATCGATTGATGAAAGACATTGGGAGCCTTATGTAGACAGCTACCGAAAGAAAATGAGCAAGTTAAAATGTGTTTAAATTCTATAGAGACAAGAATAACATTTGGAATCACCAGTGCCGACATCAGAACTTTTCGTGACTTGGCCACTAAGTCTCATGCTTTGGAATCGATGACCCATAAGATGTCAACGTTTCACCGTGAAACAACAAGGAGAGTGCCTAACAAGATGGTTGTAAATACTGTCAATTATGACAGGAGAAACAAAGATACAAAGGACTCAAGGGAGAAGAGGCAGGAGCGAAAAGAAGAATGGAGTCAATCAAGAAACAGATATATTGGAAAGAGGTCTAGGATGCTTAATTCTCATGAAGGATTCACGTTCGACAAGGAAGACGTCATTCCTATGATGAACCAGTTGTTAAAGGCCGACACGATCGAATTACCAGAACCCAAGCGCCCTGAAGATGTGACAAAAACCAGAGAAAGATTTTTGTCACTATCACCACCTGGTGGGACATTTGATGAAAAATTGTTACACATTAAAGTCTATAATATAACGGATGATAGATAGGCGCGAAATAGTTATTAGAAAAGAAAAGGAAAGGTGTATAATGACGACAGTAAATATGCTTACATTATGAGGAAAGGCTCGAGATATGAAAAAGAAAGAAGACAATGAAACGACGAAGAAGGTAGCAGTAATCACGTTGTGATCGGGAAAGAAGATGACAAACCCTATGAAGCAGAAAACAACAATTATATGAAAAGAAAGTACTGAAAAGCAGAATGACAGTAATGAAGAAGAAAACAAGAATGAGACAGCGAAAGTAACTTATGATCTAGTAAGTCATTTGAAGGGTATACCGGCTCAACTAAGCGTCTATGATGCGCTTAAGTTGTCAAAGGAATTTCGACAGAGCTTGATCAGAGCATTGTCCAATCATGATGTCAGAGAGACATTATTGACAGAAATGGAATGTAAAAAGAATAATGAGAAAGAAAAATGTTTGTCGGTCGTTTCCTTTTCTGATGACGATTTAATTTGTGAAATAGATCATAACAGACCGCTAGTGATGGAGGGTTATATTTGTGGGAAGAAAGTTAAACAAATTATGATAGACAATGGATCGGCAATGAACCTCTTACCACTTTCAATGTTGAGCAAACTGGGCTTTGTCGTTCTGATTTGCACCCTAGCGGAATGATGATACAGGGCTTTAATCAAGATGGGCAACGCACACTTGGAAAAATTAAAGTGATGCTGGAAATAGGTGAGCTGGCTACAATGTCGTGTGTGTAGGCCCCGTATCCTTGATCGTACCGTTCCGTAAGGTTCCACGATCTTTTCAGTCAAATTTCGGCAACTTTTGACCTTTATCCGACGTTTGTGGACGATCCTAAGTCGAGTCCTGCCAATCCGAATCGGCTCAACCCGAGACTTGTACCCTAGCAACCGCGCCGTCGGCGTCTCGCACGCCAATGCGATACCCAGGCCAGGAGATGTGGGCCCGCATTCAGTTTGAAAAAAACACGGCGCATTGCAAAACCCAAGAGAACATCACATAAAATCCCATCAATCTCATCAATCAATTACACATCACCTCACATGTCAAAGTACAACCCCATCCCCAAGCAACCAAAAGTCAAACTCTCCCTTACACAAAGTACACCCACCACATCACTCACCCATCTCTCTTTCAATCTCTCTCTCTCTCTCTCTCTCTCTCTCTCTCTCTCTCTCTCTCTCTCTCTCTCTCTCTCTCTCTCTCTCTCTCACTCACTCATTCTCTCCAAGCAACCGTCCATGGCTACCATGGAAGAGAAACTAGTGTGGCCCACCTTCCTACCTTCCATCTCTACCATCCAAGTCCGATTTCAATCGTTGAAGTCCATCCATTTTAGCTCTAGTTTGCATTGGCGGAAGAATGAAGAAGAGATCTAAAGGTGGGTGCTCTTCTCTCTCCCTCTTCCTCTCTTTTCCATTTTTTTTGGGTGATAATGTGGCAGTGTAGACCACTCGGATGTACCCCACCTTGATGTATGTCTTGTCCAAACCATCTTAGCCATGTGGGCCCTACCTTAATGGGATAGGAAAAACACAAATGTCAGATTGATTAAGTGGGCCACGTCCACGTGGGACCCACTAGCCATGGTCCCCACAAGTGGGACCCACCTCAACGAAATGCAGGCCCACGAGGTCCGTCTAGCGTACAGGGACGCTGGACGTGTAGTGCAGTGTGCACAGACGGTGGGTGTGCTTGCTTTGAAGTGGTTTTTGGGTGGGACGCTCATATATGCCCCACCTTGATGTATGAATTTAATCCACATCGTCCACCCTTTTTCCCATCTCACTTTAGCAGTTAAGCCAAAATGTGAAGTCGATCTAAACCTCTAGCGGGCCATAATGCAGGAAATAGTGGTTTTAGGTGATTTAATCAGTGAAGGCCCGCTGTGATGTTTCTATACACCAAAAATATTGTATATTAGACTTGTTAGTTCTCTCACAAGCAGGGAGACCAGTAATCGGTGTGGATTTGTCTAATGCGGGCCCACATATAAGAATACGTAGATTAATAAAAAAATATATATAAAAATAAACAAAAAATTCACCTGCACATGACGTCTTGCTGTCAGCATGCTCTGGACGTTGCAGTAAGCACCGTCCTCACTGCTGGTTTGAAGGTAAAACGGTGGGCCCTACCACAGGCCTCACCATGGGGTATGTTGCACATCTACACGGTGCATTTGATGGGTTCCATTTTTGGAGCTGGGTTTCCCCAAAAGTCAGCCGTATACACATCTCAGGTGGCCCACACAGTGGGAACAGTGTTGATTTAACGTCTACCATTGAAACCCTTTTTGGGTACACAGAAGTTTTGGATCAGTATGATATATAATATATAATATATTATATTATGATATATGTCATTATATTAATATAATATTTTATATTAAAGATATGGTGGGCCACTCCCACGTGGACCCACCTTTAACACAGAACATCTGCACCGTTAGATCTATAGTAGCCACTCCCTCATTGAATTTATAATATTATATTTGATTATATAATATAATATACAATTATGGTGGGCCACCCTCACGTGGGACCCATCGTACCTATCACAGCTATATAGCAGCTGTACTGACGTCAGCTGTAGCTGACGTGGTGAGAGACCCTGACCGTCCAGAAGTCTGGACGGTGGAATTCTTGCGAATGGATGGACCCCATCCAAACCGTCCATCCATTGATCCATCTGGATGTGGATCGCATGACGCACGTGTTGTATTCCAGCCATCCATCCATCTTGCTGGGACCATGTGGCAGGAGCGTTGAGAAGCCACCGTGATGCACGTGCTGTATCCCTACCACCCATCCATCTGACTTGATGGGCCATTTATGTGGACTCTACTGATGCATGTTAACCGTCCATTCATTAGCAAGCTCGTTTTAAATGCTGAGCCTAGCTGAGGCGATCAAATCTGTGGTGGGCCACTACGTGTACAGCAACATGATGTATTATTTCATCCACACCGTCTGCTGAATGGTGGTGGACAATATTTGGATGGTGTCGTCCAAATGTTTGGATATGCTGGGCAAGTTATGGATGGTGCTGATCTACCTGGGCAATGTTTGGACAGTGCTGATCATATTTATGTGGGCCATGTGCCCTATGGGATGATAGGGTACAGAGATACACATGTTGCAACCTACAACTATTGAAATAATCTTGGATGTAATCCAAGCCCCCATTTGTCGGGCCCACCTTGATGAATTTTGAGGCCCCTTTTTTGGGCCCACCTTGATGTATTTTGTGGCCCATTTGTCGGGCCCACTTTGATGCACCTTGTGGCCAATCCGTCAAGCCCACTTTGATGCATTTTGTGGTCCATTCGAGGTGCCCACCTTGATATACTTGTGACCCATCTGCGAGGCCTGCCTTGATATATTTATGGGGGCCATTGGTGCGTCTCATTAACACAACCCAACTTAATATGATGAGGCCCATGTGCAAAGCCCGCCTGTTACGTATATTAGACCCATGTGCAGGGCCCACCTATTATGTGTTTGTGGCTCTTTTTGTCGTGGCCCAATGAGTTGTATTCTAGATCCATATGATGCGGCACACTTGATGTATATTGGCCCATATAGTGTGCCCCATTTGATGAATATGAGGTCCATGTGTTGCGGCTCATTGAGATGTATTTTCGGCCCGTACGTTCTGGCCCATTGTGATGTAGTCGGGGCCCATGTGATACGGCCCATCATGATGTGTATTAGGCCTTCGTGTGAGGCCATGGGCCCACTATATCTTTAACCGTATGTAAACCACTCCTTAGGAGCAATGTTGGTTGAATGTCCACACCGATGTGCAATGATAGTTAGATGTCCTCATTGTGACCTTTTCGCAGGCTTTGTTAGGCCCATTCGCACCATTCTCTAAGTAGTCTAATCCAAATGAGTGGGCCTCATTCGCTGTAACACCCCGGATTTTGGCCAATCTGGGATTTGACGCCCTTAGGCAGTGGGTCAACTAAAACACCTGAAAAATCGCTCAGAACCCAATTCCATAGCCAAAGAAACCACTTAGGATTAATTCCTTTAGAAATTAAGCGTAAGTTAGCTAGCACAACGTTAGAGTAGTTGGGAAATAGTCCCTGATCACTTTAAATACGTTCTACAAGACCTAAATCGAGTAGAACCAATGATTCTATAATACTCTATAACCTCGGATCAAACTCTAAGCAGGTTTGTTCTCTGGACCACTTTGAAACTTTGTATTGGATTTAGACCGCGCGTCGAAAGTCCGATACCTACTATCTTAGACCGTTAGAACCGCCTAGCTGGACTTGATAATCATTTCGAAAATCAAGTCCAACCGATAATCACAAGCTATTTCATTGAGCCCGGACTGAAGAGAGTGCGAATAAGGACAGAATTGGAATTTCAAATTCAAATCTGGCACACGACTTGACGTGTCAGTATTAAGCATTCTGACCGTCAGAATTCAGCCAAATTACACCCTCAGATCAGGAAAAATTTCTATTTCATATCATGAGATTTGCAGGCTTGATTTACGTGCAGTGACCGCTGAACTGAAACTGGACCGCCACGTGCGATCTGCGAACCCTGCCGGACTGAAAACTTGATGCGTGCTAGATCCAGTATGCATGAGCTTAAGTCCGACCATATTCAGCCAGGGGACCACCAGAAATGTCCTTTTGGACTGAAACAGTCCCGATTTGGTTACCCCTCAAGTGAAACTTGTTCCCGAGCCTATTTCGGGCAAGTTTGGGCTTATAAAAAGGATTGAAACCCTCACTCCTCTCTCCCATCCGAATTTGCAAAAAGCCCTAGATTGGGAGAGAGAAAAGGTGAGAGTTTGTGAGAGAAGGTGGGAGAGAATTCCCTGCTGCTTGTGCCACATGCTGCAAGTGGTTAAGCCACGCGCTCTAATCACTTTGCCGGTGATTTCTCCGCATTTTCAGGTAAGAAAATACCCTTGAAGTTGCTGATTTGAGATTCCTTTCGTTCCATAGCATGTTAGCCGACGTATCTTGTAAATTAGGTTCTTTTATCGCCGTAGACGAAGCGTATATGCTCCGTTCAAATTCACGCATCCATAAGAGAAAAGGTGCGGATTTTAGACGCTTTGATTGACTGTTTCCAACGCTTTCAATGTCGTTTAATAGTAGATTATCGACGGAAACGCCGTTTGACATGTACAATATGCTGTCCGTTTCCTGTTTCGTAAACCGGCGAAGAATATGAGATTTAGGGCATTTTAGTCATTTATAGGAAGTACTGTTTTCATGCATATTTTGCTGATGTGATTGACATGGTTTATTGTCAAAATAGAATGTTAGGAATACGTGCATAATTAGTTTGGCGAAGAGATTCGCTTAAATGCGCACTTCGGGTCGACATACTATATGTAGACTTAAGTGTGTAGTGTAAGTGTTTGTATAAATACTTGTATTAGTATGTATTGAATTAAATGATGTTATAGATTAGTTTGAGACTGGTTTCTCAATTAATATGCTGGTGTAAATGGTTTCCTACATGTTAGCTATATGCATGATTTCATTATATGAATGAAATGCATGTGCTTGACGATTCGCTTAAGCTGTATGTTATAACATGTGCTTGATGACTTCATTATGATTTAGTTTGAGATTGAATTCTCAATTAATATGCTGATGGAAATGATTTCCTATATGTTGGTGAAATGCATAATTTCATTATATGTATGAAAGGCATGTGTCAGATGTTTTACTTAAGTTGTACGATATAATATGTGTTAACATGCTCACATGGATGTGTTTCATTTCCAATACTCTCACATGATTGCTGATGTGGATTCATATGTGTTTGGGACTATACTTAGTCCAGGCAGTCGGTAACCGAGCGAATTCGTGGTTGGCTTATCTTGGCCACGAACGATGCGTCGATGAATGCGAGCCGTGTTTTGGAGTTGGCGGCAGTGGTTAGGCCACACGAAGTGTTTTACGCACTTCATGTCGTTCAACTTGAGATGCGATCGTGCTAGTCGAGCCCGTCAAGTAACCCGACTGGCCGTTGTATGTTCACCCTACATGAGTCATAACTGCTTGAACCTAGGGTACTGAACTTACCATTGTAAACCCTGTTAACCATGGTACCTTGATCCACGAAGACTCATGAGCCGGTGGTATGGGACACAGTGGTCGAGCTGTCGGCCTACGCTGGGGCCACAAACCTCCCCGTAGTGACCAGTGAGCACCTATGACTCGTGAGCAGATTATGGTGGTATGAGACACTATATTTTTATTGTCGGCCTACATTGATAAGGTGATGGGGGAGCGGAGCAACGAGTGCGTGCAATAGCCCTGACAACCCTTTGTAGTGACCGCGAGCGTATTCTGAGTCTACGGGAGGCGACGACCCTTCAGTAGCAGTAGAGTACAGTAGGCCTGTATTGATAAGGTGATGGGGGAGCGGTGCAACGAGTGCGTGCAACAGCCCTGTCAGCCCTTGCAGCGACCTACAAAATATACCTCGTATGAGATTTCTAGGAGTGACGACCCTAGACAGGATCTGTGTTGGGATTAATATAAGGGAAGTACCTTAGTTTCCCAATCCTGCTGTTTGAATGGACTAATAACAACTCAGAAATTATATCACTATAACATTGCATGTGCCTGGAAGATGTGGAGCACTTGAGGGTCGATTGCATGCCGCGGTCGTAAGATGGTGCCGTATGAGGGAGATCGTCGGTGAGGGCATACATCACGTCATGTCATATTGCATTAACAACAGTTTTAGGATTTTTGGATTTACTGCTTTACTATTATCGCATGATTGATTTGAGAACATATTAATCCTTGCTCTATTATTCCACTGAGTTAGCTACTCACTCCCACGTTACAGGATGGTGTTTCCGGACACCCACCAGTCTCTTTTTGTGATTGCAGATGATGGGGCGGCCTGCGAGGCGGAACCGGACTTGAAGATGATGACGATGAGGAGGATTCCTCCTTTATGCGTGTTCTGATCGACGAGATTATAGGAAGGTTGATTAGATACCTTGACACTTGTCATTTTATATTTTTAGAGCACTCATGTATATTCTTTTGTTTACTTTTGAAGTATACATGTATGTATATAACCTGGTTACATGTTCACACTCTAGAGACATACAACAGTTTATATATGTTATATATACTATCACAGTCTTCCGCTTGTAAATTTAACTGTCTCTGGAGTATGATATGCTGTTCTGGATTAATCTCACTCATGTTTAATACATTATAATAGACAACATTCAATCATACATATCTATGTTGCATAAATAATATTTTGAAACTCGGGAGTTGGGTTTTTGCTCGACCCCCTGATTTTCGGGATGTTACATTCGCCTAGACGGATGGCTCCGTGCCATTAGATTTGATATAACCACGGTCGTGGGCTGATCTTTTTATTATCATTGATCAGCTGTCCGTTTATGGACCCCGCCTTATTTATATATTGATTATCGGTGCTGATTATTAAGGCCGATTATTGAGGCCGATTTCGATTGACGTGATCGGTTTGCCGATTCTGATTATTGATCGATTCCGATTATTACGACCGATTGCCGATTTCGATCGACGTGACCAATTTGCCGACTTTGATTACCAAATGATTCCGATTGTCGTGATCGATTGTTGATTCCGATTGTCGTGATCGATTTTTTATTTCGATCGACATGACTGATTTGCTGACTCTAATTACCGATCGATTTCGATTGACGTGACTGATTGCTGATTCTGAGTATTGTGACCGATTTCCAATTCCGATTAACGCGACCGATTTGTTAATTCTTATTACCGAATGATTTCGATTATTATGATCGATTGTCGATTCGGATTATCGAGGCCGATTATCGATCGATTTCGATTGTCGTGGCCGATTGTCGATTCTGATTATCGTGGTAGATTGATCGATTAACGATCGAGGCCGATTATCGTGACCGATTGTGGATTCTGAGTATTGAGGCTGATTATCGATTAATTTTGATTTTCATGGTCGATTGACGATTCTAATTGTTGTGACCGATTTCGATTACTGTGGCCTACTCCGATTTCGATTTAGATTGTTTAGGCCGATTTCGATTACCAAGGCCGATTGCTGAGACCTATATGATGTATATGCGACCTGTAGTTGAGGCCCATTGTGATATATCTGTGGTCCTTAGGCAAGGCCCATAGTGTTGTATATTAGGCCTTTGTGTGAGGCCGTCGACCCATTATGTGTTTAGCCCTATGAGGGCCATTCCTTGGGGCAATGTTGTTAGATGTCCACATTGTCGAGGCTGATTGTTGTTACCGATTATTGATACCAATTATGAGTATGTGATAGCATAGCATCATAATACATACGCATCATCTGCATGTTTGTTATGAGATGTGATTGACCATTGCATATGTCATAGGGCAGGTTATTCATGGGGCTCCCTGATAAGCAAGGTTACCCCACATGAGTGCACGGTATGCACAATATTTATGCATGATTGCACTATGTGACTCATGCATCTTACATTTGTGTGACATGACCACCGTACACCCTATCGATATCAGGGTTGTAACCTCTACAGGAATATTGTGGATGGCCAAATGGGACACTGAAAATCGATTCTACATGGGGTGCTATAGATATCCTTAGGTGAAAATCCCAAAATCCTCTTGGTTCCAGAGGTTGCTCCAACGTCTAGACAGAGTGGATGCATGAGCGCATGAGGGTTGTATACCGTTAGGCCGCGTCTCCCACTGTGTTGTGGTTGATTTGAAGGGAGCGCGACCTTACCTGCCCTGGAGGAGGGGGCAATATTAGGCTGAGTTTAACCGGCTCAAGGAATGGACCCGCTATCAACGAGCCGGGCTCGATATTGGCAGGCGGATAGTGAGGTCTCTTCCACTCACCTTGTTGCGCGCGATGGGGCGGCAATCTGGTTTGGAGTGTAATAGACCCCGGTGATTTTTCAGAGAGGAACCGTACTGATATGTGACTTATTGAGTAGGAATTGCATGCTCATTCATTTATTCATTCACTATCTACTAGGGCTGGTGGTGCGTAACTAATTGTTGTATACCTTCATTATGGCAATGATTTCAGTTGAGCGCGCAACTAACCTGAGATCAGGAGATTACCACATTGAGTCTGACTATCCAAATTTAGGTATAGGACTGGTTTGGATAGAAGTCCCTTGTGGTGGACCCCGTTGCCTACAATACTATGTACTATCATCCCGACTTCACACTCCAGCATGGTCATTTCATTCACATCGCATATTGCATTACATCTGTAGGCATATGACATTTTCGGTTGCTATGTTTCTGCACTTATATGGCCTAGACAGACTTAGAAGGATTTGTATGTTACATTGCATCCTCGACATCTGATATTTAGCTCTTTATGACTCCTTATTACATAGCTGTTCTATATTGTGTATTTTGATATTAATTGACTTATAGACTTGTCCATACTTCCGCTTAATCTATTATCGTATGATTTATGATCTTATCAGTATTTCTGCTTACTCTAATAATTCGTGATCTTGTCAGTATTTTTGCTTATTCTGATATCGTTCGATTTATGGATTACCAATATTTTCGGTATTGTATGATTATGACATATGTATTTCCCTTTCAGTACAGTATTCAAAGTTTATATTAGTGGATATGTGATGATGATGATGTTGCCTTTGTGAATTGGGTAATCTTGTGGTTATGCTTATTACGAGTTAAATGTACAAATAAAAATCCTCCTTGTAGGATCCCAGGATCGGTACTTAGCGTATGGACGCTCGGAGCTGAGAATAGGGTACTACGGAGGCTATCGGCACCGGATTCGGTGATCGGAATTCCTGTGAATCCGATTTCCGAATTTGGGGCGTGACAGAAATTGGTATCAGAGCATAACTTAGGAATACCTTAAGATAACATCACATATCTGCTCATAGCTACCCTTCACTCGATGATTGTTGACAACTTAAAATGATTAGATTCCTGAGTTCGAATAACGTAGAGATTTTCTGTTAAAGCTCCCTACCGTTAAGATTATGAGGCCGCATAGTTTCGATCGTTTCTGATCCGGGATCCGAGGTTCAGTACAATCATCATAATGCTGGCGATGCATCTTGGGAAGGCGAGGTTGATATTAGAAAGCACTATCTTCATTCTTTTGTAGATTGATTTAGCCTTTACACATATACTTGATGATGTTTCCTGTTCCTTAGTCTGTTCTGTAATTTTCAAGGACGAAATTTTTATTAGGAGATGAAAGCTGTAAGCCTCGTATCCTAGACCGTACCATTCCGTAGGCTTTCACGATCTTTCCGGTAGAATTTTGGCAACCTTCGACCTTTATCCGACGTTTGCACGCAATCCTAAGCCAAGTCCTGCCAATCCGAGTTGGCTCAACCCGAGACTTGTACCCTAGCGACCGCGCCGTCGCAGTGGTTCCGATGCCGCGTTTTGCGCACCGAGGCGATACCCAAGCCAGGAGATGTGGGCCCACGTTCAGTTCCAGGAAAACATCACGTGTTGTAAAATTCAAGAAAACATCACATCAAATCCCATCAACCTAATCAATCAATTACACATCACCTTACATGTCAAAGTACAACCCTATCCCCAAGCAATCCCAAAGTCAAACTCCCTCTTACACAAAGTACACCCACCACATCACTCACCCTTCTCTCTCTTTCAATATCTCTCTCTCATCTCCCTCTCCCTCATTCTCTCCAAACAACCGTCCATGGCTTTCGTGGGAGAGAAACTAGTGTGGCCCACCTTCCTACCTTCCATCTCACCATCCAAGTCCGATCTCAATCGTTGAAGTCTATCCATTTGAGCTCTGGCCTGCATTGGCGGAAGAATGAAGAAGAGATCTAAAGATGGGTGCTATTTTCTCTCTCTTCCTCTCTTTTCCATTTTTTTTTAGGTGATAATCTGGTGGTGTGGGCCCCCTGGATGTACCCCACCTCGATGTATGTCTTGTCCAAACCATCCAAGCCATGTGGGCCCTACCTTAATGGAATGTGAAAAACATAAATTTCAGATTGATTAAGTGGGCCACGTCCACATGGGACCCACCAGCCATGATCCCCACAAATGGGACCCACCTCAATGAAATGCAGGCCCACGCTGGACGTGTAGTGCAGTGTGCACAAACAGTGGGTGTGCTTGCTTTGAAGTGGTTTTTAGGTGGGATGCTCATATAAGGCCCACCTTGATGTATGGATTTAATCCACACCGTCCACCCTTTTTCCCATCTCACTTTAGCCGTTAAGCCGAAATGTGAAGTCAATCTAAACCTCTGGCGAGCCATAATGCAGAAAACAGTGGTTTTAGGTGATTTAATTGGTTAAGGCCCACTGTGATATTTCTATATGCCAAAAATATCATATATTGGACTTGTTAGTTATATTACAAGCCAGGGAGACCAGTAGTCAGTGTGGATTTGTCTAATGTGGCCCCACATATAAGAATACGTAGATTAACAAAAAAATATATATAAATAAACAAAAAAACACCTGGACATGACGTCTTGCTGTCAGCGTGCTCTAGACGCTGCAGTAAGCAGCATCATTGCCGATGGTTTGAAGGTGGAACGGTGGGCCCCACCATAGGGTATGTTGTACATCTACACCGTGCATTTGACTTGTTCCCTTTTTGGAGCTGGGTTTCCCCAAAAATCAGCCGTATACACATCTCAGGTGGCCCACATAGTGCGAATAGTGTTAATTGAACGTCTACCATTGAAACCCTTTCTGGGTACACAGAAGTTTTGGATCGGTATGATATATAATATATAATATGTTATATTATGATATATGTCATTATATTAATATAATATTTTATATTAAAGATATGGTGGGCCACTCCCACGTGGGACACACCTTTAACACAGAACATCTGCACCATTAGATCTATAGCAGCCACTCCCTCGTTGAATTTATAATATTATATTTGATTATATAATATAATATACAATTATGGGGGCCACCCTCACGTGGGACCCACCGTACCTACCACAGCTATATAGTAGCTGTATTGATGTCAGCTGTAGCTGACGTGGTGAGAGACCCTGACCGTCCAAAAGTCTGGACGGTGGAATTCTTGCGAATGGATGGACCCCATCCAAACCGTCCATCCATTGATCCATTTGGATGTGGATCGCATGACGCTCGTGTTGTATTCCAGCCGTCCACCCATCTTGCTGGGACCATGTGGCAGGAGCGTTGAGCAGCCACCATGATGCACGTGCTGTATCCCTACCACCCATCCATCTGACTTGATGGGCCATGTATGTGGACCTAGTGATGCATGTGAACCGTCCATTCATTGGCAAGCTCATTTTAAATGCTGAGACTAGCTTTGGCCGATCAACTCTGTGGTGGGCCACTACGTTTACACCACCATGATGTATTATTTCATCCACACCGTCTGCTGAACGGTGCTGGAGAATGTTTGGACGGTGTTGTCCAAATGTTTGGACGTACTGGGCAAGGTATGGATGGTGCTGATCTACCTGGGCAATGTTTGGACAGTGCTGATCATATTTATGTGGGCCATGTGCCCTATGGGATGATAAGGTACAGAGATACACATGTTGCAACCTACAACTATTGAAATAATCTTGGATGTAATCCAAGCCTCCATTTGTTGGGCCCACCTTGATGTATTTTGTATCCCATTTGTCGGGCCCACTTTGATGTACCTTGTGGCCCATCCGTCAAGCCCACTTTGATGTATTTTGTGGTCCATTCGAGGTGTCCACTTTGATATACTTGTGATTCATCTGTGAGGCCTACCTTGATATATTTATTAGGCCCATTGGTGTGGCCCATTAACACGGCCCAACTTTATATGATGAGGCCCATGTGTAGAGCCCAATTGTTACGTATATTAGGCCCATGTACAGGGCCCACCTGTTATGTGTTTGTGACCCTTTTTGGCGTGGCCCAATGAGTTGTATTCTAGATCCATATGATGCAGCACACTTAATGTATATTGGCCCATATATTGCAGCCCATTTGATGAATATGAGGTCCATGTGTTGCGGCCCATTGAGATGTATTTTTGGCCCATATGTCGTGGCCCATTGTGATGTAGTCGAGGCCCATGTGATACGGCCCATGATGTGTGTTAGGCCTTCGTGTGAGGTTATGGGCCCACTATACATTTAACCTTATGTGGGTCACTCCTTGGGAGCAATGTTGGTTAAATGTCTACACCAATGTGCAATGATGGTTAGATGTCCTCATTGTGACCTTCTCGTAGGCTTTGTTAGGACCATTCACACCATTCTCTAAGTAGGCTAATCTAATTGAGTGAGTTCCATTCGCCATAGACGGATGGTTCTATGCCATAAGATTTGATATAACCATGGTCGTGGGCTGATCTTTTTATTATCATTGATCAGCTGTCCATTTATGGACCCCGCCTTGTTTATATGCTGATTATTGGTACTGATTGTCAAGGCCGATTGTTGAGGCCGATTTCGATTAACGTGACCGGTTTGCAGATTCTTTTTATTGATCGATTCTGATTATCACAACCGATTGCTAATTTCGATTGACGTGACCGATTTGCCCACTTTGATTACCGATCGATTTCGATTGCCGTGACCGATTGCTGATTCCGATTGTCGTGACCGATTATCGATTTCGATTGACATGACCGATTTGTCGACTTTGATTACCGATCGATTCCAATTAACGTGACCGATTGCTGATTTCGATTATCGTGACCGATTGCCGATTTCGATTGACATGACCGATTTACTGATTCTTATTACGGATTAATTTCGATTATCGTGACCGATTGTCGATTCCAATTATCGATCGATTCCAATTGTCGTGGCCGGTTGTCGAATCTGATTATCGTGGTCGATTGATCGATTAGCGATCGAGGCCGATTATCGTGACTGATTGCCGATTCCGAGTATTGAAGTTGATTATTGATCAATTTCGATTGTCGTGGCCGATGGACAATTCTGATTGTCGTGACCAATTCTGATTACAGAGGCCAACTCTGATTCCGAATTCGATTGTTTAGGCCGATTTCGATTGCCAAGGCCAATTGCTGATACCTATATGATGTATATGTGACCCGTAGTTGAGGCCCATTATGATGTATCTGTAGTCCTTGGGCAAGGTCCACTGTGTTGTATATTAGGCCTTTGTGTGAGGCCGTCGACCCATTATGTGTTTAGCCCTATGAGGGTCATTCCTTAGGGCAATGTTGTTAGATGTCCACATTGTCAAGGCCGATTGTTGATGTCGGTTATTGATACCGATTATGAGTATGTGACAGCATAGCATCATAATACATACGCATCATATACATGTTTGTTATGAGATGTGATTGACCATCGCATATGCCATAGGGCAGGTTATTCATTGGGCTCCCTGATGGGGGGGTTGCCCCACATGAGCACACGGTATGCGTAGGATTTATGCATGATTGCACTATGTGACTCATGCATCTCACATTTATGTGACATGACCACCGTACACCGTAGCGACATCAGGTCTGTAACCTCCACAAGCATATCGTGGATGACCAGATGGGACATCAAAAATCTGTTCTACATGTGGTGCTATAGATATCCTTGAGTGAAAGTTTTAGAACCCTCTTGGTTCCAGAGGTTGCTCCAATGTCTAGACCGAGTGGATGCATGAGCGCATGAGGACCGTATACTGTTAGGCCGTGTCTCCCACTATGTCATGGTCGGTTGGAAGGGGGTGCTGCCTTATCTGCCCGAGAGGAGGGGGCAATGCTAGGCTGAGTCTGACTAGCTCGATGAATGGGTCCGCTATCGACGAGCTGGGCCCAATATTGGCAGGCAGATAGTGAGGTCTCTTCCTGTAACATCCTGAAAATCGGGGGTCATGTAGAAACCCAACTCCCGAGTTCCAGACCATCACTTATGCAACAAATATGCTTATAATTAAATATTGTCTGAGTTAGTGCATTAACATGAGTGAGATTATACCAAAACTGCAATTCATACTCCAGATCCAGTGATAAAACGCAAGCGAAAGACTGAAAGATATATATATCACTGTATGTAAAACAAAACAATCTCGAACTGTCTCTAAAGTATGAATATAACTCTGAGTCACAAATACATATAATAAACCAAAATCAAAGTCACATGATAGTCCAACTAGCAAAAATTCCGCTGATCCAGGCCACCTATGCGAAGCCGTCAGAAAACTGCATGTACGAGAACTCGTCCTGGTCCTCATAGTAGTCCGGCTCCAGCTCCTGAATCGCCTCGCTATCTGCATCTAAGACAGAGTCTGGTAGGTGTTGCAAACACCATCCCGTAACGTGGGAGTGAGTGATCAACTCAGTGGAATCATAGAGCAAAGATTAACATGTTATCAAATCAATCAAGCGATAATAGTAAAGCAAAAAATCAGACATTCCTACATACTGTTGTTAATGCAAGAATGAAATGACATGATGGATGCCCTCACCGACATACTCCCTTATGCGACGCCATCTTACGTCCGCGGCATGCTTTCTTCCCTCAGTGCTCCACATCTTCCAGGCACATGCAGTGCGATATGGATATGATTATCGAGTTGTTATTAGTCCTTTCATACAGCAGTATTGGGAAAATAAGGTACTTCCCTTATATCAATCCCAACACAGATCCTGTCTAGGGTCGTCACTCCTAGTAATCTCATACGATGGTATATTTCTAGGTCGTTGCAAGGGTTGTCAGGGCTGTTGCTCGCACTCGTTGCATCGTTCCCCTATCACCTTATTAATACAGGCTTAGTTATACTCTTGTTACTACGGAAGGGTCGTCGCCTCACGTAGACTCAGAATACGCTTGAGGTCACTACAAAGGGCTCGTCACCACTCAATGTAAGCCGACAGCTCGAATGTAGATTCCTATACCACCACAATCGGTTCACGAGTCTAAGGTACTCACTGGTCACTACGGGGAGGTTTGTGACCCCAGCGCAGGCCGACAGCTCGACCACGGTGTCCCATACCACCATGCCCGGCTCATGAGTCTCAATGGATCAAGGTACCATGGTTATCAGGGTTATTACTGGTAAGTTCAGTACCCTAGGTTCAAGCAGTTATGACCAATACAAGGTGAACATACAATGGTCAGTCGGGTTACTTGATGGGCTCGACTAGTACGAGCGCACCTCAAGCTGAACGACATGAAGTGCATAAAATACCTCGTGTGGCCTAACCACTGCCGTCAACCAAAGTACGACTCGGGTTCATCGACGCGTCCTTCGTGGCAAATAGAAGCCAACCATGAATTCGAATCTGTTACCGACTGCCTGCACTAGAGTATAGCCCCAAGCACTTGTAATCTACATCAGTGATCATATGAGAGTGACAGAAATGAAACACAATTACTCCAAGCATGTTAACAACATGTTATAACATACAACATAAGCAAATCAACCAAACACAAGCATTTCATACATATGAGGAAATCAATTCAATATAACAACATGGAGGAAATCATATACATCATCATATTAATTGAGAATCCAATCTCAAAACTAATCTACAACAACATTTACTCAATACTTACTAATACAAACATTTATACAAACACTTAGTCTACACACATTTGTCAACATAGCATATGTCGACCAATGATGTGCATTAGGGAGAATTTCTTCGCCAAACAGATCATACATGCATAACTTGTATAATAACACGACAAATACTCATGGCAATCATATCGGCAAAATACGGATGTATACAGTATTTCCTACAAATACCTAAAATACCCTAAATCTCATATTCTTCGTACGTAATCGAAATGGAAAACAGACAGCATGTTCTACATGTCAAATAGCGTTCTTGTCGATAATCTACTATTAAACGACATTAAAAGCTTTGAAAACAGGTAACCTAAGCATCTAGAATCCTCACCTTTCGCCGTAAAAGCGTAACGAATCGAATAGAAACTCTACGCTTCGTCAACGTCTGTATGACGACCTATATCACAAGATAAATCAGCTAGTTCGCTACTTGTATCGATGGAATCCCTAAAACAGGTTGAGGTTAGGGTTTTGTTACTTAAAATGAAGTCAGAATCACCAGAAGAGTGATTAGAGAACGATGGCTAAGCACGTGTAGAAGTTGGATCGAGTGGCAGGAAGTTTCCCTCACAACTCTCACAGAATCTTTCTCTTTTCTCTCTTCTCTTTTCTAAGGTTTTTGCAAATTCGTATGGGAGGGGTGTGAGAGGGTTTAAGGTCTTTAAATAGGTTAGAAAGTCACCTATTTAGACTTTAAACCAAGGTATACTTGGGTTATAGCCAAATCGGGTCTCTTCCGATCCAAAAGAACGTTTCTGGAGGTCCCCTGACCAAATGCGGTCGGACTTAAGCTCATGGATATTAGATCCTGATCACATTAAGTTTTCAGTTCGATCGGGTTTCCAGATCGCACGTGGCGGACCAGTTTCAGTTCAGCGGTCACTGAGACTCGATCAGGGATTCCAAGTACACTGACCCGAGTGGGAAATGTTCCCTGATCCGAGGGTGTATTTGCGTCAGATTTCGACGGTCTGAATGCTTATACTTAACACGCAAGCGACACGTGCCAGATTTATTTAAATCATATTTAATTTATAAAGAATTTCACTCTTTCTCACACTCCTTGTTCCAGGTTTAATGAAATAGCCTCAGAACATTAGTTGGGCTTGATTTCTGGGGTGGTAGTCAAGTCCAACTACGCGGTCATAATGGTCTAAGTTCATTACTACCGGACTCACGACGTGCGGTCAGAATCCATTACAAAGTTTCAAAGGGTTCCTGAGAGCAAACGGGTTTAGAGTTTGATCCTAGGTTTCAGGATGTTATAGCGTTAACGATTCCACAATTTTTGGGTCTTGTAGAACGTATTTAAAGCGATCAGTGCTAATTTCACAGCTAATCTAGCATAGCGCTAGTTATCTCACGCTTAATTTTTAAAGGAATTAATCCTAAGTGATTTCTGATCGAGGTGGTACTCGGGTCTCTGTACGGATTTTTTTGAGACGTTACACTTCCACTCACCTTGTTGATCGTGATGGGGTGGTAATCTGGTTTGGAGTGTAATAGACCTCAGTGATTTTTCAAAGAGGAACCGTACTAATATGTGGACTTATTGAGTAGGAGTTGCATGCTCATTCATTTATTCATTCACTATCCAATCGGGCTTGCGGTGCGCAAATAATTGTTGTGTATATTCGGTATGGCAAGGATTTCTGTTGGGCGCGTAACTAACCTGAGATCAGGAGTTTACCAAGTTGAGTCTGACTATCTAAATTCAGGTATGGGACTGGTTTGGATAGAAGTCCCTTGTGATTGACCCCGTAGCCTGCGATACTATGTACTATCATCCCGACTTAACACTCCAGCATGGTCATTTCATTCGCATCGCATATTGCATTACATCTGCAGGCATATGGCATTTTGAGTTGTTATGTTTTTGGACTTATATGGCTTAGACAGACTTAGTAGGATTTGTATATTACATTGCATCCTCGACATCTGATATTTGACTCTTTATGACTCCTTATTGCATAGATGTTCTATATTGCGTATTCTATTATTGATTGACTTATCGACTTGTCCATACTTCCGCTTAATCTATTATCGTATGATTTATGATCTTATCAGTATTTCTTCTTACTTTAATAATTCATGATATTGTGAGTATTTTTTCTTATTCTGATATCGTTCGATTTATGGATTACCAGTATTTCCGGTATTGTATGATTATGACATGTATTTCCCTTTCAGCATAGTATTTAAAGTTTATATTATTGGATATGTGATGATGATGATGTTGCCTTTGTGAATTGGGTAATCTTGTAGTTATGCTTATTACGAGTTAAATGTACCAAAAAAATCCTCCTTGTAGGATCATAGGATCGGAACCTGGCGTATGGACGCTAGGAGCCGAGAATGGGATACTACGGAGGTTGTCGGCACTGGATTCGGCGATCGGGATTCCTGTGAATCCGATTTTCTGGTTTGGAGTGTGACAGTGTGCCACGTTATAAATGCTGCGATGATGTACAATCTCCTTTTAAGAAGGCCATGGATTCATCAGTATAACATTATACCCTCTACTCTACATCAATGCTTCAAATATTATAAAGGAGTGCAATATAAAGTAATGGCTAATACGAAGCCTTATATAGAGGCTGAGTCTTTCTTCGCATATATCAGCTATGATAAAGGGTTTGCTGAAGAAGAGGGAAAGAATGATGCAAGTAAAGTCCTATGGGACATTCATGAAAATGTGACTAAAGGAGAAACAAAAAAGGCAAGATCATCAAGGACTGTAGAATCAAAGCACAAATTTTATTTTGTGCCGAAATATTTACGACAACCAGGGCAGCTGCCACTAACGTTATTATCACCTGAATAGTTGAAGATCTTGCGGTCTAATTGTATAGTGCCGTTACCGTGTGTTAAAAGGAAAAGGCCATTTTTGGCCACTCCAGGAAGATTTCAGGTTAAGGCTAGCGCAAAACACCCGAACCCGATAGAATTTCACATTTCGAAAGAAGTAAAGATAGAAGAAATGACCAAGAATAATGTGTAATGTGGAAGACTGACATCACGAGATCTTGAGAAGTATAGTCCAGCAAGCAAGAGAATTATGAGAAGCATGGGTTTTGATTATGAAGAACCCACCGGCTTAAATCAGGGAAGAGGGATTCAGATTCCTATTGGGGTCGGGGAAGAAAAGTGAAAAAGTTATCAAGGATTGGGGGCAGAGTCATCGATGAATATGGTTATGTAACACTCCAGATTTTTGCTAACCTGGAGTTAGGCGTCCTTAGCCAATGGGTCGACTATAACACCTTAGTAACCTCTCAGAACCCAATTCCAAAGCCAAAGAAATTATTTAGAACCTAATTCTTTAGAATTTAACGTGAATTAGCCAGCGCTACACTAGATTACCTGTGAAATCAGCACCAACCACTCTAAATACGATCTGTAAGACCCAAAACCTATAGAATCATTGACGCTATCTTACCGTAAAATCCAGGACCAAACTCTAAACCTGTTTGTTCTCAGGAACCCTTTGAAACTTTGTATTGGATTTAGACCGTGCGTCGAAAGTCCAATAGCGATAATCTTAGACAATTACGACCGCCTAGTTGGACTTGACAATCGTTTCGAAAATCAAGCCCAACTAATGTTTTGAGGATATTTCATTGAGCCTGGAGCAAGGAGTGTGAGAAAGAGTGAAATTCTTTATAAATTAAATGTGATTTAAATAAATCTGTCACGTTTCTCTTGCGAGTTAAGTATAAGCATTCAGATCATCGAAATCTGACCCAAATACACCCTCGGATCAAGAAACATTTCCCACTCAGGTCAGTATACTTGGAATCCTCGATCGAGTCTCAGTGACCGCTGAACTGAAACTGGTCCGCCATGTGCGATCTGGGAACACTATTGGAACGAAAACTTAATGTAATCAGGATCCAATATCCATGAGCTTAAGTCCGACCGCATTTGGTCAGGAGACCTCCAGAAATGCTCTTTTGGATCGGGAAAGACCCAATTTGGCTATAACCCAAGTATACCTTGACTTGAAGTCTGTTTTGGTTATGTTTGGGCTTATAAAATGGCCTTAAACCCTTAGCTTTCTAACCCATATGAATTTGGGGAAAACCCTAGGAGAGAGGAGAGAAAAGAGAGAGAAGTGATGGAGAAGTTGGGGATTTCTATAGGGATTCTTCCCTGCTGCTCCACGTGCCGAAGCCATCCACCTGCATCGTTATTCCGACGATTTTGGCTTCATTCTAGGTAAGAAAACCCTAACCTTAACCTATTTTAAGGCTCCTATGGGTACAAGTAGCTAAGTAGCTGACTCACCTTGTGTTGTAGGTTGCCAATCAGTCGTTGACGACGACGTAGAGTTCCTATTCGATTCATTACGCTCCTACGGCGTAAGGTGCAGATTTTAGACGCTTAGATTACCTATTTTCAAAGCTTTTAATGCCGTTTAATGGTAGATTGCTAATGAGGATGCTGTTTGACATGTAGAACATGCTGTCCATTTTTCATTTCGAATACGTACGAAGAATATGAGATTTAGGGTATTTTGGGTATTTGTAGGAAATACCGTATACGTACGTATTTTGCTGATATGATTGCCATGAGTATTTACCGTGTACCTATACTAGTTATACGTGTATGATCTGTTTGGCGAAGAGATTCGCCCTAATGCACATATTGGCCGACATATGCTATGTAGACTAATGTGCGTAGACTAAGTGTGTGTTGAAATGCTTAAATCAATATGATTTATGCCTGCCATATGTTTTGAATGTAAGAACATGATTGTTGTGTATTAGACATCTCCTTGATATAAGGATCTGCCATATTATATGTTGAAATCAACATACGTCAAGTACGTTGGAGTTGTGTAGTCTAAGTGTTTGTATAAATGCTTGCGTTGTAAACTAGTGTTGAGATAGGATTCTCAACTAATTTGATGATGCACATGATTTCCTCCATGCTTGTTGGATATGAATTGATTACCTTATGTGTGAAATATTCATGTATGGTTAACTGTTTATGATGTACGTTATAACATGCTGACAACATGCTGGAATTACTTGTATTTCAATTCCGTCTCTCTCATATGCTTATTGATTCAGATTGCAAGTGCTTGGGGCTATACTCTAGTCCAGGCAGTCGGTAATAGATTAGAATTCGTGGTTGGATTTTATTCGCCACGAAGGATGTGTATGACGAACCCGAGTCGTACTAGAGTTGTCGGTAGTGGTTAGGCCACACGAAGTGCTTGTGCACTTCATGTCGATCGATTCAATGTGCGCTCACGCTAGTCGAACTCATCAAGTAACCCGACTTACCATTGTATGTTCACCTTGTATTGGTCATAACTGCTTGAACCTAAGGTACTGAACTTACCAGTGAAAACCCTGATAACCGTGGTACCTTGATCCACTAAGACTTATGAGTCGGGCATGGTGGTATGGGACACCGTGGTCTAGCTGTCGGCCTACGCTGGGGCCATAAACCTCCCCATAGTGACCAGTGAGTAACCCAGACTCGTGAGCAGATTATGGTGGTATGGGACACTATATTCTTGCTGTCGGCCTACACTGATAAGGTGATGGGGGAGCGGTGCAACGAGTGCGTGCAACACCCCTGACAGCCCTTTGTAGTGACCTCAAGCGTACTCTGAGTCTACGTGAGGCGACGACCCTTCCGTAGCTACAAGAGTACAACTAGGCCTGTATTGATAAGGTGATGGGGGAGTAGAGCAACGAGTGCGTGCAACAGCCCTGACAGCCCTTGCAGCGATTTAGAAATATATCATCCTATGAGACTACTAGGAGTGACGACCCTAGACAGGATCCTTGTTAGGAATGATATAAGGGAAGTACCCTAGTTTTCCAATCTTGCTGTATGAAAAGGACTAATAATAACTCGGTAATCATATTCATATCGCACTGCATGTGCCTGGAAGATGTGGAGCAATGAGGGAAGAAAGCATGCCGCGGACGTAAGATGGTGTCACATGAGGGAGTATGTCGGTGAGGGCACCATCATGCCATTTCATCCTTGCATTAATCACAGTGTTTGTTTTGCTTGCTTTATCATTATCGCTTGATTGACTTGATAACATGTTAATCTTTGGTCTATGATTCCACTGAGTTAGCTACTCACTCCCACGTTACGGGACGATGTTCCGGACACCCACCAGTCCCTATTTTAGTTTTAGATGATGGCGACGCTTGCGAAGCAGAGCCAGACTTGATGATGATGAGGAGGATCCCTCCTATATGCAGGTTCTGATTGATGGGGTTACAGGGTTACTGATTAAATGACAATACACTTGGTATTTTGCCTTTTATTTACGCACCCATGTATATTATTTTTTCTCATCTTTGGAGTATACATGTATATGTTTAACCTGGTAACATGTTCACACTCTGGAGACTTACAACAGTTCATATATTCTATATATCTATCACGTTCTTCCGCTTTCTAAATTAACTGTCTCTGGAGTATGATATGCTGTTTTGGCTTAATCCATTTCATGTTTTATGCACTATTATGGCCGACATTAATCCATTATTGAAAATGTTGCATAAGTGATGTTCTGGAACTCGGGAGTTGGGTTTCTACCCGACCCCCAATTTTTGGGGCGTTACAGGTTACGATCGCCGGTGTGAGCTATTTGGCCATGTCCATAGATAGGCCAACCATGCATAAGACTCTCCAGATCTTTAGCTTGATTTCAGTACTAACTCATGAGGAAGAGCTTAAACCTACTCATTGATGGACTGGTGACACTGGATTTGGTACCCCAAAGGTAACCTTGTGATGCCCGTGAACTCTAGAGAGTTACTGCGGCCAACCCTGTACGTAAATCCAACTGAGTTCACGGCCCCGGTAGCTTCATTGAGCCCCTCTAATGGATCGCGGTTTGTGAACTCCCCTGGCAGTAAGAAGTCTAGCGAACTCCTAAGAGTTAGAGAGACCATCACGTGAGACTCGACTCCACTACTCATGAGTTAAAAAAACTGTGTTACTCTACTAGTCAAGAGCTTAAACTGTGTGTTGCTCCACTACTCAAGAGCTTAAATTGTGTTGCTCCACTACTCAAGAGCTTAAACTGGGTGTGACTAACTAAATTGAAATTTAGTAGCACCAACTAAGACAAATATCATCTAGGAAATCCCTTACTAACGAATCATGAAAGCATAAAATAAAAAAGCACAAAATATGAATCAAAACATTGTGTAAATAAAATTAAAACATCACTATCAAAATATCATGAGATGCTTGTATAAACTTGCAAAACTTGCAATCCTGAAAATATTTATAGTAATTAAATGGAAGATATCGAAGGTATACATCTTATAATTCCCCTAAAATGACTAGTGCTGCTAAGTATTGTTGCAAGTTTTCTTGGAGATCAATCTGAGCAGCTACATGTTCTAGTCTGCCATTCGAAATCATTCTTACAGGATCTGGGAAGCCAGCTAACTTCCCTTCCAGAGAAGCAATTAATTCTTCATTCTTCACCAATTCAGACTTTTCAGAGTCTATAGAATGGAGGCTATACTCTATCTTCTCTTGCACTCTTTCAATGTCCAAACCCACCTCCGAACTTTGTTTCTCCAATTGTATGATTTTTTGCTTCAGAAGAGCGATACGATCTTGGATTACTATCTGGTCATTAGTAAAAGTCTTCAATTTCTCTTGCAAAGATAATTGTTCTTGATCATGGCAAAAGACAATGGGAGAAATCTAGGAAACTTTCTCCTTATAATAGGTAAGTTGCTTCTTGTATTCTAAAATTTCAGGTGGGATAGTCACAGTTTCAGGTGATGACGAGGCAGCTAATGAATTATGAAATCTCAGAAGAGCATTGCGCACAGAAGAAACATCAATTTTAGCCATCTGAGTGGCACCATCCGGGACATATAAGGCAATGGTCAAATCGAACCATTGATCAGGATCCCTGAATATCTTAACAACAACCAATATAGAGTTCCTGATCAATAACAATTTGTATGCAGAAACCTTCTCAAAGGATAGTACGTTTGATGAAGTCCCAATGGAGCTAGAACTTGCTGCGCCGCTTTGAGGTACATTCCCTAATAAAAAAGTAAGAAATATAAAGTTATAATAAGATTGTATGTGCAGGTAATATAAAAAGCAGAAATGTGAAAAACGATATACCTTCCACTGGTACCAAAACAGCGAGCAGTTGCATCTCCTTAACAAGGGAAGGGTTAGGTTCTACCATCACCGCAAAAGATGGAGCCCTATCCTCAGTACTTGAAACAACAGTAGTGGAGGTAGGTAAAACAGTTGACTCCACCAAAAAATTCATTTCGTATTCAGTATTTGAAGCAACTGTGGTAGGAGTGGGCAACTCAGTTGGCTCCGATGGAAAAACAATCTCATGTGCCACCACTCGCGGAGGTATTGAGAATCTTGGTGAGGCTACTGGTGCAACAGGGGGCAAATCCAGAGGAGAAGCACTATCTGTCTCCATATTTGTAGCATGACCACCTGAAATAAAATGTGTAAGATGAGGGAGAAGGAAAGAACAAGACTAAACAACGATAGTAAGACTTTCTCACGTGGTGAATATCCATATTCCCCATAGTCTAGGGTTTCTTCTTCTTCCCTTTCCACGGTAGAAGTTTTTACAGGAATGGCTTCAGAAGTTGGGAGGATATGTCCCTCATCAGCGGGAACATCTTTCATGATTATATCATCTTCATCACTGATATTCACTTCTCCCTCCTCATAATCATTCTCTTGATTCTCGCCTTTTATCTCACTTTCATCGGAAGTAGTATGCTCAGACAAAGAAGTTGAATCTTCACCAATAGTATCTTCTGTGCTCGACTCTTCGACGATAACTTCCTTTCCTTTAGAGGGAAGAGACTGGTGACTCTCCAGTTAAGTATCTGTAGTAGCCACAACCGAAGAAGCAGTAGCAGTGGTCTCTCCCTGTGGGGAAGCTTGAACGCATGTTTGGGATCTTGTCATTAGAGAGGAAGTTGGTTGTTGTTGAGGGAGTGTAGTCCTGGATATAGGAGAAGAAACTGGCTGTTGCTGATGATGAGTAGAAGAAGAAGGCTAGTCTTGGGGATTGACAATATTCTCTGACTGAGAGAAAGCCTCTTCTGCAACTTCTTCTCTTTGTTCAAATTCACGAATATCAGAATATGTTGTCCATCCTTCGAGGATATTATTGGGTTTGATCTCACGAATAGGTTCATCAACAGAGATCATGACACGGAGATGACCAGCGGAGGGGGCATGGCTGGTTTCTGCAATGAAACCGACTCCCGCTTTAATGATGCGACCCTTAAGTCTGGGAGGTGGAAACCATACAGGTCTAGAAACTGGTAGACTTTTTCTAACCAAATATGATTGGTGCACCCACCATCTCATATGGTTGTACGATGCCCTTGGAGTACAATCGTAGCCTGGAATGATGAAGGAAGAATTAGTCTGACCCAATAATTGCTTCCAAATCATCACCCAATTGAATGGGCCTGTACCATAGCTCCGCATTCTCCGAGTGACTAGCCCACAGTCTTTTGGCACTACCTGATCAAAGACGAATTGATGAGAAAAATGGCTAGGATAATATGGTTCTCATCAGAACTCGCTCCCTTCTCTCAGCGGGAGACTGCATGATCTAATTGATATAAAAAATCCCCATTCTGTTGAAGAGAGTGATTCAGTATCCGCCTTCTCCGTGTCTACAATGTAACGAGGTAGGTCGAAGTGGAAGTAATTTATTTTGGCATAAGAAGAAATGGCATCCTTTACCTAATCGTAAGATATCTTTACCATGGATCTCTTCTGAAAAAAATAGAGAGGGACCTGGGAGGGGTGGACATAAGCTTTTTCTGGTACTTTGAAAGTCCAAGGGAAGTATACACCAAGCCAACCGAGAAAATAATGCCATAACATGTAAGTTGAAGCGGAACCGACAGAAGGGATTTTTACATGACATGCAATCTCTCCACAGCCTCTGTAGATCGAGCAAAGAACAGGAGGGGCAAGAGAAAATTTGAGTCCCTCAGCCATAACACCCATTACTACAAATTATGAAGGATGAATGGCGTCTGCCGATTTGGAGCTTGGAAAGACCACTATTCTTAGCCAATATGCGATGAATGCTGCAAGCTCCCCATAGATAGAATATTCAGCACGACCCTTTATACCTTTCCAAAGACATTCAAGCTCTCGTGAATGATTGTCGTTGAATCGAAAAAGGAAAAAAGAAGAGAGAAAGAAGAAAAGATAAATAAATGAAATCAAGATTATATATGCATCCAGCTGCAGTAAAAGAGAGAAGAAAGGAAAATTACTTGAAAGCTCTGCTGAAGTGAGCCAGCCACTGCATAGGATGAATTTTGTGGATGTTCAAGAATTTTGACATTTCCTTGAAAAGGTCAATGGTCGACTCCGAGATGAAGGGGGTACGATCAGGAGAAGAGATGAAAGTAAATTCCTCATTGGTAGGAACGAACTCATCAAAGAATTATCCGGTTATTGGCAAACTGGTAATCCTGTGAATATCCCAAAGAGTGACACTCA
This sequence comes from Magnolia kwangsiensis, assembly GCA_037074715.1. Lineage (NCBI taxonomy): Eukaryota > Viridiplantae > Streptophyta > Magnoliopsida > Magnoliales > Magnoliaceae > Magnolia > Magnolia kwangsiensis. The sequence continues at coordinate 120,268,928 of CM073571.1, read as the reverse complement.
TTTCACCTTCAGGCATATGGAAAGAATTAGTGGAGGAACACCAATAGTTAAGGAATGCTTTCAAAATAGAATCTTCTTTGCAAAAGTGATGCGACATCGCTTCAATAGCATGGAAAATGTCAATCTTCAACCAAGTCTTAGCATGTTTCGCCAAAACTACAGTAGCCCATTCAGAATAATATTGTGGGGAGTTTAAAGCCTCTCATTCTAAATTCTTTCGGGCTCCAGATGAGGCGGCGGTGCTGAAATGTTGCCTAAGTGTCTCATAAAAATAACTTGGGTATAGACCATGAACATCATAAGAGGGGACAAGGAAAATCATGGAATGGATGTCGCCTATTTGCTTTCTTGGTCTTGGCAGCTGCAGGATGCCTTCTAATAATCTTGGTTCCTTAAACGACCAAGACTCTGTGTAGGCCAGTCTTTCTGCGGTCAAGTGATCCCTGGGTTCGTAGACCAGCATGGAGTGATGGTGATGAATACTGATCGAAATAGTCATGACACCCTGCTTGTAGGGGTTATCAAAATAAATAGTACACTGAACAACACGGATAAACTCCCAAGAGTTGTGGAGTTTCTTCCTATTGTGTTCTTTAATCTTCTCTTAAAATTCATAGGCCTTGTTTCGATGATGCTTCTTGGGTCTAGGAGGAGGGATATCTTCTTTAGGCTTTTGGCTGATTGTCTGATAATGCACTGTTGTCTTCAGCCATTCGTCCCAATCATATTCATGACCATGCCTTGGAGGCATTTTCAGATCGCCCATGGCAATGACCCTGTGGATGGGGGATGATAATGACTTAATACGTGGGGTAAAGTCAAATATGGGGAGTACTGACTCTTTTATGTAGGCAGGACGTCTAACAGTCGTCTTAAAATGCTTACGCGGGGGATGCGATGGAGAGGATGGTGATTCTGTCGCTTGAGGAGTTGTTGTTTGATAAGCTTCAGTGTTTGGCAGCTCTCGGTGGGAGGGTTGATCAGAAGGAGGATTGACGGTGATGAAAGTTCTTTTGGTTCGAGCCATGTTGAAAATTGTAACGTCCCGAAAATCGGGGGTCGAGCATAGACTCCACTCCTAAGTTTCGGAACATCACTTATGCAACATTTTCAATGATGAATGAATGTCGGCTGTAATAGTGCATAAAACATGAAGTGGATTAAGCCAAAAAAACATATCATACTCCAGAGACAGTTAAATTAGCAAGCGGAAGAATGTGATAGATATATAAAATATATGAACTATTTAAGTCTCCAGAGTGTGAACATGTTACCAGGTTAAACATATACATGTATATAACAAAAATGATAAAAAAAAATATACATGAGTGCTCCAAAAATATAAAATGACAAGTGTCATGGTGTCTAATCAACCTCCTTGTAATCCCGTTGATCAAAACATGGTCTACCTAGACCCGCCTGATAACCGCCTATAGGAGAAATCATCCTCATCATCAAACAAGTCCGGCTCCGCTTCACAAGCAGCGCCATCACCTGAAACTAAAACAGGGACTGTTGCTGTGTACAACACCATCCCGTAACATGGGAGTGAGTAGCTAACTCAGTGGAACAATAGAGTAAAGATTAACATATTATGAAATCAGTCAAGCAGTAATGATAAAGAAAACATAGCAAACATTCCTAAATACTGTAGTTAATGCAAGGATGAAATGACATAATGTATGCCCTCAACAACATACTCCCTCATGTGACACCATCTTACGTTCGCGGCATGCTTTCTTCCCTTAGTGCTTCACATCTTCCAGGAACATGCAGTGCGATATGAACATGATTACCAAGTTGTTATTAGTCCTTTTCATACAGAAGGATTGGAAAACTAAGGTACCTCCCTTATATCATTCCCAAACAAGGATCCTGTCTAGGGTCGTCACTCCTAGTAGTCTCATACGATGATATATTTTTAGGTCGTTGTAAGGGCTGTTGCACGCACTCGTTGTACCACTCCCCCATCACCTTATCAATACAGGCCTAGTTTGTACTCTTATTGCTACGGAAGGGTCGTCGCCTCACGTAGACTTAAGAGTACGCTCGAGGTCACTACAAAGGGCTCATCACCAATCAGAATAGGCCGATAGCTCGAATATAGTGTCCCATACCACCATAATCGGTTCACGAGTCTGAGGTGCTCACTGGTCACTACTGGGGGGCTCGTCGCCACAGCGTAGGCCGACAGCTCGACCACGGTGTCCCATACCACCATGCCCGGCTCATGAGTCTTAATGGATTGAGGTACTATAGTTAACGGGATTTTCACTGGTAAGTTTGGTACCCTAGGTTCATGCAGTTATGACCAATACAAGGTGAACATACAACGGTCAGTCGGATTACTTGACGAGCTCGACTAGTACGAGCACACCTCAAGCTGAACGACATGAAGTGCATAAACACCTCGTGTGCCCTAACCACTGCCGTCAACCAAAGCACGACTCGAGTTCGTCGACGCGTCCTTCATGATGAATAGAATTCAACCACGAATTCAAATCTGTTACCGACTGCCTGGACTATAGTATAGCCCCAGGTACTTGTAATCTAAATCAGTAATCATATGAGAGAGAAGAATTGAAAAACAGACAGCATGTTCTACATGTCAAATAACATCCACATCAGTAATCTACCATTAACCGACATTGAAAGCTTTGAAAAATGACAACCTAAACGTCTAAAGTCTGCACCTTACGCCGTAGAGTCGCAATGATGTCGGTAGAGACTTTAAGTCTTTGTCTAAGGTACAAAGGTAACCTGTAGCATGAAATAAGTTAGCTATTTCATCACTTACGCTATTCAAACCTCTAGAACTGATTAGGGTTAGGTTTTCTTACCTAAGAACGGAGCCGAAATCGTTGAAAAAATGATGCAGACGTGATAGTTGCATACGTGGAATGACAGGGAAGAAGCCCTGGATCGAACACCAACTCTCTCACACTTTCTCTCTCTTTCCTTCTCTCTTTTCTCCCTCTTTCCTTCTCTCTTTTCTCCTTAGGATTAGAAAATCGTATGTGAAGAGAAAGAGGGGTTTTACGGTCCTTATATAGGCCCAGAATTGCTGAAAATAGGCTCAGGGTCATGGTATACTTAGGTTATGTCCAAATAGGGACTGTTCCGTCTCAACGGAGTACTTCTGGAGGTCCTATTACTAAATGCGGTCAGACTTAAGCTCTCTAATATTGGATCTAGGTCAAGCTAAGTTTTCAGTCCGGTCGGGTTTCTAGATCGACCGTGGCGGATCAGTTTCAGTTCAGCGGTCACCGAAACTCGATCAGGGCCACCAGTGCTATGACATGTATGGGCCACCTATCCTGATCCAAGGGTGAATTTGGATCGAATTCTAACGGTCATAATGCTTAAAAATAGTGCGCAAGTGAAACGTTCTAGATTTCATAAAAATTTAATTAATTTTCTAAAAATCTTCATTTTCTTACTCTCTTTAATCCGGGCTTAGTAAAATGGTCTCAGGACATCGTTTGGGCTTGATTTTTAAAGTGATTATCAAGTCCAACTAGGCGGTCATAATGGTCTAAGCTCATCGCTATTGGACTTTTGACGCGCGGTCCAGGTCCGATACGAAGTTTGACGATGCTCCCAAGAGTAACTGGGTTTAGAGATTGATCCTAGCTTTCTATGTAACATAGCGTTAGCAGTCCTACTCATTTTAGGTTATGTAGTTTGTATTTAAAGTGGTTCAAGTTAATTCTACTGAGTATTCAGTTTGGTACTCAACCAAATTCTAGCCTAATTATGGCAGAATGCGGTCCTAAGGCCATTCTATGCCCCATTTTAGGATATTCTAGTTATCATATTATTTTAATTATTTTTTTAGTGGTTAATCATCAAGTTTACCCTATCCTCACAAAATTTCTTAATATTTTGAGTTGTAGAAAAATTCTAAAAATTTCAGAAGCAGCAGTTGTCCAAGAAGTGATTTTTGGACAGTTGCTCACAATGACCTACTTTAAACTAATTTAAATATTTTATTATATTTTTAACATATTTTTATATAAAACTAGACTCATTTATCTTCACTATGGTTTTGAATCACTTAAATCGGAGTTATAACGAAGGAGATATGATTTTTCAAAGTTTGACAAAATGCACAAAAAAAGTGCAGAAATCGGGCTGCATGTCCACTATACGGACGAGGCCTCGCCTGTCACTGACCTATTTGGCTTGGGTTCACCCCCAGGAGTGAGGTCCTCACCCCCCAGGGATGCCGGAAACATGTGGGGCCCACCTTGGATCCTTCGAATTGAGTCGTTTGGGCCCACGAGTCCGTCGAGGCGTTTATCGAGTCTCATTTGCAAACCGAAATGAGTTACATAACATACAATATATGTTTTTGGGGTAGAAGAAGCTAATCCATCCAAATAACCTATCTAAATCATGAGATTCTAATAATTCCATAGTTAAAATCTTATTTTATACATGTACGTACCATTTACGGTAAGTTTTAGTTTAAGTATAGTTCTTCACCTTTTAAACTTTAGGATTGTGTCTAATATGAAGGTACTTAGAGAAATTTGAAGAATGAGGTGGTGAAAGGTGAGATTTTGAAGGAAATAGGTTGAAAAATAATTTTTAGACCTTGGGATTGATCATTGAGAGTGATATGGTTGACCCATTGCCTAAGGACGTCTAACTCCAGGTTGGAAAAAATCTAGGGTGTTACAAAAATGAAGAAATTTGGTTAAGTCTGAAAAATTACTGAGGTGGCGGTTGTACAGATTGTGCAACAGATTGGTTATTGCGCGTGCAGCGCAACAGTTTGAAGACTTACGCGACGAAAAGATTGTTGCATGCAACAGATTGGAGGTTGCACGGGCAGCGTAACTGTTTAAAGCTAGAGCGACGAAAGAATCATTGCGCGGTTCACGCAGCAAGTATCAGTTGATCGAGAAGAAAATTTTTGTCAGAGCTCCACTGTAGAAAATGAGAACTTAATGAGAGGAACTAAGTCTGTGTATTTATAGAGGCAAGGTCGGGTGCGATATTCAGGCACATGTTGTGCGGGTCACGTAACCAGTTCTCAGAAAATGTAAAAATTTATGAAGGTTGATCCTAATTCTTTGATTCAAGGGAACAAAGAACGGATCGAGGGGCATCTGTTGAAGCATAAAAATCTTCATCATTAAGAAAGAAGGAAGATCAGAAATCAAAGGAGTGGAAGAAAGAGAAAGGATGAATTCTTCGTTTGGTGGTTGCACGGGTCGCGTAACAATATATTGTTGTACGGATCGCGCAACATGTTAGAGAAGTTATGTGGGTGGCGCAAACAGTTTGTCATGAAAGGAAGCATATGGTATCCTTACGTGGGTCGCGCAACTGAATGTAGCATTATGTGAACCGTGCAACCAGTTTTGTTGATTGCACGGGCAGCGTAACTGTTTGAAGCCTAGAGCGACGAAAGAATCGTTACGTGGTTTGGGCAGCAAGTATCAGTTGATCGAGAAGAAAATTTTTATCAGAGCTCCACTGTAGAAAATGAGAACTTAACGAAAGGAACTAAGTCTGTGTATTTATAGAGGCAAGGATGGGTGCGATATTCGGGCACATGTTGCGCGGGTCACGTAACCGGTTCTCAGAAAATGCAGAAATTTATGAATGTTGATCCTAATTCTTTGATTCAAGGGAACAAAGAACGGATCGAGGGGCATCTGTTGAAGCATAAAAATCTTCATCATTAAGAAAGAAGGGAGATCAGAAATCAAAGGAGTGGAAGAAAGAGAAAGGATGAATTCTTCGTTTGATGGTTGCATGGGTCGCGTAACAATATATTGTTGTACGGATCGTGCAACATGTTGGAGAAGTTATGTGGGTGGCGCAAACAGTTTGTCATGAAAGGAAGAATATGGTATCCTTACGCGGGTCGCGCAACTGAATGTAGCATTGTGTGAACCGTGCAACCAGTTTTGTTGATTGCGCGGGGAGCACAACTGAATGAATCGTTGTGTGAACCACGTAACCTGCTTTTCTTTTATGCGGGTGGTGCGATCGAGATTAGAGAGTGTTCCTAGGAACGTAGATCGAGGGTTGGCATGTGTGGGAATTCTAAAAATACTCCACTTCCCCTCTCATTTGGATGATAACAAAGTTTTGAAAAAAAGGCTGAATGTGAGGAGCAAAAGAAAGGATCAGTTGCATGAACCGTGTAACCCCCGCACTAAGTGGCACGAATCGTGCAACTTGCGCCTCAGGTTGGGCTGATCACACAATCCATTCAGCAAGTTGTTCTGACCAGGCAACCGACAAAACGGTTATGCGAGTCACTCAACCAGGCCACTATTTGATCAACTCTAAAGTGAGGCTGAAATGCTACCGAAATCGTTGAAGGCATTCAAGTCTAAAGCTTCATCACTTCAAGCTCTCTCCTCAGGACAAGTTCACAAGAGAGATTAGTCGATCAAATCGACATTCCTTCCAAGTACTAGGAGATGATTGAAATAGCTGTCAAAAGGCTGTCGGATTTAAGATTTAACATACAAGCTTTGATAGTTACCATTTATTTGTATTAAATAAGCTGTCTTAGAATCAAGGGATATTGAATGGATGTATATAAACTAAGAATTAATAATATAATGATTTTTCTATGTATTCTCTTTGTTACATTTGAATAAAGTAATCTCCCCAAATCAGATGCATTTGTTTCTTGTTCAAAACAATAACATCACATATTTGCTGATAGCTACCACGCACTCTATGATTGTTGAGAACTTAGAATAATTAGATCCCCGAGTTCGAATAACTTAGAAACTTACCTGATATAGCTCCATATCGTGTTTGCATTTGAGAGTGTTTAAAGATAATAAGCGCCTTTGTTTCTTCCTATAGGACATGCCACTCTAGAGAGCGACGCGAGCGACTCAAGCTTTATCACCTACGACTCCCACTCCACCCCCAGAGATCCCTACTCCCCAACCTGAGGATGTCGTTCCTCCACTTGAGACTGGTGCAAATTTGACTGTACCTGTGATTGCATCCCAGTTACAGCAGATGCTACAAACTGTGACGGCTGCGCTTCAGGTGCATGGCAAGCACCATGTTGTTTCACCAGCCCAAGTAGACCAGGAGGGCGAGAGTGCTCTTCTTCGAGAGTTCAGATAGATCGATCCTCCGCGTTTCCAAGGCGATCCAAATTAGATAGCAGCCGAGAGGTGGCGCTCTGATGTGGAGAAGGTTTTTGATACGATGACATGTACCACTCAACAGCAGGTCCGGTTAGCTATATTTCTTCTCCGGAGTGAAGTCGAGCACTGGTGGACCTCCATTACCTGTGTTACAGGGCCTAATTTTGTTTGAACATAGGAGGATTTCATAGACCGATTTTACCAATAGAATTTTCCCAACTACTCTCGTCGACAGCGAGCATTAAAGTTTGAGACCTTAGTACAGGGAGACATGTTTGTGGCGCAGTATGCTACTTGTTTTACAGCGTTGTCCAGATTCGCGCCATATTTGATTTATGATGAGGAGCGAAAGGCTCGCCGTTTCGAGAACAGCTTACATTATGGTCTTCGAGGCCATGTTGTTGGGCATGAGCTCCCAACTTTTGAGAAGGTAGTACGGAGGGCCCAAATTTATGAGGACGAGTGGGTCAGTTTGCAGAGGGATTGTGACTAAAGAAGAGACCGGACAAGGCAAGCCCCCTCCGATAACTCCCAGTAGTAGCAGCGTCGACGACCGCAGAGGCACAGGAATCACCCACCCATCCGAGCATTGGCAGCACCCCTAGCACCACCTTTAAGGATGTTCATCAGTGTCTGTCATGGGTGCGGTGAGGCAAGACACCGTTAGCGGGAGTGTTCCCACCTTCAGCACCAGCAGCAGCGACAAAAACTCCTATAGAGAAGACACACACCTCCCCAACAGGCATAGGGCAGACTTTATGCTGCCCAGCAGGACCCTCAGCCGTCAGAAGGAGTGGTCGACGATTCCCGCGACCAGTTCTTATGACCGTCATGTTAGAGTAATTGTTGATAAAATTCTGAGGCTGTAAGGTATTGTAGTTTCAATCGTTTCTGATCCAGGATCTGAAGTTTAGTAGGGGTCATCATAGCATTGATGAGGCGCCTTGGGAGCACGAGGTTAAGATTAGGGAGCAATATTCCCATCCCTTTGTAAACTAATTGTGCCTTGACATATATATATATATATATATATATATATATATATATATATGACAATGTCATGTTTTCTCTTCCTTATGCGTTATGTCTAGTTGAGATGGTTATGTAAATTTTGAGGATGAAATTTTTATTTGGAGGGGAGAGTTGTAAGGCCCGTATTCTAGTCTGTGTCGTTCTGTAGGATTTCACGGTCCTCCTGGTCGAATTCTGACAACTCTCAATTTGTATCTGATGTTTGCACATGATCCTAAGCCGAGACCTCCATACCAAAGTCGGCTCGATCTGAAACTTGTACCCTAGTGACTGTACCATTGTTGCGTCTCACGCACCATTTCGATACCCGGGATAGAAGATGTGGGCCCGCGTTCATTTCGAGGAAAACGCCACGCGTTGTGAATTTTGATGGAATCTCTACAACATGTCCCATCAATCAATCAATCAATACACCCCAAACCTCAAGTACAAGCCCCATTCCTCCTCTTTTCACCAGTCAACTCTCTCTCTCCCCTACCCATTCCTCTTTTACAAAATTTCAAACACACCCATGGTTCCCCATCTCCTTTCCTTACAACCACCACTCCACCCATCCCTTCATCCATTATTTCTCCCCCTCTCATTCTCTAGCAATTTCTCAAAATCCTATGAGAGCTCCAACATCCAAACTCTCTCCCAAATAGTAAGTGTGGCCCACCTTCTCATCTCCCATCTCAACCTTTCAATACCCATCAACCTCCATTAAAAGTGAAGGCAAGGAGCTAAGGAGGCTAAGGGATCCAGGAGGATTGCAATAGGTGGGTGATCTACCGTCGATTTACATTTGAGGGCCCACTTATACGTGGAACCCATTATGATGTATGAGTTGTAATCATGAGGGGCCCATAGTGGTGGGGTCCCTCTATCATCATTTCTCTCTCTCTCTCTCTCTCTCTCTCTCTCTCTCTCTCTCTCTCTCTCTCTCTCTCTCTCTCTCTCTTTCCTTTTAGGGTGATGATGACGATGAGGCGTGTAGACCCACCTGAAATCGCAGTGGGAGCAGATTTGATGATCAGGTGGAACACCTCGCACCCAACTGGATAGACGTCAGTAAGTCTTGCTGATCCCACCATGATGTGTGTTATACCTTAAATCATCCATTCATTTCTTTTTGGGTATGTGGGGCCCACCCCGCATGTCCTACATGTGTGGGATGGGACCCACCGTAACGTTGCATTTGATCATCCAAATCGTCCAGTAGGCGGTCGTCCAATCTCTGGACGTTGCATTGCAGAATCTTTAAATAATAATAATAATAATAAGTGTGACCCACGTGGTGATTATCCACACTACTGATGATTTGGCTGGACGTCCATGCACCAGCCATATAGCTGATGTATTGACGTCAGCGAGTAGATGGGGCCCACCCCACACCCTGATGATTGTGCTCCAAGCCATCCACTTATTTGCATGTGACCCACCCCACACGTTTGACACATGTGGGTGGGCCCATCAGAAGCCATTTAATGCATAGGTTTTGTCCAGCCGTCCATCTAGACGCTGGACGCTAGACGTACTGCTCGTTTAATATATATATATATATATATATATATATATATATATAAAAGAGGTGGACCACACGTGTGGGACCCACCATGTACATAAGATCAGCACCGTCCAGAGCACCCAAGGGTCTTGACGGTGGGTTTTTCTTTTTATACATAGCTCCTGTGATGGGGACATCATGTGTATACGTGCAAGCACACCACCCCTACGCACGTACGAAAGGAAAAGGAAGGCCCCACCATCGATCTGGCCCGATGACGACGTCCAGGGAGGGACTCTTAGGTAGAAGACAAGTTTTGGTTCAAAAAAAGTGTGCCCGATAATCAAGAAAAGCCCATCATGGGATCTCATGATCGTGGCCCACTTGTCGGATTGATTTCATTTTTTTATATTTTACTTACTGTTATTATTTAGAACATTATGAACGCTTTAGATTTCTCTGTTTGGTTTTTATTTTAGTTTACTTCATCGTCAAGTAATAGGTTGCGCACATGGTGCGAGTTTTGGGGTATAGGATTTTTTTTATAAATAGGCACCCCTTGTAGTTCTTTTGATTCATTGAAGATTAATAAAAATTCTACGTTTTCCTACTCTCTGAGTTGTGAAGCCTAAGTGGGTGCGAAGCCCTCCCTTTTCAAAGGGCTAACTACCGTGGTGCGAAGCCACATCGACCCCGATTCATCCCCATCCTCCATCATCTTCTTTTCCATCTTCCACCACCATCCATACTTCCAATTTGTCCCTTTTATTGCTTCAAATTTCTTCATTACAGCAGACTTTCAGATTTTGACCCGCCGGCGAGCTGAAACTTCGACGGAGCACCACGCACAAACCGTACATCGGATCGAGCTGATATTTGAAGATTTTGGAGTCCAACCCTGGCTGACCAGGGGCAAGGTGGCCTTTTTCTGAATAGTGGGCCCCACACATGTGCATCCGTGATCACACGCACGAGCGTTTGGGCCATTGTTGCTGTCCGCGCGTGGGAAGTGTCTTTCGGTTCAAGTTTTCTTCTTATTTTACCCTTTCATACCAGTTTTTCATAAACCCTAACCCTAGATCGCATTATCCTTAACCCTAGGTCACAGGATCATCTTTTGGTTCAGGTTTTTATCTTCTTTTATCTTATAATAGCTGTTTTTTCATGAATCCTAGCCCTAGATTACGTTTTTCCTAAGCTATTTGTCAATTTTCTTACCCTAGGGTTCCCCGAATTGAAATTTCTGAATCCCTTGGATTAGGGGCTGATTACTATGCATGTGTGGGTGATTATTTCTTATCTTTGAGTATCGTTTGGTTCATAATTCTTATTGATCCAGCCTTATCATGTGTAGAACTGGACCCGCATAGATTCCCCTTAATTGAATGTTTGGATTTTTATGTGGGATATGGAATTTATGTAATTATTTTTGAACTAGCGTGATCTTAAGCCTGAAATCTCACATATCATATTTAATTTTCTATGTCCTGCATCAAATTTGGTATCAGAGCCTAGGGTTCTTGTAGGAGAATTCACCACATATTTACGGTTTAGTTTGTTTGAGTCCTTCATGCATTCAGTCCATCATATATAACTGAATTTTAGTAACAGTGTAGTTTCTTTCATATAGAGTCTCGTAGGGTCATTTAGTTTTTAGACGCATATAGTTGTCGTAGCAGGTCCTTAGGTTGAGCAATTCAGTGTATACCTACACGTACGGGTCGCGGCTTCGGTTTGCACCCTACAGTAAACATGGAACAATTGCAAGAGTCACTAAACAAGATATCTCAGATGTTGGAGTCTATGATTAAGCGCTTGGAAATGGACCAATGCGATGTACACATTACCCGAATAAAGACCATCGCCAAGATAAATCCCACCATTGGAGTAGATGTCCAATCTCAAGCAGGTGGCCTGGAGGATAGACCAATGAATGGGGTTGGTCAAGGAATTAATTATGGGTGTGCACTCGTGCACCCACCCCATGAGAGACATCAAGACCACTATCTTGATGGGTATAACATGTACGAGCTTGTGGCTGGAGAGAGTGCACCAGCGGCTAGTATAGAGCTACCCACTAAGGCCATTCCGATAGTGGATGAGTTTCGTGATGTCGTTCCTGATGATCTACCAGATGAGTCTTCCCCTAGGAAGGATATAGAGCACACTAGAACATGGGACATCGTAATACCTGTAGCTGAGTTTGCATTTAATAGTTCTATCGATAGGTCCACAGGTCTCAATCCTTATGAAGTCGTTACTTGTTATAAACCTGGGAAACCTATTGATCTTGTATCTATGTCACTATCCCATAGGCCGTCAGAACCTGTAGAGTCTTTTGCGCATCACATTCATTCATGACATCAAGAAATCAGGCAGAAAATCATGTTTGGTAATGAACATTACTCACTTTCTGCAGACCAACATAAATGTTTCTAGGAATTCAATATAAGGGATTCTATGATGATCGGCATCAGGTCAGAGCGGTACCCTCAGGAGCCGTTCAAAAATTACATATAGCGCTGGACCATTCAAAATTATAAAACGAAACGCTCTCAATGCTATGTGACAAATCTTCCACCCTCCATAGAAATTAGTTTCACATTCAATGTGAAGGATTTAGTTGCATTTCAAGGGGTCATTAATGCATTGTCCAGCCTTTTGCCTAACCATCCTGATTCTATAAATCTTTTCCTTGATCCATGGCCCTCTCCAGACCCATTTTCTCAGCCTCTATGTCTCATTCCTACCTGTCCCGACCTATTTTTCCAGCCTCTACCTCCCATACCTACCACTTCTAACCCATTTTCCCAGCCTCTACGTCCCATACCTACCTGTCCCGACCTATTTTCTCAGCCTCTACCTCCCATACCTACTCTTCCCAACCTTTCTTCCCAGTTTTTACCTCCTATACCTAACCTTCACATACCCAGAGAGGAGATAAAAGATATCCTGGACCATCAGATAGTTTCAACGTCGGACGACGGGTTCCAGAAGTACCCGGTTAAATGGAAGTTACACCAAGCTTCAGACAGCACATGGTTCACTAAGGAGGAGCTTCAGAAACTTGATCCTGACATCCTAGATCGGTTCGGGAGTTTTATTTCGCCAGTGGCGAAATCTTTGTAGCCAGAGAGAATTGATGGGGACATCATGTGCACACGTGCAAGAACACCACCCCCTACGCACGTACGAAAGTAAAAGGAAGGCCCCACCATCGATCTGGCCTGATGGCGACCTCCAGGGAGGGACTCTTAGGTAGAAGACAAGTTTTGGTTCAAAAAAAGTGTGCCCGATAATCAAGAAAAGTCCATCATGGGATCTCATGATCGTGGCCCACTTGTCGGATTGATTTCATTTTTTTAGATTTTACTTACTGTTATTATTTAGAACATTATGAACACTTTAGATTTCTCTGTTTGGTTTTTATTTTAGTTTACTTCATCGCCAAGTAATAGGTTGCGCACATGGTGTGAGTTTTGGGGTATAGAATTTTTCCTATAAATAGGCACCCCTTGTAGTTCTTTTGATTCATTGAAGATTAATAAAAATTCTGCATTTTCCTACTCTCTGAGTTGTGAAGCCTAAGTGGGTGCGAAGCCCTCCCTTTTCAAAGGGCTAACTACCGTGGTGCGAAGCCACATCGACCCCGATTTATCCCCATCCTTCATCATCTTCTTTTTCATCTTCCACTATCATCCATACTTCGAATTTGTCCCTTTTGTTGCATCAAATTTCTTCATTACAACAGATTTTCATATTTCAACCTGCCGGCGAGCTGAAACTTCGGCGGAGCACCACGCACAAACCATACATCGGATCGAGCTGATATTTGGAGGTTTTAGAGTCCAACCCTGGCCGACCAGGGCCAAGGTGGCCTTTTTCTGAATAGTGGGCCCCACCCATGTGCGGCCGTGATCACACGCACGAGCATTTGGGCCATTGTTGCTATCCACGCGTGGGAAGTGTCTTTCGGTTCAGGTTTTCTTCTTATTTTACCCTTTCATACCAGTTTTTCATAAACCTTAACCCTAGATCGCATTATCCTTAACTCTAGGTAGCAGGATCATCTTTTGGTTTAGGTTTTTATCTTCTTTTATCCTCTAATAGTTGTTTTTTCATGAATCCTAGCCTTAGATTACGTTTTCCCTAAGCTATTTATCAATTTTCTTACCCTAGGGTTCCCCGAATTAGAATTTCTGAATCCCTTGGATTAGGGGCTGATTACTATGCATGTGTGGGTGATTATTTCTTATCTTTGAGTATCGTTTGGTTCATAATTCTTATTGATCCAGCCTTATCATGTGTAGGCCGGGACCCGCATAGATTCCCCTTAATTGAATGTTTGGATTTTTATGTGGGATATGAAATTTGTGTAATTATTTCTGAACTAATGTGATCTTAAGCCTGAAATCTCGCATATCATATTTAATTTTCCATGTCCTGCATCATCCTGTATACTATATTATTATATAATATGTTATATTATAAAATATGATATTATATTACGTTATATTGTATAAATATAATATAATATTTTAAAATAGATGGTGGTGGGCCCTGCGTGGGACCCACCTGTACCGTCAGCAGCAACTAACGCAGCTACATCTTACGTAGCCTAAAGACTGCTGTATTAGCATCCAATACAGTGGGGCCATCTGCTGTAGGATCCCACCGTGATGCATGTACACATCACGTTGTCCATCCATTTTGAGTCCCCACCGTCCATCTGATTTGACGGTGGGCCAACAGCCAATATCAGCTGTTGTTGCACCTGCAGTAGTAGTACCCTAAAAAAATAAAAAATAAATAAAAATAAAGTAGATTCATATCCCCGGTGGGCCACGTATGTGGACCCTACATTGATGTACCTAATTTATCCAAACCGTCCATACATTTGGTGAGCTCGTCCTTGAGCTTGAGAAGAAAAATAAGACTGATCCAGCTATCAAGTGGACCACACTGCCATAATAGTGGGGTGGATTGAACGTCTAGTGCTGGAGGTTTTGGACGAATATAAAATTTATTTTTCCTCCTGTTCAAGTCTTTATGACCGTATAAATAGTCTGGTTGGAAAAATAAATGTTATGGTGGTCCCTATGAAATTTTCTAAACAGTGAAAATCACTATCTCCACTGTTATTTGCGAAGCGGTCCAACTGATATTTTGATCATTATCACCACTGCTAAGTGTGGTATGGTCCAGATGATCCTTGGACATGATTCATAAATTTTTATAATATTCTATAATGATCTTTAACAAGTAATGTATGGAGCATGTGACTCGGTCTATTTGACTCGGCTTATTCAACTCGGCCCATTCAACTAGGCCCATTCAACTCGGCCCATGCGATTGGCCCATTGATATGGCCATTTTGAATCAGCCCATTTTTTTCGGCCCCTTTGATTGGCCCAATTGATTAGGCCCATTTGTATCGTTCTATTTGATTTGGTCCCTTTGATCGGCCCATTTTGTATCGGCCAAATTGATTCGGCCCATTTAAATCAACCCATTTGATTCAACCCATTTGACTCGGCCCATTTGATATGGTATGATAGATATCGGCCCATGAGTGAGGCCCAATATGATGCGTATATGGGCCTTAAGTGAGGCCCATGATGATATGTATTAGACCCTTATATGAGACCGTGAATCCATTATATGATTGACCTTATGAGCGTCATTTCTTGGGAGTAATGTTGGTTAAAGGTCCACATTAGTGGGTAATGATGGTTGGACATCCACATTGTGACATTCCCTTAGGTCTTTTATTAGGCCATTTCCAATAGTTGATTCCAATTATCGAGGTCGAGTCAGATTGATGAGGCCGATTATGATTCTGATTGTTGAGGCTGAGTCAGATTGATGAGGGCGATTCTGATTGTCGAGGCGAAGTCAGATTGTCGAGGCTAATTACGATTCTGATCATCGTGACTCATTGTCGATTTCGATTGACGTGGCTGATTTACCGATTTCGATTATCGATCAAGGCCAATTATTGTGGCCGATTGTTGTGGACGATTGCTGATTCTGATTATCGAGGTTGATTGTTGAGGCCCAATGTGATGTATATGCGACCCGTATTTGAGGCCCATTGTGATGTGCATTCGATCTGTGTTTAAAGCCCAATGTGATGTATATGCGGCTTGTATTAGAGGCCCATTGTGATGTGCATTCCACCCATGTTTAAGGCCCAATATGATGTATATGAGGTCTATGTGATGAGGCCCATTATGATGCATTTAAGGGCCAAGCGATGGAGCCCATTATGATGTATGTTAGGCCCATGTGAAAGGTCCATCATGATATGTATTAAGCTCTTGAGTGAGGCTCATGGTGTTGTATATTTGACCCTTATGTGATTCCATGGGTCCACTACATGTTAGGCTCTATGTGGGCCATTCCTTGGGAGCAATGTTAGTTAAATGTCCACATTATCGAGGTTGATTGTCGATGCCAGTTATTAATACTGGTTATGAGTATGTGACAGCATAACATCATGATACATGCCCATAAGCATCATCTGCATGTTTGTTATGAGATGTGGTTGACCATTGCATACATCATTGGGCAGGTTATTATGAGACTCTCTGATAGGCAGAGGTTATCTCACATGAGCACACCATATGTGCAGGATTGATGCATGACTAGATTGTATGAATCATGCATCTTCTATTGTGTGTTGTGTTTATTGTAAGTTCTAGCGACATCAGGGTCGTATCCTCCACATGCATATCATGGATGGCCAGATGGGACACCAAAAATGTTTAGTTTGAGCATTGAGCTGCCATGGTGGCCTTGGGTGAAAATTTCTAAACCCTCTTGGTTCCAGAGGACGCCCCAACGTCGAGACTGAGTGAATATATATATATATATATATATATATATATATATATATATATATATGAGCACATGAGGGTTGAATACCTATAGGCCCTGTCTCCCACTATGTTATAGTCAGTTGGGAGGGATGTGGCTTTACACGCCTGATGGAGTAGGCATAGCTAGGTTGAGTTTGACCAGCTCGTGAATGCGTCCGCTATCGATGTGCCGGATAGATAATGACTGGCTACTGGCTAGGCGGATAGTGAGGTCTCTTCCATTTATCCAGTTGTGCACTTGATGGGGTAGCAAGCTGGTGTAGAGTGTACTGGACCCCGGTGATGATCCTAGAGATGAATAGTACTGATATGTGGACTTATTGGGAAGGAGTTTCATACTCATTCATTCATTTATTCATTCACTATCCACTTGGGATGGTAGTGCGCAACTATTTGTTACATGTGCATTCGTAATGGCCAGGATTACGGTTGGGGCCCACGACTAACCTGAGATCAGGAGTTTACCACATTGACTCTGACTATCCAAATTTAGGTATGAGACTAGTTTGGATAAAAGTCCCTTGTGATGGACCCTATAGCCTGCGATTCTACGTACTATCATCCCGACTTCATACTCCAGCATGGTCATTTCATTTGCACCATATATTGCATATTGCATTATATCCCCGGCATATGGCATTTTGGGTTGCTATATTTTTGAATTCAAGTGACTTAGATGAGACTGATGGTATTCGTTAGCTCTTTCGAATTATATATTGCATTGTATCCTCGACATCTGATATTTGATTCTTTATGATTCCTCATTTGCATAGCTGATCTATATTATGTATTCTGATATTGATTGACTTCTGGACTTGTCAGTATGTTCGCTTACTCTGACATCGTACGATTCATGTTCTTACCAGTATTTTCGATATTGTACGATATTGGATACTTGACACTTACCTTGTGCACACACTTACACCACCATCTAAGCTTTCTATGAGCTTATGCATGATAGATGCGTGCAGGAAATATTAGGTTGCTGCAGCATGGAGCTTGGAGTATGTACTTTACTTCTGGTGCTTTAATTTTGATATGTGTATTCTCCTTTTAGCATTGTACTCAATTTTTTATATTTGTGGATATATGATGATGATGTTACCTTTGTGTAAGACCCTTATCTTAGACCGTACTGTTCTGTAGACTTCCGCAGTCTTCCTGGTCAAATTCTGGCAACCTTCGACCCTTGTCCGACGTTTGCACGTGACCCTGAGACTCACGTCGTCAATCCGAGTAGACTCAACCCAAGAATTGTAGTATAACGACCACGCCGTCATAACAGTTCCGATGCCGCAACTCACGCACTGATCCGATACCCTGGTTAGAAGATGTGAGTCCACGTTCGGTGCGAGGAAAAAACCATGCGTGCAAATTCTAAGAGAATCTCTACGACTTGTCACATCAATCAATAAATCAATCAATCCCATCATGTCAAGTACACATCACCTTTCACCCTTCCCCAAATAATCCCCCAAAGTCAACAAGTTTCTTACAAGCCCATACTTTTCTTACACCAAGCAACCCCAAAGTCAAAAAGCTCTTACACACATCACTCACCACATTCATCACTCCATCACCTATCTTTCTCTTTCTCCCTTTACAAGTCTCTCTCTCTCTCTCTCTCTCTCTCTCTCTCTCTCCTCTAAGCTCATTTCCAAGCAAGAAAAACACCACACGTCCCAAGCCTCTCCAAGCTTTCTCAAGCCACAAGTGTGGCCCACCTTCCCACTCTCTCATCTTCCATCCCAATCATCCAAACCTCATCTCCTCCGTTAGGATTGAAGTTAAGAAGCAAAGCAGCCATTGGAGCCAAGAAGAAAGGATCTAAAGTGGGTGATCGACCGTTGATTTATTATTACAAGGTCCACTTGTGATGGGACCCATTTTTATGTATGTATTGTGATCATGGAGGGCCCATAGTGGCGGGGTCCCTCCACCACCATCCGATCTCTCTTTTCCTCTTTTTCTTCCTCTCTCTTTTTCTCTTGTATGGTAATGATGATGATAAGGTGTGTGGACCACCATGACGTTTGCATCTAAGCCATCTATCGGTGGACCCCACCCATATGGGACACACCATGTGTTTATAGGTCATCCCAACCATCCATAGGGAGCCCACCTTGATGTGGCTAATAGTGAGGGTGGCTGCCAGTGAAGTGTGATCTGATGTGGACCCACCCAACTCCATAGCTCAGGTGGCAGACCAAGTGAAGGATGCCTCGCTTCAACACTGGTGGTCTTGGTATTGATCCCTGTGGAGGTGGCTAACATCGAGTGTGTCCTGACATGGGTGTGGACTGACGGTGGGGTCCATGGGACCCACCCATGTTACCCATCCATTTTGGTGGGCCACAACAATGTATGTGTTTTATCTAAACCATCCACCGTTTCTAGACGGTGGAATCATGCCCGTGTGGGACCCACCTAGCTCCCTAGCTCACGTGGCAGGCTCTGTGAAGGATACCTCGTTGCAACACAAAGGTCTTGGCATCGATTTCCTAGTGGGGGGTGGCTAACTGTGCAGTGTACGGTGGGGTCCATGGGACCCACCTACACCGTCCACCCATTTTGATGGGCCACACCATCAGGTGTGTACTCATCTAAGCGATCCACCATCTTTGGATAGTGGGACTCACTCCCACGTGTGGGGCCCTTCCTTGATGCCTGTATGATTGTGACCGTCCAGGCCATGGATGGCCTAGACGTTTGAAGTGTGTAAAAGGATATATTATATTATATATATATATATATATATTATATTTAATATATATGTTGTGGTGGGCCTGAAGTGGGACCCACCTTTGCCTCCTTGCAACTGCAAAAGTTGCACGTGTATATTACATATAATATTATATATTATATTACAAAAGATCTAAGGGTGGCACCTACGTGGAACCCACCTCTTTTTAAGGCAGTAATGCTGCTTGTACAGCAGCTCTCTCTCTCTCTCTCTCTCTCTCTCTTTAAATGTCAGTAGTCTGTAGGTCCCACACGACGTGTGTGTTACACAAGCCGTCCATCCTTTCTGACGGTGGGCCATGCATGATGAATGGGTTTTACACGTTTGCATACATCTGTTTTGATGGTGGGACCCACTGTCATATGATGACAGCAAGTTCTGTGGGTCCCACTCCTAAGAAGGTTTGATATATTATATATGTATATATATTATGTATTATATTACATTATATATATATATATATATATATATATATATATATATATATATATATATATATATATTATACATAATGGTGGGCCCTACGTGGGACTCACCTTTGCCCTCCTAGTGCAGCCAGCTGCTTGTACAACTGTAACACCCCGGATTTTGGTCAACCTGGGATTAGACGTCCTTAGGCAATGGGTTAACTAAAACACCTAGAAAATCGCTCAGAACCTACTTCCATAGCCAAAGAAATTACTTAGGATTAATTCCTTAGGAAAATGAGAGTAAGTTAGCTAGTGCAACGCTAGAGTAGCTGGAAAATAGTCCCTGATCACTTTAAATACGTTCTACAAGACCCAAATCGAGTAGAACCAATGACTCTATAATACTCTATAACCTCGGATCAAACTCTAAGCAGGTTTGTTCTCTGTACCACTTTAAAACTTTGTATTGGATCTAGACCACGCGTCGAAAGTTCGATACCTGCTATCTTAGACCATTAGAACAGCCTAGCTGGACTTGACAATCATTTCGAAAATCAAGTCCAACTGACATCCGCAGGCTATTTCATTGAGCCTGGACTGAAGAGAGTAAGAATAGGGATAGAATTGGAATTTGAAATTCAAATCTGGCACACGACTTGATGCGTCAGTATTAAGTGTTCTGACCGTTAGAATTCAGTCAAATTACACCCTCGGATCAGGAAAAATTTCTATTTCATATCATGAGACTTGTAGGTCTGATCTACGTGCAGTGACCGCTGAACTGAAACTGGACCGCCATGTGTGATCTGCGAACCCTGCCAGACTGAAAACTTGATGCGTGCTAGATCATGTATGCATGAGCTTAAGTCCGATCGCGTTCGGCCAGGGGACCACTAGAAATGTACTTTTGGACCGAAACATCCCCGCTTTGGATAAACATCAAGTGAACTTTGTTCCTGAGCCTATTTTGGGCATTTTTGTGCTTATAAAAGGGGTTGAAACCCTCACTTCTCTCTCCCATCCGAATTTGAGAAAAATCCTAGATTGGGAGAGAGAAAAGGTAAGAGTTTGTGAGAGAGAGTAGGAGAGAATTTTCCTGCCGTTGCACCACCTGTTGCGAGTGCTTTAGCAACACGCCTCAAGCACCTGGAAGGTGATTTCTCCGCATTTTCAGGTAAGGAAATATCCTAAAAGTTGCTGATTTAGTGTTCCTGCATATCTGTAGCGAGATAGCTGACGGATCTTGTAAAACAGGTTCTCCATTCACCGTAGACGAAGCGTATATGCTCCGTTCGAATTCACACATCTATAAGAGATAAGGTGTGGATTTTAGACGCTTTGATTGACTGTTTCCAACGCTTTCAAAGTCGTTTAATAGTAGATTATCGACGGCAACGCCGTTTGACATGTACAACATGCTGTCCGTTTCCTGTTTCGTAAACCAACGAAGAATATGAGATTTAAGGCATTTTAGTCATTTGTAGGAAGTACTATTTTCATGCATATTTTGTTGATGTGATTGACATGGTTTATTGTCGCATTAGAATGTTAAGAATACGTGCATAATTAGTTTGGCGAAGAGATTCGCCTAAATGCACACTTCGGGTCGACATACTATATGTAGACTTAAGTGTGTAGTGTAAGTGTTTGTATAAATGCTTGTATTAGTATGTATTGAATTAAATGGTATTATGAATTAATTTAAGATTGATTTCTCAATTAATATGTTGATGTAAATGATTTCCTACATGTTAGCCATATGTACGATTTCATTATATGTATGAAATGCATATGCTTGATGTTTCACTTAAGTGGTATGTTATAACATGTGCTTGATGATTTCCTTATGATCTAGTTTGAGATTGAATTCTCAATTAATATGCTGATGGAGATGATTTCCTATATATTGGCGATATGCATAATTTCATTATATGTGTGAAAGACATGTGTAAGATGATTTACTTAAGTTGTACGCTATAACATGTGTTAACATTCTCACATGTTTATATTCCATTTCCAATACTCTTACCTGATTGCTGATGTGGATTCACAATTGTTTGGGACTATACTTAGTTCAGGCAGTCGGCAACCGAACAAATTCGTGGTTGGCTTATCTTCGCCACGAACGACGCATCGATGAACGCGAGCCGTGTTCTGGAGTTGGCGGCAGTGGTTAGGCCACACGAAGTGTTTTACGCACTTCATGTCGTTCGACTTGAGATGCGATCGCGCTAGTCGAGCCCGTCAAGTAACCCGACTGGCCGTTGTATGTTCACCCTGCACGAGTCATAACTGCTTGAACCTAGGGTACTAAACTTACCATTGTAAACCCTGTTAACCATGGTACCTTGATCCACGAAGACTCATGAGCTGGGCATGGTGGTATGGGCCGCCGTGGTCGAGCTGTCGGCCTACGCTGGGGCCACAAACCTCCCCGTAGTGACTAGTGAGCACCTAGTCTCGTGAGTAGATTATGGTGGTATGGGACACTATATTCTTACTGTCGGCCTACACTGATCAGGCGACGAGTCCTTTGTAGTGACCGCGAGCGTATTCTGAGTCTACGGGAGGCGACGACCCTTCAGTAGCAGTAGAGTACAGTAGGCCCGTATTGATAAGGTGATGGGGGAGTGTAACACCCCAGATTTTAGCCAACCTGGGATTAGACGTCCTTAGGCAATGGTTCAATTAAAACACCTAAAAAATCGCTCAGAACCCAATTCCATAGCCAAAGAAATCACTTTGGGTTAATTCCTTTATAAACTAAGCATAAGTTAGCTAGCGCGACGCTAGAGTAGCTGGGAAATAGTCCCTGATCACTTTAAATACGTTCTACAAGACCCAAAACTTGTAGAATCCATGGTGCTATAATACTCTATAACCTGGGATCAAACTCTAAACCAGTTTGTTCTCTGGACCTCTTTGAAACTTTGTATTGGATCTATACCGCGCGTCAAAAGTCCGATACCTTCAATCTTAGACCGTTAGGACCCCCTAGCTGGACTTGATAATCATTTCAAAAATCAAGTCCAACCGATAATCACAGGCTATTTCATTGAGCCCGGACTTAAGAGAGTACGAATAAGGACAGATTTGGAATTTGAAATTCAAATCTGGCACACGACTTGACGTGTCAGTATTAAGCATTCTGACCGTCAGAATTCAGCCAAATTACACCCTTGGATCAGGAAAAATTTCTATTTCATATCATGAGATTTGCAGGCCTGATCTACGTGCGGTGACCACTGAACTGAAACTGGACCGCCACGTGCGATCTGCGAACCCTAGCGGACTGAAAACTTGATGTATGCTAGATCCAGTATGCATGAGCTTAAGTCCGACCACATTTGGCCAGGGGACCACCAGAAATCATCTTTTGAACTGAAACAGCCCCGAATTAGACATACCTCAAGTATACCTTGACCTGGAGTCTATTTTGGGCACTTTTAAGCTTATAAAAGGGGTTGAAACCCTTACTCCTCTCTCCCATCCGAATTTGTAAAAACTCCTAAATTGGGAGAGAGAAAAGGTGAGAGTTTGTGAGAGAAGGTGGGAGAGATCTTCCTGCCACCTGCTGCTGCTGTTGTACGTGCTTAGGCGACGCACTCCAATCACTTTCTCGGTGATTCCAACGCACTTCTAGGTGAGAAAAACCTTCAACACTTGCTGATTTAAGCTTCCGTCAATTCCATTAGTGATGTAGCTTATGTAGCTTGTGTATTAGGTTCCCTATTCGCCGTAGACGAAGCGTATACGCTCCGTTCGAATTCACACATCTATAAGGGAAAAGGTGCGAATATTAGACACTTTGATTGACTGTTTTTAATGCTTTTAATGTCGTTTAATAGTAGATTCTTGACGGAAATGCCATTTGACATGTACAACATGCTGTCCGTTTCCTGTTTCGTAAACCAACGAAGAATATGAGATTTAGGGCATTTTAGTCATTTGTAGGAAGTACTGTTTTCATTCATATTTTGCTGATGTGATTGACATGGTTTATTGTCGCATTAGAATGTTAGGAATACGTGCATAATTAGTTTGGCGAAGAGATTCGCCTAAATGCGCACTTCGGGTCGACATATTATATGTAGACTTAAGTGTGTAGTGTAAGTGTTTGTATAAATGTTTGTATTAGTATGTATTGAATTAAATGGTGTTATGAATTAGTTTGAGATTGATTTCTCAATTAAAATGCTGATGTAAATGATTTCCTACATGATAGCTATATGCATGATTTCATTATATGTATGAAATGCATATGCTTGATGTTTCACTTAAGTGGTATGTTATAACATGTGCTTGATGATTTCTTTATGATTTAGTTTGAGATCGAATTCTCAATTAATACACTGATGGTGATGATTTCCTATATGTGGCGATATGCATAATTTCATTATATGTGTGAAAGACATGTGTAAGATGATTTACTTAAGTTGTACGTTATAACATGTGTTATCATGCTCACATGTTTGTATTCCATTTCCAATACTCTCATAAGATTTTCTGATGTGATTCCATAATTGTTTGGGACTATACTAGTCTAGGCAGTCGGTAACCGAGCGAAGTTGTGGTTGGCATTTCTTGGCCACGAACGACGCGTCGATGAACGTGAGTCGTATTTGGAGTTGGCGGCAGTGGTTAGGCCACACGAAGTGTTTTACGCACTTCATGTCATTCGACTTGAGATGCGATCGTGCTAGTCGAGCCCGTCAAGTAACCCGACTGGCCATTGTATGTTCACCCTGCATGAGTCATAACTGCTTGAACCTAGGGTACTGAACTTACCATTGTAAACCCTGTCAACCATGGTACCTTGATCCATGAAGACTCATGAGCCGGGCATGGTGGTATGGGACACCGTGGTCGACCTGTCGGCCTACGCTGGGGCCACAAACCTCCCCTAGTGACCAGTGAGCACCTATGACTCGTGAGCAGATTATGGTGGTATGGGACACTATATTCTTGCTGTCGGCCTACATTGATAAGGTGATGGGGGAGTGGAGTAACGAGTGCGTGCAACAGCCCTGACAGCCCTTTGTAGTGACCGCGAGCATATTCTGAGTCTACGGAAGGCGACGACCCTTCAGTAGCAGTAGAGTACAGTAGGCCTGTATTGATAAGGTGATGGGGGAGCGGTGCAACGAGTGCGAGCAACAGCTCTGGTAGCCCTTGCAGCGACCTACAAAATATACATCGTATGAGATTACTAGGAGTGACGACCCTAGACAGGATCTGTGTTGGGATTGATATGAGCAAAGTACCTTAGTTTCCCAATCCTGCTGTTTGAATGGACTAATAACAACTCAGAAATCATATCACCATACCATTGCATGTGCCTGGAAGATGTGGAGCACTTGAGGGTCGATTGCATGCCGCGGTCGTAAGATGGTGCCGTATGAGGGAGATCGTCGGTGAGGGCATACATCACGTCATGTCATATTGCATTAACAACAGTATTAGGATTGTTTGATTTACTGCTTTACTATTATTGCATGATTGATTTGATAACATGCTAATCTCTGCTCTCTTATCCCACTGAGTTGATCACTCACTCCCATGTTACGGGATGGTGTTTCTGGACACCCACCAGTCCCTATTGTGATTGCAGATGATGGCGCGGCCTGCGAGGCGGAGCTGGATTTGATGATGATGAGGAGGATCTCTCCTTTATGCGTGTTCTGATTGACGGGATTATAGGGAGGTTGATTAGATACCTTGACACTTGTCATTTTATATTTTTAGCGCACTCATGTATATTCGTTTTGTTTACTTTTGGAGTATACATGTATGCATATAACCTGGTAACATGTTCACACTCTGGAGACATACAACAGTTTATATATGTTATACATACTATCACTGTCTTCCGATTGCTAATTTAACTGTCTCTGGAGTAGGATATGCTGTTCTGGCTTAATCTCACTCATGTTTAATACATTAATACTGACAACATTCAATCATACATATCTATGTTGCATAAATAATATTTTGGAACTCGGGAGTTGGGTTTTTACTCGACCCCCCGATTTTCGGGATGTTACAGGGAGCGGTGTAACGAGTGCGAGCAACAACCCTGACAGCTCTTGCGGCGACCTACAAAATATACCTCGTATGAGATTACTAGGAGTGACGACCCTAGACAGGATCTGTGTTGGGATTGATACAAGGGAAGTACCTTAGTTTCCCAATCCTGCTGTTTGAATGGACTAATAACAACTCAAAAATCATATCACCATTACATTGCATGTACCTGGAAGATGTGGAGCACTTAAGGGAGTGTGGCATGCCACAGTCGTAAGATGGTGCCGTATGAGGGAGATCGTCGGTGAGGGCATACATCACGTCATGTCATATTGCATTAACAACAGTATTAGGATTGTTTGATTTACTGCTTTACTATTATCACATGATTGATTTGAGAACATGTAAATCCTTGCTCTATTATTCCACTGAGTTAGCTACTCATTCCCACGTTACGGGACGGTGTTCCTGGACACCCACCAGACCCTTTTGTGATTACAGATGATGGCGCGGCCTGCGAGGCGGAGCTGGACTTGATGATGATGAGGATTCCTCTTTTATGCGTGTTCTGATTGACGGGATTACAGGGAGGTTGATTAGATTCCTTGACACTTGTCATTTTGTATTTTTAGTGCACTCATGTATATTTGGTTTGTCTACTTTTGGAGTATACATGTATGTATATAACCTGGTAACATGTTCACACTCTGGAGACACATAAGTTTATATATGTTATACATACTATCACAGTCTTTCGCTTGCTAATTCAATGGTCTCTAGAGTATGATATGATGTTTTGGATTAATCCCACTCATTTTTAATGCATTAACACAGAAAACATTCAATCATACACATTAATGTTGCATAAATAACATTTTGGAACTCAGGAGTGGAGTTTTTACTCGACCCCCGATTTTTGGGATGTTACAGATGGTATCACAACATGATTTGGATTAAACAGGGCCTGGGTTATGGTCACCCGACGTACGCTGTCACTTCCTTTGACTTAGATGGGTGCAAGAAGGGTCTAGAAACACTTATAGGATCGCAGATTCGCCAATAGGCGAAGTCTATTCATATCGATCGCACGATCGAATCCGTAATGCATCTTGGGTCACGTGAAGCGGCCTGAGTAGCTCCTAGGTTGTAGGTAGGTGGGTTGAGACATTCTTTGAATGATTCTAAACCCGTAAATGTGAATCCTTGGGCTGTGAGACAACCACGACCCCTGTATTCAATTGCCAGGGCTTAAAAACCCCGTTTCACCAAAAATCATCAAAATTCTTCCTATCACCACTCCATTCTTCGATTATTTATTATTCTTTTCATGTTAAGCATTCATAATAATGTGAAAATAATATAAAATCATACTTCGATAAAATTTTACAGTGAATAGTAAAATTTTATGAAAAATGGCTATAAGGCCATTCTAACTTCACTTTCTTTAGCAACTAATGGACTATATAGATGTACTAGCTCCTTTTACCCCAAAATAATATGCTTCATGATAGTATTTTGTATTCAGGATTACAGACTGGCCCCGAAAAGCCTCGAACACATGTTTGGGCCTATATAGGTCAATAAACAATGAACCAAGGTGGGGCCCATGGTTATTTGGAGTCCATGGACCATGGGGGACCAGACCCATGTGGTCCCACCGACCAGATCAAGGATCAGTCGGCGATGCATCGTCGGCCACTGTGGCCCATTTGATGTGTGCTTTGGAATTTGGGGGTATTTTGGGTAATACACCCCTTCCATGTGATGTCTGATCATAGGAAACCCCAAATAGAGGTACTTCCTTCACAAACAGCCCCATCCCTAGCCCCATTTCACATTTTTCTACTTTTCTCCTCCAAATCGTGGCTTCAAATCATTCCTAAACCCATTCCCTGCTAAAAACAACCACACTCCTTCACTCCATTGCTGTTTACAGCCTTCCCTCTTGAAGATCTCGTTGTTTGGAGCTCTCAAAACTCCCAAATCGAGCTGAAATCGTGAGGTGCTCCATTCTCCTTTTTCATTCTCTTTTCTTTCTGAAAATACATCCTAGGGGAGCTTGAAGCATCCCTCTACAACGCCTAGATCTCCCTTTACCAGTTTGGGTAGCCATTTCTTGGCATTTTCTCCATTTTTCATGGCTTTTGTTGAAGCCATTTTAGGTCTTTTATCACTCTCCACCATCCTATCTTTGATGGGTAAAAGAAAGCCAACAGCAGATGAGGCTGGGCCTAGTCGCCCTGCTCAATCAAGAAGACCGCGGGGTGGCGTCGCTAGCTCAAGCGCCGTCGCAAGTCCAACCACAGCCCGAGAGTTCCATACAAAGCGGGATTTGGATCCCCATACTCAACTTGGGCGAGTGATTCTAGCAGAGATGCCTCACAGCCAATATACTGACCATAAGGTGTTGTTTGAGGCAGACGTGGAAGGACGACTATTCGGTGAATTTCTGTTGTTCGAGCTCATTGAAGCTGCGCATTGGGGTCCGATCTTTGAAGCTCGTGCTCGTGCTAATGTGAGCACCGTTCGTGCCTTCTACGCTCGTATCCAGAATGCTACGCTGGAGCCATTGCAGTTTAAAATTCCTTTTGGTAGAGACCGGATGGCTACGATCGATGTTCGGTTGATTGTGCGACTTCTGAACGTGCCCCTTAGTGATGTTCATCCCAGCGCGAAGAATCTGAGGAGTAGGCGTGAACGAGATCACCGTACCAGGTTTCTATGTGGTAAACTGGTTCCATGGTAGCCTAATAATAGCCTCAAGGTGTCTCATATGTCTGATGATTTGCGCCTGCTGCACCACATTTACACATTCAATGTGTATCCTAGGTCGACGAATCGCATTGAGTGTACGCGCCTTATGGTTAATTTCTTGTATCTGGTGGCCCAGGGAGAGAATGTGTGTATGGCCACTTTCATCTTACGACAGATTATCCTCATAGCAAAATCAAGAAGAACATCCGAGTCGCTTCCTTTTGGCCGACTCATATGCAAGATCGCGCTTGAGTTTGCTTACAGACTTGGGCCGGAGTTGCCGGTTCCGATCCATAACATTGATGAGTCTACCATGGTTAAGATGAAGATCGGGTCTCAGTACCATGAGACTCAGCTTGAGGAGGATAGCGAGGATGATTTTGATGATGAAGAGGATCCTAGTGAAGGAGAACCTGGAGCAGAAGTTGAGGAAGAAATCCAGGAAGAGGTAGAAGAGGAGGCTCAGGATACAGATGAGAGCCCTCCTCCTTCTGCTCAGGCTACTGGTGATGATCGCATGGCCCGAATTGAGGAGAGCCAGATCTCCTTATGAAGGGAAGTGCAGGAACTTCGTGCTGAAGTCGAGGATGCCAAGGCCGTTACGAAGAGAAAATTCCGCAAGGTGACTCGCACCTTGAAGGCGATCCTGTGCTGCTTACAGGATAAGGGTACTCCTCCTCCATCGCCCGACTCAGACTAGTGATCTAGATCCAGATATCGTGGGTTGTAGTTAGTTATTTCCTGCTTTATGTTGTGTAAGCCTGATAAGGCTAGTAGTTTACTTGTGTTGCTGTTGTATCTTTAACTGCCTTTGTTCCCATGTACTTTCTGTCATGATACTTGTAGGGAGATATCCCTTGTATTGTGGCAATGTTGATTTAATGAAATGCATGGCGTTCTTTTTTTTAGCTTGTTATGTGAATGTTTGTGTTGTGGTTTGGGCTTGATATAGCCGAATTTGGTTAGATGGAATGCTTGCCGTATCATTTCGCTGTAAGGTATTGTCCCTAGTATGAGTGTATCCCATGGTTTCCACTGCCATATTGTAACTCCCGGGATTCAGCCTACAAATTGATTTTTATCCCACCCCACCCTCCTACCAAACATACCACTTTCAATCCCGCCATGGGACTAGGAATGCGGTTTCATTTGATACAACTAAACGCTGCTGGCCATATAGGCCCTTGGCGTTTTGGACCTAGTGTTAACACTCCTAGATTTGAAGGATCTGACTATATGGGAAAGCCATCTACCGTATAATCTTAGGCTTTGGATTATAGCTACTGAGTTACAGACTAGCCTACTAGTTACCTTAAGTAGTGTAAAGCCTGTATATGCTAAGGAATTGTAGGTTGGATTTGGTTGGAGTAGAACCTTATTCCTTGGATAGATCCTCATAACATCCATAGACTCCGTTAGTAACTCTCAGGAAGTTTATGTAACTAAGAACCATTCACTCTCAGGGAACATTTATAAATCCCTCAGATTGAACTTAGAATGTACTAGCACGCCCCTTAGAATTGCCTTCCCCAAGGGCTTATTGCATTCGGGAACGCGGAGTAAAGGAAATGCAATTATCAGCGAAGTATTCGTGGTTTGAATCGACCTCTTAATCCTAGTAGTTACCAATGAATCCAATGCTCTGATCAAGCAGAAGATCGACATCGACTAGGATTGAGGACTGATACAACAACTTTTCTGTCATCCCAGGGCAGAAGGTTTGTGTATTCGGCTCAGACCTATTACATAACTATTCTTCCGTGTTGGCCCGACCACCTACAACCACAAGTTATTGCTTTGCCCTCGGTAAATGTTAAGGACTTAAAGCCAGTAGAGAATTCGAAATCTTGCCACCAACTCATACCTGCCCCTGAACTCAACCATAATGGAGATTAGGCTCATCTCTATGATCATAGGTACCAATGCCATAGAACGCATCATTATCAAGGAAAACCATGTAGAGAAAGGTTGTTTCCATTTTATGTCAAGGATAGCCTCTAAGTTACGCCTCGTTCCAATATACAGATCGATGCAAAGATTCTTGAACTTTAAGTAAAACCAAGTTTTAAGGGGGGTAGAACGTATTGAGTCCAATCCAGTTAGGTTAGTCGACGCTACCGTTCGATCAGAGTGGCGCAGCGGAAGAGTGGTTGGCCTCTTTCCCACTGGCCCAGGATCGAAACAGCTGAGTTAGGTTTTACATAAGGTTAGGTTATTAAATAGGATTTGAACCTTCCTTAGAATAAGTACTCCTTGCCCTTCACCAATTTCGGAGATGAAATTGTGTTTTAAGGGGGGTAGATTGTAACACCCCGGATTTTGGCCAACCTGGGATTAGACGTCCTTAGGCAATGGGTTAACTAAAACACCTGAAAAATTGCTCAGAACCTACTTCTATAGCCAAAGAAATCACTTAGGATTAATTCCTTTGGAAAATGAGAGTAAGTTAGCTAGCGCAACACTAGAGTAGCTGGGAAATACTCCCTGATCACTTTAAATACGTTCTATAAGACCCAAATTGAGTAGAACCAATGACTCTATAATACTCTATAACCTCGGATCAAACTCTAAGCAGGTTTGTTCTCTGGACCACTTTGAAACTTTGTATTGGATCTAGACCGCGCGTCGAAAGTCCGATACCTGCTATCTTAGACCGTTAGAACCGCCTAGCTGGACTTGACAATCATTTCGAAAATCAAGTCCAACCGACATCCGCAGGCTATTTCATTGAGCCTGGATTGAAGAAAGTAAGAATAGGGACAGAATTGAAATTTGAAATTCAAATCTGGCACACGACTTGTCACGTTAGTATTAAGCGTTCTGACTGTCAGAATTCAGCTAAATTACACCCTCGGATCAGGAAAAATTTCTATTTCATATCATGAGACTTGCAGGCCTGATCTACGTGCGGTGCCGCTGAACTGAAACTGGACCGCCACGTGCGATCTGCGAACCCTGCCGGACACTGGACCGCCACGTGCAATCTGCGAACCCTGCCGGACTGAAAACTTGATGCGTGCTAGATCCTGTATGCATGAGCTTAAGTCCGATCGCGTTCGGCCAGGGCACCACCAGAAATGTACTTTTGGACCAAAACAGCCCCGCTTTGGATAAACATCAAGTGAACTATGTTCCTGAGCCTATTTTGGGCATTTTTGTGCTTATAAAAGGGGTTGAAACCCTCACTTCTCTCTCCCATCCGAATTTGAGAAAAACCTTTGATTGGGAGAGAGAAAAGGTGAGAGTTTGTGAGAGAGAGTAGGAGAGAATTTTCTTGCCGTTGCACCACCTGTTTTAAGTGCTTTAGCAACACGCCTCAAGCACCTGGCCGGTGATTTCTCCGCATTTTCAGGTAAGGAAATATCCTAAAAGTTGCTGATTTAGTGTTCCTTCATAGCTGTAGCGAGATAGCTGACGGATCTTGTAAAACAGGTTCTCCATTCACCGTAGACGAAGCGTATACGCTCCGTTCGAATTCACACATCTATAAGAGATAAGGTGCGGATTTTAGACGCTTTGATTGACTGTTTCCAATGCTTTCAATGTCGTTTAATAGTAGATTATCGACGACAACGCCGTTTGACATGTACAACATGCTGTCCGTTTCCTGTTTCGTAAACTAACGAAGAATATGAGATTTAGGGCATTTTAGTCATTTGTAGGAAGTACTATTTTCATGCATATTTTGCTGATGTGATTGACATGGTTTATTGTCGCATTAGAATGTTAAGAATACGTGCATAATTAGTTTGGCGAAGAGATTCGCCTAAATGCACACTTCGGGTCGACATACTATATGTAGACTTAAGTGTGTAGTGTAAGTGTTTGTATAAATGCTTGTATTAGTATGTATTGAATTAATGGTGTTATGAATTAATTTGAGATTGATTTCTCAATTAATATGTTGATGTAAATGATTTCCTACATGTTAGCTATATGTACGATTTCATTATATGTATGAAATGCATATGCTTGATGTTTCACTTAAGTGGTATGTTATAACATGTGCTTGATGATTTCCTTATGATCTAGTTTGAGATTGAATTCTCAATTAATATGCTGATGGAGATGATTTCCTATATGTTGGCGATATGCATAATTTCATTGTATGTGTGAAAGACATGTGTAAGATGATTAAGTTGTACGCTATAACATGTGTTAACATGCTCACATGTTTGTATTCCATTTCCAATACTCTTACCTGATTGCTGATGTGGATTTACAATTGTTTGGGACTATACTTAGTCTAGGCAATCGGCAACCGAACAAATTCGTGGTTGGCTTATCTTCGCCACGAACGACTCATCGATGAACGCGAGCCGTGTTCTGGAGTTGGCGGCAGTGGTTAGGCCACATGAAGTATTTTACGCACTTCATGTCGTTCGACTTGAGATGCGATCGCGCTAGTCGAGCCCGTCAAGTAACCCGACTGGCCGTTATATGTTCACCCTGCACGAGTCATAACTGCTTGAACCTAGGGTACTGAACTTACCATTGTAAATCCTGTTAACCATGGTACCTTGATCCACGAAGACTCATGAGCCGGGCATGGTGGTATGGGACACCGTGGTCGAGCTGTCGGCCTACGCTTAGGCCACAAACCTCCCCGTAGTGACTAGTGAGCACCTAGTCTCGTGAGTAGATTATGATGGTATGAGACACTATATTCTTGCTGTCGGCCTACACTGATCAGGCGATGAGTCCTTTGTAGTGACCGCGAGCGTATTCTGAGTCTATGGGAGGCAACGACCCTTCTGTAGCAGTAGAGTACAGTAGGCCCGTATTGATAAGGTGATGGGGGAGCGGTGCAACGAGTGCGAGCAACAGCCCTGACAGCCCTTACAGCGACCTAAAAAATATAC
Source organism: Magnolia kwangsiensis (assembly GCA_037074715.1). Taxonomy (NCBI): domain Eukaryota; kingdom Viridiplantae; phylum Streptophyta; class Magnoliopsida; order Magnoliales; family Magnoliaceae; genus Magnolia; species Magnolia kwangsiensis. The sequence goes on along the minus strand of CM073571.1, from coordinate 120,235,597 downwards.
CTCGTATGAGATTAATGGGAGTGACGACCCTAGACAGGATCTGTGTTGGGATTGATACAAGGGAAGTACCTTAGTTTCCCAATCCTACTGTTTGAATGGACTAATAATAACTCAGAAATCATATCACCATTACATTGCATGTGCCTGGAAGATGTGGAGCACTTAAGGGAGTGTGGCATGCCGCGGTCGTAAGATGGTGCCGTATGAGGGAGATCGTCGGTGAGGGCATACATCGCGTCATGTCATATTGCATTAACAACAGTATTAGGATTGTTTGATTTACTGCTTTAATATTATCGCATGATTGATTTAAGAACATGTAAATCCTTGCTCTATTATTCCACTGAGTTAGCTACTCATTCCCATGTTACGGGACGGTATTCCTGGACACCCACCAGACCCTTTTGTGATTACAGATGATGGCGCGGCCTGCGAGGCGGAGCTGGACTTGATGATGATGAGGAGGATTCCTCTTTTATGCATGTTCTGATTGACGGGATTACAGGGAGGTTGATTAGATGCCTTGACACTTGTCATTTTGTATTTTTAGCGCACTCATGTATATTCGTTTTGTCAACTTTTGGAGTATACATGTATGTATATAACCTGGTAACATGTTCACACTCTGGAGACACATAAGTTTATACATGTTATACATACTATCACAGTCTTCTGCTTGCTAATTTAACGGTCTCTAGAGTGTGATATGATGTTTTGGATTAATCCCACTCATGTTTAATGCATTAACACAGACAACATTCAATCATACTCATTAATGTTTAATAAATAACATTTTGGAACTCGGGAGTGGAGTTTTTACTCGACCCTCGATTTTTGAGATGTTACAACAACAACTATCTAGTTGCCCCATTGTTCGAAACAAGCCTGCAGGCCCCACATTGATGTATGTGTCTTATCGACACCATCCACTGTTTGAACAGTGGGGCCCACCCTAATGCATGTGTTGTACCCATGCCGTCCAACCATTTGTGAGATCATTTTACGGCATGGGGAAAATAATGGTGAGCCAAATCTAAAGTTTGAGTGGACCCCACCATTTAACTAGTGGACCGTGACATCCACCGTTCAACTTCTAAGGGTAGCAGTAGTTTCAAAATTAGTTAGTATTTGTTTTCATTACATCTATCTCTATGTTAACTTGTGAATAGGTTAGATCTTAAAAATATGTGAGGGTGGGCCCGATTTAATATACCTGAGGCCATTTGATTTGGCCCAATTAACTCGGCCCATTCGACCCGGCCCATTTCATCAACCCATATGATTAGGCCCATCTTAATGTAGTTATGGCCCATCTGTTGAGGCCCACTATGATATATGTGAAGCCCATATTATGAGGCCCATTTGATGTATATTAGGCCTAATGAGACGTATGTAAGGCCTTTGTGTGGGCCGAATGCAATGTATATGAGGCCCATTCGACGTGATATCTTACAATGATGTATGTGATGATGTTTGCGATTGCCGTGCCTTGGGAACAATGTTGGTTTGACGACCACATTGCAAGAATAATGTTGGTTAAATGTCCGCATTATGATTCTCCCTAGGGCCCATTGTTAGGCCCATACTTGTAGGTCGTCTAGACCCATCTTCATTATAAACAAAATCCATCACCATATAATATGTTTAGTATAGTTCCATGATTCATGATCATACGCATCATATGTATGCTTGATATGATAAGTGACTAAACATAGCGTATGCCTTCGTGCAGATTGTTTAGGGCTCCCGGTTAGGCGGTGTTGCCCCACATGAGTGCACGATACACGCATGATTGCCACATGACTAGATACTATGATTTATGCATTTCGCATTGTGTGACATGGTTACTATACGCCCTAGCGACATTAGGACTGTAGCTTTCACAAGTGTATTGTGGTTGGCAGGATTGGATACTAAAAATTTTATTCTACATGGGGTGCTATAGATATCCCTGGGTGAAAGTCCCTAAACCCTTATGGTACCAGAAGGTTGCTCCAACGTCTAGACTGAGTGGGTGCATGAGCGTTGAGTGCCGATTACCATGAGGTCGTGCTTTTCACTGTGTCGTGGTTGGTTGGAAGGGGGTGCGCCCTTACCCGCCCGAGTGGAGGGGGAAAAGCTAGGCTAAGTTTGACCAGCTCGAGGAATGGGTCTGCTATCGACGAGCCGAATCAGATATTTGCAGGTGGATAGTGAGGTCTTTTCCACTCACCTTATTACGCGCGATGGGGCGATAATCTGGCTTGGAGTGTACTAGACCCCGGTTATATTCCAAAGTTGAGCAGTATTGATATGTGGACTTAGATGAGGATTTGTATGCTTGAGTTGCATCTTGCATCGCATGGCCTTGGTATGACCGACATCATTCATGCCTTACATCGCATGGCCTTGGTACGACCAATAGTATTCATGGATCCATCAGCTTATTCCGCATTACTCTAATATTGCATGATCATATTACTATCTTGCACACATACTTTCACCACCCTCAAAGCTTTCCATAAGCTTATGCACGACCGTTGCGTGCAGGTGACGTTGGAGTGTAGCAGCGCTGGGGCAAGAACGCTTTGCAGATCATCTTGGAGTTTTTTTATCATTGTATTTCCCTTTATGCTCATTGTACTTGTAAAGTTTTTAATCATAATGGAAATGTAATGGAGTTTTTGGTTGTTATTTGTGGGTTATGCCTTTGGTTATGCTTATTACGAATCAAGCTGATGTTGAAAATCCTCGTCGTAGCATCCCAGGATCGAAACCTGGTGAATGGGCGCTAGGAGCTGAGAATGGAGTTTTACGGAGGCTGTCGCCGCCAGATTCGGCGATCGGGAATTTTGTGAGCCCGGTTTCTGAGTTTGGGGCATGACAGAAGTTGGTATCAGAGCATAACTTGGGAATGACCAAGAACAACATTACATGTCTGCTATGAGTTTAGAATAACTAAGTCTCGAAGTTTGGATAACTTAGCGATCTTCTGTTACAGACCCTTAACGTGCATGCCTTCGAGAGTTTTGAAGTTGATAGGCGCCTTTACTCTTTCCTGTAGGACAAGATGCCTAGGAGAGTGACCCGATCGACTCCCGCACCACCACCTGAGACTTCCACTCCACCACCTGCGACTCCTGCCCTACCACCTACGATGCCCACTCCACCACTAGAGGTTCCTACTGCCCATCCTGAGGATGTTAATCCTCCACCAGAGATCTGTGTGGACCCGACCATATCTGTGAGTGACTCCCAGTTGCAGCAGATGTTCCAGGCATGGTGACTACACTTCAGGGACAGGGCAGACACCCATTCATTTCACCAGCCTAGGCAAAGCAAGAGCTCACGAGCGCCCTTCTTTGAGAGTTTTGATGGCACGATCCCCCACGTTTCCAGGGCGAGCTAGACCCGACCGTAGCTGAGAGATGGCGCTCTGATATGAAGAAGATATTCGATACAATGGGATGTACGACCGAGCGGCGAGTCCAATTAGCAGTATTGCTCCTCCATGGTGAGGCTGAGCATTGGTGGACATCAGTCTCCTAAGCAGCAGACATCGATTTTGTGTGGACTTAGGAGGATTTTGTGGATCGGTTTGACCGACAATAATTTCCTGATCACATCTAACAACAGCAACATTAAAGTTCGAGGCCTTTGTGTAGGGTGATATGATAGTGGCTCAATATGCAGCTCGTTTTATAGCACTGTCCAGGTTTACACCATACCTTGTAGATGATAAGGAGCGGAGAACCCACCGATTAGAGGACAGTTTACGTTACGGTATTCGAGGCCGTGTTATTGGGCATGAGCTCCGACTTTCAAGGGAGTTGTATGGAAGGCCCAAAATTTTAAAGCTGAGTGGGCCGGTTCTCAGTCTGATCACGGTCAGAGGAGAGATCGGAAGATGCGAGTTCCTTTCAATGACTTCCAGCAGCGTCGACCACAGCAGCAGAGGTGCACAGGTCGCCTAGCCCCCAGCGGTAGTTCACCGGCACCTGTTTTGGGTGTGGTGCGACGGGGCACCGTATATGGGAGTGTCCCCGCCCCCAGCAGCAGCATCAACACCAGCCTAAAAGGCCACAACTGCAGAGGTCGTAGTTTCGACCTCCTCAGTGACCCCAGCAGCAGCAGCACGCTCAGAGGGGACAGACACCTCCCCAGCGGGCTCAGGCTAGGTTCTATGCGGCTCAGCAAGACTCGCAGTCATCTAGAGGAGTCGTCGAGGATATACTTTTAGTCTTTGCATGCACTGCACATGTGTTGTTTAATTCTGGTGCATCACATTCTTTTGTGGCCAAGAGTTTTTGTCGATCGACTGGCTTGCCATTGGAGTCTGCTCGTGAGGGCTTGTCAGTATCGACTCCCTTGGGGAAGACTGTAGTGTTGAGCCAATTTTGCTCGTCTTGCCCCGTTCTAGTTAGGGATACCTTTTTTCCTGCCGATTTGTTTTCTTTACCGATGTCCGAGTTCGATGTCATCTTGGGTATGGATTGGCTTGCCGAGTACTACGCCATATTGGATTGTTCCGTGAGGACAGTCACGTTCTGTATACCCAGCATGCCGCAGTTCCAGTTCATTGTAGAGCCCAGAGGACAGCCGTTGTCTTGTATAATGTCGTGTGCCATAGAGGAGCCTATAACGGTGAGCATCGACCAGTTTTCCGTCATTTTCTATTTTCCCGATGTGTTCCATGAGATTCCGAGATTATCGCCTCATCGACTTACCGAGTTTCAGATTGATCTCGTGCCTGGTACCACGCCTATTTTGAAAGCCCCGTATCGTATGACACCGTAGGAGTTACGGAAACTACAGAAGCAGTTAGACGAGTTGTACGAGTTGGGCTTTATCCGTCCAAGCAGTTCACCGTAGGGAGCGTTGGTGCTCTTCGTGAAGAAGAAGGATGGCTTGGTGAGACTCTGCGTAAATTACCGCGAGCTCAACAAAGTCACGATCAAGAACAGGTACTCGCTTCCGAGGATTGATAATTTTTTTGATCAGCTACAGGGTGCACAGTTCTTTTTTAAGATTGACCTGCGTTCCGGTTATCATTAGATTCGGGTCCGAGAGGAGGACATTTCGAAGACAACATTCAGGATCCGTTATGGTCATTTTGAGTTCCAAGTCATGTCATTCGGACTGACTAATGCACCTGTGGTGTTCATATAGTTGATGAACGAGGTCTTCCGCCCGTATCTCGATCAGTTCGTTGTAGTCTTCATCAACAATATTCTGATCTATTCAAGGACTCGTGAGGAGCATTAGCAGCATTTGGAGATTTACCTTACAGATCCTCCGCACACACTAGTTGAATGCGAAGCTGGAGAAGTGCAAGTTTTGACAGGAAGAGCTGAAGTTCCTCTGTCACGTGGTGACGAGGGAGGGCATTGCAGTGGACCCCTCGAAGGTTGAGGCAGTGCTTCAGTGGGGCCAGCCCATGACTGTGTTAGAGATCCGTAGTTTCCTTGGTTTGGCGGGCTATTTTTAGCTTTTCATTGAGGGCTTCTATCGTATTGCAGCCCCACTGACCGAGCGAGCATTTATGGAGTTGAAGGACCATCTGATGTTTGATCCTGTCCTCACTCTTCCCTCTGGGAGAGATGAATTTATTGTATTTACTGATGCCTCGCATATTGGTTTGGGTGTTGTCCTGATGCAGCACGGGAAACCAGTGGCGTTCGCGTCTTGTCATCTCAAGGTCCATGAGCTGAACTACCCTATGCATGATTTGAAGCTGGTTGTAGATGTCTTCGCACTAAAGGTGTGGAGACACTCTCTCTATGGGGTTAAGTTCGAGCTCTTCTCCGATCACAAGAGCTTGAAGTACCTCTTCTCATAGTCTGAGTTGAACATGAGGCAGAAGCGCTGGATGGAGCTCTTGAAGGACTATGACTTTGATCTTCAGTACCACCCGGGCAAGGCGAACATGGTGGCAGATGCACTCAGCCGTCAGCCACGAGGCCTGGTGCCGCATACGATGATTCAGGAGTGGCCAATGCTTGAGGATATAACAGAGTATGATTTTGAGTTTGACCTGTAGTCTTCTATCGTGCAGTTATCCATCCCATCGATTCAATCCTCTCTTGTCACAAGGGTGATCGAGGCTCAGCAGACTGATGAGTCATTGCAGAGTTATATGGCTGAGGCGGCATCTGAGAGTCAGGCAGATTGACATATTAGTGGAGACGGTGGACTTCGCTTTAGAGGCCAATTATGTGTCCCGAATATCCTTGAGTTGCGCTCAGATCTTATGACTGAGGTACATCGATCGTTATTTTCTATCCACCCCGGCTCGACGAAGATGTACCATGATATGAGGCGATAGTATTTTTGGGCGGGGAGGAAGCACCAGATCGCCAGTTTTGTAGCCGAGTGTGACACGTGCCAGCGTGTCAAGGCTGATCATCAGAGACCCCCTATTCTATTGCAATCGTTGAGTGTCCTGATGTGGAAGTGGGAGCACGTGTCGACATATTTTATTATGGGCTTTCCAAGGACTCTGCGCGATCATGACACCATCTAAGTTGTTGTCGATCGTCTAACGAAGTCGACACATTTTCTTGCGATGCGTACGATTTGTTCTATGGACCGGCTTGTAAAATTATTCACCGGGGAGATTGTGAGACTGCATAGCGTTCCAGTCTTGATCGTTTCTGGCCGAGACCTGAGGTTCACATCTTAGTTTTGGGGGAGCTTTTAGAAAGCGATGGAGACTAATTTGCAGCTCAGCCCGCGTACCATCCGCAGATCGATGGACAGACCGAGAGGGTCAACCAGATCCTTAACGATATGCTTCGGGCCTGCGCGATTAATTTCAGAGGTAGTTGGAATGAGCATCTGTGATTGACTGAGTTCACGTACAACAACAACTATCAGAGACCATCAGTATGACTCCTTTTGAGGCACTATATGGTAGACCATGCAGATCATCGAACCGTCAGATCGAGGTTAGAGAGCGCCGTCTCCTAGGTCCCGAGCTTGTGCAAGAGACGTCAGAGGCTATCGATATCATCAGGCAGAGGATACGTAAAACTTAGAGCCGGCAGAAGAGTTTTGCTGATCGTCTTTATCGTCCCTTGGAGTTTAATGTATGGGACCATGTGTATCTCAAGGTCTCGCCCATGAAGGGCGTAGTTTGATTTGGAGTGAAGGGAAAGCTTGCCCTGAGATTCATAGGACCTTTTGAGATCACTGGGCATGCTGGCACCGTGACCTATTGGCTTGCCTTGCCATCTCAATTGTCTGCGTCCACAACATTTTTCATGTCTCTACGTTGAGAAAGTGTAGATAGGGCATCGTTCCTGTTATTGATTGGAAGCCGTTGGAGGTTCGTGAGGACGCTTCCTATATTGAGCAGCCAGTCCGTATCTTTAATCGGAAGGAGCAGGTCCTCTGGACTAAGGTCATTCATTTAGTGAAGGTTCAATGGGGTCACCATTCTGTTGAGGTGGCTTCTTGGGAGTACGAGGCCGAGATTCGAGAGCGCTATCCCCATCTCTTTGATGAATGATTATGTGTTGTATCTTGTATGTGTCTCTGATTTTATATAGTGATGTTATGTTTCTTCTTCCTCATGAGTTATATCTAGTTACGATGATTGTGTAAATTTTAAGGATGAAATTTTTATTACGAGGGGAGAGCTATAAGACCAGTATCCTAGACCGTACCATTCCTTAGACTTCTGCAGTCTTCCCGGTCAAATTTTGGCAACCTTCGACCCTTGTCCGATGTTTACGTGTAACCCTGAGACTCATCCCATCAATCTGAGTCGACTCAACCCGAGACTTGTACTATAGCGACCGCGCCGTCGTCGCGGTTCTGATGCCGCGACTCACACACTGATCTGATACCCTGGTCAGGAGATGTGAGTCTACGTTCGATGTGAGGAAAATGTCGTACGTGTGAATTCTGAGAGAATCTCTACGACTTGTCACATTAATCAATTAATTAATCAATCCCATCATGTCAAGTAAATGTCAAGTACACATCACCTTTCACCCTTCCCCAAACAACCCCCCAAAGTCAAAAAGTTTCTTACAAGCCCATACTTTTCTTACACCAAGCAACCTTAAAGTCAAAAAGCTCTTACACACATCACTCACCACATCCATCACTCCATCACCCATCTCTCTCTCTCCCTTTACAACTCTCTCTCTCTCTCTCTCTCTCTCTCTCTCTCTCTCTCTCTCTCTCTCTCTCTCTCTCTCTTTCAAGCTCATTTCCAAGCAAGAAAAACACCACACGTCCCAAGCCTCTCCAAACTTTCTCAAGCCACAAGTGTGGGCCACCTTCCCACTCTCTCATCTCCCATCTCATCCATCCAAACCTCATCTCCTGCGTTAGGATTGAACCTAAGGAGCAAAGAAGCCATTGGAGCTAAGAAGAAAAGATCTAAGATGGGTGATCCACCGTTGATTTCTATTACAAGGCCCACTTATGATGAGACCTATTTTTATGTATATATTGTGATCATGGTGGGCCCATAGTGGTGGAGTCCCTCCACCAACACCCGATATCTCTTTTCCCTTTTTTCTTCCTTTCTCTTTTCCTCTTGTATGGTAATGATGATGATAAGGTGTGTGGACCACCATGATGTTTGCATCCAAGCCATCTATCAATGGACCCCACCCATATGGGACACACCATGTGTTTATAGGTCATCTCAACTGTCCATAGGGAGCCCACATTGATGTGGCTAAGAGTGGGGGTGGCTGCCAGTGAAGTGTGATTTGATGTGGACCCACCCAGTTCCATAGATTAGGTGGCAGACCGAGTGAAGGATGCCTCATTTCAACACTGGTGGTCTTGGTATTGATCCCTATGGGGGTGGCTAACATGGAGTGTATGAAAGTGCACATACTAGTGCCCTGGCTTGTCAATTACTGTGTGGGTTGAGTCAGTCAAACAATAGCACCTAATAGGAAGATCAATTCAAGTGTCTGTCTCAACTGGATGTGTGGAAGCTCGCCATAGGTAAATCATAGCCTCACATCCCATGTCCCAAAACACTAGGTGATTAAAACCCTTAAAACTAAGTAGAACATCTTACGATTTTATAATAAGAAAACTTTTTATCAAACAGAAAAAATTTTAAGTTTTCTTACCCTATCGATTATATCGATTAACCTTTTGATACGATTGACCTGGTCTGTCGATATCCTCGGCATCTCAATCGATACAATCGAGTGAGGACAAAAAGCGTACAGTAACCACACATTCATCTGGACGATTTATCGATATATCGAAGTATCAATCGATATCATCGATTTTCAAATATCGATCCCATCGAAAGTGGATTGATAATATCGACGGGCAGTTTTTCGACGCCCCTGTTTTTCTAAAGAAATTTACTATATACTTCGATATATCGACGACTGTTCTGATTCAATTTGAATTTAAATATCAATCATCTCGGAAGTCATTCGATTATATTGACAGTGGGCCGGTGTTTCCTTCAACAAATATTTCAGGATGTTCTAAAAGTTGATCGGGGGCCACTCGAGGAAATTGATATTCTTATGTCGATGCCATCGAGTCCTGGTCAATTAGATTGAGTCTGGACACAAACTGTCTAGCGTGCTTATAAGTAAATCTGTATGATTTATCGATCCTATCGACACCGTCACGATATCATCGACATTCAAATTCTGATGACATCGGTTGATCCTCGATCATATCCTATAACCTGAAATATTTTGGCTAGTCTCTCTTATTCTTCAAGTGTCGATAGATCGATCCAAGTATTAATGGAATCGGAGTTCGAAATTCGATGACGGGAATCACTCTATCTTCCTTATAGGAAAATTTCAAGAGAGTGGATTTTTGTCTTAACCTTGACCCAACCCAAAGCCTAGTACTAGTACATCTTCTGTGTTGCGGATCAAGGGAGCCGAAGACTCTTCAACAACAGGGAGATCTTCAACATTGCGTTGAATGAGACTTATCAACTTATATGTAAGTATCCAGAGTCCAGAGGACACTTGTGATCATTCCTTTCTAGGATTGGGTCTTAAGTGTTGCTCACCCTTTGAATTCCTCAAAGGAAGCCTCCGGCGGGAGTGTACGCTGTGGGTGCGTTGTGTGGACCCTTGCTCTGTGGAGAGCATAATCATCCAGGTGCGTTATATGGGCCCTTGCTCTATGTGGGCATAAACATCTGGTAAGGAGTGCACTAGCAAAACTCCAGGGTTAGAGGTGAACCGTGTAGAAACCTCCGTGTAAAGGTTGAAGGTGAACTTGATTTAAAACCTTAGATTTGAGGTGAATCATGGAAAACCTCCTTAGTAAAATCTGGTACACTCAAGGTTTGAGTGTGGCAGCCGAGAGTGGAGTAGACAAGTAGTCGAACCACTATAAAAATGGCTGTTTTTGCGATTGCCTTGTTTGTGTGATTTTTTTTACTATTTTAATATCTGAATGTTCACACGTCACACACATACACAGTCATATCCAGCATGAACTAAGTTCTATATTGATATCTTTTGAATAGTTTGTGATTGGATCCTCTACTAGGCTTAGAAGCCAGTAGAGTTACATTTGAGTAATCCTAATAATTGTATATCTGATAGGATTAGTACAATAGGATTTTTAAATACATTGTAAAACTTTAAATAGTCCTATTCACCCCCCTCTAGGATATATTGTGTATTCCTACTTCAACTCAAGCGATCTTCACTTCTATTTTAATTAGTATCAGAGAGGGTCTCTTTTTAAGGGCTTCACCACCTAGAGAGTGATCTTGAATGATGTTGTGAAATATGGTCAAAGGAGAGGGCTCATCAGTCACTAGACCTCTAGTATTTGATGGTTTAAATTATGCATACTGGAAGGCTAGAATGCATTACTTCCTGAGATCTTTGGATCATGATGTTTGGGATGTAGTTGAAAAGTTATATGTGGTACCATCTGAACAAATCGTACTTGAGGATGAAACTACCATCACTAAACTCAAACCCAAAGAAAAGTCTACGGCGCTCGACAAAGAACAACGAACTCCTGAAGAAAAAGCAATGAACGCCATCTACTGTGCCGTGTCTCAAGATATATTTAATCAAATAAGTATGTGTGAGACATCCAAGAAAGCATGGGATCTACTGGAAACAACCCATGAAGGTACAAGCACTGTGAAGAGGTCTAAACTACAACTTTTGACTTCACAGTTCAAAAATCTCAGGATGGAAGAACATGAGACATTTACGAAGTTTTTCACTAAATTGAATATTATTTGTAACTCCATAGGTAGATAGAGAGAAAAGGTTTCGGTACCGAAAATATGTAGAAAAATACTAAGGTCTATACCAGAACGGTTTAATCCCAAAGTAACAACAATTGAGGAGTGCAAAAATATTGACGAGATGAAAGTAGAAGAACTGGTAGGTACTTTTGAACTACACTTCACACAAACCCAAAAATCCAAAAACACTGTTCTAAAAACATTTAAGAAAACCAAACATGAGGACAGTGAGAGTGAAAAAGAAGATGAAGATGATGAAGTGGCTCAACTCGCACAAAGATTCAGAAGGTTCTTTCAAAGGAATCGCCGCCATCCCTCTAGAGAAGGAAAGGTGGATGACGAACCTTCTACAGGAAAATTTGGGAAAAGAACTAAAGAACCACAGTGCTATGCCTGTCATGAGTATGGACGCCTATCTACTGAATATCCAAATAGAAAAACCAAGGGCAAGGTAATGGCCGCCACATGGGATGATATAGAAGTGTCAAACTCAGAAAATAGTGACTTAGAAAGCAATGGAGATCAGAAATCATTGAAAATACTTATGATCTCCACTGTTTCAATCATTCGAACAGAATTTAAGGAAGAACAGCAAGCCACTGAATCATTTCCATCTGACAATGAGGAAATTGAAGAAGAAGAAGAAATTCAAGAGGATAAATTGCAAGATGCTTAAAATCAACTCTATATCCATAGCATTAAAGTGATTAAATGACTTGGTATATCTGAAAACAAAAAGGGATTGCTGCAATTAGATCTGAATAAAGCTTTAAATATTAATACTCATCTAATTATTGATTTACAACAATGTCACTTAGATAATGATAGACTTGAAAGAACTAACATTTCTTTGAAATCTGAGTCAGAAAAATTAAAGAAACAAGTCAAAGCACTAAATGAGGAACACATGATCCTTCAAAATAAAAATTATACACTTCAAAATGAATTAGAAGAATCCTAAAAAATAGCTCAACTAAACTGTAAATTTTCCCAGAGTGGTGAAAGGGTAGAAAAACTTTTAGGTATGGGAAAATATGGAAACAACAAACATGGTTTTGGCTACGAAAAAGATAGAATAAGAACTGGATACGGAACACATGAGAAATCTGATATTTCTAGTTGCAACAAAGGTAAAAATCCAGCCTATCAGACAAGTGGTGATTCAAAGGATGTGTTGAACAAAGGTGTAACGTCTCGGAAAAACCCGTACAGAGACCCGAGTACCACCTCAGGCAGAAATCACTTAGGATTAATTCCTTTAGAAATTAAGCATAAGTTAACTAGCGTTACATTTGATTAGCTGTGAAATTAGCACTGATCTCTTTAAATACGTTCTGCAAGACCTAAAACTTGTGGAATCGTTAACGCTATAACATCCTGAAACCTAGGATCAAACTCTAAACCCGTCTGTTCTCGGGAATCCTTTGAAACTTTGTAATGGAATCTGACCGCTTGTCGTGAGTCCGGTAGCAATGAACTTAGACCATTATGACCGCATCGTTGGACTTGACTACCACCCCAGAAATCAAGTTCAAATGATGTCCTGAGGCTATTTCATTAAGCCTGGAGCAAGGAGTGTGAGAGAGAGTAGAATTATTTATAAATTAAATGTGATTTAAATAAATCTGGCACGTGTCACTTATGGGTTAATTATAAGCATTCAAACCATTGAAATCTGACCCAAATACACCCTCGAATCAGGGAACATTTCCCACACATGTCAGTGTACTTGGAATCCCTGATCAAGTCTCAGTGACCGCTGAATTGAAACTGGTCTGCCACGTGCGATCTAGAGACCCGATCGAACTGAAAACTTAATGTGATCAGGATCCAACATCCATAAGCTTAATTCTGACCGCATTCAGTCAGGGGACCTCCAGAAATGTTCTTTTGGATCGAAAAGGACCCGATTTGGCTATAACCCAAGTATACCTTGGTTTAAAGTCTAAATAGGTGAGTTTCTAACCTATTTAAGGACCTTAAACCCTCTCACATCCCTCTCATACAAATTTGCAAGAAACCCTAGGAAAGAGAATAGAGAAAAGAGAGAGAATGTGTGAGAGTTGTGTGGGAAAGTTCCTGTCACCCGATCCTGCTACTACACGTGCTTAGCCATCGTGTTCTAATCACTCTTCCGGTGATTCTGACTTCATTCTAGATAAGAAAACCCTAACCTTAACCTGTTTTAGGAATTCTATTGATGTAAGTAGCGAAGTAGCTGACTTACCTTTTGTAATAGGTGGACATATCGTCCTTGATGAAGCATAGAGTTTCTATTCGATTCGTTACGCTTCTAAGGCGTAAGGTGAGGATTTTAGATGCTTAGGTTACCTGTTTTTAAAGATTTCGATGCCGTTTAATAGTAGATTAGTGACAAGGATGCTGTTTGACATGTAGAACTTGCTGCCTGTTTTTCATTTCGAATACGTACGAAGAATATGAGATTTAGGGTATTTTAGGTATTTGTAGGAAATACTGTATACGTATGTATTTTGTTAATATGATTGCCATGTGTATTTGTCATGTACCTATGCTAGTTATGCCTATATGATCTGTTCAGCGAAGAGATTCACCCTAATGCACATTATTGGCCGACATACGCTATGTAGGCTAATGTGTGTAGATTAATTGTTTGTATAAAGTTTTGTATAAGTATTGAGTAAATGTTGTTGTAGTTTAGCATTGAGATTGGATTCTCAACTAATTTGAAGATGTACATGATTTCCTCCATGTTTGTTACATTGAATTAATTTCCTTATATATATGAAATGCTTGTGTTTGGTTGAATTGCTTATGTTGTATGTTATAACATGTTGCTAACATGCTTGGATTATCTGTGTTTCATTTCTATCACTCTCATATGATCATTGATTTAGATTACAAGTGCTTGAGGCTATATTCTAGTCCAGGCAGTCGGTAACAAATTTGAATTCGTGGTTGGATTCTATTCGCCACGAAGGACGTGTCGACGAACCCGAGTCGTACTTTGGTTGACAGCAGTGGTTAGGCCACATGAGGTGCTTATGCACTTCATGTCATTCAGCTTGAGGTGCGCTCGTACTAGTCGAGCTCGTTAAGTAACCCGACTGACCATTGTATGTTCACCTTGTATTAGTCATAACTACTTGAACCTAGGGTACTGAACTTACCAGTGAAAATCCTGATAATCATGGTTCCTTGATTCATTAAGACTCATGAGCCGGGCATGGTGGTATGGGACACCGTGGTCAAGCTGTCGGCCTATGCTGTGGCGACGAGCCTCCCCGTAGTGACCAGTGAGCACCTTAGACTCATGAACGGATTGTGGTGGTATGAGACACTACATTCTAGCTATCGGCCTACTCTGATTGGTGACAAGCCCTTTGTAGTGACCTCGAGCGTATTCTGAGTCTACGAGAGGCGACAACCCTTCCGTAGCAACAAGAGTACAACTAGGCCTGTATTGATAAGGTGATGAGGGAGCGGTACAACGAGTGCGAGAAACAGCCCTGACAGCCCTTGCAGTGACCTAGAAATATATCATCGTATGAGACTACTATGAGTGACGACCATAGATAGGATCTGTGTTGGGAATGATATAAGGGAAGTACCTTAGTTTCCCAATACTGCTGTATGAAAGGACTAATAACAACTCGGTAATCATATCCATATCGCACTGTATATGCCTGGAAGATGTGGAGCACTGAGGAAAGAAAGCATGCCGCGGATGTAAGATGGTGTCGCATGAGGGAGTATGTCGGTGAGGGCATGCATCATCACTGCATCTCATCCTTGCATAATAACAGTATCTAGGAATGTCTGATTGTTTGCTTTACTATTATCGCGTGATTGATTTGATAACATGATAATCTTTGTTCTATGATTCCACTGAGTTGATCACTCACTCCCACGTTACGGGACGGTGTTTGCAACACCTACTAGACTCTGTCTTAGATGCAGATAGCGAGGCGATTCAGGAGCTAGAGCCGGACTACTACGAGGACCAGGACGAGTTCTCGTACATGCAGTTTTCTGACGGCTTCATATAGGTGGCCTGGATCGGCTGGATTTTGCTAGTTGGACTATCGCATGACATTTAATTTTTAGTTTGGTATATGTATATGTGACTCAGAGATACATTCATACTTTGGAGATAGATCGAGACTGTTTTGTTTTACAGATAGTGATATATATATCTTCTAGTCTTCCGCTTGCATTTTATCACTGAATCTGGAGTATGAATTGCAGTTTTGGTATAATATCACTCATGTTAATGCACTAACTCAGACAACATTTAATCATAAGCATGTTTGTTACATAAGTGACATATTGAAACTCGGGAGTTGGATTTCTACACGACCCCCAATTTTCAGGGTGTTACAAAAGGATATATAACACCATCACCACTCAAACTATCTGATAGGAAGAAAGACTGAGTGAATCAAGTGGTTGAATCAGATAAGACAAACAATTCTGTCACAAGATGGGTAATCAAAAAGAAGAAAAATTGCCTTGTTATACACTCAGATCATGTAACAGGCAATGATGCTAGATGGTACCTAGACAGTGGTTGCTCAAGACATGTCATAGGTGACAAATCTCTCTTGTCAAATTATCAGAATCTAAACAATGGTCTAGTCACCTACGAAGATGGAACCATTGCTAAAGTAATTGGACAGGGTATCATAAAAGGAATTAATCTGCTTACAAATGAGAATGCTTTTTGCATAAAAGGATTGAAGCATAATCTATTAAGCATATCTCAGATCTGTGATAATGGACATGTGGTCAAGTTCAACAAAGAAGAATGTGATATTCTGGATCAATCAGGAAAATCAGTAATTAAGGGTCAACGCACAAACAACCACTGCTACATTATTAAAGGAAAAGAGAGGAATGATATAGTGGAGCATTAAGAATGAAGGAACATGTCCAGATCACGCATCGAAATCTGGATACTGGCTGAAATGAAGCATTTTTGCTAAGCTCTAAATTAAATATCTAAGGTTCTAAACCTCCTTTTGAATACAAACAGTCAAACATTTTTGCTTTTATGTATATATAGAGATTATATATTATTTTGCTAAGAATATCATTCTCCTAGAAATCCTAGGAGTATGCTTGAAAAATCATATGAATTTTGAAACCAGAAAATCATTCACCTTGGATATGACTTTCCGATTACATCGAATAAGAGTTAATACAATCGACGACACTTCAGAATATGAAAAGCCATATGACCGTGGATGACATCATAGACAGACTCGATAGAATCGATCGGCAACTTCTCGATATCATCGATACATTGGTCGATATGATCGACAGATGGTGCCCAATAAAAAACTGATTGAGGAAAAAATTCATTTTTACAATAGCTAGTCCCATATCACTACCCTGATCAGTTTCTTTGGTTGATCTACTCGGAGTCTTGATGAAATCTCAGCATCCAAATGAAGTAAGGAAGATGGTTAAAGGGAAAGGTAAGGCTCTCTCATCTGTAAAATCTTCCAATATTAAGAAAGAGAAAAATACTAGACCACCTTAAAACCAATCAGATTGGGAACAAGTCACGATAGTCGTTCGTACTATTCTCATTAGTACTGTCAAACCCTATGGAGTGGATCTCATGATGGAGACTATTGGGCGGATGAATATGGTTAATATAGGCGGCCCATATCAGTTTAAAATGATCCAGCAGTTCTTCAATAATAGTCATGTTGTCCAAGATTACCCACCTTGTATGTGTCTGAAATTCATGCAACACACCAAGCACATTACTCCAACAGTCCTTGGTCATGTTCCGAACATTGAGGCGACACTAATCCCTGTCACTAGTAGAAATCTAAATGAATTTGGTAGATGGGAGGAAATTACTCGAGCACTATGTCAGGGTATGACAATTCCTAGAAAAGATGACAATATCCTTCCAGTAAAACATCTAAGAATCTTGTTTCGACTCTTCCATAGTATTTTCAACATGAATGTGTACCCTTGTGATGTAAATGACACATACCTGAGTCCCTTTGTGCTCAATATTCTGTATGATGTCCATCAAGAGGTCCCTGTATGCCTACCAACTCTCATACTAGACCAGCTAATTAAGGTAGTCAAAAGTGATCATCTTGAAATTCTGCCTTTTCCATCCTTTATCTGCAAGCTCGCACACTGGGCAGGTCTACCGAAAACAACTGATAAGGTATATCCTGAAGTATGGTTCAACCATGATGCAGCGTAACAAGTGTATGTCTCTGTCTCATCGCATACTAAGATCCCTCCACCAGTTGAAGATAGTGATCCCATGCCTAATGAAGAAACTCTCTGGGAATCCAATAGAACTCCTGAATATGCTTCTGTCACAAATCGTCAGCGTCATGTTCGTGAGCACCAATTTTTAAACAATCTCACTCGAATTGATGAGCGGCTCCAACACTGTGAACAATGACTATCAAGAATATAAAATATGATGGAAGCTCTTCAACATTTCATGCAGCAGATTCTTGAGTTACTAACAACTGGTGGGTCTTCTATGTGTTAGAAGTAGACTGATCTGGTGGAGTAGTGTGTCTAGTTATAAACACTTATTTTTGCACCCATCCTTGTTTATTTTTTTTGGGTACCGCTACATAGGTCTATATCTCTGTCTAATGATGAAACTACTGCTATCTGGAGCAGTGTGTGTGTGTGTATATATATATATATATATATATATATATATATATATATATATATATATATATATATATATATATATATTTGGTCATTGTTGAATATGGCTGCATATACTTCTATTCTGTTTGCCATAGTGCCATATGATGTTCCTTGGTTAAACGAAGTTTTCTTTTGGAATGCATGTGTTCTTCCTGACTATCTTATCTGATTGTGTCTTTGGACGATGATGTATGGCTTACAATGATTTAATCTTTATATCTGTATACATCTATCTGACTATGGTTCTCCCTTATGCTTATAATCTTCAGTCAATATTACTTGTTTTGCCTTTGCCAATGACTAACAAAAAGGGGGAGAAAAGTTACAAACACTCCATGTGAAAAATTGGATATTTGTGCTCTTACATGTTGCAGGTGTAAGGGGGAGCAGCTACACCAAGAAAGGAGTTTTTATAGTAAGGGGGAGTAAATTGTGGTTGTGTACATGAAAGTGTTAGAATTTGTAAAATTGTGTAATCACATGTACACACAATTTAGGATGTATCTGTCTAGATATTTTCCTAGGGTGTTTTGGGTATTTTGTCACGTAATTGACAAAGGGGGAGATTGAAAGTGCACCTACTAGTGCCCAAGTTTGTCAATTACTGTGTGGGTTGAGTCAGTCGAACAACAACGCCTAACAGGAAGATCAATTCAAGCGTCTGCCTCAACTGGATGTGTGGAAGCTCACCATAGTTTAATCATAGCATCACATCCCATGTCCCAAAACACCAAGTGATTGAAACCCTTAAAACTAAGTAGAACATCTCAGGGTTTTATAATAAGAAAACTTTTTATCAAATAAAAAAATCTTCAAGTTTTATTACCTTGTCGATTATATCGATTCACCTTTCGATACGATCGACCTGGTCTCTGGATGTCCTCGGCATCTCAATCGATACAATCGACTGAGGTCAAAAAGCGTGCAGTAACCACACATTTATCTGGACAATTTATCGATACAGCGAAGTATCAATCGATATCATCGATATTCAAATATCGATTCCATCGTAAGTGGATCGATAATATCAACAGGAAGTTTTCCGGAGCCCATGTTTTTCTAAAGAAATCTACTCTAAGCTTCGATATATCAATGACTGTTCCGATTCAATTGGAATTTAAATATCGATCATCTCAGAAGTCATTCGATTATATCGACAGTGGACGCGTGTTTCCTCCAGCAAATATTTCAGGTTGTTCTAAAAGTTGATCGGGGGCCACTCGAGGAAATCGTTATTCTAATGTCGATGCTATCGAATCCTGGTCGATTGGATCGAGTCTGGACATAAACTGTCCAGCGTGCTTATAGGTAAATCTATATGTTTTATCGATCCTATCGACACCGTCACGATATCATCGACATTCAAATTCTAATGACATCGGTTGATCTCGATCGTATCCTATAACCTGAAATATTTTTGCTAGTCTCTCTCATTCTTCAAGTGTCGATAGATCGATGTGGGTGCATTGTGTGGACCCTTGTTTTGTGGAGAGCATAATTATCTGGGTGCGTTGTGTGGACCCCTGCTCTGTGTGGGTATAAATATCTAGTAAGGAGTGCACCAGCAAAACTCCAGGGTTAGAGGTGAACCAAGTAGAAACCTCCGTGTAAAGGTTGAAGGTGAACGTGATTTAAAACCTTAGGTTTAAGGTGAACCATGGAAAACCTCCTTAGTGAAATCCGGTACACTCAAGGGTTGAGTGAGGTAGCCGGGAGTAGAGTAGAGAAGTAGTCGAACCACTATAAAAACGGCTGTGTTTACGATTACCTTGTTTGTGTGATTTGCTTTACTATTTTAATATCTGAATGTTTGAGATCACACCTCACACACATACACAGTCATATCCAGCATGAACTAAGTTCTATATGGATATCTTTTGAATAGTTTGTGATTGGACCCTCTACTAGGCTTAGAAGCTAGTGGAGTTACATTTGAGTAATCTTGATAATTGTATATCTGATAGGATTAGTGCAATAGGATTTTTAAATACATTGTGAAACTTTAAATAGTCCTATTCACTCCCCTCTAGGATATATTGTCATATTCCTACTTCAACTCAAGCGATCTTCACTGCTATTTCAATTAGTATCAGAGCGGGTCTCTCTTTAAGGGCTTTATGCCTAGAGAGTGATCTTGACTGATGTTGTGAAATATGACCAAAGGAGAGGGCTCATTAGTCACTAGACCTCCAGTATTTGATGGTTCAAATTATGCATACTGGAAGGCTAGAATGCATTACTTCCTGAGATCTTTGGATCATGATGTTTGGGATATAGTTGAAAAGTTATGTGGTACCATCTGAATAAAGCATACTTGAGGATGAAACTACCATCACTAAACTCAAACCCAAAGAAAAGTGGACGACGCTCAACAAAGAACAGCGAACTCCTGAAGCAAAAGCAATGAACACCATCTACTGTACCGTGTCTCAAGATATATTTAATCAAATAAGTATGTGCGAGACATCCAAGAAAGTATGTGATCTACTGGAAACAACCCATGAAGGCACAAGCACTGTGAAGAGGTTTAAACTACAACTTTTGACTTCACAGTTCGAAAATCTCAAGATGGAAGAACATGAGACATTTACGGTGTTTTTCGCCAAATTGAATATTATTTGTAAGTCCATGGGTGGATTGAGAGAAAAGGTTTCAGTACCAAAAATATGTAGGAAAATACTAAGGTCCTTACCAGAACGGTTTAATCCCAAAGTAACAACAATTGAGGAGTGCAGAAATATTGATGAGATGAAAGTAGAAGAACTAGTAGGTTCCTTACAAACTTTTGAACTACACTTCACACAAACCCAAAAATCCAAAAACACTGTTCTTAAAACCTCTAAGAAAATAAAACATGAGGATAGTGAGAGTGAAAAAGAAGATGAAGATGAAGAAGTGGATCTACTGGCACAAAGATTCAGAAGGTTCTTTCAAAGGAATCACGGTCGTCCCTCTAGAGAAAGAAAGGTGGATGACAAACCTTCTACAGGAAAATTTGGAAAAAGAACCAAAGAACCACAATGTTATGCCTGTCATGAGTATGGACACTTATCTACTGAATGCCCAAACAAAAAAACTAAGGGCTAGGCAATGGCTGCTACATGGGATGATATAGAAGAGTCAAACTCAGAAAATAGTGACTTAGAAAGCAATGGAGATAAAAAATCATTGAAAATACTTATGATCTCCACTACTTCAATCATTCGAACAAAATCTGGGGAAGAACAGCAAGCCACTGAATCATTTCCATCTGACAATGAGGAAATTGAAGAAGAAGAAGAAATTCAAGAGGATAAATTGCAAGATGCTTAAAATCAACTCTATATCCATAGCATTAAAGTAATTAAACGACTTGGTATATCTAAAAATAAAAAGGGAATGCTGCAATTAGATCTGAATAAAGCTTTAAATATTAGTACTCATCTAATTATTGATTTACAACAATGTCACTTAGATAATGATATACTTGAAAGAACTAACATTTCTTTGAAATCTGAGTCAGAAAAATTAAAGAAACAAGTCAAAGCACTAAATGAGGAACACATGATCCTTCAAAATAAAAATTATACACTTCAAAATGAATTAGAAGAATCCTGAAAAATAGCCCAACTAAATTGTAAATTTTCCCAGAGTGGTGAAAGGTTAGAAAGCTTTTAGGTATGGGAAAATCTGGAAACAACAAACATGGTTTTGGCTACGAAAAATATAGAATAAGAACTGGATACGGAACACATGAGAAATCTGATATTTCCAGTTGCAACAAAGGCAAAAATCCAGCCTATCAGACAAGTGGTGATTCAAAGGATGTGTTGAACAAAGGATATATAACACCATCACCACTCAAACTATTTGACAGGAAGAAAGACTCAGTGAATCAAGTGGTTGAATCGGATAAGACAAACAATTCTGTCATAAGATGGATAATCAAAAAGAAGAAAAATTTCCTTGTTATACACTCAGATCATTTAACAGGCAATGATGCTAGATGGTACCTAGACAGTGGTTGCTCAAGACATGTCATAGGTGATAAATCCCTCTTGTCAAATTATCAGAATCTAAACAATGGTCTAGTCACCTACGGAGATGGAACCACTGCTAAAGTAATTGGATAGGGTATCATAAAGGGAATTAATCTGCTTACAAATGAGAATGCTTTCTGCATAAAAAGATTGAAGCATAATCTATTAAGCATATCTCAGATCTGTGATAATGGGCATGTGGTCAAGTTCAACAAAGAAGAATGTGATATTCTGGATCAATCAGGAAAATCAGTAATTAAGGGTCAACGCACAAACAACCACTGCTACATTATTAAAGGAAAAGAGAGGAATGATATAGAGGAGCATTAAGAATGAAGGAACATGTCCAGATTACGCATCGAAATCTGGATACTGGCTGAAATGAAGCAGTTTTTCTAAGCTCTAAATTAAATATCTAAGGTTCTAGACCTCCTTTTGTATACAAACAGTCAAATGTTTTTACTTTTGTGTATATATAGAGATTATATATTATTTTTCTAAGAATATCATTGTCTCCTAGAAATCCTAGGAGTATGCGTGAAAAATCATTTGAATTTTGAAACCAGAAAATCATTCACATTGGATATGACTTTCTGATTACATCAAACAAGGGTTAATACATTCGACGACTCTTTAGAATTTGAAAAGCCGTATGACCGTGGATGACATCGTGGATAGACTCGATAGAATCGATCAGCAACTTCTCGATATCATCGATACATTGGTCGATATGATCGACAGATGGCGCCCAATAAAAAGCTGATTGAGGGAAAAATTCATTTTTACAATAGCTAGTCCCATATCACTACCCTGATCAGTTTCTTTGGTTGATCTGCTCGGAGTCTTGTTGAAATCTCAGCATCCAAATGAAGTAAGGAAGATGGCTAAAGGGAAAGGTAAGGCTCTCTCATCTGCAAAATCTTCTGAATTAAGAAACAAAAAAATACTAGACCACCTTAAAACCAACTAAATTGGAAACAAGTCACGATAGTCGATCATACTATTCTCATTAGTACTATCAAACCCTATGGAGTGGATCTCATGATGGAGACTATTGGGTGGAAGAATATGCTTAATATGGGCGGCCCATATCAGTTTAAAATGATCCAGCAGTTCTTCAATAATAGTCATGTTATCCAAGATTACCCACCTTGTATGTGTTTGAAATTCATGCAACACACCAAGCACATTACTCCAACAGTCCTTGGTCATGTTCCGAACATTGAGGCGACACTAATCCCTGTCACTAGTAGAAATCTAAATGAATTTGGTAGATGGGGGGAAATTACTCGAGCACTGTGTCAGGGTATGACAATTCCTAGAAAAGATGACAATATCCCTCCAGTAAAACATTTAAGAATCTTGTTTCGACTCTTCCATAGTATTTTCAGCATGAATGTGTACCCTTGTGATGTAAATGACACATACCTGAGTCCCTTTGTGCTCAATATTCTGTATGATGTCCATCAAGAGGTCCCTGTATGCCTACCAACTCTCATACTAGACCAGCTAATTAAGGTAGTCAAAAGTGATCATCTTGAAATTCTGCCTTTTCCATCTCTTATCTGCAAGCTCGCACACTGGGCAGGTCTTCCGTAAACAACTGATAAGGTATATCCTGAAGTATGGTTCGAACATGATGCAACGCAACAAGTGTATGTTTCTGTCTCATCGCATACTAAGATCCCTCCACCTGTTGAAGATAGTGATCCCATGCCTAATGAAGAAACTCTCTGGGGATCCAATAGAACTCCCGAATATAGTCCTGCTTCTGTCACAAATTTTCAGCGTCATGTGCGTGAGTGCCAATTTTTAAACAATCTCACTCGAATTGATGAGCGGCTCCAACATTGTGAACAATGACTATCAGGAATAGAAAATATAATGGAAGCTCTTCAACATTTCGTGCAGCAGATTCTTGAGTTGCTAACAACTGGCGGGTCTTCTATGTGTTAGAAGTAGACTGATCTGGCGGAGTAGTGTGTCTAGTTATAAACACTTATTTTTGCACCCATCCTTGTTTATTTTTTTTGGGTACCGCTACATAGGTCTATATCTCTATCTAATGATGAAACTACTGCTATCTGGAGCTGTGTGTGTGTGTGTATATATATATATATATATATATATATATATATATATATATATATTTGGACACTGTTGAATATGGCTGCATATACTTCTATTCTGTTTGCCATAGTGCCATATGATGTTCCTTGGTTATACGAAGTTTTCTTTTGGAATGCATGTGTTCTTCCTGACTATCTTATCTGATTGTGTCTTTGGACGATGATGTATGGCTTACAATGATTTAATCTTTTTATCTGTATACATCTATCTGACTATGGTTCTCCCTTATGCTTATAATCTTCAGTCAATATCACTTGTTATGCCTTTGCCAATGACTAACAAAAAGGGGGAGAAAAGTTACAAACACCTCATGTGGAAAATTGGATATTTGTGCTCTTACATGTTGCAGGTGTAAGGGGGAGCAGCTACACCAAGAAAGGAGTTTTTACAGTACGGGGGAGTAAATTGTGGTTGTGTACATGAAAGTGTTAGAATTTGTAAAATCATGTAATCACATGTACATACAATTTAGGATGTATCTGTCTACATATTTTCCTAGGGTGTTTTGGGTATTTTGTCACGTAATTGACAAAGGGGGAGATTGAAAGTGCACCTACTAGTGCCCAAGTTTGTCAATTACTATGTGGGTTGTGTCAGTCGAACAACAACGCCTAACAGGAAGATCAATTCAAGCGTCTGCCTCAACTGGATGTGTGGAAGCTCACCATAGTTTAATCATAGCCTCACATCCCATGTCCTAAAACACCAAGTGATTGAAACCCTTAAAACTAAGTAGAACATCTTAGAGTTTTATAATAAGAAAACTTTTTATCAAACAGAAAAATCTTCAAGTTTTTTTACCCTGTCGATTATATCGATTCACCATTCGATACGATCGACCTGGTCTGTGGATGTCCTCGGCATCTCAATCGATACAATCGAGTGAGGACAAAAAGCGTGCAGTAACCACACATTCATCTGGACGATTTATCGATACATCGAAGTATCAATCGATATCATCGATATTCAAATATCGATCCCATCGAAAGTGGATCGATAATATCGACAGACAGTTTTCTGTCGCCCCTATTTTTCTAAAGAAATCTACTATAAGCTTCGATATTTCGATGACTGTTCCGATTCAATCTAAATTTAAATATCGATCATCTCAGAAGTCATTCGATTATATCGACAGTGGGCGCGTGTTTCCTCCAGCAAATATTTCAGGATGTTCTAAAAGTTGATCGGGGGCCACTCGAGGAAATCGATATTCTAATGTCGATGCCATCGAATCCTGGTCGATTGGATCGAGTCTGGACACAAAATGTCCAGCGTGCTTATAGGTAAATCTATATGATTTATTGATCCTATCGACACCGTCACGATATCATCGACATTCAAATTCCGATAACATCGGTTGATCCTCGATCATATCCTATATCCAGAAATATTTCAACTAGTCTCTCTCATTCTTCAAGTGTCGATAGAACGATCCAAGTATCAATGGAATCGGAGTTCGAAATTCGATGACATCGACACATGTATCGATCCCATCGATCAGCTGACAATAAGTTTCAAAAGAATATGACTTTGAATTTTATGCTATCGAGCGGACAGTCGATTCCATCGAGAGTATACGCTCGATGATATCAACCATGCTCGATGACATTGAACTCAGTCATAAATATAACCGTTTTATATCCGTTGAAACCTTTTGCCTATTTAAAGAGAGACTTGGTCATATTGCTGGTAGAGAAAGAAGAGAGTGCTTTTGTGTGTCTTACCCTCAGATCATATACCCAAAGCCCTTTCTCTCACGGGAGTTCATCTTCTAATCCAGTCTTACCATTGACATTCCATAGAGTGGATTGGAAAATAAACTTCCGTATTTAAGGATCCTCCAACAACTATTAATAGCATATCATCAAGCTGGGATGCCTTGAATGAATAGATGACGGGAATCACTCTATCTTCCTTATAGGAAAATTTCAAGAGAGTGGATTTTCGTCCTAACCTTGACCCAACCCAAAGCCTAGTACTGGTACATCTTCTGTGTTGCGGATCAAGGGAGCCGAAGACTCTTCAACAACAGGGAGGAGATCTTCAACATTGCGTTGAATAAGACTCATCAACTTATATGTAAGTATCCAAAGTCCAAAGGATACTTGTGATCATTCCTTTCTAAGATTGGGTCTTAAGTATTGCTCACCCTTTGAATTCCTCAAAGGAGGCCTCCGGCGGGAGTGTACGCTGTGGGTACGTTGTGTGGACCCTTGCTCTGTGGAGTGCATAATCATCCGAGTGCGTTGTGTGGACCCCTGCTCTGTGTGGGCATAAACATATAGCAAGGAGTGCACCAGCAAAAATTTAGGGTTAGAGGTGAACCGAGTAGAAACTTCTGTGTAAAGGTTGAAGGTGAACCTGATTTAAAACCTTAGGTTTGAGGTGAACTATGGGAAACCTCCTTAGTGAAATTCAGTACACTCAAGGGTTGGGTGTGGCAGTCGGGAGTGGGGTAGACAAGTAGTCGAACCACTATAAAAATGGCTATGTTTACAATTGCCTTATTTGTGTGATTTGCTTTACTATTTTAATATCTGATTGTTTGAAATCACACTTCACACACATACACAGTCATATCTAGCATGAACTAAGTTCTATATTGATATCTTTTGAATAGTTTGAGATTGGACCCTCTACTAGGTTTAGAAGCCAGTGGAGTTACATTTGAGTAATCCTGATAATTGTATATCTGATAAGATTAGTGCAATAAGATTTTTGAATAAATTGTAAAACTTTAAATAGTCCTATTCAACCCCCTCTAGGATATATTGTCATATTCCTACTTCAACTCAAGCGATCTTCACTGCTATTTCAATTAGTATCAGAGTGGGTCTCTCTTTAAGGGCTTCACTGCCTAGAGAGTGATCTTGACTAATGTTGTGAAATATGGCCAAAGGAGAGGGCTCATCAGTCACTAGACCTCCAGTATTTGATGGTTCAAAATATGCGTACTGGAAGGTTAGAATGTATTACTTCCTGAGATCTTTAGATCATGATGTTTGGGATGTAGTTCAAAAGTTATGTGGTACCATCTGAATAAATCGTACTTGAGGATGAAACTACCATCACTAAACTCAAACCCAAAGAAAAGTGGACGACGCAAAACAAACAACAGCGAACTGCTGAAGTAAAAGTAATGAACACCATCTACTGTACCGTGTCTCAAGATATATTTAATCAAATAAGTATGCATGAGACATCCAAGAAAGCATGAGATCTATTGGAAACAACCCATGAAGGCACAAGCACTGTGAAGAGGTCTAAACTACAACTTTTGACTTCACAGTTCAAAAATCTCAGGATGGAAGAACATGAGACATTTACGGTATTTTTCACCAAATTGAATATTATTTGTAACTCCATGGGTGGATTGAGAGAAAAGGTTCTGGTATCAAAAATATGTAGGAAAATACTAAGGTCCTTACCAGAACGGTTTAATCCCATAGTAACAATAATTGAGGAATGCAGAAATATTAATGAGATGAAAGTAGAAGAACTGGTAGGTTCCCTACAAACTTTTGAACTACACTTCACAGAAACCCAAAAATCCAAAAACACTGTTCTAAAAACCTCTAAGAAAATAAAACATGAGGACAGTGAGAGTGAAAAAGAAGATGAAGATGAAGAAGTGGCTTTACTGTCACAAAGATTCAGAAGGTTCTTTCAAAGGAATCACGGTTGTCCCTCTAGAGAAAGAAAGGTGGATGACAAACCTTCTACAGAAAAATTTGGCAAAAGAACCAAAGAACCACAGTGTTATGCCTGTCATGAGTATGGACTCTTATCTACTGAATGCCCAAACAGAAAAATAAAGGGCAAGGAAATGGCCGTCACATGGTATGATATAGAAGAGTCAAACTTAGAAAATAGTGACTTAGAAAGCAATGGAGATCAGAAATCATTGAAAATACTTTTGATTTCCACTACTTCAATCATTCGAACAGAATCTGAGGAAGAACAACAAGCCACTGAATCATTTCCATCTGACAAGGAGGAAATTGAAGAAGAAGAAGAAATTCAAGAGGATAAATTGCAAGATGCTTAAAATCAACTCTATATCCATAACATTAAAGTGATTAAATGACTTGGTATATCTGAAAATAAAAAGGGATTGCTGCAATTAGATCTGAATAAAGCTTCAAATATTAATACTCATCTAATTATTGATTTGTAGCAATGTCACTTAGATAATGATAGACTTGAAAGAACTAACATTTCTTTGAAATCTGAGTCAGAAAAATTAAAGAAACAAGTCAAAGTACAAAATGAGGAACACATGATCCTTGAAAATAAAAATTATACACTTCAAAATGAATTATAAGAATCCAGAAAAATAGCCCAACTAAACTGTAAATTTTTCCAGAGTGGTGAAAGGTTAGAAAAGCTTTTAGGTATGGGAAAATCTGGAAACAACAAACATGGTTTTGGCTACGAAATAGATAGAATAAGAACTGGAAATGGAACACATGAGAAATCTGATATTTCCAGTTGCAACAAAGGCAAAAATCCAGCCTATCAGACAAGTGTTGATTCAAATGATGTGTTGAACAAAGGATATATAACACCATCACCACTCAAACTATCTGACAGGAAGAAAGACTCAGTGAATCAAGTGGTTAAATAAAAAAAGACAAACAATTCTGTCACAAGATGGGTAATCAAAAAGAAGAAAAATTACCTTGTTATACACTCAGATCATTTAACAGGCAATGATGCTAGATCGTACCTAGACAGTGGTTGCTCAAGACATGTCATAGGTGACAAATCCCTCTTGTCAAATTATCAGAATTTAATCAATGGGCTAGTCACCTACGGAGATGGAACCATTACTAAAGTAATTGGACAGGGTATCATAAAAGGAATTAATCTGCTTACAAATGAGAAAGCTTTCTGCATAAAAGGATTGAAGCATAATCTATTAAGCATATCTCAGATCTGTGATAATGGGCATGTGGTCAAGTTCAACAAAGAAGAATGTGATATTCGGGATCAATCAGGAAAATCAGTAATTAAGGGTCAACGCACAAACAACCACTGCTACATTATTAAAGGAAAAGAAAGGAATGATATAGAGGAGCATTAAGAATGAAGGAACATGTCCAGATTACGCATCGAAATCTGGATACTGGCTGAAATGAAGCAGTTTTGCTAAGCTCTAAATTAAATATCTAAGGTTCTAGACCTCCTTTTATATACAAACAGTCAAATGTTTTTTGCTTTTGTGTATATATAGAGATTATATATTATTTTGCTAAGAATATCATTGTCTCCTAGAAATCCTAGGAGTATGCTTGAAAAATCAACTGAATTTTGAAACCAGAAAATCATTCACCTTGGATATGACTTTCCGATTACATCGAACAAGAGTTAATACAATCGACGGCTCTTCAGAATATGAAAAGCCGTAGGATCGTGGACGACATCATGGACAGACGTGATAGAATCGATCAGCAACTTCTCAATATCATCGATACATTGGTCGATATGATCGACAGATGGCGCCCAATAAAAAGCTGATTGAGGGAAAAATTCATTTTTACAATAGCTAGTCCCATATCACTACCCTGATCAGTTTCTTTGGTTGATCTACTCGGAGTCTTGATGAAATCTCAGCATCCAAATGAAGCAAGGAAGATGGTTAAAGGGAAAGGTAAGGCTCTCTCATCTGCAAAATCTTCTGAGATTGAGAAAGAGAAAAATACTAGACCACCTTAAAACCAATCAGATTGGGAACAAGTCACGATAGTTGATCGTACTATTCTCATTAGTACTGTCAAACCCTATGGAGTGGATCTCATGATGGAGACTATTGGGTGGAAGAATATGCTTAATATGGGCGGCCCA
The DNA here is from genome assembly GCA_037074715.1 of Magnolia kwangsiensis. Lineage (NCBI taxonomy): Eukaryota > Viridiplantae > Streptophyta > Magnoliopsida > Magnoliales > Magnoliaceae > Magnolia > Magnolia kwangsiensis. Next base: position 120,205,702 of record CM073571.1, on the reverse strand, counting down.
TATCAGTTTGAAATGATCCAGCAATTCTTCAACTATTGTCATGTTGTCCAAGATTACCCACCTTGTATGTGTCTGAAATTCATGCAACACACCAAGCACATTACTCCAACAGTCCTTGGTCATGTTCCGAACATTGAGGCGACACTAATCCCTGTCACTAGTAGAAATCTAAATGAATTTGGTAGATGATGAGAAATTACTCGAGCACTGTGTCAGGGTATGACAATTCCTAGAAAAGATGACAATATTCTTCTAGTAAAACATCTAGGAATCATGTTTCGACTCTTCCATAGTATTTTCAGCATGAATGTATACCCATGTGATGCAAATGACACATACCTGAGTCCCTTTGTGCTCAATATTCTGTATGATGTCCATCAAGAGGTCCCTGTATGCCTACCAACTCTCATACTAGACCAGCTAATTAAGATAGTCAAAAGTGATCATCTTGAAATTCTGCCTTTTCCATCTCTTATCTGCAAGCTCGCACACTGGGCAGGTCTGTCGAAAACAACTGATAAGGTATATCCTAAAGTATGGTTCAACCATGATGCAGTGCAACAAGTGTATGTATCTGTCTCATCGCATACTAAGATCCCTCCACCTGTTGAAGATAGTGGTCCCATGCCTAATGAAGAAAATCTCTGGGGATCCAATAGAACTCTTGAATATAGTCCTGCTTCTGTCACAAATCGTCAGCGTAATGTGTGTGAGCGCCAAGTTTTAAACAATCTCACTGGAATTGATGAGCGGCTCCAACACTGTGAACAACGACTATCAGGAATAGAAAATAGGATGGAAGCTCTTCAACATTCCATGCAGTAGATTCTTGAGTTACTAACAACTGGTGGGTCTTCTATGTGTTTGAAGTAGACTGATCTGGTGGAGTAGTGTGTCTAGTTATAAACACTTATTTTTGCACCCATCCTTGTTTATTTGTTTTGAGTACCGCTACATAGGTCTGATTTCTCGGTCTAATGATGAAACTACTGTTATCTGGTGCAGTATATATATATATATATATATATATATATATATGGACACTGTTGAATATGTCTACATATACTTTTATTCTGTTTGCCATAGTGTCATATGATGTTCCTTGGTTAAACGAAGTTTTTTTTGGAATGCATATGTTCTTCCGGACTATCTTATCTGATTGTGTCTTTGGACGATGATGTATGGCTTACAATGATTTAATCTTTATATCTGTATACATCTATCTAACTATGGTTCTCCCATATACTTATAATCTTCAGTCAATATCACTTGTTATGCCTTTGCCAATGACTACCAAAAAGGGAGAGAAAAGTTACTAACATCCCATGTGAAAAATTGGATATTTGTGCTCTTACATGTTGCAGGTGTAAGGGGGACCAGCTGCACCAAGAAAGGGGTTTTTACAGTAAGGGGGAGTAAATTGTGGTCGTGTACATGAAAGTGTTAGAATTTGTAAAATTGTGTAATCACATGTACACACAATTTAGGATGTATGTGTCTAGATATTTTCCTAGGATGTTTTGGGTATTTTGTCACGTAATTGATAAAGGGGGAGATTGAAAGTACACCTACTAGTGCCCTAGTTTGTCAATTACTGTGTGGGTTGAGTCAGTCGAACAACAGCGCCTAACAGGAAGATGAATTTAAGCGTCTGCCTCAACTGGATGTGTGGATGCTCACCATAGTTTAATCATAACCTCACATCCCATGTCCCAAAACATCAAGTGATTAAAACCCTTAAAACTAAGTAGAACATCTGAGGATTTTATAATAAGAAAACTTTTTATCAAACAGAAAAATCTTTAAGTTTTCTTACCCTGTCGATTATATCGATTCACCTTTCGATACGATCGACCTGCTCTGTCGATGTCCTCGGCATCTCAATCGATACAATCGAGTGAGCACAAAAAGCGTGCAATAACCACACATTCATCTGGATGATTTATCGATATATCGAAGTATCAATCGATATCATCGATATTCAAATTTCGATCCCATCGAAAGTGCATCGATAATATCGACAGACAGTTTTTCGGCGCCCCTGTTTTTCTAAAGAAATCCACTATAAGCTTCGATATATCGATGACTGTTCCGATTCAATCTGAATTTAAATATCGATCATCTTAGAAGTCATTCGATTATATCGACAGTGGGCGCATGTTTCCTCCAGCAAATATTTCAGGATGTTCTAAAAGTTGATCGGGGGCCACTCGAGGAAATCGATATTCTAATGTCGATGCCATCGAATCCTGGTCGATTGGATCGGGTCTAGACACAAACTGTCCAGCGTGCTTATAGGTAAATCTATATGATTTATCGATCCTATCGACATGGTCTCCATATCATCGACATTCAAATTCTGATACATCGGTTGATCCTCGATCATATCCTATATCCTGAAATATTTTAGCTAGTCTCTCTCATTCTTCAAGTGTCGATAGATCGATCTAAGTATCGATAGAATCGGAGTTCGAAATTCGATGACATCGACACATGTATCGATCCCATCGATCAGCTGGCAATATTTTTCAAAAGTGTATGACTTTGAAGTTTATGTTATCAAGCGGACGGTCGATTCCATCGAGAGTATACGGTCGATGATATCGACCATGCTCGATGATATCGAACTCAGTCATAAATATGACCGTTTTATATCCGATGAAACCTTTTGCCTATTTAAAGAGAGACTTGGTCATATTACTGGTAGAGGAAGAAGAGAGTGCTTTTGTGTCTTACCCTCAGATCATATACCCAAAGCCCTTTCTCTCACGGGAGTTCATCTTCCAATCCAATCTTACCATTGACATTCAATAGAGTGGATTGGGAAATTGTAAGTGCTATGATTTCATATCCCTTTGGTTGTCAAATTTTGTGGTGGCAAAACCTTTATCTATGTCTTGTATATCTTGTGTTTTCTGTTTGAAGACTATTCATTACATCGCATTTTAAGACAAGATCTTAAATGAAGAAAGTTTACAAGATATGGATGAAGAATTCAAGAATTGAAGTCTTCAAGTTTGCATGTTCAAGATTCAACCAAGTTCAAGTATATTAGAAGAATTTGTCAAGTCAAGATCAAGCTCAAGAAGGCCTACTACAAGTTTTGTATATTCTGAAGCTTCTCTTAAGGGTCATCTGAGTGTTCAGATTTTCAAGTCCAACTCACTTTTAAGGTTTGTTTGACCTTAGATTGACCTTAGGATGAGCTTTACAGTAGGTCATTCTGGATACATAACTCATATATTTTAATATGCTTGTTTGAGCTGTTTTAAGACCAGTCCTAGGGACTTCAAGACCAGTCCTAGCTCTGCTACCACCAGTCTTAAGTTTTTCAGGACCAGTCTTAGGTTGTTGAAGATTTTCAGATCTTTCTTGCTTTCCTAAGAGCAGTCCTGGATATCATACGACCAGTCCTGAGAGTTCTACGACTCATCCTTCGACCAGTCGTAGTTCTACGACTCAAACTCCAGCAAGCATTTTTGGGGTCCTACGACCAATCGTAGGTGTCTCACGACCAGTCGTAGGTGGTCCACGACCGGTCGTAGACCGCCCAGGACCGGTCGTGGAACCGAAAATCCAATCCCGTGAAAATATTTGAAAATCTTTGAAGCTACGATCAGTCTTAGGATCCTAAGACCAGTCGTAGACGGAATTTTTCAGGCTATAAATAGTGCACGAACTTCAGAGTTTTAGCAGTTCAATTCAACTCTTTTCAAGCAATCTTTAGGCTATTCTCTAAGATAAGTTTGTATTTATTTTAAGCTACTTTGTGCTTATTTAATATTCCTTTTGCTAGATTATTTTTATTTGATTTTGATCTACATTCCAATCTTATTAGAAAAGGGAAATTTCTGATATTCCTTCTTCTTGGATTCAAAATCAAATAGAACTAGCCCTTTTGATTTAAAATCAATTAGACTTAGAACCATTCTTAAAGTGAGTATTGGACTTTGAATGTTGAATCGAACTTCTACTCCGATTGGTTCTACTGGGCTTCTTCAAAAGGTGATTCAGGTATTTTACATTTTTTGTAATTTACTTTCTCTGGTTTTTGTTTGAAATTCGCCAAAAAAATCTCATTGTATTGGTTATTTGAGGAGAGCTAGAAAACTCAGATTGTGGGGTTTTTGGATTGTGTAAGCCCGAGATCAAAGACACAATTGTGAAGGTTTTAAGTGAACCTGTGAAACCTATTTTGATAGTGCATGCTAATATCCCCTGTGTGAGGATATTAGGAGTGGAGTAGCAATCTGTGTGGCTATTGGATAACTGTTGGTGTACACACAGGCGAACCACTATATATCATTGTGTTGTGGATGTGTTTTTCTCTTTCATTCTTTTATTCATTCTGTTTTGTGGAGAGTGTTTGTGGATGAATGTTGTAATCACTTCAAGCAAGTGTGGATGAATATTGTAATAACTTAGGATTTATTTTCTGCAAGTTATTTTGATTTCTTTGCTTTTTATTCCTCATTGGTTTGTGATACAAAGGACGTTCTAGAAATAAGGTTGTCCTACCTTAAACCTTTGGTTTTTAGTGTAAGGTTGTCCTTAGAACTGATTAAGTATTAATCTCTTTATTTTAGGCTATTGAGATTATTTTATATTCAGCATTGTGCTTTATTTCTTTGTTTATTCCGCTATTATAAGTTTTATTTGGTATTGCCCTATTCACCCCCCCTCTAGGGCATATAGCTAGGCCCTTTCAAGTGGTATTAGAGCCTAATAGCTCATACTTATTGTTTGTTTATTTGGATTTATTTCCTGTGCTAACAATCTAAGCTATATTAAGATGTCAAATTTTGATAGCCTATCAGTCACTAGGCCACCACCTTTTAATGGCACAAACTATGCTTACTGGAAAGCCAGGATGAGGATATTCCTTAAATCCTTAGATGAAACTGTGTGGTTAGCCACAGTGAATGAATAGAACCCTCCTATCACTAAAGTTTCTAATGAAAATGGTTCAAAAACCATGAAAGTAACGACTTATTCTCTTTGGACCACACTTCAGAAAAATGAAAGTAGTGCTAATGCAAAAGTACTAAATGCAATTACTTGTACATTATCACCAGATGAATTCAAAAGAATCATCTCTTGTGAAAATGCAAAACAAGCATGGGATGTATTAGAAATGACACATGAGGGTACATCTATTGTCAAGAAATCTAAAGTCCAACTCCTCATAACTAAATTTGAAGAAATTCATATGGAGGAGAATGAGATGTTTATGGACTTCTACACTAGATTGAATGACATTGTGAACTCTATGTGGGGTCTTGGTGATAGAATCCCAAAAAGTAAAGTGTGTGCAAAGATACTACGTTTACTTCCTAAACGATTCAATTCTAAAGTCACCGCGATTCAGGAATTTCGTGATACGGATACCATGAGGGTTGAGGAACTAGTTGGTTCACTTCAAACTTATGAGTTATCCTTTAAGGCTCCTAAAGGAAAATCAATTGCTCTTAAATCATCTAAAAATACTTCACAAGAGAGTACTTCGGATTCAGAAAATACCGAAGATGATATGGCGCTTTTAGCAAAAAAGTTTTACAAAATTTTTAAAAATTAGAAAAAAGCTGATTTTCAAAAGTCAAATGATAAGAGACGATCTAAACCTAGAGCTCGAAAATTATTGAAAGATAGTCAATGTTACAACTGTCAAGAGTATGGGCACTTAGCTAACAAATGTCCTAAAAAGGACAAATCAAAAAGGAAAAGCATGATGGCTACTTGGGATGAATCATCTGATTCTGAATCCTCTTCTAAATCAGAAGATTCTGAAACTGAGTCGGGCGATGATATTAAAGCCCTTATGACTTTAGCCAAGATCACCTATTCAGATCATGATGATATATCTAGTGAAGAAAATCTGAATAGTGATTGCGATAATGAAGATGATCTTCAAGATGCTTATAATGCCCTTTATAAAGAGAGTTGTAAAATTACCGTTAAGCTTAAATTACAAAAAGAAAAATTTTCTAAGCTTAAGGAAGATTATGAGTTTCTTGTTTTAGAAAAGTCTCATATTTTCGATTCTTTTGAAAAGACCAATTGTGATTTAGATTTCAAAACCTCCCAAATTGAAGATTTGAAATCCGAAAAAGAAAAATTCAAAAATGAGGTAGCTTCTCTTCTGAGTTTGAAAGACACATGCAGATATGCTCAAGGTGATCCAAAATTAGAAAAATTATTGTCCAGATCAAGAAAATGTGGCAATCGATCCGGGTTGGGGTATGATAAGAATACATCTCCTAAACAAAAGAACATTGCTCCTAAATTTATAAAAGGAGAGTCTTCAACTTCAAAAGAAAAGAATACCTATCAAGGATATTCCAAAAATTCAAGGCCTTTTCAAAAACCTAAAAGTATCCAAGTCAACTTTAATTTTCAAAACCGAAATCCTTTAGCTGAAAAAATAATTGATCTACTCAAGGAACTATTAAAGTCTAACTCTATAGGTCACTCCTATAACAATAGACAGAAAAAGACCATCTATGCTCCTAAACCCAAAACAGTTCTGAAATAGGTTCCTAAAGTTGCCAGCTTGGTTGCCCACACTGCTTTCAAAGCTACAAGCCATTCAAAGTGGTACCTAAATAGTGGTTTCTCCAGGCATATGACAGGTGACAAAGCTTTATTCACCGATCTTAAAGATATGACTGACGGGTCAGTCACATTTGGTGATGGAAGAAATTGTAAGATTATTGGCCAAGGTATGGTTCAACTTTATAACCTTCCCTTATTTAAGAATGTTTTTTATGTTGAGGGCTTAAAACACAACTTATTAAACATTTCTCAGATATGCGATAACAACCATAATGTGAAGTTTTCTAATCAAGGTTGTGAGATACTTGATAAAAGGGGTTCTATTATATTAACTGGTCACAGAACTTCTGAAAATTGTTACATTGTTAGTGATGCTATCTCATCTACTCAATCATGTTACATGGTCCATACCAATGAGACTGAATTATGGCATAAACACCTTGGACATGTACACTATCGGAACTTATTTAGATTGAGCAAAAGAGAACTAATTAGAGGTCTACCCAAATTGTAAAAAGTAGACAAAATATGTGGTGAATACCAGTTGGGCAAACAGATTAGGAGCTCTCACAAGAAAGTGAACTCCAATACCACATCTAGACCACTCGAGCTTCTCCACATGGATCTTATTGGACCAACCAGATCAGAGATGCGAGGAGGCAAAAAATACATCTTGGTTATCGTAGATGACTATACCAGATTCACTTAGATATCATTCTTAAAAGACAAAACTGAAACCCTAGATGAAGTGAAAAAGGTCATCAAATGAATCCAAAATGAGAAAAGTTCTCATGTTAGTAAGATCCGTAGTGATCATGGATCTGAATTTGAAAAAAGTAGTTTTGAGAAATTCTGCAGTGATAAGGGAATATCACATGAATTCTTTGTGCCCAAAAAACCGCAACAAAATGGTATTGTTGAAAGGAAAAACAGAGTGCTTCAGGATATGGCTAATGTTATGTTGAATAGCATGAAGCTCTCTAGAAATCTTTGGGCTGAAGCAGTTAATACCGCATGTTATATTATTAATCGGGTTTATACCAGTAAATCTGATAATAAGACTGTTTATGAATTATGGTTTGAAAAGAAACCTACTGTCAAATACTTTCGAGTTTTTGGCAGCAAGTGTTATATTTTACGAGATCGTGAAAATTTGAATAAGTTTGATATGAAAAGTGACGAAGATATTTGTCACGCCCCAAACTCGAAAACTGGGCTCACAAAATTCTCAGTCGCTGAATCCAGCACCGACAGCCTCCGTAGAACCCCATTCTCGGCTCCCACCTCCCATTCACCAGGTTCCGATCCTGAGATGATATGAGAAGGATTTTCAACGTCAGTTTGGTTCGTAATAAGCATAACCAAAGGCATAACCCACAAACAATAACCAAGAACTCCATTACATTTCCACTATGATCAAAAACTTTATAAGTATAATGAGTATAAAGGGAAATACAATGGTAAGGAATAAAAACTCCAAAAATGATCTGCAAGTGCTCTATCCTCAGCGCTGCTGCCCCCCAACGTTACCTGCACGCAACGGTCTTGCATAAGCTTATAGAAAGCTTAGAGGGTGGTGAAAGTGTGTGCGCAAGGTAGTAATATGATCATGCAATATCAGAGCAATGCGAAAATGCAGATGGATCCATAATATCATGAGCCGTACCAAGGCTGATGCAAGATGCAAGTCAAGTATACAATCCTCATCTAAGTCCACATGTCAATACAGCTCAACTCTGGGATATCACCTGGGTCTAGTACACTCTAAACCAGATCGCCGCCACATCGCGTGTAATAAGGTAACTGGAAGAGACCTCACTATCCGTCTGCCAATATCGGGCACGACTCATCGATAGAGGACCCATTCCTCGAGCTGGTCAAACTCAGCCTAGCATTGCCCCCTACACTCGGGTGGGTAAGGCCCACCCCCTTCCAACCTACCACGACACAGTGGAGAGCGTAACCGTCTGGTAATCGGCACTCAACGCTCATCTACCCACTCGGTCTAGACGTTAGAGCAACCTCTTGGTACCATAAGGGTTTAGGGACTTTCACCTAGGGATATCTATAACACCCCATGTATAACCAAATTTTCAGTATCCAATCCTACCAATCACGATGTGTCTGTGGAGGCTATGACCCCGATGTCGCTAGGGCGTACAATAACCATAACACACAATGTATGAATCACACTACCCAATCATGCAGCAAATCCTGCGCATATCGTGCACTCATGTAAGGTAACACCGCCTAATAAGGGTCCCTTAAACAACCTGTCCAAAGGCATATGCTATGATCAGTCACTTCTCATATCAAGCATACATATGATGCGTATGATCATGAGTCATGGAACTATACTAAACATGTTATAATGAAATAAACTATCCTTACAATGAAAATGGGCCTGAACGGCCTATACACAATAAGTACGGGCCTAATAATGGGCCCTAAGGAGAGTCGTAATGTGGACATCCAACCAGCATTACACTCACAATGTGGACGTCAAACCAATATTGCTCCCAAGGCACGATTATCGTAAACATCGTTACATAATCCGTATTGGGCTCACACATTGCAATGGACCTTAGGTACATCCCATTAGGCCTTAAATACATCAAATGGGCTATATCATATGGGCCTTTTATTCATCAAATGGGCCACATCAATGGGCCACACTAATGGGGCTTATGTGCATTACAATGGGTCATAACCCGTGAGCCTTAGATTGCATCAAATGGGCCTAAACTCATGGGTCTTATATGTAACAAATGGCTACACCAATTGGGCCCCATACGTACATTAAATGGGCCTCAACCCATAAGCCCTACTACATCTCCATGGGCCTTAATCCATGGGCCCCCAAAATATCAAATGAGCCTAATCCCATGAGCCTTGGAATACATCGTTCTGATTCAATCCCATGGGCCTTACAATATATCAAATGGGCCCTGACCCATGGGCCTTACAAAATGTTTATTTCCATCCAAACTATTCATAGGGACACATGGCCTAGGGCCCACTGTAATATTTGTTTGCAATCTATTACGTTCAAAAGGTCATATGGACCTTGGGCCCACATATATAATATGTATAGTAATATACATACATTATAACTACAACAACAACTTATACATTAAGGGCATGTATGTATATAATATATATATATATATATATATATATATATATATATATATATATATATATATATATATATATATATATGTAAAGCTGTTGCTGCAGCCCTTTAAGCATTTAAAAGGGAACAGAGGTGGGTCCCATATAGGGCCCACCACAACTAATATATATATATAAAATATAATATATTATATATAATATAATATAATACATAGTATATAGGGTATATCCAACGTCCAGATGGACGGCTGGACATACACCTACATCATGGTGGCCCACCTTGTGGACAGCTTGGATGACAAATAAACATCACGGTGGGGCCCACATGCAGGGCGTGGGCCCCTGACGTCCGCCGCCCAACGCTGCACGCAACAGCGGCTGCTGCTGCAGCTCATCAGAGAAGAGGCTATGCCTCTTGTTATTTTTTTTAAAAAATATTGAAAACCCATTTTTCCAGGGTTTTTGGCACCTAGAGCCCGCAACAAGGAAATTCACCCCGTCCATTGGCTTTCCTGGCTCGTAATAGATCCAACGAGTCTAATAAAGGATATTTTTTAATGTTTAGAAAATAAAATAAAATAAGAAAATGATCTTTGAAAGGTAATGATGAAATCTTCGACGCTATGGCCCACCAGATCTTCTAATCAACCCCAATTCTTGGCTCAACGCCTAAAATGAGATGGGTAAGAGGATGGATGGCTTGGATTTCATACATACGTCAAGGTGGGGCCTATACTAGTGGCCCACCCCAAAAGGCTTCTTTTCTTCTTCCGTTTTCTTTTTTTTTTATATCCAACGGTGTCCAGGGAACGTCCAGCGTCCCTGTACACAATATGTGCATTGAAGTGGGCCCCATCTATAGATTGGGCCACCAAGGAAAGGGGTTGGAGGGCATGGGTAAACACATACATCCAGTAGGACCCATCCAAGTGGGCCACACGGCCACACCAGCATAAATAAATTAACATAAAAATGAAGAGAGAGAGAGAGAAATGGAAAGAGAGTGGGACACGCGTGTGATGGAGGGACCCCGACATTATGGGCCCTCCCTTGTAATGAATCATACATCAAGTGAGCCCTAAAGCATGTGGGACCACCAAAATCTACAATCAATGGTGGAGATCCTTTCCCCACCAATATGGACGGTCTAGATGACCTTCCTATTACAATGAAATAAACATCATGATGGGGTCCATGGAGAATGGCCCCATCTTGGATGATCATGATGATCAAAGTGGGCCATCGGCCACAACTTAGGGTCCCAAGTGAGATCCAAACCATTGATCGGTTGGCCTCACTTGGCCCATCTTAAAAACGTGAAAAACTACTAACATCAAGCACCCACCGTCCGATCTTCTTGCTCCTATGGGTTCCTTAGCACCTTAGCTTTGATTTAAATGGGTGAGATGAGGAATGGATGGCGAGGATTGAAGATCTTGGGATGGAGAGGTGGGCCACACTTGGAGTTTTGAAAGAGAGAAAGAGGCTCATACGTATGGAGGGTTTTTGGTTGCTTGGAGTGGATTTAGAAAATGAGAAAGAGAGAGAGAGTTGTAAAGGGAGAGAGAGATGGGTGATGGATGGATGGAGTGATAGATGTGTGTAAGAACTTTTTGACTTTTGTGGCCTTTTGTGTAAGAAAGACATGGGTTTATAAGAGAATTTTTGACTTTGGAGGTTTGTTTGGGAAAAGGTGAAAGGTGATGTGTACTTGACATGTACTTGACATGTGATGGATTGATTGATTGATGTGACACCTCATAGAGATTCTCTTGGGTCTCGCAACGCGCGACATTTTTCTCGCACCAAACATTGGCCCACAACTCTTGACCAGGTTGAAGGTTGCCGAAATTCGACTGGTAAGACCGCGGAAGTCTAAGAAACGGTACGGTCTAAGATACGGGTCTTACAGCTCTCCCCTCCTAATAAAAATTTCATCCTTAAAATTTACACAATCATCGCAACTAGGCATAACTCATGAAGAAGAAGAGACATAACATCACTATATAAAACCAGAGATAGCATATAAAATATACCTCATGATCAACCATCAAAGAGATGAGGATAACGCTCTCGAACCTCAGCCTCGCGCTCCCAAGAAGCCTCCTCTATAGAATGGTGACCCCACTGAACCTTCACCAATGGAATGACCTTGGTTCTGAGGACCTTCTCCTTCAAATCAAGGAAACGGACTGGATGCTCAATGTAAGAAGTGTCCTCACGAACCTCTAGTGGCTGCCAATCAATAACGGGAACTATATCTGACCCACACTTCCTCAACATAGAGACATGGAAAACGTTGTGGATGCCAGACAACTGCGATGGCAAGGTAAGCCGATAGGCCACGGTGCCAACGCGCTTGGTGATCTCAAAAGGTCCTATGAATCTTGGGGCAAGCTTGCCCTTCACCCCAAATCGAACTACGCCCTTCATGGGCGAGACCATGAGATACACATGGTCCCCTACATCAAACTCCAAGGGACGACGCCGACGATCAGTAAAACTCTTCTAGCGGCTCTGAGCTGTGTGCATCCTCTGCCTGATGATATCAATAGCCTCTGACGTCTCCTACACAAGCTCGGGACCTAGGAGACGACGCTCTCCAACCTCGGTCCAACAACTCGGTGATCTGCATGGTCTGCCATATAGTGCCTCAAAAGGAGCCATGCCGATGGTCGCCTGATAGCTGTTATTATATGCGAACTCAGTCAATCGCAGATGCTCATCCCAGCTACCCCCAAAATTAATCGCGCAAGCCAGAAGCATATCCTCAAGGATGTGGTTGACCCTCTCGGTCTGGCCATCGGTTTGCGGATAGTACGCGGTGCTGAGATGCAAATCAGTCTCCATCGCTCGCTGGAAGCTCCCCCAAAACTGAGACGTGAACCTCGAGTCTCGGTTAGAAACGATCGAGACTAGAACGCCATGCAGTCTCACGATCTCCTCGATGAATAATCTCGCAAGCCGGTCCATAGACCAAGTCGCACGCATCGCAAGGAAATGTGCCAACTTTTTCAGACGATCCATAATGACCCAAATGGCATCATGACCGTGCTGAGTCCTCGGCAAACCCATAATAAAATCAGTCGACACGTGCTCCCTCTTCCACATCGGGACACTCAACGGCTGCAATAGACCAAGTGGTCTCTGATGGTCGACCTTGACACGCTGGCACGTGTCACACTAGGCCACAAAACTGGCGATCTGGCGCTTCATCCCCGCCCAAAAATACTGTCGCCTCATGTCACGGTACATCTTCGTCGAGCCCAAGTGGATAGAAAACCGCGATCGATGTGCCTCGGTTATAAGATCTCTGCGCAACTCTGGAATATCCGGGACACATAATCGGCCTCTGAAGCAAAATCCACCGCCTGTACCAATCTGCCAATCTGCTTGACTCTCAGATGACGCCTCAGCCATATAACTCTGCAACGACTCATCAGCCTGTTGAGCCTCGATCACCCTAGCGACAAGAGAGGGTTGAATCGACAGGCTCAATAACTGTACGATAGAAGACTGTAGGCCGAACTCAAAATCATACGCTGCGATATCCTCAAGCATCCGCCACTCCTGAATCATCATATGCGCCACTAGGCCTTGTGGCTGATGGCTGAGGGCATTTGCCACCACGTTCGCCTTACCCGGGTGGTACTGGAGATCGAAATCATAGTCTTTCAGGAGCTCCATCTAGCGCCTTTGTCTCATATTCAACTCAGACTGCGAGAAGAGGTACTTCAATCTCTTGAGATCAGAGAAGAGCTAGAACCTAACCCCATAAAGATAGTACCTCTACACCTTCAGTGCGAAGACAACTGCGGCTAGCTCTAAGTCATGCGTGGGATAGTTCAGCTTATAGACCTTGAGCTGATGAGACACAAGGCCACTGGTCTCCCGTGCTGCATCAGGACAACACCCAAATCAATATGCGAGGCATCAGTGAATACAATAAAACCGTCACTCCTAGAGGGAAGAGTGAGGACAGGAGTGAACGTCAGAGGGTCCTTCAACTCCATAAATGCTCGCTCGCAGGCGTTACTCCAAATAAACTCTGTACCCTTCCGAGTTAACCTGGTCAGCGGGGCAGCAATACGAGAAAAGCCCTCAATGAAACGCCGATAATAGCCCGCCAAACCAAGGAAACTATGGATCTCTGTCGCAGTCGTGGGCTGGCCCCACTGACGCACTGCCACGACCTTTGAGGGGTCCACTGCGACGCCCTCCCTCATCACCACGTGACTGAGGAACTTCACCTCCTCCTACTAGAACTCGTACTTCTCCAGCTTGAAAACTATTAATATGTATACTAATATACATACATTATAACTACAACAACAAATTATATATTAAGGGCATGTATGTATAATATATATATATATATATATATATATATATATATATATATATATATATATATATATATAAGCTATTGCTGCAGCCCTTTAAGCATTTAAAAGGGAACAGAGGTGGGTCCCACGTAGGGCCCACCACAACTAATATATATAATATATAATATATTATATAAAATATAATATAATACATAGTATATAGGGTATATCCAACGTCCAGATGGACGGCTGGACATACACCTACATCATGGTGGCCCACCAGGTGGGGCTGGAATCCACTGGCCGTCCAGCTGCTGATGGACGGCACTATTAAAATGCATGCATCAGGTGGGCTCCACCGTCCAGGCGGACGGTGGAGGTAAATCGCATGTATTACTGTGGGTTCCCATGTGGGGCCCAATGTAATGTGTAAATGCCATCCAACCTGTTGACAAGGTCACACGGACCTGTGTGAAGCTAAAACACAAATTTCATCTTGATTCAAAACTTCTGTGGCCCCAGAAAAGGGTCTAATGGTAGAGGTTCAATCCCACTATTTCTTGTAGTGTGGGCCACCCAAGCCATGGATGGGGCTGAAATTTGGAGGGGGCCCACTACTGGGGGTGGCCCACCTTGTGGACAGCTTGGATGATAAATAAACATCAAGGTGGGGCCCACATGCAGGGCCGTGGGCCCCTGACGTCCACCGCCCAATGCTGCAAGCAGCACCGTGCTACTGCTGCAGCTCTTCAGAGAAGAGGTTATGCCTCTTGCTATTTTTTTTAAAAAAATATTGAAAACCCACAACAAGGAAATCCACCCTGTCCATTGACTTCCCTGGCTCGTAACAGATCCAACGAGTCTAATAAAGGATATTTTTTCATGTTTAGAAAATAAAATAAAATAAGAAAATGATCTTTAAAAGGTAGTGATGAAATCTTCGACGCTATGGCCCACCAGATCTTCCAATTAACCCCAACTCTTGGCTCAACGCCTAAAATGAGATGGGTAAGAGGATGGACGGCTTGGATTTCATACATACGTCAAGGTGGGGCCTATACTAGTGGCCCACCCCAAAAGCCTTCTTTTCTTCTTCCATTTTCTTTTTTTTTTTTTTATTTCCAACGGTGTCTAGGGAACGTCCAGCGTCCCTGGACACAATATGTGCATTGAAGTGGGCACCATCTATAGATGTGGGCCACCAAGGAAAGGGGTTGGAGGGCATGGGGAAACACATACATCCAGTGAGACCCATCCAAGTGGGCCACACGGCCACACCAGCACAAATAAATCAACATAAAAATGAAGAGAGAGAGAGAGAGAGAGAGAGAGAGAGAGAGAGAGAGAGAGAGAGAGAGAGAGAGAAATGGAAAGAGTGTGGGACACGCGTGTGATGGAGGGACCCCGACATTATGGGCCCTCCTTTGTAATGAATCATACATCAAGTGGGCCCTAAAGCATGTGGGACCACCAAAATCTACAATCAATGGTGGAGATCCTTTCCCCACCAATATGGACGGTTTAGATGACCTTCCTATTGTAATGAAATAAACATCATGATGGGGTCCATGGAGAATGGCCCCATCATGGATGATCATGATGATCAAAGTGGGCCATTGGCCACAACTTAGGGTCCCAAGTGAGATCCAAACCATTGATCGGTTGGCCTCACTTGGCCCATCTTAAAAACGTGAAAAACTACTAACATCAAGCACCCACCATCCGATCTTCTTGCTCCTATGGGTTCCTTAGCACCTTAGCTTTGATTTAAATGGGTGAGATGAGGAATGGATGGCGAGGATTGAAGATCTTGGGATGGAGAGGTGGGCCACGCTTGGAGTTTTGAAAGGGAGAGAGAGGCTCATACGTATGGAGGGTTTTTGGTTGCTTGGAGTGGATTTTGAAAATGAGAAAGAGAGACAGAGTTGTAAAGGGAGAGAGAGATGGGTGATAGATGGATGGAGTGATAGATGTGTGTAAGAACTTTTTGACTTTTGTGGCCTTTTGTGTAAGAAAGGCATGGGTTTGTAAGAGAATTTTTGACTTTTAAGGCTTGCTTAGGAAAAGGTGAAAGATGATGTGTACTTGACATGTACTTGACATGTGATGGATTGATTAATTGATGTGACATCTCGTAGAGATTTTCTTGGGTCTCGCAACGCGTGGCATTTTTCTCGCACCAAACATTGGCCCACAACTCTTGACAAGGGTATCGCCTCGGTGCGCAAGTCGCGGCATCGGAACTGCAGCGATGGCGCGGTCGCTATGGTAATGGTCTTGGGTCGAGTTGATACGGGTTGACGACATTTGAATCAGAGTCGCACGTAAATATCGGTTAAGGGTCGAAGGTTGCCGAAATTCGACCGGTAAGACCGGAGAAGTCTACGAAATCGTACGGTCCAAGATACGGGTCTTACAGTATTTTTCTTTATTATTCTTTGAACAGTCGAGCTTATAGGGTTCTAAATAAGAGAACTGGTGTGATTCAAGAGTCCATCAATGTGGTCATTGATGATCATTTGAATACACCAGCCCCAAGTTCAGATGATGATGAAGCTCTTATTATTGACAATCAAGATACTCATCAAGTTAAAAAGAATTTGAACTAAGGACTGTTAAATATCATCCAACCAATCAAATACTTGGAAACCCTCTCACTGGAGTTTGTACTCGTAAACAACTTGAGAACATATGTAATTATATTTTTTTTACATCACAAATAGAACTGGTCAATGTAAAAGAAGCACTTTCTGACGAAAATTGGATTGTTGCTATGCAGGATGAACTTAATCAATTTGTTCGTAATGATGTATGGTATCTTGTTCCTAGACCTAAAGATAAACACATTATTGAAACAAAATCGATCTTTAAAAATAAGTCTGATGAGATTGGAAATATTATACGAAACAAGGCTAGACTAGTTGTACAA
The DNA here is from genome assembly GCA_037074715.1 of Magnolia kwangsiensis. Taxonomy (NCBI): domain Eukaryota; kingdom Viridiplantae; phylum Streptophyta; class Magnoliopsida; order Magnoliales; family Magnoliaceae; genus Magnolia; species Magnolia kwangsiensis. The sequence continues at coordinate 120,188,761 of CM073571.1, read as the reverse complement.
GGGTACACTCAGATTGAAGGCATCGATTACGATGAAACCTTTGCTCCAGTCGCTCGTCTTAAATCAATCAGACTTTTTATTTCCATCGCATACTTTAAAAAATTTAAGATTTATCAAATGGATGTAAAGAGTGCTTTGTTGAATGGCGATTTACATGAAGAAGTGTATGTTGAACAACCTTCAGGGTTTGAAGACCCTAAGTTATCTGACCATGTATTTCGTCTCAAAAAGGCTCTCTATGGTCTAAAACAAGCACCCAGGGCATGGTATGAGAAATTGACTAAATTCTTGCTTAGGAAGTGTCGATAAGACACTTTTTGTTAAGAAGTTTAACAATGATATTTTGATGGTTCAAATATATGTTGATGATATTATTTATGGATCTACTTGTTCTAATATGTCTATTGAGTTTGAAAAGTTAATGAAATCAAGGTTCGAAATGAGCATGGTTGGCGAACTTAATTATTTCCTAGGGTTGCAAGTAAAACAACAACCTGATGGAATTTTTTTTTCGTAGACCAAATATGCTTCAGACTTGGTTAAAAGGTTTGGATTTGAGAATGGTAAGAACTTTGATACTCCTATGAGTACAACGTTATGACTCTCAAAAGATTCTATAGGCAAAGATATAGATCCTAAACTATATCGTAGTATGATTGGTAGTTTGTTGTATCTTACTGCAAGTAGACCTGATATTGCATTAAGTGTTGGAATTTGTGCGAGATATCAGTTTAATCCTAAGGAATCACATCTTACTGTTGTTAAATGGATTATTAGATATGTCGCAAGTTCTATAAATTTGGGACTTTGGTATCCTTTTGATACTAGTGTTCAATTAGCCGGGTACTCAGATGCTGATTGGGCCGAAAATATTGATGATAGAAAATCAACCAGTGGTGGTTGTTTTTACATTGGAAATTGCTTAGTTTCTTGGTTCAGCAAGAAGAAAAGCTCAATATCGCTCTCCACTACTGAGGCTGAGTATATTGCAGCTGGATATACATGTACTCAACTAGTTTGGATGAAACGCATGCTTGGCGATTGTGGAATTAATCAAGATTCAATGATCTTACATTGTGATAATTCCAGTGCTATAAATATTTTCAAAAATCCAATCCAGCATTCACGTACAAAGCACATTGACATTAGGTATCATTACATACATGACTTGGTTGAAGAAAAAGTTATTTCCTTGGAGTATATACCAACCGAAAATCAACTTGCTGTTATATTTACTAAACCGCTCGATAAAAGCAGGTTTAATAAATTGAAATTTGATCTTAGTATGTGCATTTTACATTGAGTATACTTCCTTGCATGTATCATAGTGTATTATATTTAATATTCTTCCTCAACAAGATGTTAATATGGATGAGATTTTTGATGAGATAGAATCTGATTCACCAAATGATCTAGATTATGATCCATCTGGTTTTGATGCACGCCTTCGTGCATTGGAAGAAAAGGTTGATAATATGAATATAGCCCATGATATGCAATTTAAGTACATGCGAAAATATCTTCGTTGCATTAATAAGGGGTTATACCAGATTGATCCGACTACCCCTGCTCCATCCTCTGGATCAGATTAGGTGAATCATCTTCTGGATAGTACAACATTATATTTTATTTTGGATATGTATTATGGATTATGGTTTGATAACATTGTCTTTTGGATATTGTATTTTGGATTATGGATTATGACTTGATGCTTCAGGATTATATTATGTCCTTTCATATCTCTTTCTCATTATCTGCTTATTCCTCTATATGTTCTCCTTCCTATTGTGCCTTTCCCTTGTCATTTTGTGACAAAAAGGGGGAGTAGTAAGAGTTAAAGCTTAAAGGGGGAGTTGTATGGAAAGGAGGAGTAATTTGTTTGAATTGATTAAGAAGCATATGTAGATGAGAATATGTAGTATTGATGTTATTGATTATTTTCATGAGCAGTACTTGTATTACTCAGGGAGAGTAGAGTGATTTGTGATTTTATGGCTCATGATTCCTTATTATCTTTTATGCTATGTGATTTGTCACAAATTTGACAAAGAGGGAGATTATAAGTGCTATGATTTCATATCCCTTTGGTTGTCAAATTTTATGGTGCCAAAACCTATATCTGTCTTGTATATCTTGTGTTTTATGTTTGAAGACTATTCATTACATCGCATTTCAAGACAAGATCTTAAATGAAGAAAGTTTACAAGATATGGATGAAGAATTCAAGAATTGAAGTCTTCAAGTTTGCATGTTCAAGATTCAATCAAGTTCAAGTATATTAGAAGAATTTGTTAAGTCAAGATCAAGCTCAAGAAGGCCTACTACAAGTTTTGTATATTCTCAAGCTTCTCTTAAGGGTCATCTGAGTGTTCACATTTTTAAGTCCAACTCACTTTTAAGGTTAGTTTGACCTTAGATTGACCTTAGGATGAGCTTTACAGTAGGTCATTCTAGATACATAACTCATATATTTTAATATGCTTGTTTGGACTGTTCTAAGACCAGTCCTAGGGACTTCAAGACCAGTCCTAGCTCTGCTACGACCAGTCTTAAGTTTTTCAGGACCAATCCTAGGTTGTTGAAGATTTTTGGATCTTTCTGGCTATCCTATGACCAGTCCTGGACATCCTACGACCAGTCCTAAGAGTTCCACGAATCATCCTTCGACCAGTCGTAGTTCTACGACTCAAACTCCAGCAAGCATTTTTGGGGTCCTACGACCGGTCGTAGGTGTCTCACGACCAGTCGTAGGTGGTCCACGACCGGTCGTAGACCACCCAGGACCGGTTGTGGAATAGAAAATCCAATCCCGCGGAAATCTTTGAAAATCTTTGAAGATACGACCAGTCCTAGGATCCTAAAATCAGTCGTAGATGGAATTTTTCAAGCTATAAATAGTGCACGAACTTCAGAGTTTTAGCAATTCAATTCAACTCTTTTCAAGCAATCCTTAGGCTATTCCAGAGGACACTTATGATCATTCCTTTCTAGGATTGAGTCTTAAGTGTTGCTCACCCTTTGAAGTCCTTAAAGGAGGCCTCCGGTGGGAGTGTACCTTGTGGGTGCATTATGTGGACCCTTACTCTGTGGCGAGCATAAACATCCAGGTGTGTTGTGTGGACCCTTGCTCTGTGTGGGCATAAATATCTGGTTAGGAGTGCACCAGCAAAACTCCAGGGTTAGAGGTGAACCGAGTAGAAACCTCCGTGTAAAGGTTGAAGGTGAACCTGATTTAAAACCTTAGGTTTGAGGTGAACCATGGGAAACTTCCTTAGTGAAATCCGGTACACTCAAGGTTGAGTGTGGCAGCCGGGAGTGGAGTAGACAAGTTGTCGAACCACAACAAAAATGACTGTGTTTGCGATTGCCTTGTTTGTGTGATTTTCTTTACTATTTTAATATCTGAATGTTTGAAATCACACCTCACACACATACACAGTCATATCCAACATGAACTAAGTTCTATATTACTATCTTTTGAATAGTTTGTGATTAGACCCTCTACTCGGCTTGGAAGCTAGTAGAGTTATATTTGAGTAATCCTGATAATTGTATATCTGATAGGATTAGTGCAATAGGATTTTTAAATACAATGTAAAACTTTAAATAGTCCTATTCAACCCCCTCTAGGACATATTGGCATATTCCTACTTCAACTCAAGCTATCTTCACCGCTATTTCAGTGTGTACTGACATGGGTGTGGACTGACAGGTGGGGTCCATGGGACGCACCCACGTTACCCATCCATTTCGGTGGGCCACAACAATGTATGTTTTTTATCCAAACCGTCCACCATTTCTAGACGGTGGAATCATGCACGTGTGGGACCCACCCAGCTACCTTTCTCACGTGGCAGGTTGTGTGAAGGATACCTTGTTGCAACACAAAGGTCTTGGCATCGATTTCTTAGTGGGGGGTGGCTAATTGTGCAGTGTACGGTTGGGTCCATGGGACTCACCTACATCGTCCATCCATTCTGATGGGCCACACCATCAGGTGTGTACGCATCCAAGCCATCCACCATCTTTGGATGGTGGGACCCACTCCCATGTGTGGGGCCCTTCCCTGATGCCTGTATGATTGTGACCGTCCAGGCCATGGACGGCTTGGATGTCTGAAGTGTGTATACAAATATATTATATATATATATATATATATATATATATATATATATTATATTATGCATTATATTATATTATATAATATATATTATATTTAATATATATGTTGTGGTGGGCCCTACGTGGGACCCACCTTTACCTCCTTATAACAGCAAAAGCTGCACGTGTATATTAAATATAATATTATATATTATCTTACAAAAGATCTAAGGGTGGAACCCACGTGGAACCCACCTATTTTTAAGGTAGAAATGCTGCTCGTACAACAGTTCTCTCTCTCTCTCTCTTTCTCTCTCTCTCTCTTTGAATGTTAGTAGTCTGTAGGTCCCATATGACGTGTGTGTTAGACAAGCCATCCATCCTTTCTGACGGTGGGCCATGCATGATGAATGGGTTTTACACGATTGCATACATCTGTTTTGATGGTGGGACCCACTACCATATGATGACAACAAGTTCTGTGGGTCCCACTACTAAGGAGGTTTGATATATTATATATGTATATATATTATGTATTATATTACATAATATATATATATATATATATATATATTATTATATATACATAATGGTGGGCCCTACTTGGGACCCACCTTTGCCTTCCTAGTGCAGCCAGGTACCTGTACAGCAGCTATCTAGTTGCCTCTTTGCTGGCCACAAGCCTGCAGGCCCCGTATTGACGTATGTGTCTTATCAACAGCGTCCATAGTTTAAACGGTGGGGCCCACCCTAATGCATGTGTTGAACCCATGCCATCCAACCATTGTGAGATCATTTTACCGCATGGGGAAAATAATGGTGAGCCAAATCTAAAGTTTGAGTGGACCCCACCATTTAACTAGTGGACCATGACATCCACCGTTCAACTTCTAAGGGCAACAGTAGTTTTCAAATTAGTTGGTATTTATTTTCATTTCATCTATCTCTATGTTAACTTTTGAATAGGTCGGATCTTAAAAATATGTGAGGGTGGGCCTAATTTGATATACCTAAGACCATTTGACTTACCCTAATTGACTCGGCCCATTTGATCAACCCATATGATTAGGCCCATCTTGATGTAGTTATGGCCCATCCGTTGAGGCCCACCTTGATATATGTGAAGCCCATGTTATGAGGCCCATTTAATGTATATAAGGCCCAATGAGACGTATGTAAGGCCTTTGTGTGGGCTGAATGTAATGTATATGAGGCCCATTCGATGTGAGATCCTACAATGATGTATGTGATGATGTTTGCGATGGCCGTGCCTTGGGAGCAATGTTGGTTTGACATCCAAATTGTAAGAATAATGTTGGTTAAATGTCCGTATTATGATTCTCCCTAGGGCCCATCGTTAGGCCCATACTTGTAGACCGTCTAGACCTATCTTCATTATGAACAAAATCCATCAACATATAACATGTTTAGTATAGTTCCATGATTCATGATCATACGCATCATATGTATGCTTGATATGATAAGTGGCTGATCATAACATATGTGTAACGTCGTGAAAATATTCGTATGAAGACCCGAGTACCACCTCGAGCAGAAATCCTTTAGAAATTTAACGAGAATTAACTAGCGCTAAACTAGATTACCTATGAAATTAGCACTAATCACTTTAAATACAATCTGTAAGACCCTAAACCTATAGAATTAGTAACGCTACATTACCCTAAAATCTAGGAGTAAATTCTAAAACTATTTGCTCTAAGGAGCATTTAGAAACTCCGTATTGGACCTGGACCGCACATCGAAAGTCCGATAGTGATGAACTCAAACAATTATGATCACCTAGTTGGACTTGACAATCACCTTAAAATTCAAGTCCATATGATGTCCTGAGACTATTTTATTAAGTTCGGAGTGAAGTGTGTGAGAACGTGAAGGTTTTTATGAAATTAAATATAAATTTCAGTAATCTGAGTCATGTCACTTGCGGACCGATTATAAGCATTCTAACTATTAGAATCTGACCCAAATTTACCCTCGGATCAGGGGAAATGTCCCACACATGCCTATGTACTTATGGCCCTGATCAAGTTTCGGTGACTGTTGAACTAAAACTGGTCGGTCACAGTCGATCTAGAAACCCGATCGGATTGAAAACCTAGCTTGACCTAGATCCAGTATCTGTGAGCTTAAGTCCAATTGCATTCAATAAAGGGACCTCCATAAATGCTCTGTTGGATCGAAATAAGCCTGATTTGGCTATAACCTAAGTATACCTTGGCCATGGGGCTATTTTTGTTAGTTCTGGGCCTATATAAGGGTCTTAAACCCTCTCTCACATATTCCATATGAATTTTCAAACCCTAGCTAAGAAAGAGAGAGCAAGTAAGAGAGAAGTTGGTGATTCATCTTGGGATTCTTCTTAGCTACTCTACGTGCCTATTCCACCTAATCGTATCGCTATACGGGCGATTCTAATTCCATATTTGGGTAAGAAAATCAAACCCTAACCTATTTTAGAGCTTAGAATAGTCTAAGTGTTGATGTAGCTAACCTAATTCATACCTTAGGTTGCCAATCCGCCGTTAACGAAGACTTATCGTCTAAATCATATCCGTTACGCATTTTTCGGTTTAAGGTGCGGACTATATACGTATAGGTTATGGTTTTCAAGACTTTCAATGTCAGATAATGATTTATTACTGACATGGGTGCCATTACACATGCTAAATGCGCTATCTATTTTGTTTTACGTATATGTATAACCTATGTTGTAAATAGAGTATTTCATGTGTTTGTTGAAATGTTTGTATGCATTTAGAATTTGATGTTGTGATTGCCATAATTAATTGTCGTAGGTATATGATTGTAATGTATGCGACAACTCCTTGGCAAAAGGATTTTCCCTAATACGTAATATGACCAACATACGTGATGTATGTTGAAAAGTGTAGTCTAATTGTTTGTAAAAATGTCTGAATAAGTTAGTAGTTAGTAAAGTGTGATTTATGAGGGAGTTGAGATATGAAATCCCAACTACCTTTCTTGTGTGTATGATTTCCCCCATGAACTGTTTAGCTTACTTATTCATGTTAACTATGTGTATGATTTTCTCCATGTATTGTGTATCCATGTTTAAGTTATATTCCTCAACATGTTCATATGATGGTAAAATTTGAGTTAAATATTCACTCTTATGATTGTGCATAGTTGGGACTGTATCACAGTCTAGGTAATCGATAACAGTCCTCAAACTGGTGGGTGAGGTTGTTTTCACCACGCAGGATGTGTTCGATGAATCTGAGTCATACTTGGGATGTCGGCAGTGGTTAGGCCACACGGAGTGCTTATGCATTTCATGTCGATCAACTCAACGTACGCTCGCCCTAGTCGAGCTCATCAATTAACTCGATTGACCTGCTGTATGTTCACCATGTTTAGACGCTACTGTTTGAATCTAAGGTACTAAACTCACTAGTGAAACCCTATTAACCTTGGTACCTCGATCCGCTAAGACTCATGAGCCGGACATGGTGGTATGAGACACCGTGGTCGTCCTGTCAGCCTACGTTGGGGCGACGAGCTTCCCCGTAGTGACCAGTGAGCAAATCAGACTCGTAAGCCAAATACGGTGGTATGGGACACGGTATTCGTGTTGTCGGCCTACACTGATTGGTGAAGAGCCCTCTATAGTGACCTCGAGCATATACTGAGACTGTTTTGAGGCGACAAGCCTTATCGTAGTATCTAGGGTATGATTAGGCTTCTATTGATTGGTGACGAGTCCTTTACAGTGACCTAGAACTATAATATCATATGAGATTTACTAGGACTGACGACCCTAGAATGGATCATTGATTGAGAATTGATATAAGGGAGGTACCTTAGCTTCCCAATCCTGCTGTATGAAAAGGACTAATAAGAACTCGGCAATCACGTCCATGCACCGCATTGCATGTGCTTTGGAGTGGAAGAGCACTTTCAGGTGGTTGCCATGCGCGCCATAAGATGAAGACGCTGAGGGAGTGCAGGCGAGTGCATGCATCATTATGGCATATCATCCTTACATTAAACAGAGTATTTAGGACTTGTTTGATTGTATTACTTTATCATTTCTGCTTGATTGAATTAATAACATAGTTCCACTGAGTTAATCACTCACTCCCACATTCTGGGACAGTGCTTAAATACCAACCGGACTCTGTCTTAGCTGCAGGTGATGGTGATGCCTGCAAGGCAGAGCCGGAGTTCGAGGATGACGAGGAGGCATTCTCATTTATGTAGTATTCAGGCGGGTTCACTTGGACCGTTCTAAATTACCGGGGCTTCAGGGTTTACACTTTATAGAGGATTATTACATTTCATCATATTTATTTTGAAATAAGACCTATACTTATTGACATGGCAGAGCACTCATATTTTGAGAACTTATACTGGTGTATATATGTATTTTAGACTTCCTCTTACATTTTCTAATTGTCTCTAGATTATGATTTGCTGTTTTAGCTTAATCTATTTCATATTTTATGCACTAATATAGACAACATTCATCTATCATAAAAAATGTTACATAAGTGATGTTTTGGAACTCATGAGTTGGGTTATACTCGACCTCCAATTTTCACGGCGTTACAATATGCCTTCGGATTGATTGTTTAGGGGCTTTCGGTTAGGCGGTGTTGCCCCACATTAGCGCTCGATATGCGCAGGATTGCCACATGACTAGATAGTGTGATTCATGAATTTCGCATTGTGTGACATGGTTACTGTACGCCCTAGCGACATCAGGGCTGTAGCCTCCACAGGTGTATCGTGGTTGGCAGGATTGGATATCAAAAATCTTATTCTACATGGGGTGCTATAGATATCCCTGGATAAAAGTCCCTAAACCCTTCCGGTATCAGGAGGTTACTCCAACATCTAGACTGAGTGGGTGCATAAGCGCCGAGTGTCGATTACCATGAGATCGCACTTTTCACTGTATCGTGGTTGGTTGGAAGGGGGTGCGGCCTTACCCGCCCAAGAGGAGAGGGTAAAGCTAGGCTGAGTTTGACCAGATCAAGGAATGGGTCCGCTATCGACGAGCCAGGTCTGATATTGGCAGGTAGATAGTGAGGTCTTTTTCACTCACCTTATTATGAGTAATGGGGCGATAATCTGTCCTAGAGTGTACTAGACCCCGGTTATAATCTAAAGTTGAGCAGTATTGATATGTGGACTTAGATAAGGATTTGTATGCTTAAGTTACATCTCGTATCGCATGGCCTTGGTATGGACGACATTATTCATGCCTTGCATTGCATGACCTTGGTACGACTAATAGTATTCATGGTTCCATTAGCTTATTACGCATTACTTTGATATTGCATAATCATATTACTACCTTGTGCACACACTTTCACCACCCTCTAAGCTTTCCATAAGCTTATGCATGACCGTTGCATGCAGGTGACGTTGGAGCGTAGCAGCGCCGAGGCAAGAGCGCTTTGCAGATCATCTTGGAATTTTTTCATCATTGTATTTTCCTTTATGCTCATTGTACTTGTAAAGTTTTTGATCATAATGAAAATGTAATGGAGTTTTTGGTTGTTGTTTGTGGGTTATGCCTTTGGTTATGCTTATTATGAATCAAACTGATGTTGAAAATCCTCCTCGTACCATCTCAGGATTAGAACATGGCGAACGGGTGATGGGAGTCGAGAATGAGGTTCTACGGAGGCCGTCGGCACTAGATTCGGTGATCGAGAATTTTATGAGCCCAGTTTCTGAGTTTGGGGCGTGAACTTTATGATTTGGGTATACCTGTGGTTATGCTTATTGCGAGACAAATGTACTTTGAAAAATCCCCCTTGTAGGATCTCAGGATCGAAATCTGACATATGGGCGTGACATGTAATGCTACCAGGAGGAGATCTTCGACAAGTTCCAGCTCCGACTGATTCTACTCAGAGCCAACACTTCACATTTCATCAAGATAGGTCAGGGTGACACAACGTGGGTTGGCTCGCATAGAGGATAAGCTGGAGAGACATGATGCACAATTCTCGGCATTGGAGAAAATGGTGTCTAGTGTACAACAAACGGTCCAGCAGCTCGTTGATTTGCTGACGTGTCGTCGAGATGATACGGTGCCTTCCTCCTCTACACCAGCACCATAGAGTCGATTGGTCTCCTGCCTCCACATACAGCGACTACTCATCTACACGTATGGGCATGGGTATCTTTTTGAATGCCCTATGTTCTTTTGTGTGCATGTGGTGGCTAGCTAACATGAAAAGTTTAACAGGTTTTTTTTTTTATGGTTTATGGATATCCTCTACATGAGGAAAATACTTGTATTTTTGTAGGCCCATGGTTGGGCTAGATATTTGGTTGTGTTGGTTTGGGATGGATAATGAAATCTGCAAAGCTTGGAGAGTTTTCACTTTGGATAATTTTTATGGCTGTTTGCTAATTCATATATATTTTTGCTACCATATGTTCTCGATTCTTCTCTAGTCTCTATGAAATGATGGTATAAATTGTGACTGCTCTCTCCTGCATATTCCTCAAAGCTTGAAATTGGATTGTGATTTTTTAGTTTGAAGCTATACTGCTATTTTCTTCAAAAAATCACAGATCTAATTTGACCTGGTATGCATTGATGGTTTCCATGAGTATATTGATGTCATTATCTGTTATACATCTGTCTCTTACTAATTATGCATTTTAGAGATGACATTACCTGTTATGAATTGAAATATTTGGATCTCTATTGATTCTCTCATATCCTTATGTTACAACTTCAGTCAACTAATATTGAGATATTGCCCTGCCCTTTGCTAATGACTGACAAAACGGGGGAGAAAAAATCCCAACACGGAGAAAATTGTGTATCAATATATGAATGGTGGTATAGGTGTTAGGGGGAGCAGCTGCATGAAGACAAGGGGAACAGCTACATATTTTTGTGTTTAAACTTGCAGTAGCATTGTAAAATTGTGTAAAGAGTTATGTACACACAATTTAGGGGGTTTGTCTAGATGTCATTGTAGGATTTCAGGTGTTTTTCCACGTAATTGACAAAAGAGGAGATTGAAAGTGCCCTGTTTTGTCAATTAGCATGAGTGTTGAGTCAGTAAGTGAGCCCCATAGGAAGATCATTCAAGCGTCTGTCTCAACAGGGTCTGTGCTCGAACTTGTCAAAGGTAAAATTATCCTCACATCCCATGACATAAAACACTAGGTATATGAAACCCTTAAAAATGGAAAGAACAACATAGGGTTTAAGGTGTGAAAACTGTTTTGAAAATTAGGAAAATCCCTAAGTTTTCAGCCGTTGTCGATTTATCGATAAGTGATTTGATGAAACCAGACTCCGTTATCGATGTCTTCAATAATTACTCGATGTCATTGAAATGAGGACTTCAGATGTCTAGCAACCAAAATAAATCTTAGACTGAATTATCGATGAATCGATGACATGATCGATATCAATGATTTTTGAATCTCGAGTTCATCGAGACGACTTGATAAAATCTACATCTAGTGAGTTTGTGTCCAATATGTGGTTAAGGAAAATCATGTGATTTTTGATATCTCGAAGGGAGCCTGGATATTGTCGAAATTTAAATCTCGATGATGTCGGATTAGGACACAAATCTGTACAACAAGATTTTAGGTAAGATCTTTCAAAATGTTCAATGTATCGAGAATCACTCGATGATATCAATATTCAAAGATCGATCATATTGAGACTAGGTCGATAGCATCGAATTGGGACACAAAAATGTCCAACAAGTTTATAGGAAAATCCCTTAAAAAGATTGATGAATTGAAACTGGTATCGATATCATCGATATTCAAAACCAGATGACATCGAGGGATGCTCAATGATATAGATGCCTGTTCAGTTCCAAAGACAAGTCTACTCTTAGGTTTTCAAATGTCGAGGAATTAATCCATTGGTCGATGTTATCGGAGTTCGAAATCCGATGACATCGAAGCCTGCTCAATATCCTCGATCTGTTGACAAAAAGGTTCAAAAGCATTTGACAGGTTGAGTTTGTGCCATCGAGCGACCATTCAATGTTATCGAGAGTATACGGTCGATGATATCGAATCCTGCTCGATGATATCGAAGTCTATAAAAAATATGAGTGTTTTATTTCCATTGGAACTTTTTGTCTATTTAATGAAAGCTTGCCTGAGGTTGTTAGTAGATAAAATAGATAGAGCTTTTAAGTGTTTAATTCAGGTCACCGACTCTATGCCCTTTTCTCTTATGAGAGTTCATTCCTCAATCCACCCTCATCATTGATATTCAATATAGTGGATTGGTGATTGAACTTTCGCATTTAAGGATCCTCCAACTATCACTTTAATGGAAAATCATTGAGCTAGGATACCTTGAATGCATTGATGCTTGGAATCACTCTGTCTCTAGTATAGGATAACATTTAATAGAATAGGATTCCAACATAACCTTAACCTAACCTGTTGCCTTACATTGGAGCATTACAAGTGTTGTCGATTAAGGGAGTTGAAGATTCTTCATCATCAAAGGAGGAGATCTTCATCAACATGCTAAATGGAGCTCATCTACTTATCTATAAGTCATTAGAGTCCAGAGACCCTGCTGATCATTCCATTGTGTAGGATTGGGTCATGGGTGATTCTCACCCCTTCCAAGTCCTCATAGGAGGCCTTCGACGAGAGAATACGTATGGGTGTTATGTGTTGACCCTTGCTCTTGGTGAGCATAAACTTAGGTCCTTAGTGTAGGTCTTTTGTAACACCCTGTACTTAAGTTTATGCTCACCAAGAGCGTAGGTTACCCAGTACTCGGGTGTTACTGGGTAACCTAACTTAGCATAAATACAAACCCATCTTATTCAACACCTACGCTCATTCTAATCTGAGTCCAACCGTTAGAAATGATCAACTCCCACATGCCTATATTTTTAGGATTCCAATTCCAACTAGTTTAGGTATAGCACCCTGAATCATGAGATCCACTGTTCAAAGTATCTGTAACATTCTATAGAGCGACCAATCACTTGTCACACTAATAAGATAATTTAGGGATTAAATTAGGCATTTTAAAAGTCCATTTATATAGAACTTAAGACTTCCAGGACTCCTAATAAAGGGTTTTAAATCAATCCAATCGTGGATTTATGAAGCAAACATTATAGCTAAACATACAACTGCAAAGATGAACGTTCGCTCAAAGGATAACTTAATCAGATGATCGGATGAAATATACACCATAGTTGTGAATTAGATTACTTGAGAATCATGTGGAATCATTCATATTAAGACCTGAAGCCAATCCGACCATTAGGTTGGTGGGAATCATTAGTTGACCATGAGATTACGAAATATGGCCACTTACGATTTAAATGAATTAATCTTTCTAACCAAAGCCCTATAGGGGCTGAGAGAGTACTAAATGATGCTGATTAAGATGGGACCCACATATGAAACTTAGAGAAAGATGATAGTGATAATAATAAAAATAATAATAATAACAAATAGATAATATTAAAAACATAATAATGAGGGTATTTAATCTCATAACTACGTATATTAGGCCATTTGACCGATAATCTAGCCACTAAGTTCTACATAAAGCAGTATAGACCCATTGTACGGTAGGTGAAAAGTTTAGATATAATCTGACCATTGGATCGAGGAAAACCCCACAATTTAGGGGTGAAATCTGCATGTATGGCCCACCTAAGCTTTAAACCCGCCCGAGCTTCGGTTAAAGCCCATACTTGGACCCACCAAGTGGAATGAATGATGTGGATTTCTCGAAAGCATCCCCATGAGCCCCACAACCATTGCACGCGAGCACCAGAGGGACTGCACTCGCGGTGCACAGGACCAGGGAACCCGGTCGGAGATGTCTGACCCGCACTTGCCCAAAACGGAGAGAATCTCTCTCTCTCTCTCTCTCTCTCTCTCTCTCTCTCTCTCTCTCTCTCTCGTTGCGTTCACTAGTGGATGGGCATCTGTTTGGGACGTTCGTAGCCCACCACGATCACCCACCTGGGGCATCCAATCCTTCCATCAGCTTCAGGGAGAGGGTCTGACCATAACTTAACTATTATATCAAGTTTCCAGATACGTATGAGCATACAAACCTCACTGTAAAATGACCCTACAAACACACTATATGTAAAAAATAAAATTCGCTGTCACTAGGATGATGTAACACCCTGAAAATCGGGGGTTGTGTATAAACTCAACTCCAGAGTTCCAGACCGTCACTTATGCAACAAAAATGGTTATGATTCAATGTTGTCTGATTTAAAGCATTAACATGAGTAAAAGTATACCAAAACTGCAATTCATACTTCAGATCCAGTGATAAAAGCAAGCGGAAGACTAAACAATATATATATCACTGTATGGAAAAACAAAGTAAATCTCATCTGTCTCCAAAGTATGACTACATCTTTGAGTCTCATATACATGTAAATAAACAAAAGAATAATGTTCAAAATAGTCCCACTGAAGTCTCCTCGATCCAGGTCACCTACGGGAAGCCGTCGTGATACTGCATATACGAGAACTCGTCCTGGTCCTCGTCAATCTCTGGCTCCACCTCCTGGATCTCGTCCTCACCTGCATCTACAACAGGGTCTGGTGGGTGTTGCAAACACCATCCCGTAACGTGGGAATGAGTGATCAACTCAGTGGAATCATAGAGCAAAGATTAGCATGTTCACAATTCAATCACGCGATAATAGTAAAGCAGTAAATCAGACAATCCTAATACTGTTATTAATGCAAGATGATATGACGTGATGCATGCCCTCACCGACGATCACCCTCATGCGGCAACATCTTACGACCGCGGCATGCCACACTCCCTAGAGTGCTCCACATCTTCCAGGCACATGCAATGCTATGGTGATATGATTTCCAAGTTGTTATTAGTCCATTCAAACAGCAGGATTGGGAAACTAAGGTACTTCCCTTGTATCAATCCCAACACAGATCCTGTCTAGGGTCGTCACTCCTAGTAATCTCATACGATGTATATTTCGTAGGTCACTGCAAGGGCTGCCAGGGCTGTTGCTCGCACTCGTTGCACTGCTCCCCCATCACCTTATCAATACAGGCCTACCGTACTCTACTGCAACGGAAGGGTCGTCGCCTCCCGTGGACTCAGAGTACGCTCGCGGTCACTACAAAGGGTTCGTCGCCTGATCAGTGTAGGCCGACAGCTAGAATATAGTGTCCCATACCACCATAATCTGCTCAGGAGTTTAGGTGCTCACTGGTCACTACGGGGAGGTTTGTGGCCCCAGCGTAGGCCGACAGCTCGACCACGGTGTCCCATACCACCATGCCCGGCTCATGAGTCTTCGTGGATCAAGGTACCATGGTTAACAGGGTTTTCAGTGGTAAGTTCAGTACCCTAGGTTCAAGCAGTTATGACACATAGAAGGTGAACATACATCGGCCAGTCGGGTTACTTGACGGGCTCGACTAGCGTGATCGCATCTCAAGTCGAACGACATGAAGTGCGTAAAACACTTCGCGTGGCCTAACCACTGCCGCCAACTCTAAACACGAGTCACGTTCATCGACGCGTCGTTCGTGGCTATGACCAGTCAGCCACGAATTTGCTCGGTTACCGACTGCCTGGACTAAGTCAAGTCCCACACATATATGGAATCACATTAGCAACATATGCAAAGGTATTAGAATTGAAATATAATCATGTGAGCATGTTAACACATGTCATAACATTCAACTTAAGCAAATCTTCAAAGCATACTTTCTATGCATGTAATGCAATCATGCATAAGGTCAACATGTAGGAAATCATTTAGGTCAGCATATTAATCAAGAAATCAATCTCAAACTACTACATAACATCATTTAATTCAATACATACTAATACAAGCATTTATACAAACACATACACTACACACTTAAGTCTACATATAGTATGTCGACCCAAAGTGCGCAACTAGGCGAATCTCTTCGCCAAAATGATTATGCAAGCATTCCTAACTCCCTAATGCGGCGACAAACCATGTCAATCACGTCAGCAAAATATGCATGTAGACCGTACTTCCTACAAATGACTAAAATGCCCTAAATCTCATATTCTTCGTTAATTTACGAAACAGGAAACGGAGAGTATGTTGTACATGTCAAACGGCGATGCCGTCGATAATCTACTATTAAATGACATTAAAAGCGTTGTAAACCGTCAATCAAAGTGTCTAAAATCCTCACCTAGTCTCTTACGGTTGCGGGATTTTGAACGGAGCGTGTACGCTTCGTCTACGGCAGTAGGGGAGCCTGATTTATGGAATACGTTAGCTAACATGTTATGAATCTAAGTAAACCATAAATCAGCAAGTTTTTGGGGTTATTTTATACCTGAAAAAGGGGAGAAATCACCAGCCAGGTGATTGGGAAGAAGTGCAGAAGCACTAGCAGTCGGCGGCTCGGAAGCGGGAAAATTCCCTTCCTCTCTTTCTCTCAAACTCTCTCTCATTTTCTCTAGGGTTTGGGATTTTCGGATGGAAGGGAGAAATGAGGGTTTCAACCCCTTTTATAAGCTTAAAAACGCCGGAAATAGGCTCCGGGACGAAGTTTACTTGGTGCCTATCCATTTCGGGGCTGTTTCGGTTCAAAAACTGCTTTCTGGTGGTCCCCTAGTCGATTGCGATCGGACTTAAGCTCATGTGTACCAGATGTAGCTCGTATTAAGTTTTCAGTCTGGCAGGGTTCGCAGATCGCACGTGGCGGACCAGTTTCAGTTCAGCGGTCACCGCACGTAGATCAGGGCTGAAAGTCTCATGATAATAAATAAAAAATTTTCCTGATCCGAGGGTGTAATCTGGATGAATTCTGACGGTCAGAACGCTTAATACTGAAGCGTCAAGTCGTGTGCCAGATTTGAATTTGAAATTCCAAATCCGTCCCTATTCGCGGTCGCTTCAGTCCGGGTTTAACGAAATAGTCTGTGATTATCGGTTTGACTTGATTTTCGAGATGATTGTCAAGTCCAGCTGGGCGGTTCTAACGGTCTAAGATAGGAGGTATCGGACCTTCGACGCGCGGTCTAGATCCAATTCAAGAATTCAATGTGGTCCAGAGGACAAACCCGCTTAGAGTTTGATCCGAGGTTATAGAGTATTGTAGAGTTGTTTGTTCTACTCGATTTAGGTCTTGCAGAACATATTTAAAGTGATCAGGGACTATTTCCCAGCTACTCTAGCGTCGCGCTAGCTAACTTACACTTATTTTCCAAAGGAATTAGTCCTACGTGATTTCTTTGGCTATGGAATTGGGTTCTAAGCGATTTTTCAGGTGTTTTAGTTGACCCATTGCCTAAGGACGTCTAATCCCAGATTAGCCAAAATCTGGGATGTTACAGATGATAATGCGCGTGAACTCGAATCTGTCCATCCTAGCTGGCATCTCAGCCACCCATCTATTCAGGGCTTCTAAAGCAAAACTAAGGACCGGTTTCAGCTCCTTCCCACGGTTTTGAGAAAACCAAGTAGTAGGATTCGATCCAAGATTGTCCATTCCTTATCCAACGACCCTAACGGAGTTTAAGGCATGATAAAAGGCAACAAGATCTAATAGCAAGGGGCCTTTCTTTGGTTATTGCAGCCACATGAGAAAAAACCCATCGTTTCCTTTGTTCTAGTGAACCGACCATCCTAAACCTCTTCAAGATTCATGAAAACTTATCCACAAGTTTTGTAGGGTCCGTACGGACCATCTGAAGGAAGCAGATTGAAGGCGGTGGTGGTGTTTTCAGATCCACCATCAATGGCAGGCATCTTCTCCACCATTCCAACTGAGTCAGACTTAGTTCGGGATGCCATTTTTTCAGCTCTCACCATCTGATGATGGCGTTGGAAGAGGAAGAAGGAGAAAGAAAGTGAAAGAAAAGCATAAAGAGGAAGAGAAAGGAGAAGAAAGAAGAGAGGAAGAGAAAGGAGAAGAAAGAAGAGAGTAAGAGGGAGCGGATTCTGCTGAGTGCGGCTCTCACTCAACTCGAACCGAGTTGAGGCTAGATCGAGTCAGGTGGCTCTTGGTGTCTGCTGGAGATGTTGAAGGAGGGTCTACTGCATGATTTTTCTAATTCGATCGTGGCTAGCAGATTGGTCCAGACTTTGAAACTCAAGCCCTATCCGTCAGGTAACTATCCCAGCCGAGTTCTGACCAGTTGAGTCAACTCAGTTGATCGATTCTCCCTTATGTTCAGGTCATTTTTAGGAAAGCTGGATCCTTTGATTTCAAACACCATGGCCCATTTTCCCCTTGCTGTAATAGTGGTCAGTCCATCTCACCCAACAATGCATAGCCATGTGGAAAAGAATGGCGAACGACTCGAAACAAGTTTCCTCGCTACGTGTTAAGTGAGCTGGGTTGGGTTTAGTACTAGAGTCCTAAGTCCATGGTCTAGCTGGACATGCAATATGCAAATAGTAGTGGGAAACAAAGGAAATGGCGAAGAAGAAGAAAGTTGAAAGAGGGAGGAGATGGAGACAACTTGGTCCTGACTGAGTCAGCTCACTCGGTCGGGGGCTGACCCGAATCCCTGACCATTTTGGGACCTTACTCAGCCAACAACCTTGTTGGACATGTTAGAAAGAAAGGGATTAAAGAAAAGGAGAAGAAAAGGGATAGAAGAAAGAAAGAGAAAAGGGGAGGTGTTGCTAGTTGTATTGAGTCAAGTTGACTTGACTCAAAACCAGTCAGGGTGAGTCAGCACTTTTTCCCTAAACCAAACCCATGTCAGCGTGTTGTTATCATTGTTGCCACCATTCTATTGAGATTATGAATATTAGAAATGGTTAACCAATGTTGGATTATTTATGCACAAACTAGATGTCATATGCAAGACTGTAATTACTAAGTGGTATTATTGTAGTTATCACCCTTAAATAGTAGCATTAGTAGTGTACCATGATACCTAATATCATAATAGTTATTGGGGTCATGTTAGCTAATGATAATCGCCAGAACCAATGGTGGTTTTGCAATTATCAATATCACTAGTATAGTGAATAATCGTACATCAATTAGCATATTAAATCCTATAAATTATCCTAGACTTGATTAATCTAAACCCTAAACCTATACTTGAAATGTAAATATTAAGTTAAGATTTAGGCCTAATTGTAGATGTCATAATTCATGGTAGATCCTAATATTTGGATTCATTAATAATAACAATTAATATTAGCATTAGAAAATATTCATAATTTTCCTTATGGGATTAGTGTAATACTTATTAATATAATCATTAGTATTAGTCCTTATTATATTTTCACTGGTAAACATTCCATTATTACTACCCATATTATTTAAAAGATGGTTGATCATTATGAGAATATTGGATAATGATGGTACATCTAAATGGGGACGTACGAGCCATCATTATTAATACTGAGAGATTAATACTCCAAATAGAAATATTACTCAATCTACTGTACAATAATAATGATAATAATAATATTATTAATTTTAGGATTAAAATTATAAAGTCTAAGTTTAAGACTAAACTCTAAGGTAAAAATCCTAATCTCAACCCTAGGTTATAATCTCAACCATAAAAAGTATGTAGAACTTAATCTAACCATACAATTTCATAATTCATGATACGACCTGATCCTAAGGAAGCAAGCACTTAGCGATACTAGGAGGCGGTTCAAAACATAAGGTGATAATTTTTCCCCTTGAGCTTTCCATCTTTCCATTAGCTTAAGTTATAATTTTTATTAGAAATTATAATTGATATCTCTCTCTTATAATCACATGTGTTAGCTGGTGGAAATTGAATTGTTATGTTGCCTGCTTAATGTTTATCTTGTATATTTATTTATGAATTATTTGTGGATTGTTTATGGAACTTAAACTGGTACATCAGTGAGAAACCTCCACTTATAAAAATGTACACCCATACTTAGGATGTAACATGACTGGTTGTAATTGTAATGGACCTTCGGCTTAGTGATTATTAAATGACATTTTAAATTGACCATTGATGTAGGCCTACCATCCAGAGTTGTTGTGTCCAATGGTTTTTAAGGATGGTCTTTATCGTATGGTTTTGATATTCGCCCTATGTGGCATATTTTGATACTCTCCCTACGTAGTTTTGTTTTGGTGTATTCCCTAAATGGACTCAATGTTTTATATTGTGCCACCATGTGATGATAAGCCCAATATACTATAATATGATTGATCACTAGTCGACGGGTTTCCATTAAACATCCTAAGATGGTAGTCTCATGGGTCGGGAATGGTGGTAATGAGACACTATGCCCGAGCCATCGGCCTACGCTGGGCCATGTGCTCCCCATAGTGACCATGAGCTCATTTAAATTGGTTGGTTGCAATTGGACTAATAGCAGATTGGTTAATCATGCATGCATAGCACTTACCAGCATCTATTGCTATTATACGTAATATACAGATTCGCCTGTCTAGATGTTTTACCCAAGGCACCAACCATCATCTATTATTATCGTACATTTCTATCATACGTAACATACAGATTCGCTTGTCTGGATGTTTTGCCCGAGGCACCTACCATCATCTATTTTTATCATACATATTTTCCTATCTGGATGTTTTACCCAGGTCGATGACTGCATGGATGATGACCCCTATGTCTGTATGGATGTTTTACCCAGGACTAATTGCATTTACGCATCCATTCATCTAATAAGACTGCATTTACTTTGTTTTGGTTGTCTGGATGTTTTATACAATTTCTTATCTAATACGGTGGTGTGTAATCTTGAGGGGCATTCACACTGAGTTGGTCACTCATCCATCAAATATATAACCGTATAGGTAGTACAGGTGGCTTTAGTGATATGTATGTTTAGACTTGATGAGGAGTAGGGTACGATTGCCAGGGATGCATAGCTGTATTTTCTCGAAGGAACTGCATAATCTTACGGCTTATATTTATATGCTTTCTTTTATTCTTCATGTATTAAATTCTTGTAAATCTTATACTTATTAAATTCAGAGACATTGATTTGTATAAGTCATTATGGGTAGCTTCTTTAATATTTGAATGATAATAAAATTTTCCTGTATGTCGATTTGTCCACACTACGCTTATTTGCTTACTGTGATGAAGGAAAAAAATGTACACTCAAATTTGACCATCCTTTAATGTTAACACTCTGGTTTTTAGGACACGGGTTCCTGAAAAGTTGGGGCGTTACATCCTTGCCCTGTGTGGCATAAAACCCCTGGTGTTATGTGTTGATCCTTGCTCATGACAGCATAAACTCTAAGTTCCTAGTATGGATCCTTGGCCTGTGTGGCCTAAAATCTAGATGTTGTGTGTTGACCCTTTGCTCCAGTGTCGGGCATAAGCTTGTGTCTCATGGAGACTTGTTAGGTACCTTGTGTAGGTCCTAAAGTCAGCCTTATGTAGGTTGTACTGGTTTGAGGTAAACCTGATTTGAAACCTCCGTTAGTGAGATCAGGTACACTCGAGGGTTGAGTGCGTCCACCGGAAGTGGAGTAGAAACGTAGTCGAACCACTATAAAAATGGTTGTGTTTGGGATTGTTATTTACTTTCAATGCGTTTGTGATTTCTCTGAGTGTTCTCATAATACATTCTTAGATGATTACCTAAAACTAATTAGAATCACATCTCACGCACTGTCACATCCATCATGAACTATGTTCCGCATCTTGTTTATGATTTGACTAGTGTTATGATTAGATCCTCTATTTGGTATAAAAGCCATTAGAGTTACATTAAAGAAATCTTGATTTTTTCATATTAGTTCAAGATAGGGTTGATAGGTTTTAAATCATCATAAAATTCTAAAAAGTCCTATTCACCCCCTCTAGGACATCTTGCCATATTTCTACTTCTACTAAAGTAGTCATTACCACAATTTCAAAGACCTCTCGACAACCACAATGTAGACTAAATCCAAACATGAAGGAAGTGGTTTAGGCCAAGGTTCTTAAGCTATTGGATGTGGGTATCATATGCCCTGTATCCGATAGCCAATGGCTGAGTCCAACTCAGGTGGTTCCCAAGAAGTCCGGAATCACCATCGTAGCTAATGCCAATAATGAACTCGTGCCAACTAGAGTTATACTAGTTGGAGAATGTGCATTGACTACAAGGAGTTGAATACCGTCACGAGGAAGGACCACTTTTCATTGCCCTTTATTGATCAAATCTTCAAAAAGCTAGCTGGTCATTCGTATTACTGTTTCCTTAACAGATATTCGGGTTACAATAAGATCACGGTAGCCCTTGAAGACCAAGAAAAGACCACATTCACATGTCCTTTTGACACCTTTGCTTACCGAATGATGTCATTCGGACTGTGTAATGCCCCTGCCACCTTTTAGTGATGTATGATGAGTATTTTTTCTGACATGGTGGGACAATATCTAGAGGTCTTCATGGATGACTTCTCCATCTTTGGTCCATCTTTCAGTGATTGCTTGGAAAATCTTAAATGTGTGCTGAAGAGATGTGAAGAAAAGAATTTGGTACTCAATTGGGAGAAGTGTCATTTCATGGTTCGTAAGGGAATAGTTCTTGGACATATCATTTTTTTCAAGGGACTTGAGGTAGATAAAGCTAAAATTGATCTTATCTCTATCTTACCCCCACCCAAAAGAATACAAGACGGGAGATCCTTTTTAGGACACGCTGAATTTTACAGAAGATTCATAAAAGACTTTACTCACATCTCTTGTCCTTTATGCAATCTACTTTAAAAGGATATTCCATATGAGTGGACTGAGTAGTGCTGAGAAGCTTTTGCTAAGCTCAAGGATATATTGTCTACCACACCTATTATACAACCACCCGATTGGAACATTCCTTTTGAACTTATGTGTGATGCGTCTGACTATGCTATTGGGGTGGTGTTAGGCAAAAGAAAAAAAAAGAAGCCTTATGTTCCCTATGTTATTCATTATGCAAGTAAGACACTAAATTCAGCCCAAGTGAATTACTTTAATATGGAAAAAGAACTCTTGGACATAGTATTCGCTTTGAACAAATTTAAATCTTACTTGATTGGATCCAAGATCATTATCTACACCGATCATGCGGTACTCAAGGATCATTTTTCAAAGAATGATGCCAAGCCCTGCTTGATAAGATGGATCCTCCTACTCTAAGAATTTGATTTGGAAATAAAAGATAAAAAGGCATAGAAAACGTAGTGGCTGACCACATTTCGAGACTTGACCTACCTGATTCCCTTGAGACAACACCCATAAATGACATGTTTCCTAACGAGCAATTGTTTAAAGTCTCCTACTCACCTTAGTTCACTGATATTACAAATTATCTTACCACGGGTTTCATGCCGACAAATTGGACTGCGCAAGATAAGAAGAAAATTTTCACCGAGGTACGTAAATTCTTCTGGGATGATCCTTATTTATTTAAATATTTCCCAGATCATATTTTTAGGAGATGCGTGCCAAATAATGAACACCAAAGTGTCTTCTCCTTCTATCACACTCAGGCCTGTGATGGTCATTTTTCTACTAAAAAGACCATGGCCAAAATCCTATAGGGAGCTTTTATTGGCCCACTATGTTCAAGGACACTGATGAGTTTTCAAAAGCTTGTGAGCATTGTCAGAAGTTATGAGTATTGTTGTAACATCCCGAAAATCGAGGGTCGGGTAGAATCCCAACTCCCGAGTTCCAAAATGTCACTTATGCAACATAGATAATAATAAATGCATGTCGTCTGTAGAATGGCATTAAACAAGATTTGGATTAAGCCAAAACAGCATATCATACTCCAGAGAAGGTTAATTTTACAAGCGGAAGACTATGATAAATATATAACAATGTATGATTGATTGTAAGTCTCCAGAGTGTGAGCATGTTACCAGGTTAGACATATACATGTATACTCCAAAAATGATAAAAAGGATATACATGAGTGCTCTAAAAATATAAAATGACAAGTGTCATGGCGCCAAATCAACCTCCCTGTAATCCCGTCGGTCAGAACATGCATATAGGAGAAATCTTCCTCATCATCATTAAGTCCGGCTCCACTTCACAAGCAGCGCCATCATCTGTAACTAAAACAGGACTGGTTGGTGTGCGCGACACCGTCCCGTAACGTGGGAGTGAGTGATCAACTCAGTGGAATCATAGAGCAAAGATTAACATGTTATCAAATCAATCACACGATAATAATAAAGTAGGAAATCAAACATTCCTAAATACTGTTGTTAATGCAAGTATGAAATGACATGATGGATGCCCTCACCGACATACTCCCTCATACTGCACCATCTTATGCCCATGACATGCTTACGTTCCTCAGTTCTCCACATCTTCCAGGCTCATGCAGTGCGATATGAATATAATTACCGAGTTGTTATTAGTCCATTCATACAACAGTATTGGGAAACTAAGGTACCTTCCTTATATCAATCCCAACACAAATCCTGTCTAGGGTCGTCACTCCTAGTAATCTCATACGATGTTATATTTATAGGTCATTGCAAGGGCTGTCAGGGCTGTTGCACGCACTCGTTGCTCCTCTCCCCCATCACCTTATCAATACAGACCTATTTATATCCTTAAGACTGCATCAGAACTTGTCGCCCCCATGCGGTGTCAGGATAAACTCAAGGTCATTACAAAGGGCTCATCACCAATCAGTGTAGGCCGACAGCCAGAATATAGTGTCCCATACCACCATAATCTGCTCAGAGTAGGGTGCTCACTAGTCACTACGGGGAGGTTTGTGGCCCCAGCGTAGGCCGAAAGCTCCACCACGGTGTCCCATACCACCATGCCCGGCTCATGAGTCTTTATGGATCAAGGTACCATGGTTAACAGGGTTTTCAATGGTAAGTTCAGTACCCTAAGTTCAAGCAGTTATGACTCATACAAGGTGAACAATCAAAGGTCAGTCGGGTTGCTTGACGAGCTCGACAAGTACGAGTGCATCTCAAGCTGAGCGACTTGAAGTGCATGAAACACTTAGTGTGGCTTAACCACTGCCGCCTGCCCAAAACACGACTTGCCTTCATCGACACGTCATTCATGGCAAATAGAATCTAACCACGAATTCGATCCGTTACCGACTACCTGGACTAACGTATAGCCCAAAGCATTTGTACACAACATCAGTAATCATATGAGAGTAATCGAAATGAATATAAACAATACAAGCATGTTGACACATGTTATAACATACAACGTAAGCAAATCAACCAACACATGCATTCCATATATATATTAAAATCAATTCATGTAGCCAGCATGTTGGAAATCATATACATCAGCATATTAATTGAGAATTCAATCTCAAACTAATTCACAACACCATTTACTCAATACATACAAATACAAACATTTATACAAACACTTAGTCTATACACTTTAGTCTACATAGCGTATGTCGACCCAAAGTGCACATCAGGGCGAATCTCTTCACCAAATAGATTATACATACATATCTAACATCATAACATGACAAAATCACATGGCAATCATTTCAGCAAAATACAGATGTATACAGTATTTCCTATAAATGACTAAAATACCCTAAATCTCAAATTCACCGTACGTATACGAAATGGAAAACGGACAGCATGTTCTACATGTCAAATGGTGTTCTCATCGATAATCTACTATTAAACGACATTAAAGGCTTTGAAATTAGTCAATCTGAGCGTCTAAAATCCTCACCTTTCGCCGTAGAAGTGTATCGGATCGAACAGAAAATCTACGCTTCGTCAACGGCGCTACGGAGACCTAATGTACAAGATACATAAGCTACATCGCTACTTGTATCAAAGGAATCCCTAAAACAGCTATAGGTTAGGGTTTTCTTACCTAGAAGTGAGTTGGAATCACCGGTAAAGTGATTTGAAGGCGGTGCTTTGGTATGTGCAAAAGCTGGAGCAGGTGGCAGGAATTCTCTCCCATAACTCACTCACAATCTCTCTCTTTCTCTCTCTTCTCTTTCTAGGGTTTGTTGCAAATTCGGATGGGAGAGATATGAGAGGGTTTAAAGCCCTTATATAGGGTAAAACCTCACCTAAATAGACTTGGGACAAGGGTATACTTGGATTATAACCAAATCGGGTCTTTTTCGATCCAAAAGAGTGTTTCGGGATGTCCCCTGGCCGAACGCGGTCGGACTTAAGCTCATGTATATCGGATCCTGCTCACATGAAGTTTTCAGACCGGTAGAGTTCTCAGATCGTACGTGGCGGACCAGTTTCAGTTCAGCGGTCACGGAGACTCGATCAAGGATTTTAAGTACACTGACCTGGGTGAGAAATGTTCCCTGATCCGAGAGTGTATTTGGGTCAGATTCCGACGGTCTGAATGATTATAATGATCCCGCAAGCGAAACGTGCTAGATTTATTTAAATCTCATTTAATTTTAAATGAATTTCACTCTTTCTCACACTCCCTGCTCCAGGCTCAATGAAATAGCCTCAGAGCATCGGTTGGGCTTGATTTTCGAAATGATTGACAAGTCCAGCTAAGCAGTCATAACGGTCTGAGATTGCGGATATCAGACTTTTGACACGTGATCTAGATCCAATACAAAGTTTCAAAGGGTTCCTGAGAACAAACCGGTTTAGCGTTTGATCTTGGATTTCAGGGTAACGTAGCGTCAACGATTCTATAGGTTTTGGGTCTCACAGATCGTATTTAAAGTGGTTGATGCTAATTTTGCAAGAAATCTAGTGTAGCGCTAGCTAATTCACGTTAATTTTCTAAAGAATTAGGTTCTAAATGATTTATTTGGCTTTGGAATTGGGTTCTGAGAGGTTACCAAGGTGTTATGGTTGACCAATTGCCTAAGGATGTCTAATTCCAGGTTGACAAAAATCCGAGGTGTTACAATTATCTAGTAGAAATATGATGCCTTTAAACCACATTTTGATCATTAAAGAATTTGATTGTTGGGGCATCGATTTCATGGGAGCATTCTTCCAATCTCATGGAAATCTATACATTTTATTAGTCGTTGACTATGTCACTAAATGGGTCAAAGAGATCCAGTGCCGGAATAATGACCATCGGACGGTCATTAAATTTTTAAAAGAAAACATCTTTTCCCAGTTCCGAATGCCTCAAACCATCATTAGTGATGGAGGTTCATATTTTTGTAATATGCCATTTGCAAACTTAATGAAGAAATATGGCATCTCTCACAAGGTGAGCACTCCATACCACCCACAGACAAGTGGGTAAGCTAAAATTTCTAATAGGGAGATTAAATAAATTTTAGAGAAAACAGTTAACCTTGACCATAAGGATTGGTCAATCTGCTTGACTGATGCTTTATGGGCTTACCGTACAGCCTTTAAAACTCCCATTGGAATGTCTCCATTTAGACTCATTTATGGGAAAGCTTGCCACTTACCTATGGAGCTGGAACATAGGGCATACTAGGCTATTAAGAATCAACATTTCGATTTGGACAACGCTGGCTCACTACGCAAGCTACAATTGAACGAACTTGAGGAGATTCGGAATGACGCATATGAGAACTTGAGAATTTACAAGGACAGGATGAAGGTGTTCCATGATACGAACATCCTTCAGAAATCTTTCTTACCCAGCCAAAAAGTTCTTTTGTACAATTCTCTATTACACCTTTTTTTCAGGAAAACTCTGATCTCATTGGATTGGCCCTTTCATTATTACTAATGTGTATTCACATGGGGCTATCAAGATAAAGAATCCAGACAATGGCAATGAATTCAAAGTAAATGGACATCGATTAAAGCCATTTGTTGAGAAATTCAATTCAGAGGACATGTCCATACCTTTAAGTGATCCTGTTTACCAGGATTGATCTCCTAGTCTGATGGAGGTATAAATAGATTTATCACTTTCATAGGACTAGGGTTGTTTTCTTCCGCTGTTTTAAGATAGTTTTATTATACTCTGTTGATTTAGTTTTATTATACTCTGTTGAGTTTTGTTGAGTGATAACCCATTTTTATGCTGAGATCCGTGGAAAAGCTTCAAATTTCCTTCCTCTAGGTACTATCTTTCCATCACCATTCCCTTTCTTTTTGTTGCCTCATTCACATCACATGCTTATCTCTTGTACATTAAGGACAATGTAGATTTTTGTGAGGGTATGGGGATCAGGTAACCTAATCAGTGTTTTTCTCAGTTTTGAGCAAAAAATTTTGAAATTTTTTCCAATATTTTTACTTGAATTCTATTTGGAAGGCAAGAAATTGTGTAATTAAGATTAATTAGAGTATTATGAGATTAGAGATTGGATGTTAAATTGTAACGCCCGTGAAAAATCCATACTTGGGCTCGAGTACCAACTCGACCCGAAATTGCGTAGAATTCATTCCTTTGGAAAATTTGACTAGGTTAGCTAGTGCAACGTTAGAATAGCTGGGAAATGGTCCCTGATCACTTTAAATACGTTCTACAAGGCCCGAAGCGAGTGGAACTAAGGGTGCTATAATGCTCTAAAGCCTCGGACCAAACTCTAAGCCGGTTTGTTCTCTGGACCACTTTGAATCTTTGTATTGGATCTAGACCGCACGTTGAAAGTCCGATACCTCCTATCTTAGACCGTTAGGACCGTCTAGCTGGGCTTGACACTCATTCCAAAAATCAAGTCAAACCGATTATCACAGGCTATTTCATTGAGCCCGGACCGAAGAGAGTGTGAATAGGGACATAGTTGGAATTTCAAATTCAAATCTGGCACACAAATTTGACGCATCAGTATTAAGCATTCTGACCGTCAAAATACAGCCAAATTACACCCTTGGATCAGGAAAAATATCTATTATATATCACGAGACTTATAGGCCTGATCTTGGTGCGGTGACCGTTAAACTGAAACTGGGCCGCCACGTGCGATCTGGGAACCCAACCGGTCTGAAAACTGGATGTATGCTAGATCTAGTATGCATGAGCTTAAGTCCGACCGCATTTGGCCAGGGGACCTCCAGAAATGCCCTTTTGGACCGAAACGGCCCCGATTTGGTTAGGCACCAAGTAAACATTGTTCCCAAGCCTATTTTGGGAATGTTTTAGGCTATAAAAGGGGTTGAAACCCTCACTCCTCTCTCCCATCCGAATTTGAGAGAAGCCCTAGCTTGGGAGAGAGAAAAAGAGTGAGAGATTGTGAGAGAGTGGGAGAGTTCTTCCCGCCACTTGTGCTACGTGTTGCACTTGCTTAAGCAACACTCCTCTACCGCTTTCCCCGGCGATTCCACCGCAATCCTAGGTAAGTAAAAAACCCTAAATAGTTGGTGATTTGAGTTTTTCTTGTTTCCATAGCGATGTAGCTTATGGATCTTATGTATTAGGCTCCTTACTCGCCGTAGACGAAGCATATACACTCCGCTTCAATTCCCGAGTCTACAAGACACTAGGTGAGGATTTTAGACGCTTTGATTGACGGTTCCCAATACTTTCAATGTCGTTTAATAGTAGATTCTTGACGGCATCGCCGTTTGACATGTACAAAATGCTCTCCGTTTCCCGTTTCGTAAGCTAACGAAGAATATGAGATTTAGGGCATTTTAGTCATTTGTAGGAAGTACTGTTTGCATTCATATTTTGCTGATGTGATTGACATGGTTTGTTGTCGCATTAGGAAGTTAGGAATGCGTGCATAATTAGTTTGGCGAAGAGATTCGCCTAGTTGCACACTTTGGGTCGACATGCTATATGTAGACCTAAGTGTGTAGTGCATGTGTTTGTATAAATGCTTGTATTAGTATGTATTGAATTAAATGATGTTATCTGATACTTTGTGATTGATTTTTCAATTATTATGCCGACCTAAATGATTTTCTACATGTTGACAAAATGCATGATTTCATTACATGCATGGAATGTATGTGCTTGAGGATTTGCTTAAGTTGAATATGCATGGGAAGTATGCCTTGAAGATTTGCTTAAGTTGAAAGTTATAACATGTGCTAACATGCTCACATGATGTATTTCAATTCCAATACCTTGTATAGTAATTCCATAGATGTGTGGGACTTGACTTAGTCCAGGCAGTCGGTAACCGAGCGATTTCGTGGCTGACTGGTCATAGCCACGAACGACGCGTCGATGAATGTGATTCGTGTTGAGAGTTGGCGGCAGTGGTTAGGCCACGTGAAGTGTTTTACGCACTTCATGTCGTTCAATTCGATATGCGATCGCGCTAGTCGAGCCCGTCAAGTAACCCGACTGGCCGATGTTTGTTCACCTTGTATGTAACATAACTGCTTGAACCTAGGGTACTGAACTTACCATTGTAAACCCTATTAACCGTGGTACCTTGATCCACGAAGAATCATGAGCCGGGCATGGTGGTATGGGACACCGTGGTCGAGCTGTCGGCCTACGCTGGGGCCACAAACCTCCCCGTAGTGACCAGTGAGCACCTAGACTCGTGAGCAGATTATGGTGGTATGGGACACTATATTCTAGCTGTCGGCCTACACTGATCAGGCGACGAGCCCTTTGTAGTGACCGCGAGCGTATTCTGAGTTCACGGGAGGCGACGACCCTTCCGTGCAGTAGAGTACAGTAGGCCTGTATTGATAAGGTGATGGGGGAGCGGTGCAACGAGTGCGAGCAACAGCCCTGGCAGCCCTTGCAGTGACCTACGAAATGTACATCGTATGAGATTACTAGGAGTGACGACCCTAGACAGGATCCGTGTTGGGATTGATACAAGGGAGGTACCTTAGTTTCCCAATCCTGCTGTTTGAATGGACTAATAACAACTTGGTAATCATATCACCATAGCATTGCATGTGCCTGGAAGATGTGGAGCACTCTAGGGAGTGTGGCATGCCGCGGTCGTAAGATGTTGCCGTATGAGGGTGATCGTCGGTGAGGGCATACATCTCGTCATATCATCTTGCATTAACAACAGTATTAGGACTTGTCCGATTTACTGCTTTACTATTATCGCGTGACTGAATTGTGAACATGCTAATCTTTGCTCTATGATTCCACTGAGTTGATCACTCATTCCCACGTTACGGGATGGTGTTTGCAACACCCACCAGACCCTGTTGTAGTTGCAGGTGACGATGAGATCCAGGAGGTGGAGCTAGATGATGACGAGGACCAGGATGAGTTCTCGTATATGCAGTATCATGACGGCTTCCCGTAGGTGACCTGGATTGAGGGGACATCAGTGGGACTTTTCTTTTTGAACATTATTCTTTTGTTATGTACATGTATATGAGACTCAGAGATGTAGTCATACTTTGGAGACAGTTGAGATTACTTCGTTTTTCCATACAGTGATATATATCTTGTTTAGTCTTCCGCTTGCTTTTATCACTGGATCTGAAGTATGAATTGCAGTTTTGGTATACTTTTACTCATGTGAATGCTTTAAATCAGACAACATTGAATCATAACCATTTTTGTTGCATAAGTGACGGTCTGGAACTCGAGAGTTGAGTTTATACACGACCCCCGATTTTCAGGGTGTTACATAAATTGTTAGAGCTTGATCATCTAAGTAAAATCTCACTTATAGTTCTTACATTCGAATTGATTAAGAAAATGGTTGAATATCATGTTAATCTAAACCACAAGACACATTCAATTTTCTTTCTTGGAGTGTGTTTAAGTTTCTAATAGTTAGTATGTGGATCATTGTTAGATATTGGGAATTTAGTCTGGAGAATTTTGTCCACCCTAAGAGATGAAAAATCAGTTAAAAAATAGGTGTTTCGAACAAGAAAAAAATGCATCTGATTTGGGGAGATTACTTTATTCAAATGTAACAAAAAGAATACATAGGACAATCATTTTATTATTAATTCTGAGTTTATATACATCCCTTCAATATCGCTTGATTCTAAAATAAATTATTTAATACAAATAAATTGTAACTATCAAAGTTTGTATGTTAAATCTTAAATCTGGCAACCTTTTGACAGCTATTTTGATCATCTCCGAGTACTTGGGAGGAATGTCGATTTGATCGACTAATCTCTCTTTTGAACTTGTCCAAGGAGAGAGCCTAAGTGATGAAGCTTTGGACTTGAATGCCTTCAACGATTTCGGCAGCATTTCAGTCTCTCTTTAGAGCTGATCACATAGTGGCTTGGCTATGCGACCTGCACATCCGTTTTGTCGATTGTGCGGTCAACGCAACTTGCCAAATGGATTACACGATCAGCGTACCCTGAGGCGTAGGTTACATGGTTATGCAACTTGGTGCGAGGGTTGCGCAGTTCGTGCAACTGATCCTTTCTTTTGCTCCTCACCTTCAGGCTTCTTTCAGAATTCTGCTATCATCCAAATGAGAGGGGAAGGGGAGTATTTATAGACTTCCCACAGTGTTAAACCTCAATCTTCGTGACCAAAAACACTCTTTGCTCTCGATTGCACCACCCGCGCAACAGAAAAGCAGGTTGCGCGGTTCGCACAAGGATTCATTCAGTTGTGCTCCCTGCGCAATCAACAAAACTGGTTGCACAGGTTGCGCAATGTTACATTAAATTATGGGACCCACGCAAGGATACCATATGCTTCCTTTCATGAAAAACTGTTTGTGCCACCCGCGTAACTTCTCTAACATGTTGCGTGATCCGCACAACAATATATTGTTACATGACCCGTGAAACCATCAAATAAAGAACTTCATCCTTTCTCTTTCCTCCACTCCTTTCATTTCTGATCTTCCTTCTTTCTTACTAATGACAATTTTTATGCTTCAACAGATGCCCCCTTGATCTGTTCTTTGTTCCCTTGAATCAAAGAATTAGGATCGACCTTCATAGATTTCTACATTTTCTTTGAACTGGTTGCACAGTTGCACAACATGTGCCCGAATACCGTGCCCGGCCTTGCCTCTATAAATACAAGGACTTAGTTCCTTTTGTTAGGTTCTCATTTTCTATAGTGGAGCTCTGGTGAAATTTTTCTTCTCACGCAACTGATACTTATTGCACAACCGTGCAATGATTCTTTCATCGTGCAAGGCTTCAAACAGTTACGCTGCCTGTGCAACCTTCAATCCGTTGCGCAACCTGCGTAACAATCTTATCGTCACGCAAGTCTTCTGACCGTTGCGCTGCCCGCGTAATAACCAATCTGTCGCGTGATCCGTGCAACTGCCACTTCAGCAATTTTTCAGACTTAAACCAAATTTCTTCATTTTCAACATGGCTCGAACTAAAAGAACTTTCATCACCGTCGATCCTCCTTCTGATCAACCCTCCCACCGAGAGCTGCCAAACACTAAAGCTTATCAAACAACAACTCCTCAAGTGACAGAATCACCATCCTCTTCAGTTCAACCCCCGCGTAAGCATTTTAAGATGACTGCTAGACGTCCTGCCTAGATAAAAGAGCCAGTACTGCCCACATTTGACTTTACCTCGCATAATAACTCATTATCATCTCCCATCCATAGGGCCATTGCCATGGGCGATCTAAAAATGCCTCCAAGGCACGGTCGTGAATACGATTGGGACGAATGGCTAAAGATAAAAATGCATTATCAGATAATCAGCCAGAAGCCACCTGCCAGAGAAGATACCCCTCCTCCTTCTAGACCTAAGAAGCATCATCGAAACAATGCCCAGGAATTTTAAAAGAAGATTAAAGAACACAACAGGAAGAAACTCCACAACTCTTAGGAGTTGATTCGTGTTGTTTAGGGTACCATTCATTTTGACAACCCCTACAAGCAAGGCGTCATCACTATTTCGATCAGTATTCATCATCATCACTCCATGATGGTCTGCGAACCAAAGGATCACCTGACCGCAGAAAGACTAGCTGTAAGTGCTATGATTTTGTATCCCTTTGGTTGTCAAATTTTGTGGTGCCAAAACCTATATCTATGTCTTGTATATCTTGTGTTTCATGTTTGAGACTATTCATTGCAATCAAGACATCCCATTTCAAGATAAGAACTTAAATGAAGAAGTTTTCAAGTCATGGATGAAGAATTCAAGTATTGAAGTCTTAGAGTTTGCATGTTCAAGATTCAATCAAGTCCAAGTATATTAGAAGATTTTGTCAAGTCAAGATCAAGCTCAAGAAGGCCTACTACAAGATTTGTATATTCACAAGTGTAACACCCTGAAAATCGGGGGTCGTGTATAAACTCAACTCCCGAGTTCCAGACCGTCACTTATGCAACAAAAATGGTTATGATTCATTGTTGTCTGATTTAAAGCATTCACATGAGTAAAAGTATACCAAAACTTCAATTCATACTTCAGATCCAGTTAAAAGCAAGCGGAAGACTAAACAATATATATATCACTGTATGGAAAAATAAAGTAAATCTCATCTGTCTCCAAAGTACGACTACATCTCTGAGTCTCATATACATATACATAAACAAAAGAATAATGTTCAAAAAAAAGTCCCACTGATGTCCCCTCGATCTAGGTCGCCTACGGGAAGCCGTCGTGATACTGCATATACGAGAACTCATCCTGGTCCTCGTCGATCTCTGGCTCCACCTCCTGGATCTCGGCCTCACCTGTATCTACAACAGGGTCTGGTGGGTGTTGCAAACACCATCCCGTAACGTGAGAATGAGTGATCAACTCAGTGGAATCATAGAGCAAAGATTAGCATGTTCACAATTCAATCACGCGATAATAGTAAAGCAGTAAATCAGACAATCCTAATACTGTTGTTAATGCAAGATGATATGACGTGATGTATGCCCTCACCGACGATCACCCTCATGCGGCAACATCTTACGACCGCGGCATGCCACACTCCCTAGAGTGCTCCACATCTTCCAGGCACATGCAATGCTATGGTGATATGATTTCCAAGTTGTTATTAGTCCATTCAAACAGCAGGATTGGGAAACTAAGGTACTTCCCTTGTATCAATCCCAACACAGATCCTGTCTAGGGTCGTCACTCCTAGTAATCTCATACGATGTATATTTCGTAGGTCACTGCAAGGGCTGCCAGGGCTGTTGCTCGCACTCGTTGCACCGCTCCCCCATCACCTTATCAATACAGGCCTACTGTACTCTACTGCAACGGAAGGGTCGTCGCCTCCCGTGGGCTCAGAATAAGCTCGCGGTCACTACAAAGGGCTCGTCGCCTGATCAGTGTAGGCCGACAGCTAGAATATAGTGTCCCATACCACCATAATCTGCTCATGAGTCTAGGTGCTCACTGGTCACTACGGGGAGGTTTGTGGCCCCAGCGTAGGCCGACAGCTCAACCACGGTGTCCCATACCACCATGCCCGGCTCATGAGTCTTAGTGGATCAAGGTACCATGGTTAACAGGGTTTACAATGGTAAGTTCAGTACCCTAGGTTCAAGCAGTTATGACACATACAAGGTGAACATACATCGACCAGTCGGGTTACTTGACGGGCTCGACTAGCGCGATCGCATCTCAAGTCGAACGACATGAAGTGCGTAAAACACTTCGCGTGGCCTAACCACTGCCGCCAACTCTAAACACGAATCACATTCATCGACGCGTCATTCGTGGCTATGACCAGTCAGCCACGAATTCGCTCGGTTACCGACTGCCTGGACTAAGTCAAGTCCCACACATCTATGGAATCACGTTAGCAATATATGTAAAGGTATTCGAATTTAGACACAATCATGTGAGCATGTTAACACATGTTATAACATTCAACTTAAGCAAATCTTCAAACACATACATTCCATGCATGTAATGGAATCATGCATATGGTCAACATATAGGAAATCATTTAGGTCAGCATATTAATCAAGAAATCATTCTCAAACTACTACATAACATCATTTAATTCAATACATACTAATACAAGCATTTATACAAACACATACACTACACACTTAAGTCTACATATAGTATGTCGACCCAAAGTGCGCAACTAGGCGAATCTCTTCGCCGAACTAATTATGCAAGCATTCCTAACTCCCTAATGCGACAACAAACCATGTCAATCACGTCAGCAAAATATGAATGTAGACCGCACTTCCTACAAATGACTAAAATGCCCTAAATCTCATATTCTTCGTTAATTTACGAAACAGGAAACGGAGAGCATGTTGTACATGTCAAACGGTGATACCGTCGATAATCTACTATTAAACGACATTGAAAGCATTGTAAACCGTCAATCAAAACGTCTAAAATTCTCACCTAGTCTCTTACGGATGCGGGATTTTGAACGGAGCGTGTACGCTTCGTCTACGGCAGTAGGACAACCTGATTTACGAAATACGTTAGCTAACACGCCCTAAATCTGGATAAACCCTAAATCAGCAAGTTCTAGGGTTGTTTTGTACCTGAAAGAACGGAGAAATCACCAGCCAGGTGATTGGGAAGAGGTGCTGAAGCAGCAGCAATCAGTGGCTCGGAAGCGGGAAAAATCCCTTCCAATCTCTCTCTCAAACACTCTCTCCTTTTCTCCTAAGGTTTGCAATTTTCGTATGGGAGAGGGAAATGAGGGTTTCAACCCCTTTTATAAGCTTAAAAACGTCGGAAATAGGCTCCGGAACGAAGTTTACTTGGTGCCTATCCATTTCGGGGCTGTTTCGGTCCAAAAGCTGCTTTCTGGTGGTCCCCTGGTCGATTGCAATCGGACTTAAGCTCATGCGTACCAGATGTAGCACGTACTAAGTTTTCAGTCTGGCAGGGTTCGCAGATCACACGTGGCGGACCAGTTTCAGTTCAGCGGTCACCGCACGTAGATCAGGGCTGAAAGTCTCATGATAATAAATAGAAATTTTTCCTGATCCGAGGGTGAAATCTGGATGAATTCTGACGGTCAGAACGCTTAATACTGACGCGTCAAGTCGTGTGCCAGATTTGAATTTGAAATTCCAAATCTGTCCCTATTCGCGGTCTCTTCAGTCCGGGTTCAACGAAATAGTCTGTAATTATCGGTTTGACTTGATTTTCGAGATGATTGTCAAGTCTAGCTGGGCGGTTCTAACGGTATAAGATAGGAGGTATCGGACCTTCGACGCGCGGTCTAAATCCAATACAAAAATTCAATGCGGTCCAGAGAACAGACCTGCTTAGAGTTTGATCCGAGGTTATAGAGTATTGTAGAGTTGTTTGTTCTACTCGATTTGGGTCTTGTAGAACGTATTTAAAGTGATCAGGGACTATTTCCTAGCTACTCTAGCGTTGCGCTAGCTAACTTACGCTTAATTTCCATGAAAATTAATTCTACGCGATTTCGGGTCGAGTTGGTACTCGAGCCCAAGTACGAATTTTTCACGGGCGTTACAACAAGCTTCTCTTAAGGGTCATCTGAGTGTACAGACTTTCAATCTCCATCTCTCTTTTAAGGTTTGTTTGACCTTAGATTGACCTTAGGATGGGCTTTATTGTAGATCATTCTGGATACATAACTCATATATTTTAATATGCTTGTTTGGAGTATTCTAAGACTAGTCCTAGGGACTTCAAGACCAGTCCTAGCTCTGCTACGACCAGTCTTAAGTTTTTCAGGACCAGTCTTAGGTTGTTGAAGATTTTTGGATCTTTCTGGCTATTCTACTACCAGTCCTGGACATCCTACGACCAGTCCTGTGAGTTCTACGACTCATCCTTCGACCAGTCGTAGCCCTACGACTCAAACTCCAGCAACTAAATTAAGGGTCCTACGATCGGTCGTAGGTGACCCACGACCAGTCGTAGGTGGCCCAGGACTGGTCGTAGACCACCCAGGACTGGTTGTGGAACCGCAAAATTTTATCCCGCGAAAATCTTTGAAAATCTCTGAAACTACGACCAGTCCTAGGATCTCAAGACCAGTCGTAGACGAGATTTTTTAGGCTATAAATTGAGCACGAACTTCAGAGTTTTAGCAATTCAATTCAACTCTATTCAAGCAATCTTTAGGCTATTCTCTGAGATAAGTTTGTGTTTGTTTTAAGCTACTTTGTACTTATTTAATATTCCTTTTGCTAGCTTGTTTATTATTTGATTTTGATCTACATTCCAATCTTGTTAGAAAAGGAGAATTTCTGATATTCCTTCTTGGATTCAAAATCAAATAGAACTAGCCCTTTTGATTTAAAATCAATTAGATGTAGAACCATTCTTAAAGTGAGTATTGGACTTTGAACGTTGAATCGAACTTCTACTCCGATTGGTTCTACCGGGCTTCTTCAAAAGGTGATTCAGGTATTTTATATTTTTGTAATTTACTTTCTTTGGTTTTGTTTGAGATTTGCCAGAAAAATCTCATTGTATTGGTTATCTGAGGAGAGCCAGAAAACTCAGATTGTGGGGTTTTTGGATTGTGTAAGCCCGAGATCAAAGACACAATTGTGAAGGTTTTAGGTGAACCTGTGAAACCTATTTTGATAGTGCATGCTAATATCCCCTGTGTGAGGATATTAGGAGTGGAGTAGCATTCTGTGTGACTGTTGGATAACAGTTGGTGTACACACAGGCGAACCACTATATATCGTTGTGTTGTGGATGTGTGTTATTCTTTCATTGTTTTATTCATTCAGTTTTGTGGATTGTATTTGTGGATGAATGTTGTAATCTTTTTATTCCTAGCAAGTGTGGGAAATGTTGTAATAACTTAGGATTTATTTCTGTAAGTTATTTTGATTTCCTTACTTTTTATTCCTCATTGGTTTGTGATACAAAGGACGTTCTAGAAATAAGGTTGTCCTACCTTAAACCTTTGGTTTTTGGTGTAAGGTTGTCCTTAGAACTGATAAAGTATCATTCTCTTTATTTTAGGCTATTGAGATTACTTTAAATTCAGCATTGTGCTTTATTTCTTTTATTATTCCGCTGTTATTATTTTATTTGACATTGCCCTATTCGCCCCCCCCTCTAGGGCATATAGTTAGGCCCTTTCAAGTGGTATCAAAGCCTAATAGTTCGTGCTTATTATTTATTTATTGGATTTATTTCCTGAGCTAATGATCTAAGCTATATTAAGATGTCAAATTTTGATAGCCTATCAGTCACTAGGCCACCACCCTTAAATGACACAAACTATGCTTATTGGAAAGCCAAGATGAGGATCTTCCTGAAATCCTTGGATGAAAGTGTGTGGTTGGCCACAGTGAATGAATGGAACCCTCCTATCACTGAAGTAACTAATAGTGATGGTTCAAAATCAATGAAAGTAACGACTTATTCTCTTTGGACCACACTTCAGAAAAGTGAAAGTAATGCCAATGCAAAAGCACTAAATGCAATTACTTGTGCATTATCACCAGATGAATTTAAAGGAATCATCTCTTGTGAAAATGCAAAACAAGCATGAGATGTATTAGAAATGACACATGAGGGTACATCTATTGTTAAGAAATCTAAAGTCCAACTCCTCATAACTAAATTTGAGGAAATTCATATAGAGGAGAATGAGATGTTTATGGACTTCTATACTAGATTGAATGACATTGTGAACTCTATGTGGGGTCTTGGTGATAGAATCCTAGAACGTAAAGTGTGCGCAAAGATACTACGCTCACTTCCTGAACGGTTCAATTCTAAAGTGACCGCGATTCAGGAACTTCTTGATACGGATACCATGAGGGTTGAGGAACTAGTTGGTTCACTTCAAACCTATGAGTCGTCCTTTAAGGCTCCTAAAGGAAAATCAATTTCTCTCAAATCATCTAAAAATGTTTCACAAGAGAGCACTTCAGATTTAGAAAATTGCGAAGATGATATAGCACTTTTAGCAAAAAAGTTTTACAAAATTTTCAAAAACATGAAAAAAGTTGATTTTCAAAAGTCAAATGATAAGAGACGATCTAAACCTAGAACTCGTAAATCCTTGAAAGATAGTCAATGTTACAACTGTCAAGAGTATGGGCACTTAGCTAACAAATGTCCTAAAAGGGACAAATTAAAAAAGAAAAGCATGATGGCTACTTGGGATGAATCGTCTGATTCTGAATCCTCTTCTAAATTAGAAGATTCTGAAACTGAGTCAGGCGAAGATGTTAAAGCCCTTATGACTCTAGCCAAGATCACCCTTTCAGATAATGACGATATATCTAGTGAAGAAAATCTAAATAGTGATTGCGATAATGAAGATGATTTCAGGAGGCTTATAATGCCCTTTATAAGGAGAGTTGTAAAACTGCTGTCAAGCTTAAATTACAAAAAGAAAAATTTTCCAAGCTTAAGGAAGATTATGAGTCTCTTGTGTTAGAAAAGTCTCATATTTCTGATTCTTTTGAAAAAACCAAAAGTGATTTAGATTTCAAAACCTCTAAAATTGAAGATTTGAGATCCGAAAATGAGAAACTCAAAAATGAGGTAGCTTCTCTTCAGAGTTTAAAAGACACATGGAGATATGCCCATGGTGATCCTAAATTAGAAAAATTATTTTCTGGATCAAGAAAATGTGGCGATCGATCCGGGTTGGGCTATGATAAGAATACATCTCCTAAACAAAAGAACATTTCTCCTAAATTTGTAAAAGGACAGACTTCAATCTCAAAAGAAAAGAATACTTATCAAGGTTTTTTCAAAAATTCAAGGACTTTTCAAAAACCTAAAAGTAGCCATGTCAACTTTAATTTTCAAAATCGAAATCCATTAGCTGAAAAAATAATTGATCTTCTCAAGGAGCTATTAAAGTCTAACTCTATAGGTCTCTCCTATAACAATAGACAAAAAAAGACCATCTATACTCCTAAACCCAAAACAGTTCTGAAATGGGTTCCTAAAGTTGACTGCTTGGTTGCCCACATTGCTTTCAAAGCTACAAGCCATTCAAAGTGGTACCTAGATAGTGGTTGCTCCAGCCATATGTGTAACGCCCGTGAAAAATTCATACTTGGGCTCGAGTACTAACTCGACCCGAAATTGCGTAGAATTCATTCCTTTAGAAAATGTGACTAGGTTAGCTAGCGCAACGTTGGAATAGCTGGGAAATGGTCCCTGATCACCTTAAATACGTTCTACGAGGCCCGAAGCGAGTGGAACCAAGGGTGCTATAATGCTCTAAAGCCTCGGATCAAACTCTAAGCCGGTTTGTTCTCGGGACCTCCTTGAAACTTTGTATTGGATCTAGACCGCGCGTCGAAAGTCCGATACCTCCTATCTTAGACCGTTAGAACCGTCTAGCTGGACTTGACACTCATTCCAAAAATCAAGTCAAACCGATGATCACAGGCTATTTCATTGAGCCCGGACCGAAGAGAGTGTGAATAGGGACATAGTTGGAATTTCAAATTCAAATCTGGCACACAAATTTGACGCATCAGTATTAAGCATTCTGACCGTCAGAATACAGCCAAATTACACCCTTGGATCAGGAAAAATATCTATTATATATCACGAGACTTATAGGCCTGATCTTGGTGCGGTGACCGTTAAACTGAAACTGGGCCGCCACGTGCGATCTGGGAACCCAACCGGTTTGAAAACTGGATGCATGCTAGATCTAGTATGCATGAGCTTAAGTCCGACCGCATTTGGCCTGGGGACCTCCAGAAATGCCCTTTTGGACCGAAACGGCCCCGATTTGGTTAGGCACCAAGTAAACATTGTTCCCAAGCCTATTTTGGGAATGTTTTAGGCTATAAAAGGGGTTGAAACCCTCACTCCTCTCTCCCATCCGAATTTGAGAGAAGCCCTAGCTTGGGAGAGAGAAAAAGAGTGAGAGATTGTGAGAGAGTGGGAGAGTTCTTCCCGCCACTTGTGCTACGTGTTGCACGTGCTTAAGCAACACTCCTCTACCGCTTTCCCGGTGATTCCACCGCAATCCTAGGTAAGTAAAAACCCTAAATAGATGTTGATTTGAGTTTTCCTTATTTCCATAGCGATGTAGCTTATGGATCTTATGTATTAGGCTCCTTACTCGCCGTAGACGAACCATATACACTCCGCTTCACTTCCCGAGTCTACAAGACACTAGGTGAGGATTTTAGACGCTTTGATTGACGGTTCCCAATGCTTTCAATGTCGTTTAATAGTAGATTCTTGACGGCATCGCCGTTTGACATGTACAAAATGCTCTCCGTTTCCCGTTTCGTAAGCTAACGAAGAATATGAGATTTAGGGCATTTTAGTCATTTGTAGGAAGTACTGTTTACATTCATATTTTGCTGATGTGATTGACATGGTTTGTTGTCGCATTAGGAAGTTAGGAATGCGTGCATAATTAGTTTGGCGAAGAGATTCGCCTAGTTGCGCACTTTGGGTCGACATGCTATATGTAGACTTAAGTGTGTAGTGTATGTGTTTGTATAAATGCTTGTATTAGTATGTATTGAATTAAATGATGTTATTTGATAGTTTGTGATTGATTTTTCAATTATTATGCCAACTTAAATGATGTTCTACACGTTGACAAAATGCATGATTTCATTACATGCATGGAATGTATGTGCTTGAGGATTTGCTTAAGTTGAATATGCATGGGAAGTATGCCTTGAAGATTTGCTTAAGTTGAATGTTATAACATGTGCTAACATGCTCACATGATGTATTTCAATTCCAATACCTTTTATAGTAATTCCATAGATGTGTGGGACCTGACTTAGTCCAGGCAGTCGGTAACCGAACGAATTCGTGGCTGACTGGTCATAGCCACGAACGACGCGTCGATGAATGCGATTCGTGTTGAGAGTTGGCGGCAGTGGTTAGGCCACGCGAAGTGTTTTACGCACTTCATGTCGTTCAATTCGAGATGCGATCGCGCTAGTCGAGCCCGTCAAGTAACCCGACTGGCCGATGTTTGTTCACCTTGTATGTATCATAACTGCTTGAACCTAGGGTACTGAACTTACCATTGTAAACCCTATTAACCGTGGTACCTTGATCCACGAAGACTCATGAGCCGGGCATGGTGGTATGGGACACCGTGGTCGAGCTGTCGGCCTACGCTGGGGCCACAAACCTCCCCGTAGTGACCAATGAGCACCTTGACTCGTGAGCAGATTATGGTGGTATGGGACACTATATTCTAGCTGTCGGCCTACACTGATCAGGCGACGAGCCCTTTGTAGTGACCGCGAGCGTATTCTGAGTTCACGGGAGGCGACGACCCTTCCGTGCAGTAGAGTACAGTAGGCCTGTATTGATAAGGTGATGGGGGAGCGGTGCAACGAGTGCGAGCAACAGCCCTGGCAGCCCTTGCAGTGACCTACGAAATGTACATCGTATGAGATTACTAGGAGTGACGACCCTAGACAGGATCCGTGTTGGGATTGATACAAGGGAGGTACCTTAGTTTTCCAATCCTGCTGTTTGAATGGACTAATAACAACTTGGTAATCATATCACCATAGCATTGCATGTGCCTGGAAGATGTGGAGCACTCTAGGGAGTGTGGCATGCCGCGGTCGTAAGATGTTGCCGTATGAGGGTGATCGTCGGTGAGGGCATACATCACGTCATATCATCTTGCATTAACAACAGTATTAGGATTTGTCTGATTTACTGCTTTACTATTATCGCGTGATTGAATTGTGAACATGCTAATCTTTGTTCTATGATTCCACTGAGTCGATCACTCATTCCCACGTTACGGGATGGTGTTTGCAACACCCACCAGACCCTGTTGTAGTTGCAGGTGACGATGAGATCCAGGAGGTGGAGCCGGAGATTGACGAGGACCAGGATGAGTTCTCGTATATGCAGTATCACGACGGCTTCCCGTAGGTGACCTGGATCGAGGGGGACTTCAGTGGGACTATTTTGAACTTATTCTTTTGTCTATTTACATGTATATGAGACTCAGAGATGTAGTCATACTTTGGAGACAGTTGAGATTACTTTGTTTTTCCATACAGTGATAT
The DNA here is from genome assembly GCA_037074715.1 of Magnolia kwangsiensis. NCBI lineage: Eukaryota > Viridiplantae > Streptophyta > Magnoliopsida > Magnoliales > Magnoliaceae > Magnolia > Magnolia kwangsiensis. The sequence continues at coordinate 120,144,980 of CM073571.1, read as the reverse complement.
ATATATATTGTTTAGTCTTCCGCTTGCTTTTATCACTGGATCTGAAGTATGAATTGCAGTTTTGGTATACTTTTACTCATGTGAATGCTTTAAATCAGACAAAATTGAATCACAACCATTTTTGTTGCATAAGTGACGGTCTGCGACTCGGGAGTTGAGTTTATACACGACCCCCGATTTTCAGGGTGTCACAAGTTGGTATCAGAGCATGAATGAGAGTATACTGGGCCTGGGTTATGGTCTTGCGACGTACGCTGTCGCTTCTTTTGACTTAGGTGGGTGCGAGAAGGGTCTAGAAACACTTCTAGGATCACAGATTCGCCGATAGGCGAAGTCTATAAGGATCGATCGCAAGATCGAGTCTGTAACGCATCTCGGGTCGCGTAAAGCGACCCGAATCACTTCTAAGCTGTAGGAAGTCGGGTGGAGACGTCCTATGAGCGATTTTAAACCACAAAAGTGAATCTTTGGGCCGTGGAATGACCACGACTCCAGTAATCAATCGCCAGGGCTTAAAAACCCCGTTTTGCCAAAAATTCTCAAAATTCCTTCTCTAAACACTTCAACCTTCAGTTCTTTCTTATCCATTTCATGTTAAGCATCAAACCTAATGTGAAAATAACACAAATTAGTACATTCACCAAATTTTATAGTGAATAGTAAAATTTCATGAAAAATGGCCATAAGGCCATTCTAACTTCACTTTCTTTAGTAACTAAGGAGCTAGAAAGATGTACTGGCTCCTTCTACCCCAAATTCATATGCTGCATCATATAGTTTGGTATTCGGGATTGCGATGTGAACCCGGAAAGCACCGAACACATGTTTGGGCTCATAGAGACCAAAATACAATGAACCAAGGGGTGGGACCTAACTTTTTAGGGCCCTGGGACCATGGGGGACCAGACCCATAGGTTCCCACCGGTCAACTTACAAGTTGACCGGCGATGCCATCGCCGGCCGGGCGATGCATCGCCGGCCGGCGAGCTCCGGGGGTGCTGTCCTTCGGGCGCACTCCCTTAAACAGGGTCCACATCACCCCTAGCTACCTCCCATCCCACGAAAACCCCTAAAACCCCCCTCTCCTTCACAAACAGCCCCCTTGCATACCCTAGATTTGATTTTCAGCACTCCATTCCAAACCCCGGCGACCCAAACCCCTCCTAAACCCTTCCTTGGCCAAAACCGACCACCACCCATCGATTATTGGGTGTTGGCAGCCCCTTTCCTTGAAGATTTCCCCATTTGGAGCTCCAAAATCCCCCAAATAGTGCTGAAATCGTGAGCAGCTCCATTCCATCTTTTTGTTCTTATTTTTCCCTGAAAGTACAGCCTTGCGAAGCTTGAAGCATCCCTCTACGACGCCTAGATTTCCTTTTGTCAGATTGGGCAGCCATTTCTTCGCATTTTCGGCGTTTTCCATGGCTTTCGTGGAAGCTATTTTGGGTCTTTTGTCCCTCTCATCCATCCTGTCTTTGATGGGTAAGAGGAAAACTACAACAGACGAGGCTGGGCCGAGCCGCCCTGCTCGATTGAGAAGACCGCGGGGTGGTGCCGCAAGTTCAAGCGCCGCCGCAGGTCCAGCTGCAGTCCTGGAGTGCCGTACAAAGCGGGATTTGGATCCCCATGCACATCTTGGACGAACCATCCTATCAGAGATGCCTCATGGTGAATACACTGATCGTAGAGTGTTATTTGAGGCGGACGTAGATGGGCGATTGTTCGGCGAATATCTGTTGTTCGAACGCATTGAAGCTGCGCACTGGGGACCGATCTTTGAAGCTCGCGCTCGTGCTAATGTGAGCACTGTTCGTGCCTTCTATGCTAGCATCCAGAGTCCTACCTTGGAGCCCTTACAGTTCAAAATCCCTTTTGGCAGAGATCGGATGGCTACGATCGACGTCCGGTTGGTTGCGCGACTTCTCAACGTGCCTCTAGGTGATGTACATCCAAGTGAGAAGAATTTGAGGACTAGACGTGAATGAGATCGCCGCACCAGGTTTCTGTGCGGTAAGTTGGTTCCATGGCAGCCTAATAATAGCCTCAAGGCGACGTACATGTCTGAGGATTTGCGTCTGCTGCATCACATCTGCACGTTCAATGTTTATCCTAGGTCGACGAACCGCATTGAATGTACACGTCTTATGGTCGATTTCTTATTTCTGGTGGCCCAGGGAGAGAACGTATGTATGGCCACTTTCATCTTACGGCAGATAGTTCTCATAGCCAGGTCGAGGAGAACATCCGAATCCCTTCCCTTTGGCCGACTCATTTGCAAGATTGCGCTTGAGTTTGCCTATAGACTTGGACCCGAATTGCCGATATCGATTCACACCATCGATGAGTCGACGATGGTTAAGATGAAGATTGGGTCGCAATATCGTGAAAATCAACTTGAAAGGGATAGTGGGGACGACTTTGATGAAGAGAAAGATCAAAGCGAAGGAGAACCTAGTGCAGAAGTTCAGGAAGAGTCTCAGGAAGAAGCAGAAGAGGAGGCTCAGGATACTGATGAGAGCCCTCCTCCTTCTGCGCAGGCTACTATCGACGATCGCATTGCTCGGATGGAGGAGAGCCAGACCGCTTTGCGAAGGGAAGTCCATGAACTTCGATCAGAGGTCGCTGATGCCAAGGCCGTTACGAAGAAGAAGTTTGGCAAGGTGACTCGCACCTTGAAGGCAATCCTGTGTTGCTTACAGGATAAGGGTGCTCCTCCTCCGTCGCTAGACTCCGACTAGCGAAGCGATCTTCGATGTTGTTATGAGTAGTTAGCCATTTTCTGTTTTAAGTGTGTAAAGCCTATTAGGGCTAGTGCTTTGCTTATGTTGTTGTTGCTTAATTGTCTTAATTTCCATGTCATTCTAGTCATGATGCTTGTAAGGATATATCCCTTGTATTGTGACAATTTTGATTAATTGAAATGCATGGAATGCCTTTGACTCTTTAGTGAATGATTGTGGTGTATTTGAGCAATTGAGACTGACAAGGTTGCGCCCTATTTTGAATATAGGGAATGCCACCTAAGACTACGAGGAGCGCGGTTCGGCTTTCATTGTCAGAGCAGATGGATCAGGCTCCTTCTCAGTCTGGCACTCGTCCGGACCCTGCTGTGGGCCCGATTCCTGAGACGGTTCGGTCGTCTCAGCCTGCCGTTGGTCCTACAGATGGACCACCGCCATTTACACCATCAGTTAGAGAGCTACAACGTGCATCTACTTCCGCACCTCATCCGCCACAGCCTGCTCCACCACCTGATAGATTCGAGCAGATGATGGCTATGATGCTACAGCAGCAGCAGCTATTGACTACCATAGTCGGGACTTTAGCCCAGGGTGGGGGTGCGACTACATCTACTCCGCCTACACCACCTGCGCATCCAGCTGAGGATGCCTACACTTACGCCCAGGATGAGGGCATAGCACATCCTGCGCAGCCTGCTTTCCCTGCGGGGAACCCTGCCGACACACGGGGCCTTCTGGAGCGATTTCAGCGCTTGCGGCCTCCTACTTTCACGGGTTCTCACAGACCCGAGGAGGCTGAGTTTTGGCTCGACCGAGTGTCGAAGATTCTGCGCATGTTGCACTGTACTGAGGCAGAGCAGGTAGAGCTGGCTACCTTCCAGTTTGAGAGAGAGGCCAGTATGTGGTGGGATAGTGTATTGCGGACTGTTACCGCAGACTTCGTATGGACATGGGCAGCATTCGAGTTTCGCTTCCATGAGAAGTATTATCCTCAGACCTACAGGCACGAGAGGGAGAATGAGTTTCTCCGTCTCAGGCAGGCAGCGATGACGGTTACCGAGTATGAGCATCGGTTCACAGAGTTGGGCAGGTACGTCCCGACGATTCTAGCTGATGAGCAGATGCGCATACGGTGCTTTTTGGAGGGCTTGCGACCGGATATTCGGTCGAAGATGTGTTGTATCAGTTTCCCCTCCTATGCGGAGTTGGTTCACATGTCCATGCGGGCAGAGCAGGACGTGGATCGACTTGCGCGATCACGAGGCCCGACTACTTCTAGGCCGCGACCGGATTTGACAGACAGGCCCTCCGCGGGCAAGAGGCCTCGCATTGATCCTCCTACCAGGACCACGGCGCCAGTAGGGCCGTTTCGGCGCCCTGATTTATCATGCACATACTGTGGGAGGACGGGCCACCTAGCACAGAGTTGCTTTTCGAGGATGCGGGACAGTGGGTTCTCGCCGCCGCAGAAGATTGATCGTGTACGTCCACAGGCGATATCAGCACCGCCTATACGGTCAGCTCCTGCGCATTCCTCTTTCAGACCCACAGTATCGCAGATTCGACAGCCCCCACGGCCCTTGACACAGCGGCCGAACCGGCCACAGCAGGCTCGAGTTCATGCACTGACCGCTGAGGCAGCTACGACGCCGACTTTCCAGCATTCAGCCTTCGAGGTCACGGGCCATATCGGAGGTACTCCCGTTCTTGTCATGGTGGACACTGGTTCCACGATTTCTTTGATATCGCGTGCCGTAGTCAGACGTCTTGGGTTACAGACTATCACTATGGATAGCGTGCGAGTCCTTGCAGCTCATGGAGATTATTCGGATGTCACCCAGATGTGTGAGGGTTGTTTAGTTGATCTGGGAGGAAGGACGATGACTCTTGATCTGGTCGTCGATCCCTCGCTCGTTTATCTCGACGTCATTCTTGGCATGGACTGGTTGACTGCAGCGAGAGCCGAGATTGACTGCGAGGCTCGTGTGGTGACGGTGTACGAGCCTGAGGGCACGCCTTTCACATTTTCAGTGCAGGTAAATCTTCCTTTCCGCATTCTTAGCTACGCCACTCTATTGCGCGACGCTGGTGCCCAGGTACTTGAGCAGACGCCAGTTGTTTCTGAGTTCGGGGATCTGTTCAGGAAGATCCCTGGTTTGTCGCCCCGACGTGAGATCGATTTCACTATCGATCTGATTCCTGGTTCTACACCCGTCTCACTGCCGACGTATCGCATGGCACCATGTGAGATGGAGGAGTTGAGGACGTAGATTGATGGCCTGCTAGAGCTTGGCTTTATACGGCCTAGCGTGTCTCCTTGGGGAGCACCGGTCTTGTTCGTGAAGAAGAAGGATGGTTCACTGCGATTGTGTATTGATTATCGCAGGCTGAACCAGCTCACAGTGAAGAACAAGTACCCTTTGCCCAGGATCGATGACTTGTTTGATCAGTTGAGAGGAGCGCAGTACTTCTCGAAGATTGATCTTCAGTCAGGATATCATCAGCTGCGCGTCAGAGATGAGGACGTGCAGAAGACAGCATTCAGGACCAGTTTTGGTCATTACGAGTTCCTTGTGATGTCGTTCGGTCTCACGAACGCACCGGCCGTGTTCATGGATCTGATGAACAGGGTATTGCGGCCTTTCCTCTATCGATTCGTCGTTGTCTTCATCGACGACATTTTGGTATACTCTAGGAGTCGAGAGGAGCATGAGGAGCACTTGCGTTTGGTCCTTGATACGCTCAGACAGCATCAGTTGTTCGCACAGTATAAGAAGTGCGACTTCTGGAAGCAGGAGGTGAAGTTTCTGGGACACGTGGTGTCCAAGGATGGCATGGCAGTTGACCTGTCTAAGGTGGCTGCGGTGCAGGACTGGGAGCAGCCTGGTTCTGTCACTGAGGTGAGGAGTTTCTTGGGTCTCGCTGGCTACTATCGGCGCTTCATTCAGGATTTCTCGAAGATCGCGAGACCCTTATCTCAGTTGACACGGAAGGATGTGAAGTTCGCCTGGAATGATAAGGCGGAGTCAGCTTTTCAGGAGCTGAAGGACAGACTTACGTCCGCCCCTGTGCTAGTATTGCCAGAGCAAGGGGTTAAATACACTATATACACTGACGCGTCTAGCGTTGGTTTGGGTTGTGTCCTTATGCAGAGGGACAGGGTAATTTCGTATGCCTCGAGACAATTAAGGAAGCACGAGGAGAATTACCCTACACACGACCTGGAGTTGGCAGCCGTTATATTCGCACTGAGACTCTGGAGACATTACCTCTACGGAGAGGAGTTCGAGCTCTTTTGCGACCATAAGAGCCTCAAGTACATATTCACGCAGCGGGACTTGAATATGAGGCAGCGGCGATGGATGGAGACGCTGAAGGACTTCAAGTTTGAAGTCTCTTACCATCCTGGGAAGGAGAACCTTGTGGCTGATGCGTTGAGCCGCAAGAAGGCGATAGAGTTTGCGGCTCCGCTGATGGTTGCCGAGTGGGATATGGTTGAGTTTTTGCTTGACTTTGAGCAGAAACTCACCGTAGAGGAGCCATTTGAGTTCATCGCACATGTTCAGGTGCGATCCCAGATCGATGACCGTGTCATCGAGGCGCAGAGGGACGACGCGCATCTTACTGAGCTTCGAGAGCAGGCCAGTGATGATGCTGACGCCGACTGGCGAGTTGGTATGGATGGAGGCTTACGTTACCGTGGCCGCCTATGCGTCCCAGATATCCCTGACTTGAGACGAGAGATTCTCGAGGCTGCGCATTCTACTAGACTCGCGATGCATCCTGGCAGCACGAAGATGTATCGTGACGTGAAGAGGACGTATTGGTGGGAAGGTATGAAGACCCACATTGCTGAGTTCGTGTCCCGTTGTCTCACTTGTCAGCAGGTGAAGGCAGAGCATCGCCGACCACCTGGACTTTTGCAGCCTATGCCGATTGCAGAGTGGAAGTGGGATTTCATTTCCATGGACTTCATTTCTGGGTTGCCGAAGACGAGGAAGGGGCACGATTCCATTTGGGTGATTGTCGACCGATTGACGAAGTCGGCGCACTTCCTACCGATCAGAGTTACGAACTCTGCAGACGAGCTGGCTAGATTGTATATTAGAGAGATCGTGCGTCTGCATGGAGTTCCGTTGGAGATCGTGTCGGACAGAGACACGCGGTTCACTTCTATTTTCTGGACACTCATTCAGGAGGCTATGGGTGTGAAGTTGAAGTTCAGTACTGCCTTCCACCCACAGACGGACGGACAGACGGAGCGAGTGAACCAGATCCTGGAGGACATGTTGCGAGCTTGCGCATTGGACTTCAAGGACAGTTGGGATGACTGTCTTGCATATGCGGAGTTTGCGTACAACAATAGCTTCCAGGCGAGTATCGGCATGGCACCTTATGAGGCGCTGTATGGGCGACTTTGTCGCGCACCGCATTGCTGGTTAGAGGTCGGTGAGCGCAGCTTGATTGGCCCAGAGTTGGTGCAGGCGACGTCAGAGAAGATCGATATTATTCGACGTCGGCTTCTTACAGCGCAGAGCAGACAGAAGAGCTACGCCGATACGAGACGGAGACCACTAGAGTTCACAGTCGGGGATCATGTGTTTTTGCGAGTTTCCCCTATGAAGGGAGTCCTTCGGTTCGGGAAGAAGGGGAAGCTGGTACCGCGATTCATTGGTCCATTTCAGATCCTCGATCGTGTGAGAGCAGTGGCTTACCGATTGGCTTTACCCACGCCCCTCGCGAGCGTCCACAACGTATTTCATGTTTCTATGCTGAAGAAGTACGTTGCTGATCCTTCTCATATCATCAGATGGGAGCAGGTGCAGTTAGGAGAGGATGTTACTTATATCCTGCGACCGACACGCATCTTAGACCGGAAGGAGCAGGTACTGCGTAGCAAGGTGATTCCCCTTGTGAAGGTTCTATGGACGCATCATACTGAGGAGGAGGCTACTTGGGAGACAGAAGCCGAGATCAGAAAGAACTACCCACAGCTTCTCGAGGAGTACGAAAAGGTACAAAATTTCGAGGACGAAATTATTTGTTAAGGGGGGTAGATTGTAACGCCCGTGAAAAATCCATACTTGGGCTCGAGTACTAACTCGACCCGAAATTGAGTAGAATTCATTCCTTTAGAAAATGTGACTAGGTTAGCTAGCGCAACGTTGGAATAGCTGGGAAATGGTCCCTGATCACCTTAAATACTTTCTACGAGGCCCGAAGCGAGTGGAACCAAGGGTGCTATAATGCTCTAAAGCCTCGGATCAAACTCTAAGCCGGTTTGTTCTCGGGACCTCCTTGAAACTTTGTATTGGATCTAGACCGCGCGTCGAAAGTCCGATACCTCCTATCTTAGACCGTTAGAACCGTCTAGCTGGACTTGACACTCATTCCAAAAATCAAGTCAAACCGATGATCACAGGCTATTTCATTGAGCCCGGACCGAAGAGAGTGTGAATAGGGACATAGTTGGAATTTCAAATTCAAATCTGGCACACAAATTTGACGCATCAGTATTAAGCATTCTGACCGTCAGAATACAGCCAAATTACACCCTTGGATCAGGAAAAATATCTATTATATATCACGAGACTTATAGGCCTGATCTTGGTGCGGTGACCGTTAAACTGAAACTGTGCCGCCACGTGCGATCTGGGAACCCAACCGGTCTGAAAACTGGATGCATGCTAGATCTAGTATGCATGAGCTTAAGTCCGACCGCATTTGGCCTGGGGACCTCCAGAAATGCCCTTTTGGACCGAAACGGCCCCGATTTGGTTAGGCACCAAGTAAACATTGTTCCCAAGCCTATTTTGGGAATGTTTTAGGCTATAAAAGGGGTTGAAACCCTCACTCCTCTCTCCCATCCGAATTTGAGAGAAGCCCTAGCTTGGGAGAGAGAAAAAGAGTGAGAGATTGTGAGAGAGTGGGAGAGTTCTTCCCGCCACTTGTGCTACGTGTTGCACGTGCTTAAGCAACACTCCTCTACCGCTTTCCCGGTGATTCCACCGCAATCCTAGGTAAGTAAAAACCCTAAATAGATGTTGATTTGAGTTTTCCTTATTTCCATAGCGATGTAGCTTATGGATCTTATGTATTAGGCTCCTTACTCGCCGTAGACGAACCATATACACTCCGCTTCACTTCCCGAGTCTACAAGACACTAGGTGAGGATTTTAGACGCTTTGATTGACGGTTCCCAATGCTTTCAATGTCGTTTAATAGTAGATTCTTGACGGCATCGCCGTTTGACATGTACAAAATGCTCTCCGTTTCCCGTTTCGTAAGCTAACGAAGAATATGAGATTTAGGGCATTTTAGTCATTTGTAGGAAGTACTGTTTACATTCATATTTTGCTGATGTGATTGACATGGTTTGTTGTCGCATTAGGAAGTTAGGAATGCGTGCATAATTAGTTTGGCGAAGAGATTCGCCTAGTTGCGCACTTTGGGTCGACATGCTATATGTAGACTTAAGTGTGTAGTGTATGTGTTTGTATAAATGCTTGTATTAGTATGTATTGAATTAAATGATGTTATTTGATAGTTTGTGATTGATTTTTCAATTATTATGCCAACTTAAATGATGTTCTACACGTTGACAAAATGCATGATTTCATTACATGCATGGAATGTATGTGCTTGAGGATTTGCTTAAGTTGAATATGCATGGGAAGTATGCCTTGAAGATTTGCTTAAGTTGAATGTTATAACATGTGCTAACATGCTCACATGATGTATTTCAATTCCAATACCTTTTATAGTAATTCCATAGATGTGTGGGACCTGACTTAGTCCAGGCAGTCGGTAACCGAACGAATTCGTGGCTGACTGGTCATAGCCACGAACGACGCGTCGATGAATGCGATTCGTGTTGAGAGTTGGCGGCAGTGGTTAGGCCACGCGAAGTGTTTTACGCACTTCATGTCGTTCAATTCGAGATGCGATCGCGCTAGTCGAGCCCGTCAAGTAACCCGACTGGCCGATGTTTGTTCACCTTGTATGTATCATAACTGCTTGAACCTAGGGTACTGAACTTACCATTGTAAACCCTATTAACCGTGGTACCTTGATCCACGAAGACTCATGAGCCGGGCATGGTGGTATGGGACACCGTGGTCGAGCTGTCGGCCTACGCTGGGGCCACAAACCTCCCCGTAGTGACCAATGAGCACCTTGACTCGTGAGCAGATTATGGTGGTATGGGACACTATATTCTAGCTGTCGGCCTACACTGATCAGGCGACGAGCCCTTTGTAGTGACCGCGAGCGTATTCTGAGTTCACGGGAGGCGACGACCCTTCCGTGCAGTAGAGTACAGTAGGCCTGTATTGATAAGGTGATGGGGGAGCGGTGCAACGAGTGCGAGCAACAGCCCTGGCAGCCCTTGCAGTGACCTACGAAATGTACATCGTATGAGATTACTAGGAGTGACGACCCTAGACAGGATCCGTGTTGGGATTGATACAAGGGAGGTACCTTAGTTTTCCAATCCTGCTGTTTGAATGGACTAATAACAACTTGGTAATCATATCACCATAGCATTGCATGTGCCTGGAAGATGTGGAGCACTCTAGGGAGTGTGGCATGCCGCGGTCGTAAGATGTTGCCGTATGAGGGTGATCGTCGGTGAGGGCATACATCACGTCATATCATCTTGCATTAACAACAGTATTAGGATTTGTCTGATTTACTGCTTTACTATTATCGCGTGATTGAATTGTGAACATGCTAATCTTTGCTCTATGATTCCACTGAGTCGATCACTCATTCCCACGTTACGGGATGGTGTTTGCAACACCCACCAGACCCTGTTGTAGTTGCAGGTGACGACGAGATCCAGGAGGTGGAGCTGGAGATTGACGAGGACCAGGATGAGTTCTCGTATATGCAGTATCACGACGGCTTCCCGTAGGTGACCTGGATCGAGGGGGACTTCAGTGGGACTATTTTGAACTTATTCTTTTGTCTATTTACATGTATATGAGACTCAGAGATGTAGTCATACTTTGGAGACAGTTGAGATTACTTTGTTTTTCCATACAGTGATATATATATTGTTTAGTCTTCCGCTTGCTTTTATCACTGGATCTGAAGTATGAATTGCAGTTTTGGTATACTTTTACTCATGTGAATGCTTTAAATCAGACAACATTGAATCACAACCATTTTTGTTGCATAAGTGACGGTCTGGGACTCGGGAGTTGAGTTTATACACGACCCCCGATTTTCAGGGTGTCACAATATGACAGGTGATAAAGCTTTATTCACTGATCTAAAAGATATGATGACGGGTCAGTCACATTTGGTGATGGAAGCAATTGCAAGATCATTGGCTAAGGTACGGTTCAGCTTTATAACCTTCCCTTATTTAAGAATGTTTTGTATGTTGAGGGCTTGAAACATAACCTTCTTAGCATCTCTCAGATATGTGATAACAACCATAGTGTGAAGTTTTCTAATCAAGGTTGTGAGATACTTAATAAAAGGGGTTCGGTTATATTAACTGGTTGCAGAACTTCTGAAAACTGCTACATCGTTAGTGATACAAGCTCTACTCAATCATGTTACATGGTCCATATCGATGAGACTGAATTATGGCATAAACGGCTTGGACATGTACACTATCGGAACTTATTTAGATTGAGCAAAAGAGAACTAATTAGAGGTCTACCCAAATTGCAAAGAGTAGACAAAATATGTGGTGAATGCCAGTTGGGCAAACAGATTAGGAGCTCTCACAAGAAAGTGAACTCCAATACTACATCTAGACCACTCGAGCTTCTCCACATGGATCTTATTGGACCAACCAGATCGGAGAGTCGAGGAGGCAAAAATTACATCTTGGTTATCATAAATGACTATACCAGATTCACTTGGGTATCGTTCTTAAAAGACAAAACTGAAATCCTAGATGAAGTAAAAAAGGTCATCAAACGAATCCAAAATGAGAAAAGTTCTCATGTTAGTAAGATCCGTAGTGATCATGGATCCGAATTCGAAAATATTAGTTTTGAGAAATTCTGTAGCGAACAGGGAATATCACATGAATTCTCTGTGCCTAAAACACCGCAACAAAATGGTATGGTTGAAAAAAAAAATAGAGTGCTTCAGGATATGGCTAATGTTATGTTGAATAGCATGAAGCTCTCTAGAAATCTTTGGGCTGAAGCAGTTAATACTGCATGTTATATTATTAATCGGGTTTATACCAATAAATCTTATAATAAGACTGCTTATGAATTATGGTTTGAAAAAAAACCTACTGTCAAATACTTTCAGGTTTTTGGCAGCAAGTGTTATATTTTACGTGATCATGAAAATTTGGATAAGTTTGATACGAAGAGTGACGAAGGTATTTTTCTTGGTTATTCTTTGAACAATCGAGCTTATAGGGTTCTAAATAAGAGAACTGGTGTGATTCAAGAGTCCATCAATGTGGTCATTGATGATCATTTGAATACACCAGCTCTGAGTTCAGATGATGATGAAGCTCTTATTATTGACAATCAAGATATCTCATCAAGTTAAAAAAGAATCTGAACCAAGGACTGTTAAAGATCATCCAACCAATCAAATACTTGGAAACCCTCTCACTGGAGTTCATACTCACAAACAACTTGAGAACATATGTAATTATGTTTATTTTACATCCCAAATAGAACCGGTCAACGTAAAAGAAGCACTTTCTGACGAAAATTGGATTGTTGCTATGCAGGATGAACTTAATCAATTTGTTCGTAATGATGTCTGGTATCTTGTTCCTAGACCTAAAGATAAACACATTATTGGAACAAAATGGATCTTTAAAAATAAGTATGATGAGCTTAGAAATATTATACGAAACAAGGCTAGACTGGTTGTACAAGGGTACACTCAAATTGAAGGCATCGATTACGATGAAACCTTTGCTCCAGTCACTCGCCTTGAATCAATCAGACTTTTTATTTCCATCGTATGCTTTAGAAAATTTAAAATTTATCAGATGGATGTAAAGAGTGCTTTCTTGAATGACAATTTACATGAAGAGGTGTATGTTGAACAACCTTTAGGGTTTGAAGACCCCAATTTATCTGACCATGTATTTCGTCTGAAAAAGGCTTTCTGTGGTCTAAAACAAGCGCCCAGGGCATGGTATGAAAAATTGACTAAATTCTTACTTAGTCATTGCTTTCAAGTAGGAAGTGTCGATAAGACACTCTTTGTTAAGAAGAATAACAATGATATTTTGATGGTTCAAATATATGTTGATGATATTATTTATAGATCAACTTGTTCTAACATGTTTATTGAGTTTGCAGAGTTAATGAAATCAAGGTTCAAAATGAGCATGGTTGGCGAACTTAACTATTTCCTAGGGTTGCAAGTAAAACAACAACCTGATGGAATTTTCATTTCCCAGACCAAATATGCTTCAAACTTGGTTAAAAGGTTTGGATTTGAGAATGGTAAGAACTTTGATACTCCTATGAGTACAACGTTAAGACTCTCAAAAGACTCTACAGGCAAAGATATAGATCCTAAACTATACCGTAGTATGATTGGTAGTTTGTTGTATCTTACTGCAAGTAGACTTGATATTGCGTTAAGTGTTGGAATTTGTGCGAGATATCAGTCTAATCCTAAGGAATCACATCTTATGGCTGTTAAACAGATTATTAGATATGTCGCAAGTACTATAAATTTGGGTCTATGGTACCCTTTTGATACTAGTGTTCAATTAGTCGGGTACTCAGATGCTGATTGGGCCAGTAATATCGATGATAAAAAATCAACCAGTGGTGGTTGTTTTTACATTGGAAATTTCTTAGTTTCTTAGTTCAGCAAGAAGCAAAGCTCAATATCGCTCTCCACTGCTAAGGCTGAGTATATTACAACTAGATATGCATGTACTCAACTAGTTTGGATGAAACGCATGCAAAGCAATTATGGAATTAATCAAGATTCAATGATCTTACATTGTGATAATTCCAGTGCTATAAATATTTCCAAAAATCCAATTCAGCATTCACGTACTAAGCACATTGACATTAGGTATCATTACATACGTGAGTTGGTTGAAGAAAAAATTATTTCTTTGGAATATATATCAACCGAAAATTAACTTGCTGATATATTTACTAAACCGCTTGACAAAAGCAGGTTTAATAAACTAAAATTTGATCTTTGTATGTGCATTTTACATTGAATATTCTTTCTTGCATGTATCATAGTGTATTATATTTCATATTATATTTGTTTAAATTTTAATTTTTTACATAAAATATGTATTTTTTGGTCGATACTCGACCGGTCGTGGATGTACACGACCAGTCGTGGTATGACCGGTCGTGCACTACACTCGACTGGTCGTGGTACTCGTGAACATGATATATTTGGGGAAAATCCCCTTCTTCATTTCCAATCCGACCTACGACGAATCGTGGCTCGACCAGTCATAGAATTTCTTATTTTTCTTCAAGGTGAGTCCTATTTCATCATTTTTCTTGAAGATTCATGCTCTCTATGCTTTGATTTGATCATTGTGTAGCTAGATTTCATCTCTTGTTGGGATTTTCAAGGGTTTCTTCTCAATTTGCTGATCTAGAGAAAACTCATCTATTCTTTTGTGCATTTCGCTTGCTCTTTGTATATCTTCTTGAATATGGATGCTAGAGGGAAAAAGAAAACATCCTGTGATCCATCTTCATCTAGATCTGCACCGATAACTAAACGGCACCTTCGGTCACCCAAAGATGATTCTCAAGATGTATGAGATTTACGTATCCGTAAAATTATCATTGAGCACACCGCTGATCTTAATCGCATTGCTTCATATGGTATTATCTCTCTCCTTGAATCTGTTGGCTGGACTAACATTTTTCTTTGGGGTGGGCCTGCATACTAGTCCATTGCCCAATCAATGGTAGCATGCATCTCAAAAATTTATCTTGATAATTTAACATTTTCAATTGATACTAGAGAAGGAAAATTTGAAGTAGACCGTCATTTGATATCAGGTATTATGGATATACCTGTTAATGATGAAGGTATACCGATTCATACTTTATACGACAAACCTTCTTAATTAGAAAAACGCATGTTAACAAGAGATTTATGCAAAATTGATGCACAATGGACACACAAAGGGAATGCGCTCCCTTCAAAGTATCTATTACCTAGATATAGAGTGTTAAATCATTTCTTCATTTCCAATGTGTATCTTCGGTCCGGTAATAAAACCAAGTTGACTTCTTTCATGGTTCGTGTGTTGCATTCTATTGCTTTTGGTACCATGGTCTGTCTTCCTTCTTTGATTTGTTATTTCATTATTCAGTTTTGTCTCCATCCGGGTCATAGTGATATTCTGTTCGGTTATCTTATGACTGTTTTAGCCACTCACATGCTTGTCGATAAACCTATTAATGAGGCACCAATTCATCATCTTATTTTCAACAATTCCAATCTTAATAAGATGAAGTTGGATTTGCTTCCTGGCCAAGTAGATGAAGGTGGTGTTGGTGGTGATGGAAGTGTTGGTGGTGAAGCCGGAAATGAAGGGGAAGCTGGCGATCTTCCACAACAAGATGTTAATATGGATGAGATTTTTGATGAGATAGAATCTGATTCACCAAATGATCCATATTATGATCCTTCTGGTTATGATGCACGCCTTCATGCATTGGAGGAGAAGGTTGATAATATGAATATAGCCCATGATATGAGATTTAAGTACATGTAAAAATATCTTCGTCGCATCAATAGGGGCTTATACCAGATTGATCCATCTATCCCTGCTCCCTCCTCTGGATCAGATTAGGTGAATTATCTTCTGGATAGTATAACATAACCTTTTATTTTGGATATGTATTATGGATTATGGTTTGATAACATTGTCTTTTGGATATTGTATTATGAATTGATGATGACTTGATGCTTCAGGTTTATATTTTAAAATATGCTTTGTCCTTTCATATCTCTTTCTCATTATCTGCTTATTACTCTCTCTATGTTCTCTTTCCTTTTGTGACTTTCCCTTGTCATTTTATGACAAAAAGGGGGAGTAGAACGGTAAAGGAAGGGAGTATTATGGAAAGGGGGAGTAATTTATTTTTTAAAAAAATTGATTGATTGAGAAGGATATGTGGATGAGAATATGTTATATTGATGTTATTGATTATTTACATGAGCAGTACTCGTATTACTCAGGAGGAGTAGAGTAATTTGTGATTTTATGGCTCATGATTCCTTATTATCTTCTATGCTATGTGTTTTGTCACAAATTTGACAAAGGGGGAGATTGTAAGTGTTATGATTTCATATCCCTTTGGTTGTCAAATTTTGTGGTGCCAAAACCTATATCTATGTCTTGTATATCTTGTGTTTCATATTTGAGACTATTCATTGCAATCAAGACATCGCATTTCAAGACGAGAACTTAAATGAAGAACTTTTCAAGTCATGGATGAAGAATTCAAGGATTGAAGTCTTCAAGTTTGCATGTTCAAGATTCAATCAAGTTCAGGTATATTAGAAGATTTTGTCAAGTCAAGATCAAGCTCAAGAAGGCCTACTACAAGATTTGTATATTCTCAAGCTTCTCTTAAGGGTCATCTGAGTGTATAGACTTTCAATGTCCATCTCACTTTTAAGGTTTGTTTTACCTAAGATTGACCTTAGGATGGGCCTAAAAGTAGGTCATTCTGGGTACATAATTCATATATTTCAATATGCTTGTTTGGGGTGTTCTAAGACCAGTCCTAGGGACTTCAAGACCAGTCCTAGCTCTGCTACGACCAGTCTTAAGTTTTTCAGGACCAGTCTTAGGTTGTTGAAGACTTTTGGATCTTTCTGGCTGTCCTACAACCAGTCCTGGACATCCTACGACTAGTCCTATGAGTTTTACGACTCATCCTTCGACCATTCGTAGCCCTATGACTCAAACTCCAGCAACCAAATTAAAGGTCCTATGACCGGTCGTAGGTGACCCACGACTAGTCGTAGGTGGCCCACGACCGGTCGTAGACCACCCAGGACTGGTCGTGGAACCGCAAAATCTTATCCCGTGGAAATCTTTAAAAATCTCTGAACCTACGACCAGTCCTAGGATCCTAAGACCAGTCATAGACGGGATTTTTTAGGCTATAAATTGAGAACAAACTTCAGAGTTTTAGCAATTCAATTCAACTCTATTCAAGCAGTCTTTAGGCTATTCTCTGAGATAAGTTTGTGTTTTGTTTTAAGCTACTTTGTGCTTATTTAATACTCCTTTTGCTAGCTTGTTTATTATTTGATTTTGATCTACATTCCAATCTTATTAGAAAAGGGGAATTTCTGATATTCCTTCTTCTTGGATTCAAAATTAAATAAAACTAGCCCTTTTGATTTAAAATCAATTAGACTTAGAACCATTCTTAAAGTGAGTATTGGACTTTGAACGTTGAATCGAACTTCTACTCCGATTAGTTCTACCAGGCTTCTTCAAAAGGTGATTCAGGTATTTTACATTTTTGTAATTTACTTTCTTTGGTTTTGTTTGAGATTTGTCAGAAAAATCTCATTCTATTGGTTATCTGAGGAGAGCCAGAAAACTCAGATTGTGGGGTTTTTGGATTGTGTAAGCCCGAGATCAAAGACACAATTGTGAAGCTTTTAGGTGAACATGTGAAACCTATTTTGATAGTGCATGCTAATATCCCCTGTGTGAGGACATTAGGAGTGGAATAGTATTCTGTGTGGCTGTTGGATAACAGTTGGTGTACACACAGGTGAACCACTATATATCGTTGTGTTGTGGATGTGCATTATTCTTTCATTCTTTTATTCATTCAGTTTTGTGGATTGTATTTGTGGATGAATGTTGTAATCATTTTATTCTAAGCAAGTGTGGGGAATGTTGTAATAACTTAGGATTTATTTCTGCAAGTTATTTTGATTTCCTTACTTTTTATTCCTCATTGGTTTGTGATACAAAGGATGTTCTAGAAATAAGGTTGTCTTACCTTAAACCTTTGGTTTTTGGTGTAAGGTTGTCCTTAGAACTGATAAAGTATCATTCTCTTTATTTTAGGCTATTGAGATTACTTTAAATTCAGCATTGTTCTTTATTTCTTTTATTATTCTGCTGTTATTAGTTTTATTTGGCATTGCCCTATTCACCCCCCCCCCCCCCCCCCCCCCCCTCTAGGGCATATAGCTAGGCCCTTTCACTGGCCTACACAGAGTCTTGGTCGTTTAAGGAACCTAGACTATTAGAAGGCATCCTGTAGCCACCAAGACCAAGGCAGCAAATAGTTGACATTCATTCCATGATTTTCCTTGTCCCCTCTTATGATGTTCATAGTCGATACCCAACTTATTTTTATGAGACACTTAGGAAACATTTCAGCCATCGCTGCCTCATATGGAGCCCGGAAGAATTCAAAACGAGAGGTCATCTAACTCCCCGCAATTATTATTCTGAATGGGCTACTGCAGTTTTGGTGAAACATGCTAAGACTTTGTTGAAAATTGACATTTTCCACGCTATTGAAGCGACGTCACATCACTTTTACAAAGGACATTCTATTCTGAAAGCATTCCTTAACTATTGGTGTCCCTCCACCAATTCTTTCCATCTGCCTGAAGATGAAATGAGTGTCACTCTTTGGGATATTCACAGGATTACCAGTTTGCCGATAACTGGACAATTCTTTGATGAATTCGTCCCTGCCAATAAGGAATTTGCTTTCATCTCTTCTCCTGATCGTACCCTCTTCATCTCAGAGTCGACCATTTAAATTATTAAGGAAATATCAAATTTTTTGAACATACACAAAATTCATCCTATGCAGTGGCTAGCCCACTTTAGCAGAGCTTTTAAGTAATTTTCCTTTCTTCTCTCTTCTACTGCAGCTGGATGCATATATAAGCTTGATTTCATTTATTTATCCTTTCTTCTTTCTCTCTTCTTTTTTCCTTTTTAGATTCAACAACAATCGTTCACGAGAGCTTGAATGTCTTCGAAAAGGTATAAAGGGTCGTGCTGAATATTCTATCTATGGGGAGCTTGTAGCATTCATCGCATATTGGCTAAGCATATTAGTCTTTCCAAGATCCAAATTGGCAGATGCCATTTGTCCTTCATTATTTGTAGTAGCAAGTGTTATGGCTGAGGGACACAAATTTTCTCTTGCCCCTCCCATTCTTTACTTGATCTATAGAGGCTTTGGAGAGATTGCATGTCACGTAAAAAGCCTTTCTGTCGGTTCTGCTTCAACTTACATGTTATGGCATTATTTTCTCGGTTGTCTTGGTGTATACTTCCCTTGAACTTTCGAAGTACCAGAAAAAGCTTACGTCCACCCCTCCCAAGTCCCTCTCTATTTTTTTTAGAAGAGATCTATGGTAAAGAGATCTTACGATTGGGCAAAGGATGCCATTTCTTCTTATGCCAAAATAAATTACTTCCACTTCGACCTACCTCGTTACATTGTAGACACGAAGAAGGCGGATACTGAATCACTCTCTTTAGCAGAATGGGGATTTTTTATATCAATTAGAGCATGTAGTCTCCCACTGAGAGAAGGGAGCGAGTTCTGATGAGAACCATATTATCCCAGCCATTTTGCTCATCAATTCATCTTCAATCAGGCAGTGTCAAAAGATTGAGGGCTAGTCACTCAGAGAATGCGAACCTACCGTACAGGCCCGTTCGATTGGGTGATGATTTGAAAGCAATTATTTGGTCAGACTAATTCTTCCTTCATCATTCCAGGTTACGATCGTACTCCAAGGGTGTTGTACAACCATATGAGATGGTGGGTGCACCGTTCATACTTGGCTAGAAAAAGTTTGCTAGTGTCTAGACCTGTATAGCTTCCACCTCCCAGAATTAAGGGTTGCATCATTGATGCGGGAGTCAGTTTCAATATAGAAATCAACCATGCCCCATCCGCTGGTCATCGCTGTATCATGATCTCTGTTAACGAACCTATTCATGAGATCAAACCTGATAATACCCTTGAAGGATGCACAACATACGGTGATACTCGTGAGTTTTAAAAAATTCCTCTTCATCATCCTCGAAGAGAAAAAGTTGCAAAAGAGGCTTTCCCTCAGTCAGAGAATATTGTCAATCCCCAAGACCAGCCTTCTTCTTCTACTCATCATTAGTAATAGCCAGTTTCTTCTCCTATATCCAGGACTACACTCCCTCAACAGCAACAACTTCCTCTCTAATTTCCAGAACCATTCACCCCCAACAGCAACCGACTTCTTCTCCTGTTTGCAGAACCATTCACCCTCAACAGCAACCAACTTCCTCTCCAATGACAAGATCCCGAACAAGTGCTCAATCTTCCCCAAAGGGAGAGACCACAACTACTGCTTCTTTGGTTGTGGCTACTGCAGATACTCAACTAGAGAGTCACTAGTCTCTTCCCTCTAAAGGAAAGTAAGTTGTCGTCGAAGAGTCGAGAACAGAAGATACTGTTGGTGAAGATTCAACTTCTTCTTCTGAGCATACTACTTCTGATGAAAGTGAAATAGAAGGCGAGAACCAAGAGAATGATTATGAGGAGGGAGAAGTGAATATCAGTGATGAAGATGATATAATTATGAAAGATGTACCCGCTGATGAGGGACATATCCTCCCAACTTTTGAAGTCATTCCTGCAAAAACTTCTCCTGTGGCAAGGGAAGAAGAAGAACCCCTAGACTATGGGGAATATGGATATTCACCACGTAAGAAAGTCTTACAATCATTGTTTACTATTGTTCTTTCCTTCCCTCTCATCACACACATTTTACTTCAGGTGATCATGCTGCAAATATGAAGGCAGATAGTGCTACTCCTCTGGATTTTCCCCTTGTTGCACCAGTAGCCTCGCCAAGATTCTCAATACCTCTACGACCGATGGCATGTGAGATTGTTTTTCCATTGGAGCCAACTGAGTTCCCCACTCCTACCATAGTTGCTTCAAGTACTGAATATGAATGACTTTTTTGGTGGAGCAAACTATTTTACCTACCTCCACTACTGTTGTTTCAAGTACTGAGGATAGGGCTCCATCTTTTGCAGAGATGGTAGAACCTAACCCTTCCCTTACTAAGGAGATGCAACTGCTCACTGTTTCGATACTAGTGGAAGGTATATCCTTTTTCCACGTTTATGCTTTTTATATTACCTGCACATACAATCTTATTATAACTTTATATTTCTTACTTTTTTAATAGGGAATGTACCTCAAACCGGCGCAGTAAGTTTTGGCTCCATTGGGACTTCGTCAAATGTGATATCCTTTGAGAAGGTTTTTGCATACAAATTGGCATTGATCAGGAACTCTATATTGGCTATTGTTGAGGTATTCAAGGATTCTGATTAATGGTTCGATTTGACCGTTGCCTTAGATGTCCTGGATGGTGCCACTCGGATGGGTAAAATTGATGTTTCTTCTGTGCGCAATGCTCTTCTGAGATTTCATAATTCGATAGTTGTCTTGTCATCAACTGAAACTGTGATTGTCCCGCCTGAAATTTTAGAATACAAGAAGTAGCTTGCCTATTTTAAGGAGAAAGTTTCCCAGATTGCTCCCATTGTCTCTTGCCATGAGCAAGAAAAATTATCATTGCAAGAGCAATTGAAGACTTTTACTAATGACCAGATAGTAATCTAGGATCGTATCACTCTTCTGAAGAAAGAAATCATACAATTGGAGAAGCAAAGTTCGAAGGTGGGTTTGGACATTGAAAGAGTGCAAGAGAAGATAGAGTGCATCCTCCATTCTGTAGACTCTGAAAAGTTTGAATTGGCGAAGAATGGAGAATTAATTGCTTCTCAGGAAGAGAAGTTAGCTGGCTTCCCAGATCCTACAAGAATGATTTCTAATGCCAGACTAAAACATACAACTACTTTGATTGATCTCCAAGAAAACTGGCAACAATACTTAGCAACACTAGGCATTTCAGGGGAATTATAAGATGTATACCTTCCATATCTTTCATTTTATTGCGATAAATATTTTCAGGATTGCAAGTTTTGCAAGTTTATACAAGCATCTCAAGATATTTTGATAGTGATTTTTTTATTTTATTTACACAATGTTTTGATTCATATTCTGTGGATTTTAGTTTTATGATTTCATGATTCATTAGTAAGGGATTTCCTAGATGATCTTTGTCTTAGTTGGCGGTACTAAATTTCAATTTAGTTAGTCACACACAGTTTAAGATCTTGAGTAGTGGAGCAACACACAGTTTAAGCTCTTAAGTAGTGGAGCAACACAGTTTTTTAGACTCATGAGTAGTGAAGTTCAGTCTTACGTGATGGTCTCTGTAACTCTTAGGAGTTCGCTGGACTTCTTATTGCATGGGGAGTTCACAAACTGCGATCCATCAGAGGGGCCCCGGGAAGCTACTGGGGCCATGAACTCAGTTGGATTTATGCCCAGGGTTGGCCGCAATAACTCTCTAAAGTTCATAGGGCTAATAATGCTACCTTTGGGGTATCAAATCCTGGGCTGTTAGTCCATCAATGAGTAAGTTTAAGCCCTTCCTTATGAGTTAGTACTAAAATCAAGTCAAAGATCTGGGGAGTCTTACACATGGTTGGCCTATCTATGGACATATACAAAGAGCTCACACTGCGGCCTGCAAGGTCAGACCCATTCATGGGAGTGCATTTCCCTCCGTTCCCCGTGATGCTGCCAAAAAGCTATACAGACGGCATGGGGGTTACGCGTGACTAGCCGTTGAGGACTTTTTGGCATTTTATAGGCTTTTAGTCATTGGCTTCATCCGTAGCCCGCATGGGTATGCGTACAATGGCCTTCATGAGCTTTTTAGGGCCATTAGCTTCTTGCCACTGCCCGAATGGCGATCTTGATAGGCCTTATGCATAGTTGGTCGTATAAGCTTGGCTAGACTGCCTTTGACAGATAAAAGTAGGTGGTCATCAATAGTACACATCTGCCTAAGATTAATAGTATGTCACCACTTCTGCTAATATCTTTAACTATAATCATATGGGCTGTTTATAATATATCAGCTTGGTGACGATACCAATTTTAGCAGAATTTTGTAGAGCTCACTTGATGATGATGATGATCACTTTCTTTTTACAGTACTTGTTGGCACAATCTTGATATGCTAGCAAATTTCTTCTTTATTCATTCATCTGATTGTACATAGTATTGGCCGACGTCATGGTCATTCTTGCCCCCTTTTGATACAGAAGTATTATTCTGATAATATTATGGATCAAAATCAGTAGTGTCTTCAGGGACGATATCTTTTAACGAAGTGAGCATTGACCGGTATACTAATACCTTGGCCATCTTAATCCACGACTCTATATGCACTATTGGAGTACACCTCTTTTATTATGTACGACCCATCCTACTTAGGATCAAACTTGCCCCCCGTCCGGTGGGTGACCACTATAGGTCTTTTCAACATCAACATCAGATCCACTTTTTTTAAAAGATCGATATTTAACCTGTTTATCAAATGCAGCTAACATCCTGCAATCGCTGTTGGGTTGCGAAGCATTTCTCGTCAAGCAAATCCAACTCTTTCAGCCTTATTTTTGCATTTTCATCATCTGTAATAGGCTGATGTATCGCCACTCTGAGTGACACCACTTGTATTTCAATTGGGAATCTTCTTCCAATAGTTCTGCGGCCATAACCATATTTACCGATGATTCTGCCCCTAGTCCTTGATATTTTTACCGCTTTTCTTGGCCAACCCTAGTTTAAATATGAATCTGCCACGCCCCAAACCAGGAAATCAGATTCACAGGAATCCCGATCACCGAATCTAGTGCTGACAACCTCCGTAGTGCCCCATTCTCGACTCCTGACAATCATATGCCAGATTTCGATCCTCGGATCCTATAAGGAGGATTTTCAGAATGATTTTTTTTTTTTTGTAATGGAGCACAACCACAAGCATAACCAAGTAACAAAACAACAGCACCACATATCCACTATATCAAAAACTTTAAGTATAATGTGAAAAGGGAAATACAAGATGATCAAAAAGCTCTAAAATGGTCTGATATGTGCTCCTACCTCAGCGCTGTTGCTGTCCAACGCTACCTGCACGCAACGGTCGTGCATAAGCTTACAAAAGCTTAGAGGGTGGTGTAAGTGTGTGTGCAAGGCAAATGCCAAGTGTACAATGTCAGAGTAATGCTTCCGTATGCGGTAAGTCCATGAATAAAACCAACCATACCAATGTTATGTGATACAAGGCATGAATACTATCGGCCATACCAAGGTAAATGCGAGGCTTACATAGCCGAATGTCATATGCAAAATGCAACCAAGAAAGTCGGTACTCATCAAGTACACATATCAGTACAGTTCCCTTCTGGATATCACCGTGGTCTAATACACTTCGCAGTGACTGCCACTTCCCTAGCTGCACAGTCAAGCAACGGAATAGACCTCACTATCCACCTTACCAGTAGTCTTCCAATACCTACCCGGCTTGTCGATAGCGGACTCATTTGAGAGCTGGTCAAACTTAGCCTAGCTTATAGCTCCCTCACTCAGGCAGATAAGGCCACGCCCCCTTCCAACTAATCACGACACAGTGGGAGACACGGCCTACTGGTATTTGGCACTCGGGTGCTCATGTATCCACTTGGTCTAGATGTTGGAGCATCCCCTGGTACCAAAAAGGTTCTTGAACTTTCACCCAAGGACATCCTAAGTGCCCGCAGTGCTAGAACCAAGTATTTTCGATATTCGATACAGCCATCCATGATGTACCTGTGGAGCCACGGCTCTGATGTCACTAGGGCGTGCAGTGATCAAGTCACACATATGCGAGATGCATGAGTTACACTGTCAAATCATGCAGCAATCCAGCGCATACCGCGCGATCATGTGGGGAACTCAGTCTTATAACGAGTCCCGTAAATGGTCTGCCCAATGACGTACATTATGATCAGTCACTGCTCATATCAAGCATACATATGATGCGTATGGGCATGAGTCATGGGATTATACTAAGCATATTATAAAGCAATGGACTACTCTTACGATGAAGATGAGCCTAGACGGCCTATACACAACTAGTATGGGCTTACCAATGGGCCCTAAGGAGAGATACAATGCGGACATTTAACCAACATGGTACTTACAATGTGGGCGTCAAACCATCCTTGTTCCTTAGGCATGGCCCGCCATAAGTAACATTACATAAACCATGGAAAATCACACATTGCAATGGACTCTAAGGACATCTCGTTAGGCCTCGACCCTTGGGCCTTGGATACATTGAATGGGCTGTATCACATGGGCCTTACATTCATCAAATGGGTTGCATTAGTGGGCCTCACCAATGAGCCTTATGTACATTACAATGGTCCATAACCTGAGGGCCTAGAGTACATCATAATGGGCCTTACAATATTTCAAAATGGGCCACATCCCATGGGCCTTATATGTATCAAATGGGCTTAATCCCATGGGCCTTATTTGTGTTAAATGGGCTCAATCCCATGGGCCTTATATATGCGAAATGGGCTTAATCCCATGGGCTTAATATATGCCAAATGGGCCTAATCATTTAGGCCTTAGATATATACCAAGGTGGGCCTCAATGGATGGCCATAAGTAAATCAAGATGGGCCCCATACATATGCCAAGGTGGGGTCCATTTGAATTACAGATCCATCTCTTTTTAGGTCAAGCTGTAAAATGAGCCTTATAAAAATAAATTGACGGTTAGATGTAACACATACATCATGGTGGGGTCCACATAAAGGTTGGATGGTTGGGATGCAGCACATGCATCAAGGATGGGATCCACTGACCGTCCAGCACCAAGCCCAATGGCTGGACGGCGTTGATAAAACACATACATCAATAGGGTCCTACCGTCCAGTAGAGTGGACGGTGCGGACGAAACACACATACCATGGTGGGGGGTTCCACCGTCCATGGTAGTGGACGGCTTCTATGAAACACATATATCATTGTGGGTCCCATGTGGGGCCCACCATAACGTTTGCTTACCATCCAACCTGTTGATAAGGTCACAGTGACCTGGGTGAGGTGGAAAAATAAATTTTAGCTTGATCCAAAACTTCTGTGGGCCCTAAAAAAGTTTTCAAGGGTAGACATTCAATCACACTGTTTCAAATGGTGTGGGCCACCCTAGTCTCGGACATGGCTGAAACTTGGAGGGGACCCACTTGAGAAGGGGACCCACCATATGAACGGTTTAGATGGAAAATAAACATCAAGGTGAGGCCCAAGGCTGGAGCCTTGGGTCTGCATCCGTCCACCCGACCGCCAGCCGCTGGTGCGGCCAGCCCTCTGACACAGCAGCAGTTTGCTGCTACTTATATATATATATATATATATATATATATATATATATATATATATATATATATATATATATATAATCATGATTTCTCACGGTTTGCCATGCGTGGGGCCCACATCTGATGAATTTACTCCAGCCATTGGATTCCACAGAATTCTATCAAGACCAATATTGGGCCTCGTTCATCGTGTAAGAAAAATATGGATAGATTTCAATGGTAATGATACTATTTTTAAAACTATGGCCCATTAGACACTCTGATTAACTTCATTTTTTGGTTCAATACTTAAAATGAGTTAGGGAAGAGGATGGACAGCCTGGATTGAATACATACATCAAGGTGAGTCCTGTACAAATGGCCTACCTCCAATGCCTTGAAAAGGCTAACATTGGTGTTTGGCTTTAGACGTTTAGAGAGTCCCTAGACTTTCTCTTTTTCTCTTTTCTTTCTTTTTTTGCCTGGGCGCGCAAGGCCTTTAAGGTGGGCCCTTCATAGGTCGGCCACCACATAGTGAGGTGGTGTGGTTACAATACATATGTAAAGTGGGCCTCACCTTTAGATGGTTTGGATCCAATACATGCTCCACTGCGGGGTCCATCCAAGTGGGCCATAAGGCCATTTCATTACACAAAAATAAATAAATAAGTGAAAAGAGAGGGAGAGAGAGATAGAGTGGGACACGAGTGTGATGGAGGGACCCCGACACTATGGGCCCTCCATTCTATGATCTACATCATAAATCAAGTGGGTTCCATCACATGTGGGCCCAAAAATCGAAATACAATGGTGGAGATCCTTTCTCCATGAAATTAGACTGTCTAGATGACCCATATACAAGCTAGGAAGGTAAACATCATGATGGAGTCCATGGAGAATGGCCCCATCATGGAATAATATTGATGATCAAGATGGGCCATCGGCCACATCTTAGGGTCTAAAGTGAGATCTATACCATTGATCGGTAGGCCTCACTTGGCCCATCTTAAAAACATAAAAAATTAAGCTATGGAAGCACCCACCACTTGATCTTCTCGGTTCGTTGAAAAGCCACTCTCCTTATGCTTCACTTTGATGGTGGATAATGAGATTTGGATGGCTAGGATGGAGGTTTTGGGATAGAAAAGTGGGCCACCAACATGCACTCTCTCACATGGAAGAGAACTTGGATGTGGGTTCCCTCTTGCTTGAGATTTTTTGATTAGGAAATGAGGGAGAGAGAGAGGGTTGTAAGGAGATGTGAGAGATGGGTGATGGATTGAGTGATGGGTGAGGTGATGGTGTACTTGACATGAGAGTTGACTTGGTGGTTACTTGACTTATGGAGAAAGAAAGCATGGGTGCTTTGTACTTGACATGAGAGGTGATTGATGAGATTGATTTGACATGTTGTAGAGATTCTCTTGGGATTGCCAATGTGCAGCATTTTTCCTCGAACTGAACGTGGATCCGCATCTCCTCTTCTGGGTATCGGATCGATACATGAGTCGCGGCGTTGGAACCGCGGCGACGGTGCGGTTGCAATGATACAAGTCTCGGATTAATCTGACTCAAATGTATAGGATACGACTTATGGTCGTGCGCAAACGTCGATTACAGGTCACGGATTACCGGGATTCGACGGGAATGATCTAGCAAGTTGACGGAACAATACGGTCTAGGATATGGGTCTTACAGAATCCCTCCTTGATTTAAGTTGGTGGGTTCTTCATAATCAAAACCCGTGCTTCTCATAAGTCTCTTGCTTGCCAAACTATAATTCTCAAGATCCTGTGATGTCAGTCTTCCACAATACACATTATTCATAGTCATTTCTTCTTATCTTTACTTCTTCTAAAGCGTGAAATTCTATCGAGTTTGGGTGTTTTGCTCTAGTCTTAACCTAGAATCTTCCTGGAGTGGCTGAAAATGGCCTTTGCCTTTCGACACATGGCAATGGCATTGTATAATTAGACTACATGAGCTTCGACTATTCAGGTGATAATAACGTTAGTGGCGGCTGCCCTGGTGGTCGTAAATACTTCAGCATAAAATAAAATTTTTGCTTTGATTCTGCAATCCTTGATGATCCTGCCTTTTCTGTTTCTCCTTTAATCACATTTTTATGAATGTCCCTTAGGACTTTGCTTGCATCATTCTTTCCCTTTTCTTCAGCAAACCCTTTATAATAGCTGATGTCTGAGAAGAAAGACTTAGCCTCTGTATAAGGCTTTGTATTAGCCATTACTTTATATTACACTCCTTTATAATATTTGAAGATGCAAAGTAGAGGGTATAATGTTATACTGATGAATCCATGGGCTTCATAAAAGGAGATTGTACGTCGTCACAACACTTATAATGTGGCACACAAAATTAGTAGTCAGTTCACCTATTTCTAGCATCACTTTAATTTTTCCAAGTGCGCGTTGCCCATCTTGATTAAAGCCTTGTATCATCATTCTATTACGGCACAGATCAAAACGACGATAACTTAGTTTGCTCAACATTGAGAGTGGTAAGAGGTTCACTGTTGATCCATTGTCTATAATAATTTGCTTAACTTTCTTCCCACAAATATAGCCCTCCATCATTAACGGTTTGTTATGCTCTGTTTCAAAAATCAAATCATCATCAGAAAAGGAAATGACCGGCAAGTAGTTTTCTTTCTCATTGTTCTTTTTGCGTTCCATTTCTGCTAATAACGTTTCTCTAACGTCATGATTGAACAATGCTCTGATCAAGCTTTTCCGAAATTCTTTTGACAACTTAAGCGTATCATAGACACTTAGTCGAGCCGGTATACCCTTCAAATGACTTACTACATCATAAGTTACTTTTGCTGTCTCATTCTTGTTTTCTTCTTCATCACCGTAATTCTACTTTTTAGTAATTTCTTTTTGTATAATTGTTACTTTCTGCTTCCCAGGGCTTGTCATCTTATTTCCCGATCGCAACATGATTACTGTTACCTTCTTCGTCACTTCATTGTCTTCTTTCTTTTTCATATCTCGAGCCTTTCCTCGTAATGTAAGCATATTTACTGTAGCCATTGTACCCCTTTCCTTTTCTTTTTCAATAACTATTTCGCCCCTATCTATCATCCATCGTATATTTATCGTCCATTGTATTATACACTTTGATGTGTAATAATTTTTCATCGGATGTCCCACCAGGCGGCGATAATGGCAAAAATCTCTTTCTCTGATTTTTGTCACATCTTCAGGGCACTTGGGTTCTGGTAATTCGATCGTGCCGGCGTTTAACAACTGGTTCATCATAGGAATGACGTCTTCCTTGTCGAATGCTAATCCTTCATGAGAATTAAGCATCCTAGACCTCTTTCCACTACATCTATTTCTTGATTAACTCCATTCTTCTTTTCGCTCTTGCCTCTTCTCCCTTGAGTCCCTCATATCTTTGCTTCTCCTGTCATGATCGATAATATTTACAGCCATCCTATTGGGCACTCTCGTTATTGTTTTATGGTGAAATGCTCGCATCTTATGGGTCATCAATTCCAAAGCATGAGCCTTAGTGGCCAAGTCGAGAAAAGTTCTGATGTCGGCACTGGTGAGTCCAAATGTTATTCCTATCTCCATAGAATTTAAA
Organism: Magnolia kwangsiensis; assembly: GCA_037074715.1. Taxonomy (NCBI): domain Eukaryota; kingdom Viridiplantae; phylum Streptophyta; class Magnoliopsida; order Magnoliales; family Magnoliaceae; genus Magnolia; species Magnolia kwangsiensis. The sequence goes on along the minus strand of CM073571.1, from coordinate 120,115,346 downwards.
CACATTTTAACTTGCTCCTTTTCTTCCTATAGCTGTCTACATGAGGCTCCCAATGTCTTCCATCTGTCAATAAACTTTTCTACTGGTTCCCCTTCTCTCTGTCGTACGAAAGCCAATTTTATAATATTAACCTCGTGATCTGAAGAGAAGTTTGAAATGAACATGTCCTGCATTTGTTCCCAAGTATGTATCAATCCTGGAGCCAAGCTAGAATACCATCGGAATGCTTTGTGCATGATCAATGACTTGAACAATCGCAAGAAATACTGTGGTATCGTAGAGAAATTCTCCATGCTGGAGATGAAGTGTATTAGGTGCTCTTCTGGCGATCCTTCTCCATTAAACTTTTAAAAATCTGGATGTTTGAAGTTGGCTGAAAATGAGACATCTTCCACCTCTCTTAGATATGGCATTCGATATCTGAAGCAGCCGGTATTTTTTCTCTCTCTTTCTATTCTGACAACCTCTTTAATGACTTGTCTCACTTCATCCTGTGTTATGGTTCTTGCCACAGAGACAGACCCCAGTGATCCTGCCCCCTGTGGTTGTAAGCCTTTGGGCTGATTTTCTAGTCCATTCACCATGTTCATCATCGGGGGAGTAGCTATTTGAGCCACATTATGTACAAGAGTCGTTAAGGCCTCATGGAGGTTTCTGCACTCTCCCATTAGTGCTCTTTGTGTTTCTTCCATCGCATTCATGCGATCCTCTGTATTCGACATACTTTCTTGGTTTGTCCCGGCCATGTGTACTATAGCTTCTCCACTTTCGACGAAGTTGTAGTTGGGGTGGGACGAGAGTATGTTGACGTGATAGGGCTTATGAAGAGAGGAGAGGATGGGGTTTCACTTGACTTCCCTACACTTCCAGTGTTATTGATCAATTGAGGTGACACAGACTTGGGTAAACTTCCCTGGGGCGATACGGACATTGGTGAACTTGTCATTAATGCTTTACCTTTTTCCTCTTTCGTCCATCTAACCCTTGGGGTGACTAAAGCCAAAAAGTCATGTGATACTAACTGCGAAATCGTTTGCTCAGGATATATCTTAGGGGAGCGAGTTCTGGATGCTTCCTAGCTGCGTTGCACATTATAGGCCCTTTGACTCTTGGTGAAGGCAAATTCATTTGAGAGTTTCTTGCATTTTGTACCCTTGTCCTGCGAGATGTTATAACAGTCCAGCCCTTATCTCCTTCTGGTGGTTGGGGTGAAGTAGACACAATGCTAGCAGTCACTTGAATCATGTTATTTTTGCCTGTAGGAATTTGAGTCATAGACTCCACCGATTGGTCCGGTGCGTACTCTATTATAAATCCTGTTGGGGTGAAACGAAAGTCCACTGTTCTTGGAGGAGTTGTCATTAGTTGTAACTTGTGGTTGAATTCAGAAACCTTTAATTACAAAATGAAATTATAATTAATATTTGAAAAGTAAATAATATATCTTAGAGGTGAAAGGGGGGATGTTCCCACCGAGAGTCACCATTTTGGTGTCAGAAGATGCCAAACTACAATGAAAATTCTATAATACTCTCGATGTTGTTATTGAAATAAAATATAAGTCCCCAGTAGAGTCATCATTTTGTTTCAAACAAGAAACAAATGCATCTGATTTAGAGAGATTACTTTATTCGAATGTAACAAAGAGAATACATAGAACAATCATTGTATTATTAACTTTGAGTTTATATACATCCCTTCAATATCCCTTGATTCTAAGACAGATTATTTAATATAAATAAATTGTAACTATTAAAGTTTGTATGTTAAATCTTAAATCTAACAGCCTTTCGGCAGCTATTTCGATCATCTCCTAGTACATAAGAGGAATGTCGATTTGATCGACTAATCTCTCTTCTGAACTTGCCAAAGGAGAGAGCCTGAAGTGATGAAGCTCTGGACTTGAATGCCTTCAACGATTTCAACAGCATTTCAACCTCCCTTTAGAGCTGATTAGATAGTGGCCTGGTTGTGCAACCCGCGCAACAATTTTGTTGGTTACACAGTCAGTGCAACTTGCTGAATGGATTGCGTGATCAGCGCTACCTAAGGCGCAGGTTGCACGGTTCGCGTAACTTGGTGTGGGGGTTGTGCGGTTTGCACAACTGATCCTTTCTTCTGCTCCTCACCTTCAGCCTTCTTTCAGAATTCTACTATCGTTCAAATGAGAGGGGAAGTGGAGTATTTATAGACTTCCCACATGTGTCAACCTTCGATCTTCGTGCCTAGGAACACTCTCTGCTCTCGATTGCACCACTCGCGCAATGGAAAAGCCGATTGCGCGGTTCACACAACTATTCATTCAGTTACGCGGTTCGTGCAATGCTACATTCAGTTGCAAAACCCGCACAAGGATACCATATGCTTCCTTTCATGACAAATTGTTTGTACCACCTGCGTAACTACTCCAACATGTTGCACTATCCGCACAACAATATATAGTTACACGACCCGCACAACCATCAAATGAAGAACTTCATCCTTTCTCTTTCCTCCACTCCTTTGATTTTTGAACTTCCTTCTTTCTTAATGATGATAATTTTTATGCTTCAACAATAGGAGATCGACAAATGGGTCATAAAGAATGAAGAATGACAACATCTTTGAAGGGAATGAAAAATGTCTTTAAAAATGATGTAATGTCTGAAAAGAGGAATAAATAATGGTGACCATCGATATAAAATCAAAAATTGGAAAAAGAATGAAAAAGGGGATAGGTTTAGAATCAATATTTGAGTTTTCAATTACTCTTAATATGATGAACATGATTAACATTACGAAACAAAAGTAATCTTCTAAGAAGTAAATTGACTTTCACCAAGCACATTGGAAAACTTGACATTTGAACTTTCATCCTGATGTAATTGATAAAGAACCTACTCGATTAATTGCATAGTTGATTTGACTCTAAGTTTTCAATATCCTGATATCTCACTTAATACTACTCATTCATACTTGATTGCATAATAGAATGTTTTCTAGAAAATGATTTTGAACTTGAGATTGAAGGTTATTTATGTCACACCCCAAATCCGGGAATCGACAGCTTCTGTAATGCCTCGAATCCAACACTCACTTTCATACAGCAAGTCCTGAGTTCGGCGTGCCATAAGGAAGATTTTTTACTTAATTTTTTTTATATATCTGAGCATAAATATCCATTATCATAATACCAAGCAACAACCTTCATCATAGATTTAGTCATAATATAAGTACAATGTTTTTTTCAAAATGTACAAAAATGAAGGCATTGCCAAAATATATGTGAGGCCTGTATCCTAGACTGTACCATTTCATAGGCTTCCACGGTCCTCCTGATTAATTTCTGACAACCCTCGACCTGTACCCGACATTTGCATGCAATCTTAAGCCTAGTCCTGCAAATTAGAGTCGAATCGAACCGAAACTTGTACCCTGGCGACTGCACCGTCGCCACGGCTCCAACGCTGCGTCTCACGCGCCAATCCGATACCCATGCTAAGAAATGTTGGCCCACGTTCATTCCGAAGAAACGTTGTACGTTACAAATTCTAAAAGAATCTCTAAAACATGTCCCATCAATCAATCAATCAATCATGTCAAGTACACACCATACCACAAGTACAAGCAGCCATTACTTTTTCCCAAAGTCAACTCTCTCTCTCTCCACCCATCCCTCTTTCACCCAAATTTCAACCAAGCCCAGACCATAACCATCCTGTCCTCCTTTCATCCATTATTTCTCTCTCTCTCTCTCTCTCTCTCTCTCTCTCTCTCTCTCTCTCTCTCATTTTTGTCTTTATTCTCCAACCTCTCAAGCAACACCCAACGCCCAAGCTCTCTCTCCTAAAATCCAAAAGTGGCCTACTTTCCCACTCTCTCATCTCCCATCTCAACCTTCCAATCTCCATCAACCTCCATCAAAATGGAAGGCAAGGAGCATATGAGTTCAAGGAGCTAAAGAAGGAGGACGATAGTTAGGTGATTCACTGTTGATTTTAATTTCTAAGGGCCCACTTATTGTGGGACCCACTTGATGTATGCATTATATTTGGGAGGCTCATATGATATATTTGAGGCCCAGGCACAAGGCCTGCCTGTTGTGTATTTGAGCCCCGATGTAATGTATGTTGGCCCATATGACGAGGCCAGTGTCACGAAAATGAGGCCCATCATGATTGTATGCGAGGCCATGGCCCATTATATATTTGACCCTATGTAGGTCACTCATTGGGAACAATGTTGGTTAGATGTCCACATTGATGGGCAATGACAGTTAGATGTCCTCATTGTGACCTTTCCTTAGGCCTTGTTAGGCCCATTCTCTTCGTGGGTTAACCCAAATAAGTGTGCCTCATTCACCATAGATGGATGGCTCCGTGCTATCGGATTTGATATAATCACGGCTGAGAGCCGATCTTTACATCATGGTTGATTAGTTATTCATCAATGGACCCCGCCTTATATATATGCAGGTTGTCGGTGCCAGTTATCGATGTTGATCATCGATGTTGATTATTAATGTTGATTATCAGTACCGAATATCGAAGCTAATTTCGATTGTCGAGACCAAGTATCGAGGCCGAGTATCAAGGTCGATTCTAAATTGTCAAGGCCCATTGTGATGTATTCATGGCCTATGGGCAAGGCCCATTGTGATTTGTATTAGGCCCATGATGCATGGCCCATTTGATGTATTTGAGATCATTTGTAAGGCCCACATGTCATGTATTTGAGGCCCATGAGCAGGGCCCACCTATTGTGTATATGTGGCCTTTGAGTAAGGTCCACTGTGTTATATATTAGGCCTTGGTGTGAGGCCGTGGGCCCATTATATATTTGACTCTATGTGGGTCATTCTTTGGGGGCAATGTTGGTTAAATGTCCACATTGTCGAGGTCGATTGTTGATGTCGGTTATGAGTATATGACGGCATAACATCATGATGCATGCCTATATGCATCATCTGCATGTTTTAAGACGTGGTTGACCATTACATATGTCATTAGGTAGGTTGTTATGAGACTCCCTGATAGGCGGAGATTGTATCACTTGAGTGCACAATATGTGTATGATTGATGTATGGCTGGATTGTATGACTCATTGTAACGTCTCGAAAATCGGGGGTCGAGTAGAAACCCAACTCCCGAGTTCAAAAACGTCACTTATGCAACATAGATAATGATGAATGCATGTTGTCTGTAGAATGGCATTAAACAAGATTAAGACTAAGCCAAAATAGCATATCATACTACAGAGACAGTTAAATTAGCAAGAGGAAGGATGTGATAGATATATGAAATATATGAACTATTGTAAGTCTCCAGAGTGTGAACATGTTACCAGGTTAAACATATACATGTATACTCCAAAAATAATAAAAAAGAATATACATGAGTGCTCAAAAAAAATATATACATATAAAATGACAAGTGTCATGGCGTCTAATCAGTAACCCTGTAAACCCGTCGATCAGAACCAGCATATAGGAGAAATCCTCCTCATCATCAAACGATTCCAGCTCTGCTTCACAAGCAGCGCCATCACCTGAAACTAAAATAAGGACTGTTTGGTGTGCGCAACACCGTCCCGTAACGTGGGAGTGAGTAGCTAACTCAGTGGAATCATATAGCAAAGGTTAACATGTTATCAAAATAATCACGCGATAATGGTAAAGCAAGCAAATCAAACATTCCTAAATATTGTGATTAATGAAAACATGAAATGACATGATGGATGCCCTCACCGACATACTCCCTCATGCGACACCTTCTTACGTCCACGGCATGCTTTCTTCCCTCAGTGCTCCACATCTTCCAGGCACATGCAGTGCGATATGAATATGATTACCGAGTTGTTATTAGTCCTTTTTATATAGCAGGATTGGGAAACTAGGGTACTTTCCTTATATCATTCCCAACAAGGATCCTGTCTAGGGTCGTCACTCCTAGTAATCTCATACGATGATATATTTCTAGGTCACTGCAAGGGCTGCCAGGGCTGTTGCACGCACTCGTTGCTCCACTCCCCCATCACCTTACCAATACAGGCCTACTTATATCTTTAAGACTACAATAGGACTCGTTGCCCCTATGCAGTGTCAGGGTAAACTAAAGGTCACTACAAAGGGCTCGTCACCAATCAGTGTAAGCCGACAATAAGAATATAGTGTCCCATACCACCATAATCTGCTCAGATTAGGATGCTCACTGGTCACTATAGGGAGGTTTGTGGCCCCAGCGTAGGCCAATAGCTCGACCACGGTGTCCCATACCACCATGCCCGGCTCATGATTCTTAGTGGATTAAGGTACCACGGTTATCAGGGTTATCACTGGTAAGTTCAATACTTTAGGTTCAAGTAGTTATGACAAATACAAGGTGAACATACAATGGTCAGTCGGGTTACTTGATGAGTCTGACTAGCACGAGTGCACGTCGAACCGACCGACATGAAGTGCACAAGCACCTCGTGTGGCCTAACCACTGCCGATAACTTTAGTATGACTCGGGTTCGTCATACACATCCTTCGTGGTGAATAGAATCCAACCACGAATTCTAAACTGTTACCGACTGTCTGGACTAGAGTATAGCCCCAAGCACATGTAATGTGAATCAATAATCATATGAGAGAGACAGAATTGAAATACAAGTAATTCCAGCATGTTATCAGCATGTTATAACATACATCATAAGCAGTTAACCATACACGAGTATTTCACACATAAGGTAACCAATTCAAGTACAACACACATGGAGGAAGTCATGTGCATCATCAAATTAGTTGAGAATCCAGTCTCAACGCTAATCTACAACCCCACTTACTCAATACCAACTAATACGTACATTTATACAAACACTTAGACTACTCAACTCCAACGTACTTGACGTATGTTGATTCCAACATATAATATGACAGATCCTTATATCAAGGAGTTGTTTAATACACAATAATCATGTTCTTACATTCAAAACATATGGCAGACATAAATCATATTGATTTAGGCATTTCAACAAACACTTAGTCTACACATTAGTCTACAAAGCATATGTCGGCCAATATGTGCATTAGGGCGAATCTCTTCGCCAAACAGATTATACACGTATAACTAATATCATAACATGACAAATATAAATGGTAATCATTTCAGCAAAATACATATGTATACAGTATTTCCTATAAATGCCTAAAATACCCTAAATCTCATATTCTTCGTACGCAGTCGAAATGGAAAACGGACAGCATGTTCTACATGTCAAACAACATCCTTATCAGTAATCTACCATTAAACGGCATTGAAAGGTTTGAAAAATGGTAACCAAAGCGTCTAAAATCTGCACCTTTCGCCGTAGAAGCGTATCGATTCGAATAGAAAGTCTACACTTCGTCAACATCGATATGGCGACCTAATTCACAAGATAGGTCAGCTACTTCGCTACTTGTATTGCTAGAATCCCCAAAACAAGTTGAGGTTAGGGTTTTCTTACCTAGAACGGGGTTGGAATCGCCAGAATAGCGATGCAGGTGGAAGGATCTGACACGTGGAGCAGCAGGGAAGACTCCCAGGAGAAAGCCCCAGCTCCTCCCTCACTTTCTCTCTCTTTTCTCTCCTCTCTCCTAGGGTTTTCCCTAAATTCGTATGGGTTAGAAAGCTAAGGGTTTAAAGCCCTTTTATAAGTCCAAACATAACCAAAACAGACTCCAAGTCAAGGTATACTTGGGTTATAGCCAAATAGGGTCTTTTTCGATCCAAAAGAATATTTTTGGAGGTCCCCTGACCAAATGCGGTTGGACTTAAGCTCATGAATATTGGATCCTGATCACATTAAGTTTTCAGTCCGGTAGTGTTCCCAGATCGCATGTGGCGGACCAATTTCAGTTAGCGATCACTGAGACTCGATCAGGGATTCCAAGTACACTGACCTGAGTGGGAAATGTTCCCTGATCCGAGGGTGTATTTGGGTCAAATTCTGATGGTCAGAAAGCTTAAAAAATGTCACGCAAGCGACATGTGCCAGATTTATTTAAATTGAATTAATTTTCTAAAGATTTTCCTTTTCTCACTCTCTTCACTCTGGACTAAGTAAAATGGTCTCAGGATATCGGTTGGGCTTGATTTTCAAAATGATTGTCAAGTCCAACTAGGCAGTTAGGATTTTCTAAGTTTATCGCTATCGGACTTTCAACGCGCGGTCTAGATCCAATACAAAGTTTCTTAATGCTCCCGAGAGTGACTGGGTTTAGAGATTGATCCTAGGTTTCTAGATAACATAAAATTAGTGGTCCTACTCATTTTGGGTCATGTAGTTCGTATTTAAAGTGGTTTAAGTTAATTCTACTGGGAATTCAGTTTGGTACTCAACCAAATTCTAGCCTAATTATGGCAGAATATGGTCCTAGGGCCATTCTATGCCCCATTTTGGACACTTATAGTTATCATATAATTTTAATTATTTTTCTACTAGTTCATCATCAAGTTTACCCTATCTCCACAAAATTTCATAAGATTTCAAGTTGTAAAAAAATTCTAAAAATTCCAGAAGCAGCAGCTGTCCAACAAGTGATTTTTGGATAGTTGCTCACAACGACCTACTTTAAACTATTTTATTATATTTTTCACATATTTTTAAATAAAATTAGAATTATTTAGCTTCAATCTGGTTTTTGAATTACCTAAATCGGATTACAACGAAGAAGATATGATTTTTCAAAGTTTGAGAAAATGTAAAGAAAAACATGCAGAACCAGGCTGCCTGACCGCTGTACGGACGAGATCGGCGAGGCCTCGCCAAACCGAAGAGGTCCTTGCCGGTCACTGACAAAATTGGCATGGGATCACCCCAGGGGCGAGGTCCTTACCTCCCGGGGATGCCGAAAACATGTGAGACCCACCTTGGATCCCCCCGACTTGAGCCGTTTGGGCCCACGAGTCCGTCGAGGCATTTATCGAGTCTCATTTGTAAAATGGAATGAGTTACGCAACATACAATATATGATTTTGGGATAGAATAAGCTAATATATCCAAATAACCTATCTAAATCATAAAATTCTAAATATTAACTAGTCAAAATCCTATTTTACACATGTATTTACTATTTATAGTAAGTTTTAGTTTAAGTATAATTCCTCACCTTTTAAACTTTAGGTTTGTGTCTAATATGAAAGTACTTAGAGAAATTTAAAGAATGGGGTGGTGAAAGGTGAGATTTTGAAGGAAATGGGTTGAAAAGCGAGTTCTAGACTTTAGGATTGATCTCTAAGAGTGATATGGTTGACCCATTGCGTAAGGACATCTAATTCCAGGTTAGTGAAAATCTGGGGTGTTACACTCATGCATCTTACATTATTGTTGGGATTATTGTACGCCCTAGCGACATCTGGGTTGGGGCTTCCACAGGCTTATAGTGGATGGCTAGATGGGACACCAAAAATCTGTTCTAGCATTGAGCTTACATAGATGGTCTTGGGTGAAAATTCCAAAACTTCTGAGGCTAGGAGACACCCAAACATCGAGACTGAGTGGATATATATGAGCACATGAAGGCCATATACCAGTAGGATGCATTTCCCACTGTGTCATGGTTGGTTGAGAGGGGGTGTGACCTTACCCACCTGAGTGAGAGGATAATGTCTAGGTTAAGTTTGACAGCTTGAGGAATGGGTCCACTATCGACGAGTCGGGCCCGATATTGGCAGGTGGATAGTGAGGTCTCTTCCACTTACCCAGTTGTGAGCTCGGATAGGGGCGGTAAACTGGTGTAAAGTGTAATAGACCCCGATGATGATCCCAGATATGAACTGTACCGATATGTGGACTTATTGAGTAGGAGTTGTATACACATTCATTCTTTCATTTACTATACACTCGGGCTGGTGGTGCACAAATATTTGTAATGTGTACCTTTGTAATGGCTAGGATTTCGATTGGGGCGCTCGACTTACCTGAGATCAGGAGTTTACCACATCGAGTCTGACTATCCAAATTTAGGTATGAGACTGGTTTGGCTAGAAGTCCCTTGTGATAGACCCCATATCCTGCGATACTACGTACTATCATCTTGACTTCACACTCCAGCATGGTCTTTCCATTCGTACCACATATTGCATTACATCTTTAGTATATGGCATTTTGGGTTACTTATTTCTGTATTTATATGGTCTAGATATGGCTGACACTATTCCTGAACTCATCAGGAATTGCATATTGCATCGCATCCTCGGCATCCGATATTTGGCTCTTTATGACTCCTCATTTGCATAACTATTCTATATTGCGTATTCTGATATTTATTGACTCATGGATTTGTTCGTATTTTCATTTACTCTGTTATCGTATGATTTATGATCTTGTCAATATTTCTACTTACTCTGATAATTCATGATCTTGTCAGTACTTCTGCTTATTCTGATAATGTACGATTTATGGACTACCAGTATTTTTCGTATTATATGATAATACATTGTATTGAATACTTGACACTTACCTTGTGCACACACTTACACCACCTTCTAAGCTTTCTATAAGCTTATGCACGATAGATGCATGCAAGTGATGTTAGGTTGCAGCAGTGTTGAGCTTGGAGCGTGCAACGGTCTTCTGGAGTTTGATTTTTTATTTATGTGTTTCCCTTTCACTATTATACTCAATGATTATATTAGTGGATATGTGATGATTATGTTGCCTTTGTGAATGGATAATATTGTGGTTATGCTTATTACAAGTTAAATGTATATTAAAAAATTCCTCCTTATATAATCCTAAGATTGGAATCTGGTGTATGGATGCTAGGAGCCGAGAATGGGGTACTATGAAGGCTGTCGGCACTCGATTCGACAATCGGGATTCCTGTGAATCAGCTTCCAGGTTCGGGGCATGACAGAAGTTGATATCAGAGCATAACTTGAGAATACCTGAAGATAACATCTTATATCTACTGATAGTTACCGTACACTCTATGATTGTTTAGAACTTAGAATGATTAGGTCCCCGAGTTTGAATAACTTATAAATTTTCTGACATAGCTCCCTACCATTGATATTGTGAGGCTGCATAGTATTTCAGTTCGATTATTTCAGATCCAGAATTCGAGGTTCAGTTGGATCATCGTAGTGTTGATGACGCGTCTTGAAAGGGTGAGGTTGAGATTAGAGAGTGCTATCTTCATCCTTTTGTAGATTAATTGTACCTTATCATATATACTTAACGATGTTTTTCCTTCCCTTAACTATTCTGTAAATTTTGACGATGAAATTTTTATTAGGCGGGGAGAGTTGTGAGACCTGTATCATAGCCCGTACCATTCTGTATGCCTTCACGGTCCTCCCAGTCGAATTTCGACGACTCGCGATCTATTATCGGCATTTGCGTGCGATGCTGAGTCATGTCCAGTATATTAGAATCGGCTCAACCCAAGACTTGTATCATTGCGACCGCACTGTCACTGCAGTTCCAATGCTGCGTCTCATGCGCTAAGGCGATTCTTGGGCCAGGAGATGTGGGCCTCCATTCAGTTCGAGGAAAATGTCACGTGTTGCAATCTTGAGAGAATGCATCACGTCAATCCCATCAATCAAAGTACACATCACACTCCATCACTCACCCATCCCCAAGTACAACCACCCCTCCCCAAAAGTCAACTCTCTCTTCCATAAGTACGCATCACTCACTCACTCACACCCATCACACCCATCTCTCTCTCTCTCTCTCTCTCTCTCTCTCTCTCTCTCATTTCCAAACTCCACCTCTCCAAGTAACCCACATTCATGGCTTCCAAGAGGAGAAGTTAGTGTGGCCCACCTTCCTAACTCCCATCTCCAGCATCCATGATACATCTCAACCGTTGAAGTTTGTCCATTGGAGCTCTAGGATGCTTTGATAGTAGGAGGGGAAGATCAAAGGTGAGTGATTTTATTTCTTGATTTATGATTTGACGGCCCACATATGTGGGACCCATCTTGATGTATGTGTTGTATAGAGAGGCCCAAAATGGCGGGGTCTCTCCTATTTCTACCGATCTTTCCCTCTTTTTCTCTATTTCTATCTCTCTCTCCCCTTCTCTTTTGGTGTTGGAACATGGACCCACCTTGAAAGATGGTGTTGGACGTGGGACCCACCAGTCGTGTGTGTTGAATCCACACCATTAAGCAACCTTAGGATGGTGCTGGACCCACCAGATGCATGTATTTTTTTATCCCAGCCGTCCATCAGAGACGGTAGAGCCCACTGACACATGTTTTGTATCCATGGCCACCCAGTAGTGAGGCCCATGAGATGTATGTATTTTGTCCTGGCCGTCCACCATCCACATGGTGCTGAATGTGGACCCCAGCATGACATATGTTTTGTACCTAGACCACCATCAAACGGACATCCAGTAGGGACGTGGCCCACCTTGGATGTTTGTATTATGCATCCATGCTATCTGTCCATCCGTCCACATGTGTGGACCAACCACCCACCCCCCCCCCCCTCGGCGTACGTATGGGACCCACATGAGGTACGCTTTATATCCACGCCATCCAGACCGTCTGGATGGTGGATGTGGGATACCTCACGTCCTGCCCGTGGATGTGGGAAACCACCTGGACGTATGTATTTTATTCACGCTGTCCATGGATGGTGGAGTAGCCCACCATCCTGTATGGATTTCATCTACACCATCCGTGCAGGGGCCATCGTGATGTATCTGTTAATCCTATCGTCCATACATATGGTGGGACCCACCTTGGTGGCATCCACATGTGTGTGGCCTACTTGATGTATGGTCGGATCTTGCACCGTCCAGCAGCTGCTGGATAGTGGGGCGTTATTGCAACGTATGTTGAAAACCACCCGTCCTTGCATGGGATGTGGGGCCCACTTGATGAAGTGTTGAGTGTACACATGGCACTATTATGATGCACGTGTTTTGCCACACCGTCCAGACCTAGGCGGTGGGGCCTTCATCTGATGTATGTTCTTAAACACGCCGTTCATCCACTTCAACTCATGTGGGCCCCACCTTATGTGATGTGGTTCATCCATGCCATCCAGATCTGCTGGACGGTGGATGTACATTGGCTGGAATTGCATACTAGCAACGTAACTACTGGGAGTACGTCAGCAAGCTTGGATCCCCACCACATGGTATGTGTATTATTCATGTTATCCATCTGTTTAAGAGGGTGGCCCCACCCCACACGTGTGACACATATGGTAGGTGGGACCTGAAATTGCGGTGAAGACCGCTTTAGTTGAAGTAGGAATAGGTCAGTATATCCTAGAGGGGGGTGAATAGGATTTTTTTAAAGTTTTTATTATTTATTAAAAATCCTTATTACACTAATCCTATCGCAGAGTATTGATTAGGATTACTTAACCTTAACTCTACTGGCTTCCAAGCCGAATAGAGGATCCAATCACAAACTATTTAAAAGACAAACAATGTATAGATGAGATTGTGATGGATATGACTGTGTGTGCATAGGTGTGATCATATATAAAGACATGTTAGGCAATCACATAAATGAAAGATAATATCAAACTCAAACACAGTCATTTTATAGTGGTTAGACGACTTGTCTACTCCACTCCCGGCTTCCACACTCAACCCTTGAGTGACCGGATTTCACTAAGGAGGTTTCCCATGGTTCACCTCAAACCTAAGGTTTTAAATCAGGTTCACCTTCAACCTTTATAGAAGTTTCTACTCGGTTCACCTCAAACCCTGGAGTTTTGCTGGCGTACTCCTAAGCAGATGTTTATGCCCACACAGGACAAGGGTCCACACAACGCACCCTGAGATTTCTACTCGGTTCACCTCAAACCCTGGAGTTTTGCTGGCATACTCCTAACCAGATGTTTATGCTCTCCACAGAGAAAGGGTCCACATAACGCACCCCGCACGTACACTCCCGTCGGAGGCCTCCTTCGAGGACTTCAAATGTTGAGCAACACTTAAAACTCAATCCTAAAAAGGAATGATTGCAAGTGTCCTCTGGACTCTTAGTACTTACAGATAAGTTGATGAGTCCCTTTCAGCGCAATGATGAAGATCTCCTTCTTGTTGATGAAGAATCTTCAGCTCCCTTGATCCGCAACACAAAGATGTATATATGCTAGGCTTAGGTTGGGTAAAGGATATGATGGAATACCACTCTCTGAAGATTTTCCTATAAGGAAGATAGAGAGGTTCCCATTATCTATGCATTCAAGGCATCCCAGCTTAATGATATGTCATTAAGGTAGTAGCTGAAGGATCCTTGAATGCGAAAGTTCATTCTCCAATCCACTCTATGAGATATCAATGATGAGGTGGATTGGAGGATGAACTTCCTGAGAGAAAGGGCTTAAGGTAAATGATAGGAAGGTTAAAACTCTCAAAAGCACTCTCCACTTTCTCTACCAGCAATGAAGGCAACTCTCTCTATTTATAGGCAAAAGGTTCCAACGGATATAAACAGTCATATTTATGACAGAGTTTGATATCATCAAGCAGTCGTCGATATGATCGAGCGTATACTCTCGATTGTATCGGCCGACCTCTCGATGATAAGAACTCAATTGTCATTTTACTTTTGGAAACCTTCTGCCAACTGGTCAATGGGATCGAGACACACATCGATGTTATCAGATTTTGAACTCTGATTCCATCGAGTGATGGTTCGATCTATCGATAGGTGAAAAATAAGAGAGAAGCCTTAAAGAATTTCAGGATCACAAATATGATCGGGAAAACAGTCGATGTCATCAGAATTTGTACATCGATCATATCGGAGACTTTGTCGATGGGATCGATAAATCGTATAGATTTACATGTAAGCTTGCTGGACGATTTATGTCCTGACTCGATCTAATCGACTTGGTCTCGATATGATCGATATATGAATATCGATTTATCGACATGCACCCCGATCAACATTAAAAGCAACCTAAAATTCATGCTGGTGAGAACATGCGCCCCACAGTCGATATGATCGACTGACTCCCGATATGATCGATATTTGAGTTCAGATTGAATCGGACAGTCATCGATATATCGAAGCATATGTTAGTTTTCTTTAGAAAAATAGGGGCGCCGGAAAGCAGTCTATCAATATGATCAATCCACTTCAGATATGATCGATTTTCGAATATCGATGATATCGACTCGAAGGTCGATATATCGATAAATCGTAGAGAAGATTGTTTGATTGTTGGAAGCTTTTTATCCTCACTCGATTGTATCGATTGATATGCCGAGGACATCGACAGAGCTGGTCGATCATATCGAAAGGGGAATTGATATATTCGACAGTATAAGAAAAAATTAGAAGATTTTCTTTTTGATAAAAAGTTTTCTTACACATAAATCCTAAGATGTTCTAGTTCTTTTTAAGGGTTTAATCACCTGGTGTTTTGGGACATGGGATGTGAGGCTATGATTTACCTTTTGGCGAGCTTCCACACATCCAGATGAGGCAGACGCTTGACTTGATCTTCTTGTTAAGTGTAACACCCCGAATTTTGGCCAACCTGGGATTAAACGTCCTTAGGCAATGGGTCAACTAAAACACCTGGGAAATCGCTCAGAACCCAATTTCATAGCCAAAGAAACCACTTAGGATTAATTCCTTTATAAACTAGGCGTAAGTTAGCTAGCGCAACGCTAGGGTAGCTGGGAAATAGTCCCTGATCACTTTAAATACGTTCTACATGACCCAAATCGAGTAGAACTAATGACTCTATAATACTCTATAACCTCGGATCAAACTCTAAGCAGGTTTATTCTCTGGACCACTTTGAAACTTTGTATTGGATCTAGACCGCGCGTCGAAAGTCTGATACCTGCTATCTTAGACCGTTAGGACCGCCTAGCTGGACTTGACAATCATTTCAAAAATCAACTCCAACCGATGATCACAGGCTATTTCATTGAGCCCTGACTGAAGAGAGTGCGAATAGGGACAGATTTAGAATTTGAAATTTAAATCTGGCACACGACTTGACGCGTCAGTATTAAGCATTCTGACCGTCAGAATTCAGCTAAATTACACCCTCGAATCAGGAAAAATTCTTATTTCATATCATGAGACTTGCAGGCCTGATCTACGTGCGGTGACCGCTGAACTGAAACTGGACCGCCACGTGCGATCTGCGAACCCTGCCGGACTGAAAACTTGATGTATGCTAGATCCAGTATGCATGAGCTTAAGTCCGACCGCATTTGGCCAGGGGACCTCCAGAAATGTACTTTTGGACCGAAACAACCCCGAATTGGATATAACCTAAGTAAACTTTATTCCCGAGCCTATTTCAGGAATTTTTGAGCTTATAAAAGGGGTTGAAACCTTCACTTCTCTCTCCCATCCGAATTTGAGAAAAACCCTAGATTGGGAGAGAGAAAAGGTGAGAGTTTGTGAGAGAGAGTAGGAGAGAATTTACCTGCCGTTGCACCACCTGTTGCAAGTGCCTAAGCGACACGCCTCAATCACCTGGCCGGTGATTCCTCCACACTTTCAGGTAAGAAAATACCCTAGAAGTTGTTGATTTAGTGTTTCTTCATTTTCGTAGCTAGATAGCTGATGTATGTTGTAAAACAGGTTCTCTATTCGCCGTAGACGAAGCGTATACGCTCCGTTCGAATTCACACGTTTATAAGAGATAAGGTGTGGATATTAGATGCTTTGATTGACTGTTTTCAATGCTTTCAATGTCGTTTAATAGTAGATTATCGACGGCAACGCCGTTTGACATGTACAACATGCTGTCCGTTTCCTGTTTCGTAAACCGACGAAGAATATGAGATTTAGGGCATTTTAGTCATTTGTTGGAATTACTGTTTTCATGCATATTTTGCTGATGTGATTGACATAGTTTATTGTTGCATTAGAATGTTAGGAATACGTGCATAATTAGTTTGGCGAAGAGATTCGCCTAAATGCTCACTTCGGGTCGACATACTATATGTAGACTTAAGTGTGTAGTGTAAGTGTTTGTATAAATGCTTGTATTAGTATGTATTGAGTTAAATGGTGTTATGAATTAGTTTGAGATTGATTTCTCAATTAATATGCTGGTGTAAATGGTTTCCTACATGTTAGCCATATGCATGATTTCATTATATGAATGAAATGCATGTGCTTGATGATTCACTTAAGTTGTATGTTATAACATGTGCTTGATGATTTCATTATGATTTAGTTTGAGATTGAATTCTCAATTAATATGCTGATGGAACTGATTTCCTATATGTCGGCGATATGCATAATTTCATTGTATGTATGAAAGGCATGTGTCAGATGAATTACTTAAGTTGTACGATATAACATGTGTTAACATGCTCACATGGTTGTATTTCATTTTCAATACTTTCACATGATTGCCGATGTGGATTCATATTTGTTTGGGACTATACCTAGTCTAGGCAGTCGGTAACCGAGCGAATTCGTGGTTGGCTTATCTTGGCCACGAACGACGCGTCGATGAACGCGAGCCGTGTTTTGGAGTTGGCGGCAGTGGTTAGGCCACACGAAGTATTTTACGCACTTCATGTCGTTCAACTTGAGATGCGATCGTGCTAGTCGAGCCCGTCAAGTAACCCGAATGGCCGTTGTATGTTCACCCTGCATGAGTCATAACTGCTTGAACCTAAGGTACTGAACTTACTATTGTAAACCCTGTTAACCATGGTACCTTGATCCACGAAGACTCATGAGCCTGACATGGTAGTATGGGACACCGTGGTCGAGCTGTCGGCCTACGCTGGGGCCACAAACCTCCCCGTAGTGACCAGTGGCACCTATGACTCGTGAGCAGATTATGGTGGTATGGGACACTATATTTTTGCTGTCTGCCTACATTGATAAGGTGATGGGGGAGTGGAGCAACGAGTGTGTGCAACAGCCCTGACAGCCCTTTGTAGTGACTGCGAGCGTATTCTGAGTCTACGGGAGGCGACGACCCTTCCGTAGCAGTAGAGTACAGTAGGCCTGTATTGATAAGGTGATGGGGGAGCAGAGCAATGAGTGCGTGCAACATCCCTGACAGCCCTTGCAGTGACCTACAAAATATATATCGTATGAGATTACTAGGAGTGACGACCCTAGACTGGATCTGTGTTGGGATTGATATAAGGGAAGTACCTTAGTTTCCCAATCCTGCTGTTTGAATGGACTAATAACAACTCAAAAATCATATCACCATTACATTGCATGTGCCTGGAAGATGTGGAGCACTTAAGGGAGTGTGGCATGCCGCGGTCGTAAGATGGTGTCGTATGAGGGTGATCATCGGTGAGGGCATACATCACGTCATGTCATATTACATTAACAACAGTATTAGGATTGTCTGATTTACTGGTTTACTATTATCGCATGATTGATTTGATTACATGCTAATCTCTGCTCTCTTATCCCACTGAGTTGATCACTCACTCCCACGTTACAGGATGGTGTTTCCGTACACCCACTAGTCCCTTTTTGTGATTGCAGATGATGGCGCTGCTTGAGAAGCGGAGCTGGACTTGATGATGAGGAGGAGGATCTCTCCTTTATGCGTGTTCTGATTGATGAGATTATAGGGAGGTTGATTAGATACCTTGACGCTTGTCATTTTATATTTTTAGAACACTCATGTATATCCTTTTGGTTTACTTTTGGAGTATACATGTATGTATATAACCTGGTAACATATTCACACTCTGGAGACATACAACAATTTATATATGTTATACATACTATCACAGTCTTCCACTTGCTAATTTAACGGTCTCTAGAGTATGATATGATGTTTTGGATTAATCCCACTCATGTTTAATACATTAATACAGACAACATTCAATCATACATATCTATGTTGTATAAATAACATTTTGGAACTCGGGAGTTGGGTTTTTACTCGACCCCCCGATTTTCGGGATGTTACATTAAGTGTTGTCGTCCGATTGACTCAACTTACAACGTAATTGACAAACTAGGGCACATAATAGGTGCACTTTCAATCTCCCCCTTTGTCAATTACGTGATAAAATCCCCAAAATACCCTAGGAACATATCTAGACAGATATATCCTAAATTGTGTATACATGTATTAACAAAATTTTATAAATTCTAAACACTCATGTACACAACAAACAAATTCTCTCCCTTAATTCAAAAACTCCCCCTTTCTTGTTGCGGCTGCTCCCCCTAACACCTGGAACAAAGATATACAATTTTCATTTGGGGTGTTTTGAATTGTTCTCCCCCTTTTTGTCAGTCATTAGCAAAGGTATAACACGTGATATTGACTGAAGATTGAAGCATATGGGAGAACCCCAGAGATAGATGCATATGAATGAGAACAGTGTAAAGCATGCATCAATGAAGCAGTCAGTATGAAATTAATAGATAAGCATTCAGACCATAACCTTAAGACTGCAATAAACCAGGGAGAAATTTAAATGGCAGAAGTAAACGAACTAGATTAAGCCATATTTAAGCTGCCCAAGATTGGCAGAAATATTCAATGCTGCCCCAGACGGCAGCAATATAAACCAACAATAAAAAGTATTTTAGCCCAACTGTGGGAAAACTCATCTAAACAGAACCCAGAAAGGAAGAAAAAGAAACTAGTCATACACCATTGAAAGCGTAGAACATCCAAAAAGATACTAATGTTCATATGCAGAAATAAGAGTAAGGGTGCATGAAAGCTTATATGAGACCGGCATCAGGGAGCAGAGTGAGATGGCATCGTGTCGTCCCGTCGGCACGTTAGTAAATCCACCAACTGTTGGACCATGCTCTGAACTCCTTAAACCATTCGTTCTAAAACAGTGAGACGCTCCTTCACTGAGTGCATGTCCTTCTGTATGGCCCCAATCCTATCCAGTTTAAGCCTTTTGCCATACCCAGCGGTTAATGTGGACGGCGCAACATCTGGTCCACGAGGTGCATCATCAGCCATTGCATCTCCTTCCATGGGATCTCCACCTTCTCCACCCTCCTCTTTAGCATGAATTTCTTCCTCAGTTTTCTCCTTGTATTCATGAAACCTCAGATCCATTTTCTGAAGATTTTTCTTGTTGAAAACTTTGAGGGAGAAAACCGAATCAGTTGTAGAAGGAAAGCTAATGCTCTGACAGATTCTACTAATGATCCAGGGATATGACAGATGTAAATCTTTGGACGTGTGTATCGTATTAACAAACAGATTTACAATTAAGGTTGGAAGGCAGATATTCATCCCGGTCGCGACGGAGTAGATTATCATCACTATAAGGCTTGTTAGATCCGATCTATTAGTGCTTCTCGGGTACAGATTGGTGGTGAAGATTCCATGCATGACTCTAAACCGGGGCTCCATATACCTAGCTTTCAGGGCATTCCATTGATGACATGGGATATCTCAATTATTGCATAGGTATTTGGTTGTCTTGGAGCGCACATCTGGAAAGTCAAGATCTCAGTTTGGAAGACCTCCTGGAACCATTTGTAGATTGAGAATCTGTGCTATGATGGCAGGAGTGATGAATACATCATCACCATCCATAGAAACCATGAATGAAGGAGGATCAGCCACCAGGGAATGACATGCAGCAAAGAAGTTGCGCGTTCTTTTCAGTTGGCATGGTCCACCAAAATCCAGGATGGGCAGCCAACCAATTGCAGCAAACAGAGGTTCTAAGTTATAAGACGTTAAACAATCTCTGTCTACTTTTCTCTCAAAAATCAACTTCCGATTGGCATATTTTGGTGGCCGTTGGACAGTAGGAGGAGGAGGCACTGGTTGAGTTGGTTCAGGAATTTCGGTTTGGGCCCCACCGCGTCCTGATCTTTGCCGTGTGGGGGTCCCTCTGTCCGAGATCCTTGCTCTCTCCCTTGAGGCAAGGACCTTTTTTTGAGTACCTCTTGACGATTCACCTGGACCGGATGCCACGTTTTTGTCCTTTCCCATGTGGAAGAAAAGGCTATTTGAAATATTGGGAAAATGATAAAAAGAGATCCCGAAAAACCAAGAGAAATAGATTCTGATGATGGAAGAATATTACCTGGTTTGGAGTGAGATTTGGCTGGTCCTACCTGGCTTAGGATGATTGGTCGAGAGGATCAGACAGGGAAGACAGTCGAATCGCCCTTTGAGAAACCCTTTTTTTTGTTTCGCTCGCTTTTATCAGGCGCCATTTGTCGATCATATCGACCAACCCATCGATTGTATCGAGAAGTTGTCAATCGATTCTATCAAGATTACCCTCGATGTTATCCAAGGACACACGACTTTTCACATTCTGAAAAGCTGTCGATTGTATCGATCCTCAGTCGATAAAATCGAAGAAGACCGTTACTTGCTTTGAAAGTATGTGCTATTCAGAATTTTCCTGATTTTGACATGCTATTGTATATTTCTTGACTTAATCAGTTTATGTATAAAAGAAAAAGAAACACCAGTTCTATACAAATATAAACATGATAATGTTTATATACAAAAATTAGAGGTCTCCAACCTTAGATGTAACATTGAGGATTTAGCAAAAGTTGCATCATTTCACCAATTATCCAGATTTCGATGCAAAATCTGAATGTGTTCTTATATACTCAGGAATTCAGGGTACAGAGTTCAGTTTTTCTTTCACTCTCCACCTTGAGACAGAAGTTTTTGTTGTGGTGACTTTTGTTATCTTACCATCTCGATCTAGTGGTTTCTTCGTTTTGTCTTCCATTTTGGATGATAAAAGGATATTTTGCATTACTCTGGTCCAATTAAGTTTATCAGTGTCATTTTGACCAGAGTTACAAGAAGTTATTTTTAAGCA
The DNA here is from genome assembly GCA_037074715.1 of Magnolia kwangsiensis. Classification (NCBI taxonomy): domain Eukaryota; kingdom Viridiplantae; phylum Streptophyta; class Magnoliopsida; order Magnoliales; family Magnoliaceae; genus Magnolia; species Magnolia kwangsiensis. The sequence goes on along the minus strand of CM073571.1, from coordinate 120,093,613 downwards.
TTCAAACTTGTAATGTCCCATATCACCACACAAATGACAAACTGGAGACGTTCTTGTATTGTTACCTGAAGCAACAGATTTTTTAGTTTTCATTTTGATTTTCCCATACCCTAGGTCACTCTTATCTTTTCCAGGCCTTCCTATCCCTAACATTCTTTCAGGTTTTTCACCACTCTGAGAAAACTTATAGTTTATCTCGACAAATTTTCTGGATTTTTCTAAATCAATGCAAAGTGAGTGGTTCTCATTTTTGAGTTTTGCATTATCATCTCTTAGTAGTTCAGCTTTGTTCATAAGTTTTGATAATTCTTTTTTTTAGGGATAGGTTTTCTTTTTCCAATCGATCATTATCTGTAAGATATTGTTGCAAATCATTGGACAAATGTATATTTATTTCTAAGGTTCTGTCCAAGTCTTTCTGCAACAATTTCTTTTTATTTTCAGTCATGCCAATTTTCTTAAGGATGTGGATGCTATGATTGTATAGTTGATTATAAGTATCCTGCAATTCATTCTGCTCTTTATCTTCTTCTTCTTCAATTTTCTCATTGTCAGATAAAAATGATTCAGTGGCTAGTTGTTCTTCTTTTCTTTCAGATTCTATGGGAATAATTGAAGTGGTGGAGACCACAAGAATTTTCAAAGGTTTCTGATCTCCATCACTTCCTGAGTCATTGTTTTCTGAATTTGACTCCTCCGTATCATCCCATGTGGCAGTCATCGCCTTGCCCTTGGTTTTTCTGTTTGGGCATTCGGTAGATAGGTGTCCATACTCATGACAGGCATAACACTGTGGTTCTCTGTTTCTTTTCCCAAATTTGTGTAACACCTCGAATTTTTTGCCAACCTGGGATTAGACGTCCTTAGACAATGGGTCAACCAAAACACCTTGGTAACCGCTTAGAACCCAATTCCATAGCCAGAGAAATCACTTAGGATTAATTCCTTTAGAAACTAAGCATAAGTTAGCTAGCACTATGCTGGAGTAGCTGTGAAATTGTCCCTGATCGCTTTAAATACATTCTACAAGACCCAAAACTTGTAGAACCAATGATGCTATAACATCCTAAAACCTTGGATCAAACTCTAAACTCGTTTGCTCTCAGGAACTCTTTGAAACTTTGTATTGGATCTAGACCGCGCGTCGAAAGTCTGATACCTACAATCTTAGACAATTATGACCGCTTTGTTGGACTTGACAATCATTTCGAAAATGAAGGCCAACCGACGTTTAGAGGCTATTTCATTGAGCCTGGAGTGAAGAGAGTGAGAAAAGGGTTAGATTTGAAAAATTAAATCCAAATCTGGCACGGGACTTGGCGCGTCAGTATTAAGCATTCTGACCGTCAGAATTCAGCCAAATTACACCCTCGGATCAGGAAAATTTTTTATTTCATATCACGAGACTTATAGACCTGATCTACGTGCGATGACCGCTGAACTGAAACTGGACTGCCACGTGTGATTTACGAACACTGTTGGACTGAAAATGGGATGTGAACAACATCTAGGGACCATGAGCTTAAGTCCGATCGCGTTCGGCCAGTGGACCTCTCGAAATGCCTTTTTGGACCGGAACAGCCCCGAATTGGTTAGACCTCAAGTAAATATTGTTCCCAAGTCTAATTTGGGAAGAAATTAGGTTATAAAAGGGGTTTAAACCCTCACTTCTCTCACCCATCCGAATTTTCTAGAAACCCTAGCAGAGTGAGAGAAAAAGTGAGAGATTGTGAGAGAGTGTGGGAGGAATCTTCCTGCCACCTGCACCGGCTGCTACACGTGCTTAAGCAACGTATCCCAATCGCTTTCCCGGTGATTCCAACTCACTTCTAGGGAAGAAAAACCCTAACCACTTGCTGATTTGAGGATTGCTTCGATTCAAATAGCAAAGTAGCTGATGTACGTGTGCACTAGGTCGCCTGTACGCCGTTGATGAAGCGTATACGCTCCGTTCGAAACGATACACTTCTACGACACAAGGTGTGGATTTTAGATGCTTCGATTGGCTGTTTTCAATGCTTTCAATGTCGTTTAATATTAGATTATCAACGGTAATGCCGTTTGACATGTACAACATGCTGTCCGTTTCCTGTTTCGTAAGCAGACGAAAAATATGAGATTTAGGGCATTTTAGTCATTTGTAGGAAATACTATAAACATCCATATTTTGCTGATATGATTGACATGACTTTTTGTCACCTTAGGATATTAGGAATGCGTGCATAATCAGTTTGGCGAAGAGATTCGCCCAAATGCGTACTTTGAGTCGACATACACTATGTAGACTTAAGTGTGTAGACTAAGTGTTTGTATAAATGTTTGTATTAGTATGTATTGAGTATGTGGTGTTGTGAAATAGTTTTGAGATTAAATTCTCAAGTAATATGCTGATGTAAATGATTTTCATCATGTTGGCTAAGTTATGGATTTCATTGTATGTATGAAATGCATGTGTTGAATGAATTGCTTAAGTGGAATGTTATAACATGTGATAACATGCTTATATTGTTGTATTTTATTTCCATTACTCTTATGTGATTGATGATGTGGATTCACAAATGTTTTGGGCTATACTTAGTCCAGGCAGTCGGTAACCGAGTAAATTCATGGTTGGCTTTTCTTTACCACGAAGGACGCGTCGATGAACGCGAGTTGTGTTTGGTGTTGGCGGCAGTGGTTAGGCCATGCGAAGTTTTTCACACACTTCATGTCGTTCGACTTGCGATGCGCTCATGCTAGTCGAGCCCGTCAAGTAACCCGACTGGCCGTTGATTGTTCACCCTGTATGAATCATAACTGTTTGAACCTAGGGTACTGAACTTACTATTATAAACCCTGTTAACCATGGTACCTTGATCCATAAAGACTCATGAGCCGGGCATGGTGGTATGGGACACCGTGGTCTAGCTGTCGGCCTATGCTGGGGCCACAAACCTCCCCGTAGTGATCAGTGAGCACCCTACTCTGAGCAGATTATGGTGGTATGGGACACTATATTCCTGTTGTCGGCCTACACTGATCAGGTGACGAGCCCTTTGTAGTGACCTTGAGTTTATCCTGACACCGCATGGGGGCGACGAGTCCTGATGCAGTCTTAAGGATAATTAGGCATGTATTGATAAGGTGATGGGGGAGCGGTACAACGAGTGCGAGAAACAGCCCTGACAGCCCTTGCAGCGACCTACAAATATAACATCGTATGAGATTACTAGGAGTGACGACCCTAGACAGGATCTGTGTTGGGATTGATATAAGCAAGGTACCTTAGTTTCCCAATACTGCTGTATGAATGGACTAATAATAACTCGGTAATCATATCACCATCACATTACATGTGTCTAGAAGATGTGGAGCACTGTGGGAAGAAAGCATGCCGCGGGTGTAAGATGGTACCGTATGAGGGAGATCGTCGGTGAGGGCATCCATCATGTCAAGTCATATTGCATTAACAACAGTATTTAGGAATGTTTGATTAATTGCTTTACTATTATCGCATGATTGATTTGAGAACATGCTAATCTCTGCTCTATTATTCCACTGAGTTGATCACTCACTCCCACGTTACGGGACGGTGTTTCCGGACACCCACCAGTCCCTATTGTGATTGCAGATGATGGCGCGGCCTGCGAGGAGGAGCCGAACTTGATGATGATGAGGAGGATCCCTCCTTTATGTGTGTTCTGAATGACGGGATTACAGGGAGATTCATTAGATGCCATGACACTTGTCATTTTATATTTTTAGAGCACTCATGTATATTCTTTCTTTCTATTTTGAGGTATACATGTATATGTTTAACCTGATAACATGTTCACACTCTGGAGACTTCCCATCAATTATATATTATATGTATGTATCACAGTTTTTCGCTTGCTAATTTAACTGTCTCTGGAGTGTGATATGCTGTTCTGGCTTAATCCCACTCATGTTTAATACATTAACATAGAAAACATTCAATCATACACATTTATGTTGCATAAGTGATGTTCTTGAACTCGGGAGTTGAGTTTTTACTCGACCCCCAATTTTCAGGAAGTTACAATTTGCCTGCTAAAGGTTTGTCATCTACCTTTCTACCTGTAGAGGGGCGGCCGCGATTCGTTTGAAAGAATCTTCTGAATCTTTATGCCAGCAGAGCCACTTCCTCATCTTCATCTTCCTTTTCACTCTCACTGTCCTCATGTTTTGATATCTTAGAAGTTTTTAGGACAGTGTTTTTGGATTTTTAGGGTTTTGTGAAGTGTAGTTCAAAAGTTTGTAGGGAACCTACCAGTTCTTCTACTTTCATCTCATCAATATTCCTACACTCCTCAATTGTTGTTACCTTGGGATTGAAGCATTCCGGTAAGGATCTTAAGATTTTTCTACATATTTTAAGAGCCAGAACCTTCTCTCCCAATCCACCCATGGAGTTACAAATGATGTTTAATTTTGTGAAAAACTTCATAAATTTCACATGCTCTTCCATCCTGAGATTTTCAAACTATGAAGTTAAGAGTTGTAGTTTAGATCTCTTCACAATGCTTGTGCCTTCATGGGTTGTTTCCAATAAGTCTCATGCTTCTTTAGAGGTCCCACACATACTTATCTGATTGAAAATGTCTTGGGACACGGCACAGTAGATGGCGTTCATTGCTTTTGCTTCAGCATTTCATTGTTCTTTGTCAAACGCCGTCCACTTCTCATTCGGTTTGGGTTTAGTGATTGTGGTTTCATTTTCAAGTACAATTTATTCCGATGGTACCACATATCATTTTTCAACTACATCCCAAATTTCATGATCTAAAGATCTCAGGAAGTAATGCATTCTGGCCTTCCAGTAAGCATAGTTTGATCCATCAAATATTGGAGGTCTAGTGACAGATGAACCCTCTCCTTTGGCCATATTTCTACTTCAGTCAAGATCACTCTCTAAGCGGTGAAGCCCTTAAAGACAGACCCACTCTGATACCAATTGAAATTACGGTGAAGACTGCTTTAGTTGAAGTAGGAATAGGTCAGTATATCCTAGAGGGGGGTGAATAGGATTTTTTTTAAAGTTTTTATAAATTATTAAAAATCCTTATTACACTAATCCTATCGCAGAGTATTGATTAGGATTACTCAACCTTAACTCTACTGGCTTCCAAGCCGAATAGAGGATCCAATCACAAACTATTTAAAAGACAAACAATGTAAAGATGAGATTGTGATGGATATGACTGTGTGTGCATAGGATGTGATCATATATAAAAACATGCTAGGCAATCACATAAATGAAAGATAATATCATACTCAAACATAGTCATTTTATAGTGGTTCGATGACTTATCTACTCCACTCCCTGCTTCCACACTCAACCCTTGAGTGACCGGATTTCACTAAGGAGGTTTCCCATGGTTCACCTAAAACCTAAGGTTTTAAATCAGGTTCACCTTCAACCTTTACAGAGGTTTCTACTCGGTTCACCTCAAACCCTGGAGTTTTGCTGGCGTACACCTAACCAGATGTTTATGCCCACACAGGACAAGGGTCCACACAACGCACCCTGATGTTTCTACTCAGTTCACCTTAAACCCTGGAGTTTTACTGGCGTACTCCTAACCAAATGTTTATGCTCTCCACAGAGCAAGGGTCCATGCAACGCACCCCGCACGTACACTCTCGTCGGAGGCCTCCTTCGAGGACTTCAAATGGTGAGCAACACTTAAAACCCAATCCTAAAAAGGAATGATTGTAAGTGTCCTCTGGACTCTTAGTACTTACAGATAAGTTGATGAGTCCCTTTCAGTGCAATGATGAAGATCTCCTTCTTGTTGATGAAGAATCTTCAGCTCCCTTGATCCGCAACACAAAGATGTATATATGCTAGGTTTAGGTTGGGTCAAGGCTATAATGGAATACCACTCTCTGAAGATTTTCCTATAAGGAAGATAGAGAGGTTCCCATCATCTATGCATTCAAGGCATCCCAGCTTAATGATATGTCATTAAGGTAGTAGCTGAAGGATCCTTGAATGCGAAAGTTCATTCTCCAATCTACTCTATGAGATATCAATGATGAGGGTGTATTGGAGGATGAACTTCCTGAGAGAAAGGGCTTAAGGTAAATAATAGGAAGGTTAAAACTCTCAAAAGCACTCTCTACTTTCTCTACCAGCAATGAAGACAACTCTCTCTATTTATAGGCAAAAGGTTCCAACGGATATAAACGGTCATATTTATGACAGAGTTCGATATCATCGAGCAGTCGTCGATATGATCGAGCGTATACTCTCGATTGTATCGGCCGACCTCTCAATGATAAGAACTCATTTGTCATTTCGCTTTTGGAAACCTTCCGCCAACTGGTCGATGGGATCGAGACACACATCGATGTTATCGGATTTTGAACTCTGATTCCATCAAGTGATGGTTCTCGACTGGTGGAAAATAAGAGAGAAGTCTTGAAGAATTTCAGGATCACAGATATGATCGGGAAAACAGTCGATGTCATCGGAATTTGTACATCGATCATATCGGAGACTTTGTCAATGGGATCGATAAATCGTATAGATTTACATGTAAGCTTGCAGGAAGATTTATGTCCTGACTCGATCTAATCGACTTGGTCTCGATATGATCGATATATGAATATCGATTTATCGACAGGCACCCTGATCAACATTAAAAGCAACCTGAAATTCATGTTAGTGAGAACATGCGCCCCACAGTCGATATGATCGACTGACTCCCGATATGATCGATATTTGAGTTCAAATTGAATCAGACAGTCATCGATATATCGAAGAATATGTTAGTTTTCTTTAGAAAAATAGGGGCACCAGAAAGCAGTCTGTCGATATGATCGATCCACTTCAGATATAATCGATTTTCGAATATCGATGATATCGACTCGAAGGTCGATATATCGATAAATCATCGAGAAGATTGTTTGAATGCTGGACGCTTTTTGTCCTCACTCGATTGTATCGATTGATATGCCAAGGACATCGATAAAGCTGGTCGATCATATCGAAAGGGGAATCGATATAATCGACAATGTAAGAAAAACTTAGAAGATTTTCTTTTTGATAAAAAGTTTTCTTACACATAAACCCTAAGATGTTCTAGTTCTTTTTAAGGGTTTAATCACCTGGTGTTTTGAGACATGGGATGTGAGGCTATGATTTACCTTTTGGCGAGCTTCCACACATCCAGATGAAGCAGACGCTTGACTTGATCTTCTTATTAAGTGTTGTCGTCCGACTGACTCAACTTACAACGTAATTGACAAACCAGGGCACATAATAGGTGCACTTTCAGGACCCACCTTGATTTATGTATTGTATAATTCATGTCGTCCCTGTGAGTGACATGGATATCCACCATGATGCATTTTATTTTATTATTTTATCCAAACCATATTTCCACCATCCACACATGGGATGTGTGGACCCCACCATGATGAATGAGTTCTTATCCACACTATCTAGATGGCTTGACGGTGGGACCCACCCCAATGTATGTGCTCTGTCTAAGTCGTCCACTTGTTTTGCCAGTGTGGACACCACCATGATTCGTTTATTTCATCCACACTGTCCAGATTGAGCTGGACAGTGCTGGACAATGGTTAGACGGTGCTGATTCACATGGATAATGGTTGGACAGTGTTGATTTATATGGATAATGTTTGGATGGGATGATTTACCTTGGCAATGTTTGGACAGTGCCGATCATAATTAGTAGGCCACGTACCCCCCAAGGAATGATGTGTTCAGTGATACACATGTTGCACGTGCAACTATTGAAGTGATCCAAGCTACCACTTATGGCCTATCTGTGAGGCCTACCTTGATATATATTTGTAGTCCATCTATAAGGCTAATTTGCTGCGTATTCGGGACCCACATGTTACGTATTTGAGGCCCATGTACAGGGCCCACCCGTTGTGTATATTAGGCCCATTATTGCAGCCCAATTGATGTATATGAAGCCCACTAGTGTGGCCCATGGGCGCGGTCCACTTGATATATATGAGGCCCGTTGGTGCAGCCCATGTAATGTAGCACATCATGATGTATATTTAAAGCCCATATGATAGGGCCCACCTAGATGAATTTAAGGCCCATAGTGAGGCCCATTGTGATGTAGTCGAGTCTATGTGATACAGCCCATCATGATGTGTATTAGGCCCATGTGATGTAGCCCACCATGACGTACATGTTTGATTGAAGCAGCCCATTGATACAGCCCACTTGATGTTTATGGGGCTCATTGGCGTGACCCGTTGGTGCAGCCCATTGATACCGTCCACTTGATGTTTATGAGGCCCATTGGTGTGGCCCGCTTGATGTTTATAAGGTGCATTGGTGCGATCCATTGGTGCGGTCCATTGATACGACCCACTTGATGTTTATGAGGCCCATTGGAGCGACTCGTTGATACAACCCACTTGATGTTTATGAGGCCCATTAGTGCGGCCTAATTTGATATACATGAAGCCCATTAGTGCGACCCATCACAATGTATTTTGGCCCATGGGTGGGGCCTGCCCGTTTGTATTGTTAAGCCCATGTAATGAGGCCCACTCGATATATGAGCATTGTATTGAGGCCTGTGCGATGAGGTTCATATGATATATTTGAGGCCCAGGTGCAAGGATCACTTGTTATGTATTAGAGGCCCGATGTAATGTATGACGGCCCATATGACCAGGCCGGTGTCACGTAAATGAGGCCCATTGTGATTGTATGTGAGGCCATGGTCCCACTATACGTTTGGCCCTATGTAGGTAACTCCTCGGGAGCAATGTTGGTTAGATGTCCACATTGATGGGCAACGATAGTTAGATGTTCGTATTGTGACCTTCCCTTAGGCCTTGTTAGGTCCATTCTCTTCGTGGGTTAACCCAAATAAGTGTGCCCCATTCGCCATAGACGGATGGCTCCTTGCAGTCAGATTTGATAAAACCACGGTCGAGAGCCGATCTTTACATCATGGTTGATTGGTTGCTCATCAATGGACCCCGCCTTATTTATATATGCTGGTAGTCGGTGTAGGTTATCGATGCTGATCGTCGGTGCTGATTATCGATGTTGATTATCAGTACCGAATTTCGAAGTCGATTTTAATTGTCGAGGATGAGTCTCAAGGCCCATTTCGATTGTCGAGGCCGAGTATTGAAGTCAATTTTGAATTGTCAAGATCCATTGTGATGTATTCGTGGCCTATGGCAAGGCCCATTGTGATATGTATTAGGCCCATGATGTATGGCCCATTTGATGTATTTGAGACCCATGTGTAGGGCCCACATGTCATGTATTTAAGGCCCATGAGTAGGGCCACCTATTTTGTATATGTGTACTTTTTGTAAGGTCCACTATGTTATATATTAGGCCTTTACATGAGGTCGTGGGCCCATTATATGTTTGGCTTTATGTGGGTCATTCCTTGGGGGCAATGTTGGTTAAAATTCCACATCGTCAAGATCGATTGTCGATGTTGGTTATTGATACCGGTTATGAGTATGTGACGGCATAACATCATGATACATGCCCATACGCATCATCTATAATTTTGAGATGTGGTTGACCATTACATATGTCATTGGACGGGTTATTATGAGACTCCCTGATAGGCGAAGATTGTCTCACATGAGCGCACGGATGCGCATGATTGATGCATGACTAGATTGTATGACTCATGCATCTTGCATTGTGTGTCGTGATTCCTATATGCCCTAGCGACATCAGGGTTGTGGCATCCACATGCATATCGTGAATGGCCAGATGGGATATTGAAAATCTGTTCTAGCATCGGGCTGCCATAAATGGCCCTAGGTGAAAATTCCTAAACCTCTAAGGCCAGGAGATGTCCCAACGTCGAGACCGAGTAGATATATTTGAGTGCATGAGGACGGTATACCAGTAGGCCGTGTCTCCCATTATGTCGTGGTCGGTTGGGAGGGGGTGTGACTTTACCCACTTGAGTGAGGGGGCAATGTATAGGTTGAGTTTGACCAGCTTGAGGAATGGGTCCGCTATCTACGAGTCGGGCCCGATATTGGCAAGCGGATAGTGAGGTCTCTTCCACTTACCCAGTTGTATGCTCGGATAGGGGTGGTAAGCTAGTGTAGAGTGTAATAGACCCTAGTGATGATCCCAGAGTTGAATTATATTCATATGTGGACTTATTGAGTAGGAGTTGCATATTCATTCATTCACTATCGACTCAGGCTGGTGGTGCACAAATATTTATTACGTATACCTTTATAATCGTCAGGATTTCTGTTAGGGTGCGCGACTAACCTGAGATCAGGAGTTTACCACATCGAGTCTGACTATCCAAATTTAGGTATGGGACTGATTTGGATAGAAGTCCCTTGTGATGGTCCCCATAGCCTGCGAGACTACGTACTATCATCCTGACTTCACACTCCAGCATTGTCATTCCATTTGCACTGCATATTGCATTACATCCGCGGCATATGACATTTTGGGTTACTGTGTTTCTTCATTTATATGGTCCAGATACGACTGACGCTATTCGTGGGAATTATATATTACATCACATCCTTGGCATTTGATATTTGGCTCTTTATGACTCTTCATTTGCATAGTTGTTCTATATTGTGTATTCTGATATTAATTGATTCATAGACTTATCCATATTTTCGTTTACTTTATTATCGTATGATTTATGATCTTATCAGTATTTCTGCTTACTCTAATAATTCATGATCTTATTAGTATTTCTGGTTATTCCGATAATGTACGATTTATGGATTACCAATATTTTTGGTATTGTACGATGATGGCCTTGTATTGAATACTAGACACTTACCTTGTGCACACACTTACACCACCCTCTAAGCTTTCTATAATCTTATGCATGATAGATGCGTGCAGGTGATGTTAGGTTGCAGCAGTGTTAAGCTTAGAGTGTGCAGCGGTCTTTTAGAGCTTGATTTTCGATTTATGTATTTCCCTTTCAGTATTATACTCAATGATTATATTATTGGCTATGTGATGATGATTTTGCCTTTGTGAATTGGGTAATCTTATTGTTATGCTTATTACAAGTTAAATTTACATTAAAAAAAGAAGAAGAAAAAACCCTCATTGTAAGATCCCAGGATCAGAATCTAGCGTTTAGACTCTAGGAGTTGAGAATGGGGTATTATGGAGACTGTTGACACCCGATTCGGCAATCGGGATTCCTATAAATTTGATTTTCGGGTATAGGGCATGACACATTGAGGCCCACCTTAATGTGATGCATAATGGAACCATGTGAGAGGCCCATTACGATGTGTTTGGGGCCCATAGGTTGTGGCTCATTGTGATGTATTTGGAGCCCATGAGACGTGCCCCTTCTGATGTATATAGGCCCATGTGATGTGTATTAGTCCCATGTGACGCGGCCCATTATGATGTATGATACCCTTGTGTAAAGCCTATTATGATTATATGAGGCCCATTGTGGTGCATTTGAGGGCCAGGCAATGGAGCCCATTGTGATATATATTAGGCTCATGTGAGAGGCCCATCATGATGTGTATTAAGCTCTTGAGCGAGGCCCATTGTGTTGTATATTAAGCCCTTATTTGAGGCCATGGGCCTACTATATGTTAGGCTCTATGTTGGCCATTCCTTAGGGGTAATATTGGTTAAATGTCCACATTGTCAAGGCTGATTATTGATGTTAGTTATTAATACCGATTACGAGTATGTGATAGCACAGCATCATGATACATGCCCATATGTATCCTCTGCATGTTTGTTAGGAGATATAATTGACCATTGTATGTGTCATTGGGTAGGCTGTTATGAGACTCCTTGATAGGCAGAGATTATCTCACATGAGTGCACAATATGCGGAGGATTGATGCGTAACTGGATTGTATGACTCGTGCATCTTGCATTGTATGTTCTGATTATTGTACTCCCTAGTGACAACAGGGCCATAGCCTCCACAAGCATGTCATGGATGGCTAGATGGGACACCAAAAATGTTTGGTTCGAGCATCTAGGCACTTTGGATGTCCTTGGGTGAAAGTCCCTAAACCTTCGTGGTCAGGAGATGCCCCAACTGCGAGACTGAGTTGATAAATGAGCGACCGAGTGTCGAATACCAAGAGGTTACATCTCCCATTGTGTCATGGTCGGTTGGGAGGGGGTGTGGCCTTACTCGCCTGAGAGTAGGGGGCATAGCTAGGCTAAGTTTGACCAGCTCATAAATGGGTCTGCTATTGACGTGCTGGGTAGATATTGGCTGACTATCTCTTCCACTTACATGGCCGCGCGTCAGTGGGTGGCTATTTGCGTGTAAAGTGTACCAGACCTGATGATGATCCTAGAGATGTACAATACTAATTTGTGGAGTAGGTGTTGCATACTTAGCATTATATACATTCATTCATCGACTATCCACTCGGGCTGGTGGTGCACAACTAATCGTTATATGTACTTTCACAATGGCTAAGATTTCGGTTGGGGCGCGTGACTAACCTGAGATCAGGAGCTTACCACATTGAGTCTATCTATTTAAATTTAGGTATGTGACTGGTTTGGATAGAAGTTCTTTATGTTAGGCCTCAAGTTCTTTATGTTAGGCCTCATAGCCTGCGATATCACGTACTATAATCCCAAATTCTCACTGCAGCTTGGTCCTGTCATTCGCATTACATATTGCATATTGTATTGCATACTCTGTAAATGGCATTTTGGGTTACTATGTTTTTGCACTTATATGGCTTAGATGAAATTAATAGGATTTACATATTGCATTGTACCCTTGACATCTGATATTTGGCTTTCTTTGACTCCTCATTTGCATAGCTAATTTGTATTGTGTACTCTGATATTATATAACTCATGGACTTGTCAGTATTTCTGCTTACTCTAATATTGTATGGTTCATGGACATATCTATTGAAATAGTGATGAAGACCGCTTGAGTTGAAGTAGGAATATGCCAATATGTCCTAGAGGGAGGTGAATAGGACTTTTTAAAGTTTTTATGAATTATTAAAAATTCTATCACACTAATCCTATCTTAGAGTACAGATTAGGATTACTCAAAATCAACTCTACTGGCTTCCAAGCCTGGTAGAGGATCCAATCACAGAACTATTTAAATGATAATCATTGAGCAGTTATAGTCTATGATGGATGTGACTGTGTGAAGTGTGAGCAAGTATAAATATAGTTAATATAATCACACAAAAGATCAAACATAAGAATCAATCACAAACATAGTCATTTTTATAATGGTTCGACTACTTGTCTACTCTACTCCGGGCTTCCACACTCAACCCTTGAGTGTACCAGATTTCACTAAGGACGTTTCCCATGGTTCACCTCAAACCGAAGGTTTTAAATCAGGTTCACCTTCAACCTTTAGAGAGGTTTCTACTCGGTTCACCTCAAACCCTTGAGTTTTACTGGCGCACTCCTAACCAGATGTTTATGCCCACACAGAGTAAGGGTCCACATAACGCACCCGGATATTTATGCTCTCCACAGAGCAAGGGTCCACACAACGCACCCCACACGTACACTCCTGTCGGAGGCCTCCTTTGAGGACTTCAAAGGACCAATCCTAGGAAGGAATGATCACAAGTATCCTCTGGACTCTAGATACTTACAAATAAGTTGATAAGTCTTATTTAGCGCAATGTTGAAGATCTCCTCCTTGTTGTTAAAGGGTCTTCGATTTCCTTGATCTGCAACACAAAAGGTGTACCTATACTAGGCTTCAGGTTGGGTCAAGGTTATAATGAAATTCCACTCTCTAAAGATTTTCCTATTTGGAAGATAAAGTGATTCCAATCATCTATGCATTCAAGGCATCCCAGCTTAATGATTTGCCATTAAGGTAGTAGCTGGAGGATCCTTGAATGCGAAAGTTCATTCCCCAATCCACTCTATTGAATATCAATGATGAGGGTGGATTGGAGGATGAACTTTCAGAGAAAAAGGGCCTAAGATAAATGATATGAAGTTTAAAACACTCAGAAGCACTCTCTTGTTTCTCTACCATCAATAAAGACTAACCTCTCTATATATAGGCAAAAATTTCCAGCGGATATGAAACGATCACATTTATGACAGAGTTCAATATCATCGAGCAAGAGTCGATATGATCGAGCGTATACTCTCGATTGTATCGATGATCCGCTCGATGATACAAACTCAAATGTCATTTTTGCCTTTGAAAACCTATTGCCAACTGGTCGAGGGGATAGAGACACACATCGATGTTATCAGATTTTGAACTCCGATTCCATCGATAGATGAATCGATCTATCGACAGGTGAAAATAAGAGAGACAAGCCTTGAAGAATTTCAAGTTCTAAAGATATGATCGGGGAACAGTTGATGTCATCGAAATTTGTATATCGATGATATCGGAGTCCTTGTTGATGGAATCGATAAATCGTATAGATTTACCTATAAGCTTGTTGGACGGTTTGTGTCCGATATCGATCCAATCGACCAGGTCTCGATATGATCGACATATGAATATTGATTTCTCGACTGACACCCCGATCAACGTTTAAAAACATCCTAAAATTTATGCTGGAGGAAACATGCTCCCACTATCGATATGATCGACTGTCATCCGATATGATCAATATTTGAATTCAGATTGAATCGGACAGTCATCGATATATCGAAGCTTATAGTAGTTTTCTTTAGAAAAATAGGGGTGCTGAAAAACTGCCGGTCGATATTATCAATCCACTTTCGATAGGATCGATATTCGAATATCGATGATATCGACTAAACCATCGATATATCAATAAATCGTCCAGATGAATGTTTGATTGCTGGACACTTTTTGTCCCCACTCGATTGTATCGATTGAGATGCCGAGGACTTCGACAGAGCAGGTCGATCATATCGAAATGTAAATCGATATAATCGACAGGGTAAGAAAACTTTAAGATTTTTCTATTTGATAAAACGTTTTCTTACACTAAAACCAAAGATGTTTTACTTAGTTTTAAGGGTTTTAATCACCTGGTGTTTTGGGACATGGGATGTGAGGCTATGATTTACTTATGGCGAGCTTCCACACATCCAGTTGAGGCTGACAGTTGAGTTGATTTTCTTGTTAGGCGCTATTATCTGATTGATTCAACTTACACCATAATTGACAAACCAGGGCACTAGGAGGTGCACTTTCAATCTCCACCTTTGTTAATTGCGTGACAAAATACCCAAAACACTCTAAGAAATTATCTAGATAGATACATCCTAAATTGTATGTACATGCATTAACACAATTTTATAAATTCTAGTCACTCATGTACATACCCAGTAATTTCTCCCTCTCACTTCAAAAAACTCCCCCTTTCTTGTTGCGGCTGCTCCCCTTAACACCTGCAACATACAAGAGCACAAATATCCAATTTTCCACAGGGGTGTTTGTAATTTTTTTCCCCCTTTTTGTCAGTCATTGACAAAGATATAATAAGTGATATTGACTGAATATTTGAAGCACAGATGAGAGAACAAGTAGAGATAGATGTATATAAATGAAAATAGTGTAAAGCCGTAAGTCTCAGAAAAATTCGTACAGAGACCCGAGTACCACCTATATCAGAAATCACTTAGGATTAATTCCTTTAGAAATTAAATGTAAGATAACTAGCGCTATGCTAGATTAGCTGTGAAATTAGCACTGATCGCTTTAAATACGTTCTGCAAGACCCAAAACTTATGGAATCGTTAATGCTATAACATCCTGAAACGTAGGATCAAACTCTAAACCCGTTTGCTCTCAGGAACCCTTTGAAACGTTGTAATGGATTTTGACCGCGCTTCGTGAGTCTGGTAGCAACGAACTTAGACCACCGCGTAGTTGGACTTGACTACCACCCCGAAAATCAAGCCCAACTGATGTTCTGAGGCTATTTCATTGAGCCTGGAGCAAGGAGTGTGAGAAACAGTGAAATTATTTATAAATTAAATGTGATTTAAATAAATCTGGCACGTGACACTAGCGGGTTAAGTATAAGCATTCAGACCGTCGGAATCTGACCCAAATACACTCTCAGATTAGGGAACATTTCCCACTCAGGTCTGTGTACTTGAAATCCTCGATCGAATCTCAGTGACTGCTAAACTGAAACTGGTCCGCCACGTGTGATCTGAAAACCCGATCGAACTGAAAACTTAATGTGATCAGGATCTAACATCCATGAGCTTAAGTCCGACCGAATTTAGTCAGGGGACCTCCAAAAATGTTCTTTTGGATCGAAAAAGACCCGATTTGGCTATAACCCAAGTATACCATGGTTTAAAGTCTAAATAGGTGATTTTCTAACCTATTTAAGGACCTTAAACCCTCTCACACCCCTCCCATACGAATTTGCAAAAACCTTAGAAAAGAGAAGAGAAAAAAGAGAGAGATTGTGTGGAAGTTGTAAGGAAAGGTTCCTGTCATTCGATCCTGCTTCTACACGTACTTAATCACCGTGTTCTAATCACTCCTTCGGTGATTCCGACTTCATTCTAGGTAAGAAAACCCTAACCTCAACCTGTTTTAGGGATTCCATTGATACAAGTAGCGAAGTAGCTGACTTAACTTGTGAGTTAGGTCGTCATATCGACGTTGACGAAGCGTAGAGTTCTTATTCGATTCGATACGCTCCTACGGCGTAAGGTGGGGATTTTAGATGCTTAGGTTATCTATTTTCAAAGCTTTTAATGTCGTTTAATAGTAGATTATCGATAAGAATGTTGTTTGACATGTAGAACATGTTATTTATTTTTCATTTCGATTATGTACGGAGAATATGAGATTTAGGGTATTTTAGGTATTTGTAGGAAATACTGTATACGTCTGTATTTTTCCGATAGAATTGCCATGAGTATTTGTCATGTTATTATACAAGTTATGCATATATGATCTGTTTGGCGAAGAGATTCTCCCTAATGCACACTTTGGGTCGACATACGCTATGTAGACAAATGTGTGTAGACTAAGTGTTTGTATAAGAGTATGTATTAGTAAGTATTGAGTAAATGTTGTTGTAGATTAGTTTTGAGATTGGATTCTCATCTAATATGATGATGCATATGATTTCCTCCATGTTTGTTATATTGAATTGATTTCCTTATACATATGAAATGCTTGTGTTTGGTTGATTTTCTTATGTTGTATGTTATAACATGTTGTTAACATGCTTGGATTATTTGTGCTTCATTTCTGTCACTCTCATATGATCCTTGATGTAGATTATAAGGGTTTGGGGCTATACTCTAGTCCAGGTAGTCGGTAACAGATTCGACATCGTGGTTGGATTCTATTCGCCATGAAGGATGCGTCAACAAACCCAAGTCATACTTTGGTTGACGGCAGTGGTTAGGCCACACGAGGTATTTTATGCACTTCATGTCGTTCATCTTGAGGTGCACTCGTACTAGTCAAGCCCGTCAAGTAACCCGACTGACCATTGTATCTTCACCCTGTATTGGTCATAATTGCTTGAACCTAGGGTACTGAACTTACCAGTGAAACCCTGGTAACCATGGTACCTTGATCCATTAAGACTCATGAGCCGGGCATGGTGGTATGGGACACCGTGGTCTACCTGTCGGCCTACGCTGGGGCCACAAACCTCTCTGTAGTGACCAGTGAGCACCTCAGACTCGTGAGTCGATCATGGTGGTATGAGACACTACATTCGAGTTGTCGGCCTACTCTGATTGGTGACGAGCCCTTTGTAGTGACCTCAAGTGTATTCTGAGTTTACGTGAGGCGACGACTCTTCCGTAGCAACAAGAGTACAACTAGGCCTGTATTGATAAGGTGATGGGGGAGCGGTGCAAGGAGTGCGAGCAACAGCCCTGACAGCCGTTGCAGTGACCTAGAAATATATCATCGTATGAGACTACTAGGAGTGACGACCCTAGACAGGATCTGTGTTGGGAATAATATAAGGGAAGTAACTTAATTTCCCAATCCTGCTGTTTGAAGGGACTAATAACAACTTGGTAATCATATCCACGTCGCAGTGCATGTGCCTGGAAGATGTGGAGCACTGAGGGAAGAAAGCATGCCGCGGACGTAAGATGGTGTCGGATGAGAGAGTATGTCGGTGAGGGCACGCATCATTACTGCATCTCATCCTTGCATTAATAACAGTATCTAGGAATGTCTGGTTGTTTGCTTTACTATTATTACGTGATTGATTTAATAACATGCTAATCTTTTCTCTATGATTCCACTGAGTTGATCACTCACTCCCACATTACGGGACGGTGTTTGCAACACCTACCAAACTCTATCTTAGATGCAGGTTGTGAGGTAATTCAGGAGATGGAGCTGGACTACTACGAGGACCAGGATGAGTTCTCGTACATGTAGTTCTTTGACTGCTTCACATAGGTGTCCTAGATCGATGGGATTTTGCTAGTTGGACTATCATATGACCTTTAATTTTTAGTTTCTTATATGTTTTTATGACTCGGAGTTATATTCATACTTTGGAGACAGATCGAGATTATTTTGTTTTTCATACAGTGATATATATATCTTTTAGTCTTTCGCTTGCATTTTATCACTGGGTCTGGAGTATGAATTGCAGTTTTGGTATAATCTCACTCATGTTAATGCACTAACTCAGAGAACATTGAATTATAAGAATATTTATTGCATAAGTGATGGTCTGAAACTCAGGAGTTGGGTTTCTACACGACCCCCAATTTTTAGGGTGTTACAAGTTGGCATCAGAGCATGATTTAGATTAAACTGGACCTGAGTTATGGTCACACGATGTATGTTGTCTCCCTTTGACTTAGGTGGGTGCGAGAAGAACGTACACTCATAGGATCCCAGTTTCGCCAATTGGAGAAGTTCACTCAAATCGATCATTTTGATCAAGTCCATGTGCATCCGTGGTCGCATAAAATGACCCCAGACCACTTCTAGTTCATGTTTGGATGAGCCTAGACCTCTATTGACCCTATTCCATCTATTAAAAATCACTAAACGCGAATATGCAGCAATTAGTACCCGAAATGACCCGAAATAGTTTGAAACGGAGTCGTGGGCTCACCCACGCTAATCTAGAATGATCCAGGGTGGGACCCACATGTTTTTGGGGCCCTTGGAGCAGGAGGACCTCTCCTAAATGGCGAGGCCTCATCAAACATCACAGCGAGTGGCGAGGACCTCGCCGATCAGTGGGCCCCATTCGGTTGGGCCTTCAGGCCGATGATGTTTGGGGGTTAGGGTAAACCCCCTAGATATGGTCCGTCCCTTAAAACCCTCCCAAACCGTGACCTCCTTCACAAAAGACACCCTCAAGCTCTCCTTTCCTCTCCCATTCACTGGTTTCTCTCTCAAATCCCATTTCCAATCACTCCCATCGCTGTTTTCTGCCTCAATCCACGTCCCTTCATCGGTTGCAGTGGTATACACTCCCCTCTCTCTCCATTCTCTCATGTTTTGAGCCCTTACATTCTCCATTTGAAGCTCAAATCGTGTGAGCTTCTAACCCAACCCATTTCATCCTTTTCCCTTTGCAAATCTCAGCCTTTTGGGGCCTGTTTCCCTCCTCTATTAGACCTAGATTCGTGGCAACCCATTAGGTCAGCCCTTTCTCCCCCTTTCCTTCATTTTCTATGGCCTTTATAGAGGCTATTTTAGCCTTTTTCTCAGTTTCCACCGTCCTCTCTCTCATGGGAAATAGGAAGACCGCCGCTGATGAAGCTGGGCCTAGTCGCCCCTCACGTTCAAGGAAGCCAAGAGGTGGCGCCATTGGTTCAAGCACCGCCGCTAGTCCAAGTGCCGCTAGAGAGTTTCAGACGAAGCGGGATCTTGATCCCCGATCTCTTGCAAGGGCTTGGTTGGCGGAACAACCCCATGGAGTTTATGAGGGCCGTCGGGTCCTTTTTGAAGCTTAGGTGGATGGGCGACTCTTTGAGGAATATCAGTTGCTCGAGCTCCTGAAACAGGCACAGTGGGGTCCGCTATTTGATGCCAGGTAACGCACCAATGCAAGCACGGTCCGAGCTTTCTATGCCAACATTCATGAGGCTACGCTGGAACCCTTACAGTTTCGGGTCTTATGTGGAATGGATTTGTGGGCCACAGTCGACGTCAGATTGATATCTCGGCTTCTGAATATGCCCCTTGGTGAGGTACATGCAAGCACTAAGAATAGAAATAGTATGCGTGAAAGGGACTACCACACACATTCCCTTTGTGGTTGACTGATTGAGTGATAGCCGAATCAGAGTCTTCTTACGTCCTATATGACAGACGACTTCCACTTGCTTCACCACATTTTCACATTCAATGTCTACCCTAGGTGGAGCAACCGTAGTGAGTGTACGTGCCTCATGGTGGAGTTCCTATATCAGGTGGGACAGAGGGAAAACCTATGCGAGCCTTCGTTCGTGTTGCGACAGATAGTTCATGTTGTACTCTCGAGGAGGAGGACTGAGTCACTCCCATACGGCCGACTCATATGCAGGATTGCACGTGAGTTTGGTTATGGACTTGGTGGGGAGATGCCGGTGCCGATTCATCATATTAATGAAGCTACCCTCAATCAGATGGAGATCGAGCCATGGCAATGCCAAGCTCGACTTGAGGAGAGTGAAGATGACACTGAGAGCGAAGAACAAGAGAGTGAAGAAGAAGCTGGGGTCGAGATCCAAGAAGAGGAAGAGCTAGAGGCCCAGAGCACAGATGAGAGCTCCCCTCCTGCGGTTCCAGAGCAGGGCACTGGCCAGGCTACTTGGGATGCTCGTATAGCTCACCTGGAGGAGGATCATGTTGCCCTATGATAGGGCCAGGTTTCCTTACGACAGGACATTATGGACCCTGTTGTGGGCCTGATTCATGAGACTGTACCTGAGTCTCAGCCTTCTGCAGGTCCTACAGTCGGACCACCACCTTTTACACCGCCAATTCGTGAGCAGTACCGTGCATCTTCCTCGACACAGTATGTGCCTCAGCCTGCTCCACCTCCTGATAGGTTTGAACAGTTGATGACCATAATGCACCGGCAGCATCAGCCGTTTTTGACTACTATCGTAGGGACCTTAGACCAGGGTGGG
The DNA here is from genome assembly GCA_037074715.1 of Magnolia kwangsiensis. NCBI lineage: Eukaryota > Viridiplantae > Streptophyta > Magnoliopsida > Magnoliales > Magnoliaceae > Magnolia > Magnolia kwangsiensis. The sequence goes on along the minus strand of CM073571.1, from coordinate 120,072,570 downwards.
AGTGCGACTCCACCTGCGTCATCTGTGCATCCAGCCGAGGATGCTGGGACTTCGACTCAGGATGAGGGTATGGCTCATCCCGCACCATTTGCCTACCCTACAGGGAATGCTACTGATACTCAAGGCCTACTTGAGTGATTCCAGCGCTTGTGGCCTCCTACTTTTGCGGGATCTCACAGACCCGAGGAGGTTGAGTATTAGCTCGACCGCGTCTTGAAGATATTGAGGATGCTGCACTGCTTGGAGTCTGAGCAGGTTGAGTTGGCCACTTTCATGTTCGAGAGGGAGGCCAGTTTATGGTGGGATAGCGTGTTACGGACGGTTGCAGTTGGCTTCATATGGACGGTTGCAGTTGGCTTCATATGGACATGGCTTCATATGGACAGTCATTGTATAGGCAATAGGAATGGCAGTGAGATAAGAATTAAATTCAGCCATATACAAAATAAACTGCCCAAGATTGGTAGAAATATCCATTTTTTAGAGAAGTATACTGCCCTAGACAGCAACAGTTTAACAAAAAAATAAAGCCCATTTGAGGGCACCCAAATATCAAAACCAGTATTTTGGCCCAACCGTGGGCATATTCAACCAAAACAAAAAAAACTATGCATGGTGAAAAGGCTATCATATAGACCACTGAGAGCGTAGAACATCCAAAAAGATACTGATATTCATCCACAAGATAAGAGTAAGGTGTGTATGATAGCATGCATGAACCCGGCCTCACGGAGCAGAATGAGATGACATCGTGTCGTCCTATCGACACGTTAGCAGATCCACCAATTATTAGACCGTGCTTTGCACTCCTTGAACCATCCTTTCTAGGACAGTAAGTCGTTCCTTAACTGAGTGCATGTCCTTCTGAATGGCCCCAATCCTGTCTAGTTTGAGCCTTTTGTCATATCCAGCGGTTGGCGTAGATAGAGCAATATCAGGTCCATGAGGTGCATCGTCAATCATGGCATCTCCTTCCATGGGATCACCACCTTCTCCTCCGTCCCCTTCTGTATGAATGTCTTCCTCAGTTTCCTCCTTGTACTTGTGAAATATCAGATCCATTTTTTGAATATTCTTTTTATTGAAAACTTTGAGCGGGAATACCAGATCAGTTATAGGAGGAAAACCAATGCTTTGACAGATTCTGCTAATAATCTAGGGATATGGCAGATGCAAATCTCTAGATGTAACACTCCAAAAATTGGGGGTCGGGTAGAAACCCAACTCCTGAGTTACAGAACGTCACTTATGCAACATAGATAAGGATAAATGCATGTTGTCTGTATAATGGCACTAAACAAGATTGAGATTAAGCCAAAATAGCATATCATACTCCAGAGACAGTTAAATTAGCAAGCGGAAGACTGATAAATACATAAAATATATAATTGACTGTAAGTCTCCAGAGTGTGAACATGTAACCAGGTTAATTAAATACATGTATACTCTAAAAATGGAAAGAAAAGAATATACACGAGTGCTCCAAAAATATAAAATGACAAGTGTCATGGCATCTAATCAACCTCCCTGTAATCCCGTCGATCAGAACACGCATAAAGGAGGGATCCTCCTCATCATCATCAAGTCCGGCTCCGCCTCGCAGGCTGCGCCATCATCTGTAATTACAAAAGGGTCTGGTGGGTGTCCGGAACACCGTCCCGTAATGTGGGAGTGAGTAATTAACTCAGTGGAATCATAGAGCAAAGATTAGCATGTTATCAAATCAATCACGCGATATATAGTAAAGCAATCAATCAAACATTCCTAGATACTGTTGTTAATGTATGCATGAGATGACATGATGGATGCCCTTATCGACATTCTCCCTCGTACGACACCATCTTACGCCCACGGCATGCTTGCATTTCTCTCAGTCCTCCACATCTTCCAGGCACATGCAATGTGATGTGGATATGATTACCAAGTTGTTATTATTCCTTTTCATACAGCAGTATTGGGAAACTAAGGTACTTTGCTTATATCAATCCCAACACAGATCCTGTCTAGGGTCGTCACTCCTAGTAATCTCATATGATGTTAAATTTCTAGGTCGCTGTAAGGGCTGTCAGGGCTGTTGCACGCACTCGTTACTCCTCTCCCCCATCACTTTATCAATACAGGCCTAGTTATATCCTTAAGACTGCATTAGGACTCGTCGCCCCCATGCGGTGTCAGGATAAACTCAAGGTCACTACAAAGGGCTCGTCACCTGATCAATGTAAGCCGACAGCAAGAATATAGTGTCCCATACCACCATAATCTGCTCAGAGTAGGGTGCTCACTGGTCATTAAGGGGAGGTTTGTGGCCCCAGCGTAGGCCGACAGCTCGACCACAGTGTTCCATACCACCATGCCTGGCTCATGAGTCTTTATGGATCAAGGTACCATGGTTGACAGGATTTTCAATGGTAAGTTCAGTACCCTAGGTTCAAGCAGTTATGACTCATACATGGTGAACATACAATGGCCAGTCGGGTTACTTGACGGGCTCGACTAGTTCGAGCGCATCTCAAGATGAGCGACATGAAGTGTATAAAACACTCCGTGTGTCCTAACCACTGCCGCCTGCCCAAAACACGACTCGCGTTCATTGACCCGTCCTTCGTCGAAAATAGAAGCCAACCACGAATTTGAATCATTACCGACTACCTAGACTAGTGCATAGCCCCAAACATTTGTAAACAACATCAGTAAGCATATGAGAGTAGCAGAAATGAATATAAACAATACAAGCATGTTGACATGTGTTATAACATACAACGTAAGCAAATCAACCAACGCATGCATTCCGTATATATAATGAATTCAATTCATATAGCCAACATGGTGAAAATCTTATACATCAGCATATTACTTGAGATTTCAATCTCAAGACTACTCTACAGCAACAGTTACTCCATACATATGAGTACAAACATTTATACAAACACTTAGTCTACACACTTTAGTCTACATAACGTATGTCGACCCAAAGTGCGCATTAGGGCGAATCTCTTCGCCAAACAAATCATACACGCATATCCAGTATACTAATACGACAAATAAACATGACAATCATTTCAGCAAAATACAAATGTATACAGTATTTTCTATAAATGCCTAAAATACCCTAAATCTCATATTTATCGTACGTTTACGAAACGGAAAATGGACAACATGTTGTACATGTCAAATGGAGTTGTCGTCGATAATCTAATATTAAACGACATTGAAAGCTTTGAAATCAGTCAATCAAAGCGTCTAAGATCCACACCTTTTGTCATAGACGTGTATCGATTCGAATAAAACGTCAATGCTTCATCAACGGCGTTATGGCGACCTAATGCACGAGATACATAAGCTACATCGCTAACAAATTGAAGGAAACCACAAAACAGCAAGTAGTTAGGGTTTTCTTACCTAAGAGTGCGTTGGAATCACCGGGAAAGTGATTGGAGTGCGGTGCTTTGGTACGTGCAAAAGCTACAGCAAGTGGCGGAAATTCTCTCCCACTACTCTCTCACAATCTCTCACTTTGTCTCTCTCTTTCTAAGGTTTAATCCAAATTCAGATGGGAGAAATATGAGGGGGTTTCAAGCCCTTATATAGGTTAAAACTTCACCATTTTAGACTTAGGAACAAAGTATACTTGGGTTGTAACACCCTGAAAATCGGGGGTCGTGTATAAACTCAACTCCCGAGTTCCAGACCGTCACTTATGCAACAAAAATGATTATGATTCAATGTTGTCTGATTTAAAGCATTCACATGAGTAAAAGTATACCAAAACTGCAATTCATACTTCAGATCCAGTGATAAAAGCAAGCGGAAGACTAAACAATATGTATATCACTGTATGGAAAAACAAAGTAAATCTCATCTGTCTCCAAAGTATGACTACATCTCTGAGTCTCATATAATATACATGAACAAAGTAAATATCCAAAATGGTCCCACTGAAATCCCATCGATCCAGGTCACCTACGCGAAGCCATCGTGATACTGCATGTACGAGAACTCGTCCTGGTCCTCGTCAAAGTCTAGCTCCACCTCCTGGATCTCAGCCTCACCTGCATCTACAACAGGGTCTGGTGGGTGTTGCAAACACCATCCCGTAATGTGGGAGTGAGTGATCAACTCAGTGGAATCATAGAATAAGTATTAGCATGTTCACAATTCAATCATGCGATAATAGTAAAGCAGTAAATCAGACAATCCTAATACTGTTGTTAATGCAAGATGACATGACGTGATGTATGCCCTCACTGACGATCTCCCTCATACGGCAACATCTTACGACCGCGGCATGCCACACTCCCTAGAGTGCTCCACATCTTCCAGGTACATGCAATGCTATGGTGATATGATTTCCAAGTTGTTATTAGTCCATTCAAACAACAGGATTGGGAAACTAAGGTACTTCCCTTGTATCAATCCCAACACAGATCCTGTCTAGGGTCGTCACTCCTAGTAATCTCATACGATGTATATTTCGTAGGTCACTGCAAGGGCTGCCAGGGCTGTTGCTCGCACTCGTTGCACCGCTCCCCCATCACCTTATCAATACAGGCCTACCGTACTCTACTGCAATGGAAGGGTCGTCGCTTCCCGTGGACTCAGAATACACTCGCGGTCACTACAAAGGACTCGTCGCCTGATCAGTGTAAGCCGACAGCTAGAATATAGTGTCTCATACCACCATAATCTGCTCACGAGTCTAGGTGCTCACTGGTCATTACGGGGAGGTTTGTGGCCCCAACGTAGGCCGACAACTCGACCACGGTGTCCCATACCACTATGCCCGGCTCATGAGTCTTCGTGGATCAAGGTACCATGGTTAACAGGGTTTACAATGATAAGTTCAGTACCCTAGGTTCAAGTAGTTATGACTCATAAAAGGTGAACATACATCGACCAGTCGGGTTACTTGACGGGCTCGACTAGCGCGATCGCATCTCAAGTCGAACGACATGAAGTGCGTAAAACACTTCGCGTGGCCTAACCACTGCCGCCAACTCTAAACACGAATCACGTTCATCGACGCGTCGTTCGTGGCTATGACCAGTCAGCCACGAATTCGCTCGGTTACCGACTGCCTGGACTAAGTCTAGTCCCAAACACTTATGGAATCACATCAGCAATATATGTGAAAGTATTGGAATTAAAATACAATCATGTGAGCATGTTAACACATGTTATAACATTCAACTTAAGCAAATCTTCAAGCACATATATTCCATGCATGTAATGAAATCATGCAATTAGTCAACATGTAGAAAATCATTTAGGTCAACATATTAATTGAGAAATCAATCACAAACTATCACATAACATCATTTAATTCAATACATACTAATACAATCATTTATACAAACACATACACTACACACTTAAGTCTACATATAGCATGTCGACCCGAAGTATGCAATTAGGAAAATCTCTTCGCCAAACTAATTATGCACGTATTCCTAACTTTCTAATGTGACAACAAATCATGTCAATCACATCAGCAAAATATGAATGTAAACAGTACTTCCTACAAATGACTAAAATGCCCTAAATCTCATATTCTTCGTTAATTTATGAAACGGGAAACGGAGAGCATTTTGTACATGTCAAACGGCGATGCCGTCAAGAATCTACTATTAAACGACATTAAAAGTGTTGGGAACCATCAATCAAAGCGTCTAAAATCCTCACCTTATGTCTTGTAGACTCGGGAATTGAAACGGAGCGTATACGCTTCGTCTACGGCGAATAGGGAACCTAATACATGAGATCCATAAGCTACATCGCTATGGAAACAAAGGAAACTCAAATCAACAACTATTTAGGGTATTTGCTTACCTAGAATCACGGTGAAATCGCCGGGAAAGCGGTAGAGGTGTGTTATTTAAGCACGTGCAACACGTAGCACAAGTGGCAGGAAGAACTCTCCCACTCTCTCACAATCTCTCACCTTTTTCTCTCTCCCAAGTTAGGGTTTCTCTCAAATTCGGATGGGAGAGAGGAGTGAGGGTTTCAACCCCTTTTATAGCCTAAAACATGCCCAAAATAGGCTTGGGAACAATATTTACTTGGTGCCTAACCAAATCGGGGCCGTTTCGGTCCAAAAGGGCATTTCTGAAGGTCCCCAGGCCAAATGCGGTCGGACTTAAGCTCATGCATACTTGTAACATCCCGAAAATTGGGGGGTCGAGCAAAAACCCAACTCCCGAGTTCCAAAATGTTATTTATGCAACATAGATATGTATGATTGAATGTTGTCTGTGATAATGTATTAAACATGAGTGAGATTAAGCCAGAACAGCATATCATACTCTAGAGACAGTTAAATTTGCAAGCGGAAGACTGTAATAGTATGTATAACATATATAAACTGTTGTATGTCTCCAGAGTGTGAATATATTACCAGGTTATACCCATACATGTATACTTCAAAAGTAAACAAAATGAATATACATGAGGGCGCTAAAAATATAAAATGACAAGTGTCAATGTATCTAATCAACCTCCCTGTAATCCCGTCAATCAGATCACGCATAAAGGAGAGATCCTCCTCATCATCATCAAATCCAGCTCCGCCTCGCAGGCCGCTCCATTATCTGCAATCACAATAGGGACTGGTGGGTGTCCGGAAACACCATCCCGTAACGTGGGAGTGAGTGATCAACTCAGTGGGATAAGAGAGCAGAGATTAGCATGTTATCAAATCAATCATGCGATAATAGTAAAGCAGTAAATCAAACAATCCTAATACTGTTGTTAATGCAGTATGACATGACGTGATGTATGCCCTCACCGACGATCTCCCTCATACGACAACATCTTACGACCGCGGCATGCCACACTCCCTAGAGTGCTCTACATCTTCCAGGCACATGCAATGTTATGGTGATATGATTTTCAAGTTGTTATTAATCCATTCAAACAGCAGGATTGGGAAACTAAGGTACCTCCCTTATATCAATCCCAACACAGATCCTGTCTAGGGTCGTTACTCCTAGTAATCTCATACAATGTATATTTTGTAGGTCGCTGCAAGGGCTGCCAGGGCTGTTGCACGCACTCGTTGCTCCGATCCCCCATCACCTTATCAATACAGGCCTACTGTACTCTACTGCTACGGAAGGGTCGTCGCCTCCCGTAGACTCAGAATACGCTCGCGGTCACTACAAAGGGCTGCCAGGGCTGTTGCTCGCACTCGTTGCACCGCTCCCCCATCACCTTATCAATGTAGGCCGACAACAAGAATATAGTGTCCCATACCACCATAATCTGCTCACGAGTCTAGGTGCTCACTGGTCACTACGGGGAGGTTTGTGGCCCCAGCGTAGGCCGACAGCTCGACCACGGTGTCCCATACCACCATGCCCGGCTCATGAGTCTTCGTGGATCAAGGTACCATGGTTAACAGGGTTTACAATGGTAAGTTCAGTACCCTAGGTTCAAGCAGATATGACTCATGCAGGGTGAACATACAACGGCCAGTCGGGTTACTTGACGGGCTCGACTAGCACGAGCGCATCGCAAGTCGAACGACATGAAGTGCGTAAAACACTTCGCGTGGCCTAACCACTACCGCCAACTCCAACACGACTCGCGTTCATCGACGCGTCCTTCGTAGCCAAGATAAGCTAACCACGAATTCGCTCGGTTACCGACTTCCTGGACTACGTATAGTCCTAAACACATATGAATCCACGTCAGCGATCATGTGAGAGCATTGGAAATAAAACACAACCATGTGAGCATGTTAACACATGTTATATCGTACAACTTAAGTAAATCATCTAACACATGCCTTTCGTACATATAATGAACTTATGCATATCGCCAACATATAGGAAATCATTTCCATCAGCATATTAATTGAGAATTCAATCTCAAACTAAATCATAATGAGATCATCAAGCACATGTTATAACATACAGCTTAAGCGAATCGTCACGCACATGCATTTCATTCATATTATGAAATCATGCATATGGCTAACATGTAGGAAACCATTTACACCAGCATATTAATTGAGAAATCAATCTCAAACTAATTCATAACACCATTTAATTCAATACATACTAATACAAGCATTTATACAAACACTTACACTACACACTTAAGTCTACATATAGTATGTTGACCCGAAGTGCGCATTTAGGCGAATCTCTTCACCAAACTAATTATGCACGCATTCCTAATATCCTAATGCGGCAAGAAGCCATGTCAATCACATCAGCAAAATATGAATGAAAACAATACTTCCTACAAATGACTAAAATGCCCTAAATCTCATATTCTTCGTTAGTTTACGAAACAGGAAACGGACAGCATGTTGTACATGTCAAACGGCGTTGCCGTCAAGAATCTACTATTAAACGACATTGAAAGCTTTGGAAACAGTCAATCAAAGCGTCTAAAATCTGCATCTTATGTCTTGTAGACTCGTGAATTGAAACGGAGCGTATACGCTTCGTCTACGGCGAATAGGGAACCTAATACACGAGATCCATAAGCTACATCGCTATGGAAACAAAGGAAACTCAAATCAGCAACTATTTAGGGTATTTACTTACCTAGAATTGCGGTGAAATCACCGGGAAAGCGGTAGAGGTGTGTTGCCTAAGCACGTGCAATACGTAGCACAAGTGGCAGGAAGAACTCTCCCACTCTCTCACAATCTCTCACCTTTTTCTCTCTCCCAAGTTAGGGTTTCTCTCAAATTCGGATGGGAGAGAGGAGTGAGGGTTTCAACCCCTTTTATAGCCTATAACATGCCCAAAATAGGCTTGGGAACAATGTTTACTTGGTGCCTAACCAAATCGGGGCCGTTTCGGTCCAAAAGAGCATTTCTGAAGGTCCCCAGGCCAAATGCGGTCGGACTTAAGCTCATGCATACTGGATCTAGTACACATCCAGTTTTCAGACCGGTAGGGTTCGCAGATCGCACGTGGCGGACCAGTTTCAGTTCAACGGTTATCACACCAAGATCAGGCCTATAAGTCTCGTGATATGTAATAGATATTTTTCCTGATCCAAGGGTGTAATTTGGCTATATTCTGATGGTCAGAACACTCAATACTGATGCGTCAAATCGTGTGCCAGATTTGAATTTCAAATTCCAATCCTAACCCTATTCTCACTCTCTTCGGTCCGAGCTCAATGAAATAGCCTGTGATTATCGGTTTGACTTGATTTTCGGAATGAGTGTCAAGTCCAGCTAGGCGGTTCTAACGGTCTAAGATAAGAGGTATCAGACTTTCGACGTGCGGTCTAGATCCAATACAAAGATTCAAAGTGGTCCAGAGAACAAACCTGCTTAGAGTTTGGTCCGGGGTTTTAGAGAATTATAGCACCATTGGTTCCACTCGCTTTGGGCCTTATAGAACGTATTTAAAGTGATCAGGGACCATTTCCCAGCTACTCCAGCGTCGCGCTAGCTAACTTACACTTATTTTTCAAAGGAATTAATCCTACGTGATTTCTTTGGCTATGGAATTGGGTTCTGAGCGATTTCTCAGTTGTTTTAGTTAACCCATTGCCTAAGGACGTCTAATCCCAGATTAGCCAAAATCTGGGGTGTTACAATACTGGATCTAGCACACATCCAGTTTTCAGACCGGTAGGGTTCCCAGATCGCACGTGGCGGTCCAGTTTCAGTTTAACGGTCATCGCATCAAGATCAGGCCTATAAGTCTCGTGATATATAATAGATATTTTTCCTGATCCAAGGGTGTAATTTGGCTGTATTCTGACAGTCAGAACGCTTAATACTGATGCGTCAAATCGTGTGCCAGATTTGAATTTCAAATTCCAATTCTAACCCTATTCTCACTCTCTTCGGTCCGGGCTCAATGAAATAGCCTGTGATTATCGGTTTGACTTGATTTTCGGAACGAGTGTCAAGTCCAGCTAGGCGGTTCTAACGGTCTAAGATAGGAGGTATCGGACTTTCGACGTGTGGTCTAGATCCAATACAAAGATTCAAAGTGGTCCAGAGAACAAACCTGCTTAGAGTTTGGTCCGAGGTTTTAGAGCATTATAGCACCATTGGTTCCACTCGCTTTGGGCCTTGTAGAACGTATTTAAAGTGATCAGGGACCATTTTCCAGCTATTCTAACGTTGCACTAGCTAACCTAGTCATATTTTCTAAAGGAATGAATTCTACGCAATCTCGGGTCGAATTGGTACTCGAGCCCAAGTACGGATTTTTCACGGGCGTTACAATCTACCCCCCTTAACAAATAATTTCATCCTCGAAATTTGTACCTTTTCATACTCCTCGAGAAGCTGTGGGTAGTTCTTTCTGATCTCGGCTTCTGTCTCCCAAGTAGCCTCCTCCTCAGAGTGATGCGTCCACAATATCTTCACAAGGGGAATCACCTTGCTACGCAGTACCTGCTCCTTCCTGTCTAGGATGCGTGTCGGTCGCAGGATATAAGTAACATCCTATCCTAACTACACCTGCTCCCATCTGATGATATGGGAAAGATCAACAACGTACTTCTTAAGCATAGAAACATGAAATACGTTTTGAACGCTCGAGAGAGGCGTGGGTAAAGCCAATCGGTAAGCCACTGCTCCCACACGATCGAGGATCTGGAATGGACCAATGAATCGCGGTGCCAGCTTCCCCTTCTTCCCAAACCGAAGGACTCCCTTCATAGGGGAAACTCGCAAAAACACGTGATCCCCAACTGTGAACTCTAGTGGCCTCCGTCTCGTATCGGCGTAGCTCTTCTGTCTGCTCTGCGCTGTAAGAAGCCGACGTCGAATAATATCAATCTTCTCTGACGTCGCCTGCACTAACTCTGGGCCAATCAAGCCACGCTCACCGACCTCTAACCAACAATGCGGTGCGCGACAAGGTCGCCCATACAGCGCCTCATAAGGTGCCATACCGATACTCGCCTGGAAGCTGTTGTTGTACGCAAACTCCGCATATGCAAGACAATCATCCCAACTGTCCTTGAAGTCCAATGCGCAAGCTCGCAACATATCCTCCAAGATCTGGTTCACTCGCTCTGTCTGTCCGTCCGTCTGTGGGTGAAAGGCAGTACTGAACTTCAACTTCACACCCATAGCCTCCTGAATGCGAGTCCAGAAGATAGAAGTAAACCGCGTGTCTCTGTCTGACACGATCTCCAACGGAACTCCATGCAGACGCACAATCTCTCTGATGTACAATCTAGCCAGATCGTCTGTAGAGTTCGTAACTCTGATCGGTAGGAAGTGCGCCGACTTCGTCAGACGATCGACGATCACCCAAATGGAGTCATGTCCCTTCCTCATCTTCGGCAACCCAGAAATGAAGTCCATAGATATGAAATCCCACTTCCACTCTGCGATCGGCATGGGCTGCAAAAGTCCAGGTGGTCGGCGATACTCTGCCTTCACCTACTGACAAGTGAGACAACGGGACACGAACTCAGCTATGTGGGTCTTCATACCTTCCCACCAATACGTCCTCTTCACATCACGATACATCTTTGTGCTGCCTGGATGCATCGCGAGTCTAGTACAATGCGCAGCCTCGAGAATCTCTCGTCTCAGGTCAGGGACATCTGGGACGCATAGGCGGCCATGGTAACGTAAGCCCCCATCCATACCAACTCGCCAGTCGGCCTCAGCATCATCACTGGCCTGCTCTCGAAGCTCAGTAAGATGCGCATCGTCCCTCTGCGCCTCGATGACTCGGTCATCGATCTGGGATCGCACCTGTACATGTGCGATGAACTCAAACGGCTCCTCTACAGTGAGTTTCTGCTCAAAGTCTGGCAAAAGCTCAACCATATCCCACTCAACAACCATCAGCGGAGCCGCAAACTCTATCACCTTCTTGAGGCTCAACGCGTCAGCCACAAGGTTCGCCTTCCCAGGATGGTAAGAGACTTCAAACTTGAAGTCCTTCAACGTCTCCATCCATCGCCGCTGCCTCATATTCAAGTCTCGCTGCGTGAATATGTACTTGAGGCTCTTGTGGTCGCAAAAGAGCTCGAACTCCTCTCCGTAGAGGTAATGTCTCCAGAGTCTCAGTGCGAATATGACGGCTGCCAACTCTAGGTCGTGTGTATGGTAATTCTCCTCGTGCTTCCTTAATTGTCTCGAGGCATACGAAATTACCCTGTCCCTTTGCATAAGGACACAACCCAAACCAACGCTAGACGCGTCAGTGTATATAGTGTATCTAACCCCTTGCTCTGGCAATACTAGCACAGGGGCGGACATAAGTCTGTCCTTCAGCTCCTGAAAAGCTGACTCCGCCTTGTCATTCCAGGCGAACTTCACGTCCTTTCGTGTCAACTGAGATAAGGGTCTCGCGATCTTCGAGAAGTCCTGAATGAAGCGCCGATAGTAGCCAGCGAGACCCAAGAAACTCCTCACCTCAGTGACAGAACCAGGCTGCTCCCAGTCCTGCACCGCAGCTACCTTAGACAGGTCAACTGCCATGCCATCCTCGGACACCACGTGTCCCAGAAACTTCACCTCCTGCTTCCAGAAGTCGCACTTCTTGTACTGTGCGAACAACTGATGCTGTCTGAGCGTATCCAGGACTAAACATAAGTGCTCCTCATGCTCCTCTCGGCTCCTAGAGTACACCAAAATTTCGTCAATGAATACAACGACGAATCGATAGAGGAAATGCCGAAATACCCGGTTCATCAGATCCATGAACACGGCCGGTGCATTCGTAAGACCGAACGACATCACGAGGAACTCGTAGTGGCCAAAACTGGTCCTGAATGCTGTCTTCTGCACGTCGTCATCCCTGACGCACAGCTGATGATAACCTGACTGAAGATCAATCTTCAAGAAGTACTGCGCTCTTCTCAACTGATCAAACAAGTCATCGATCCTGGGCAAAGGGTACTTGTGCTTCACCGTGAGCTGGTTCAGCCTGCGATAATCAATACACAATCGCATCGAACCATCTTTCTTCCTCATGAACAAGACTGGTGCTCCCCAAGAAGACACGCTAGGCCGTATAAGGCCAAGCTCTATCAGACCATCAATCTGCGTCCTCAACTCCTCCATCTCACATGGTGCCATGCGATACGTCGGCAATGAGACGGGCGTAGATCCGGGAACCAGATCGATAGTGAAATCGATCTCACGTCGGGGCGACAAACCAGGGATCTTCCTGAACAGATCCCCGAACTCAGAAACGACTGGCACATGCTCAAGTACCTGGGCCCCAGCGTCACGCAATAAAGTGGCGTAGCTAAGTATGGGGAAAGGAAGATTTACCCGCACTGAAAACGTGAAAGGCGTGCCCTCAGGCTCGTACACCGTCACCATACGAGCCTCGCAGTCAATCTCGACTCTCGCTGCAGTCAACCAGTCCATGCCAAGAATGACGTCGAGATAAACGAGCGAGGGATCGAGGACAAGATCAAGAGTCATCGTCCTGCCTCCCAGATCAACTAAACAACCCTCACACATCTGGGTGACATCCGAATAATTCCCATGAGCTGCAAAGACTCGCACGCTATCCATAGTGATAGTCTGTAACCCAAGACACCTGACTATGGCACGCGATATCAAAGAAATCATGGAACCAGTGTCCACCATCACAAGAACGGGAGTACCTCCAATATGGGCCGTGACCTCGAAGGCTGAATGCTGGGAAGTCGGCGTCGCAGCTGCCTTAGCTGTCAATGCATGAACCCGAGCCTGCTGTGGCCGGTTCAGCCGCTGTGTCAAGGGCCGTGGAGGCTGTCTGATCTGCGATACCGGAGGTTTGAATGTAGGATGCGCAGGAGCTGACCGTATAGGCGGTGTTGATATCGCCTGTGGATGCACACGGTCAATCTTCTGTGGCGGCGAGAACCCACTGTCCCGCATCCTAGAAAAGTAGCTCTGCGCCAAGTGGCCTGTCCTCCCACAGTATGTACATGTCAAATCAGGGCTCCGAAACGGTGGTACAGGCGCTGTAGTCCTAGCAGGGGGATCAATGCGAGGCCTCTTGCCCGCGAGGGGCCTGTCCTGCATGTCTGGTCGCGGCCTAGAAGCAACCGGGCCATGAGATCGCGCAAGTCGATCCACATCCTGCTCTGCCCGCATGGACATGTGAATCAACTCAGCATAAGAGGGAATGCTAACACAGCACATCTTCGACCGAATATCCGGTCGTAAACCCTCCAAAAAGCACCGTATGCGCATCTGCTCATCAGCCAAAATCGTCGGGACATACCTGCCCAACTCCGTGAACCGATGCTCATACTCTGTAACTGTCATAGCTGCTTGTCTGAGGCGGAGAAACTCATTCTCCCTGTCGTGCCTGTAAGTCTAGGGATAATACTTCTCATGGAAGCGGAACTCAAATGCTGCCCACGTCCATACAAAGTCGGTGGCAACGGTCCGCAGTACGCTATTCCACCACATGCTGGCCTCTCTCTCAAACAGGAAGGTAGCCAGCTCTACCTGCTCGGCCTCGGTGCAATGTAACATCCGTAAAATCTTAGACACCCGGTCGAGCCAGTACTCAGCCTCCTCAGGTCTGTGAGAACCCGTGAAAGTGGGAGGCCGCAAGCGCTGAAATCGCTCCAATAGGCCCCGTGTATCGGCGGGATTCCCCGCATGGTAAGCCCTCATCCTGGGCGTATGTATAAGCATCCTCAACTGGATGCGCAGGTGGTGCAGGTGGTGTAGATGGAGCCGCACCCCCACCCTGGGCTAATGTCCCCACGATGGTAGTCAGAAGCTGCTGCTGCTGCAGCATCATAGCCATCATCTGCTCGAATCTGTCAGGGGGTGGAGCAGGCTGTGGCGGATGCTGTGTGGAAGTAGATGCGCGATATGGCTCTCTGACTGATGGCGTAAATGGCGGTGGTCCATCTGTAGGACCAGCGGCAGGCTGAGACGATCGAACTGCCTCAGGAATCGGGCCCAAAGCAGGGTCCGTATGGGTGCCAGACTGAGAGGGAGTCTGATCCATATGCTCGGTCAGTGCAAGACGAACCGTGCTCCGCGTAGCCTTAGGCGGCATTCCCTATATTCAAAATAGGGCACAACCTTGTCAGTCTCAATTGCACAAATACACCACAATCATTCACACAAGGAGTCAAAGGCATTCCATGCATTTCATTTAATCAAAATTATCACAAAAGAGCATTTCGGGAGGTCCCCTGGCCGAACGCGATCGGACTTAAGCTCATAGTCACTGGATGTTGCTCACACCAAGTTTTCAGTCCGATAAAGTTCACAGATCGCACGTGGCGGTCCAATTTCAGTTCAGCGGTCATCGCACCTAGATCAGGTCTACAAGTCTCATGGTATGAAAGAGAAATTTTTTCTGATCCGAGGGTGTAATTTGGCTGGATTTTGACGGTCTGAATGCTTAATAATAACATACAAAGTCTCATACTAGATTTGGATTTAAATTTTCAAATCTAACCCCTTTCTCACTCTCTTTACTCCAGGCTTAATGAAATAGCCTCTGAACGTCGGTTGGCCTTGATTTTCGAAACGATTGTCAAGTCCAGCCAAGCGGTCATAACGGTCTAAGATGTTAGATATCGGACTTTCGACGCACGGTCTAGATCCAATACGAAGTTTCAAAGGGTTTGATTTTGGGTCTTATAGTTTATATTTAAAGTGATCCAAGTTAATTTTACTGAGTATTCAGATTGGTACTTAACCAAATTCTACCCTAATGGGCAGAATACGGTCCTAGGGCCATTCTATGCCCCATTTTGGAAACTTCTAGTTATCATATTATTTTTATTATTTTTTTGAAGTTCATAATCAAGTTGACCCTGACTTCGCCAAATTTCATAAGATTTTGAGTTGTAAAAAAATTCTAAAAATTCTAGAAGCAGCAGCTGTCCAACAAGTGATTATCTGATAGTTGCTCACAATGACCTACTTTAAACTATATTAAATACTTTATTATATTTTTCACATATTTTTATATAAAATTAAACTTATTTAGCTTCAATATGGTTTTTGAATCTCCTAAATCGGATTATAACGAAGGAGATATGATTTTTCAAATTTGGAAGAAATGCGCAGAAAAAAGTGCAGAAACCGGCCTGCCATACCGTTGTAAGAACGGATTCGGCGATGCCTCGCCAAACCGGTGATCCCATCGCTGATCGCTGACTTGTTTGGGGTGATTTCGCCATCTGATATTTGAAATGGATCTATTTTAGAACCTGGGATGAGTTATTTGACATGCAATATGTGATTTTGGGGTAGGAGAAGCTAATCTATCTAAATAGCCTACTTATTTCATGAGATTACAAAAGGTTAATGGTTAAAAACTATTTTTATTTATTTATTTAATATTAATAGTACTTTTTAGTTTAAGTATTGATTAACATCACCTAAACTTTAATATTTGTGTCTAATATGAAAGCTCCTAAAAAATTTTGAAGGATAAAGTAGTGAAAGGTGAGATTGTCGAAGGAAATAGGGATTTGAGACTTTTGGGATTAAGTTTTGAGAAGTTAATTAGGTGTTAGGATTGACCCATTGCCTAAGGATGTCTAATCCCAGGTTGGTAAAAATCTGAGGTGTTACACTAGAAGTATGTATGGCATTGACAAACTGATTGACAATCAGAGTTAAAAGGCAAATATTTATCCCGGTTGCAATGGAGTATACGATCATGACCATGAGACTTGTGAGATCTGATCGGTTTGTACTTCTTAGGTACAAATTAGTAGTAAAGATCTCATGCATGACTCGAAATCGAGGCTCCATATACCTAGCTTTTAGGAAATTCCCTTGATGTCATGGAATATCTCTGTCATGACATAGGTATTTGGTTATCTTTGATCGGACATCTGGAAGATCAAGATCCCAATTTAGAAGGCCTTCTGGAGCCAACTGTAGATTAAGAATGTGGGCTATAGTGGTGGGAGTGATAAATGCATCATCACCATCCAAGGATACCATGAATGAAAGAGGGTCAGTCACTGGGGAATGACATGCAGCAAGGAAGTTGTGTGTCCTTTCTAGTTGGCATGGTCCACCAAAATCCAGGATGGGCAGCCAACCGATTGTAGCAAATAGGGGTTCTAATTTGTAGGGTGCTAAACACTCCCTGTCTACTTTTCTCTCAAAAATCAGCTTCCTATTGGCGTATTTTGGTGGGCGTTGGACAGCCGGAGGAGGAGGCGCTGGTTGAGACGGTGCAGGAACTTCAGTTTAGGACCCATTACGTTGTGATCTTTTCCGTGTGGGGGTCCCACTTCTAGGATCCTTGCTCTTTCCCTTGAGGCAAGGACCTTTTATCGGGTAACTCTCGAAGATTCCCCCGGATAGGATGCTACGTTTTTATCTTTTCCCATGTGAAAGAAAAGGTTGTTTGAAGTATTTTGGAAAAATGACAAAAACACCCGACAAACCAAGAAAAGAAGGTTCTGACGATGTTGGAAGAATATTACCTGATTTGTGGAGGGATTTGGTTAGTCCGACTTGGCTTCTGGTGATTAGTCCAGAGGATCGGACAGGGAAGACGACCGAAAAGCCTTTCGAAGAAAACCTTTTTTTTTTCCAACCTGCTGACTTTTATCGGGCACCATCCGTCGATCATATCGGCCAATGTATCGTTGGTATCAAGGAGTTGCTAATCGATTTTATCGAGTTTGCTCACGATGTCATCCACGGTCATACGGCTTTTCATATTCTGAAGAGACGTCGATTGTATCGAGCCTCGGTCGATGAAATTGAAAAAGGCTGACACTCGTATCGAATGTAGATACTATTCAAAATTTTCACAATTTCGACACACTATTGGGTATTTCTTAGCTTGATCAGTATATGTCACAAAAATTTGTACCAATTTTGTACAATTATAAACATGATAATGTTTATATACAAAAATTCAAGGTCTCCAACCTTAAATGTAATATTGAAGGCTCAACAAAATTGCATCATTTCAGCAAATATCCAAATTTAGATGCATAATCTGAATTTGTTCCTTTTTTTGCTTGATATATCAGGGTATATGGGATTTAATCATCAGACAGTTCAGTTTTTCTTTAACTACCCATTGTGAGACAAATTTCTTCATTTTGTTCTTTTCTTTAGGTGGTGATGGATGATTGCTTCTTCTAGATGAACTTTTAACATTTTGAGTTTCTCTGATTGGTTTGAATTTTCCAATGTGATTTAGATCAGAGTTATATAGAGTTTGTCTAGGTGTTAAACATTCAAATTTATAATGACCGACATCACCACATAAATGACAAATTGAAGAAATTCCCATATTGCTACCTGAGGCAGCCAGTTTTGTTGAGGCTTTATTTTCAGTTTTCTTTTTATTTTTCTTATATCCTAGTCCACTCTTGTCTCTTCCTGGTCTTCCCATCCCTAATAAATTTTTTAATTTCTCACCACTCTGAGAAAATTTGTAGTTTATCTCGACAAATTTCTTGGATTTTTCTAAGTCAATACAAAGTGAGTGGTTCTCATTTTTGAGTTGCGCATTATTATCTCTTAGCAACTCAACCTGATTCAAAAATTTTGATAATTCTATTTTTAGAGATAGGTTTTCTCTTTCTAATTCATCATTGTTCGTGTGATATTGTTACAAATCATTGGCTAAATGTATGTTTATTTCCAAGGTTCTGTCCAAGTCTTTCTGCAACAATTCCTTTTTATTTTCAGACAAGCCGAGTTTTTTAAGGATATGGATGCTATGAATGTATAGTTAATTATAAGCATCCTGTAGTTTATCCTTTTCAATTTCTTCTTCTTCTTCGGACTCAAATTCCTCATTATCAGATGAAAATGATTCGGTGGCTTGCTGTTCTTTCTCAGGTTCAGTTGGAATGATCGAAGTAGTGGAGACCATGAGTATTTTTAAGGATTTTTTATCTCCATCACTTTCTGAGTCACTATTTTCTGAGTTTGACTCTTCTGTATCATCCCATGTGGCGGCCATCGTCTTGCCCTTAGATTTTTTATTTGGGCATTCGGTAGATAGGTGTCCATACTCATGACAGGCATAACATTGTGGTTCTTTAATTCTTTTCCTAAATTTTCCTGTTGGAGGTTTGTCATCCACCTTTCTACCTCTAGAGGGGCGGCCGCGATTCCTTTGAAAGAATCTTCTGAATCTTTGTGCCAGCAGAGCTACTTCCTCATCTTCATTTTCCTTTTCACTTTCACTGTCCTCATGTTTTATTTTCTTTGACGCTCTTAGGATATTGTTTTTGGATTTTTGGGGTTGTGTGAAGTGTAGTTCAAAAGTTTGTAGGGAACCTACTAGTTCTTCTACTTTCATCTCATCAATATTCCTACACTCCTCAATTGTTGTTACCTTGGGATTGAACCGTTCCAGTAAGGATCTTAAGATTTTCCTACATATTTTAAATACCGGAACCTTCTCTCCCAATCCACCCATGGAGTTATAAATGATATTCAATTTGGTGAAAAACTCCATAAATGTCTCATACTCTTCCAGCCTGAGATTTTCAAACTACGAAGTTAAAAGTTGTAGTTTAGATCTCTTCATAGTGCTTGTGCCTTCATGGGTTATTTCTAATAAGTCCCATGCTTTTTTAGAGGTCCCACACATACTTATCTAATTGAAAATATCTTGGGACACATCACAGTAGATGGCGTTCATTGCTTTTGCTTCAGCATTTCGTTGTTCTTTATCAAACGCCGTCCACTTTTCATTAGGTTTGGGTTTAGTGATTGTGGTTTCATTTTCAAGTGCAATTTGTTCAGATGGAACCACATATCCTTTTTCATGATCCAAAGATCTCAGGAAGTAATGCATTTTAGCCTTTCAGTATGCATAATTTAAAACATCAAATACTGGAGGTCTAGTGACAGATGAGCCCTCTCCTTTGGCCATATTTCAACTTCAGTCAAGATCACTCTCTAGGCGGTGAAGCCCTTAACGAGAGACCCGCTCTGATACCAAATGAAATAGCGGTGAAGGCCTCTTGAGTTTAAGTAGGAATATGCCAATATGTCCTAGAGGGGGGTGAATAGGACTTTTTAAAGTTTTTATGAATTATTAAAAATCATATCACGCTAATCCTATCACAGAGTACAGATTGGGATTACTCAAAATTAACTCTACTGGCTTCCAAGCCTGGTAGAGGATCCAATCACAGAATGTAACACCCCGGATTTTAGCCAATCTGGGATTAGACGTCCTTAGGCAATGGGTCAACTAAAACACCTAGAAAATTGCTCAGAACCCAATTCCATAGCCAAAGAAACCACTTAGGATTAATTTATTTAGAAACTAAGCATAAGTTAGCTAGCGCAACGTTGGAGTAGCTGAAAAACAGTCCCTGATCACTTTAAATACGTTCTACAAGACCCAAATCGAGTAAAACCAATGACTCTATAATACTCTATAACCTCGGACCAAACTCTAAGCAGGTTTGTTCTCTGGACCACTTTGAATCTTTGTATTGGATCTAGACCGCGCGTCGAAAGTCCGATACCTCCTATCTTAGACCGTTAGAACCGCCTAGCTGGACTTGACACTCATTTCGAAAATCAAGTCAAACCGATAATCACAGGCCATTTCATTGAGCCCGGACTGAAGAGAGTGCGAATAGGGACAGAATTGGAATTTCAAATTCAAATCTGGCACACGACTTGATGCGTCAGTATTGAGCGTTCTGGCCGTCAGAATTCAGCCAGATTACACCCTCGGATCAGGAGAAATTTCTATTTTATATCATGAGACTTTCAGCCCTGATCTACGTGCAGTGACCGCTGAACTGAAACTGGTCCGCCACGTGCGATCTGCGAATCCTACCAGACTGAAAACTTAATACGTGCTATATCTGGTACGCATGAGCTTAAGTCCGATCGCATTCGACCAGGGGACCACCAGAAAGCATCTTTTGGACCGAAATAGCCCCGATTTGGTTACCCCTCAAGTGAAACTTGTTCCCGATCCTATTTCGGGCAAGTTTGGGCTTTTAAAAGGGCTTGAAACCCTCACTCCTCTCTCCCATCCGAATTTTCAAAAACCCTAGATTGGGAGAGAGAAAAGGTGAGAGTTTGTGAGAGAAGGTGGGAGAGATCTTCCTTCCACCTGTTGCTGCTGTTGTACGTGCTTAGGCAACGCACTCCGATCACTTTCCAGGCGATTCCTCCGCATTTTCAGGTAAGAAAAACCCTAGAAAGTTGCTGATTTGATGTTTCTTCCGTTCCATAGCTTGATAGTTAGTAAATCTCATAAAACAGGTTCTCTTATCGCTGTAGACGAAGCGTATACGCTCCGTTCGAATTTCAACATCCATAAGAGACAAGGGGCGGATTTTAAACACTTTGATTGACTGTTTCCAAAGCTTTCAATGTCGTTTAATAGTAGATTCTTGACGGCAACGCCGTTTGACATGTACAACATGCTGACCGTTTCCTGTTTCGTAAACTAACGAAGAATATGAGATTTAGGGCATTTTAGTCATTTGTAGGAAGTATTGTTTTCATGCATATTTTGCTGATGTGATTGACATGGTTTATTGTCGCATTAGAATGTTAGGAATGCGTGCATAATTAGTTTGGCGAAGAGATTCACCTAAATGCGCACTTCGGGTCGACATACTATATGTAGACTTAAGTGTGTAGTGTAAGTGTTTGTATAAATTCTTGTATTAGTATGTATTGAATTAAATGATGTTATGGATTAGTTTGAGATTGGTTTCTCAATAAATATGCTGGTGTAAATGGTTTCCTTCATGTTAGCCATATGCATGATTTCATTATATGAATGAAATGCATGTGCTTGATGATTCATGTAAGTTATATGTTATAACATGTGCTTGATGATTTCCTTATGATTTATTTTGAGATTGAATTCTCAATTAATTTGCTGATGGAAAGGATTTCCTATATGTTGGCGATATGCATAATTTCATTATATGTGTGAAAGACATGTGTAGGATGATTTACATAAGATGTACGTTATAACATGTGTTAACATGCTCACATGGTTGTATTTCATTTCCAATGCTCTCACATGATCGCTGACGTGGATTCATATGTGTTTGGGACTATACGTAGTCCAGGCAGTCGGTAACCAAGAAATATCGTGGTTAGCCTATCTTTGCCACGAACGACGTGTCGATGAACACGAGTCATGTTTAGAGTTGGCGGCAGTGGTTAGGCCACGCGAAGTGTTTTACGCACTTCATGTCGTTCGACTTGCGATGCGCTCGTGCTAGTCGAGCTCGTCAAGTAACCCGACTGGCCGTTGTATGTTCACCCTGCATGAGTCATATCTGCTTGAACCTAGGGTACTGAACTTACCATTGTAAACCCTGTTAACCATGGTACCTTGATCCACGAAGACTCATGAGCCGGGCATGGTGGTATGGGACACTGTGGTCGAGCTGTCGGCCTACGCTGGGGCCACAAACCTCCCCGTAGTGACCAGTGAGCACCTAGACTCGTGAGCAGATTATGGTGGTATGGGACACTATATTCTAGCTGTCGGCCTACACTGATCAGGCGACGAGTCCTTTGTAGTGACCGCGAGCGTATTCTGAGTCCACGGGAGGCGACGACCCTTCCGTTGCAGTAGAGTACAGTAGGCCTGTATTGATAAGGTGATGGGGGAGCGGTGCAACGAGTGCGAGCAACAGCCCTGGCAGCCCTTGCAGTGACCTACGAAATATACATCGTATGAGATTAGTAGGAGTGACGACCTTAGACAGGATCTGTGTTGGGATTGATACAAGGGAAGTACCTTAGTTTTCCAATCCTGCTGTTTGAATGGACTAATAACAACTTGGAAATCATATCACCATAGCATTGCATGTGCCTGGAAGATGTGGAGCACTCTAGGGAGTGTGGCATGCCGCGGTCGTAAGATGTTGCCGTATGAGGGAGATCGTCGGTGAGGGCATACATCACGTCATGTCATAATTGCATTAACAAAAGTATTAGGAATGTTTGAATTACTACTTTACTATTATCGTATGATTGATTTGAGAACATGTTAATCATTGCTCTATTATTCCACTGAGTTAGCTACTCACTCCCACATTACGGGATGGTGTTCCTGTACACCCACCAGACCTTTTTGTGATTGCAGATGATGGCGCGGCCTTTGAGGCGGAGCTGGACTTGATGATGATGAGGAGGATTCCTCCTTGATGCGAGTTCTGATTGACGGGATTACAGGGAGGTTGATTAGATACTTTGACATTTGTCATTTTATATTTTTAGCGCACTCATGTATATTCGTTTCATCTACTTTTGGAGTATACATGTATGTGTATAACCTGGTAACCTATTTACACTCTGGAGACATACAACAGTTTATATATGTTATACATGCTATCACAGCCTTCCGCTTGTTAATTTAACTGTTTCTGGAGTATGATATGATGTTCTAGCTTAATCTCACTCATGTTTAATGCATTATCACAGACAACATTTAATCATACATATCTATGTTGCATAAATAATATTTTGGAACTCGGGAGTTGGGTTTTTGCTCGACCCCCCGATTTTCAGAATGTTACAGATGGTATCAGAGCATGATTTGGATTAAACCGGGCCTGGGTTATGGTCACGCGACGTATGCTGTCTCTTCCTTTGACTTACGTGGGTGCGAGAAGGGTTTAGAAACACTTTTAGGATCCCAGATTCACCAATAGGCGAAGTCTATTCATTTCGATCGCGTGATCGAGTCCGTAGCGCATTTAGGGTCGCGTGAAGCAACCCAAATAGCTCTTACGTTGTAGGTAAGTGGGTTGAGACGTTATTTGAACAATTCTAAACCTTTAAATGTGAATCCTTGGGCCGTGGGACAACCACGACCCCTGTATTCAATCGTCAGGGCTTAAAAACCCCGTTTCACCGAAAATCTTCGAAATTCTTCCTCTCACCACTCCAATCTTCAATTATTTCTTATCCATTTCATGTTAGGCATCAATAATAATGTGAAAATAATATAAAATCCTACTTTCACAAAATTTTACAATGAATAGTAAAATTTCATGAAAAATGGCCATAAGGCCATTCTAACTTCGCTTTCTTTAGTAACTAATGAACTAGATAGATGAACTAGCTCCTTCTACCCCAAAATAATATGCTGCATGATAGGGTTTTGTATTTGGGATTGCTGATTGGCCCTGAAAAGCTCTGAATGGATGTTTGGGCCTCCCTAGGGCAATCTACAATGAACCAAGTTGGGAACCATACCTTTTTGGAATCCCTAGGGAAAGAGGAACCCATCCCATATGGCCTCATTGGCCAATTTGAAAGTTCACCGGCGATGTCATCGCCGATTTGGCGATGCATCGCCGGTCAAACTTATCAGATGGGTCTGACCTTTGGGTTGGAGGAGTTTGGGGGCTAGGGTAGCCCCCTGGTATGCGGTCCGTACCTTGAAACCCCCTAAAAGATGTACTTCCTTCACAAACGGCCCCCATTCCAAGCTTCATTTTCGTTTTTGCTGCCCTATTCCAAAAATCGTGATTTTAAATCACCCCCAAATCCATTCCTGGCCTAAAACGACCACACTCCATTATCCCATTGAAGTTTGCAGCCTTCCCTCTTGAAGATTTCGTTGTTTGGAGCTCTTACAACGCCCAAATCGAGCTGAAATCCCGAGGTGCTCCATTCCCCTTTTTCATTCTCTTTTCTTTCTGAAAATACATCCTAGGGAAGCTTGAAGCATCCCTCTACAACGCCTAGATCTCCCTTTTCTAGTTTGGTTAGCCATTTCCTTGCATTTCCCCCATTTTTCATGGCTATTGTTAAGCTGTTTAGCCTTTTTCTCTCTTTTCACCATCCTCCCTCTCAATCCTATTTCTCCATTTTCTTTGCTTAAGGGATACTGAAAATATATGGCCGAGAGAGCTCTAGTGAGCAACAGACAGTATTAGACTCGACAGGGATAAAGAAGGTAAGTCGGGACTGTGGTAAAGTCCTTTGGTAGAGTTAGGCATCTATGCCTTTGCCCTGTAGATTGTTTGATTTTTGTTTTAAGGATTTTTGTATTTTGTTGTTATTGGGTCTAGTGATGTCACTGGTAGACAATGTGTTGCGTCAGTGGTTTGGGCTTAGCATAGCCGAATGCATCTCTGTCATAATCCATGTGGAACTTTATTCCATATATTGTGACGAAAATTGGTTAGATGGAATACATGCCGTTTCATTTCGCTGTAAGGTATTGTCCCTAGATTGGGAGTATAGTAACTCCCGGGATTCAGTCTACAAATGATTTTTTATCCCACCCCACCCTCCTACCAAGCATGCCACTCCCTATCCCAACATGGGATTAGGAATGCGGTTCCATTTAATACAACTTAATGCTACTGGCTATATAGGCCCTTGGCGTTTTGGACTTATAGATAGCACTCCGAGATTTGAAGGATCTGACTATATGGGAAAGCCTTCTACCGTATAATCTTAGGCTTTGGATTATAGCTTTCTTAGGCTCTGGATTATAGCTGCTGAGTTACAGACTAGCCTATTAGTTACCGTAAGTAGTGTAAAGCCTGTATATGCTGAGGAATTGTAGGTTAGATGTGGTTGAAGTAGAACCTTATTCCTTCGATAGATCCCCTTATGACTTATAGACTTCTGTTGTTGCCCATAGGAAGGAACCATTCACTCTCAGGGAACATTTATAATTCTCTCAGATTGAACTTAGAATGTACTAGCACGCCCCTTAAAATTGCCTTCCCCAAGGGCTTATTGCATTCGGGAACGCGGAATAAAGGAACTACATGTAAGCGATGTATTCGCGGTTTGAATCGACTTCCTAATCCTAGTGGTTACCAATAAATCCAATGCTCTGATCAAGCAGAAGATCGGCATCGACTCGGATTAAGAATTGATACAATAAATCTTCTGTCCTAGCTAGACAGAAAGTCTATGTATCCGGCTCAGACCCACTATACTACTTTTCTTCCGTGTTGGCTCGACCACATACAACCGAACGGGATCACAGTGTCTTTAGGAAATGGCGAGGACTTAAAGCCAGTAGAGAATTCGACATCTTGCCACCAAGTCATACCTACCCCTGAACTTAACCACAATAGAGATTAGGCTCATCTCTATGATCATAGGTACCAATGCCATAGAACGCATCATTAGCAAGGAAAACCATGTAGAGAAGTTGTTTCCCAATTTATGTCAAGGATAGGTCTTAAGTTGCACCTCGTTCTGATGTACGGAGCGACGCATAGACTCTTGAACTTTAAGTAAAACCAAGTTTTAAGGTGGGTAGAACGAATTAAGTCCAATCCAGTTAGGTTAGTCAATGCTACCGTTCGATCAGAGTGGCGCAGCGGAAGAGTGGTTGGCCTCTTTCCCACTGGCCCAAGATCGAAACCTTTAAGTTAGGTTATACGTAGAGGTTAGGTCATTAAATAGGATTTGAACCTTCCTTAGAAAAAGTACTTTTTACCCTTCGCCAATTTCGGGGACGAAATTGTGTTTTAAGGGGGGTAGATTGTAACACCCTAGATTTTGGCCAATCTGGGATTAGACGTCCTTAGGCAATGGGTCAACTAAAACACCTGGAAAATTGCTCAGAACCCAATTCCATAGCCAACGAAACCACTTAGGATTAATTTCTTTAGAAACTAAGCATAAGTTAGCTAGCGCAACGTTGGAGTAGCTGGAAAACAGTCCCTGATCACTTTAAATACGTTCTACAAGACCCAAATCGAGTAGAACCAATGACTCTATAATACTCTATAACCTCGGACCAAACTCTAAGCAGGTTTGTTCTCTGGACCACTTTGAATCTTTGTATTGGATCTAGACCGCGCGTCGAAAGTCCGATACCTCCTATCTTAGACCGTTAGAACCGCCTAGCTGGACTTGACACTCATTTCGAAAATCAAGTCAAACCGATAATCACAGGCCATTTCATTGAGCCCGGACCGAAGAGACTGCGAATAGGGATAGAATTGGAATTTCAAATTCAAATCTGGCACACGACTTGACGCGTCAGTATTGAGCGTTCTGGCCGTCAGAATTCAGCCAGATTACACCCTCGGATCAGGAGAAATTTCTATTTTATATCATGAGACTTTCAGCCCTGATCTACGTGCAGTGACCGCTGAACTGAAACTGGTCCGCCACGTGTGATCTGCGAACCCTACCAGACTGAAAACTTAATACGTGCTATATCTGGTACGCATGAGCTTAAGTCCGATCGCATTCGACCAGGGGACCACCAGAAAGCATCTTTTGGACCGAAACAGCTCCGATTTGGTTACCCCTCAAGTGAAACTTGTTCCCGAGCCTCTTTCGGGCAAGTTTAGGCTTTTAAAAGGGCTTGAAACCCTCACTCCTCTCTCCCATCCGAATTTGCAAAAACCCTAGATTGGGAGAGAGAAAAGGTGAGAGTTTGTGAGAGAAGGTGGGAGAGATCTTCCTGCCACCTGTTGCTGCTGCTGTACGTGCTTAGGCAATGCACTCCGATCACTTTCCCGGTGATTCCTCCGCGTTTTCAGGTAAGAAAAACAATAGAAAGTTACTGATTTGATGTTTCTTCCGTTCCATAGCTTGATAGTTAGTAAATCTCGTAAAACAGGTTCTCTTATCGCTGTAGACAAAGCGTATACGCTCCGTTCGAATTTCAACATCCATAAGAGACAAGGTGCGGATTTTAGATGCTTTGATTGACTGTTTCCAAAGCTTTCAATGTCGTTTAATAGTAGATTCTTGACGGCAACGCCGTTTGACATGTACAACATGCTGACCGTTTCCTGTTTCGTAAACTAACGAAGAATATGAGATTTAGGGCATTTTAGTCATTTGTAGGAAGTACTGTTTTCATGCATATTTTGCTGATGTGATTGACATGGTTTATTGTCGCATTAGAATGTTAGGAATGCGTGCATAATTAGTTTGGCGAAGAGATTCGCCTAAATGCGCACTTCGGGTCGACATACTATATGTAGACTTAAGTGTGTAGTGTAAGTGTTTGTATAAATGCTTGTATTAGTATGTATTGAATTAAATGATGTTATGGATTAGTTTGAGATTGGTTTCTCAATAAATATGCTGGTGTAAATGGTTTCCTTCATGTTAGCCATATGCATGATTTCATTATATGAATGAAATGCATGTGCTTGATGATTCATGTAAGTTATATGTTATAACATGTGCTTGATGATTTCCTTATGATTTATTTTGAGATTGAATTCTCAATTAATTTGCTGATGGAAAGGATTTCCTATATGTTGGCGATATGCATAATTTCATTATATGTGTGAAAGACATGTGTAGGATGATTTACATAAGATGTACGTTATAACATGTGTTAACATGCTCACATGGTTGTATTTCATTTCCAATGCTCTCACATGATCGCTGACGTGGATTCATATGTGTTTGGGACTATACGTAGTCCAGGCAGTCGGTAACCAAGAAATATCGTGGTTAGCCTATCTTTGCCACGAACGACGTGTCGATGAACACGAGTCATGTTTAGAGTTGGCGGCAGTGGTTAGGCCACGCGAAGTGTTTTACGCACTTCATGTCGTTCGACTTGCGATGCGCTCGTGCTAGTCGAGCTCGTCAAGTAACCCGACTGGCCGTTGTATGTTCACCCTGCATGAGTCATATCTGCTTGAACCTAGGGTACTGAACTTACCATTGTAAACCCTGTTAACCATGGTACCTTGATCCACGAAGACTCATGAGCCGGGCATGGTGGTATGGGACACTGTGGTCGAGCTGTCGGCCTACGCTGGGGCCACAAACCTCCCCGTAGTGACCAGTGAGCACCTAGACTCGTGAGCAGATTATGGTGGTATGGGACACTATATTCTAGCTGTCGGCCTACACTGATCAGGCGACGAGTCCTTTGTAGTGACCGCGAGCGTATTCTGAGTCCACGGGAGGCGACGACCCTTCCGTTGCAGTAGAGTACAGTAGGCCTGTATTGATAAGGTGATGGGGGAGCGGTGCAACGAGTGCGAGCAACAGCCCTGACAGCCCTTGCAGTGACCTACGAAATATACATCGTATGAGATTAGTAGGAGTGACAACCCTAGACAGGATCTGTGTTGGGATTGATACAAGGGAAGTACCTTAGTTTTCCAATCCTGCTGTTTGAATGGACTAATAACAACTTGGAAATCATATCACCATAGCATTGCATGTGCCTGGAAGATGTGGAGCACTCTAGGGAGTGTGGCATGCCGCGGTCGTAAGATGTTGCCGTATGAGGGAGATCGTCGGTGAGGGCATACATCACGTCATGTCATAATTGCATTAACAAAAGTATTAGGAATGTTTGAATTACTGCTTTACTATTATCGCATGATTGATTTGAGAACATGTTAATCTTTGCTCTATTATTCCACTGAGTTGGCTACTCACTCCCACGTTACGGGACGGTATTCCTGGACACCCACCAGACCT
The DNA here is from genome assembly GCA_037074715.1 of Magnolia kwangsiensis. NCBI lineage: Eukaryota > Viridiplantae > Streptophyta > Magnoliopsida > Magnoliales > Magnoliaceae > Magnolia > Magnolia kwangsiensis. The sequence continues at coordinate 120,043,262 of CM073571.1, read as the reverse complement.
TTTTGTGATTGCAGATGATGGCGCGGCCTACGAGGTGAAGCTGGACTTGATGATGATGAGGAGGATTCCACCTTGATGCGAGTTCTGATTGACGGGATTACAGGGAGGTTGATTAGATACTTTGACATTTGTCATTTTATATTTTTAGCGCACTCATGTATATTCGTTTCATCTACTTTTGGAGTATACATGTATGTGTATAACCTGGTAACATGTTCACACTCTGGAGACATACAACAGTTTATATATGTTATACATGCTATCACAGCCTTCCGCTTGTTAATTTAACTGTTTCTGGAGTATGATATGCTGTTCTAGCTTAATCTCACTCATGTTTAATGCGTTATCACAGACAACATTCAATCATACATATCTATGTTGCATAAATAACATTTTGGAACTCGGGAGTTGGGTTTTTGCTCGACCCCCCGATTTTCGGGATGTTACACAGAACTATTTAAATGATAATCATTGAGCAGTTATAGTCTATGATGGATGTGACTGTGTGTGAAGTGTGAGTAAGTATAAATGTAGTTAATATAATCACATAAAAGATCAAACACAAGAATCAATCACAAATACAGTCATTTTTATACTAGTTCGACTACTTGTGTACTCCACTCCCGGCTTCCATACTCAACCCTTGAGTGTACCGAATTTCACTAAGGAGGTTTCTCATGGTTCACCTCAAACCTAAGGTTTTAAATTAGGTTCACATTCAACCTTTACAGAGGTTTTTACTCGGTTCACCTCAAACCCTGGAGTTTTACTGGCGCACTCCTAACCAGATGTTTATGCCCACACAGAGCAAGGGTCGACACAACGCACCTAGATGTTTATGCTCTCCACAGAGCAAGGGTCCACATAACGCACCCAGCACGTACACTCCCGTCGAAGGCCTCCTTTAAGGACTTCAAAGGGTGAGCAACACCTACGACCCAATCCTAGAAAGGAATGATCATAAGTGTCCTCTGGACTCTAGATACTTACAAATAAGTTGATGAGTCTCATTCAGCACAATGTCTTAGATCTCCTCCTTATTGTTGAAGTGTCTTCGACTCCCTTGATCCGCAACACAAAGGGTGTACCTATACTAGGCTTCAGGTTGGGTCAAGGTTATTATGGAATTCCACTCTTTAAAGATTTTCTATTAGGAAGATAGAGTGATTCCAATCATCTATGCATTCAAGGCATCCCAACTTAATGATTTGCCATTAAGGTAGTAGCTGGAGGATCCTTGAATGTGGAAGTTCATTCTCCAATCCATTCTATTGAATATCAATGATGAGAGTGGATTGGAGGATGAACTTCCTGAGAGAAAGGGCTTAAGATAAATGATATGAAGTTTAAAACACTCAGAAGCACTCTCTTGTTTCTCTACCAGCAATAAAGACTAACCTCTCTATATATAGGTAAAAGGTTCCAACGGATATAAAACAGTCACATTTATGACAGAGTTCGATATCATCGAGCAAGAGTCGATATGATTGAGCGTATACTCTCGATTGTATTGATGATCCGCTCGATGATACAAGCTCAAATGTCATTTTCACTTTTGAAAACCTTTTGTCAACTGGTCGATGGGATCGAGACACACATCGATGTTATCGAATTTCGAACTCCGATTCCATCGATAGATGAATCGATCTATCGACAGGTGAAACTAAGAGAGACAAGCCTTGAAGAATTTTAGGTTCTAAAGATATGATCGGGGAACAGTCGATGTCATCAGAATTTGTATATCGATGATATCAGAGTCCTTGTCGATGGGATTGATAAATCGTATAGATTTACCTATAAGCTTGCTCGACGGTTTATGTCCGATATCGATCTAATCGACCAGGTCTCAATATGATCGACATATGAATATTGATTTCTCGACTGACACCCCGATCAAAGTTTAAAAACACCATGAAATTTATGCTGGAGGAAACATGCGCCCACTATTGATATGATCAACTGTCATCAGATATGTTCGATATTTGAATTCAGATTGAATCGGACAGTCATCGATATATCGAAGCTCATAGTAGTTTTCTTAGAAAAATAGGGGCGCCGAAAAACTGCCTGTCGATATTATCAATCCACTTTCGATAGGATTGATATTTGAATATCGATGATATTGACTGAACCGTCGATATATCGATAAATCGTCCAGATGAATGTTTGATTGCTGGACGCTTTTTGTCCTCACTCGATTATATCGATTGAGATGCCGAAGACATCGACAGAGCAGGTCGATCATATCGAAATGTGAATCGATATAAACGACAGGGTAAGAAAACTTTAAGATTTTTCTGTTTGGTAAAATATTTTCTTACACTAAAACCCTAAGATGTTTTACTTAGTTTTAAGGGTTTTAATCACCTGGTGTTTTGGGACATGGGATGTGAGGTTATGATTTACCTATGGCAAGCTTCCACACATCCAGTTGAGGTAGAAACTTGTGTTGATCTTCCTGTTAGGCGCCGTTGTCCGACTGACTCAACTTACACCGTAATTAATAAACCAGGGCCCTAGTAGGTGCACTTTCATCTTTATATCTGTTTACTCTGATATTACATTCTGAACATGCATATACTGCTCACACACTTACACCATCCTCTAAGATTTATATAAGATTATGCACAATTGATGTGTGCAGGTGGTATTATGATGCAGCCGAGCTGAGGTAAGAGTGTGTGGTTGAGTTTCTGGAGTTTTCTTTGATATTTCTATATTGTATTTCCCTTTCTGCATTGTACTCAAATGATTATATTAGTGGATATGTGATGATGATGTAGTTCTTATGATCTGGGAATACTTGTGGTTATGCTTCTTATGAGACAAATTCATGTTGAAAATCCTCCTTGTAGGATTCTAGGATCGGGATCTGGCGTATGAGCGCTGAGAGCCGAGAATGGGGTACTACGGAGGTATCGATACGGGATTCGATGATCGAGAATTTCATGAACTTAGATTCAGAGTTTGAGGCATGACAATATAGCTTAGACAAGATGTATCTAAAAAGCTAAGTCCTTCAAGCTACTCTTGCCTGAAAAAAAATGAGAAATAGGAAGCTTACGTAAAAAGCCTAGTGAGTACACTTCTGTGTGCATAGTGTACAAACATACAGTAATAATCAAAATATCAGAGTACATGAACTAAAACATAGTGATATGTAATGCTACATAAAGCCAAGTGGATAGGATCTAATGCAAGTAATGATATGCAAAGGCATGTTGGACATATGTAGGCATGTAGGTCCTCCTTTAAAAATTAACATCACAATATAGTTACCATCATTGGAAATCACCAGGGCCTGATATCCAAAGAAAGTCTAAAACTTGTTGAATAGAGGCCTCGCATACCCGCCTTGTCAATGGGGGGCCTATAGCCATGCCAATACCCACACGACACGCTAGTAGTAAACCCATTTTAGGAACTGGTCAAACACAATCACATTCACTCCACCTGTTCAGCCAAGCGTGGCCGAACCTCTTCTCACTCGACCGTGTAGACGGGAGTTAGAACTGCAATGGTCTTCGACACCAAGTGACCCATGACATTCACTTAGTCTTGATGATGAGGCTCGAGGTTTAGGGAGTTTCACCCGAGTGTCTAGGACCTAGTATAAAGAAACCTAAATTTTTGGTGTCCATATATCAACCACGATGCCACTGTGGTGGTCTCATTAGTACAACCACGATGTTTCTATGGTGTTCCATCTGTCACACAAGGATATTATGATATACACAGGCATACCAGGCAATATATTTGCACACGAGCAATACCATGCATTTATGACATGTATGCACCCAAGGTATCTCTAAGGCCAATTGGGTTCCTTTCCCATCTGTAAGTGAAAAGGCCGAGCTAAGAGTCCTAGAGGGGCGGGAAAATAGGACTATGCCAAATTAAAAATTAAATGTAAAATTTAAACAAATATAAATAAAGATAGCAATTAAACAATCCCACAGTACAGAAATGAAAAACAACCTCAATTGTACCAAAAATCAATGGCTTATGGTAGGACAACCTGATTCCTATAATGGTCTATATATCAAAATCCCAAACTGATACAAAGGGATAAAAATTAAAATATCAAAGAAAGTAATTAAGCTATTCAGCATTCTCACACATACATAAAAAATTACAACATTCTCCACAAATGCGTAAAAGGAAATTACAACATCCACACAATGCCACAATTAACTAATCGCCACAAGACTAGAAGTTATAGTGGTTCGCTTGTGTGTACACCAACTGTTTAGAAAAACGGCCATAAAACTACTCCACTCCTAATTTCCTTACACAGTAGATATTAGTGCTCACTATGAAATAGGTTTTTGAAGGTTCACCTAAAACCTTAACAATTGTGTCTTTCAAGTGGGCTTACACAATTCAAAAACCCCACACTCTGAGTTTTTCGGATCACCTCAGACAAACCAATAGAAAGAGATTTTTCTGGCACAATCTCAACAAAACTAAAAGAAAAATTGATTTACACAACAGTAAAATACTTTTTTAGATTTTCTTCTTTGCTGCAGCTCGGTAGAATCAATTCAGAGTAGAAGTTCAACGTAGATGTTCAATGTCCATACTCACTTATGAAAAGGTTCTAAGTTCAAAATGATTTTTAGATTAAATCACCTTAGGCTAACTTGATTTGATTTTGATTCCAAGAAATGGGAAAACCTTAATCCCTATTTCAAATGAGATTGGAATGTAGAATACAAAATCAAATGCAAAAAAGCTAATTAAAAAGAATATAAAATAAGCACTAATTAGCTTAAAAATATTACTAACTTATCTCTTAGAATGGTGCCTTGATTTTTCTTGAATTAGATACAAATTAAACTTTGAAAATCGTGCTCTATTTATAAGTGCAAAAATCGTTCCTTCAACTGGTCAAAGGACCAACAAACTTTTTAAAAATTTGGGTGCAATAAGATCAGGCCGTTCCACTACTAGTCGAAGGGCTTACTCGACAGTTCGAGTAGCCTCCACGACCGGTCGAGTCCTGTCCATGACTGGTCGTGTGGGACTCATTTTATTTGTTGGACTTTGAGTCGAGCCTGCTAGATTGGTCAAGCACTATTCACTCGACCAGTCGAGCAGCCTCCAGGACCGATCGAGGCAATAACAAAAAATCATAAAAATTAATAACAAACTTAGGACTGGTCGAGGAATTTTTTGGACTGGTCGAGTCAGTATTAGGACTAGTCGAACATAGTCTAAGACTAATAAAAAATCAGACTATGCAATTATAAAGTGACCTAATTAAATTATGTATTCAAAATGACCTATCCTATGGTTAATCTAGGATCATTCATACCTTATAATTGATTTATGAACATTGAATCTTCTTTTGTTTTAGGTGATACTTATTCTTTGAAGTTCACAAAGCTTGATATCTTGACATATGATGAAGCTTGAACTTGAGACATTTTGAAGCATAAATTTGAATTACATTGAAGCTTAAGCTTGAGTTACTTGAGTTGTACTTTACCTAGAGCTTTGAGTACCAAAGTAAAGACTATTGTCTTGCCTTAGATGAAGCTCTGAAACCTTAAACTTTAAAGCTTGAAGGAGTGAACTATCCCATGGTATTGTACTTGAGCATGTATATCTCTTGATCTTACATTTGAAGTTCTTGAGGTAAAGTCCTTTGTTCCTGTACATGAGATGCACAGTCTTAAATATGTAGATGAGCTACACAAGACATATTCCAAGAGGTTTTGGCACTACAAAATTTAACAATTATCGGAGATAGAAAACATAGCACTTACAATCTCCCCCTTTGTCAATTTTGTGACAAAACACACTTCATTAAAATAATATAAGCATAACATGCACAATAAAGAATCATGCACCATATATAAAAAATAAAGAATTATGCACCGGTTACAACAACTAGATTAAACCAATATGCATCAGCATCAATACTCTCCCCTTCACTCTCCCTTACAATCAAAAAGTGAAAATAAATGGTTACCTATCCATAATTCCAATTCCACATTTCACAAGCATGATAAAATTCTCCCCCGTTTTTTCACAACATGACAAAGGAAAGAAGTAATAAATGATAATGGAAGTAGATAAATAAGGATGTAAATAGAAGAGTAATGAAAAAGAAGTGCATATAAGATCAAGATTACCAAGTAACGAAAACCATAAGAAAGCATCTTCAAGCATGTTCAACCCAGAAAATAAAAGAAATTCAAGTATCTTAAAAGTTATTACAAACCACATATTCAAATACTAATCTGAACCCGATAAAGGAGCAAGTATGGTAGGATCCATTTGATGAAGTCCCTTGTTAATGTTCTTTAGATACTTGTGCATATATTTAAATTAAAAGTCATGGGACACATTCATACTTTTAACCTTCTCCTTAAGTGAGCACAAACGCGCATCAAAGTCAGATGGTTGATAATCATATTTGATTTTGTTAAAAATATCATCCATATTGATGTCATCAGGAGGAAAATCGCCCTCCTCTTCATTTGCGGCATCAGCTCCTCCAGCACTCACATTAACTTGGCCGAAGGCCAACTTTAAATTCATCTTGTTAATATTTGAGTTGTTGAAGGTTAAGTGATGAATGAGAGCTTCTCCAACAGGCATAACCACTAAACTATGGGTGGGCAAAAAAATCATAAGATAAGCGAAGGGAATGTCAATGTGTCCTAGATGGAGACAAAACTGAATAATGCTATGAAAAATCAAGGAAGGAAGACTACAAAGCTTCTAGAAATGAGGGAATGAAGAATACGAACCATGAACGTAGTAAGTTTGGTTTTGTTACCAGATCGAGGATAGACATTCGAAATGAAAACCCTGTGAAGGATTCTGTATCTGCGTAACAAAAACTTGGAGGCAAGCGCATTACCAGGACTCCATTTTGCATAAATCCCTTGTAAGCATTGGCTTCTCAGTTTCAAAGGATTTTGCCACTAGAGAACTAATGGGAATACCTTCGTCATTAACATGTATATCCATTAATCCAGAGATAAGATGACAATCCACATTATTTGGACCTTGTCTAGTCGTAATAGTAAATGTCAGATTCTTAGAAGAAAAATCAGTAATGTAAGCATACATAGCCTGCACAATGGAGCGGTATGCTGGCCCACCTTAATGTAGTATGTTATCCCATGTTACAGACTGAAGGAGACAAAGGATATCAAATGGAGCCAAATGATCAACAGTAACGGGCCGTTCTACTATAACATTACACAACCGAATATCTCGCACATAAGTGGGATCATCTTTGGGCGACCGAAGGTGGTGCACTGTGATAGAAGTCGACCGAGATGAAGAGGGACCACGAGATCCTTTCTTCTTGGTTCTACTTTCCATTTGCAACAAAGATATCAAGAAAATGGAGATTGTAAAAGAGGAAAAGTTACTTTCTAGTAGATCATATTTTTTAGTAGAAAATGTCAAAAATCAACATAAAACATGAAATAAATCACATGAATGATGAAAAGAAAGTGCAAAGGACTATAATCTACAAGAAAATAAAAAATAACACACTAACCACAGAGGAATCAAAGATGGGTTCGACCAATTGATGTTGGGCTCGTTGGAGAAGACAACCCAAATGAGGAAAAAGTGATTTTCCCTCAAATAAAGCACCAAACCCGCGGTTCATGGCTGGTCGAGTACATGCTCGACCGGTCGTGCCACGACTCGTCGAGTATATACTCGACTGGTCATGCACAACCCAAAATATGTAAATTTACACAAATTTTAAAATTTTAAAATAACAAATATATACATTATGATACAAAAATACATGAATCAACAATTCATATTGCACATACCATGATCAAATTTCAATTTAGCAAACCATCTTTTATCGAGCAGTTTTGTGAATATGTCAGTAAGTTGAGTCTCGGTTAGAATATATTCCAAAGAAATTATCTTTTCTTCCACTAATTCATGAATGTAGTGATATCTAATGTTAATGTGCTTGGTTCATGAATGTTGGATTGAATTTTTAGATATATTAATTTCATTAGAATTATCACAATACAAACCATAGAATCTTGTGCAATTCCGTAATCTTTTAGCATTCTTTTCATCCATACAAGCTGAGTACATGCATTACCTGCCGCAATGTATTCAGCCTCAACAGTTGAGAGCGATACGGAACTTTGTTTCTTACTTTGCCAAGAAACTAAACAGTTCCCTAAATAGAAATAACCATTATTGGTTGATTTTCAATCATCAATGTTACCAGCCCAATCAGCATCCATGTAACGAGCTAATTACACACTAGTATCATGTGGATACTAGAGACCAAGATTTGTTAAACTAGCGACATATCTCATAATCTGCTTAACAGCAATTAAATGTAACTCTTTAAGTTCAGATTGATATCTAACGTAAATTTCTACGCTAAATGTAATATCAGGTCGGCTTGCAGTTAAATAAAGTAAACTTCTTACATGATACGATATAGCTCAAGATCCACACTCTTACCTGTAGAGTCTTTTGAGAGTTTTAAAGTAGTACTCATTAGAGTATCAAAAATTTTTCCACTCTCAAATTCAAACTTTTTAACTAAGTTTAGAGTATATTTAGTTTGAGAGATAAAGAAACCATCAGGTAGTTGTTTAACTTGCAACCCTAAGAAATAATTCAATTCTCCAACCATGCTCATTTCGAACTTAGACTTCATAAGATCTGTAAACTCAACAATCATGTTAGCATAGGTAGATCTATAAATAATAGCATCAAAATAAATTTACACTATTAAAATGTGATCATTATGTTTGTTTACAAATAATGCCTTATCAACACTTTCCATTATAAAGTTATGACTTAGTAGAAACTTTGTCAAGTTTTTGTACTATGCCCTGGGAGCTTGTTTCAAACTGTAGAGTGCCTTTTTCAGGCGGTAATATGATTAGCATTCTTAGGGTCTTCAAAACCCGTTGGTTGTTCAACATACACTTCTTCATGCAAATCTCCATTTAAAAATGCACTCTTTACATCTATTTGGTATATTTTGAACTTTTTAAAACATACAATGGATATAAATAGTCCGATTGATTCAAGAGGAGCTATTGAGGAAAATGTTTCATCATATTGATGCCTTCAATTTGAGTGTACCCTTATACAACCAGCCTTGCCTTATTTTTAATAATATTACCAAATTCTTATTTTTGAAAATCTATTTTGTTCTGATAATATGTTTATCTTTCAGTCTTAGAACTAAGTATCAAACATTGGGTCCTTACTCTTACCCGGGTGGTAGACACCTTGGAGTTTCAACACCGGGTCAAGGGTTCGAGTACCCATGGTGGTGAAATCCCACGGTGTGCATGTGTGGGGTGTGTGGGCGTGTGTGTTTGTGTAAAAAAAAAGTATCAAACATCATTTCTAACAAATTGATTGAAGTCTTCTTGCATCGCAACTATCCAGTTTTTGTTAGTAAGGGCTTCCTTTACGTAAGTCGGTTCTATCTGAGATGTAAAACACATGTAATTACACATATCTTCTAATTGTTTGTGAGTGTGCACACCAGTGAGAGGGTTTTTAAGAATTTGATTAGTTGAATGGTCTTTAAAATTCCTCAGTTCAGAGTTATTTTATCTTGATGAAGTATCTGATTTTTCAATTAGAAGAACTTCATCATTTTCTGAACTTGATATAGGTGTATTCAAGTGATCATCAATGACCACATTAATAGACTCTTGGATTACACTAGTCCTCTTATTAAGAACTTGATACGCTCGACTATTTAGAGCATACCCTAAAAATATCCCTTCATCACTTTTGATGTCAAACTTATCCAGATTTTCTCAGTCACGTAAAATGTAGTAGTTGTTGCCAAAAACACGAAAGTATTTGACAGTAGGCTTCTTATCAAACTACATTTCATGAGCCGTTTTACCATTTGGTGTTCTAGTATAAACGCAGTTAATTATATAACAAGTGGTATTTGTGACTTTGGCCCAAAGATTTTTAAGAAGCTTTATACTATTTAGCATAACATTTATCATTTTTTGAAGCACTATATTTTTTTCTTTTTACTATACCATTTTGTTGTGGTATTTTGGGTGCAGAGAATTCATGTGATATTCCCTGATCACTGTAAAATTTTTCAAAATCACTATTCTCAAATTCTGATCCATGATTACTACAGATCTTAAAGACTTGAGATCCTTTTTCCATTTGGATACGTTTAAGTACCCTTTTTACTTCATCGAAAGTTTTTATTTTGTATCTTTAGAAGACTACCCAAGTGTACCTAGTAAAGTCATCAACAATTACCACTATGTACTTCTTGCCACCTCGACTCTCCGTTCTAGATGGTTCAATGAGATCCATGTGGAGAAGTTTGAACGGTTTAGATGTGGCATTGGAGTTCACCTTTTTGTGAGTACTCCTAGTTTATTTGCCAATCTGGCATTCACTACATATTTTATCTATTTTTTATATTTTGGGTAAACCTCTTACCAACTCTCTTTTGCTCAATCTATACAAGCTGTGGTAGTGTACAAGTCCGAGGTGCTTATGCCATAATTTGGTCTCATCAGTATGGACCATGTAACACGATAGATTAGATGAGCTTGAACCACTTACAATATAGCAGTTTTCAGAAGTTTTGTGACCAATTAATATTATAGAACCATTTTTATTTAGGATTTCACAACCTTGGTTAGTAAATTTTACACTATGATTATTATCGCATATTTGAGAGATGCTTAATAAATTGTGTTTTAACCTTTCTACATATAAAACATTGTCAAATAGAGGGAGGTTAAAGACTTGAACCGTACATTGGCCAACAATTCTGCAGTTACAACCATCACCAAATGTGACTGAACCATCAGTCATGTCTTTAAGATTGGTGAACAGACCCTTATCGCCTATCATATGTTTGGAGCAACCACTGTCTAGTAAGGGTGCACAACGAATCATTGGAACCGTAGAACCAAATCAGAACCATTGGATCGGTCTAGTTTGGTCCGGTTCTAGACAGCACCGTTTTCGGTTCTGGTTCTAAAAATTCAAGCACCGTTGGATACGGATCGGTTCTGGTTTAAAGCCCTATAGAACTGAACTGAACCGTTGATCCGAACCGTGGATCAGAAACGTCGATCCGAACCTTTATTTTTTAAAAAAAAATCTAAATATCTAATCTCTCTACTCTCTAGCCCAATTGTTGTCGCCCCTCCCTACCCTTTCTGTCGCCAATTGCGTCCCTGCCCTTTCTTCATCCTGTTCTCTCTCTGTAAAGATCAAAATAGGTAAGCTTAAAGAATTGGATTTCTACTATTCCATTTAATAAAGCCAAAATGACCTAAAAGGGCCCTGTTACTTTTGCAACATGGGAAGATCCCCTGATTTGTGATTTTCATTGTTTAAGGTCTTATATGAAATGTACAGGATTGTAGTCTGGGGCTTGGTTGTTGTAACAAATAGATAAGAATCACCTCTATTTTGGTCATTTATTCTCCTTGGTTTATACCGTACATGTGGCATGTGTATGATGATATGTATTGTTCATTCATTAGAGATAACCATGAAGGTGTAACAAAAGACCAATATCACAGTGATGGGACAATCATATTCTTGTGTTGCAAGAAAATTCTTCCACAAGTGTTTATACCGACATCGAACCATGGAACCGATCCAGAACCAAACCATATTTCATGGTCCTATTCCGGTTCCGTTCTGTGGTGCTAATAGTCCAGTTCCGGTTCTATGATTTGTAGAACCGTTGAGAATGGTTTAGTTCTAGTTTCACCCCATAACTGGACCGAACCGACCTGTGTGCACCCCTACTGTCTAGGTACTACTTTGAATGGCTCGAAGCTTTGAAAGCAGTGTGGGCAACCAAGCAAGTAACCTTGGGGACTCATTTCATTACAGTCTTGGGTTTAGGAGTATAATTGGTTTTCTTATGTTTGTAGTTGTTATAAGACTGACCCACTGAGTTACATTTTAAGAACTCCTTAAGTAAGTCAAAAATTTTCTCAACTAAAGGATTACGATTCTGATTTTTATAGTTGATATGGTTGCTTTTAGATTTTAAGGTTTAAAAATTCTTAGCAGAATAATTTTGATTTAGAATTTCCCTTTTGAGTTTGAAGACTCCCCTTTTACAAATTTAGGTGGAGTATTCTTATGTTTGGGAGGAATACTTTTATCGTAGCCCAATCTAGATTGATCACCACATTTTCTAGATCCGAATAAGAGTTTTTCTAACTTAGGATCACCTTGGGCATACCTCCAAGTGTCTTTTAAACTCAAAAGTGAAGAGACTTCAAGTTTTAGCTTTTCATTTTCAGATTTTAAGTTTTCAACTTGGGAAGTTTTTAAGTTGCACTTAGTTTTTTTAAAACTAATCTGAAAAGTGAGATTTTTCTAAAACAAGATTATCAAATTTTTCTTTAAGTTTTGAAAACTTTTCTTTTTGAAGTTTTAGTTTTACAATAATTTTACAACTTTCCTTGTATAGGGCATTATAAGTATGTTGAAGATCTTCTACATTTTCATGATCACTATTTAGATTTTCTTCACTAGTTGAATCATCATTATCTAAAAATGTGAACTTAGCTAGAGTCATAAGAGCTTTAACCTCATTACCCGACTCGATTTCAAAATCTTTTGACTCAGAAGAAGCTTCAGAGCTAGAAGATTCATCTCAAGTAGCCAACATACCTTTCTTTTTAGGTTTGTCCTTTTTAGGACAGTTGTTTTGTAGATGCCCATATTCATGGTAGTTATAACATTGACTATCTTTTAAAGATTTCTATGTTTTGGATTTATATTTTTTTCTTTTTATTAGGTTTTTGCAAATTAACCCTCTTTTTACTTTTGAAAATCTTATACAACTTTTTAGCTAAAAGGGCCATATCATCTTCAGAATTTTCTAAATAAGAATTATTATTATTTTCTTAAGAAATATTCATAGAAGATTTAAGGGCGATGGATTTTCCTTTAGGACCTTTAAAGTTTAACTCATAGGCCTGTAATGAGCCAACTAATTCTTCTACCCTCATATTATCCGTATCACGAATTTTCTGGAACGCGGTTACCTTTGAATTGAACCATTCAGGCAATGAGTATAGTATCTTTGCATAGACTTTACTTTCTAGGATTTTATCACGGAGACCCCACATAGAGTTGACAATGTCATTTAACCTTGTATAGAAGTCCATAAAAGTTTCACTTTCTTCCATACGTATTTTCTTAAATTTGGTAGTGAGGATTTAGACTTTAGATTTCTTGACAATTGTTGTTCCTTCATGTGTCATTTTCAAAACATCCCAAGCTTGCTTTACAGTATCACAGCATATAATTCTCTTAAATTCATCCGGTGATAGTACGCAAGTAATAGCATTTAGAGCTTTTGCATTGGCACTACTTTCACTTTTTTGAAGACTAGTCCAAGTAAAATAAGGTGCTACTTTTACAGCTACAGATCCACTGGTACCAGTCACTTCAGTGGTAGGAGGGGTCCAATTAGTCACTGTGGCTTGCCACACGCTCTCATCTATGGATTTTAAGAAAATTCTCATTCTGGCTTTCCAATAGGCATAATTGAAGCCATCAAATGGTGGAGTCCTAGTGACTGAAAAGCTATCGAAATTTGACATCTTAAAAAGCTCAGATCGATTAGCTTAGGAAATAAATAAAAAATAATAATAATAATTAAAGCGAGCTATTAGGCTCTGATACCACTTGAAAAGGCCGAGCTAAGAGTCCTACGGGCGTGAATAGGACTATGCCAAATTAAAAATTAAATGTAAAATTTAAACACATATAAATAAATATAGCAATTAAACAATCCCATAATGCAGAAATGAATAACAATTTCAATTGTAAAAGTATTAAGAGGTTGATACATATGTTGTTCTAAGGAAAACCTTACACCAAAAACCAATGGCTTATGGTAAGACAACTTGATTCCTAGAATGGTTTCTGTATCAAAATTTCAAACTGACACAAAGGAATAAAAATTAAAATAGCAAAGAAAGTAACTAAGCTATTACAGCAATCCCATGCATATATAAAAAAATTACAACATTCTCCACAAATGAGCAAAGGAAAATTATAACATCCACACAATGCCACAATTAAATAATCACCACAAGACCAGAAGTTATAGTGGTGTGCTTGTGTGTGCACCAACTGTTTAGAAAAATAGCCACACAACTACTCCACTCCTAATATCCTCACATAGTGGATATTAGCATTCACTATGAAATAGGTTTTTGAAGGTTCACCTAAAACCCTCACAATTGTGTCTTTCAAGTGGGCTTACACGATTCAAAAACCCCACACTCTGATTTTTCTAGATCACCTCAAACAAACCAAAAGAAAGAGACTTTTCTCAAACAATCTCAAAGAAACCAAAAGAATAATTGATTTACACAACAGTAAAATACTTATCGGGATATTCTCCTTTGTTGCATCCCGGTAGAACCAATTCGGAGTAGAAGTTCAACGTAGATGTTCAATGTCCACACTCACTTATGAAAAGGTTCTAAGTTCTAAATGATTTTTAGATTAAATCACTTTGGGCTAACTTGATTTGATTTTGATTCCAATAAATGGAAAAACCTCAATCCCTATTTTAAATAAGATTGGAATGTAGAATACAAAATCAAATGCAAAAAATCTAATTAAAGAGAATATAAAATGAGCATTGAATAGATTAAGAATATCACTAACTTATCTCTCAGAGTGGCGCCTTGATTTTTCTTAAATTAGATACAAAAATCTGAAAATCGTTCTCTATTTATAAGTACAGAAATCGTTCATTCAACTGGCCTAGAGGACAGCTCGACTGGTTGAAGGACCTACAAACTTTTGAAAATTTAGACGCGATAAGATCGGGTCATTCCACGACTGGTCAGAAGGCTTGCTCGACCGGTCAAGTGGCATTCATGATTGTTGAGTCTTATTCAGGATGGTCGTGTGGGACTCATTTTAGTTGCTAGACTTTGAGTCGATCTGAGCCTGCTGGATTGGTCGAGCACTGTTCACTCGACCGGTCGAGAAATCTCGAGGACTAGTCATGGAAATAACAAAAAATTTTGAAAATTAGTAACAAACTTAGGACTGGTCGAGGAGTTTCTTGGACTGGTCGAGCTAGTACTAGGACTAGTCGAACATAGTCCAAGACTAGTCAAAAAATAGATTATGAACTTATAAAGTGACCCAATTAAATTATGTATTCAAAATAACCTATCCTATGGTCAATCTAGGGTCATTCATACCTTATAAGTGATATATGAACAATGAATCTTCTTTTGCTTCAGTTGATAGTTGTTCTTCGAAGTTCATGAAGCTTGATATCTTGACATATGATGAAGCTTGAACTTGAGACATTTTAAAGCTCGAATTTGAAATACATTGAAGCTTGAGCTTGAGGTACTTGAGTTGTACTTCACATTGAGCTTTGAGTACTAAAGTAAAGACTATTGTCTTGCCTTAGATGAAGCTTTGAAACCTTGAACTTTGAAGCTTGAAGGAGTGAACTATCCTATGGTATTGTACTTGAGCATGTATATCTCTTGATCTTACATTTGAAGTTCTTGAGGTAAAGTCCTTTGTTCTTGTACATGAGATGCATAATCTTGAATATGTAGATGAGCTACATAAGACACAGATTCCAAGAGGTTTTGGCACTATAAAATTTGACAATTATAGGAGCTAGAAAACATAGCACTTACAGTAATTTCTATGTTGCAGATCTAGCACCCTGTATTGTTAAAATTTATAGTGACAAATCATCTTGGAGTGATTGACTTGTTTTGATAGATGGAAAGTTCACCTTCATACGAAGACGAGTTTCAAGTCATCTACATCAACATCAAGTGCTACGATAACTTCAAGTCAATGTGCATGTTCAACTGTAAGAACAGGTTCAAGTTCAAGAAGTGCAAGTACGACTTCAAGTCCAAATGCATAAGTATACAAGCTCAAGATTAAGTTTCAAGCACACAAGATCAAGCTTCATGTACTTCAAAGTATACTATCTACCGAAGCGACCGATGTTACAAGTTCAATGCTCACATTTAAGGTATACATGACCCTAGAAAGACCTTAGGCTTAGGTCATTAATGTTGCATATTTACATTGGTTCAATGTACTTATTTTAGGCTTTTCTTTGACTAGTCTTAGTCATTGTTCGACTAGTCCAGGCACTAGCTTGACCAGTCCAGAAATTTACTCAATTTTTTGGATAAGGTTGGTTGGTTTTCGACCAGTCAAGCACCTTGCTCAACCAGTCGTGGAGACTGGCTCGACTCGAACTCCAACAAGGAGATTTAACCCACTCGACTAGTCGAGTGCTATGCTCGACTACTCAAGCAGGCCACGCGACCAGTTAAGCAAGCCGCTCGACTAGTTGAGAGTCTGTTTTATCCAATCGTGCCAGAAAATTTGAAAATTGGTTACTGCCACCAGTTGAGGCAGACCTTAGACCAGTTGAGGGAACCAAATTGCAGCCTATAAATAGAGGACTTTTCTCATATTTTTTCATTCATTCCAAGCCAATTCAAGGCACCGCTCTAAGAGACAAGTCCCCACTATTGTGAAGCTATTATACAGTATTTAAGATTCTATTATATAGCTTTTTAGTTTTGAATTTATTGATCTCTCGTTGTTCAATCTTTTTTGATAAAAAAGGAATTGTTCTTTAACCCATTTTTGGATCCAAGAAATTGAATCCAAGTAGCCAAATGTCAGATTTAATTTAAAATTCATCTAAACCTAGAACCATTTCATTTGTGAGATAAAACTTTGAACATCCTCATCTACAAAGAAGCGGTTCTAATGGTTACATCGAAGAAGAATCTTCAGATAAGTATTTTTATAATTTTTTGTATTTGGTTTGAGATATTCAGCTAGAAAAAATCTCCTTTTTCGTTTGTAAGATTCAGCCAGAAAAATCTCCTTTTTGGTTTTGACTGACATCAGTAAGGAAAATCTCAGCATGGGATTTTTTTATTGATTAAGCCCAATTGAAAAACACATCTGTAAAGGTTTTAAGGCGAACCTTAGAAAACCTTCTTTCATTGTGAAAACCAATACCACGTGGGTTGTGGATATTGAAAGTGGAGTAGGTGTGGCTATTTATTAACAGTTGGTGTACACACTGAACCACTATAATTCTAAGAGTTGTGGTGAAGGTTGTATTTGATATTTTTTTATGAATGCTTGTATCTCTTTCATGTACTTGTGGTGAATGCTGTAATAGCTAGATTTGTTTCTTTTGCCTCTATTTGGTTTGAGTTTTCGATACTTACCAAAGTTCTAGAAATCAGGTTGTCCTACTATAAACCTTGGTTTTTGGTGTAAGGTTGTCCTTTGAATAATGTTTGTATCAACCTCTCAAGACTAGTGCATTTGAGGTTGCTATTTATTCTAGCTATTTGCATTTATTTTTATTTGGCATAGTCCTATTCACCCCCCTCCCCTATAGGATTGAGAGCTCGCCCTTTTCACCATCCACATCCAACCTTGATCTACGATCATTGTGGATCGGTTATATGTGCAACATTCACACAAAATGTACTATCATCATCCTATGATCTCAATATACACATGCATCCATGCATGATCACACTGCATACAATGTGCACCTCAAATCCATGATGCATGCATATGTATGTGTGTACATAAATCCAACATGTGCAACACACTGGGCTAGCGGAAAACTACCACAATGTTAAATAAGTAAAGCAATAGTTTGGTGTGCATTCCTTACACATGGTCAAGAAGGTTATGTAGGTATTCATACCTTCTGCATCACATGCGTGTACAGATCCACTCAAATTTATACCTAGTTATCAAACCATTACTTAACCTAACACACAACAAGAATTGCATGTGGTCTATCAAAATGGTCGCTCCACCAACACATTCATTGGCATGTAAGGATTAAGCAGCCCATCTTAATGAGTTCATAACGGGTTTATGTACAGGTATCATGCCACCAATCAACACTTAGCACGCTTTTAGTAATTCTAGATGGTTCATGAGGTGGCCCCACTTAGTCCTTAAGCTCACATAGGTATAGGTGTACACATGTATTATCATAGTATCCAACCATCTCCATATGTCATCATCAGATATATCCTCATTACACATGTCCCACCATCATAAGCATAGATAATCACAACCAACACATGAATAATGTTTATTTGTTATCACAAGCGACTACCTAATAGAATGGATTGATTAATGGGTTGCCATAACTTGCCTGCATGGCTTGTTAGGTGGTCCATTTGGCTTCCACAATCAGCCCATTTAAGGGATTCAACATCATCACTTCAAAAATTACAATATCAGTTCGGCATACATTCAACACATGGAGATTACAAACTCTTGCCGAAGAGGCACAATGATTGCCCCAAACAAGACTACCACTAATGGGCCCTCATAGCATTTATTCAAAATGGACCTTAATATTCTTAGGCCCACACATCAATGGAATTTCACAATGGGTTCTATGCGGTGGAGCTCATGGGGATTTCCCATGAGGTTGAGTTGTGTGTGACCCACCTTGATGCGTGTCAACCATAAATGCCATTAGTCAGATGCACCAATCCATGGTGGCCCTGGGACTTAAAATCAAGTCATTCTGTGGCACATGTGGGCCACACCACACACATAAGTTGAGAGGGTTGCCCTCTATTAAAACATTCATAATCATTTGTTAGGTCACCGAGGCGTGGTTCATAAATCTAGCCCATCCATTCTGTGTCCCACTTGGTTAAGGGGTCAGACCAAGTTTCAGATCCATCCAAATTTTAGGTGGGCCCCAACAAGTTCTTTTATACATGTTTGTCATATCCTCACATGATTTTAGATGTGTGGGCCGCTTGAGTTCCGTGTACGACTGATTTTTGGGGTATCCCATTTTTAAAGGGGACCCATCAAATGCACGGTGTTGATGCTCGACATACATCATGGTGGGGCCTGTGGTGGGACCCACTGTCTCTGCTTATCTCACAAATAGCAGGACGTTGCTTGCTGCAGCGTCCTCTAGACACTAATAGCAACAACATCCAACATGTTGTTATTTTTAAAAATTTTTTAGTTTTTCATAGGTGGGGCCCATATCAGGATGATCCAGTCCGTCTGGTGGGTTCTCTAGCTCATGACAGGTCCAATGAGCCCAATATTTAGTATGTTTAGTCATACAGAAACATCACAGTGGGCCCTAACAATTTTGATAATTAATATCACTATAAAAATGATTTTTTTTATAGTGTGGCCTACCAGAGATTTGGATTGGCTTCTTTTTTTTAGCTTCCGCCCTAAAATGAACTGGGAAATCAGATGGATGGCGTGGATCAAATATATACATTATGGGGAAAGGGGGAGTGGGTGTTGTGGTCCCACAGCCTCTCCCTACTTCAAGTATGCTGGGACACCGACAACAAATCATCCTCACTATATATATATATATATATATATATATATATATATATATATATATATATATATATATATATATATATATATATATATATATATATATATATATATATATATATTAAATGTGATGTGTGCACATGTGTGCATGGGTGTGTGTGCATGTGAGAGAGTTTGGCTAGCCCAATGGGTCACACTTGGACAATTTGGATGGCATACTAACATTCTGGTGGGACCCACTATCAATGGGTCCACATTAGGTCTATAATAAATTAATTTTAAATGTCTTCTCTTATGCATCAACACCATTAATCATATCATTATCATTAACACCATCTTCACCATACATGAACACAAGGAAAATAAAATAAGAATGAGTGAAAAGGGTGTATTCACCTTGATGGATTAGATGGATGGTTGAGATGGATGAAAGGGATGGGATCGATGGCCCACCAAGATCACTCCTCTCTCTCTATCTCTCTATCTCTCTCTCTCTCTTATGGTAGGAAAAATAGTGACAATGTTGAGGATTGAAAGGATATTTGTAGAGAATTTGTTAAAATTATGTTAGGTTAGATTAATGTGGTTATGATTATCTTAAGCAAGGATTATGGCAAGCAATGCATATTAGGACTTAATGGTGGATTAAATGAGATATGGGGTGGTATGGAAAGATGACATCATGCATAAAGTGTCGTATGGAGAAGGGTTGTCGTTGGATACACATGAGAGAGAGGTGGTATGGGTGTGTGACATCACACACATGGGTACAAATTCTCTCACCCATGTGTGACATGGTGCATGTGTGCATAGCGTGTGTTGTGCACAATGTGTAATGGAGTATATGGCGCCATGTACACATGATACACAAATGATTCTTTTTCGGTGTATCTCACTAATGGAGTGTCATACAGATGCACAGGTGGTACCTCCGCGACTGCGGCGGCGGGACGGTCGATATAGTGAGTGTTTCGAAGTCTTGGGTTTCCATTCAGTTGGGTGTGCACTATGCATGGCAATCCAGGTCTGGTTAAAGGCATAGAAAATGTATGGAATGGACAGGATCTTACAATTTATAGCATATTTTTCCTCAGGACTAGCAAAATGCTGGTTAGGAGTTGTGTTGAGGGTCAAATATTGCATATTGTTTTCCATTTATTTTTTGGTTTTATAAACATAATATGGCTTAATGGTATATTTTACATGTGTTTGTGTTTCAATGTGACTTGAAGAGTTTGGATTGAAAAGAATACAAAAAGCATAGATTTAGTGCTCAAGAATTTCCAGAACAAAGAATGGATCTTCTGAGATTAAGATTGAAGACTTCAAAACCACAAGATCCAAGAAAACCAAGTGGAGAAGGAAGGAAGTCGAAATAACAAGCACAAAAATCACAAAGATTATGCCATCGAGAACAGTTCGATGACATCGAAGATCTGTTCGATGACATTGAACACTAGTCGATAACATCGAATTTAAGAAGGAAAATCAAGTTGGTTACTCGACATATTGGGTGCTTTTCTCAATCAATCAAAGACATTTTCGATGACTCGAAGGAATGTGCTCGATGACATTGAAGACTGTTCGATGACGTCGAATTTATTGAAAAAATTGAAGTAACTTGCTGGACTATTTTGGACACATTCTCAATGACTTGAAGTCCTGTTTGATGAATTGAAGTTTTGCTTGATGGCGTCGAAGGACGGTTCGATGACACAGAGATTTACACAGTGCGGAGAAGAAAAGGCGTGACTTCCGGATTCAAACCCCTTCGATGACATCGAAGATGTTACACGGGCTACGTAAATTTGATTTGGTTTTGCAATTTTATGAAACTTTGCTTACAAATAGGGGTTTCTAAGTCTTTCTTAGATATTTAGGGTTTGGAGGAGTAGAGCAAAAAGGGTCGAGCTGCTTCCCAAGAGTTCTTCTTCCCTTCTCCTTAGTTTTTAATACTTTCTTCTAGGGTTTTTAATCCAATCATGTCTATGATTATCTATGGTTGGCTAGATTCCTTAGCTAGGGCGAAGGGGTGAAGCTTGTAGCATGGTTGGGATGTTTTTCTTGTTTGATTCTTGTTATTATTAAACTCCTTCAATTCTAGTTTGATTTTTAAGGAATAATTTTAGTGTTTAATGGTTTGTTATGACTGAAATTACAAAGGATTTGCAATAGCTTGAAGTATCTTCTTTAGTTGTTTGGAGATTGTGAAAATAAGAAATCCTGTTGTTCTCCATCATCCCTTGGACATGGATGGGTGATGGAATCTCTTCTATTCTTCACAATTCTCCCATGATCATTTTAGATCGGTATATCCTGTTTTCTACCATTGTTTCCAAGGCATGGTTAGGTGATGGAATCACTTCCAATCTTCATAACTTTCATCCATTAAGAATTAGATCAATGGAACTTCAGATCTAATCTTATTGAATATCTTTCGATTGGATAGGATAGGACTCCAATTCCAATTGAGTGCCTTAAATCAAATAAAGAAATATCCTCATAGTTGTAAGTGGATCCCTGGAAACCCTAGTTTCCCACCTTTAAATTCTTAAGTTTCTAAATTCATCATCTCACAATTACTCTCTACTATCCTGATTTAGGTTAGATCTTTTCCTAGTTTTACGTCTAATAAATCTCAAAATAAATACACACGATTAGTCCATGTGGATTCGACCTCAGTCTCACCAAGATTACTACTACATCGCAACCTTACACTTGGGGTTGTGAACATGGACTCATGCCAAATACATACAGTTCTAGTTGAAGGAACCATCCAAATTTCAGTTAGAGGAATGGACAAACGGCTAACCCTCAAGGGGCCCTGGCTCAACTCTTAAATCAAAAGAGGCCTCGGGAGGATTCTTTTTTAAAATACATCCAAAACCAAGAGCTTTTCAATCAAGGCATATTACAAGCCTTTCAAGACCTTACTAAAGTCATTCAACGGATTGAGTCACACTTAACGATTGGAGAGAAAGGGACTCTTCCAGCCCAACCTCAACCAAATCCAAAACTTAATATGAAATTAGTAACCCAAGCTCTTCAAATCAAATAGAGCAAGCTAAGTCTATCACCACTCTTAGGAGTGGAAAGACAACTGATAAATCCATTCTGGTAAGAGCTAAAAAGTGTAAGGATTCGGAAGAAGATACGAATGATAGACCTAGCATTACCCCACATGTGTTAGAGTCGGAACCCCAAAGTAAGCCAATTGTGCCATTCCCTTGACGGTTGATTGCACCAAAACCTCTAGTTAACTCATATGATACTCTAGAGGTGTTAAAACAAGTGAAAGTCAACATGCCTCTATTCTTATGCCAAATTTCTGAAAGATTTATGTATAACCAAGAGACAACAAACTATTCAATAGTGAATTTTTCTAATAAAAAAGGTGAGTGCCATCCTCAAGCAGGATGTGCCACAAAAATATAAAGATCCTGGTAGCCCAACTATCACCTACATAATTGGGAATCACCAGATAAAGCATGCACTTCTCGACTTGGGAGTAAGAGTTAATTTGATTCCTTTCTCAGTGTATGAACAATTGGGTCTAGATCTATTAAAACTCACTCAGACCACATTACAACTCATTGATTGTTCGGTCCATGTACCGAGATGGATAATCGAGGATGTGTTGGTCGAGGTTGACAAATTCTACTATCTGATAGATTTTATTATCTTAGATACTCAACCCATCGTAGATATTAGCACTCAGATCCTTGTCATCCTTGGTTGTCCATTCCTAGCTACATCAAATGCCATAATTAATTATAGGAATGGAGTTATGGGTTTATCTTTTAGAAACATGACGTTAGAGCTCAATATCTTTTTGAACATGAGTAAACAGTCAGAAGATGTTGACGATATCTACGACATTAATATGATCGACTCTATCATGGAAGATAGAACAGGCCTGAATCTATACTATGATCCTCTTAAGATGTGCTTGGCCCACTCCCCTTATTTGGATGATGACGTGATTAGGGGGATTGAAGTCATGCTTAATGTGGTGCATGTTTCGACAAGAAACAAATGCATTTCAATTTGGGGGAAATTCATTCAATGATAACAAAGAAAGAATGAGAGAACAATCATAACAAAGTATTCTTTTTAGTCTGAGTTTGTTTGCATCCTCGCATATTTCCCTCGATTCTGGAAACATAGTACAATCAATCAACACAATGAATGAAAGAAGAAGGCTGTTATTGTCAATTTTAGCAACATTTTGACACTTTTGATGTTCATCGCAATGGCGGATGGGTTGTGCTGACTCAAAGCCCATGATCATTCTTGAAACTCTCGAACTCCTGTCTTCTTTCACTTCTCTTTCTCATTTCTCTTGCTCACTGCCTTTCCCAAATGAAGACGAGAGAGGAGTATTTATAGACTTCCCTCATGTGTGGAGGTCATCTGTCTAAAGGTGGGAGTGCATAGCAGCCAAGGAAGAAGTGCACAACAATAACTAAGGAAAGAGTGCACAACACTCCTTTAGACAGGGAGTGGCGCAAGAGCTCTCTTCAAATAGGAGTGCACAAGCCTCCTTGAGAAGTTTCATAGGGGGTTTTCTTCAAGACAAAGGTCCATTCAAGGTGGCGTACAATGCCTTGGAGCTAAGAGAAGTTTCCATGAGAAATGGCACAAAAGCCATACATCAGGACCAATCCCAATGAGATATGGTGCAAAAGCCATGCACTTGGACAAATCCCCATGAGATATGGCACAAAAGCCATTCATCTGAACAAACTTCATGAGATATGGTGCAAAATCCATTCATATGGACAAACTCCATTAGATATGGCGCAAAAGCCATTCATCTGGACAAACTACATGCAAAGTGGCACAAAGGGTCTTCTTCAGGACAAGATTACTATGGATGCGCGTAAGAGGGTTTCTTTAGGAGGGTGTACGTGGTCATGCGCAAGGAGACTTCTTCAAGACAAGATCCACATGAAGTGGTGTAAAAGACTTGCATTAGGACATGAGCCCATGCAAAGTGGCTCAAACCCTTGCATTAGGGCATGCTTCCCTTTGAAGTGGTGCGAAAGCCATATGTTAAGACATGTTTCTCTTTGAAGGGGTGTGAAACCCATCTGTTTGGAGAAATCCCCATGCAAAGTGGTGTGAAGGCCATGTCTTTAGGGGGATTGCGCTGTTGCGCACAGGAGGGTTTCCTCCAGGAGATTTTGCACGGTTACACACAAGAGGGCTTCCTCCAAGCGAGTTTGCACAGTTGCGCACAAGAGGGCTTCCCTCTCTATTCATTTCTTCTCTTCACTTCTCTTCACTTCTTTTCATCCTCACTTCTTATCTTCCCACCCTTTTTCAAATGAAGAGTGGGGTATTTATAGGCCTCCCAGGCTCCTCACTCCTTAAATAGTGGTGATCACCACCACTTCTCCCTTCATACAAGACAACACACAACCCTCCTTAAATAGTGGTGATCACCACCACTTCTCTCTTTAATACAACTCCCGCCCTTTCTTCCTTAAATAGTGGTGTCAAACCACTTCTTCCTCCATACAAAACAACATCCAACCCTTCTTCTTGCCAAATTACGCCCATACACTTCTCCATACCAGATGATGCCCATCCATTCTTCCATATCAGATGACACCCGTCTATTCTTCCATATCAGATGACACCCGTCCATTCTTCCATATTAAATGACACCTGTCCATTCTTCCATATTAAATGACACTTGCCCATTCTTCCATAACAGAATGTGGAGCGTACAACCTCTTCTAATATAGAGCAACGCCTCACTAGTTTTCTATACTGTCAAGGGCGCACGGCCTTATGAAGGATCTGCACAATGGAATTCCCCTGCTAATGTAATGGATATGTAATGAGATTGGAATATTTTTAGGCCCTAATAGATGCCCCCTCGATCCTTCTTTGATTAATTTATGAAATCAAATGGAGGATTGATCTTCTTCTACATAAAAACCCTTTCACTTTAGAGAAGGATTCTTCATGAAACCTAGTCGCATTAATGGAGAAGAATCGCCTGCCTGAAGAACTGAATGAACTTCAACTGAAGGATGATTAGATGAACATGTTTGCATAGAAGACTGAATGATCTCACTTGATCAGAAGACTAAATGATTGATCTCGAACAAAAGACTGAATGATCGCGCTCAAATAGAAGATTGAATGAATGGAAGACTGAATGATTGCGCTCGAACGAAAGACTAAATGATCGCACTTGAATGGAAGACTGAATGATCGTGCTCGAACGGAAGACTGAATGATTGTGCTTGAGCAGAAGACTAAATGCTCACACTTGAGCGGAAGACTGAATGCCCCTAGTCAGAAGCATTGAGTGAATGATTCAATTGGGAGGATAATGCGGCCACAAAAGCACTCCGTCTTCATAGCGGTCAATCAAAAAGAACACCTTTCCACAAACAGAGCTACAATTACATCCTCCACAGCTTTGACTCCATTATTTGTATAATTCTCTTTTCATCGAAACTTACCACTGTAATAGCTATGATGACTTCATCTTTGAGTAACTTGGTCAGTGAACTATCTTTCAATATTGTTGCTACTACAATGTTCTCTTGAATCAACTCTGGTGACTCTTTCTTTGAACTTTGTGTCTAAGGAGTTATTCTTTAATGCTACTCCTACCACAACAATCTCTTCGATTGTGTAACACCCTGAAAATTGGGGGTCAAGCATAAACTCCACTCCCGAGTTCCAGAACATCACTTATACAACATAGATAATAATGAATGCATGTTGTCTGTAAAATGACATTAAACAAGATCGAGACTAAGCCAAAACAGCATATCATACTCCAGAGACAGTTAAATTAGCAAGCGGAAGAATGTGATAGATATATAAAATATACGAACTGTTGTAGGTCTCCAGAGTGTGAACATGTTACCAGGTTAAACATATACATGTATACTCTAAAAATGATAAAAAGAATATACATGAGTGTTCCAAAAATATAAAATGACAAGTGTCATGGCATCAAATCAACCTCCCTGTAATCCCGTCGATCAGAATACGGTCTACATAGACCTGCCTGATAACCGCCTATAGGAGAAATCCTCCTCATCATCTTACAAGTTCGGCTTTGCCTCGTAGGCCGCGCCATCATCTGAAACTAAAACAGGGTTTGGTGGGTGTCCAGAATACCGTCTCGTAACGTGGGAGTGAGTAGCTAACTTAGTGGAAACTAACAGCAAAGGTTAACATGTTATCAATTCAATCATGCAGTAATGATAAAGCAGTACAATCAAAATTCCTAAATACTGTGATTAATGCAAGAATAAAATGACATGATGGATGTTCTCGCCAACATACTCCCTCATGCGACACCATCTTACGTCCGTGACATGCTTTCTTCCCTCAGTGATCCACATCTTCCAGGCACATGCAGTGCGATATGAATATGATTACTGAGTTGTTATTAGTCCTTTTTATATAGCAGGATTGGGAAGCTAAGGTACCTCTCTTATATCAATACCCAAACAATGATCCAATCTAGGGTCGTCAGTCCTAGCATATCTCATACGAAGTATGGTTCTCGGTCACTGCAAGGGCTGTCAGGGCTGTTGTACACACTCGTTGCACCGCTCCCCCATCACCTTATCAATACAGGCCTAGTTTATACTCTGTTTACTGTGGGAAGGCTCGTAGCCTCTCCGCAGATTCAGAATATACTCGAGGTCACTACAAAGGGCTGTCAGGGCTGTTGCTCGCACTCGTTGCACCGCTCTCCCATCACCTTATCAGTGTAGGCCGACAGTAAGAATATAGTGTCCCATACCACCATAATCTGCTCACGAGTCTGGGTTACTCACTGGTCACTACGGGGAGGTTCGTGGCCCCAGCGTTGGCCGACAGCTCGACCACGGTGTCCCATACCACCATGCCCGGCTCATGAGTCTTAGGGGATCGAGGTACCAAGGTTAGAGGGGCTTTTCAATGGTAAGTTTGGTACCTTAGGTTCAAACAGTTATGACCAAGCATGTTGAACAAACATCAGTCAATCGGGTTAGTTGATAAGATCAACTAGGCCAAGCGCACGTTGAGTTGAACAACATGGAATGCATAAGCACTCCGTGTGGCCTAACCACTGTCGAACACCCCAAGCATGACTCAGATTCACTAAACTCATCTTGTGTGGTGAAAGCAACCTCAACCACGATTTATGGAACGTTTTCCGATTACCTGGACTGTAGTACAGACCCATTCACAAGCAAAGCTAATAAGTAGCATATGATTCATATTCAGCATCCATGTGAGTAATCATGAAGTATAACTTGAATGTAAACAGTACATGGAGGAATTAATGTACACATTTATCATGATTTAACTAAGTACACAGTCCATGGAAGAAATCATACACTCATTTAGCAATCACATGATTCATGAAGGAGATTATTCACACAAGTATTGTGATGGGGATCCATATCCCAACCACTCTAGCAATCATACTCTACTAACTACTAACTCACTTAGACATTTAAACAAACACTTAGCTTACACTATTCAACATACATCACGTATGTCAACACCGTTGCAAATTTGGGCAAGTCCTCTCACTAAGGAGTTGTCGCATACTTATTAAGCATATCACAATGACAATTTATCATGACAAGTAAATCAGCGAATTCCATACGCATACGTGTATTCTAACATATACATGAAATACGGTATTTTCAATATGAAGTATACGTATTCGAAAAGCAAAACGGTTAGCACATTTAGTATGTAAAATTGCATCCACAGCATGAATAAATCATTAACTATCATTGAAAGGGTTAAAAACCATAACCTAAGAGTATACAGTCCGCACCTTAAACTAGAAATTACGAAACAGAGTTGATTCAGATGATAAGTCTTCGTCAAAGGCTCAACGACAACCTATACCATGAAATAGGTTAGCTACATCATCACTTATGCTATTTGGAACTCTAGAATAGGTTAGGGTTATGATTTCTTACCTAAGAACGGAGCTGGAAGCACCGGAATGGCGGTGCAAAAGCGGCGTTGAAGCACAAGGAGTAGTAGGGAAGAATCTCAGGAGAAAGGCCCAACTTCTCCCTCACTTTCTCTCTCTTTTCTCTCTTCTCTCTTCTAGGGTTTCTCCAAATTCGTATGGGTTAGAAAGCTAAGGGTTTAAGGCCCTTATATAAGCTAAAAACTCACCTATATAGACTTAGGTCCAAGGTATACTAATGTTATATCCAAATCGGGTCTGTTCCGATCCAAAGGAGCGCTTCTGGAGGTCCTGTTACTAAATGTGGTCGGACTTAAGCTCTCTAATATTTGATCTAGGTCAAGCTAAGTTTTCAGTCCGGTCGGGTTTCCAGATCGACCGTGGCAGACTAGTTTCAGTTCAGCGGTCACCGAAACTCGATCAGGGCCACAAGTGCTATGACATGTAAGGGCCACCTATCCTGATCCGAGGGTGAAATTTGGTCGCATTCCAATGGCCAGAATGATTAAAAATGTTGTGCAAGCGACACGTGCCAGATTTATTTAAATCACATTTAATTTATAAAAAATTCTACTCCTTCTCACACTCCTTGCTCCAGGCTCAATGAAATAGCCTCAGGACATCAGTTGGGCTTGATTTTTGAAATAATTTTCAAGTCCAACTAGGAGGTCGTAATTGTCTAAGATTATCGCTATCGCACTTTTGACGCGCGGTCTAGATCCAATACAAAGTTTCAAAGGGTTCCTGAGAACAAACAGGTTTAGAGTTTGATCCTGAATTTTAGGGTAAGATAGCGTCAATGATTCTATAGGTTTTGGCTCTAGCAAATCGTATTTAGAGTGGTTGGTGACAATTTCACAGGTCGTGTAATCTAACACTTAGTTAGTTTCATCTAATTTCTAAAGGAAGTAGCCTATAATGATTTCTGTTTGAGATGATATTTGAAAGGTGGAGTGAGGATGCTTGAAAACGAAAAAAGAAAGAGTTTGGAAAGGGACTTTTGGAGAGATTTGAGAGATTTTTCAAGAAAAGGAAATCTTGGAGGGGTGGTTTGTGAAGGAAGTAGTAGATTTAGAATGAACTAGGGGTCGAACCCTATATGAAGGAGTCCCACTTGACCCCAAACACCATCGGCCCGGGTGGTCCTTGCCATCCACTGGACAAACCGGCGAGGCCTCGCCATTTTAGCGAGGACCTCCTTCCCCCTTGGTCCCAAAAAAGTCTAGGTCCCACCCTGGGTCCCCCTGCAAGTTCTCCGTTTGGCCCCTGACACAATTTGAGGTGTTTCGGGGCCAATTTACAAATCGGAATTAGTTTATGTGTCGTGTAGTATATTATTTTGGGGTAGGAGATGCTAATATATCCAACTAACCTATTTATTTTGTTAGATTCTAAAAGGTTAAGGGTCAAAACCCATTTTATCCATTTATTTACTATTTATGGTAAGTTTTAGTTTCGATATTATTCTTACTCATTTATACCCTAGGATTGGTGTGTACTATGAATGTTCTTAAAAATAAATGAAGAAAAAAGTGGTGGAGGGTGATAATTTGAAGGAATTGGATAAAAAGAGGTTTTAGGCTTTGAGTTGAGTGTAAGAAGTTGGGGTTGACCTACCACCTAAGGACATTCATTTCTAGGTTTGGAATGGAATGAAACATGGTGTAAACCCTTCGATTAATGGCCTAGAAGTGATTTAGGGTTCGTTGTGTGTGATCAGGAGTGTGCACGGACTCAATCTCGACGACCATTTACAGTGAGTTTTAGTTTAAGTATAGTTCTTTATTTTTTAAACTTAAAGATTCGTGTTTAATATGAAAGTACTTGGAGAAGTTTGAAGAATAAGGTGGTGAAAGGTGAGTTTTGAGGGAAATGGGTTGAAAAGTAATTTCTCTGGCTTTGGAATTGAGTTTTGAAAGTGATAAGGTTGACCCATTACCTAAGGACGTCTAATTTCAGGTTGGCAAAAATCTGGGGTGTTACAGATTGTCTCCAAAATACATGATCTGCATAACCTAAGCTTTCAAATGGTAGTCTTTCCTACCAAATTAATTGGAATTAGTATCTCAAGACATTATAATTTTCCAATTTAGTTTCATTAAGTATTGATAATTTTAAAATATATGGAAAACTCTTAGACTAATTATAATATTTACACTATGATAATGATTTGGTTATTTCTTCTTTGCGCTTGTTAGCATGCTTTGCATTACATTTATTGCATCCTTTGCTCATTATATTGTGCTTTTGAAGATGTTATTTCTAGCTCTAAAGGTTCAACCGATGAGTCTTTTCTAATTTGTGTTCCTTTGCATTTCTTCATGGGTTGGCTCGAAGTATATTTTCCTTAGACATTCGCTGACTCTGAAAAAGTGTATTCGCATCCTGATCACCCTGACCATCTCTCCCTGTAACATTATCAATTGAGAGATGATTAAAAAGTCAAATGGACGGGTAAGTTAGAAAAATAGAAAGCAATGATCCTATCGACTTTTATCAATTCCCTTTCACTATTTATCTGATGATAAAACATTCGTTGATGATGATTTTATTTCATTTGGCGTGCATTCTTTCCTTATTTTTATCAGGTCCAGCACTTGGAATCTTACGATATCATTACTGGAACAATGAGAAGTTATGGCATTGGACCATATAACTGAGCCTTGATATAGAAGTAACTTTCGAACGTTCACACTGGATCATGCTTGATAATTCTCAGTTGTAGTTATCCTGCTCATACTTATTATAGTTGGATGCATTGATAAACTCGTCAATATTACTTAGCACGCGATTATTATTCAGTAGATTATACCGTACAGATTCCTCTGTTGCGCATAAGAAATTATCAGAAAACCAAGTCATAGGTCACTTTTGAAGAACTAGATTATGCCCCCTTTCCAAGCCAACTTTATATAAGGATTTCTTCGGAAGATAATATTCATGAAATAAAATCTACCGGTACTCTTGAATGATGGATAACCTTTGTTAGTCCTTTAACAAATCCAAAGAATATATCTTAAAGATTTGAACCTTCGAATAAAGAACTGCCAATATTTTGAAGGCATTTGTTATTACTGTGATTTGAACCTGACTCAAAAGAAACACACACACATATACATACATTTTTTTAATATTCTTTAATCAATACTAGAGATTTTCATTAGGTAATTGCATATTTGGACATATTTAAAGTAATTAGATGATCATATGCATTTGTAGCATTTTGATGCTACTCATAGTTTAAGCTCTTGAATAATGGAGCTAGTGTACTTTAATCAACCATAGCTTGACTGGACCTGACTTAACTGAGCTAAACTTGACTAGAATTAACTTTACTGACTGGACTTGACTTTATTGCACTTGACTTAACAGACTGGACTTGACACTTCACTTAGTTTAGGCTCTTAAGTAGTGGAGCAATTACACAGTTTTTTACACTCATAAGTAGTTGAAGTCATGTCTTACGTGAATGGTCTCTCTGACTCTCATGAGTTCGTTGGACTTACCACGGATGGGGAGTTCACAAATCACGATCCATTAGAGGGGCCCAGTGAAGCTACTGGGGCCGTGAACTCGGTGGAATTTACGCATAAGGTTGGCTGCAGTAACTCTCTAGAGTTCATGGGACACGCAAGGCTACCTTTGGTACCAAATCCAAGTCCGTTATTCCATCAATGAGGGAATGTTTTTGTTGAGACCTTGTCATCATGAGTTACTACTGAAATCAAACCAGGAATCTGGGAGGTCTTATGCATGGTTGGCCTATCTATGGACAATGGCCAAAGAGCGCACACCGCTGCCCACTTTTTCTTCACCTGCAAGGTCAGACCCATTCATGGGAGGGCAATTTCATCCTTTCCCCGTGACACTGTTGGAAGCTATACAAATGGCATTGTTCTCATACGTGACTGGCGGTTGAGGACTTTTTTTCCTTTTAGGGCTTTTAGTCGTTGGCTTTGTCCGCTACCCGCATGGGTATGCATGTGATGTGGAATATACGGGCTTTTTAGGGCTACTAGCTCCACATTGCTGCCCGAATAATATAAAGGTCTTATGCATAGTTGGCCGTATAGGGCTTGGGTAGGCTGCCTTAAATGATAAACTGCCGTTGCTGACGTAATGTCATATAAGCTTTACTGAAGATAACAAATCGATGATTGATATATCGCCATTGCTGATGATGACAAATCGATGATTAATATATCGTCATTGCTAAAGATAACAAATCAATGATTGATATATCGCCATTACTGAAGATAACAAATCAATGATTAGGATGATGTATCGACTTGGTGACAGTAGCAATTTTAATAAATTTTGATAATGGAATAGTCTCTCACGTCAGCAATACAGTGATGGCAAGATTATTGTTCATCTGCTTGATATGCTTGAAAGTCTGTCTTTTATCTGCTCGATATGCTTGAAAGTGAGTCTTTTATTCATGTATGACATTGTCATTCTGAGACTTAGGCATTCTGAGTTTTTTGCATTCTGAGACTTTGGCATTTTAACACTTTGGCATTCTTGATATTTTGCTTATCTTGCCCCCTTTTAATTTGGAAGTATTATGCTAATAATCTTCAAAATCAAAACTATAATGATCTTCAAGGATTACGTATTTTGTGTGCTTTTGTCTGCACCTTGAATAATTACATCGTGAATCTTCTGAGTCAAAACGCTGTGAATCTTCTTGGTATTCAGGGTTGATATATTTTGTTGAACTGGCTGGTATATTGATAAAAATTTTCCCCCATAGTGAATATACTTGTCTTACTTTCTTCATGCCTGTTCTCCTATAGAGTGAATATTTTCAATCGGGATCATATGTCATTACTTTTTCTCTTATTCCGTATATCTTCTTTATGAAAATTTTACTATCGTTGGTCATCTTCGGTAGAATACCCTTTTCTTCTTTATTTCATTTCCTTTGAATACCAGTTTGATTTTCTCTGCAGCTAGCAACTGATTCATCATAAGGAGTATACCATCTTCTTCAATTGTATGTTTCTCTTAGTCCTTAAATTGTCCAAACTCTTTCTTTACTTTCTTAATTGTAAAATCATCCATGCTCTCTTTATCAGAGTTTCTTTGTTCATTTTGATAATTCTTTGTTCTTCTCTTTGTTTCAAATAAGAAACAAATGCATTCAATTTGGGAGATTATCTTATTCAAGTAATAACAGAGAGAGTATTAAGGACAATCATCATATCTTATTAGTACTGAGTTCATTTACATCCTCAACATCCCTTGATTCTAAGATAGATTATTTAGAATGCAGAAATTAACAATTGTCAAAGTTCAAATATCCAAGTCAAATATCAAATCCAGTGGCATTTTAACAGTTGCTTCGGTCATCTCGTTAAGAGGAAAGTCATATTGATGAACTCCTCCCCTTTTGAGCTTGTCCTTTATGTAAAGGAGAGCTTGGAGCAATGAAGGTCGAACTGGTTGATTTCGACAGCATCTTGTTCCCTTTTAGAACTGGTCGCGTAACTAATTTGTCTGTTGCGCGGTCCGCGCAACCAATTAGTGAGTTGCGTGGTCCGCGTAATTGATTCCCTTCTTTGCTCCTCACCTTCAATCTTCTTTCAGAGCTTTACTCCTCTTCCAAAATTCTTCTACTATGTCAAATGAGAGGGGGAGTGGGGTATTTATTGGCCTCCACACGTGTCAACCCTCAAACTTTATGCCATGGAGCTCACTTTGCATTAGATTTGACCGTTCATCTCGATTGTTGTCTGCTCTTGATTGCGCTACCCGCGTAACAATAAGATTGGTTGCGCAATCCATGCAACGGTTAAAACAGTTTGCGTGATTGGCGTAATGGATGAAACAGTTTGCGTGATCCACGTAATGGATGAAGTCCATCGCGTAGTTAAAATAACATATAAAGTCAACTATGTGACCCGTGTAACGACTATCAATTACGTGACCCATGCAACTACCAAAGAAAACATTTTGAACTTCTTCTTTCTTGTTTCTTCACTATATATTATCTTATGATCTTCAATCTTTCTTCATGATTATTATGATCTAATATATCCCCCTTGATCCGTTCTTTGTTCCCTTGAATAAAGAGTTAGGATTAATTCTTCTCGAATTTCTACACTTCCTTAAAGTCGTTGTGCAACCCGCACAACGAGCGCCTGAGTTTGTGCTTGACCCCATCTTCTATAAATAGTCGGTCGGATTTCATTTCTTCGCTTCTTTGCTTTAAAGCAAAACTCTGTCCCTTTGATTTTACCCCATGCAACCAACATTGGTTGCGCAACCCGCACAATGATTTTTCACCCACGCAAGGCTTCAAATCACTACACTGCTCGTGTAACATAGAACTTGTTGCACAACTCGCCCAACCGCTACTTAGGCGAATTCCCCAAATTTAGCCTATGGCCCATTCTTAAGCTTCCTCTTCTAGAAGAAAGAACCGTTCATACTCTTCTAGACTGAAACGACCTCTTCTTTATTCTTGGAAACATATGGAGATAAATGAAGAAACTTTGGATCTTCATAACCCTTTCACTATTAATCAAACCATTATCCCTATCAATTTACCATGTCACTGGTCGATTTTACACAGGGAACCCTTTGACCAAAAAAATATCTTTGCCTCAGTGAATGACTGGGTCACAAGAGAGTTGAGAATTTTGATAGGATATTTGGTAGAAAATGGGCTCTGTCAAAGAGCGAGTAGAATTCACAAGATGAGATTTTTGTGTCTGCACTATGATCCTTAGCAACCTTCCCCTTCCCACCCCTTTGAAACAGCTAAGCAACTCTTTTTTTTTTCTTAAGAAATTGCCCTGGAGTACAGGGAGATTCATAGTCATAGGTCTACTGTCTAACTGTGATTTTTGCAATGCCTGGGCTCGCGCTGTCGTTCGGAGACATACCACCATATTGGACCAGATTATGCTTTCTGACGCAATTATGGTCACATCAGAACACTTTCACGCAGATTCTACTATCCTCATATGCTTTCTTGATCACTGGTCTCCAACCACCAATTCATTTCATCT
Organism: Magnolia kwangsiensis; assembly: GCA_037074715.1. NCBI lineage: Eukaryota > Viridiplantae > Streptophyta > Magnoliopsida > Magnoliales > Magnoliaceae > Magnolia > Magnolia kwangsiensis. Next base: position 120,007,883 of record CM073571.1, on the reverse strand, counting down.
TCCCTTAGGTGAAATGAGCATCACTTTATAAGATCTATTTTGTATAGCAGGTCTTCCCATCATGGGTGGTATCTTTAACGCATATATACCCTCCAATGAAGAGCTTGCTCTTGCATCTATGGGAGTAGGTATATCCAAAATTTTTAGAACTACCCTTGAACTTTTCAATGCACTGGACGTCTTCCCTTATCCTGACTGCATCTCTTCTCTTGAATGGTTGGCTCACTTTTCTCAAAAATTATGGTATGCTCCTTTCCTCTTAACTTTTGTTTTTGTAATCCATTCTTAAATAATTTTGTTAAAGTATTGTATCTGCATCTTGACAGATTTTCAAGCCACAACCATTCAGAACTCAAGGACAACCGTAAGAAAATAGAACATTCTATGGAATACAGTCCTTCTTGTGAATTATCAACCTTTCTTGCTTACTAGTTAAGCTTAGTGATATTCCCTGATCCTGAGCAAGTAGACACTATTAAGCCCTCATTCTTCGTGGTCGCAGGAGAAATGGAAGAAGTCTAGAAATATTTGCTAGCTCCTCCAATTCTGTGCTCTCTCTATCGCGCCTTCGGAGATGTTATTTCTAGTTCCAAAGATCCTGTCCCTGAAGCTTTTCTTGTCTGCGCTCCTTAGAATTTCTCCGTGGGCTGGTTAGGAGTATACTTTCCTTAGACATTTGCAGACTCTGGAAGCGCATACTCGAACCCCAATTGACTTCCTCTTCAGTATTTTCAATTAAGAGATATGATTAAGGAATCAAGTGGATAGATTTCTAGAAGAATAAAAAGCAATGATCCCATTAATTTTCACCAATTTCCATTGTTTAGCTATCCTGAAGATGTAGACGTTATTGATGATGATTCTATCTCATTCGTTGAGCATTCCTTCCTCGTATCTATCAGATTTAGTAATCTTCCATGGAGAGAAGGTAGCGTATTCTGACGTGAACCATACTACCCTAGTAGGTTTGCTCGCCAGTTTGGCTTTGATCAAACCAAACTTGAAACTCGTGACATTGTCACAAGATTGATGAGAAGTTATGACATTGGGTCATATAATTGGGCCATGATATGGAAGCAGCTCTTGATCGTTCAGATTGGATCACATTTCATAATTCCTGGCTATAATTATCCCGTTAGTGCTTCTTACTACTGGATGAGATGGTGGGTTCACCAACATTACTTGGTAGACAATTATCTTCCAGTAGATCATGCCATTTGTATTCCCCCTCCTAGCCTTAAGGATAATCAGAAAGACCAAGGCATTAGCTATTTTGAAGAAACGAGCCCTTCCCCCTTTCCAGATCACCTTTGTACGATGATCTCTTTAGAAAATGCTATTTATGAAGTAAAGCTTGCTGATGCCCTTGAAGGATGGATAACTTTCGATACTCCTCTGGTGAATACTCATGAATTTTCTACAAAGAATGATGATTCCTTACAGTTCTATCCTCCTCCGCCTTTGCAGATATTACGAGATAATCCTCCTTCATTGTCAGTAAGGCAGGAAATTTCAGGACATCGTCATCCACCTCAGAAGGATAAACATATTATCATTGAAGACTTATCCTCTTCAGAAGAATAGATATATTTTGAAACATTAACTTTAGAGTAAAAGATATCAAACATTGGACATTTTGATCTGACTTGATATAATTTTGATTTTATTTTCTTTAGAAGAAACTCATTCTGCATATGGAACTTTATGATTCATGTCATTATATTAAACAATTGACATATTTTGGTATATTTCAGGTGAATATATGGTCGTACATTCTTACATCATCCCAGTATTTCCAAATCATGATTCATTTCAAGCATATTCATCTGTGCATTTATTTTGACATAATATTGAATGAAGAATTAAAATAAAAGCATTAACCTACTACGATTGCCAGTATGGGATTCCCTATATGATTCACGTTTTGATAGGCGGTACTAAATTTTAGTTTAGTTAGATGATCACACACAATTTAAGCTCTTGAGTAGTGGAGCCCATGCAATTTTTTTGACTCTTGAGTAGTGGAGTCGGGTCTCACGTGATGGTCTCTGTAACTCTTAGGAGTTCACTGGACTTCTCACAGCCTAGTGAGTTCACAAACTGAGATCCATCAAAGGGGCCCAGTGAAGCTACTATGGTCGTGAACTCGGTTGAAATTACATACAGGGTTGGCCACAGTAACTCTCTAGAGTTCACGGGGCTCGCAAGGTGACCTTTGGGGTACGAAATCTATGGCCTCTAGTCCATCAATGAGTAGGTTTAAGCCATTCCTCATGAGTTAATACTGAAATCAAGCCAGAGATTTGGGGGGTCTTATGCATGTTGGCCTATCTATGGACATGGCCAAAGAGCTCACACTGCAGCCCGTGTTTTCTTCATCTACAAGGTTAAACCCATTCATGAGAGGGCATTTTCCTCCGTTCCCCGTGACACTGTCTGAAATCTATATAGACAGCATTGGTTCCACGCGGAACTGGCCATTGAGGACTTTTTGGCCTTTTAGGATTTGAGTCACTGGCTCCGTCAGTTGCTCGCATAGATATGGGTATGATGGCCTTCACTGGCTTTTTAGGGCCACTGGCTTCTCGTCGTTGCCCGAAAGGTGAAAATGATAGGCCTTATATGTAGCTGGCCATTTTTAGGGGCTTAGCTAGGCTGCTTTAAAAGATAGTAGTAGGTGGCCATCATTATCGCGAGGATGATAGACATCTTCAACTGAGATTAATACGTCACTGCTTCTGCTAATATCTTCAACGGTATTTATATCTGTTGTTCATAATACATCAACTTGGTGATGATATCAATTTCAATAGAATTTTACAGAGCTCGCTTGATGATGACGATGGTCACTTTCTTTTCGCAACACTTGTCAGTATGTAGTCTTGATGTGCTCACAAACTTCTTCTTTATTCATTCATCTGACAATACAAAGTCGTGGTCTTGTTTATTCTTTCCCCCTTTTGATATAGAATCATTACACTGATAATATTCTGGATAAAAAACAATAATATCTCCAAGGACGATATCTTTTGATGAAGCGAGCATTGACCAATATAATGATACCTTATCCATCTTGATCCCGGACTCTGTATGCTCCATTGGAGTACACTTCTTTTATAATATACGGCCCATCTCATTTAGGCTCGAACTTGTACCCTATTTGATGAGTGACCATTATAGGTCTTTTCAACATCAGTACCATATCCCCTTTTTTTAAAAGAGCGATATTTAACTCGTTTATCAAAAGAAGCTAATATCCTTGCTTGATATGATTGCAATCATTGTTGTGCTGGTAAACATTTCTCATCAGGTAAATATAGTTCTTTCATCCTTATTTTTTCATTTTCATCATTTGTAATGGACTGATATACTATCACTCTGAGTGATACTACTTGTATTTCAATCGGGATCATCGCTTCTACACCATACACCAATGAATACGTGTTACTTTTGTTGTTGTCCGGTGAGTAGTTCTATATGCCCGTAATGCTTATTATAACCTTTCATCCCAATCACGTTTGTTCCCTGTCACTGTTTTCTTCAGTATCTTGACTATCATTTTGTTAAATGCCTTTTCTAATCCATTAGCCGGTGGATAGTAAGGTGTTGAAAATGAATGACGAATGCTAAATTTCTGACATAGATTTTTCATGCCTATATTTTTAATGGGAGTTCCATTATCTGTGACAATTTTTCTCAGGATACCATGGCATATATTATTAGGTGTCCAATGAAATTAACCACATCTTTTTTTTTTAACAGTGCATAATGTACTGCTTCTGTTCACTTGGAGAAATAATCTATCGCTGCCAAGATATACTGCTTTTCTTTGGACGAAGGAGGATTTATAGGACCGATTACGTTAAATACCCAAGAAGAGAAGGGCCAAGAGGCAACTGACTGATGTAGGTCTTCTGAAGGAATGCGTATAACATTCCCGTGAATCTGACACTCATGACACTGCTTCACATAATCTATCGTATCTTTGAACATGGTAGGCCAATAATACCTCATTCGATGTATTTGATGGAATAAATTTTCACCAGCTTGATGTACTCCACATTCTCTAGAGTGCGCTTCTCGCAATATTTGGCATGTTTCATGTTCGTCCAAGCAACATAACAGCATTCCATTGTAGGATTTTTTGTACAACACTTCGCTGCATATAATGAATTTGCTTGACCTTTGCTTGATTTGTTGTCTCTGTACTAGATCTTCTGGCAGGATATTATATTTGAGATAATTTATGAAAGGCTGGCGCCAATCATCTGTCATTACCTCTAAACACTATATAGGAAGTGTCTCCACAATTTCATCAATGACCTTTGAAGATGGCAGAAGTCTTCTTTCTTCTATAGTTACTTAGAAAGGGCTTCGATTTGGGCAGGACAAAGTCGCTGCTAAGATAGCCAAAGCATCTGCTCTTTCATTTTCAGACCATGGTATGTGCTTGATATCGACATGACAAAACTACTCTAGTAACTACTGTGCTTTTCGGCAGTATGGCAAAAGCTCTTGCTTTCATGATTTTCTTCGTAATCAAAGCCCATGCTTCTCATGATTTTCTTACTTGTCGGAGTATATTTTTTGAGATCTTTCGCTGTCATCTTACCATAACGCATATTATTCTTGGCCGCTTCTACTACCTTTACTTCGACTACGGTGTAAAATTCTATTGGTTCTGGATATTTTGCGTTAGCCTTGACCTGAAATCTTGTAACACCCTGAAAATCGGGGGTCGTGTAGAAACCCAACTCTCGAGTTCCAGACCATCACTTATGTAACAAATATGATTATGATTCAATGTTGTCTGAGTTAGAGCATTTACATGAGTAAGATATACCAAAACTGTAATTCATACTCCAGATCCAGTGATAAAACGCAAGCGGAAGACTGAAAGATATATATATCACTATGTATGAAAACAAAATAATCTTGAACTTTCTCCAAAGTATGAATACATCTCTAAATCACAAATACATGTAATAAACCAAAAATCAAAATGTCGAATGGTCCAACTAGCATGTCCCGCCGATCCAGGCCACCTACGCGAAGCCGTCAGCGAACATGTCCTGGTCCTCATAGAAGTCCGGCTCCAACTCCTGGATCTCTTCACAACCTGCATCTAAGACAGAGTTTGGTAGGTGTTGCAAACACCGTCCCGTAACGTGAGAATGAGTGATCAACTCAGTGGAATCATAGAGCAAAGATTAGCATGTTATCAAATTAATCACGCGATATTAGTAAAGCAGGCAATCAGACATTCCTAGATACTGTTGTTAAGGCAGGCATGAAATGACATGATTGATGCCCTCTTTGACATACTCCCTCATACGACACCATCTTACGTCCGCGACATGCTTTCTTCCCTCAGTGCTCCACATCTTCCAAGCACATGCAGTGCGATGTGGATATGATTACCAAGTTGTTATTAGTCCTTTCATACAGCAATATTGGGAAACTAAGGTACCATCCTTATATTAATCCCAACACAGATCTAGTCTAGGGTCGTCACATCTTGTGATCTCATACAATATTATATTTATAGGTCGCTGCAAGGGCTGTCAGGGCTGTTGCTCGCACTCGTTGCACCGATCCCCCATCACCTTATCAATACAGGCCTAGTGTACTCTCGTTGCTACGGAAGGGTCGTCGCCTCCCGTAGACTCAGAATACACTCGAGGTCACTACAAAGGGCTCGTCACCAATCAGAGTAGGCCGACAACACGAATGTAGTGTCCCATACCACCACAATCGGCTCAAGAGTCAAAGGTGCTCATTGGTCATTACGGGGAGGTTTGTGGCCCCAGCGTAGACCGACAGCTCGACCACAGTTTCCCATACCACCATGTCCGGCTCATGAATCTTTATGGATCAAGGTACCATGGTTATCAGGGGTTCCACTGGTAAGTTCAGTACCCTAGGTTCAAGCAGTTATGACTCATACAAGGTGAATAATCAACGATCAGTCGGGTTACTTGACGAGCTCGACTAGTGTGATCGCATCTCAAGCTGAGCGACATGAAGTGTATAAAACACTTCGTGTGGCCTAACCACTACCGCCAACCCAAAACATAACTCGCGTTCATCGACCCATCCTTTGTGGCAAATAGAAGCCAACCACGAATTCAATCCATTACCAACAGGCTGGACTAGTTTATAGCCCCAAGCACTTGCATTTTACATCAGCGAACATATGAGAGTAATAGAAATGAAATACAAATAATCCAAGCATGATAGTAACATGTTATAACATATAACGTAAGCAAATCAACCAAAACACATGTATTCCATACATATAAGGAAATCAATTCAATAACAACATGGAGGAAATCATGTATATCATCATATTGATTGAGAATTCAATCTCAAGACTAATCTACCACAACATTCACTCAATACATACTAATACAAACATTTATACAAACACTTAGTCTACACACTTTAGTCTACATAGCGTATGTCGACCCAAAGTGTGCATTAGGGAAAATCTCTTCGCCAAACAGATCATGCACGCATTTCTAATATCATAACACGATAAATACCCATGGCAATCATTTCAGAAAAATACGGATGTAAACAGTATTTCCTACAAATACCTAAAATATCCTAAATCTCATATTTCCTGTACACAGTCGAAATGGAAAACGGACAGCATGTTCTACATGTCAAACAGCGTTCTTGTCGATAATCTACTATTAAATGACATTGAAAGCTTTGAAATCAGTCAATCTAAGTGTTTAAAATCCTCACCTTTCACCGTAGATGCGTATCGATTCGAATAGAAAGTCTACGCTTCGTCAATGGCGATATGACGACCTATATCACAAGTTACATCAGCTACTTTGCTATTTGAATCGAAGGAATCCCTAAATCAGGTAGTGGTTAGATTTTTCTTACCTAGAAAGGAGTTGGAATCACCGGGAAAGTGATTTGAATGCGGGGATTAAGCACGTGCAGAAGCTGTAGCAAGTGGCAGGAATTCTCTCCCACAACTCACTCACAATTTCTCTCTTTCTCTCTCTCTCTCTTTCTAGGATTTCTTGCAAATTTGGATGGGAGATATATGAAAGGGTTTAAGGCTCTTAAATAGGTTAGAAACTCACCTATTTAGACTTGGGACAAAGGTATACTTGGGTTATAACCAAATCGGGTCTTTTTCGAACCAAAAGAGCATTTCGGGAGGTCCCCTGGCCGAATGCGGTCGGACTTAAGCTCATGGATGCCGGATGTTGATCACATTAAGTTTTCAGCCCGGTAGTGTTCCTAGATCGTACGTGGCGGTCCAGTTTCAGTTCAGCGGTCACGGAGACTCGATCGAGGATTCTAAGTACACTGACCTGAGTGAGAAATATTTCCTGATCCGAGGGTGTATTTGGGTCAGATTCCGACGGTTTGAATGCTTATACTTAACTGGCAAGCGAAACGTGCCAGATTCATTTAAATCTCATTTAATTTTCAATGAATTTCACTCTTTCTCACACTCCTCACTCCAGGCTCAATGAAATAGCCCCAGAACATCGGTTGGGCTTAATTTTCAAAATGATTGTCAAGTTGTAAGACCCGTATCTTGGTCCGTACCTTTCCGTAGACTTCCGCGGTCTTACCGGTCGAATTCCAACAACCTTCAACCTTTAACCGATATCGACGCGCGACCCTGATTCATATACCGACAACCCGAGTCGACTCAACCCGAGACCAATACCATAGCGACCGTGCCGTCATTGCGGTTCCGATGCCGCGACTCGCGCACCGAGGCGATACCCTGGTCAAGAGTTGTGGGCCAACGTTCGGTGCGATAAAACGCCGTGCGTTGCAAAAACTAAGGGAATCTCTATGATGTGTCACATCAATCACATCAATCCCATCAATCAATCAATCCATCAAGCCATCACATGTCAAGTACACATCACTTTATTCCCTTTTCCCAAGCAACCACAAAAGTCTCCCAAACCCATACCTCTCTTATACAAAAAGCTACAAAAGTCTTCACCACCCATACCTCTCTTACACAAAAGCCTCAAAAGTCAAGCTTTTCTTACACAACCATCACTCACCACATCCATCCATCACTCTCTCTCTCCCTTTACAACTCTCTCTCTTTCTCTCTTTCTCATTTCAAAATCTCCAAGAAAAAGGAGCTCCATACGTATGGAGTTTTCCAAACTCTCCTAAACTCCAAGTATGGCCCACCTCTTCATCCCAAGATCTCTCATCTCAACCCTCCATTCCTCATCTTAACCGTTGAAAACTAAGCTAAGGTGTCAAGGAACTCCTAGGAGCAAGAAGATCGGACGGTGGGTGCCTCTTTAGGGTAGTTTCTTTCTTGTTCTAATGATGGGCCAAGTGAGACCCACCGATCAATGGTGTGGATCTTGCTTGGGACCCTAAGTTGTGGCCGATGGACCACTTGGATCATCATGATCATTCCATGATGGGGCCATTCTCCATGGACCCCATCATGATGTTTATTTTCTTTTCAAAGTTCATCTAGACCATCCATATTGGTGGGGAAAGGATCCCCACCGTTGATTTTAAGTTTTGATAGTCCTATGTGCTAAATGACCCTCTTGATGTATGATTCACTGCAGGGGAGGGCTCATAGTGGCGGAGCCCTCCATCACAAAGCGTGTCCCACTCTCCATGTCTCTCTCCCTCCTTATTTCTTTTTATTTTATTTTATTTTATTTTATTTTATGCAATAGGGTTGTGTGGCCCACTTGAATGGACCTCATCTCGAGGTATTTATTTTGTCCAAGAGTCCTTCAAGTGGGGCCCACCTTGCATGTTGTACCCTCCATCATCCATCAGTGGTGGCCCACTTCAAAAGGCCCACCACAATGGATATTTTTAAAGGAGGCCCACCGTCCAGCGTCTGGGACGCTAGACGTCCCTGTACAAAAAAAAAAGAAAGAAGAAAAAGTGAAGCTTTTGGGGTGGTCCCCTTGTGTAGGCTCCACCTTGATGTATATTCCCCATCCAAGCCGTCCATCCTCTTACCCATCCCATTTTAGGCGTTGAGCCAAGTGATGGGGCTGGGTGGAAGGTCTGGTGGGCCATAACATTAGAGAGTTGCACCCTCACCATTCAAGATCATTATCTTGTTTTATTTTACTTTCCAAGCATCAAAAAAATTCGAACTCTAGACTCATTGGATTGGTCTTGAGCCGGGGAAACTAGTGAGCGGAGCAGATTCATGTGTTGCGGGCCCCACACTCGAAAAACCCCAGAAATTTGGATTTTTTCAAATTTTTGCAAGGGACGTTGCCCCCTCCCTGACAACATGCAGGTGCTGCACGCTGCTGCATGCAGCGCCAGTGTAGGGCGGGCGTCCAACAGGGGCCCACGGCCCTGCGTGTGGGCCCCACTGTAATGTTTGTTTTCCATCCAATCTGTTCATGAGGTGGGCCCCCTTCTCATGTGGGTCCCCTCCAAGCTTCGGCCCGATCCAAAACTCAGGTGGCCCACACCACTTGAAACAGTGGAATCAAATGTCTACCATTGAAATCTTTTTGGGGCCCACAGAAGTATTGGATCAAGCTAAAATTTATGTTTTCCCTTCATCCAGGTCAGAGTGACCTTATGAACAGCTTGAATGGCAAACAGACATTTCAGTGGGCCCCACATGGGACCCACAATGATGTGTGTCTTAAGACCACCGTCCAGTGAACGGTGGTGCCCACCTTGCCGTTGTATTTCTTCCACCGTCCGCTGGACGGTGGAGCCCTCTTGATGCATGTGTTTTATGCACGCCACAGCGTGTGTGCAGAGTGTGTACGTGCTGTGTGTGTGTAGTATGGGTGTGCATGCGTATGTGTGTGTATACATACATATACATACATACTTATATTATATAGTATATATATAAAATATCGTATATATATATATATATATATATTATATACATTGTTTATATACCATATATTTACACAACATTCACTATGGTGGGCCTTCACGTGGGCTCCACCCGTGATGCAGATGCTGCATCCAATCTTCCCATCCATTTTAAGCAGATCATTCTATGGAATGAGTCAAGGTATGAGCCAGATCCACGGTCCAAGTGGACCCCACCTTAGCATGATTTGAGGATCATCTTAATGTAGTTGTGACATTTATTGGGGCCCACTTTGATGTGGACGTAAGGCCCATGGGATTGGACCATTTGATATATCCCAAGGCCCTTGGGTCCAGACCCATTTGATTTATAAAAAGGGCCTACGGGTTAGGCCCATTTGACTTGTAAAAGGCCTATGGGTTAGGCCCATTTGACTTGTAAAAGGCCTATGGGTAAGGCCCATTTAAATTGTATAAGGCCTATGAGTTTAGGCCCATTTAAATTGTATAAAGCCTATGAGTACAGGCCCGGCTGATTTGTAGAAGGCCTACGAGTTTATGCTCACTTGTTGCATTCTAAGGGTCAACGGGTTATGACCCATTGCAATGCGCATAAGGCCCATTGAAGCGGCCCATTTGATAAATAAAAGGCCCATATGATGTAGCCCATTTGATGTATTTAAGACCCAATGGGATGTACCTAAATTCCATTGCAATGTGTGAGCCCAACACGGTTTATGTAACGATGTTTGTGACGATTGTACCTTGGGAGCAATGTTGGTTTGACGTCCACATTGCAAGTGTAATGCTGGTTGGATGTCCACATTACGACTCTCCTTAGGGCCCATTGTTAGGTCCGTATTTATTGTGTATAGGTCGTCCAGGCACATCTGCATTGTAAGATAGTTCATTTTATTATAACATGTTTAGTACAGTTCTATGACTCATGATCATACGCATCATATGTATGCTTGACGTGAGAATTGTCTGATCATAGCATTTGCCTTCGGGCAGGTTGTTTATGGGCTCCCGATTAGGCGGTGTTGCACTACATGAGCGCACGATATGCGCAGGAATTGTTGCATGACTGGATAGCGTGAATCATGCATTTCGTATTTGTGTGACATGATTATTGTACGCCCTAGCGACATCAGGGTCGGAGCCTCTACAGACGCATCGTGGTTGGCAGGATTGGATACCGAAAATTTTATTCTACATGAGGTACTATAGATATCCCTGGGTGAAAGTCCCTAAACCTTTATGGTACCAAGAGGTTACTCCAATGTCTAAACCGAGTGGGTAGATAAGCGTTGAGTGCCGATTACCAGACAGTTACGCTCTCCACTGTGTCATGGTCAGTTGGAAGGGGGTGCGGCCTTACCCGCCCGAGTGTAGGGGGTAATCCTAGGCTGAGTTTGACCAGCTCGAGGAATGGGTCTGCTATCGACGAGTCACGCCCGATATTGGCAGACGGATAGTGTGGTCTCTTCCACTTACCTTATTGCGCACGATGTGGCGGCAATCTGATTTAGAGTGTATTAGACCACGGTGATATCCCATATTTGAGCTGTATTGATGTATGGACATAGATGAGGATCTGTATACTTGAGTTGCATTACACATCGCATGGCCTTGGGGAGTTGCATTGCACATCGCATGGCCTTGGGATGGCCGATACCATTCATGTCTTGCATTGAATAGCCTTGGTACGGCTCATGATATCATGGTTCCATCTGCATATTCCGCATTACTCTGACATTGCATGTTCATATTACTACCTTGCGCACACACTTTCACCACCCTCTAAGCTTTCTATAAGCTTATGCATGACTGTTGGGTGCAGGTGATGTTGGTTCACAACAACGTTGAGGCAGGAGCACGTTGCAGAGCATTATGTAGTTTTGTTCTTGACCATTGTATTTCCCTTTATGCTCATTGTATTTGTAAATTTTTTGATCATAGTGGAAATGTAATGGATTTCTTGGTTGTTGTTTGTGGGTTATGCCTTTGGTTATGCTTATTACGAATCAAACTGACATTGAAAATCCTCCTCGTAGCATCCCAGGATCGGAACCTGGCGAATGGGAGCTAGGAGCCCAGAATGGGGTTCTACGGAGGCTGTCGGCACCGGATTCGGCGATCGGAAATTTTGTGAGCCCGGTTTCCGAGTTTGGGGTGTGACACAAGTCCAGCTAAGCGGTCCTAATGGTCTGAGATTATAGATATCGGACTTCTGACGCGTAGTCTAAATCCAATACGAAGTTTCAAAGGGTTCCTAAGAGTAAACGGGTTTAGAGTTTGATCCTAGATTTCAAGGTATTATAGCGTCATTGATTCTACAAGTTTTGAGTTTTGCAGAATGTATTTAAAGCGATCAACACTAATTTCATAGCTAATCTAACATAGTGCTAGTTAACTTACGCTTATTTTCTAAGGGATTTAATCCCTAATTTTGTCCTCAAAATTTGTACCTTTTTGTACTCCTCGAGAAGCTGTGGGTAGTTCTTTCTGATCTCGGCTTTCGTCTCCCATATAGCCTCTTCTTCAGAGTGATGCGTCCATAACACCTTCACAAGGGGGATGACCTTTCTACGCAGTACCTGCTCCTTCCTGTCTAGTGTACGCGTCGGTCGCAGTATATATGTCACATCCTCACCTAACTGCACCTACTCCCATCTAATGATATGAGAAGGATCAGGAACGTATTTCTTCAGCATAGAAACATGAAATACATTGTGTACACTCACGAGAGGCGTAGGCAAAGCCAGACGATAAGCCACTGCACCCACATGGTCAAGAATCTGGAATGGGCCAATGAATCGCGGTGCTAGCTTCCCCTTCTTCCTGAACCGAAGGACTCCCTTCATAGGGAAAACTCACAAAAATACATAATCTCCAACCGCGAACTCTAGCGGGCGCCGTCTCGTATCAGCATAACTCTTTTGTCTGCTCTGCGCTGTAAGAAGCCGGCGTCTAATGATATCGATCTTCTTCGAGGTCTCCTGCACTATCTCTGGGCCAATCAATCTGCGCTCACCAACCTCTGCCCAGTAATGTGGTGCTCGGCAAGGATGCCCATACAAGCCCTCATAAGGTGCCATACCGATACTCATCTAGAAACTGTTGTTGTACGCGAACTTCGTATATGAGAGACAATCATCCCAACTATCTTTGAAATCCAACACACAAGCCCGCAGCATGTCCTCTAGAATCCGGTTCACCCGCTCTGTATGTCTGTCTTTCTGTGGGTGGAAGGAAGTACTGAACTTCAACTTTACACCCATAACCTCCTGGATGCGAGTTCAGAAAATAGAAGTAAAACACGTGTCTCTGTCTGACACGATCTCTAAATGAAGTCCATGAAGACGCACTATCTCTCTGATATATAGCCTGGCCAACTCGTCTGCAGAGTTCGTAACTCTGATCGGTAGGAAGTGCGTCGACTTCATCAAACGGTCGATGATCACCCAAATAGAATCATGTCCCTTCCTCGTCTTCGATAGCCCCGAGATGAAATCCATGGAAATAAAGTCCCACTTCCACTCAGCGATGGGCATAGGCTGAAGAAGACCAGGAGGTCGGCGATGCTCTGCCTTCACCTGATGGCAAGTGAGACAATGGGACATGAACTCTGCGATGTGGGTCTTCATGCACTCCCACCAATATGTCCTCTTCATGTCGTGATACATCTTTGTGCTACTCGGATGCATCGCAAGTCTAGAACTGTGCGGAGCCTCGAGAATCTCTCGTCTCAAGTCGGGGATATCTGGGACGCATAGGAGGCCATGATAACGTAAGCCCCCATCGGTTCCAACTCGCCACTCGACGTCTGCATTATCACTGGCCTGCTCTCGAAGCTCAGTCAGACGCACATCATCCCACTGCGCCGCGATGACCCTGTCATCGATAAGAGATTGCACCTGAACATGTGCGATGAACTCAAATGGCTCCTCCACAGTGAGTTTTTACTCAAAGTCTCGCAAAAACTCAACCATATCCCACTCGGCAACCATCAGCGGAGCCACAAACTCTATCGCCTTCTTGCGGCTCAACCCGTCAACCACAAGGTTCGCCTTGCCCAAATGGTAGGAAACCTCGAACTTAAAGTCTTTCAAGGTCTCCATCCATCGCCGCTGCCTCATATTCAGGTCTCGTTGCATGAATATGTACTTGAGGCTCTTGTGGTCTCAAAAGAGCTCGAACTCCTCTCCGTACCGCTAGTTAACTTACGCTTATTTTCTAAAGGAGTTAATCTTAAGTGATTTCTGATCGAGTTGGTACTCGAGTCTCTGTACGGATTTTTCTGAGACATTACAAATCTTCCTGGAGCAGCCAAAAATGGCTTATTTATTTTAACATACTGCAACGACACTGTATAATTGGACTGTGAAATTTTCAACTGTTCGGGTGATAACAGTGTTAGTGGCAGTGGCCCTAGTTATCTCACATGTTTCGGCACAAAATAGAATTTCTTCTTTGCTTCTGCAACCCTGGATGACTCTACCTTTTCTGTTTCTTCTTCAATCACTTTTACTTGAGTATCCTTTAGAACTTCTCTTTCATCATGCTTTCTTTCTTCTTTAGCAAAACCTTTATAATAACTGGCATCTGTAAAGAAGGACTCGGCCTCTGTATATGGCTCACATCAGCCATCACTTTATACAGTATCCCACCTTTGCAGTATTTGAAGCACTGATGCAGGGTAGAGGGTATAATGCTGTACTGATGTATCCATGGCCTTTTCAAGAGAAGATTGTATGTCATTACTACATTTATAACGTGGCGTACGACATCAGTAGTCGGCTTTCCTATCTCCAGCGTCACTGTAATTTTACCAAGTGCATGTTGCCCATCTTGATTGAAGCCCTATATCATCATTCCACTAAGGCATAGATCAGAATGATGATAACCTAATTTACTCAACATTGAGAGTGGTAAGAGGTTCACCGGAGACCCATTATCTATCTTTATCTGCTTAACTTTCTTCCCACGGATATGGCCTTGTATCATTAGTGGCCTGTTATGCTCTACCTCACAAATTAAATCATTATCAGAAAAGGAAACAACTGTAAGCAGTCTTCTTACTCATCGTTTTCTTCGCGTTCCATCTCTGCCAGTAAAGTTTCTCTGATGTCATGATTGGATAGTGCTTGGACCTGGAGTTTAGACATATCTTGACCTGTTCCTTTTCTTCTGGCAGCTGCTTACACAAGGTTCCCAATGTCTTAAATCTGTCTATAAACTTTTCTACTAGTTCACTTTTGACCCCGAGGCCAAGCTAAAATACCATCAGAATGCTTTATTTGTCAGGGATGACCCGAACAATCGCAAGCAATATTGCGGTATCATAGAAAAATTTTCCATGCTAGTAATGAAGTACATTAAGTGTTCCTCTAGCAATCCTTCCTCATTAAACTTCTAAAAATTTGGATGCTTATAGTTGGCTGGAAACGGGATATCTTCTACATCTCTTGGATACAGCGTTCGGTATCTAAAATGATAGGTATTTTTACGCTTTCTCTCTCTCTACTCTGATAGCTTCTTCGACGATTTGTCTTACCTCATCTTGTATCATAGTTCTTGTCACTGGGATAGACTGCAGTGATCCTGCCCCCTGTGGTTGAAAGCCTTCGGGTCGATTTTCTTGTCCATTCACTGTGCCCATCATCGGGGGAGCCACTATCTGGGCTACATTATGTGCAAGGGTTACTAAGGCCTCTCTGACGCTTCTGCACTCTTCGATTAGTGCTCTTTGTGCTTCTGCCATCTCATTCATGCGATACTCCGTAGTCGGCCTATTGTCCTGATTTGTCCCAACCATATGTATTGGTGCTTCTCCACTCTTTGACAAAGTCGTAGTTGGTGTGGGGCGAGAGTATATCAACGTGATAGGGCTTATGAAGAGAGGAGAGGATAGAGTTTCATTCGACTTCTCTACACTTTTCCTGCCATTGATCGATCGAGGTGATATAGGCATTGGCGAACTTATCATTATCGCTTTACCTTTCTACTCTTTCATCCATCTGACCCTTGGGGTGACTAAAACTAGAAAGTCACGCGATGTTAACTTCAGAACTACTCGCTCGGGATATATCGCAAGAGGAGCGAGTTCAGGATTCCTTCTAGCTTCATTGTGTGTTATAGGCCCTTTAACTCTTGGTGAAGGCAGATTCATCCTACATCTTCTTGCATTCTGTGCTCTTGTCCTATGAGACATTAGAACAGTCCAGCCCTTATCTCCTTCCAGCAGTTGAGGCAAAGTAGATACAACCATAGTTGTTGCTCGAGTTAAGCTATTTTTTTCTTGTAGGAAGTCGGGTCATGTACTCCGGAGGTTAGTTCGGTGCGTATTCTATCACAAATTTGATCAAAGTGAAACGGAAGCATACTTTCCTTGCAAAAGTTATCATTAGTTGTAATTTATAGTTGGATTCAAAAACCTTCAATCATAAAACATAACTATAGTTAGTATTTGAAGAATCGAATAATCTATCTTAGAGATGAAGGGGAAGATATTTCCACTGAGAGTTGCCATTTTGGCATCGGAAAGATGCCAAACTATGATGAAAGTTCTATAACTATCTCAATGTTAATATTAAACAAGATAAAAGTCCCTAGTGGAGTCACCATTTTATTTTGAACAAGAAACATATGCGTTCAATTTGGAAGATTATCTTATTCAATCAATAACAAAGAGAGAGAGTATTAAGGACAATCATCATATCTTATTAGTACTAAGTTCATTTACATCCTTAACATCCCTTGATTCTAAGATAGATTATTTAGATTACAGAAATTAACAATTGTCAAAGTTCAAATATCCAACCCAGATATAAAATCCGATCGCATTTCGACAGTTGCTTAGGTTAACTCCTTAAGAGGAATGTCATATTGATGAACTCCTCCCCTTTTAAGCTTGTTCTTTATGTAAAGGAGAGCTGAAAGGGCCTAGCTATATGCCTTAGAGGGGGGGTGAATAGGGCTATGCCAAATAAAACTTAAAACAGCAGAATAATAAAAGAAATAAAGCACAATGCTGAATTAAAAGTAATCTCAAAAACCTAGAATTAAGAGAATGATACTATATCAGTTCTAAGGACAACCTTACACTAAAAACCAAAGGTTTAAGGTAGGACAAACTTATTTCTAGAACGACCTTTGTATCTCAAACCAATGACAAATAAAAAGCAAGGAAACTAAAAAAAAACTTGCAGAAATAAATCCTAAGTTATTACAACATTCCCACACTTTCTTGAAATAGAGATTACAACATTCATCCACAAATACAATCCACAAAACTGAATGAATAAAGGAATGAAAGAATAAAGCACATCCACAACTTAATGATATATAGTGGTTCGCCTGTGTGTACACCAACTGTTATCCAACAGCCACACAGAATGCTACTCCACTCCTAATATGCTCACACAGGGGATATTAGCATGCACTATCAAAATAGGTTTCACAGGTTTACCTAAAACCTTCACAATTATGTCTTTTTATCTCGGGCTTACACAATCCAAAAACCCACACAATCTGAGTTTTCTGGCTCTCCTCAGAAAATCAAAATAATGAGATTTTTCTAGCAAATCTCAAACAAAACTAAAGAAAGTAAATCACACAAATGTAAAATACCTGAATCTCCTTTTGAAGTAGCCCGGTAGAACAAATCGGAGTAGAAGTTCGATTCAACATTCAAAGTCCAATACTCACTTTAAGAATGGTTCTAAGTCTAATTGATTTTATCTTAAATCAAAAAGGGCTAGTTCTATTTGATTTTGAATCCAAGAAGAAGGAATATCAGAAGTTCCCCTTTTCTAATAAGATTGGAATGTAGAACAAAATCAAATAAATAACAAGCTAATGAAAGGAATATTAAATGAGCACAAAATAGCTTAAAACAAACACGAACTTATCTCAAAGTATGGCCTTAAGATTGCTTGAATTGAATTGAAAAAATCTAAAATTCGTGCTCTATTTATAACCTAAAAAATCCAATCTACGACTGGTCTTAGGATCCCTAGGACTGGTCGTAGCTTCAAAGATTTTTAAAGATTTCTGCGGGATAAGGATTAGCTATTCCATGACTGGCCCTGGGTTGCCTACGACCGGTCGTGGGCCACCTACGAATGGTCGTGGGCCACTTACGACTGGTCGTGGGCTACCTATGACTAGTCGTAGGACCCCCAGATTAGTTGCTAGAGTTAGAGTCGTAGGGCTAAAACCGGTCGAAGGACGAGTCGAACAACAAACAAGATTGGTCGTAGGATGTCCAGGACTGGTCGTAAGATAACTAGAAAAATTTAAAAATCTTCAATAACCTAGGATTGATCCTGTAAAACTTAAGACTAGTCGTAGCAGAACTAGGACTGGTCTTGAAGTCCCTAGGACTGGTCTTAGAACAGCCTGAACAAGCATATTTAAAATATATGAATTATGTATCCAGAATGACCTACAATAATGCCCAACCTAAGGTCAATCTAAGGTCAAACAAACCTTGAAAGTGAGATGAACATTGATAGTCTGTACTCTCAGATGACCCTTAAGTGAAGCTTGAGAATTTATGAATCTTGTTGCAGGCCTTCTCGAGCTTGAACCTTTCTTGACTTGATAAAGTCTTCTTCTATTCTTGTACTTGTTTGAATCTTGAACATGCATACTTGAAGACTTCTATTCTTGAATACTTCATCCATGACTAGACTTGAAACATTTCTTCATTTAAGTTCTTGTCTTGAAATACGATGTCTTGAAGCAATGAAAAAGTCTCAAACATGAAACACAAGAAATACAAGACATAGATAGGTTTTGGCACCACAAAATTTGACAACCAAAGGGATATGAAATCATAGCACTTACAAGAGCTTCTAGCAATGAAGGTCGAACTGGATGATTTTGGTAACATCTTGTTCCCTTTTAGAACTAGTCACATAGTGACCTGGTTGCCCGACCCATGTAACCAATTTGTTAGTTGCGCGGTCCGTGCAACCAATTAGAGAGTTCCTCTTTCCGTGCAACCAATTAGTGAGTTGGATAGCCTGCGCAACTGATCCCCTTCTTTGCTCCTCACTTTCAGTCTTCTTTCAGAGCTCGACTCCTCTTTTAAAATTCTTCTACCATGCCAAATGAGAGGGGGAGTGAGGTTTTTATAGGCCTCCAGTTGTGTCAACTCTCAAACTTTGTGCCATGGAGCCCACTTTGCATCAAATCTGACCGTTCATCTCGATTGTTGTCTGCTCTTGATTGCACTACCCATGTAACGGTAAGATTGGTTTCTCGATCCTCAAAACGGTTGAAACAGTTTGCACAATCAGCGTAATGGATGAAGTCCTTCATGTAGTCAAAATAACATATAAGGTTAACTGCATGACCCGCGCAACGACTACCAGTTCCGCGACCCAGACAACTATCAAAGAAAGCATTTTAAACTTCTTCTTTCTCATTTCTTCACTCCATATTATCTTTTGATCTTTAATATTTCTTCATGATTTTTATGCTTTAACACTCTTCTTCTTTGGTAATATCCGTTGTTGCTCTCTTAAAATTTTGAAATAACCAATTCATATGAGAGTTGAGAAGCTTCACTTTGACTCTTTTCAGATTGTAAGTTTTTTATAATCAAATCTTGAAAGATTTATATATTTGGATTAAACAGTCGTATTTCGTACGTAACTTGACTTGCTCTTTTACTCCAGCCAAGTCGTGAGATGCCCCCAAGGTTCTCTATTAAATATTGGATTCACTCATTAATTTATCTTCCCTTTGGTAAGTAGCACCTAATCCAATCGAACCAACTTCTCATCTGAAGGCTTTCCTTAAGGTTTACGGTTGTTCATGATAGTCACTGTTGGAAAATGAGAAACTTCTTTAACAACATGCTTAACTGATGAAGACTAATTAACATTTGCTTACAAATTTTCTATTTTTTGTACACTTTGAATGTACTGATATTGAAAGGGAAAGTGAAAACTGCATTACTGATGTCGTTGAGGAGGATAAACTAAGTGAGTGTGGTAAAACTGCAACTCATAGTATCGACCTATTAACTATGCTCAACAGAATGGTACTCCTTGTAAAAGAAGATCAAACCTTTCATTTTCCAGATGCCATTATCATCCATTCTTCAACATCTTGGTGCGCCATTAGTGAAGTAAGAACTATGCTAAACATTACCAGGCATTGTCTATCCTTGATCACAACTGATTTGACCTTTTCTAGTACTTTCTGGTGGAAATCTGTTAGGTGCGAAGTAGAAAACCACGTTAGTCAGGAGAAAAGTCATTGCGGCATTCTTGTCATTTAGAACAGAGTGTCAGTTATTTTGATTGAATGAAATTGTACTATATTTTTAGAGATGAAGGGGAGGATGTACCCATTGAGAGTCATCATTTTGACGTCTATACAATGCCAAAAAGTGATAAATGTTCTCTGAATATTTTCTTAGTTATCATTGAAAATATCCCCAACAGAGTCGCCATTTTGTTTCGACAAGAAACAAATGCATTTCAATTTGGGGGAAATTCATTTAATGATAATAAAGAAAGAATGAGAGAACAATCATCACAAAGTATTCTATTTAGTCTGAGTTCGTTTACATCCACGCATATTTCCCTTGATTCTGAAAATAGAGTACAATCAATCAACATAATGAATGAAAGAAGAAGGAAATAAATAGCAATTTTAGCAGCATTTCAACACTTTTAATGTTCATCGCAAAGGCGGATAGGTTATGCAGACTCGAAGCCCATGATCATCCTTGAAACTAGAGTATAATCAATCAACATAATGAATGAAAGAAGAAGGCAATTAATGGAAATTTTAACAGCATTTCAACACTTTTAATGTTCATCATAAAGGCGGATAGGTTATGCGGACTCAAAGCCCATGATCATCCTTGAAACTCTCCAACTCCCGTATTCTTTCACTTCGCTATCTCATTTCTCTTGCTCGCTGCCTTTCCCAAACGAAGATGAGAGAGAAGTATATATAGACTTCCCTTACGTGTGGAGGTCATCTGTCTAAAAGGTTGGAGTGCACAATAGCCAAGGAAGAAGTGCATAACACTAACCAAGGAAAGAGTGCACAACACTCCTTTAGACAGGGAGTGGCACAGGACCTTTGTTCAAATAGGAGTGCACAAAGCCTCCTTGAGAAGTGGTATAGGGGGTTTTCTTCAAGACAAAGGTCCATTCAAGGTGGCATGCAATGCCTTAGAGCTAAGACAAGTTTCTATGAGAAATGGTGTAAAAGCCATGCATCAGGACCAATCCCCATGAGATATGGTGTAAAAGCCATGCACTTGGACAAATCCCTATAAGATATGGCGCAAAAGCCATTCATCTGGATAAACTCGATGAGATATGGCACAAAAGCCATTCATCTGGAAAAACTCCATGAGATATGGCGCAAAAGCCATTCATCTGGACAAACTCCATGAGATAGAGTGCAAAAGCCATTCATCTGGACAAACTCCATGAGATAGAGTGCAAAAGCCATTCATCTGGACAAACTCAATGAAAAGTGGCATAAAGGGTCTTCTTCAGGACCAGATTTGCACAGTTGCACACAAGAGGGGTTTTTCCGGAGGGTTTGTGTGGTTGCGTGTAAGGGGACTTCTTCAAGACAAGATCCACGTGAAGTGGTGTAAAAGACTTGCATTAAGACATGAGTCCATTCAAAGTGGCACAAACCCTTGCATTAGGACATGCTTCCCTTTAAAGTGGCATAAAAGCCATATGTTAAGACATATTTCCCTTTGAAGTGGCATAAAAGCCATCTATTTGGACAAATCCCCATGCAAAGTGGCATGAAGACCATGTCTTTAGGGGGATTGTGTTGTTGTGCACAAGAGGGTTTCCTCCAAGAGAGTTTGCGCGGTTGCGCGTAAGAGGGCTTCCACCAAGAGAGTTTGCATAGTTGTGCACAAGAGGGCTTCCTCCAAGAGAGTTTGCGTGATTGCGCGCAAGAGGGCTTCCCTCTCTCTTCCTTTCTTCTCTTCACTTCTTGTCATCCTCACTTCTTGTCTTCCCTCCCTTTTTCAAATGAAGAGTGGGGTATTTATAGGCCTCCAGGCTCCTCACTCCTTAAATAGTGGTGATCACCATCACTTCTCTCTTTAAAACAACTCCCACCCTTTCTTCCTTACATAGTGGTGTTCACCCACTTCTTCCTCCATAGAAAACAATATCCACCCCTTCTTATTGCCAAATAACACCCATACACTTCTCCATGCCAGATGATGCCATTCCATTCTTCCATATCAGATGACACCCATCCCTTCTTCCATATCAGATGACACCCATCCATTCTTCCATATCAGAAGACACCCATCCATTCTTCTATATTAGATGACACTTGTCCATTCTTCCATATCAAAATGTTGAGCATACAACCTCTTTTAACATGGAGCAATGCTTCACAAGGCTTTTATATGGGCGCACACCCTGGGAAGGATCTGCACAATGGAATCCCCCAGCTAATCCAATGGATATACAATGAGATTGGAATATTTTTGTGCCTCAACAGCGTCGGTACTTAAAGTTAATCGGTGGAGTTCATAATTTGAGAAATTGTCCCAAACCAATGTAGTACCTTTACTATCTAGTCTTAAGGCATTGAAGCTTGACCTGAAATCATTACTTGCTGATCTTAAACATGTTTACTTAAGTTAAGTAAGACATGCCCAGTGGTGATTTCATCCCACCTTGAGAAATAACAGGAGACAATGCTCATTTTTACTCTCAAAGAAGATAAAGGAGTCCTTGTGCATATCATCACAGACCTCAATGTGGAAAATGAGCTCTTCTCAACTGAATGCCTGGACAGTTTAGAAGTTTTCTTTGCACACTTTGCAGATTCAAACGATCCTATGACAATAGACATAATGGATGCTTTGTAAGACAATGCCACGGTAGTTGATACTGACCGAGGGAATCATTCTTCTGAATCACCTCCTTCCACAGATCCTGAGTGTTTACCATTAAAGGAGTTAAAATTGAACCGAAGTCTGAAACTTCAAAATGTGTTGAGACTACACCACCTACTGAGAATTTTTCTAAAATTCATCTACTTCTAGTCTCTATTTCACCGTGGTGTACTAACGTTAAAACTTTTTCTCCTATAAGTGAATCATATATACTTTGGATACCTCAAGGGATTAAAAGGAAACTTTTTGTTAAAGTCAATAAATTTCTTTGGACATTCATGCTCCAGGACGTCCAAAATGACTGTAAAAAGGGCTTTTGGATGATCTCGTTGAGAAACCTACTGAGAAATTTATCAAGATACTGGCCAGATGAGGAACCTTGCTACATGATTGAGTAAATTTTCCTTATTTTCCTAGTTTAGGATTAAAATTATTGGCTTTCTTAGGATTCGTTTGCTTTTCACAGTTTAGTTTAGTCATTAGAACCACATTTTATAGGAAGATCATATTCACATCATAGGTACTCTTCATCTACTCCCCTTTATTTTCATTGCTCTCAATTTTTCTCTTACATCTTATGTTTATACATTGAGGACAATGTAGATTTTAGATTGGGGGTGTGGATTAGGTAAACGAATCAGTATTTCTTATGTTTCGAGCAAAATTTTTAAAAATTTTAAAAATTTTAAGTTAAAAGACTTATTTAGAAGTGATAGTTTATGTAATTAAGAATGTTTTAAGTATAATGTTAAGATAGAGATTGAACTTTGAATTGTTGGAGTTTGATCAATTGAGTAGACTATCACTTGAAATTCTTTCATTTATTTGATTAAGAGGAAGTTTGAATATTATGTTATTCTAAATCATAAGACACATTAAATCTACTTTCTATAAATTACGCTAGAATTTCTTATTGTTAGTATGAGTATCATTGATAGATATTGAGAATTAAGTCTAGAGAATTGTATCCACCTTAAAAAGATGAAAAAAAACCAATTAAAAAATAGTGACATCGACTAAAAGGTCATGTACGATGAAAATACTGAAAAAGTTTGAAAAAGAATGAAAAATCTGAAAAGAATAAAAATGAAAAGAAATAATGAATAAAAGTGACTGCCAATATAAAATAAAAAACTGAAAAAAGAAGAAAAAGGGGATAAGTTCAGAATCAGCAATTGACTATTCAATTAATCTTGAGGGGATGAGCATGACTAACATTATGCAACGATAGTGTTTTAAAAGAAAGAAAGTTGGAATTCACTGAGCACATTGAAAAACTTGATATATGAACTTATGCTCCTAATTAATCGACAAAGAACCTATTTGATTGATTGCTCGTGTGATTCGGCTCTAGGTTTTTAAATTTTCACTTTGCTTCTTTGGATTATAGTCATTCATACTTGATTACACAAAATATTGCTTTCTGAGTGTGGTTTGAACATTGAGAATTGAGGATTTCTTCACGCATGTTTTGCTCAGGACTACCAAAATGCTGGTTAGGGAGTGTGTTGAGTGTCAAATATTGCATATTTCTCTCTATTTATTCATTTATTTTATAAACATGATAGTACTTGATCGATTTAATTATACATGTTTCCATGTGCGAGGTGATTTTAAGAGCTTAAGGTGAAATTGATGCCAAAAGGAAGATTTATGCTCAGAAGATTAATAAATGAAGATTTGGAAATTTAGAATTCATTGATGAAGAATTCACATGTCAAAGATCTAAGAAAACCAAGTGAGGAATGAAGAGAATCAAAGATTTGAAGTGAAAAAATTGAATCCTGAAATTATTCTGAAAACAAACATATATCCTGAAATTATCCTGAAAAGGCATATTCTGAAACTTCAAGTCTATTTTGGGAAATTACGCAGATTGTGTAAATTTGAGCTGGTTTCTAGATTTTTTCAACTTAGTGAAAAAGTTAGAGTTCCACAACTATAAATAGGACTACCTAGGATGTTTCAAAGTATCTTATAAGGTTTGAAAAAGTCTCAAGTAGCATACGCAAGTGTAGAGCATCCGCCGAAGAGTTTTTCTTCTTCCATAGTTTATTTTTCATGCTTTGTTTAAGAGATTTGCTGTCAATCATGTCTATGGTTGGCTAAACCTCTTAGCTAGGGCTAAGAGAAGAAGTTTGCAGCGTGTTTAGATATTTATTTTTCTCTGATTCTTATTCTTATTGAACTTCATTGATTTCTAGTTTGATATTAAAGGAATATTTTCAGTTTTTTATGATTTATTGTGATTCAAATTACAATAGATGTTGTGATAGCTTTGGATATCTTCTTTTCCTTTTTTGAGATAGTGAGATTGGTAAATCTCGTTGTTCACCATCGTCTCCTGGGCATGGTAGGGTGATAGAATCCCTTCTTATCATCCCAATTCTCCTCCATTGAGAATTAGGTGAATGAAAAGTTCAGATTTGATTTAATTCTTTTATCTTCCCATTGGATAGGATAGGGCTCCAATTCTAATTGTGTTCCTCGAATCAAGGAAGGTAGCATCTTAATAACTACAAGTAAATCCTTAGCACCCTAGTTCCCACCTTTAATTGATAGTTTAAACATTATTTACAATTACTCTCTCTTATTCTAGATCTACGTTTAGATTTTTTTCTAGTTCTAGTTCTAGTTTTTTTTTTTTCCAGAATACGTATAAGTTTAGTCCATGTGGCTTCAACCTCATTCTAATGAGTTATTACTACATTGCAACCCTACACTTGGGGTTTTGAACATGTAGGTTCCCTTCTCCACTTACACACCACATCCAAAACATACACTGTAGAAATAAAAAGAGAAATAGAGAGAGAGAGAGAGAAAAAAAAATTGAATCATAGGTGCCCATCATCCTCTTCCTTCTCCACACATGTGGTATTTCCCTTTTTCTCAAGCGATGTCGTGATTCATGTAAGAACTTTCGTACATGGATATCTACATACGGTTTAGATCTAAGGCTAAGGTGAAGGATTCCTTTAAAGCTTATACTAATTTGAGTTGATATGATTTATATTATTTTTTCATACTTTCATATTACTGTGATTTTTCATGCAATTGATTGATTTACCATTATCAATTAGTTATCCTTTTGATAATTATGGTTAAGGTATACTTTTAATTATAGGTGATTTTTATGAATTTATATGGGGTGATGTATACAAGCCTTGCCCTTTGTTAATTTTAAGAGCGACGCATGCTTCCACTCTATATTGAGATGACTTTTACTCATTTTCTCTTATTTTTGTCCATTTAGCCTATTTACTATTCTTCCCTTTTATTGATTTAGCTTATTGCTACTCTTCTAATTTATTAGGTCAGCCTTGTATTACCTCCCTTTATTAGGTCAGCCTTGTGTCTTGAAATTCTAAAACCCTCATGGTTCGACTTATTTCTCTATTGATGCAAGTGATGTATTATATGCATCATATATAGTGGTTAATATATATTACCGTGGATGTAATACATTTTGGATATCGGCTCTCTTGGTCGGGACATAATCCCATGGGTTGGTGAGTGGTGCAAAATTGATGTAAGTAAATCGCCATGCGTGGTGAGTGGTGCACAATCGATGTAAGTAAATCGCCATGCGAGGTGAGTGGTGGACAATCGATGTACATAAATCGTCATGCAGGTTACATCACTTCTCGGGATTGGATGTCGCAAATAGTCAATCCATAAACACATCGTGTCACGTAAATCTCTCAATCATGTTGTTGTGTCACCTTGAGATATTCGTATCAATCCACGTTAACATTGGACACGCCAATGAATCTCCATAATATGGGATGCGGGGCGAGTGGGGTTTTCTATGAACTATATTCCCCATCGTGATGACCGCTATGTATGATGGACCACACACACTATACTAGGCATGTATTCATGTAAATTGGTTGCGCATACTAATATCACTTATAGTTGTGGAGTACATGACATATTAGAACCCTCACATTGTTCTTATGAATCTCTTGAATTATTGTTAATCTTAAAAGATAACATCACTACGAGTAGGGCATTGACCATCTCTAACCATATAGATATTGCAAGTGAATTATAGGTTTATTATGTGGCAAATAATCATTATATGGAAGATTATTTCAAAAAGAAAAGAAGAATAATAACACGAATTGTTTTATTTTTTTCGTTGTAGACTTTCATAATGTAATAAGCTCCCATTGAGAGGGCATTAAAGAATTACTTTTACATTTTTACTCTAATCGAATAATAAATACAATAGATTTTTATTGTTGTAAATGGTTACCTCCGTAAATGTAACTGGATGTAACTTATCTAAAAAAAAGGTGTGATATTGAAGCATCCAATTTTTACATTATTAACACCTAGAATTCTCTAGCACGAGTATGTACTCGGGCTGCGAAAATTTAGTACGTTAGAATTGGTATTAGATCATCAAAATGAGATTTACTGGGCCCGTGGGAATGGACCATCATAAGCTTTATGCGTCAAGGATAGGATCATGAATTAGATACATGTACTTAAGTGAATTCCCAAAGGAACTAAGAAGTTCAGGAATTAGAAACTCATATTCAGGTTCCTAATTCAAAACATTAAGTTAGACGTGCAATTTAGAGACTATGAATCTAGGTACCTTCGGAATAAACTTCTAAACTCCCAAATAAATTTATTGTGGAATAAAATTCATTCTTAAACGTATTTCAAAGCAAGAAAAACAAGTTTCCTAAACCAAAATTGGATATTTTTCAAATTTCCTAAATTTTTTTTTATCATTTTGGTAAAAACTAACACGTTAGGAAACATCCGTTAGTCTCAGTATGTAGACTCATCAGAAAAATTTAAAAATTTTCTGGTATCTCAAATAGGTCTCCAATAACGTCCCTCTAAAATTTCATCTTTATTGGATCTATACAAAATTTTGAAAATATTCAATAGTTTCAAATTTTGAGAAAAAAAATACTGCTGAACAATAATTTATTTATTTATTTTACAGATTACTGGGATGAAAGGCTCACTAAACTATAGAATCTTACTTATAAATTTTTTCTAGAGTCTTGGGAATAAGTCATGGACTTGAGTTTAAAATTTCAAATAATTCAGATATATAGTTTATAAATTAAAATTCTTGGAGTGGTAGGCTGTCATTATAAAACAATTTTGGGAATTCAAAACTATTCATATAAACGATAACACTAAAGCTTAGGTTCAACATGGGATGGACCATTGGGACTTATCCTATAAGAAACCTAGGATACTTTCATGGTGAATGAAAATAAGTACATGATATTTCTCAAGGATATAGTGACTTACGGAATCATATTCAAGCAAGTTATAAGTTGTTAGATCTGAATACCAAATCTCGGGTGTTTAACAATGAACTCAATGCCCTGATCAAGTAGAAATTTGAGACTTACCTGGAATGGATGATACTAAAGAACTCACCACTTTGGCCAGGCAAGAGTTCAATGTATCAGGATTAGCCATAGTATAACTATTTTTCTGTGTTACTTCAAAACACTAAGAATAATAATAATATTATTAATCTTAATAAATTATTCTGGATATGGGAAAAAATAATATGTGAATTGTAATAAAATTTAATACTTAAATAGATAAAATAAATATACGCATATAAATCTCAGGATCGAGAATTTTATTTATAGGGGTAAAATGTAGAGTCCCAATTTCATGTAGCCAGTTATACGCGCAGCTTGATATATATATATATATATATATATATATATATATATATATATATATATATATATATATATATATATATATATATATCTACCTTGTAAGAAATACATTAAAAACTTAAGCATAATGAATCAGTGAGAATGATCGAAGTAATAAAAATTTGGGGATGAAATTTTGTTTAAGGGGGGTAGATTGTAATACCCCAAACTTTTCAATTTCTGAGTATTGAAAGTTCTCAAGTGTTACTATGAAATTTTATTTACTATATACATATGTATGTCACAAATTTAGCCTATCATAACCTTACATCTATTCTCTAACCTGAATTTCACCATTAGGAATAATCTTCATCAATAGATCAAGTCATCTGACCATTAATTTTTAGGACAAGATCATCATATACCCAAGTATTCTCACTTGTTCATAATAACCAACTGTTCAATCAACTATTTGAAATTTCGGTTTATAGTTCTGATACTAAAAAATGAATATGAGAGAAGGTCCTAGAGGGGGGTGAATAGGACTTTTTAAATTTTTTACCTATTTAAAATCCTGATTGCCTAACTTAAATAATCATTTAGTTTAAAGTAAATAAGGTAATACAACTCTAACAGCTTCCAAGCCAGTTAGAGTTTCCAATCACAAAGTCTATTAAAGATATACAGATATAACAACTAACCTAGTGTTGTGAGCTTATCTATGGAATGTGCTTCTTATCAATCAATAGCATTCAATCAATCATGTATGAGAATTTAAAACATTCAAGCATATATAAGCATGATTAAACAAAGACACATGACAATTCCAAACACAATAGTTATAGTGGTTCAGCTACATGCTTGCTTCACTCCCTGCATCTACACTCAATCCTAGATTGCATCGAATTTCATTTTTAATGGTTTGAAAATAGGTTCACCAATAACCTTTACAGTCTTACACTAAGGACACAAATTTATGCTCACCACAAGAGTAAAGGTCCTATACTAAGAACCCACGTTAGGCCCACTACCCAAGGTCACACACTAGGCACTTCCGTCTAAGCCCACTGGTCAAGGTCCCATACAAGGCACCTACATTTAGGCCTACCGGCCAAGGTCCCACACAAGGCATCTATGTTTAGGCCCACCAGTCAAGGTCCCACATAAGGCACATACGTTTAGGCTCACCGGCCAAGGTCCCACATAAGGCATCTACGTTTAGGC
This sequence comes from Magnolia kwangsiensis, assembly GCA_037074715.1. Classification (NCBI taxonomy): domain Eukaryota; kingdom Viridiplantae; phylum Streptophyta; class Magnoliopsida; order Magnoliales; family Magnoliaceae; genus Magnolia; species Magnolia kwangsiensis. The sequence continues at coordinate 119,978,252 of CM073571.1, read as the reverse complement.
CCACCGGCCAAGGTCCCACATTAGGAACCTAATGGATTTTGTTAATAGTAAACTCTTAGTCTTAATCCTACATGAGGAAAGAGACTAAACTATGAACTCTTAACAATGATACTTACGTGTCGGATTGAGTTCTCTTTTCTAGCTTGTCATCGGTTGCTTGATCTTCGCACTCTCGTGCTTGAATCAGCTTTCCAGTACTCCCCCGATCGTTTAGCTTGGATTTTCATATTGGTTCAGCTTCACGGTTAAGAACCTTGCATAAGATATACCTATAAAGGTGACCAAGGTAATGAGAATTAGTTGAATCTACTATATAGGGTAATGAGTGGATTTTCTAAGGGATTCAACCTATGGATGCTCTAGAGTATCAAAAAGACAAAGAGTTTTCCTATTGGTTTGGTCTTTGTACTCTAGAGAAGGCACAAGTTCATGTTCTTCATTAATAGGAGCTTTGAATGCTCATACAAGTGAGAGATCACAATGAGGAGCACGAAACTCATATGGATAGAATCTAGATAGGGTAAGATAAGCTAAGGATACACTAGAGACTATATGATGCCCATTTCCACTAATTTTAAAAGTTTCTACAAGTCGCTTTTATAGATAAAAGGTTCCAACGGATTGAAAATACCTAGTTTACGGTGCTACCAAAGCCAACTTTGATATCACAAAACTTCCTTTAGTGGTACCGAAATATCATTCGGTAGTATCAAATTAATTTCTCAAGTTTCTTAGTGAAAAAGGTCCCTTTTAGTGGCACTAAAATTTGTTCATCGGTGGCAGTCGGTGTCACTGAAAGATCCAATCGGTGACACCAAATTATCTTTGCAATGTTGATGGACTGTTTTGAGTCCCTTCGGTAACACCCACGGTATATTCGATGATACCGAAGGATCTATTCGGTGGCACCTTCTTTCTACCAAAAGTGGACACATTTTCCTTTTTGTCCATCATTCATCAACTTGGGACTTTCTAAAGCCAAGACTAAAGGATAGAAAATGTAAAGTCGGAATTGGCTGTGAATGGATGACCTAAGTAGGTTTTCTTATTTGGGTTGGGATCATTTATTTGCATAATCAAAATTGTACAAGCGGTTCTTTGTCTTCAATGTGGCTTTGATGCTTCTAATCCAGTTGCGTCTTCAGTCTTCATTTGTCAAAAACTCATCCGACTACTAGACACAACTAGTCACGTGATTGACAAACAAGTGTGCAAAGGTGGGTGCACTTTCAATCTCTCCCTTTGTCAATTACATGATGAAAACAACCTATCCTATGACTATATCATGCTCCATACCAATGACATACCAAAACAACAAAAGATTACATATTAAAAGTGAAATTTACAACTCAAGACTTGACATGTAATACAAAATAATGCTGCAACCCCCCACTAGTGTCTACCAAGAATAATTTGCAACAAGGGAAAAAACAATATCTATATAAAACAAACTTTGTTTTGGTGGGTCGGTTTCGCCTCCCCCTTTTTGTTAGTTATTGGCAAAAGATTTACCAAGAAATAATCCAATAACATAGAGATGAGAATCTAGAGGGTAAGAGAATAGAACACATATATAATGATATAAACATAAAGACCATCATCCAAATAATGAAATATATCATCATACACAGTCAAATCACATGTTAGACAGAAATGATAACCATAAAAGAAATATCTACATGAGCAGAATGGATATCACCATGAATTCACCAAAATTACTACCCCAAGTTTGGGTAGAATGAATTAGCATCCAAAAAATTTAAAAGTTAAGCTCCTAAGGTCATGGCACAACTAATCAAAAATAATATCCATATTTAAAAACACAGCAACAGAACTTCATCTAGAAGATCCACCCTCATACGGAGGGATATAACAACGGCAAGTCAGAAGCAATTTAGTGATGTACTCCCCAGTATGTTGAAGAGCGTCAAGACGTAGTTCAATCCCAAAGAGTCGATTTTTGCATTGCTGGAGGCAAGCTTCTATATTTGACTGCCCTTCAAGAAGTTCACACAATAGATCATTTTAGCGAAGGAGACGTCTAGTGTTAACAGACAATAGACTTGGTGCAGGCACTGAGTTGTGACAAGAGTCCCGGCCAGTGGTCATGGGAGTGTCTGGAACTTCTTCGCCGCTCCTACATTCCTGATTGTCCTCAAATATAGTTGCAAACACATTTAGTTGAATTAGAGTTTCCTCAGTAAAGCATGCGGCAGGATTACCGTATCGTGCAAAGATAACACTTGGGAAGGGAAGGCTAGTACAATGAATGCCTTTGACAAGTAGGATCAATTGTTTCAGGATAAGGGTTGGTAGGCATACTTCAATCCCCTGAAATATTTCATACGAGATATTTAGAATAAATGGAGAGATCATATCTCCAGAAACTTCACATGGGTATGCATTTGTACTCAGAATGTTATGCAATACATTGGTGGTTGAGTCCAATGCGAAGATGGGAGGAAGTTTTGTTTGTTCCAAGGGATTGTGGCACCATTACACAATGCTCGAATTAAATCACCCCAAACTCCGAGATGATTGAGAGGATGATCAGTTGGGGGAATTTGTGTTACTCTGAGGTGCAATAGTTGACTCAACACCAAAGGAGTGATATCCTTGGTTTGATTCATGAAGTTGATGTTGATGGATGGAGGGTCATCATGAGTGTTATGACGAGAGTTTGGAAATTGATGAATGAGGTCATGTTAAACCACTCCTCCAAAGTATAGTAGGTTATCACAATCAATTGATCCTAAGTAAAGATCAATACCATATGGTTTGATGAGAAGGGATTCGATTAATCTATCAAAGATTGTTTTGTTTGACATAGCCATTTCAGTAGGGTTGAAATAAGGAGAATGACAAATGTTAATGCGTCTAGAGGAGTGTTCTCCTTTTGCAGCAGCCTTGCCCTTGTATTTAACCATTGTTATGTTGTAATCATATATTAAAATCATTAATGGAAGGATTAACAAATATCAACAGTATGCACATGAAGTTCCATATTTTTCACATATACTAAAAAAAAGTAGATGAAATATTTCAGTCATAGTGCATATGCAACTTCAAATAACTTATCTCCAAAATAAGGTACTAACTATGAATTTATCAATATAACAAAGAGCTGGAGAGTTTTAATTTCCTTGGAAAATCAGTTATCAAGGAAATGAATGATTGATGCATTAATATACCAAAATAAGTTTACAGTCAAAAAAATGAAAAAATAAAAATACACACAACACAAATAATCCTGATACATAGTTAATCTTAAGAAAATCCATCAGCAGCATCTTCTTGGGGTCATGATAGATGTGTTGCAATCTGTTCCATTGACTGTTGGAGTGAGCAGAGCTTTTCTTCCATTGTCTTAATCATCTCACCAAGTTTTGATTGCTTTAAAATTTGCACAAGAGCATTCCTCAGAGAAGTAGAAACTGTAAGAGCTAAGGTTGGTGATTGGGTATCTAGCCCTTCTTTAACCATTTCATCTTCCTTCCCCGGAAGCTCTTCTTCTACCAATGTTGGATTATCAATTTCATTCACAAAAGAGAGATTCATTTTTCTGATGCTATTCATATTGATTTATAGGGCTGATATAGATTCACCTTCGGCTACCCTGAATCCATATTGATGGTTTAGGTCACATAGCAAATGATCATAAGGTATTGCTGTGAAGTTAGACTCTAATCTTGAGGTTATTTCATCGTATATTAAGGTAGGCAGGTATAATGGTTCCCCTTTACCAATGTGATATAGGGTCTCCACCATGAATGGTGTAAGCTCAGTATGATTTCCATATCCAAGGTAGATGTTGGAGATGCAAATCAGATGTTGTATATGATAATCATGGGACATATTTGTGGCTCGTAGTGCGTTCCTGTGATGCTAGGTGTTTTGACAAGAAAACAAATGCATTTGATTTAGGAAATTATTCAATGATAACAAAGAAAGAATGAGAGAACAATAATCACAAGATATCTTATTCTGAATTCATTTACATCCTCAGATTCCCTTAATTCTAAAAATAGAGTACAATTAATGTAATGCAATGAATGAATGAAATAGAAGATAGTCCGATGGTAATTTTGACAGCATTTCTACACTTTTGATGTTCATTGCCAAGGTAAAAAAGGTTATGTGGGCTTGAAAACCTTGATCTAGTCGTTTCGATCAGTTTTGATCATCCTTCCGTTCATTCTTCTTTGATCTGACCGTTGAGATCAATTCTGATCATCCTTCCATTCATTCTTCCTTAATCTGACTATTGAGATCAATTATGATCATCCTTCCGTTAATTCTTCCTTGATCTGATTGTTGAGATTAGTTCTGATCATCCTTGCATTCATTCTTCCTTGAAACCCTTGACATGTAGAGCGGCGATCATCTCTTGAAATGTAGAGCCGCGATCATCCCTTGAAATGTGGAGCAATGGTCCCTTCCTTTAGGACAAACCTCCAACTAAAGTAGCGCGCACTACCTGGAGTTAGGACAAGCATCCATGGAAAGTGGCGCATAATACCAGTTTTAAGACAAAGCACCATAAGAAGTGGCACACATCACCCAACTTCAGGACAACTCCCATTTGAAGTGGCGCACCAAGCCTGGAGTTAAGACAAGTGCCCACTCAAAGTGGCGCACAATGCTTCTCCCTTATAAAGTGGTGCACAAACCAATGTATATGGACAAAATCCCTAAGGGAGTGGTGTACAATGGAGGTATTTAGATATGGAAGAGAATGATGTAGCGCACAATGGAGGGGATTAAGACAAAAGCCCAAGGCTTTCCTTGATAAGTGGCATTGGAAGCCTAACTTTAGGATAAGCGCACAATGCTTCCCTTAAAAGGTACCGCACAAAGTCATGTATGTGGATAAAATCCCTAAGGAAGTGGTGCACAAAGCCATGTATATGGACAAAATCCCTAAGGAAGTGGAGCACAAGGGTGGTTTTAGGAGACGAAGGAGAGAGAGAGAGAGAGAGAGAGAGAGAGAGAGAGAGAGAGAGATGGCATTGGGAAAAGTTCCTTTGGACGTGGTTGTGCGCAAATCCCTTTGAAGAGTGTTGTGCGGAAATTCTCAAGAAATGGTGTGTCAATATGCATTGTGCACTGGGACAACTCCCTTTGAAAGTGGCGTCATGTGCCACATGCATTGTGCGCAAATCCCTTCGGACATAGAGTTGTGCGCAACATCCCTTTGGATGTGGGTTGTGCATAAGAGCTTTAAATATGGTGTGTGAAACTTCATTTAGAAGTGTGTTGTGCGGACAAGCTCCTTGGAAGTGGGTGTGCGCAACGTGGGTTGTGCGCCGCACACCCTCTCTAACGCACAACACCTCTCCACTTTCTTCTCTTCACTTCTCTCCCTTATGTCTCTCCCTCTCTTGTCTCCTTCTTCTCCTGTCCAAATGAGGAATGGAAGGGAGTGTTTATAGGCATCTCTCCCTTACATAGTGGTGATCACCACCACTTCTTTCCTCATACAACTTCCATCTCTTTCCTTACATAGTGGTGTTCACCAACCTCTCCTTTAAATGGTGGTGTACATCCCTTCTCCATTAAAATGACACCCGTGCACCCTTTTTTTTACGAAAATACCCTCTTCACCTCTTTTACCAAAATACCCTAACTCATTAATTTTTACCAAAATACCTCATCTCACTAATTTTTACCAAAATACCCCAACTCACTGATTTTTACCAAAATACCTCAACTCACTGATTTTTACCAAAATACCCCAATAACTAATTTTTACTAAAATACCTCAACTCACTGATTTTTACCAAAATACCTCAACTCACTGATTTTTACTAAAATACCCCCGGTGCTAATTTTTACCAAAATACCCCCGGATGCTGATTTTTACTAAAATACGGAGTGAATGACCCTGGGAAAGATCTGCACGATGGATTTCTCTGACCAATGGAATGGAATCTTCTTGTACCTCAACACCATGGTACATTGTTCCCATTGCAAAAAAATAAAAATGGTCCAAACGACCCTGTTTGCTTTAGTGGGTAAGTTTAATTCAGAGGGTTGTTTGGAGCTTAATGATTTCCTATAAGAGTTGAAATGCGATATGGGGTGATTTTAACTATTTGATCATTGCAATCAGATTTGAAACCCTTAGATAATGTGCAATGAGAGAAGAATGATCGGACTGGGGTTTCGTTAACTGGTCCTCCAAACGACAAAACTTACAGCCATCCTTGTCTTGAAAGAATTTCCTGAACTTTAACTTTTTCAAGACATTTCACATCTACTCTTCTTTCACATACAATCCTTCTCTTCAAAAATCTAGCAACAATGAGACTGGTAAAGTCAGGGTTTGAAGAGGATGAGGGTCTAGATGATTGGTTAGAAGATCATCCACACTATTAAACACAGAGTTTTTGCTTAGTTCTAGTTGAGTCTTCTCTTTATGCTTCTTCTCGGATTTATTTTCTCTAGGCAGTGATAACTCCATTTAGGGAAATGAAGTGGAATGATAAAGACCTATCAAGAGGAGACAAACATAGGGAAAACGATCCTAGTTTTTGAGATGAAGAGAGAAAGCACTAGGAGATACCTTGGATTTTGCTGATTTTGGTTGCACAACCCTTCAATCAAACCAGGGAAGAAGCAAGAGAAGTGACATTCTAAACAAACTGACCAATGAGGTATTTAAGTAGTTTGATGTGGCTTGATTTAAGTAGTTTAACGTGGCTCGATTTAAGTAGTTCAGAAGTTGTTGTAATAGATTTTCCTAATAAGCACATGTGTTCATAATATGATTTAATCATGAAATTACCAAATTTTTAGAGGCAAGGAATCCTCAGATTTAACAATTAGATCAATTATCAAGCTTAATCCTTTAGTTTTACTCTAATGATTATATGGGAGGCATGATCCTCAAATATATGATTTAACTCAAGTGGACCACTGGGGTCACTTTTCTATATTCTTGAGAGGATGATGTGATGTGAGCCAATAGATTGCACATTTAGCTCTCATCCTTCATATTTATATATTTTTCTTCTATTTTGTTTTTCAGGTTGGGAATGACTATAGTTGTAGATGTCATAAGTATTTTTAATGACTTTTAGTCATCTTCACTATTGGATTCACTACTTTAAGAATTAGGTTCATCTAGGCCATCTCATTCTGCTACCATAGCTTTTCCTTTTGATTTCTTGGATGGACACTCAGTGGATATATGTCCATACTTTTGGCAATTATAGCATTGGAGATCTTCGGACTTCCTATAAATTTTACTTATTTGGCATTTGTGGTCCAGTTGAACTCCGTTGTTATTGTATGGTCTCCCACGGTTATTGTTGAAGAATTTTTTGAACTGTTGAGCCAATAGGGCTACCTCCTTGTCAACATCTTCATCTTTATTTTCTTCTTCCTCTCTTATATCTATATCTTTAGAAATTTTTAGGGCATTATTCTTGGTTTTTGTAGAAGGTTTGAAGTGTAATTTAAAGGTTTTTAGGGAACCTACTAGTTCGTATACTTTCATCTCTTCTATATTTCCACATTCTTCAATTGTAGTGACCTTGGAGTTAAAACGTTCAAGTAGGGATCTCAGAATTTTCCTACATATTCTGGGTACTGGAATTCTTTCTCCAAGTCCACCCATGGAGTTGCATATAGCATTTAATTTTGTGAAAAACTCTATGAACATCTCATCTTCTTCCATCTTTATCTATTTGAATTGAAATGTAAGGAATTGAAGCCTTGACATTTTTACTGTGTTGGTTCCTTCATGGGTAGTTTCTAATAACTCTCATACTACCTTAGACTTTACACACATACTTATCTGATGAAATACTTCTTGTGAAACTCTGCAGCAGATTGCATTCATGGATTTGGCTTCACACATCCTCAACTCCTTATCATATTGGGTCCATTTGGCCTTTGGTTTTAGTTTAGTGATTGTTGTGCCATCCTCGAGAACAATTTATTTTGTTGGTGTAGTATATTTATTTTCAACAATCTCCCAAACATCATCATCTAAGGCTTGGATAAAATATATCATTTTAGCCTTCCAGTATGTGTAGTTTGTTCCATTAAAGATGGGTGGTCGTGAGACAGATGGTCCCTCTCTTTTGTCCATAGATCTTTCTTTAGTCAAGATCTTCATCTATGTTGTTATACCTTTTTCAGAGGAATGTCGCTCTGATACCAATTGAAATTTCAGTTTATATAACTGATACTGAAGAATGAATATGAGAGAAGGTCCTAAAGGGGGTAAATAGGACTTTTCAAATATCTTTGCCTATTTAAAATCCTGATTGCCTAAATTAAATAATCATTCAGTTAGAGGTTCTAATCACAAATGCTATTAAAGATATATAGATAAAACAACTAGCCTAGTGTTGTGAGCTTGTTTGTGGAATGTGCTTCCTATCAATCAATAGTATTCATTCAATCATATATCAGAATTTAAAACATTCAAGCATATATAAGCATGATTAAACAGATACACAAATGATAATTCCAAACACAAGCATGTATAGTGGTTCAGCCACGTACCTACTCCACTCTTGACATCCACACTTAATCCCAGAGTGCAATGGATTTCACTATTAATCATTTAAAACAGGTTCACCAATAACCTTTACATTCTTACACTAAGGACACAAATTTATGCTCTCCACAAGAGCAAAGGTCTTATACTAAGAACCCACGTTTAGGCCCACCTGCCAAGGTCCCACACTAGGCACCTCTGTTTAGGCCCACTGGCCAAGGTCCCACACAAGGCACCTACGTTTAGGCCCACCGGCCAAGGTCCCACACAAGGCATCTACATTCAGGCCTACCGGCCAAGGTCCCACACAAGGCACTTATGTTTAGGCCCATGGGCCAAGATCCCACACTAGGAACCTAATTGAGTTTGTTAATAGCAAACTTTTAGTCTCAATCCTACACAAGGAAAGAGACTAAACTGTGAACTCTTAACAATGAGACTTACTTGTTAGATTGAGTTTTCTTTTGTTGCTTGTCTTGGGTTAGTTGATCTTTGCGCTCTCATTCTTGAATCAACTTTTCGATGTTCCCCTGATCGTGTATCTTGGATTTTCCTATTAGTTTAGCTTCACGATCAAGAGCCTTGCATAAGATGTACCTTTAAAGGTGACCAAGGTAATAGTAGTTGATTGAATCTCATATCTAGGGTAATGAGTGGATTTCCTAAGGGATTCAACCTATGAATTCTCTAGAGTATCAAAAAGACAAAGGCTTTTCCAATTGGTTTGGTCTTTGTACTCTAGAGAAGGCAGGAGTTCATGTTCTTCATTAATAGGAGCTTTGAATGCTCATAGAAGTGAAAGATCATAAATAAGAGCATGAAACTCATATGGATAGAGTTTAGATAGGGTACGATAAGCTTAGGATACACTAGAGACTCTATGATGCCCATTTCCACTAATTTTGAAAGTTTCTACAAGCCGCTTTTATAGATAAAAGGTTCCAAAGGATTGAAAATGACTAGTTTACGATGCTACCGAAGCCAACTTCAGTATCACCGAACTTCCTTTGATAGTACAGAAATATCATTCGGTAGTACTGAATTAATTCCTCAAGTTGTTGAATGAAAAAATTCCCTTTCGGTAGCACCAAAATTTGATTGTCGGTAGCAGTTGGTGTCATCGAAATATCTAGTCGGTGACACCGAATTATCTTTGTAATGTTACTAGACTGTTTTGAGTCTCTTTGATAACACCGAAGGTATTTTTGATGATACAAAATGTGATATTCGTGGCACCTTCTTTCTACCAAATGTGGATAGATTTTCCTATTTGTCTATCATTTATCAACTTAGGACTTGTTAAAGCCAAGACTAAAGGATAGAAAATGTGAACTCGGAATTCGCTTTAAATGGTTGACCTAAGTAGGTTTTCCTATTTGGATTGGGATCATCTATTTGTAAGATCAAGATCATAGAAGCGGTTCTTTGTCTTCAATGTGGCTTTGATACTTTTGATCCAGTTGCATCGCCGGTCTTCATTTGCTAAGAACTCATCCGATTACTAGACACAACTAGTCATGCGATCGACAATCAAGTGTGCAAAGGTGGGTGCACTTTCACTATTCACCACTAGGTAAAGATATCTAACCATCCACTTTACATTTGGACTACCCGATCATGGTAAACTAAATACCCGATATCTACATCTACTCATACATGTATCGAATTGAGTTGTTGATCCGTTCAACTTGTTCACCACCTATGTATATGCTTAACCCACCATCTGGACTATAATTTGAGGAACTTACATATGTGAACAAGTCACTGGAATCTAATGGTATATATGTTCTACCTCTTGATCACTCTAAAAATCTACTTCTGTTCATCCGTTTACAAAACCAACCGTATAACCACTTAAATACATGATCAGAGTACTAACAATCAATTTTTTTTAACATGTCATCTGACTATCCATCATATTTGGATCCACCAAGCGAGACACCTAAATATCAGAATAAACTGCTCAGTTCAAAGATCGTAAGGTGTCACACCCCAAACTTAGAAAATGGGCTCACAAAATTCTCAATCGCAGAATCTGGAGCCGACAGCCTCCATAGAACCCCATTCTCGATTCCCAGCACCCATTCGCTAGTTTTCGATCCTGGGATGCTACAAGGAGGATTTTCAACATCGGTTTAATTCATGATAAGCATAACCAAAGGCATAACCCACAAATAATAACCAAAAACTCCATTACGTTTCCACTATGATAAAAAACTTTACAAGTACAATGAGCATAAAGGGAAATATAATGATGATAGACCAAAAGCTCTAAAATAATCTGCCATGTTCTCAAGCTTCAGCGCTGCTGCGATCCAACGTCACCTACACGCAACAGTCGTGCATAAGCTTATAGAAAGCTTAGAGGGTGGTGAAAGTGTGTGCACAATTGGTAATGCAGTTATGTAGTATCAGAGTAATGTGGAACATGCTGATGAAAGCTAAGAATACCATTAGCCATACCAAGGCCATGCGGTGCAAAGCATGAATGATGTCGGACATACTAAGGCCATGCGATATGAAATGCAACTCATGCATACAATCCTCATCTAAGTCCACATATCAATACAGCTCAACTCTGGAATATCAACGAGGTTTAGTACACTCTAAACCAGATCGCCGCCCCATCACGCGCAATAAGGTAAGTGGAAGAGACCTCACTATCCGTCTGCCAATATCGGGCTGGACTCGTCGATAGCGAACTCCTTCCTTGAGCTGGTCAAACTTAGCCTAACTTTGTCCCCTACTCTTGGGCGAGTAAGGCCACACCCCCTTCCAACCGACCACGATACAGTGGAAAATGCGACCGTCAGGTAATCGACACTTGGCGCTCCTATACCCACTCAGTCTAGACGTTGGAGAAACCTCTTGGTACCATAAGGGTTTAAGGACTTTCACCCAGGGATATCTATAGTAGCCCATGTAGAATAAGATTTTCAGTATCCAATCCTGCCAACCACGATACGCCTGTGGAGGTCGCGACCCCGATGTCGCAAGGGCGTACAATAACCACATCACACAATGTGAAATACATGAATCACACTATCCTGACATGCGATAATTCAGCACGTATCATGCACTCATGTGGGGCTACACCACCTAACCGGGAGCTCCAAAACAATCTGCCCGAAGGCATATGCTATGATCAGTCACTTCACATATTAAGCATATATATGAAGCGTATGATCATGAATCATGGAACTATATTAAACATGTTATACAGTGATAGATGCTGTTCATAACGAAGATGGGCCTAGACGGCCTAACAATGAGCCATAGGGAGAATCGTAATGCGAATATTTAACCAACATTATACTTGCAATGTGGTCGTCAAACCATCATTGCTCCCAAGCCATAGCCCATCGTGAAACATCCTTACACAAACCATGGAGGAATCACACATTGTAATGGACCCTAAGGGCATCCCATAGGGCCTCGACCCATAGGCCTCCGATACATTAAATGGGCTGTCTCATATAGGCCTTACATATATCAAGAAGGTCGCATCAATGGGCCATATATACATCGCAATGGGCCATACCATGGCCATAACCCCATGTGCCTTAAAGTACATCATAATGGGCCTAATCCCATGGGCTTTAGAATACATCAAAATGGGTCTAATCCCATGGGCCTTAGAATACATCAAATGGGCCTCGACCTATGGGCCTTACATATATATCAAAGTGGGCCTCAACCATGGGCCACAAATACATCGAATGGCCTCATAACATGGGCCTTACATCCACATCGAAGTGGGCCCCAATGGACTGCCACAGATACATTTAAGATGGGCCTCATAACATACTAAGGTGGGGTCCACTTGGACTATGGATCTGGCTCGTTCTTTATGCCCATGCCATAAAATGGGCTTTCCAAAGGGATGAATGGATTGGATGCAACCCATACATCATGGTAGGGGCCCACATGAAGGCCCACTATCATGTATATTATATATAATATAATATATAAACTATATATAGTATATATATACACAATATTACATATAATATAATATTATATATATATATATATACAATATTACATATAATATAATATTATATATATATATATATATATATATATATATATATACATACAAACACATACACCATCCCACACGTGGGGGGTAGGTCCCACCATCAGATCACACATGCCTCAAAGTGGGACCCACAACTCTCTAGACGTTTAAGAGATTGAGAGAGAGATTTTGAGAGAGATATATATAGAGAGAGAGGTAGAGAGAGATATAGAGAGAGAGAGGGCACGTGGCCCCTTTTCACTTTTTTTCTTTCCTTTTCTTTTCTTTTCTTTTTCTTTTTCTTTTCTTTCCTGACACAACAGAGGTGGGTCCTACGTAGGGCCCACCATACATAGGTATATGGGAAAGGGGCAGCGAGCTTGTGCTGACGCTCAGCTCCTACGAGGTCGAGCTGTGTGGGCCCCACCGTTGAGGTTTGCCATACATCTGACCCACCATCAGATACACCATTCCAGCGTGGGCCTAGGTCTCAAAAAAATCAAGTTAGACCGTGACTTGTGTGGGCCGCTCCAGATACAACGATTGAGAAGGCTTCCCTCCATTAAAACATTAAAATCATTTATTAGACCCACCGAGATGGGGTCCACAAATCCAGCCCACCCATTGTGGGTGTCCCACTTGAATGAACAGTCAGACCAAGCTTCAGCCGCACCCAAGACATAGGTGGGTCCCACGTGTAGGCCACCCTCCGGGGGGGGGGGGGGGGGGGGGGGGGGCGTAGCACGACCTCAGTGCTGAAATGAAATATCTCTACTCATTCTGCCAGTTGAGCTGTGGCTCTAGCGTGCAAGGAGGGCCCCACACGAGGGGGTGGGTCCCACCGTCCAATGACGGTGGACACCACACATGATGGTGTGGCCCACAGAAATGGATGGACGATGTGGATGGGTCCCATGGACCCCATGCCAGGCCACACCCACTGTCAGTGCACACGCCATGTTCGCTACACCCACTGTCAGTCACACTTCACGGTTAGCTACTCCCCCTGATGCGTCCGGTGTGGATGAACACTCCATCAAGGTGGGTCCCACACGGCCCACTTGTTTTGGATCTGGCTAATATTTGTGTTTCCCTTTCATCCGGGTGGCCCACTATTTGGATGGCCCATACCAAAAACAACAACAAAAAATTAAGGTGGCCCACCATTGGTATGGATGAGATACATACATCAAGTGGGCCACAAGGAATCATACATAAAGGAAAATGGAGAGAGAGAGAGAGAGAGAGAGAGAGAGAGAGAGAGAGAAGGATCGGTGAGGATGGAGAGGCCCCGCCACTATGGGCCCCTCTTGCATACAAATATACATCAAGGTGGGTCCCACATATATGGACCCTTAATCAAACAAAATGAATGAAAAATAAAGATCTAAGATCACCCACCGGCTTCTTCTTGCACCATAGGCTTCCTTAGCTCCTTAGCTTTGATTTCAACGGAGGAGATGAGGTTTGGATGGTTGAGATGGGAGATCTTGGGATAGAAAGGTGGGCCACACTTGGAGCTTGGAAGAGAGGGAGGGGCTTGGACATGTGAGGCTTCTCTTGCTTGGGAGAGTGCTTTGAAAATGAGAGAGAGAGAGAGAGACTTATAAAGGGAGAGAGAGAGAGAGTGATGGGTGATGGAGTGATAGATGTGGTGAGTGATGGGTGTGTAAGAGATTTTTGACTTTTGTGGTAAATGTTGTAAGAAAAGTATGGCTTGTGTAAGAACTTTTTGACTTTTGAGGCTTGTTTAAGAAAGGGTAAAAGGTGATGTGTACTGGACTTGATAAGATTTGATTGATTGATGGATTGATGGATTGATTTGACAAGTCGTAAAGATTCTCTTGGATTTTGTAACGCGTGGTAATTTCCTCACACCGAACATTGGCCCACATCTCTAGACCAGGGTATCACCTCGGTATGCGAGTCACGACATCGAAACCGCGGTGATGGTACGGTCGTTGTGGTAAAGGTCTTAGGTTGAGTCGACTCGAGTCGACAGCGTGTGAATCAGGGTCGAGCGCAAATACCGGTTAAGGGTTGAAGGTTGCCGAAATTCAACCTAGAAGACCGTGAAAGTCTATGGAATGGTACGGTCTAGGATATGGACCTTACGGCTCTCCCCTCCTCATAAAAATTTCATCATCAAAATTTACACAATCATCGCAACTAGGCATAACTCATGAGGAAAAAGAGACATAACATCATCATATAGAATCAGAGATAGCATACAAAATATAATACACAATCAATCATCAAAGAGATGGGGATAGCGCTCTTGAATCTCAACCTCGCGCTCCCAAGAAGCCTCCTCTACAGAATGGTAACCCTACTGAACCTTCATCAAAGGAATAACCTTGGTCCGGAGGACCTGCTCTTTTCGATCAAGGATACGAACTGGCTGCTCGATGTAAGAAGCGTCCTCACGAACCTCCAGCGGCTACCAATTAATAAGGGGAACTATGTCTGACCCACACTTCCTCAACATAGAGACATGAAAAATGTTGTGGACGCTAGACAACTAAGGTGGCAAGGCAAGTCGATAGGCCATGGCGCCAACGCACCCAGTGATCTCAAAAGGTCCTATAAATCTTGGGGCAAGCTTGCCCTTCTCTCCAAATCAAACTACGCCCTTCATGGGCGAGACCTTGAGATACACATGGTCCCTTACATCAAACTCCAAGGGACGACACTGACGATCAGTAAAACTCTTCTCTCGGCTCTGAGCTATGCACATTCTCTCCCTGATGATATCAATAGCCTCTGACGTGTCCTGCACGAGCTCGAAACATAGGAGACGGCGCTCTCCAACCTCGGTCCAACAACTCGGTGATCTACATGGTCTGTTATATAGTGCCTCAAAAGGAGCCATGTCGATGGTCGCCTGATAGCTGTTGTTGTATGCGAACTTAGCCAATCGCAGATGATCATCCCACCTACCCCCGAAATCAATCATGCACGCTCGAATCATATCATCAAGGATCTGGTTGAGCCTCTCGGTCTGGCCATTGGTCTGCAGATGGTTCGCGGTGCTGAGCTGCAAATCAGTCCCCATCGCTCTCTAGAAGCTCCCCCAAAACTGAGACATGAACCTCTAATCTTGGTCAGAAACGATCGACACCAGAACGCCATGCAGTCTCACAATCTCCTCGATAAATAACATCGCAAGCCAGTCCATAGACCAAGTCACGCACATCGCAAGGAAATGTGCCGACTTCGTCAGACGATCCACAACAACCCAAATGGTGTCATGACCGCGCTGAGTCCTCGGCAAGCTCATAATGAAATCTGTCGACACGTGCTCCCACTTCCACATCGGGACGCTCAATGGCTGCAATAGACTAGGGGATCTCTGATGATCAGCCTTGACACGCTGGCATGTGTCACACTCGGCCACAAAACTAGCAATCTGACGCTTCATCCCTGCTTAAAAATACTGTCGCCTTATATCATGGTACATCTTCGTCGAGCCAGGGTGGATAAAAAATCACGATCGATGTGCCTCGGTCATAAGATCTCTACGTAACTCAGGAATATCTAGGACACATAATCGGCCTCTGAACGAAGTCCACCATCTGTACCAATCTGCCAATATGCCGGACTCTCTGTAACACCTCAGATTTTGGCCAATCTGGGATTTAACGTCCTTAGGCAGTGGGTCAACTAAAACACCTGGAAAATAGCTCAGAACCCAATTCCATAGCCAAAGAAACCACTTAGGATTAATTCTTATGGAAATTAAGCGTAAGTTAGCTAGTGCAACGCTAGAGTAGCTGGGAAATAGTCCCTGATCACTTTAAATACGTTCTACAAGACCCAAATCGAGTAGAACCAATGACTCTATAATACTCTATAACCTCGGATCAAACTCTAAGCAGGTTTGTTCTCTGGACCACTTTGAAACTTTGTATTGGATCTAGACCGGGTGTTGAAATTTTGATACCTGCTATCTTAGACCGTTAGAACCACCTAGCTGGACTTGACAATCATTTCAAAAATCAAGTCCAACCGATAATCACAGGCTATTTCATTGAGCCCGGACTGAAGAGAGTGCGAATAGGGACAGATTTGAAATTTGAAATTCAAATCTGGCACACGACTTGACGTGTCAGTATTAAGCGTTCTGATCGTCAGAATTCAGTCAAATTACACCCTCGGATCAGGAAAAATTTCTATTTCATATCATGAGACTTGCAGCCCTGATCTACGTGCGGTGACCGCTGAACTGAAACATGACCGCCACGTGCGATCTGCGAACCTTGCCGGACTGAAAACTTGATGCGTGCTAGATCCTATACGCATGAGCTTAAGTCTGAACGCGTTCGGCCAGGGGACCACCAGAAATCATCTTTTGGACCGAAACGGCCCCGATTTGGTTATGCACTAAGTGAACTTTGTTCCTGAGCCTATTTTGGGCATTTTTGGGCTTATAAAAGGGGTTCAAATCCTCACTCCTCTCTCCCATCCAAATTTGAGAGAAACCCTAGATTGGGAGAGAGAAAAGGTGAGAGTTTGTGAGAGAGATTGGAGGAGAATTTTCCCGCCTTTGCACCACCTGTTGCAAGTGCCTAAGCAACACACTTCCATCACTCAGCCGGCAATTCCTCCGCATTTTCAGGTAAGAAATAACCCTAGAAGTTGCTGATTTGAGGTTTACTAGGATTCATAGCATGTTAGCTGACGTAACTCGTAAATTAGGTTCTCTTATCGCCGTAGACGAAGCGTATACGCTCCGTTCGAATTCACGCATCCATAAGAGACAAGGTGAGGATTTTAGACGCTTTGATTGACGGTTTTTAACGCTTTTAATGTCGTTTAATAGTAGATTATCGACGGCATCGCCGTTTGACATGTACAACATGCTATCCGTTTCCTGTTTCGTAAACCAACGAAGAATATGAGATTTAGGGCATTTTAGTCATTTGTAGGAAGTACTGATTTCATTCATATTTTGCTGATGTGATTGACATGGTTTGTTGTTGCATTAAAAAGTTAGGAATACGTGCATAATTAGTTTGGCGAAGAGATTCGCCTAATTGGGCACTTCGGGTCGACATACTATATGTAGACTTAAGTGTGTAGTGTATGTGTTTGTATAAATGCTTGTATTAGTATGCAATCAATTAAATGATGTTATGAATTAGTTTGAGATTGATTTCTCAATTAATATGCTGACATAAATGATTTCCTACATGTTGACTATATGCATCATTCCATTATATGCATAAAATGTATGTGCTTCAAGATTTGCTTAAGTTGTATGTTATAACATGTGTTAACATACTCACATGGTTCTATTTCAATTCCAATACTCTCATATGATTTGCTGATGTGATTCC
Organism: Magnolia kwangsiensis; assembly: GCA_037074715.1. Lineage (NCBI taxonomy): Eukaryota > Viridiplantae > Streptophyta > Magnoliopsida > Magnoliales > Magnoliaceae > Magnolia > Magnolia kwangsiensis. Next base: position 119,960,380 of record CM073571.1, on the reverse strand, counting down.
ATTTATGTTTGGGACTATACTTAGTCCAGGCAGTCGGTAACCGAGCGAATTCGTGGTTAGCTTATCTTTGCCACGAACGACGCGTCGATGAACGCGAGCCGTGTTTTGGAGTTGGCGACAGTGGTTAGCTCACACGAAGTGTTTTACGCACTTCATGTCGTTAAACTTGAGATGCGATCGTGCTAGTCGAGCCCGTCAAGTAACCCGACTGGCCGTTGTATGTTCACCCTGCATGAGTCATAACTGCTTGAACCTAGGGTACTGAACTTACCATTATAAACCCTGTTAACCATGGTACCTTGATCCACGAAGACTCATGAGCCGGGCATGGTGGTATGGGACACCGTGGTCGAGCTGTCGGCCTACGCTGGGGCCACAAACCTCCTCGTAGTGACCAGTGAGCACCTGGTCTCGTGACCAGATTATGGTAGTATGGGACACTATATTCTTGCTGTCGGCCTACACTGATCAGGCGACGAGTCCTTTGTAGTGACCGCGAGCGTATTCTAAGTCTACGGGAGGCGACGACCCTTCAGTAGCAGTAGAGTACAGTAGGCCTGTATTGATAAGGTGATGGGGGAGTGGAGCAACGAGTGCGTGCAACAGCCCTGGTAGCCCTTGCAGCGACCTACAAAATATATCTCGTATAAGATAACTAGGAGTGACGACCCTAGACAGGATCTGTGTTGGGATTGATACAAGGGAAGTACCTTAGTTTCTCATTCCTACTGTTTGAATGGATTAATAACAACTCGAAAATCATATCACCATTACATTACATGCGCCTGGAAGATGTGGAGCACTTTAGGGAGTGTGGCATGCCGCGGTCATAAGATGGTGCCGTATGAGGGAGATCGTCGGTGAGGGCATACATCACGTCATGTCATATTGTATTAACAACAGTATTAGGATTGTTTGATTTACTGCTTTACTATTATCGCATGATTGATTTGAGAACATGTTAATCCTTACTCTATTATTCCACTGAGTTAGCTACTCACTCCCACGTTACGGGATGGTGTTTTCGGACACCCACCAGTCCCTTTTTGTGATTGCAGATGATGGCGCGGCCTGTGAGGCGGAGCCGGACTTGATGATGATGACGATGAGGAGGATTCCTCCTTTATGCGTGTTCTGATTGACGGGATTATAGGGAGGTTGATTAGATACCTTGACACTTGTCATTTTATATTTTTAGAACACTCATATATAACCTTTTGGTTTACTTTTGGAGTATACATGTATGTATATAACCTGGTAACATATTCACACTCTGGAGACATACAACAGTTTATATACGTTATATATACTATCACAGTCTTTCGCTTGTAAATTTAACCGTCTCTGGAGCGTGATATGCTGTTTTAGCTTAATCTCACTCATGTTTAAGCATTATTACAGACAACATTCAATCATACATATCTATGTTGCATAAATAACATTTTGGAACTCGGGAGTTGGGTTTTTGCTCGACCCCCCAATTTTTGGGATGTTACACTCTCAGATGCAGCCTCAGCTATATAACTCTGTAACGACTCATCAGCCTGTTAAGCCTCGATCACCGTTGCGACAAGAGAGGGTTGAATCGACAGGCTCGATAACTGTACGATAGAAGACTGCAGGCTGAACTCAAAATCATACTCTGCGATATCCTCAAGCATCCTCCACTCCTAAATCATCATATGCGCTATTAGGCCCCGTGGCTGATGGCTGAGGGCATTCGCCACCATGTTCATCTTGCTCGGGTGGTACTCTAGATCGAAATCATAGTCTTTTAGGAGCTTCATGTAGCGCCTCTGCCTTATATTAAACTCCGACTCTGAGAAGAGATACTTCAAGCTCTTGTGGTCGGAGAAGAGCTCGAACCTGACCCTATAAAGATAGTGCCCCTACACCTTCAGTGCGAAGACAACTGCCACTAGCTCTAAATCATGCTTGGGATAGTTCAGCTCATGGAACTTGAGCTGACAAGACGCGAAAGCCACTGGTCTCCCGTGCTGCATCAGGACAACACCCAAACCAATATGCGAGGTATCAGTAAATACAATAAATCCATCACTCTCAGAGGGAAGAGTGAGGACAGGAGTGGACGTCAGACGGTCCTTCAACTCCATAAATGCTCGCTCACAGGCACCACTCCAAATAAACTTACGCCCTTCCAAGTCAACTTGGTCAGCGTGGCAGCAATACGAGAAAAGCCCTCTATGCAATGCCAGTAGTAGCCCGCCAAACTAAGGAAACTATAGATCTCAGACGCGTTCATGGGCTGGCCCCACTGACTCACTGCCTCGACCTTCGAGGGGTCCACTGTGACACCCTCCCTCGTCACCACGTGACCGAGAAACTTCACCTCCTCCTACCAGAACTCGCACTTCTCTAGCTTTACATACAGCTGGTGTGCACGGAGGGTCTACAAGGTAATCTCCAGGTGCTGCTCATGCTCCTCATGGGTCCTCGAATAGATCAGGATGTCGTCGATGAAAACTATAACAAACTGATCAAGATATGGGCGGAAGACCTCGTTCATCAGCTACATGAAGATCGCAGGTGCATTAGTCAGTTCGAAGGACATGACCTGGAACTCAAAATGATCGTAGCTCGTCCTGAATGCTGTCTTCGGAATGTCCTCCTCTCGGACCCTAATCTGATGATAATCGGAACCCAAGTCGATCTTTGAAAAGAACTATACACCCTGCAGCTGATCAAACATATCATCAATCCTCGGGAGCGGGCACTTGTTCTTGATCGTGACTTTATTGAGCTCGTTTTAGTCAACGCAGAGCCTCAACGAGCCATCCTTCTTCTTCACGAAGAGTACCGGCACTCCCCACAGTGAACTGCTCAGACGAATAAAGCCTAACTCGCGTAACGCGTCCAACTGCTTCTGCAGTTCTCGTAATTCCAATAGTGTCATATGATACGGGGCCTTCGAAATAAGCACGGTACCTGGCACGAGATCAATCTGAAACTCGGTGAGTCGACGAGGCGGTAATCCCGGAATCTCTTGAAACACATTAAAAAGTCATAAACCACTGGAAAATGGTCGATACAAGCGGCAACAGACTCCTCAACGGCACAGGACATCAAACAAGACAATGGCTCCCCTCTGGGCTCTGTAGTGAACTGAAACTGCGGCACGCGCGGGTATACAAAACGTGACTGTCCTCGCGGAGTAGTCCAATGTGGCATAGTACTCTACAAGCCAGTCCATGCCCAGGATGAAATTGAACTCGGACATTGGCAATGCAAACAGATTGGTAGGCAGAAAGGTATCCCCGACTAGAATGGGGCAAGATGAGCAAAATCGGCCCAATACTATAGTCTTCCCTAAGGGAGTCGATACTGACAGACCCTCGCGAGCAGACTCCAATGGCAAGCCAGTCGATCGGCAGAAACTCTCGACGATAAAAGAATGCGATGCATCAAAATCAAACAATACACGTGCAACGCATGCAGATACCAAAAGTATACCCTAGAAGACCCCTCCAGATGACTGTGGATCCTGCTGAGCTGCGTAGAACCTAGGATGAGCTGGATGGGGAGGTGCCTGTCCCCTCTAAGCATGCTGCTGCTGCTGCTGGGGTTGCTGAGGTGGTCGAAAATGCCGACTCTGCTGCTGCGGCCTCGGAGGATGATGCTGATGCTGCTGTTGAGGTGGCCTTGGTGGTGGGGGCTGCAGTCGCTGCTGTTGTGAGGGTCTCTGCTGTGGCTGTAGTGGAGTCTGTTGTGGACCTCTCTGCTCCTGCTAGGGGCTAAGACACTCCCACATACGGTGTCCCTTCGCACTGCACCTAAAACAAGTGCCGGTGAACTGCCTCGAAGGTGGTGCTGGAGGTGCTGATGACGCTCGAAAGGGTGGGCGACCTGTGCACCTTTGCTGTGGTCGACACTGCTGGAATCATTGGAAGGAGCCTGCCTCTTCCAGTCTCTCCTCTGACCGTGATCAGACTGAGAACCGTCCCACTCAGCCTCAAAAATCTGGGCCTTCCGTACCACTCCCTCAAAAGTCGGGAGCTCATGCCCAATAACACGGCCTCGAAAACCGTAATGCAAGCCATCCTCGAAACGACGGGCTCTCCTCTCCTTGTCATCAACTAGATATGGTGCAAATATTGACAGTGCTACAAAGTAAGCTGCATACTAAGCCACTGTCATATCACCCTGCACTAAGGCCTCGAACTCCAACGCTCATTGTCGTCAGACGTGATCAAGAAAATACTGTCGGTCAAACCAATCCACAAAATCCTCCCAAGTCCACACAAAATCAGCACCTGCTGCTTGAGAGACTGATGTCCACCAATGCTCAGCCTTACCATGGAGAAGAAATACGGCTAATCGAACTCACCGCTCAGTCGTACATCCCGTCGTCTCAAATATCTTCTCCACATCGGCATGCCATCTCTCAGCTACCGTCGGGTCAGCTCACCCTGGAAACGTGGGGGATCGAGCCGTCGAAACTCACGAAGGAGGGCGCTCTCAAACTCCTGCTCTGCCTGGGCCGGCGAAACGACTAGGTGCATACCCTGCCCCTGGAGTGCAGCCGTCACTGCCTATAACATCTGCTGCAACTGAGAGGCACTCATGGATACGGTCAGGTCCGCACCGATCTCTGGTGGAGGAGCTGCATCCATAGGCTAGGTAGTAGGAATCTCTGGTGATGGAGTGGGCATCGTAGGTGGTAGTGTGGGAGCCGTAGGTGGTGGAGCGAGAGTCTCAGGTGGTGGTGCCATGTCCTACAGGAAAGAGTAAAGGCATCAATTAACTTTTGAAAGCTCTCGAAGGCACGCACGATAAGGGCTGACAATAAAAGATCGCTAGATTGTCCAAACTTCGAGACTTAGTCACTCTAAACTCATAGCAGACATATAATGTGTTCTCATTTATTCCCAAGTTATGCTCTAATACCAACTTCTGTCATGCCCCAAACTCGAAAACTAGGTTCAGAAAATTTTCGATCACCGAATCTGGCGTCGACAGCCTCCGTAGAATCCCATTCTCCATTCCTAGCGCCCATTCACTAGGTTCCAATCCTGGGATGCTACAAGGATCATTTTCAACATCGGTATAATTCGTGATAAGCATACCCAAAGGCATAACCCACAAACAATAACCAAAAACTCCATTACATTTCCACTATGATCAAAAACTTTACAAGTACAATGAGCATAAAGGAAAATACAATGATGATAGACCAAAAGCTCCAAAATAATTTGCCAGGTGCTCAAGCCTCAGTGCTGCTGCGATCCAATGTCACCTGCACGTAACGGTCGTGCATAATCTTATAGAAAGCTTAGAGGGTGGTGAAAGTGTGTGCACAAGTGGTAATGCAGTTATGTAGTATTAGAGTAATGTGAAACATGCTGATGAAAGCTAAGAATACCATTAGCCATACCAAGGCCATGCGGTGAAAAGCATGAATGATGTCGGCCATACTAAGGCCATGCGATGCGAAATGCAACTAAAGCATACAATCCTCATCTAAGTCCACATATCAAAACAGCTCAACTCTAGGATATCACCGGGGTCTAGTACACTCTAAACCTGATCGACGCCCCATCGCGCGCAATAAGATAAGTGGAAGAGACCTCACTATCCATCTTCCAATATCGGGATCGACTCGTCGATAGCGGACCCATTCCTCGAGCTGGTCAAACTCAGCCTAACTTTGCCCCCTACTCTCGGGTGAGTAAGGCCACACTCCCTTCCAACCGACCAGGATACAGTGGAAAGCGCGACCGTCTGGTAATCGGCACTCGACGCTCCTATACCCACTCAATCTAGACGTTAGAGCAACCTCTTGGTACCATAAGGGTTTAGAAACTTTCACCCAGGGATATCTATAACACCCCATGTAGAACAAGATTTTTAGAATCCAATCCTGCCAACCACGATACACCTGTGAAGGCTGCGGCCCCGATGTTGTTAGGGCATACAGTAACCATGTCACACAATGTGAAATGCATGAATCAGACTATCCAGTCATGCGGCAAAACAATCACACTATCGTGAGCTCATGTGGGGCTACACCACCTAACTGGGAGCCCCAAAATAATCTGCCCAAAGGTAAATGCTATGATTAGTCACTTCTCATATTAAGCATACATATGATGCGTATGATCATGAATCATGGAACTATACTAAACATGTTATATAGTGATGAATGTTGTTCATAACGAAGATGGGCCTAGATGACCTAACAATGAGCCATAGGGAGAATCGTAATGCGGACATTTAACCAACATTATACTTGCAATGTGGACATCAAACCATCATTGCTCCCAAGGCATAGCCCATCGTGAAACATCCTTACACAAACCATGGAGGAATCACACATGGTAATGGACCCTAAGGGCATCCCATAGGGCCTCGACCCACAGGCCTCTGATACATTAAATGGGTTGCTTCATATGGGCCTTACATAGATCAAGTGGGCTGCATCAATGGGCCTTATATACATCGCAATGGGCCATACCATTGCCATAACCCCATGGGCCTTAGAGTACATCACAATGGGCCTAATCCCATGGGCCTTAGAATACATCAAAATGGGTCTAATCCCATGGGCCTTAGAATACATCAAATGGGCCTCGACCCATGGGCCTTACATATATATCAAAGTGGGCCTCAACTATGGGCCACAAATACATCGAATGGCCTCATAACATGGGCCTTACATCCACATCAAAGTGGGCCCCAATGGACTGCCACAGATACATTTAAGATGGGCCTCATAACATGCCAAGGTGGGGTCCACTTGGACTATGGATCTGGCTTGTTCTTTATGCCCATGCCATAAAATGGGCTTTCCAAAGGGATGGATGGATTGGATGCAACCCATACATCATGGTGGGGGCCCATATGAAGGCCCACTATCATGTTTATTATATATAATATAATATATAAACTATATATAGTATATATATACAATATTACATATAATATAATATTATAGATATATACATACACACACATACACCATCCCACACGTGGGGGGTAAGTCCCACCATCAGATCACACGTGCCTCAAGGTGGGACCCACAACTCTTTAGACATTTAAGAGAGATTTTGAGAGAGATATAGAGAGAGAGAAGTAGAGAGAGATATAGAGAGAGAGAGGGCACGTGGCCCCTTTTCACTTTTTTTCTTTCTTTTTCTTTTTCTTATCTTTCCTGACACATTAGAGGTGGGTCCTACGTAGGGCCCACCATACGTATGTATATGGGAAAGGGGCAATGAGCTTGTGCTGACACTCAGTTCTCACTAGGTCAAGTTGTGTGGTCCCCACCATTGAGGTTTTCCATACATCTGACCTGCCAATCAGATGCACCGTTCCAACATGGGCCTAGGTCTCAAAAAAATCAAGTCAGACCGTGACTTGTGTGAGCCGCTCCAAATACGACGGTTGAGAGGGCTTCCTTCCATTAAAACATTCAAAATCATTTATTAGGCCCACCGAGATGGGATCCACAAATCCAGCCCTCCCATCATGGGTGTCCCACTTGAATGAACGGTCAGACCAAGCTTCAGCCGCACCCAAAACATAGGTGGGCCCCATGTGCAGGCCACCCTCCAGGGGTGCCGTAACATGACCTCAGTGCTGAAACGAGATATCTCTACTCAGTCTGCCAGTTGAGCTGTGGCTCTAGCATGCAAGGAGGGCCCCACACAAGGGGGTAGGTCCCATCGTCCAATGACGGTGGACACCACACGTGATGGTGTGGCCCACAGAAATGGATGGACAGTGTGGATGGGTGTAAGTGCTATGATTTCATATCCCTTTGGTTGTCAAAATTTGTGGTGCCAAAACCTATATCTATGTCTCGTACATCTTGTGTTTTATGATTGAAGACTATTCATTGCAATCAAGTCATCGCATTTCAAGACAAGATCTTAAATGAAGAAAGTTTCCAAGATATGGATGAAGAATTCAAGTATTGAAGTCTTCAAGTTTGTATGTTCAAGATTCGATCAAGTTCAAGTTTAGTAGAAGACTTTGTCAAGTCAAGATCAAGCTCAAGAAGGCCTACTACAAGATTTGTATATTCTCAAGCTTCTCTTAAGGGTCATCTGAGTGTACAGACTTTCAATGTCCATCTCACTGTCAAGGTTTGTTTGACCTTAGATTGATCTTAGGATGGGCTTTACAATAGGTCATTCTGGATACGTAACTCATATATTTTATTATTCTTTTTTGGAGTGTTCTAAGACCAATCCTAGGGACTTCAAGACTAGTCCTAGCTCTGCTACGACCAGTCTTAAGTTTTTCAGGACCAGTCCTAGGTTGTTGAAGATTTTTAGATCTTTCTAGCTATCATACGACCACTCCTGGACATCCTACGACCAGTCCTATGAGTTCTACGACTCATCCTTCGACCGGTCGTAACCCTACGACTCAAACTCCAGCAACCATTTTTGGGGTCCTACGACCGGTCGTAGGTGTCCCACAACCAGTCGTAGATGGTCCACGACCGGTCGTAGACCGCCCAGGACCGGTCGTGGAACAGAAAATCTTATCCCGCGAAAATCTTTCAAAAATATTTGGAGCTACGACTAGTCCTAGGTTCCTAAGACCAGTCGTAGACGGGATTTTTTAGGCTATAAATAGAGCACGAACTTCAGAGTTTTAGTACTTCAAATCAATTCTATTCAAGCATTCTTTAGGCTATACTCTGAGATAAGTTTATTTTTATTTTAAGCTACTTTGTGCTTAATTAATATTCCTTTTACTAGCTTATTTTTATTTGATTTTGATCTACATTCCAATCTTATTAGAAAAGAGGAATTTCTAATATTCATTCTTCTTGGTTTCAAAATTAAATAGAACTAGCCCTTTTGATTTAAAATCACTTAGACTTAGAACCATTCTTAAAGTGAGTATTGGACTTTGAACGTTGAATCGAAAATCTACTCTGATTGGTTCTACCGGTCTTCTTCAAAAGGTGATTTAGGTATTTTGCATTTTTGTAATTTACTTTCTCTGGTTTTTGTTTAAGATTCGCTAGAAAAATCTCATTGTATTGGTTATCTGAGGAGAGCTAGAAAACTCAGATTGTGGGGTTTTTGGATTGTGTAAGCCCGAGATCAAAGACGCAATTGTGAAGGTTTTAGGTGAACCTGTGAAACCTATTTTGATAGTGCATGTTAATATCCCCTATGTGAGGATATTAGGAGTGGAGTAGCAATTTGTGTGGATGTTGGATAACAGTTGGTGTACACACAGGCGAACCACAATATATCGTTATGTTGTGGATGTGTTTTACTCTTTCATTCTTTTATTCATTATGTTTTGTGGAGGGTGTTTGTGGATGAATGTTGTAATAACTTCAAGCAAGTGTGGATGAATGTTGTAATAACTTAGGATTTATTTTCTACAAGTTATTTTGATTTTCTTGCTTATTATTTCTCATTGATTTGTGACACAAAGGATGTTCTAGAAATAAGGTTGTCCTACCTTAAACATCTGGTTTTTGGTGTAAAGTTGTCCTTAGAACTGATAAAGTATTAATCTCTTTATTTTAGGCTATTGTGATTGTTTTATATTCAGCATTGTGCTTTATATCTTTTATTATTCCGCTGTTATAAGTTTTATTTGGCATTGCCCTATTCACCCCCCCTCTAGGGCATATAGCTAGGCCCTTTCAATGGGTCTTATGGACCCCACGCCAGGCCACACCCACTATCAATCACACTTCACGGTTAGCTACTCCCCCTGATGTATCCGGTGTGGATGAACACTCCATCAAGGTGGGTCCCACACAACCCACTTGTTTTGGATCCAGCTAATATTTGTGTCTCCCTTTCATCCGGGTGGCCCACTATTTGGATGACCCATACCCAAAAAAAAAAATAACAAAAAATCAAGGTGGCCCACCATTGGTATGGATGAGATACATACATCAAGTGGCCCACAAGCCATCATACACAAAGGAAAAGGGAGAGAGAGAAGGATCAGTGAGGATGGAGAGGCCCCGCCACTATGGGCCCCTCTTGCATATAAATATACATCAAGGTGGGTCCCACATATATGGACCCTTAATCAAACAAAATGAATGAAAAATAAAGATCTAAGATCACCCACCAGCTTCTTCTTGCACCGTAGGCTTCCTTAGCTCTTTAGCTTTGATTTCAACGGAGGAGATGAGGTTTGGATGATTGAGATGGGAGATCTTGGGATGGAAAGGTGGGCCACACTTGGAGCTTGGAAGAGAGGGAGGGGCTTGGACGTGCGAGGTTTCTCTTACTTGGGAGAGTGCTTTGATGAAAATGAGAGAGAGAAAAACTTGTAAAGGGAGAGAGAGAGAGTGATGGGTGATGGAACGATAGATGTGGTGAGTGATGGGTGTGTAAGAGATTTTTGACTTTTGTGGCAAATGTTATAAGAAAAGTATGGCTTGTGTAAGAACTTTTTGACTTTGGGGCTTGTTTGGGAAAGGGTGAAAGGTGATGTGTACTTGACTTGATGGGATTTGATTGATTGATGGATTGATAGATTGATTTGATAAGTCGTAGAGATTCTATTGGGTTTTACAACGCGAGACATTTTTCTCACACCGAACGTTGGCCCACATCTCTAGACCAGGGTATCGCCTCGGTGCGTGAGTCACTACATCGGAACCACGGTGACGGCGTGGTCGCTATGGTAAAGGTGTTAGGTTGAGTCGACTCGGGTTTATGACGTGTGAATCAGGGTCGCGAACAAATAACAATTAAGGGTCGAAGGTTGCCAGAATTGACCGAGAAGACCCCGAAAGTCTATAGAACGGTACGGTATAGGATACGGGGCTTACATAAGGTATATGTCACAATTATCGGTTGAATTCTCTATTAGAGATATGAAAGCATTGATTTAGACCTTGGGGTGGTATAACCCATTAAAAAGGCATCTTGGTCATCTATAAGCGATCAAGGCCTAAAATGGTGTGATGGAAAAAGAATGAAAAATAAAGAATGTTTGTGAAATTTCAATGCATTTGGATGGTCTAGTCTAATATTACGGATGGTGGAAGTTGGAGAAATAAAAGATAATAAAATCATAACTACTTAATGTCATTAACATATACCCTTGAATTCCATATCACATGGTTCCCATGATCATTTTTATGTAAAATTTTATACCATACCTATTTATCATAAATAAATCATATACGTCAAATTTCAGCTCATGGATCATTTTGAAAGTGGGATAATTGACAAATTAGTGCCTTAACTGTTGATTTTAGTGTCCATCGAGTGAAAGAAAGCTCGTGGGTACTCGTAGTAGGATATTTTCCTTCATACGAATGACTTGGGTTTTCCATCATATAGACTAAGTATCAAATATGAGAACCCAACCTTGGTAGGATTTTTCCTTAAGTGCAAAGTTATTCATTTTAAGCTTTCAACTCTTTATAAATTTAGAACTTCCGATTAACCCACTTTACACCGTCAATTGCAGCTTATATTTGGACCACACTTTGGCCTCATATGACTACAATATCATACAAAATTTAGACAGCATTGAATGATGACCACCTTGACTCCAATTCCTTTGTTTTGGTGCAAAACATGAAATTTCATGTAAGGCCTATATCTTAGTACCATATCATTCCTTAGACTCCCACAATCGTCCCCATCAAATTCTGGCGACTCGTAACTTGTAGACAACATTTGCGCACTACCATAAGTCACATCCCATAAATATGAGTCGACTTGACCTGAGACTTGTACCCTAGCAACGCACCATCGCCACGGTTCCAACTTCGCGTCTTGCACACCAATTCGAAACCAGGGCTAAAAGTTGTGAGACAGTGTATATCTTGAGGAAACGTCGGACGTTGTAAATTCTGAGAGATTCCAAAGAATCTCTACCCATGTAACACCCCGGATTTTTGCCAACCTGGGATTAGACATCCTTAGGCAATGGGTCAACTAAAACACCTGGGAATCGCTCAAAACCCAATTCCATAGCCAAAGAAATCACTTAGGATTAATTCCTTTAGAAATTAAGCGTAAGTTAGCTAGCACTACGCTGGAATAGCTGTGAAATTGCCCCTGACTACTTTAAATACGTTCTACAAGACCCAAAACTTGTAGAATCAATGGTGCTATAATACCCTGAAACCTCGGATCAAACTCTAAAGCCGTTTGCTCTCAGGAACTCTTTGAAACTTTGTATTAGATCTAGACCGTGCGTCGAAAGTCCGATACCTACAATCTTAGACCGTTATAACCGCTTAGCTGGACTTGACAATCATTTCAAAAATCAAGTCCAACCGACGTTCAGAGGCTATTTTATTGAGCCTGGAGTGAAGAGAGTGAGAATAGGGTTAGATTTGTAATTTGAAATTTAAATCTGGCACATGACTTAACGCGTCAGTATTAAGCATTCTGACCATCAGAATTCATCCAAATTACACCCTTGGATCAGGAAAAATTTCTATTTCATATCATGAGACTTGTAGACCTGATCTACGTGCGGTGACCGCTGAACTGAAACTGGACCGCCACGTGCGATGTACGAACACTACTGGTCTGAAAATGGGATGTGAGTGACATCTGACGTGCATGAACTTAAGTTCGATCGCGTTCGGCCAGGGGACCTCCAGAAATGCCTTTTTGGACCGAAACAGCCCCGATTTGGTTAGGCATCAAGTAAACATTGTTTCCAAGCCTGTTTTGGGCATGTTTTAGCTTATAAAAGGGGTTTAAACCCTCACTTCTCTCACTCATCCGAATTTACTAGAAACCCTAGCAGAGTGGGAGAAAAAGTGAGAAATTGTGAGAGAGTGTGGGAGGGATCTTCCTTCCACCTGCTGCTGCTGCACGTGCTTAAGCGGCGTATTCCAATCACTTTCCCGGTGATTTCTCCGCATTTCTAGGTAAGGAAAACTCTAACCATTTGCTGATTTAGCATTCCGTCAATTCCATTAGCGGTGTAGCTTATGTAGTTTGTGTATTAGGTCGCCTGTACGCCGTTGATGAAGCGTATACGCTCTATTTGAAACGATACACATCTAAAGTGAAAGGTGCAGATTTTAGACGCTTTGATTGACTGTTTTCAATGCTTTCAATGTCGTTTAATAGTAGATTATCAACGGCAACGCCGTTTGACATGTACAACATGCGGTCCGTTTCCTGTTTCGTAAGCAGACGAAAAATATGAGATTTAGGGCATTTTAGTCATTTGTAGGAAATACTGTTTGCATCCATAATTTGCTGATATGATTGACATGGCTTCTTGTCACATTAGGATATTAGGAATGCGTGCATAATCATTTTGGCAAAGAGATTCGCCCAAATACGCACTTTGGGTCGACATACTATATGTAGACCTAAGTGTGTAGTCTAAGTGTTTGTATAAATGTTTGTATTAGTATGTATTGAATTAAATGGTGTTATAAATTATATTGTGATTGAATTCTCAAATAATATGCTGATGTAAATGGTTTCCTACATGTTGACTATATGCATGATTTCATTATATGTATGAAATGCATGTGTTAGATGATTTACTTAAGTTGTATGTTATAACATGTGTTAACATGCTCACATTGTTGTATTTCATTTCCATTACTATGATTGCTGATGTGAATTCAGAAATGTTTGGGACTATACCTAGTCCAGGCAGTCGGCAACCGAGTAAATTCGTGGTTGGCTTATCTTTGCCACGAACGACGCGTCGATAAACGCGAGTCGTGTTTTGGAGTTGACGGCAGTGGTTAGGCCACATGAGGTGTTTTATGCACTTCATGTCGTTCGACTTGAGATGCACTCATGCTAGTCGAGCCCGTCAAGTAACCCAACTGGCCATTGTTTGTTCACCTTGTATGAGTCATAACTGCTTGAACCTAGGGTACTGAACTTACCACTGTAAAACCTATTAACCGTGGTACCTTGATCCATAAAGACTCATGAGCCGGGCATGGTGGTATGGGACACCGTGGTCGAGCTGTCGGCCTACGCTGGGGCCACAAACCTCCCCGTAGTGACCAGTGAGCAACCCAGACTCGTGAGCTGAGTATGGTGGTATGGGACACTATATTGTTGCTGTCGGCCTACATTGATAAGGTGATGGGGGAGCGGTGCAACGAGTGCGAGCAACAGCCCTGGCAGCCCTTTGTAGTGACCCCGAGCATATTCTGAGACTACGGGAGGCGACGACCCTTCCGTAGTAATGAGAGTACAGTAGGCCTGTATTGATAAGGTGATGGGGGAGCGGTGCAACGAGTGCGAGCAACAGCCCTAACAGCCCTTGCAGCGACCTACAAAATATACATCGTATGAGATTACTAGGAATGACGACCCTAGACAGGATCTGTGTTGGGATTGATATAAGCAAAGTACCTTAGTTTTCCAATATTGCTATATGAAAAGGACTAATAATAGCGCGGTAATCATATCAACATCACATTGCATGTGCCTGGAAGATGTGGAGCACTGAGCGGTACGCAAGCATGCCGCGGACGCAGATGATGCCGTATGAGGGAGAATGTCGGTGAGGGCATTTATCATATCATGTCATATTGTATTAACAACAGTATTAGGAATGTTTGATTTACTGCTTTACTATTATCGCATGATTGATTTGAGAATATGCTAATCTTTGCTCTATTATTCCACTGAGTTAGCTACTCACTCCCACATTACGGGATGGTGTTTCCGGACACCCACCAGTCCCTATTTTGGTTGCAGATGATGGCGCTGCTTGAGAAGCGGAGCTGGACTTGATGATGATGAGGAGGATCCCTCCTTTATGCGTGTGCTGATTGACGGGATTACAGGGAGGTTGCTTAGACGCCATGATACTTGTTATTTTATATTTTTAGAGCACTCATGTATATTCTTACTTTCTATTTTGAGGTATACATGTATATGTTTAACCTGGTAACATGTTCACACTCTGGAGACACACAACAGTTTATATATGTTATACATACTATCACAGTCTTCCGCTTGTTAATTTAACTGTCTCTAGAGTATGATATGTTGTTCTGGCGTAATCCCACTCATGTTTAATACATTAACACAGACAACATTCAATCATACATATCTATGTTGCATAAATAATATTTTGGAACTCCGGAGTTGGGTTTTTACTCGACCCCCGATTTTGAGGGTGTTACAAGTTGATATCAGAGCATGAATGAGATTATACCGGGCCTGGGTTATGGTCATGCGACGTATGTTGTCGCTTCCTTTGACTTAGGTGGGTGCGAGAAAGGTCTAGAAACACTTATAGGATCGCAGATTCGCCAATAGGCGAAGTCTATTTGTATCGATCACCCGATCGAGTCCGTAACGCTTCTAGGGTCGCGTGAAGTGACCTAAGTAGCTCCTAGGTTGTAGGTAGGTAGGTTGAGACATTCTTTGAATGATTCTAAACTCGTAAATGTGAATCCTTGGGCTGTGAGACAACCACAACCCTTATATTCAATCGCAAAGGCTTAAAAACCCCATTTCACCTAATTTTTTCAAAATTCTTCCTCTCACCACTCCATTCTTCAATTCTTTCTCTGAATTTTCATATTAAGCATTGATCCTAATGTTAAAATGCTATAAAATCATACTTCGACAAAATTTTACTGTGAATAGTAAAATTTCATGAAAATTGGCCATTAGGCCATTCTAAATTTGCAATCTTTAGAAACTATTGGGCTAGATGGATGTATTAGCTCCTTCTACCCCAAAATAATATGCTGAATGATAGAGAATTGCATTCATGTTTACAGATTGTCCTTCAAAAGCCCTGAATGGAAGTTTGGGCCTCCCTAGGTCAATATAGAATGAACTAAGGTGGGGCCCATACATATTTGGGGTCCCTGAGGCAGGGGGGACCCAACCCATGTGGTCCCACCGGCCGGAGTGGTGATCGGCCGGTGATGCCATCGCTGATCCAGCGATGCATCGCCGATGGGTGGGCCCCACTTGCATTGAATTTTTGGCATGTGGTGTTTTTAGGGTAGGCCACCCCTCCCATGTGTGGTTCGTCCGTCAAAAACCCCTAAATGAGGTACCTCCTTCACAAAAATGCCCAAACGCCCTCCCTTTCACATTTTTCCTGCTGCCCTCTCTCAAACCGTAGCTCCAAATCCCCTTCAATCCCACAAATTGCTGAAAACGACCCCTGTCCTTCCTTCTAAGGTGATTAGTAATCTCTCCCTCTCCGATTTCGTCGGCTGGAGCTCCTACAACCTCCATTTGTGGCTGAAATCGGGTGGAGCTCCATTCCCCTTTATTCTTCTCCTTTCTTTTTAAAAATCCAGCCCTAGGGAGCTTGAAGCATCCCTCTACAATGCCTAGATTTCCTTCTGTCCGTTTGGGTAGCTATTTCTCCCCATTTCCCTCACTTTCCATGGCTATTGTTGAAGCCATTTTGGGTTTTTTTCTCTTTCTCCATCATCCTCTCTTTGATGGGAAAGAGAAAGACCGCAGCGGATGAGGCTGGGCCTAGTCGCCCGACACAATCAAGAAGACCGAGGGGTGGCGCCGCTAGCTCAAGCGCCGCCACAAGTCCAAGCACTGACCGAGAGTTCCATACAAAGCGAGATTTGGATCCCCATGCTCAAATTGGGCGAGTGATATTAGTAGAGATGCCTCACGGTGAATATACTGACTGTAAGGTGTTGTTTGAGGCAGACGTGGAAAGGCGACTCTTCGGAAAATTCCTATTGTTCGAGCGCATTGAAGCTGCACATTGGGGTCCTCTCTTTGAAGCCCGTTCTCGTGCTAATGTGAGCACCATTCGTGCCTTCTACGCTCGTATCCAGAATCCTACATTGGATCCATTGTAGTTCAAGATTCCCTTTGCTAGAGACCGGATGGCTACGGTCGATGTTCGGTTGATAGCGCGACTTCTGACCGTGCCCCTTGGTGATGTTCATCCTAGTTCAAAGAATTTGAGGAGTAGGCGTGACCGAGATCGCCGTACCAGGTTCCTATGTGGTAGTCTGGTTCCATGGTAGCCTAACAATAGCCTCAAGGCGTCTCATATGTCTAATGATTTACGCCTGCTGCACCACATTTGTACGTTCAACGTGTATCCCAGGTCCACAAATCGCATTGAATGTACGCGCCTTATGGTTGATTTCTTGTATCAGGTGGCCTAGGGAGAAAATGTGTGTATGACCACTTTCATGTTGCGACAGATTATCCTCATAGCGAAATCAATAAGAACGTCTGAGTCACTTCCTTTTGGCTGGCTTATATGCAAGATCGTGCTTGAGTTTGCTTATAGACTTGGGCCGGAGTTGCCAGTTCCGATTCACTGCATTGATGAGCTACCATGGTCAAGATGAAGATCGGGTCTCAGTACCGTGAGACTCAGCTTGATGAGGATAGCGAGGGCGATTTTGATGACGAAGAGTATCCAAGTGAAGAAGAACCTGGAGCGAAAGTAGAGGAAGAAGTCCAGGAAGAGGTAGAAGAGGAGGCTCAGGATACCGATGAGAGTCCTCCTCCTGCGACTCGGACTACTAGAGATGATCACATTACCCGAATTGAGGAAAGTCAGGTCGCCTTGCGAAGAGAAGTCCAGGAACTTCGGGCCGAGGTTGAGGATACCAAGGCCGTCATGAAGAAGAAATTCAGCAAGGTGACTCGTACTTTGAAGGTTATCCTGTGTTGCTTGCAAGATAAGGGTTCTCCTCCTCCAACGCCCGACTCGGACTAGTGATCTAGATCCATATATCGCGGGTTGTAGTTAGTTGTTTCCTGCTTTTTGTGTGTAAGCCTGATAAGGCTAGTAGTTTTCTTATGTTGCTGTAGTAGCTGACTTCCTTAGCTCCCATGCATTTCTTGTCATGGTACATGTAAGAATATGTCTCCTATATTGTGGCAATTTTGATTTAATAAAATGCATGGCGTTTTTTTTAGCTTGTTATGTGAATGTTTGTGTTGTGGTGTGGGCTTAATATAGCCAAATTTGGTTAGATGGAATACATGCCGTTTCGTTCGCTGTAAGGTATTGTCCCTAGTTTGGGTGTATCCTATGGTTTCCACTGCCATATTGTAAATCCTAGGATTAAGCCTAAAAAATTAATTTTTATCCCACCCCACCCTCCTACCAAGCATGCCACTTTCAATCCCGACATGGGACTAGGAATGCCGTTCCATTAGGCTGTAGATTACAGACTAGTCTACTAGTTACCTTAAGTAGTGTAAAGCCTGTATATGCTAAGGAATAGTAGGTTAGATTTGGTTGGAATGAGACTCCCTTCCTTGGGTAGATCCTCATAACATTCCTAGGCTCCTTTAGTAACTCTCAGGAAGCTTATGTAACTTAAGACCATTCACTCTCAGGGAAGACTTATAAATCCCATAGGTCGAACTTATAATAAACCAACATACCCCTTAGAATTGCCTTCCCCAAGGGCTTATTGCATTCGGAAACGCGAAGTAAAGGAACTGCATGTAAGTGATGTATTCGCGGTTTGAATCGACTTCTTAATCTTAGTGTTACCAATAAATCCAATGCTCTGATCAAGCAGAAGATCGGCATCGACTCGGATTAAGAATTGATACAATAAATCTTCTGTCCTAGCTAGACAGAAATTCTATGTATCCGGCTCAGACCTACTACACAACCTTTCTTCTGTGATGGCCCAACCACCTATAACCAAACGGGATCACATTGCCTTTGGGAAATGGCGAGGACTTAAAGCCAGTAGAGAATTCGACATCTTGCCACCAACTCATACCTGCCCATGAACTCAACCACAATAGAGATTAGGCTCATCTCTATCGCCATAGATACCAATGTCATAGAACGCATCATTAGCAAAGGAAAACCATATAGAGAAAGGTTGTTTCCCAATTCATGTCAAGGATAGCCCCTAAGTTGTATCTTGTTCCGATATACGGAGTGATGCATAGATTCTTGAACTTTAAGTAGAACCAAGTTTTAAGGGGGGTAGAACATATTGAGTCCAATCCAGTTAGGTCAGCCAATACAACCGTTCGATCAGAGTGGCGCAGCGGAAGTGTGGTTGGCCTCTTCCCCACTGGCCCAGGATCGAAACATTTGATTTAGGTTATACGTACGGTTAGGTCATTAAATAGGATTGACCCTTCCTTAGAATGTCAAGACTAAATTCTTGCTAGATACTCCTTACCCTTCGCCAATTTTAGAGACGAAATTGTGTTTTAAGGGGAGTAGCTTGTAACACCCCAGATTTTTGTCAACCTGGGATTAGACGTCCTTAGGCAATGGGTCAACTAAAACACCTGGGAAATCGCTCAAAACCCAATTCCATAGCCAAAGAAATCACTTAGGATTAATTCCTTTAGAAATTAAGCGTAAGTTAGCTAGCGCTACGCAGGAGTAGCTGTGAAATTTTTCCTGACCGCTTTAAATACGTTCTACAAGACCCAAAACTTGTAGAATCAAAGGTGCTATAATACCCTGAAACCTCAGATCAAACTCTAAACCTGTTTTCTCTCAGGAACTCTTTGAAACTTTGTATTGGATCTAGACCGCGCGTCGAAAGTCCGATACCTACAATCTTAGACCGTTATAACCGCCTAGCTGGACTTGACAATCATTTCAAAAATCAAGTCCAACCGACGTTCAGAGGCTATTTCATTGAGCCTGGAGTGAAGAGAGTGAGAATAAGGTTAGATTTGGAATTTAAAATTCAAATCTGGCACACGACTTGACGCGTCGGTATTAAGCGTTCTGACTGTCAGAATTCAGCCAAATTACACCCTTGGATCAGGAAAAATTTCTATTTCATATCATGAGACTTGTATACCTGATCTACGTGCGGTGACCGCTGAACTGAAACTGGACCGCCACATGCGATCTACGAACACTGCTGGTCTGAAAATGGGATGTGAGTGACATCCGACGCGCATGAACTTAAGTCCGATCGCGTTCGGCCAGGGGACCTCCAGAAATGCCTTTTTGGATCGAAACAGCCCCGATTTGGTTAGGCATCAAGTAAACATTATTCCCAAACCTGTTTTGGGCATGTTTAGCTTATAAAAGGGGTTTAAACCCTCACTTCTCTCACCCATCCGAATTTGCTAGAAACCCTAGCAGAGTGGGAGAAGAAGTGAGAGATTGTGAGAGAGTGTGGGAGGGATCTTCCTGCCACCTGCTGCTGCTGCTGCACATGCTTAAGCGGCGTATTCCAATCACTTTCCCGGTGATTCCGCCGCATTTCTAGGTAAGGAAAACCCTAACTATTTGCTGATTTAGCATTCCGTCAATTCCATTAGCGGTGTAGCTTATGTAGCTTGTGTATTAGGTCGCCTGTACGCCGTTGACGAAGCGTATACGCTCTGTTTGAAACGATACACATCTAAAGTGAAAGGTGTGGATTTTAGACGCTTTAATTGACTGTTTTCAACGCTTTCAAAGTCGTTTAATAGTAGATTATCGACGGCAACACTGTTTGACATGTACAACATGCTGTCCATTTCCTATTTTGTAAGCAGACGAAAAATATGAGATTTAGGGCATTTTAGTCATTTGTAGGAAATACTGTTTGCATCCATAATTTGTTGATATGATTGACATGCCTTCTTGTCACATTAGGATATTAGGAATGCGTGCATAATCAGTTTGGCGAAGAGATTAGCCCAAGTGCGCACTTTGGGTCGACATACTATATGTAGACCTAAGTGTGTAGTCTAAGTGTTTGTATAAATGTTTGTATTAGTATGTATTGAATTAAATGGTGTTATGAATTAGATTGAGATTGAATTCTCAAATAATATGCTGATGTAAATGGTTTCCAACTTGTTGACTATATGCATGATTTCATTATATGTATGAAATGCATGTGTTAGATGATTTACTTAAGTTGTATGTTATAACATGTGTTAACATGCTCACATGATTGTATTTCATTTCCATTATTATGATTGCTGATGTGAATTCAGAAATGTTTGGGACTATACCTATTCCATGCAGTCGGCAACCGAGTAAATTCGTGGTTGGTTTATCTTTGCCACGAACGACGCGTCGATGAACGCGAGTCGTGTTTTGGAGTTGGCGGTAGTGGTTAGGCCACACAAGGTGTTTTATGCACTTCATGTCGTTCGACTTGAGATGCGCTCGTGCTAGTCGAGCCCGTCAAGTAACCCGACTGGCCATTATATGTTCACCTTGTATGAGTCATAACTGCTTGAACCTAGGGTACTGAACTTACCACTGTAAACCCTATTAACCATGGTACCTTGATCCATAAAGACTCATGAGTCGGGCATGGTGGTATGGGACACCGTGGTCGAGCTGTCGGCCTACGCTGGGGCCACAAACCTCCCCGTAGTGACCAGTGAGCAACCCAGACTCATGAGCAGATTATGGTGGTATGGGACACTATATTCTTGCTGTCGGCCTACATTGATAAGGTGATGGGGGAGCGGTGCAACGAGTGCGAGCAACAGCGCTGGCAGCCCTTTGTAGTGACCCCGATCGTATTCTGAGACTACGGGAGGCGACGACCCTTCTGTAGCAATGAGAGTAGAGTAGGCCTGTATTGATAAGGTGATGGGGGAGCGGTGCAACGAGTGCGAGCAATAGCCCTGACAGCCCTTGCAGTGACCTACAAAATATACATCGTATGAGATTACTAGGAGTGACGACCCTAGACAGGATCTATGTTGGGATTGATATAAGAAAAGTACCTTAGTTTTCCAATATTGCTGTATGAAAAGGACTAATAATAACGCGGTAATCATATCAACATCACATTGCATGTGCCTGGAAGATGTGGAGCACTGAGCGGTACGTAAGCATGCCGCGGACGCAGATGGTGCCGTATGAGGGAGAATGTCGATGAGGGCATCCATCATGTCATGTCATATTGCATTAACAACAGTATTAGGAATGTTTGATTTACTGCTTTACTATTATCGCATGATTGATTCGAGAACATGCTAATCTTTGCTCTATTATTCCACTGAGTTAGCTACTCATTCCCACGTTATGAGATGGTGTTTCCGGACACCCACCAGTCCCTATTTTGGTTGCAGATGATGGTGCTGCTTGAGAAGCGGAGCTGGACTTGATGATGATGAGGAGGATCCCTCCTTTATGTGTGTTCTGATTGATGGGATTACAGGGAGGTTGCTTAGACGCTATGATCTTGTTATTTTATATTTTTAGAGAACTCATGTATATTCTTTCTTTCTATTTTGAGGTATACATGTATATGTTTAACCTGGTAACATATTCACACTCTGGAGACACACAACAGTTTATATATGTTATACATACTATCACAGTCTTCCGCTTGTTAATTTAACTGTCTCTGGAGTATGATATGTTGTTCTGGCGTAATCTCACTCATGTTTAATACATTAACACAGACAACATTCAATCATACATATCTATGTTGTATAAATAACATTTTGGAACTCGGGAGTTGGGTTTTTACTCGACCCCCGATTTTCGGGGTGTTACAACCCATCTTTCACATCATTAGTCAAATACACATCCCATCTCAAACCCATGCCTTTCTTTTCCCACAAGGCAAACAACCCTCCCAAAGTCAACTATCATGTCTGTCATGCCCCAAACTCGGAAACCGTGCTCACAGAACTCTAATTGCCTAATCCGATATTGGCAGCCTTCGCAGTCTCACATTCTCAAGTCCTGGCACCCATATGCTAGATTCTGAACCTGGGTTCATATAAGGAGGATTTTTAGTGTGATTTTTTTTTAAGGAGCATAACCATAAGTGTACCCAAATCACAAGAGCATCATCATCATCACATATCCACTAATATAAATAGTTGAATACAATGTTGAAAGGAAATACATGCACATAATAAAATCTCCACAAAGCTCGCCCTCCACGCTTCTACCTCAATGTTACTACGACCTAACGTCACCTGCACACAAAGATCATGCATGAGCTTACAAGAAGCTTAGAGGGTGTGTATTTGTGTGCACAAGATAAGTACCAAGTACACAAATATTAGCATAAGAAGAATACTAGCAAGTCTATAAGTCATTCAATATTGTTGTATGCAATGCGGAGTTATAATGAGTCAAATATCAGATACTGAGAATGCAATGCAATATACAATTCTTGACGAGCCACGAATGCCATTAACCTCAACTAGGCCATATAAATGCAAAAACAACTCAAAATGTCATATGCCGCGGATGTAATGAAATATGCAAATCCTAGCAAGTCCATAATACCATAAACCTTATTCAGGCTAGACAATACAGAAGCATAGTAAACCAAATGAGATGTATTGAGGATGCAATGTAATATGTGGTGTAAAAGAAATGACAATGCTGGAGTGTAAAGTTAGGATGATAGTATATAGGATCACAAGTTGCGGGGTCCATCACAAAGGACTTCTATCCAAACTAGTCTCATAACTAAACTTGGATAGCTAGACTCTATATGGTAAACTCCTGAAATTAGGTTGGTCACGTACCCAATTAAAATCATGCCATTGCGAAGGTGCACGTAATGATCTAGTTGCACACCATCAGCCAGAGTGGATAGTAAATGAATGAGTGAATGAGTTAAATGCTGAGTACGCAATTCATACTCAGTAAGTCCACATGTCAGTATGGCTCATCTCTAGGATATCAAAGAGGTCTAGTATACTCAACAATGGCTGCCGCCTCCCTAGTTGCATAACCAGTAAGTGGAAAAGACCTCACTATCTGCCTAGCCAGTAGTCTGCCAATACCTACCTGGCCCATCAATAGCAGACTCATTTATTAGTTGGTCAAACTCAGCCTAGTTTATAGCCTCCTCAACTGGGTGGATAAGGCCACACCCCTCCCAACTGACCACGACACAGCGAGAGACGCCACCTACTGGTATTCAGCATCCAAGCGGTCATGTATCCACTGGGTCTAGATGTTAGAGCATCCCCCGATACTAAGAGGATTCTGAGACTTTCACCCAAGGACATCCAATGCTCCCACAGTGCTAGAACTAAATATTTATGGTATCCCATCTGGTAGTCCACGATGTGCCTGTGGAGGCCATATCCCCAATATTGCTAGGGAGCTAAGTGATCATGTCACAAAAATCTGAGATGCATGAGTCATACCATCCAGTCAGGCATCAAACCTGCATGTATCGCGCAATCATATGAGGCAACTCCATCTCTTTAAGAGTCCCCTAAATAATGTTATGATCAACCATTCCTCACAACTAGTATATAAATGAGCGTATGGACATGTAGCATGATGTAATACTAAGCATGATTATCAAATACAATAGGCGATGACCAGTCTTAACCGGTATGTCACTTACGAGAGTAAGGGCTAAACGATACTCTCTATTAGACATGTAGAAGTCTATATGGAATGGTCTGTGATAAACTATCCTATTCAAGTTACTAGCATATCATATATTATACGGAGGAGTCCATAGAGGGACGGTGGATCTAACCCATACATCGAGATAGGCTTTACACGGTGGATATACTAAATCTGGTACCACATATTCTTCCATCTATGGTAAGAAGTGATGGTGTACTAAGCAACAGATGGCCTAGATGATACACTAATGTCAAGGATGGACCTCGCACTTATCTCAATGAAGAGATGGACGGTGCGGATGATATGTACATGTCACGAGGTCCTAGCAAATGGGGTACAAGGGTAGGATACATCTCTTGTGGTAAGTCAAGTGGGTATATGACAAGGTGAGCTAACAGGGTGAACAATTGGGCTTTCTCAACCTGTTGTCATGAATAAACAGGGGTTCCTTATGGGGCTCAATACATATACCAAGTGGGCTTGGCGGAGTTCTTACATCTAGGACTATGTGTCCTTCCAAATGGATTGGGTAGCCTGCTCAACACCTAAGTGGGCCATGGGTATCGTTGTTGAACTTGGGTAAGACATGCATCCAGATGGGCCACATTATTATGGGAGGCCTGGTAAGAACATAATGTGGGCTCCATGTTTTGGATAATTTCTACAAGGCATCGTGGGAAGTACCATCATCAATGGGGGCCTTGTGGTTTAGGTTAGCCCAATGAGTGTTACTAACATAAGTGGGGGCCCAATGATTTGGGTTAGCCTACTAAGGTAAGGGTGGAAGTTGGCTTGGCAACGGGCCCTAGAGTAGTTTACAATAGTGGACATTTAACCACCATTGTGCAAAGGTGAGGTCCACTTGGGATTGGAATCAAAATAACTATGGGCCCTTGGTCCTCTAAATATCTAGAAAGACAAATGGGTCGCGTGTGTACCACATACGTCATGGTGGGTCTCACACATACAATGAACCTCACACATACAATGGGCCTCAAGCATGTCACACCCCAAACTTGGAAACCAACCTCACAGAATTCCCAATCATCCAATTCAGTGCTGACAGCCTCTATAGTACCCTATTCTCAGCTTCCGACGCCCATATGCCAGATTCCGATCTTGGGACCCTACAAGGAGGATTTTCATTACGAATTTTTTATTTTTTTTTGTAATGGAGCATAACCAAAAGTATAAAAAAGTCACAAAACAACATCACCACATATCCACTATATCAAAAACTTTGAGTACAATGAGGAAAGGGAAATACAAAATGATTAAAAAGCTCCAAAATGATCTGATATGCTCTCCTACCTCAGCGCTGTTGAGATCCAACGTCACCTGCATGCAACAGTCGTGCATAAGCTTAAGAAAAGCTTAGAGGGTGGTGTAAGTGTGTGCGCAATGTAAGTGTCAAGTATGCAATATCAGAGTAATGTGAAAATATGCTGGTAAGTCCATAAATACTACCAGTCGTACCAAGGCATGCGATGTAAGGCATGAATGCTATTGGCCATACCAAGGCCATGCGATATGAGGCCTACGCAGCCAAATGTCATATGTAAGATGCAATGCAAGCATGTCAGTTCTCATCAAGTATATATATCAGTACAGTTCCCCTCTGGGATATCACCAGCGTTTAGTACACTTCCCACTGACTACCACCTCCCTAGTCGCACAACCCAGCAAGTGGAAGAGACCACATTATCTGCCTAACCACTAGTCTGTCAATACCTACCTAGCTTATCGATAACAGACCCATTTGTGAGCAACCCCCTCACTCGGGCGGATAAATCCATACCCTCCTCCAACTGACCGTGACATAGTGGGAGACGTGGCCTACAGGTATTAGGTACTCGTGCGCTCATGTTTCCACTCAGTCTAGACGATGGAGCATCTCCTGGTACTAAAAAGGTTCTGGAATTTTCACCTAAGGACATTCTATGTGACCATAGTACTAGAGCCAATATTTTTAGCATCCAATCCGGCTATCCACAATGTGCTTGTGGAGGCCACGACCCTGATGTTGTTAGGGCATACAATGAATCATGTCACACGAAATGCAAAATGCATGAGTCACACCATCCAGTCATGCATCAATCCTGTGCGTACCACGCGATCATGTGGGGCACTCCATCTCATAAGGAGTCCCATAAATGTCTTAGCCCAATGGCGTATGCTATGATCTAGCAATCCTCATAACAGGCAGACAAATGACGCGTATGGTCATATATCATGATGTTATACTAAGCATATTCTCAGTGTGTCCTACTAGACTAAGTAAACTAACATGATTATCAAATCTAGCAGGTGATGATCGGCCTAAAGCGGTATGTCACATACAAGGAGTAGGAGCTGAACGATACACCCCATTAGGCACGAAGTAGTCTTTATGGTATGACCCATGTTAGACTGTCAAAACTTATTCAAGGTATCAATGGGACACAATGGTTTGGGTTAGCCCAATAAGGAAAGGTGGTAATACAATCATCGATGGGAACCCAAGGATTTGGGTTAGCCCACTAGGTAAGGGTGGAAGTGGGCTTAACAATGAGCCCTAGGAAAGCTTACAACAGTGGACATTTAACCATCATTGTCCTAAAGTGCATTCTGTTTAGAAATCAGAATCGAAATCATAATGAGGCACTCGGCCCTCCAATTATCTAGGAAAAGGATGGGCAGTACATGTATATAACACATACATCATGGGTGGGTGTAACGCCCCAAAAATTGGGGGTCGAGTAGGAGCCCAACTCTTGAGTTCCAACACATCACTTATGCAACATAGATAATGATGATTAAATGTTATTTGTGCTAGTGCATTAAACATGAGTGGGATTATACCAAATCAGCATATCATACTCCCGAGACAGTTAAATTACACAAGTGGAAAACTGTGATAAATATATAAAGCATATAAGTGATTGTAAGTTCCCAGAGTATGAACATTGTCAGGTTAAATAATTACATGTAAAATTATAAAATATACAAAATGGTAAAGTGTAATGTCACTAATCATATCCCTGTAACCCCGATATACAACTCCAGGACTACATAGACCCACCAGAGAGTTACAGATAGGATAACTCCTCTATGTTATCATAAAAGTCCGTCTCCCCTTCATAAGCATCGCCATCATCTACAATTAAAATAGACTCTAGTTGGTGTTTTAAAACACCGTCCCAAAGTGGGAGTGAGTGATCAACTCAGTGGTGCTATAAGGCAAAGGCTAACATGTTATCAATTTAGTCAAGCAGTAATGATAAAGTAATACAACAAGCATTCATAAGTACTCTAGTTAATGTAAGGATGATATGTGTTAATGATGCATGCCCTTGCCTACACTCCCTCTGCGATATCATCTCACAATCATGCATGCACCCCTTCCTCTATGCTCAACTCTTATGCCAAAGGCACATGTAATGCAATGCATGTGCATGATTAGCCAAGTTCTTAATTAGACTTATTTATACAATAAGATTGGGAAGCTAAGGTACTCCCTTTATCTCATTTATCCAAATAATGATCCATCTAGGGTCGTCAATCTTAGTTAACCACATATGATAGGTAAGCTATAGGGCAACATAACCCCTAATTTAAAAGCGGAGGATAGGAAAGTTCAGGTCACTACGAAAAGGCATGTCACCTCCTCATAAGCCTTAGTTTATACTCAAGGTCACTACGGGAAAGCCTCGTCATATTAGCGTAGGCCGATAGCTCGAATACAATGTTCCATACACCACCATATTCAGCTCATGAGTTTAAGTTTCTCAGTGGTTACTACGGGGAGGCTCATCGCCCTAGCATAGGCCGACAGCTTGACCACGGTGTCCCATACACCACCATGCCCGACTCATGAGTCTTAGCGAATCGTGGTACTAAGTTTAAACAGGTTTTTCACTGGTAGGTTAGTATCTTTGGTTCAAGCAGTAGCGTCCATACATAGTGAACAAACAATGGGCTAATTGGGTTCTTGACAAGCTTGAATATTACGAGTGCACGTTGATCGACATGGAGTGCGTAAGCATTCCGCGTGGTCTAACCACTGTCGACAAGCAGCGTATGACTCAGATTTCTCGAACATGTCTTATGTGGTGAAAACAGTTCGGCCACCAATCGTAATCTATTACCGATTTCATGGACTACATCATAGCCTCAATCACACTCCAAACAATTGCATTCATATGTGATAGTCAAAGACAGCATGTAACATCCCGAAAATCGGGGGGTCGAGTAAAAACCCAACTCACGAGTTCCAAAATGTTATTTATGCAACATAGATATGTATGATTAAATGTTGTCTGTGTTAATGTATTAAACATGAGTGAGATTAAGCCAGAACAGCATATCATACTCCGGAGACAGTTAAATTTACAAGCGGAAGACTGTGATAGTATGTATAACATATATAAACTGTTGTATGTCTCCAGAGTATGAACATGTTACCAAGTTATATACATACATGTATACTCCAAAAGTAAAAAAAAAAGAATACACATGAGTGCTCTAAAAATATAAAATGACAAGTGTCAAGGTATCTAATCAATCTCCCTGTAATCCCGTCAATCAGAACATGCATAAAGGAGGGATCCTCCTCCTCATCGTTAAGTCCAGCTCCGCTTCTCAAGCAGCTCCATCATCTGCAATCACAATAGGGACTGGTGGGTGTCCGAAAACACCATCCCATAACGTGGGAATGAGTAGCTAACTCAGTGGAATAATAGAGCAAGGATTAACATGTTCTCAAATTAATCATGCGATAATAGTAAAGCAGTAAATCAAACAATCCTAATACTATTGTTAATGCAATATGACATGACATGATGGATGCCCTCACCGACATTCTCCCTCATACGGCACCATCTTCATCCGCGGCATGCTTGCGTACCGCTCAATGCTCCACATCTTCCAAGCACATGCAATGTAATGGTGATATGATTACCGAGTTATTATTAGTCCATTCAAACAACAGGATTGGGAAACTAAGGTACTTTCCTTATATCAATCCCAACACAGATCCTGTCTAGGGTCGTCACTCCTAGTAATCTCATACGATGTATATTTTGTAGGTCGCTGCAAGTGCTGTCAGGGCTGTTGCTCGCACTCGTTGCACCGCTCCCCCATCACCTTATCAATACAGGCCTACTTTACTCTCACTGTTACGGAAGGGTCGTCACCTCCCGTAGACTCAGAATACGCTCGCGGTCACTACAAAGGACTCATCGCCTGATCAGTGTAGGCCGACAATAAGAATATAGTGTCCCATACCACCATAATGTACTCACGAGTCATATGTGCTCACTGGTCACTACGGGGAGGTTTGTGGCCCCAGCGTAGGCCGACAGCTCGACCACGGTGTCCCATACCACCATGCCTGGCTCATGAGTCTTCGTGGATCAAGGTACCATGGTTGACAGGGTTTACAATGGTAAGTTCAGTACCCTAGGTTCAAGCAGTTATGACTCATACAGGGTGAACATACAACGGCCAGTCGGGTTACTTGACGGGCTCGACTAGCATGATCGCATCTCAATTCGAATGACATGAAGTGCATGAAACACCTCGCGTGGCCTAGCCACTGCCGTCAACTTCAGAACACGGCTCGCGTTCATCGACGCGTCGTTCGTGGCAAAGATAGGCCAACCACGAACTTGCTTAGTTACCGACTGCCTAGACTAGGTATAGTCCCAAACAATTATGAATCCACATCAGTAAATCATGTAAGAGTATTGGAAATGAAATACAACCATGTGAGCATGTTAACACATGTTATAACATACAACTTAAGTGAATCTTCAAGCACATGCATTTCATACATATAATGAAATCATGCATATAGCTAACATGTAGGAAATCATTTACATCAGCATATTGATTGAGAAATCAATCTCAAACTAAATCATAACACCATTTAATTCAATACATACTAATACAAGCATTTATACAAACACTTAAACTACACACTTAAGTTTACATATAGTATGTCGACTCAAAGTGCGCATTTTGACGAATCTCTTCGCCAAAAAAATTATGCATGCATTCCTAGCATTCTAATGCGACAAGAAGCCATGTTAATCACATCAGAAAATTATGGATGAAAACAGTATTTCCTACAAATGACTAAAATGCCCTAAATCTCATATTCTTCGTCTGCTTACGAAACAGGAAACGGACAGCATGTTGTACATGTCAAACGGCGTTGCTGTCGATAATCTACTATTAAACGACATTGAAAGCATTGGAAACAGTCAATCAAAGCGTCTAAAATCCGCACCTTGTCTCTTATAGGTGTGTTAATTCGAACGGAGCGTATACGCTTCGTCTACGGCGAACTGTGAACCTAATACACAAGATCTATCAGCTATTTCGCTATGGAACCAAGGAATCAGCAAATCAGCAACTATTAGGGTTATTTTCTTACCTAGAAATGTGGAGAAATTATCGGCCAAGTGATTGGAGCGTGTTGCTAAAGCACGTGCAACAGGTAGGGCAGCAGCAGGAAAATTCTCTCCTACTCTCTGTCACAATCTCTCACCTTTTCTCTCTCTTAATCTAGGGTTTTTTTCAAATTCGGATGGGAGAGAGGAATGAGGGTTTCAACCCCTTTTATAAGCCCAAATGTGCCCAAAATAGGCTTGGGAACAAAGTATACTTAAGGTATATCCAAATCGGGGCTGTTTCGGTCCAAAAGGACATTTCTGGTGGTCCCCTGGCCGAATGCGATCGGACTTAAGTTCATACATGTCGGATGTCACTCACATCCCGATTTCAGACCAACAGTGTTCGTAGATCGCACGTGGCGGTCCAGTTTCAGTTCAGCGGTCACCGCACGTTGATCAGGCCTGCAAGTCTCAAGATATGAAATAGAAATTTTTCCTGATCCGAGGGTGTAATTTGGCTGAATTTTGACTGTCAGAACGCTTAATACTGACACGTCAAGTCGTGTGCCAGATTTGAATTTTAAATTCCAAATCTAACCCTATTCTCACTCTCTTCAGTCCAGGCTCAATGAAATAGCCCGCGAATGTCGGTTAGACTTGATTTTTGAAATGATTGTCAAGTCCAGCTAGGCGGTTCTAACGGTCTAAGATAGTAGGTATCGGACTTTCGACGCGCAGTCTAGATCCAATACAAAGTTTCAAAGAGGTCCAGAGAACAAACCGGTTTAGAGTTTGATCCGATGTTTTAGAGTATTATAGCGTCATTGGTTCTACTCGCTTTGGGCCTTGTAGAACGTATTTAAAGTGATCAGGGACTATTTCCCAGCTACTCTAGCGTTGCGCTAGCTAACTTATGCTTAGTTTCTAAAGGAATTAATCCTAAGTGATTTCTTTGGCTATGGAATTGGGTTCTGAGTGATTTCCCAGGTGTTTTACTTGACCCATTGCCTAAGGACGTCTAATCCCAGGTTGGCCAAAATCTGGGGTCTTACACAGGCAGTGGCGGATTTCCTTGCAGCACACCCTGTGGCAGATTGCGAAGCTATCACTGATGACTTTCCAGATGAGCACGTTATGCTAATCGAAGAACAAAGCCCATGGAAGATGTATTTCGACGGCGCTGCGCGGGCATCAGGAGTAGGGGCAGGGGTGATATTCATTACTCCTCAAGGTGACTTGTTACCGTACTCCTTCTATAACACCCCAGATTTTTGCAAACCTAGGATTAGACGTCCTTAGGCAATGGGTCAACCAAAACACCTTGGTAACCTCTCAGAACCCAATTCCAAAGCCAAAGAAATCACTTAGGATTAATTCCTTTAGAAATTAAGCGTAAGTTAGCTAGCGCTACGCTGGAGTAGCTGTGAAATTGTCCCTGATTGCTTTAAATATGTTCTATGAGACCCAAAACTTATAGAATCGTTGATGCTACGTTACCCTAAAATCTAGGATCAAACTCTAAACCGGTTTGTTCCCGGGAACCCTTTGAAACTTTGTATTGGATCTAAACTGCATGTCAAAAGTCCGATATCTACCATTTTAGACCGATATGACCGCTTAGCTGGACTTGACAATCATTTCGAAAATTAAGCCCAACCGACGTTCAGAGGTTATTTCATTGAGCCTGGAGTGAAGAGAGTGAGAATAGGGTTAGATTTGAAAATTTAAATTTAAATCTGGCACGTGACTTGACGCGTTATTATTAAGTGTTCTGACCGTCATAATTCATCCAAATTACACCCTCGGATCAGGAAAAATTTATCTTTCATATCATGAGACTTGTAGACCTGATCCAGGTGCAATGACCGCTGAACTGAAACTGGACCACCACGTTCGATCTATGAACTCTGCCGGACTGAAAACTAGGTGTGAGCAACATCCAGTGACCATGAGTTTAAGTCCGACCACGTTTGGCTAGAGGACCTCCCGAAATACCTTTTTGGACTAGAATAGCTCCGATTTGGTTATACCTTAAGTAAATTTTGTTCCCAAGCCTAATTTGGGAAGAAATTAGCTTATACAAGGGCTTTAAACCCTCACTTCTCTCACCTATCCGAATTTGCTAGAAACCCTAGCAAGAGTGTGAGAAAAAGTGAGAGTTTGTGAGAGAGAGTGGGAGTGATTTTCCTGCCACCTGTACTACCTGCTACACGTGTTTAAGCAACGCATC
Source organism: Magnolia kwangsiensis (assembly GCA_037074715.1). Lineage (NCBI taxonomy): Eukaryota > Viridiplantae > Streptophyta > Magnoliopsida > Magnoliales > Magnoliaceae > Magnolia > Magnolia kwangsiensis. The sequence continues at coordinate 119,927,551 of CM073571.1, read as the reverse complement.
TCAATCACTTTCCCGGTGGTTTCGCCGCATTTCTAGGTAAGAAAAGACCCTAACTACTTGTTGATTTAATGTTCCGTCGATTCCTTAGCAAAGTAGCTTATATATCTTGTGAAATAGGTCGCCTGTTCACCGTAGACGAAGCGTATATGCTCCGTTCGAATCGATACACCTTTAGGGAAAAAGGTGCTGATTTTAGACACTTTGATTGACTGATTTCAATGCTTTTAATGTCTTTTAATAGTAGATTATCGACGGCAATGTCGTTTGACATGTACAACATGCTGTCTGTTTTCTGTTTCGTAAACGTACGGGAAATATGAGATTTAGGGCATTTTAGTCATTTTTAGGAAATACTATTTGCATCCATATTTTGCTGATATGATTGACATGGCTTTTTGTCACCTTAGGATATTAGGAATGCGTACATAATCAGTTTGGTGAAGAGATTCGCCCAAATGCGCACTTTAAGTCAACATACAATATGTAGATTAGGTTCGTGTAGACTAAGTCTTTGTATAAATGTTTGTATTAGTATTTATTGAATTAAATGGTGTTGTGAATTAGTTTGAGATTGAATTCTCAAATAATATGCTCATATAAATGATTTCCTTCATGTTAGCTATATGTATGATTTCATTATATATAAGAAATGCATGTGCTAGGTGATTTACTTAAGTTGTATGTCATAACATGTGTTAACATGCTCACATTGTGGTAATGCATTTCTGTTACTCTTATATGATTGATGAAGTGGATTCACAAATGTTTAAGACTATACCTAGTCCAGGAATTCGGTAACCGAGTAAATTCATGGTTGGCTTATCTTTTCCACGAACGACGCGTTGATGAACGTGAGTCATGTTTTGAGTTGGTGGCAGTAGTTAGGCCACGTGAAGTGTTTCACGCACTTTATGTCGTTCGACTTGCGATGCGCTCGTACTAGTCGATCCCGTTAAGTAACCCGACTGACCATTGTATGTTCACCCTGTATGAATCATAACTGCTTGAACCTAGGGTACTGAACTTACCATTAGAAACCCTGTTAACCATGGTACCTTGATCCACAAAGACTCATGAGCCGGGCATGATGGTATGGGACACCGTGGTCGAGCTGTCGGCCTACGCTGGGGCCACGAACCTCCCCGTAGTGACCAGTGAGCACCTATGACTCGTGAGGAGATTATGGTGGTATGGGACACTATATTCTTACTGTCGGCCTACACTGATCAGGTGACGAGCCCTTTGTAGTGACCGCGAGCGTATTCTGAGTCTATGGGAGGCGACGACCCTTCCGTAGCAATGAGAGTACATTAGGCCTGTATTGATAAGGTGATGGGGGAGCAGTACAACGAGTGCGAGCAACAGCCCTGACAGCCCTTGCAATGATCTACAAATGTAACATCGTATGAGATTACTAGGAGTGACGACCCTAGACAGGATCTGTGTTGGGATTGATATAAGTAAGGTACCTTAGTTTCCCAATACTACTGTATGAATGGATTAATAATAACTCAGTAATCATATCACCATCACATTGCATGTGCCTGGAAGATGTGGAGCACTGTGGGAAGAAAGCATGCCGCGAGCGTAATATGGTGCCGTATGAGAGAGATTGTCGGTGAGGGCATCCAACATGTCATGTCATATTGCATTAATAACAGTATTTAGGAATGTTTGATTAATTGCTTTACTATTATCGCATGATTGATTTGAGAACATGCTAATCTCAGCTCTATTATTCTACTGAGTTGATCACTCACTCTCACGTTACGGGATGATGTTTGCAACACCCACCAGACCCTATCTTAGATGCAGGTGAGGTAGCGATTCAGGAGGCAGAGCCGGATTATGATGAGGACCAGGATGAGTTCTCATATATGCAGTTTCAAGACGGCTTTGCATAGGTGGCCTGGATTGGCGGGACATACTAGTTGGACTTCTGACATTTTGATTTTGTTTTATTACATGTATATGAGACTCATAGATGTATTCATACTTTGGAGACAGCCGAGATTTTTTGGTTTTCCATACAGTGATATATATATTCTTCAGCTTCCGCTTGCTTTTATCACTGAATCTGGAGTATGGATTGCAGTTTTGGTATAATTTTACTCATGCGAATGCTTTAACTCAGACAACAGGGAATCATAATCATATTTGTTGCATAAGTGACGGTTTGGAACTCGGGAGTCGGGTTTATGCACGACCCCCGATTTTCAGGGTGTTACACCTTCACAATCGGTATCGCATGCACAAACAATGAGGCTGAATACAAGGCCCTCATCATTGGGATGGAAATAGCTCAGCAGATGAAAATAAAAAGGCTGCACATCTTCGGAGACTCCAAATTAATTATAAATCAATTGACGACCGAGTTCGAAGTAAGGAAGCAAGAACTCTTGCCCTATTGTCAGAAAGCCCGACAATTATTAGAATGGTTCTGCCATGTATAAATTAAGCATATACCGCGATCTAAGAATGCAAAAGCAGACGCTTTGGCTAGCCTAGTAGCTGCCCTGTCATGTCCTAACAGGAGTCCTCTTCAAGTAACTATAGAAGAAAGAAGATTCTTTCCATCTCCAGAGATCATAGAAGAAACAATTGAAACATTTTCTATCTCATGCCTAGAGATAACGACAGATGATTGGCGTCAACCTGTTAATGATTATCTTAAATTCGATATCCTACCAGAGGATCAGGCAACGAAGCAACAAATCAAACAGCGGTCGGTCAGATTCATCATATGCGGAAAAGTATTATATAGAAAATCTTACAATGGAATATTGTTACGCTGTTTAGACAAGCAAGAAGCTAGGCAAGTATTGCAGGAGGCACACTCTGGTGAATGTGGAGCACATCAGGCGGGCTGAAATTTATTCCACAGAATACTTCAGATGGGTTATTATTGGCCCACCATGTTCAAAGATGCTATTGATTACGTAAAGCGGTGCCACGAATGTCAGATTCATGGAGACATCATACACGTTCCCCCAAAAGACTTGCACCAGTCTATTACCTCTTGGCCTTTCTTCTCCTGGGGACTCGATGTAATTGGTCCTATAAACCCGCCTTCATTCAGAGGAAAGCAATATATTCTGACGGCAATGGATTATTTCTCCAAATGGACTGAAGCAGTCGCTTTATGTAACGTTAAAGAAAAGGACGTGGTCAATTTCATCCGGCACGCCATAATATACCGTCACGGTATTCCGCAGAAGATTGTTACTGATAATGGCACTCCCTTCAAAAATAGAGGCATGGAAAAGTTGTTCCAAAAATTTAGCATTCATCACTCGTTCTCTACACCTTATTATCCCCCGGCCAATGGGTTAGCAGAGGCATTTAATAAAACAATCATCAAAATACTGAAGAAGATGGTTACTGAAAACAGGAGGGATTGGGATGAAAAGTTGCAAGAAGCGTTATGGGCATACAGGACTACTCGACGCACAGCAACAGGGGCAACACCATACTCCTTAATCTATGGCATGAAGGCAGTCATCCCAATCGAAATACAAGTGGCATCGCTTAGAGTAGCGGAACATCAGTCCATAACAGATGATGAAAATGCTAAAATAAGGCTGAAAGAGTTGGATCTGCTTGATGAGGGACGTCTGGCCGCTCAACAGCGACTGTAATCGTATTAAGCTAGGATATCGGCTGCCTTCGATAAACAAGTTAAACACCGCTCTTTCAAAGGGGGCGATATGGTGTTAATGTTGAAAAGACCTATAGTGGTCACCCGCCGAATAGGGGGCAAATTTGAGACTAAATGGGATGGGCCGTATGTAGTAAATGAAGTCTATTCCAATGGAGCATATAAAATTGCCGATCAAGATGGGAAAGGTATCAGTATACCGATCAATGCTCGCTTCATCAAGAGATATTGCCCCTAAGAAGAAGCTACTGATTTTGATCCAGAATATTATCGACATAATGATTCTATATCAAAAGGGGGCAAGAAGGAACGGGATCATGTTTATATGTCTACATGTTCAGAAAACCTATAAAGAAGAAATTCACGAGCATATTGACTACATTCAGCAAGTATCTTGAATGAAGGCAATCATCGTCATCACCAAATGAGTCCTGCAAATGACAAAGTTTGGTGAGTATCATCATGAAAATCATCTTGAATATATTATCAGAAGTAACGATGATCTCTGCCAGACACGTTTATCATATTGGCGATAACGATGATTACAATTATTATTGCCTTACAAGGCATGGCAGGATAACATACGGTTAACTACAATCATCCAAGGCAGCCTAGCCAAGCTGAATCCTCAAAGGAATCCGTAAAGGGTCAAAATCCTAAAAGGGCTGAAATCCTAAAGAGAAAAGATAAATCATAGAAGAGCCAAGAGCCAAATCAAAATTTATTATGCTCTAAGAGAAGGGATGAAAGCTTTAAAAGGATCAAGCCCTGAAAGGATTAATCAAGAAGAGATTTCCAGCTACGCATAAGTCCTATCATTTGCGCCATTCGAGCAAGCGGATGAGAAGTCAGTGGCCCTAAAAAGCCCGTGAAGGCTATCGTACCCACCCATGCACGCAGCTGATGAAGCCTACGACTAATATGCCTAAACAGATAAAAAGTAAATGGCTAGTCACGTGTAACTCCCATGCCGTCTGTATAGTTGCCTGGCAGTGTCACAGGGAACGGAGGAAAATGCCCTCCCGTGAATGGGCTCGCTCTTGCAGACGAAGGAAATAAGGGCCGCAGTGTGAGCACTATGCCAACCATGCATAAGACCCTCCAGATTTATGGTTCGATTCCAGTACTAACTCATGAGGAATGGCTTAAACTTACTCATCGATGGACTGAAAACCATGAATTTGGTACCCCAAAGGTAGCCTTGCGAGCTCTGTGAACTCTAGAGAGTTACCGCGGCCAACCCTGTGTGTAAAACCAACCGAGTTCACGGCCCCGGTAGCTTCACTGGGCCCCTCTGATGGATCGCAGTTTGTGAACTCCCTAAGTGGTGAGAAGTCCAGTGAACTCCTAAGAGTTACAGAGACCATCACGTGAGACCCGACTCTTGCACGAGTCTAAGTTGCTCCAACTACTCAAGAGCTTAAACTGTGTGTGTGCTCCACTACTCATGAGCTTAAACTATGTGTGACTGACTAAATTGAAATATAGTACCACCAACTTAAATGCCCACATAGGAAATCCCGCACTAACATGCATAAAAGGTTAAAATTGGCCATCATAAATACAATTGCAACGATATGCGGTATGATAGTATGAATAAATAAACATGATTTCGATAATATGAGATATGATAATGCTTCAGCAAAAAGGGAAAATATCTCAAAATGCCTTCATAAATACATCTTTTGAAAGTCAAATAAGTTACTTGCTAAAAAAAAACACATATGAATGGAAAATACATGTTTAAAGTTCCCCTGCCATTCCGAATGCCTCCATATGTTTTCACAAATTTCCTTTTAGTTGCGTTCAAGCTGCATTAAGCTTTGATTTTTCTTCAAGAATAATCTTTGCCTGATCAGGAAGGTCGGCTAGCTTACTCTCCAAAGATGTGATCACTTCTCTATTTTGTAGCAGCACTGACTTTTCTACATCAACGGATTGAATATTAGTTCGCATCTTCTCTTCAATATCCTGGATGGATGATTCCTTCTCATGATTCTTCGACTCCAGTTGAGAGATTTCTTCTTTCAGAGCAGTAATACGATCTTGAATAATCACCCTTTCATCAATATAAATCTTTAATTGATCTTGAAGAATTGAGTATTCTTGCTCGAGCTTAGAAATGGAGGAAGTAATCAAGGAAGCTTGCTCTTGTGAGGAAACTAATTGCTGCCCATACTCTAAGATTTCAGGTGGGATTGTAACACTTTTCGCTGATGCTAAAGAAATTACTGAATCGTGGAATCCGAGAAGCGAATCTCGCAAAGAGGATATATCAATTCTGGCCATCCTTGCAGAACTCTCCAAGATTTCAATAGCAAGATCCAAGTTAGACCATTGTTCAGGATCTTTAAAGATATGGACTATTGCTGACAAAGAATTCCTCATGAAGAGCATTTTGTGAGTAGGGATCTTTGCGAAAGATGAGAGTTCAGATGTGGTGGCTACCAAGTCAGAACTGGCTGCCCCACTGCGAGGAGGAGTTCCTATAACACACAAGGAAAAAAGTATAAAGAGATATCAATAGAAAGATGTATATTATTTTGAATAAAACAAGTTAATATGTATACATCTCTGCCCGTACCTGTCATCGGGACACGATTAGCAGAAAGAGAGGCTCCTTGAATCACAGGAGGACTAGTCCCCACCATATCTGCAAGGGAAGGTACCCTAGCCTCCGTACTCGAGTCCCTGGTGGTCGGAGTCGGCAGGTCTGTGGTTTCGGTTGGAAATACGATCTCACGAGCCACTGTTTTAGGCGCAGCTAACGGACTTAAAGGGATTCTCGGTGAAATAGCTGATACAGTCGCAAGCGGATCTGAGGGGGAAATCTCGCCTACCTCGATAATAGCAACATGAGAACCTAAAAAAAAAAAGAAAAAAGGAGGGAGATACAATAGCTCTAGATAAATAATTGATATTAAATAAGCAGATAGATAGATATGTGAAAATTAAATTCCCTTTACCTGGTAAGTATCCGTATTCGCCATAATCTAAAAGTTCCTCTTCTTCTTCTATAGCTATAGGAGATTTGGCAGGAATTCTAGTGTTGGGGAGAGCTTCAGGTTCAGAAGTTGCGAGGTGTTCCATTTCAATATCCTCCCCAGTTGCTTCCTCTTCTCCGTCAATATCAACTTCGCCTTCTTCAAAATCATCATCCGTGTCTTTACTGCTTTCACCATTTTCATCATCTTCATGCTGAGAAGAAGCAGTATTCTCTGATGATGAAGCCGAGCTTTCATCCTCTAGGAGGTCCTCATCAATTTCTGTAGTAGCAATTTGCTTTCCTTTCGAGGAAGCAGCTTGACCGATCTCTGGCGCGAGATCTTCAGCTAAAAGAGAGACATGCGCTTGTCCTGTTCCTACAGGAGAGACATGAGAGGAAGGTGAAGCTTGTAAACCTGCCCTTGATCTGGTCATTGGAGATGATGAACTAGGGCGAGTGGGTTGTAAAGGAGGCACCGGAGGGTCATGAGTTGGTTCATCTTGCACCACTACGGTCTCCGCTGAAAGAGGAGAAGATGTACCTGCAGTATTATCCGTAGCTCGATGGGTAGAGTCACGAAGAGCTTGCTCAAATTCTCTTAAGACCTCATGAGCGAACCACCCATCCAAAGTATTAATGGGTTTTATTTCACGGATGGGTTCTTCTAGCGGTATTTTTCTACAAATTTCTCCGCTATGTGATGCATGACTCTTCTCTGGGATAAAGCCAATCCCGCTCTCTAGCTTGCCTTTCAATCTAGGTGGATGAAGAAAGATGGGAGAGTCCACTGGGAGACATTTGATGACTAGATATGATTGATGATCCCACCATCGCATCCAGCTGTATGAGGTACGAACTATGCGCTCGCAACTAGGAATTATGAAAGACGAATCGACACAGACATTCAAAAGTTACTTCCATATCATGGCCCAGTTGAGAGGACCCATACCGTAACAACACATCTTTCAGGTGACCAGTCAGCAATCTTTTGGTACAGTCTAATCGTAACCAAATTGACGAGCAAAACGGCTGGGATAATAGGGCTCTCGCCAAAATTCTGTCCCCTCTCGAAAAGGAAGGCTACAAGAACGAAGAGAAAGAAAGAACATCCTTTCTGCTGGAGTGAGTGTTCCTTGATCCACCATATCTGTATCCTTGATGCAGCGGTGAAGACAAAATTGAAAGAAATCTATCTGGTCGTTGTCCTAAATTTTATTGGCAACCCAGTCATATGCCCTCTTGGCCATAGTTCTTTGTTGAAAGAACCAAAGCGGGAGATGTGCCGGATGAACGTATCCTTTTTCAGGTGCTTCAAAAGTCCAGGGAAAGTAGACTCCTAGCCAGCCTATAATATAATGTCAAGAAGTGCATGCTGATGAAGTTCCAAGAGTAGGATCCTTTATATGGGTGGCTATCTCCCCAAGAGCTCTATAAATGGAACATAACACTGGAGGAGCAAGAGAATATCTGTGGCCTTCTGTCAAGGCACCAGCTACAACAAAGACCACGGGGTGAACAACGTCTGCCCATTTGGAGCTAGGGAGTACAACAAGGCTTATCCAATAAGCCAAGAAAGCCGCAAGTTCCCCGAATGAACTATACTATGGTCTTGCTTTCATTGCATCACGGAGCCGTGTTAACTCCTTAGAGCGACAATCACGAAACCTACAAAAAGGAGAATATGTATATGATGAAACTTCCAAAAAAAAAATGAAGAAGAGAGAAAAGAGTTGAGTCATGGGTTCATAGATACCTGAGGGATCTGGAGAAATGCACAAGCCATTGCAAAGGGAAAAGCTTGTGAATATTGGAGAATTTCTCCATTTCCCTTAATAGCTCAATGGAGGTTTCAGATATGGAAGGTCTGCGATCAGGAGAAGAAACGAAGGCAAGTTCTCTGTTGGAAGGGATGAATTCATCATAAAATTTGCCTGTTATAGGAAGACCGGTGATACGATGAAGGTCCCAGAGTGTTACACTCATTTCACCATATGGAAGGTGGAAAGAGTTGGTAGTTGGTGACCAATACTCGATGAAACCTTTTAGCACGTTGGGTTCCTTATAGAAATACTTGGACGTGACTTCTATAGCATCGTAAAGACCAATTTTGACTAGTGTACTCGCATGCTTCAACAAAATTACTTCTACCCAGTCAGAATAATAACGTCGAGCAGTTAATAGACCTCTAGTGCGGAAGTCTTCTGCTCCCCAGAGTTGGACGCGATCTCGAAAACGTTGGCGAATGGTCTCATAAAAATGAGAAGGAAAAAGGTCATGAGGACTATGAAAAGGCATGAGGAAAATCATGGGGTAGATTTTTCTGATCTTTTGTCACGGCTTTTCCGTTCGTATTATCCCTTCAAGGATACGTGGTTCACTCGTCGCCCATGACTCAGTGTACATCAGTATTTCGCCTTGAACGTGATCCTTGGGTTCACAGTCAAGCATAGATTGGTGGCAGTAGACATTGATGGGAATTATTGTCATGCCTTCTGAGTGGGGGTTATCAAACTTCATGATACCCTCGATGACTCGTACCGAGCCCCATGAGTTCTGAAGCCTCTTCTTCTTGTGTTCAGCAATTTTTTCTTCAAATTCTTTCGCCTTGTTACGGCGAGCCTTCTTCGAGTGGGAAGCAGGAGGAGTGTCTTCCCGAGGAGGTGGCCTTTGCCTATCAGTGTGGATGTGGGCAGTGGTTTTTAACCACTCATCCCAATCATAGTCTCTACCATGCCTAGGAGGACATTTATGACTCCCCAGCGCTATTACACGATGAATAGGGGATGGAAGAGATTCGATCCGCTCAGTAAAGTCGAAGGTGGGAAGAACAGGCTCCTTAAAGTATGAAGGAGTCTTCGGGGTAGTTTTTGACCGTTTAACAGGAGGTTGATCAGAAGAAGGAGAAGGGCGAAAAGCAGATGGATCAGGTAAATCAGGATGAGAGGGTTGTGCAGTAGGGGAATTGACAAGGCGTAAGGTTCGCTTGGTGCGAGCCATTGTGAAAATAATGATTCCAAGAAGAGTGAAAAAGATTAGAGAAAGGTGCAAGAAGAAAGGGTCAGAAAACCGCTAAAAGTAACAGAAAGAGTGCTTTGCGCGGAACTGCGCAAAGTATATTCTTTGTGCGGACAGGAAAAGACTTGGAGAAAATTTTCTTCGCAGCCACACAGGTTGCGCGGTACCGCGCAACGAATATCGGTTGCGCGGAAGGAAATATCTTGAGTGAAAATTCACGGCTGCAGGAAGCAGGTTGGAGGAAATGAATTTCTTTGACTATTTATAGGGTCTTTAGCCGAGTACGGTACACGGGTCGATAAAAAAGGAACAAGAATTTGATTGATCCTTTCCTTTGATTTTGAAGAAAATAAAGAACGGATCAAGGGGGCATCTGTTGAGGAGTAAAAATATGAGGAAGAAAGGAACAAATGAAGATTGAGAGGTTATGAAAGAGAGTTGAAAGAAGAAAAGCCGTAAAGAATTTTGTGCGAGACGCAGTCTTTGCGCGGAACCGCGCAAGACATATACTTTGAGCGGGACGGTGCAACCAATATTCTTTATGCGGAACCTCGCAAGACATATACTTTGCGCTACATTGATACTGACAAGATGAGTGTAGTCTGTTTGTGTCCCACATCGCTAAGATCGAAAGATTCCGCACGTGTGAACACCTATAAATACCCCGTTAGTTCTTTGGTTAGGGGTTAGTTTTTGAAGAGTTCAGAGAACAAGTGAAGCAAGGAAAGAAGACCGCAAGTGAAGCTAGAAGAGAAGACTGAAGGTGAGAGCAGCTGTCCAAGGGGACTTTGCGCCCAACCGCGCAAAGTATATCCTTTGTGCGGGTCCGCGCAAATAGACTGCTCTGCTGTCTATCAAGCTTAAGAGTCGACATGCTGTCGGAAGAATCCTCTATTCAAGTCTTCTTGTTCAAGTACAAAGGAGAATAATTCATTGAAGTTCACATTCCTCCTTAGTTTTAGGAGATAATTAAAATGGCACCGGAAGGTTTTCCAAATCCTTATTTCTCTAAAGAAGGATTGATTCAATCTGCAATTCTTCCTAAGTCCTTCAAGAAGATCGAGATCTGAGCTGAAAATGCTGCCGACTTTGCTATTTGAACTTTATGTTTTAATGTTTATACATATTTAAATGAATGTATCTTAGAATCAAGGGAGATTAAAGGATGTAAATGAACTTGGAATTAATAAAATGTGATGATCATCTTTGCACTTTCCCTCTATCATGATTAAGTAAGATGATATCCCGAGAACAGAAACGCATTTGTTTTCTTGTTAAAACAAGACTTGATACAAAGACCTTTCTAGAAATCAGGTTGTCTAACCATAAACTCTAGTTTTTGGTGTAAGGTTGTCCTTAGAACAACATTTGTATCAACCTCTCAAGATCTGAATTTTGAGGTTGCTTTACAATCTTGCATTGTAGTTTATTTAGTTATCTTGTTGGCTATCATATTCCTTTAATTTCTGTTGTTATAAATTTTTATTTGGCATAGTCCTATTCACCCCCCCTCTAGGACACATAGCTAGGCCTTTTCACAACCCATGGGCCACAAATACATTACATCAGGCCTAATACATATCACATGGGCCGCATCACATAGGCCTAACATATATGACAATGGGCATCTCAATGGACCACACTAATGATCCTCACACACATCAATTGGGACGCATCAATGGGCAGCACCAATGAGCCGTGAAATAAATACATCACGGTGGCCCTCAGATACATCAAATGGGCTGCAACACATGGGCCTCATGTATATCAAAGTGGGCCTCAACAATAGGCATCATATATCAAGGTGGGCCTAATCACATGGGCCTTATATATATACACCAAGGTGGGCCTCAATGGATGACCATAAATAAATCAAGATGTATATATATTATATTTATAAAGGAATAATATCATATTGGACCGCACTCTAAATAATACTGGTGACAATGATTTCAACTATTAAAATCCTATAGGGCCCACCGTTATGTATTTTTTTGGGATCCGACTTATTCATAAGTTAACATGGAGATCGATGAAGTGAAAGCAAAAACATCAGCTTGATCGGAACTGCCATGGCCCTTGAGAAGTTTTTGAATGATGAATGTCATTGTCCCCATTAGTGCAAGGGTGGGAGTCCGCTTGAACTATGGATCTGACTTATTTTTAGTCTCAAGCCTGTAAGACAACTTTCCAAATGATGGACGGTTTAGATGCAACACATGCATCATGGTGGGTCCCATTGGGATGGACAACGTGGAGAGAACACATACATCATTGGGGTCCCTTGCCGTCCAGTAGCCTAGCCAAGATGGCTGGACGACATAGATAAAACACATACGTCATCATAGGTCCCACCGTCCAATGGTGTGGACGGTGTGGGTAAAACACATACACCATAGTGGGTCCCACGTGGGGCCCACCATAACATTTTTTTTCCGTCCGATCTGTTGATAAGGTCACATGGACCTAGATGAAAAGGAAAAATAAATTTCATATGGATCTAAAACTTCTATGGCACCCAAAAGGGTTTCAATCGTAGACGTTCAATCCCTCTATTTCCTGCCATGTGGGCCACTTAAGCTGAGTAAACAGCTGATTTTTGGAGGGGCCACTACCCAAAAAGGGGGGCCACCAAATGCATGGTGTCGATGTCCCACACACATCACGTGGGGCCCATGGCTGGGACCTGTGGTCCCTGCTCGTCCAGCGTCAAATGTCATACACAGCAGGATGTTGTTGCTGCAGCAGCAACGACTGCTTATATATATATATATATATATATATATATATATATATATATATTTTGAAAACCAATTTTTCCAAGGGTTTTCTTAAGTGGGGCCTGTATGAAAAGAATCCACCCCACCCATTGGTTTTTACTGCTCAAGACAGACCCATCAAGCGCCCAATATTTGATATATTTCAGTGTATGGAAATATCGGGGTAGATTTCAATGGTAAAGACACTATTTTCTATGTTATTGCCCACCAGATACTCGGATTGACCTCATTTTTTGGCTCAATGCCTAAAATGAGCCGAGGAATAGAATAGAAGGCGTGGATTGTATCAATGCATCAGGGTGGGGCCTGTATGAGTGGTCCTTCCCAAAAGCTTTGAACCAAAGATAATATTGTGTTTTTCAGTTCACATCAGTTCACACTCCACTGTGCAACAATGTCCAACATCCCTGGACGCTAGATGATTTGGATACAAGACTTATTCAAGGTGGGACCCACCTACAAACATGTCATCCAGGTGGGCCACCAAATGGCTAAATGGTGTAGATAAGGCATATATCATGATGGGGTCCATCCGGGTGGGCTACACGACCACATAATCACACAAAATGAAAAAGAGAGGGAAAGAAAGAGAAAGAAAGGGACACGTGTGGTGGAGGGACCCCGACACTATGAGCCCTCCCTTTTCATGCATTCAATCATACATTAAGTGAGTCCCAATACATGTGGGCCCTCCAAATCAAATCAACGGTGGAGATCCCTTCTCCACCAAAAAATAAATGGTCTAGATGACCCTATCCATGAATGGAAAATAATCATCATGATGGGGTCCATGGAGAATGGCCCCATCATGGAATGATCATGAGAATCAAGATGGGCCATCGGCCACATCTAGGGTCCAAAGTGAGGTCCATACCATCAATCGGTAGGCATCACTTGGCCCATCATCAAAACATGAAAATCTAACCTGCAAAGCACCCACTGTTCAATCTTCTTTGTCCAATGGAACACCGATCTTCTTGTGCTTCACTTTAATCGAGGATGATGAGAAATGAACAGCCAAGATGAAGGATTTTGGGGTGGGAAGTGGGCCACACACATCTCACTTTCTCTCTTGGAAAACCATGGACGTCCACCACTTTTCCTTACTTGGAAAATGTGTTGAGAAAGAGAGAGAAGGGTTGTAAGTAAAGAGAGTGATGGGTGATAGATGTAAGGTGAGTGATGGATGTGAGGTGAGTGATTGGTGAGGTGAGAGACTTGTTGACTTTTGGGGTAGGTTTCTTGACTTGTGGAGAAAGAAAGCATGGGTTGCTCTTGTACTTAACATGAGGTGATTGTCTAATTGATTGAGTGATTGATTGATAGGACATGTTGTAGAGATTCTCTTGGGATTGCAAATGTGCGGTGTTTTCTTGAACGAAATATGGGTCCATATCTCCCTGCCAGTGTAGCGGATTGGTGCGTAATACGCGGCATCGGAACAGTGGCGATGGTGGGATCGTAATAGTACACGTCTCATATTAAGCTGACTCAAATCTATGAGATACGACTTAGGGTTACGCATAAAAATCGATCATAGGTCTCGGGTTGTCGAAATTCGATGGGAAGGATCCTGGGAGTCGACGGAATAATATGGATTAGGATATAGGTCTTACACTTCCTGCTCTTTCTCTTCCTCACTTCCTTCTTCATTGCTACCTTCCTTACCTTCTTCATCTTCACTCCCCTCATCCTCGTCACTTTCTTCCTCATCCTCAGATCCATCACATCGTTGTCACGACCCAATCTTCATGGTGGCAAGTGTGGTGTCATTGATAAAGTGAATCGGCACCACCTCATCAGGGCCAAGTTTAAAGCCAAATTCGTGAGAAAGCTTGCATATGAGTCAGCAAAATGGAAGTGAATTAGTTGCCCTTGCAGAATGGGTGGTGAGGACTAACTGATGTAGGATGAAGGTAGGCAGGCACAAATTGTCCCCCTGCGCAGCACTAAATAAGAAGTCCACCATTAAGCGCATGCATTCGGTGTGATTGCTCTACCTGGAATACACATTATATGTGAATATGTGATGGTGTAGGTAGAAATCAGGAGGCATCTTGGTCATTGGGAGGTAATTGTCTCAGTTTCAGTGGACCAGTTGGCTGTAAAGAAATCGTGTACGACGATCTCTTTCAGCGCACTCCTGAGATTCTTATCACTGGCATGTGCCTCCCCACGCAGCATCCCCATGACTCGGGCTATCAGACCGACATCGACAATAGCTTCCTTCCTCCCCATGGGAATCTTGAACTGCAGATGCTCCAGCGATGGAACCCAAATGTGGGCGTAGAAGGATAGAACCACATTCTCAGTCGCACGTGCCTTACCCTCGAATATGGGACCCCATCCGGCGTCCGACAAGCGATCCATCAATGGATATAGCCTAAACAGCTTCTCATCTACATGTTCTTTGAAAAGAACCCTATGGCCTTAAAATCTTCCATGTGCAAAGTCCGCTAGTAGAGCTCTTTCAAGAGGAAGTTGGGGATCGAGATCCTGCTTTATCCTCCACTCTGAAGCGGCGCTTGTACTTACCCCGGCTCTTGATTTCTTCCTTAGACGGGTTGGACAGCTAGGCCCAGCTTCATCTGTGGAAGCCCTCTTCTTTCCCATAAGGGAAAGAAGTGTAGAAAGAGAGAAGATCGCAGCCACAAGCTCAAAAAGAGCCATGGAAGTCAAGGGAGCTTGAGAGATGGAATGGGTTGGTGGATTTGAAGATGTCTGAGACACAAATATGATTTTGTGTACTCATATGGGAGGAAATAAGGGAGATAGAAGATGGGTTTTGATGAAAATGGCGGAGGGGTGTATGTAATGAAGAAGAAGAAGAAGAAGATATGAGAATGGAGGAGAGATTTGAGAGAGAAAAATGAAATTTTGAGGGATTTGGAAAGCTTGGAGGGGTGAAAATGAAGAAAAGAGAGAAAATGAGAAGGAAAAGGGGGTCCCCACATGATTCGTGGGCCCCACAACCCTACACATGCATTGACGCGATCCACCCAGCGCGGCCCGATAGGCCCTCTACCTATGGGCGGCGATGCATCGCCAATCCGGTGATGCCATCACCGGCTGCTAGTTATTGGGGTGATGGATCACCTTAGGGACGATGCTATCCCCTCCGGGGTGCCAGATATGCACGAGACCCATTTTGGATCCCTCGATTTGCGTCGTTTGGGCCCCCGAGTCCGTTTAAGTCATTTTCGGGTCCCATGTTGTGTATATTCATTCTCTTCAGGTCCTTTGAGAATGGGATGCACCTTTTCATCATATAAACATGTCGATTGATAGTCTAGAAGGGATTTGGGATCATCACATATGATCGCCGATGCACACAGGTCAGATTTTAACGGTCAACTTCAGTCAATTTCGTCGATGGGTGAAATTAGGAGTCCTAAGATTGTTTCTACATTTTATCACACCCTCCTAAGTCAAAGTATATAGTGTGCGTAGTGTGACCTAACCCAGGTCCATTTTAATCCAAATGATGCTATGATACCAACTTGTAATGCCTTAAAAATCGAGGGTCGAGCAGGAGCCTAATTCCTGAGTTCCAACACATCACTTATGTAACATAGATAATGATGATTAAATGTTGTCCATATTAGTGCATTAAACATGAGTGAGATATACGAAATCAACATATCATACTCCAAAGATAGTTAGATTACACAAGCAGAAGACTATGATAAATATATAAAGCATATAAGTGATTGTAAGTCCCCAAAGTATGAACGTCGCCAGGTTAAATAATTAAATGTAAAATTCTAAAATATACAAAATAATAATATGTAATGTCATCTAATCATATCCTTGTAGCCCCGATATGCAACTCCAGGTCTACACAGACCCGCCAGAGAGTTGCAGATATAAGAACTCCTCCTTGCCATCATAAAAGTCTGGCTCCGCTTCGTAAGCATCGCCATCATTTGCAACTAAAACAGAGTCTATTTAGTGTTTTAAAACACCGTCCCAGAGTGAGAGTGAGTGATTAACTCAGTGGAGCTATAAGGCAAAGGTTAACATGTTATCAATTCAGTTAAGCAGTAATGATAAAGCAATACAACAAGCATTCCTAGGTACTCTGGTTAATGCAAGGATGATATGTGTTAATGATGCATGCCCTCGCCTGCACTCCCTCTATGACATCATCTCACGATCGCGCATGCACCCCTTCCTCTGTGCTCAACTCCTATGCCAAAGGCACATGAATGCGGTGCATGTGCATTATTAGCCAAGTTCTGAATTAGATTTATACAGTAGGATTGGGAAGTTAAGGTACCTCCCTTTATCTCATTTACCTAAACAATGATCTATCTAGGGTTGTCAATCCCGGTTAATCACATACAATAGGCAAGTTATAGGGCAACATCACCCCTGATTTAAAAGCAGTGGACAGGCAAGTTCAAGTCACAACGAAGAGGCTGGTCACTCTGCGTAGGCCTTAGTTTATACTCGAGGTCACTACGAGAAAGGCTTATCACCTTAGCGTAGGCCGACAACTCAAATACAGTCTCTCATACACCACCATATTCGGCTCATGAGTTTGGGTTGCTCACTAGTCACTACGGGGAGGCTCGTTGCCCCAACATAGGGTGACAACTCGACCACAGTGTCCCATACACCACCATACCCAGCTAATGAGTCTTAGCGGATATTGGTAACATGGTTAAACAGGCTTTTCACTGGTAGGTTAGTATCTTAGGTTTAAGTAGTAGTGTCTATACATGGTGAACATATAATTGGCCAACCAGGTTGCTTGACAAGCTTGATTGGTATGAGCACACGTTGAATTGATCGACATGGAGTGCTTAGGAATTTTGCATGGCCTAACCACTGTCGACAAGCAGCGTACGGGTCGGATTTCTCGAACATGTCTTCTGTGGTGAAAACAATTCGGCCACCGATCGTAATCTATTGTCAATTTCCTAGACTACATCATAGCCCCAATCACACTCCAAACAATAGCATTTACATGTGATAGTCAAAGATAACATGTAACAACCAATTTCATTATCAATCTCATTTAAGTATTTTGACAAACACGTAGTACACATGTAATCTTACATAGGCATTCTATCCATAAATCACACAGTAGTAAGATAGGTTACATAAAGGAAATTGTAACTATAAATAAGGGAATTGAGAATCCCATCTCAACACTCCCATTAAATACATTACAACAAGCATTTTCTCATCCATGCATTTTATCAAACACTTAGACCACACATCTCACATACATGTAATAAATTTGTTAAAACACATATTAAAGCAAATCCTTCCACCTAGGAGTTGCCACCCATACTACAATCATGTATTCTCAAACATCAATCATAACAAGCACTAATCATAATTCTATATTCAATCAATCATTTCAACGAACACAGAATGCATTAAAATCAATATAGTTCATATATATATAAGTAATACTCAGAAATATCATATCTAAGCATATGTGATAGTAATCAAGTCAGTCATAAATCATTAACTGACATTAAAATCCTTGAAAACCATAACTTAAACGTTTATAGTCCACACCTTCTGTCGGTAAATAGGTTAGCTATTCCACCATTTACTCTATATGGATACCTAAATTAGGTTAGGGTTAAGGTTTCTTATAGAACAATAGAATCGGAATCACTAGTATAATGACATGGGAGAGGCGATT
This sequence comes from Magnolia kwangsiensis, assembly GCA_037074715.1. Classification (NCBI taxonomy): domain Eukaryota; kingdom Viridiplantae; phylum Streptophyta; class Magnoliopsida; order Magnoliales; family Magnoliaceae; genus Magnolia; species Magnolia kwangsiensis. The sequence continues at coordinate 119,909,447 of CM073571.1, read as the reverse complement.
CAGCACGTAGAACGGTGAGATCGAATCTTAGGAACTATCTCCCACTTTCTCTCTCTTCTCCTCACCTTTTCTCCTCTTTTCTCTCCTCTCTCCTAGGGTTTAGGAATTTCATATAGAATGAGATAGGGGTGGGTAAAGGTCCTTACATAGGCCCAGAACTAATGAAAATGGCCCCAGGGCCATGGTATACTTAGGTTATAGGCAAAGAGTGGCTGATTTGGTCCAACGGAGCTCATCTGGAGGCCCATTTTTTACATACGGTCTAGGAAAAGTTCCCTGACATTGGATCTAGGTCAGGTTAAGTTTTTGGTCTGATCGAATCAGTGGATTAACTACAGAGGATCACTTTCAGTTTAACGGTCACCGGTACTCGATCAAGGCCACAAATACACTGACATGTGTTAAAAAAATTTCATGATCCAAGGGTGTAGTTAGGTTAGAATCTGATGGTTTGAAACCTTAAATTTGGCCCACAAGTGAACAACTCAATTCACTTAAGTTTCAGTTCATTTCCTAAAGGTATTCGCGTTTCTCACGCACTTCGATCTTAGCTCAACTTGTGTGTTTCTGGATACTATTAGGACTTGATTTTCAAGATAGTTTTCAAGCCCAGTAAGGAGGTTATAATCATATAGTTTTTCATTAATCAAACTTTTAACTTGCAGTCCAGGTCCGATATGGAGTTTCGTGATGCTCCGCGAGCAACTAGGTTTTGAGATGGATCCTAGTTTTATGGTGTTGTAGCATTAACAATTCTACTGGTTTTGGGTCTTGCAGTTCGTATAGAAAGTAGTTCAAGCTAATCTTCTATTCAATTCAGTTTAGTACTTAATTAATTTTCATTAAATTTCTAAAGGATTCGGTCCTTAGTGATTTCTACCTGAGGTGGTACTCGGGTCTTTGTACGAATTTTTTTGAGACATTATAGTGGGCCTTATCCCTCACAATAGGCCTCATGTACCTCATATTGGGCCTCACACAAGATCTCACACACATCTCCATGGGCCTCGCTCAAAGGGCCTCATATATCACATTGGCCCTCACTCATGGGCCTCATATACATAGCATTGGGCCTCACTTGTGGGCCTCATCATTGGGCCTCATATACATCAAGATGGCCCCCAACAATGGGCCTCATATACATCAAGATGGGCTGCAACAATGGGCCTCATATACATTAAGATGGGCCCATCGTCCTAGCAGGACCATCCACACCATTCATCTATTTATAGAGATTATTTTAGAGCATTACCCAAAAATAAAAATGAATCATATTAGGAGATCATCTAGACCGAACCACAAATAGCAATGGAGATAATGATTCCTACTGTTAACAATGCATAGGGCCCACCATAACGTTTATTTTCCATCCAGTCTGTTCATAAGGTTACAAAAGTCTGAATTAAGAGGGAAAACAGTTTCATATTGATCCAGAACTTCTGTGACCCCAAATAGTTTCAATGGTGGACGTTCAATCTCCACTGATTTTTTTTTGCTGTGTGGTCGACCTGATAGATGATTGGATATAACATATACATCACGGTGTGGCCCACCGTCCAGCCATTTGGACAGTGTGGACCAAAGCACATACATCACGATGTGGCCCACCGTCCAGCCATTTGGACAGTGTGAGCTACAACATATACATCATGGTGTGGCTCACAAAACTTGCTGCCATGAATACAATAGCTGTATAGCTGGTGTCAGCGTACACCAACCAATCCTCTTCCCTCATAGGTGGGTCCCATGTAGGGCCCACCATTTAGCATTATATATATATATATATATATATATATATATATATATATATATATATATATATATATATATATATATATATATATATATATTATTTTTTTAAAGAACTCCAGCGTCCATGCCCTGGACGTCTGGATGGACGGTGTGAAAAAAACTGAACATCAGGTGGATCCCACATGCATGGACAGTGTGGATCACAGCACATCAAGTCAAGGTGGGCCCCACACGCTACCATGGTGGGGTCCGCATTTGTTGGATGGATGGCTGGGAGAACACATATACAATGGTGGCTCCCACAGCTACTGGACATCAGTCCAGCAGCGTCTAAACAGATGGACGGTGGGAGTGATGCCTCATGTAGGACCCACATAACTCGCTGGCATAAATACAACAACTATATAGTTGTGTAGGTACTCTAGCCAATCTACTTAATGGCATGGTGGGTCCCACGTGTGGCCCACCAACTCGGATAAGGCTGATATTTATGCTTCCCTGTCCATGCCCTCCAATGGTCAAGGTGAACTCGTCTAGCAGGTGGGGTCCATACAGGTGAACGACATGGATAAAATACATACATCACAGTGGGATTTTCACCGTCCACACTGTATATCTAATCCGTTCTTCTAGGTGGGCCGTAAATAGGGAAAAAGAGAGGAGAGAGAAAGAGAGAGAGAGAGAGAGAGAGAGAGAGAGAGAGAGAGAGAGAGAGAGACGTGTGTGATGGAGGGACCTCAGTACTATGAGTCCTCTCTTCCATGCATTACAACATATATCAAGTGGGTCCCATTACTGTGGGCCCACCAATCAAAATGAACAGTGGAGATCCCTTCTCCACCAAAATGCAAGGTCAAGATGACCTTGTCATGTTAGGAAAATAAACATCATGATGGGGTTCATGGAGAATGGCCACATCATCAGATGATCATATGAATCACGGTGGGCCATCGACCACACCTAGGGTCTAAAGTGAGATCCATACCATCAATCGGAAGGCCGCACATTGTCCATCAATAAAAAATAAAATCTACACCTATAAAACACCCACCATTGGATCTTCTTGGTCTGATGGAATGCCAAACTCCTTGGCTCTCTCTTTGATGGAGTTCGATGAAGGTTGAAGGATAGAGATGGGAGATGAGAGTGGTAGGAAGTGGGACACACACAAAACTCTCTCTCTCTCTCTTTGGGAATGCTTGGACGCCCACCCTCTCTTGGTGCTTGGTAAGATGAGTAGAGAAGGAGAGAGAGAGAGAGAGAGAGAGAGAGAGAGGGTGGTTGTAAGAGAGAGGTGGTGGGTGAGTGATGGATGTACTTGACTTGAGAGTTGACTTAGGTAGGTTACTTATCTTAGGGAGAAAGAAAGCATGGGCTAGAGATGAGACGTGTACTTGACTTAATTGGTTGATGGGATGAGTTGTAGAGATTCTCTCAGGATTACAAATGCACAACGTTTCTTTGAGATAAATGCGGGCCCACATCTCCTGGCATAAGTATCGCATCGGTGCGCAAGATGCGGCGTTGGAACTGCGGCGATGGTGCAGTCGCAATGGTATAAGTCTCAGGTCGAGTCGAATTAGATTTATAGGATACTACTTAGGATCACGTGCAAAAACTGATTACAGGTCGCTGGTTGTCGAAATTCAATGGGGGGATAGTAGGAGTCTACAAAACGGTTCAAAGTAGGATATGAGCCTTACAAAGCACATAATTGGCCTCACATGCATCACATTAGGTCATATACACATCATATTGGGCCTCATATACGTGCTGCATGTACATCACAATGGGCCCCATATACGTGCCGCATGTGCATCAGAATGGGCCCCATACACAAGCTGCAAATACATCACAATGCGCCTTATATACATGTCGCGTGTGCATCACAATGGGCCCCATAGGCCCTAACACATGGGCCGAGTATATGTCACATTGGGCCTCAATCATGGGCATCAAATACACCACATTGGGTTGCATCATTTGGGCCTCAAATACATCACATTAGGTCGCATCATATGGGCCTCACATATATCATATTGGGCAACATGCATAACATATACATCAAGGTGGGCCTTACAGGTCAGCCCCTATAGTCCATAAAAATAGATGGACATTGTGCTTACAATACACATGTCAAGGTGGGGTCCCATAGATTTGGACGATGTATATATAGAATGCATCACAACGAGGTCCACATCTATTGTGCAGCATGGATAAAATACATCACAGTGGGCCTGTTGCCACTAGACCGCATGGATGAAACACATTGGGTGGACCCCATTGTCGCTGGATAGTGCAGATAGAATACATACGTTATAGTGGGCATCGTGTCCAGAAAATGGATGGACGGTGCAGCTGAAACACATTCAGCATGGTGAGCCCACCTCCAGGAAATGGACGGTCAGTGTGGCTATAGAATACATACAATCAAGGTGGGATCTACCAAATGGACGACATGGATGAAACATATACATCAAGGTAGGCTCCACACATGTGGATTCAGTGCCTCTCCAGTAGTGTGAATGGATGGTATGAATACAACACATACCTCATGATCGGACGCACAGAACTTGCTGACGTCAATACTTCAGTTATATATCCGGTGGGACCCACAGAGCTTGCTAACATCAGTACAACAGCTATATAAGGGAGGTCCCCACCGTCCAGATGGACAGTGGGATAAAATACATATATCACGGTGGGTCACCACAGATGGACGGCGTGGAGTAAACAAATACATCACCGTTGGGTCCCGCACAGATGGACGGTGTGAATGCCACACGTGTGCATTAGGGCCTCACCGTCCCTACACTGGATGGTGGTGGATGCAATACATTCATTAAGGTGGGGTCCACATACATGTGGCGCACCAGTCACATAAGGTAGCCCCATGTCCCATGCACGGACAGCAGGGACAAAAACATATACATAAAGGTGGGATTTCCACCCTCCCAAATAGTGGACGGTGTGGATGAATCACATGCACCATGGTGGTCCCACGTGGAAGGGCCACACATGGATGGATGGTTTGGATATAACATCACCTCATGATCAGACCCACAAACCCTACTGATGTTAATACTGTAGCCATATAGTTGTTGTAAGGTACAACAACCAATCCTCTCCGAGGCAGGTGGGTCCCACGTGGGGCCCACCACATATTATATTATTATTATAACACCTGCTAGTCCAGTGTCTAGCATCCAGTGGACTGGACGGTGTGGATTGCCACACCTCATCAAGTGGGGTCCACGGATGAACAGTGTGGATCTAATCCCTTCATCAAGGTGGGGTCCACATACATGTGGCCCACTAGCTACATACATCAAGGTAGCCCACGTCTAGGTGGTGGATGGCATGGATGGCAAACGTACATCATGTGGGGTCCATGCGTCAAGCTGATAATTGTGTTTTACCTTCAACAGGGTCTGCCAAAAACAGGTAACAGGTGGGTAGCAAGGTGGGGCTCGGTTGGACAGCGAGTGCGTCCTATCTAGTGGACGGTATGGATAAAAACACATACATCATAGCTGGGTCATTCAATTAGGGGGGAGAAAGAGAGAGAGAGAGAGAGAGAGAGAGAGAGAGAGAGAGAGAGAGAGAGAGAGAGGGAGAGAGAGAAACGTGTAGCGAAAGAGCTTCACCACTGTGAGCTCCTCTAGCAATTACAATGTATACATCAAATAGGTCCCACTGCATGTGGGCCCTTAAATCATAAAAGTCAATGGTGGAAATCCCTTTTCCACTAATCAAATGTAAGGTCTAGATGACCTTCAAGTAATCAAAAAATAAATATCATGATTGGGTCCATGGAGAGTGGCCCCATCATGGGATGAACATATGGTTCATGGTGGGCCATCACCCATACCTATGGTCCAAAGTGAGATCTATACCATGAATCGGCAGGACCCGCTTGGCCCATCATAAAAAAAAAATCACAATCTAGTCCTGTAAAAATACATTGATTGATAATCTTCTTGGTCCATGGCTTCCTTAACTCCTTGGCTTCAACTTTGATGGAGGATGATGAAGATTGAAGGGTGGAGATGAGAGATGAGGGGATAGGAAGTCAGCCACACTTTGGGTTCTTTTTCCTTAAAATGCTTATACAGCCACTCTTTTGGGTTGCTTGGGGAATGGGTAGAGAATGAGAGAGAGGGAGAGGGAGGGTGGTTGTAAGAGAAGGTGACATGGAGGGTATGGGCGTTGTTGACCTATGGGGGCATGAGGTGACATGGGGAATGGTTACCTTGACTTATTAATAAGAAAAGGATGGGATATACATGGGTTCATTTGACTTGGTGAAGAGAGAGGTATAGGTGAGTGATTGGTTGTGATGGGATGTGTACTTGATTTGATTGATTGATGTGATAGATGGTAGAGATTTTCTCAGGATTCGTAACACACGGAGTTTCCTCTAATTATACGAGGGACCACAACTCCTGGCATGGACATCGCATCGGTGAGCAAGACACGACATTGGAACCATGACGACAGTGCGGTTGCAATGGTACAAGTCTCGGGGTCGAGTTGACTCATATTTACAGGATGCGACTTAAGGTCGTGCGCGAATGCCGACTACACATTGCGAGTTGCTGGAATTCGACAGGGAGCATCGCGAAAATCTAAGGAATGGTATGAACTAGGATATGGGCCTTACAATGTATCTTCTCTTACACAACCCATACCTCCCCATCACTTCCTTATACAACCCATCTCTCTTTCAATCCATCACATCCTCTTTCTCTCTCATTTTCTCTACCATTCACAAGCAACTAAAGAAGAGAATTTCTAAGGAGTTTTAAGGAGAGAAAGAACCCAAGTGTTAAACTCATCTTTCCCTACCCCTAATCTCACAATCCAACCCTTCAATCTTCACCTTCCACCCTCAAAGAAGAAGCTTAGGAGCTAAGGATTCCAAGGAGCCAAGAAGAAGGACTATAAGTGGGTGTTCATAGGGTTAAATCATGACTTTTAGTTATGGGACAAGTGGGGTCTACTGGTTGATGGTAGAGATCCCATTTTGGGCCCTAGGTGTGGCCGATGGCCCACTATGATGTTTATGTTGATTCCATGATGGGGACATTCTCCATGGACCCCACCATGATGTTTATTTGTTAGCCAACATATAGAGGTCATCTAGACCCTTAATTTTGTGGTGGAGATGGTATCCCCACCACTTGAGTTGTTGATTTGAAGGCCCACATGTGGTGGGACCCATTTGATGTATGCATTGTATCTTGTAAAGGGAGCTCATAGTGGTAGAGCTCCCTTCACCACTCAATTCTCTCTCTCTCTCTCTCTCTCTCTCTCTCTCTCTCCCTCCCTCCCTAGTGATGGTCCACTGTGATGTATGTGATATCTACATAGTCCACAAGTGGGACAGCCTTGTTGCCACCGTCTAGGGCCACCTTGCTGCCCGTTTTTTGGCAGGCTTGGGATGGTGGGGAAAACAAAAATATTGGCTTGACACCCCGCCCCCCAGCTGTGTGGACCACATATGTGGACCTCACCCTGATGTATGTATTTTTATCCAAGTCGTCCACCTAATAGGCCAACCATTGCTGCTCGTTTCCTAGGCCTACATGACCAGTTGACCATACAGGGCTGGTTGAAGGGAAGTTACATATATCAGCATGATTCTTTGAGTGGGGTGGGCCACCCACGTGGACCACACCTTGATGTATGTGTAGTATATCCCTACCGTCCATTTGGAGAGATCATTGTAAGCATGAGCCCAAGATTTGGGGTAGATTTAGGAGTAGGAAACTTCCATTTCTTAGGCCCACTATGATATATCTATTACATTTATCCGGCCAAACAGATTTGAGGGGAATATTGAAGACACTAGGCCAAAATTGCTGATTTGCAACGGACTAAATCCGTCATAAAACCAAAAAAATGACGGACTTCATCCATTGCTGTTTACTGGGTCATTTTTTTCCAGACGGATGAAATCCGTCATTTAATCAGCGACGGATAAGGTCCGTCGCCTCATAGCGACGGATAAAATCCATCGTTAAAAATAAAAATTCCGTCGATAAAATTCCAAAAAATAGTCGTCCCTAAAAACATTAGCGACGGATAAGGTCCGTCGCTAATATGAATAAGCGACGGATCTCTAATCCGTCGTTGGTTTTCAATGTTCAGAAATTAGCGACGGATTTAGTCCGTCGCTAAAATATATGTGAATAAAAATAAATATCGATAAATGATTATTATTATTTTTTTAATATTACACCTGATAGTCTTTCAAAAAATAATTCACACTATTGTTTGATAAGAATCTTATTCACAAAATTGATAACTCAATTCAATAAAAGAGGAAATTATCCAAGTGGCCCACTCAAGCAAAAACACATTATAGTGAGGATGATGTTCACATGGTACTTACCTTGTCTTGAACAAGGGTAATCTGCATTTAATGCACTAGTGTCTAACAAAATGACCAAAAGACAGTATAGGAACTGCGAAATTCCTATTTCCCAACAAGATACACCTACATAATCAAAAGATAGCAACTACTTGTCAGTGCTTGTAACTGATTTCATTTATGAAACTGCATCTCTATTATCATTTGGTCCATGAAACCATACCCAAAAAAATATCTTTGATTCCCCCATCCATCCATTCAACCATCATACAATTATATTCATAAATACATACATAAATGTATCATACGATTATATACATATGCAGTGATGGACTTGTTTTAGACCATTCATTCAATGAACTCTACCATTATAAAGAGGTTAGATGTTGGATTCGAAAGTGGGACACGAATTCCACGATAAGACCCACTTATGGGGACCATGGTCCTAATAGATGGCCATGCCTGGACCCAAGTCCCTTATGCAATCGGCATCTTGATGTGGGACGTGGGAATACATGGATTAGATCAAGTATTGACTCGTTGATGTACACATTATTTTAACGGTTTGGATGATGACTTTTTACCTGGACAAAGAATTAACGTCTAACAGAGCATTCTCGTTTTCTGATTTTCTATTGTTACATCAGTGATGATGTCACATGTCTCCCTAACTCTGATATACACCTATAATGTTTTTATTATATTCATTATGTCCATCTTTTTTAAGACAAGTCCATATAGGAGGGAGATCCAAAACTCAAGTCAACATCACAAGAAATAGTGGAGATGAAACCCTCATCATTCATACAGTAAGTGGACACAATTCAAGAAATAGCGGAGATGGAAACCTCATCATTCATCACACCTTGATGCTTACCTACCATCTAACATGTTCATAAGGTGATTCTTACATGCACTTATGTATTGTAAGAAACTCTGTATATATAACCATGTACTTAATTCCCATATTTCACTTCTGTAAGGCATATGTGATATGAATATATGATTATGGTAGGCTCCACCGAAAAAGACCTCCAAAATCATGTTGATCTACGTGCTAGGTGGGCCATTCCTACATGTTGAGTTTCAACACTCATCTGATGGACATGGGGACAACACCACACCTACTTCTACTGGTGGGTGACCAGTTCCCATGGAACGGATTAGGTGAGACATGGGTAACAACTTAGTGGGTGAGACATTGACTGTGGGGCCAACCTTATGCATGTGTTGTAATGTATTGTATATACATGCTGTCATCATTTATTTATTTATTTTTAATCTCATTTTAGAGTATCGTCTCAAAATTGAAGCCGATCTAAATCTCAAGTGGACCACACTACAGTAAACAATAGTCATTGAATGTTAATCCTTAAAAAATTCCTAGGGCCCCACCATAATGTTTATTTTCCATCCATACTTTGATAAAGTCACATAAAGCTAGATGAAAGGAAAACACAAATATTAGCTTGATCCAAAATTTATGTGGCCCCATGAAGTTTTTAATGGTGGGCATTCAATTCCTACTATGTGGTCCACTTGAGATTTGGATATACTTCATTTTTTTTACCATGCACGAAAAGAGCTAGAAAAAACCATTTCACCACATAGATATATGATACTTGCAACAAGGTGGGCCCCACAGTCAAGGCCTCACCTAATCCGGAAGCGGATTGCGTAGTAACTCACTAGGCTTAGCCTACTGAGTAAACTCTGTGAGGTCCACCATGATTTATTTATTTTAATTATCTGCTTCATCCATCCATTTTACTAGATAATTTTATAGCTTGAGCCCAAAAAATGAGGTATATCTACTTTTCAAATGGACCACACCACAGGAAACAGTTGAATTGAATGTCTACCGTTGAAAAATTTTGGGGCTACAGAAGTTTTAGATCAAGCTTATATTTATGTTTTCCTTTCATCCAATTCTTTATGATCTTATTAAGAGGTTGGATGAAAAATAAACATCACCGTGGGGCCTAGAAAGGTTTCAACGGCATAAATCATTATCCCCACTATTTCCAGTGGTATGATCCAATTGATCTTTGCATATGCTTCAATTTTGGGCTCAACCCCTTAGCTTAGATAGAAAAATGGATGGACGGTGTGGATAAACCACTTACATTCAAGGTGGGCCCAACTGAATTTACTCAATACGATAAGAGCCTATTGACTAACTCAGTACGCAATCCGATTTCACCTAATCTACCTACAGTTCTTATTTTCTATGCCCTAATAGCTGACATTATACAACACATACATCAAAGTAGGCCCCATGTCAGAGCCTCACCCACTAAGCTATTATAGCAGCCTCACCTAATCTACCCATAGTTCTCATTTTAGGAATGTGCCTTTAAACTAAAAATTCAGCAACTATTCAGCAAGTGGGGATCAAATAGCTGGACAATTAGAAATTGATTTCCAACAAATAGCTGGAATTTTCCAACAAGTTGGAAATGATCTCAGCACTTGAGAGATAAGGAGAAGATGCAGCTGGACAATTAAAAATTAATTTCCAACAAGTTGGAAATGATCTTAACACTTGAGAAATAAAGAGAAGATGCAGTTCTATGTCTAAAATGAGCTGCCAAATCTGATGGACAATGTAGATATATGCTCTATGGGCTCCACTGTCACAGCATCAACAAATCAGGGCTGATTCAAATGCAAGGACAGACATTGGATCAGACTAAAAAGAAAATAAATATAATTTTCAATTTCTTAGCTTTAACATTGTCTAATCAAACCCTTGATATTGATTATTTGTTTACTTGGACCAAATAATGGATGATTTAGATGGTTGGTTTTCAATATTTGTCTTATTTGGGCCCAATAATGGATGATTTAGACCGTTAGTTTTCAATATTTATCTTATTTGGACCGAATAATGGATGATTTAAACTGTTATTTGTCTACACTTCTCACCTGAATATCAACCTAATTGAACTTTTCATCCTAATTGTCGCCTAAATCATTAAACTTTTATATAATTAAGCTTAATTGAATAGATTTTGCTAGACATTAATGTATGTGACTATTATTTGAATTTGGTGGGCTTAAATAACATTGATTGACTTTGACAGCCTTTGTCACACTCCAATGAATTTTGACAGACTTTAATAGACTTTTGTAGACTTTAAAAAACTTTTTAAACTTCGTTGAACTTCAACGAACTTAGGCTCACTTTAAGATTTTTCTTTTTTCTTTTTTTTTGCTTTTTTGTTTTTTTTTTTTTTAAAAAAAAATTGATAGAATTTAGCAAACCAAAGTCCATTGAATCCCATGAATTTTTCCAAAGTTCACTGAAATCCAACATAGTCAAAATTTGCTAAAATCTATCAAATTTTGCCAAAATCCATCGAAGTTTATGTCAAAGTCTACCAAAACCTATTAAAGCATGTCTAGCTTACAAGACTATCGAAATCCATTCAAGTTTGTCGGAGTATGTCTAAATGTTAATTATTTAACATGTCATTAGGGATTAGTTGTTTATATGTCATTCATACCTTTTATAAGGTCATTCCTACTACGATGAACAGAAAATGAAAATGCAAAAATACTAGTCTAAAAGTGCCTCTTCCAAGTTCTTTTACTCGGTCTTCCTCTCAAAACAAAATGTTTACTATTGATCCTAGTATTATCTACTACGTACTAGTAACGTACAACCAATATTGGGGCACTATACCATAAGCTACAAAATTTCATGTCCCCCTAAACAAGGTATCCTCCATTAATAACATATATATATATATATATATATATATATATATATATATATATATATATATATATCATAAGTTTTTTTATTTTCATTTAGATTCAAAAATACATTCATCATCCATCCAACTATTAACAACATTTACAAAAAATAAAATATATCCAACTAACTCTTAATAATAGTTTGCAACTTAACCTGCTAGGAACCGTTATGCACTGTAATGTCTAACGGCAGAGCGGGTTCTGAGGAGTTACAAGTTGACCCTGACGACAATATATAAATGAAGCGATAAAGATATAAATGATTCAAGATTAATTAAAGGTTTCGAGAACTTACATCACCTCACTCTTATTGCCAAGTAGTCCTGACGAAAATGCATCCACACTACGAGAATGGAAAAAAAAATCGTGGCTGCACCGATACGGTCTAATATGAATGGCTGCCTCCGTGCCCAATGTTGGAATATTGGGATCAAGCCACTACGTAATTCTTAATATTTAAATCAAAACATTTTACACATAAGAAAAGAAAAAATCAAAACAAATCATAATAGAAATATGTGTACCTTCTGTCATGCATAAAAAGGTGAAAAGCTAAAACAAATCACCAGATTAGTCAAGCAAAAATACTAAATTCAAGATAAAGATTTAGTCAAATAATATCCAAAATAACCTCAAACACAATCCACATGTCCTGACCAAATTATAAAAATATGTTCTTGAATTAGGAAAAGTTTTAAGTAAACTCCTTTAATATCTATGTTTTCATCAGCACTATAGGCCAAACGAGAACATCATCCACGACCCAATCGGCTAACGTCTTCTCAATGTCACCAAACACATTCGCACTGGGAACTTCAACAACATCCAATATAACTTTGATGCAATCTGGAGGGATGCCTGCATTATCTCTAATTAGTAAAATGGGATCTAGAGATTCACAATGTGATGTTAAGTAAAGCCTCATACACCATTTATTAGTAGTCATGTTTTGTCTGTACCTATCGTTTATATATTTTTTCTTCCATAGTTCCATGTGTTATCAAATGATATGCATAAATTGGCTTTGTTTGCCCATACCTGAAAGAAAGTAATACATTTTAGAAACAAAGAACAACAATGAGAAAACTGCACTAAACATACCTCCAAACCTGAGCCTAAAGATCATAAGTAGAGTTCCACGAACCGTCAATAATTTTTTAATACTCAAATTATTTCTTAATATCACGAGGTCTAGCCAGCTCCATTCCCTCCCTCCATGCCAATAAAGCATAGGAGAACAACTCCAATATATTGTATATTCCACCAAATAGTTGTTTCTTCCCTCTTTTTTCTATGGGTAGGTAAATTGGGATCACACTTGAGACCTAAATGTTGCCTCAAAGAACACCATCTATGGAGCAACATGATCAAACCAACTCATAGTTACTACTTACTACATTTATCCAATTGTTAAGCGAATGAAATAATTTTTTGTTAAACAAGAAATACATAGTAGGCTTAAAAAGAAGACATGAAACAATACAAATGAAAATTTCCAGATCACAATGAAGAAATCATTAGTATGCATCTTTGACCTGAGGCATTCCATGAGCTAAAACATGAGAGTTTCGACAAGATTTCCATTTGCATTTTCCATGTAAAAAGTCCTGAAAAACCTTCAAAAGAAAAAGAAAAACCTAAGTGTAAGGACAACAATGAATAAAAAAAAACTAAGAACAAATATGGTTTGCAAAATTTTTACAAGAATGGCATCACTTATCCACTCACACACATGGGTACAAAATAAAGACATCAATGCAAAGCTTGTTCAAGGATGAAGACATCAATGCAAGCATGTAAGGTTACAAGGCAACTACTCAATTGAGCTGCCTTGCCACCATATCTAATAATTTCATTGCTTGGATTATTAGTTTGTCCCATCTAAAGTAAAGCTAGCATGATGATTAGTTTGGATCTTGTACATATTCACCAAGTTTGAAAATTGAGTCACTTTAGCAAAAAATGTGACAAACAATAGACCTTAATGATGGTTAGTTTTCTTCATTTTAGAATCCTAGAGCTTCCAGTTGACTGATAGTTGTATATCATTTGAATGTGCAGATGTGGGCAGAAAAGTTATGGTCATAAATAGAGGCCACCTACAAACAGATGGACACTGCTGGAACAGAACTTGAGTGTTTTCGAGCTTTGCAGAAACAAGAGCAGTTTGCAGCAACTCACAGAATCAACGGCTTGCTTGTGGAAATCAATAAGTAGAAAGAACTTGAAAGAAATCTGCAGCAGCGCTACGGAAGCCTCATGGTGGAGCAAGATAGGATTCAAAGGCTTCTAGAGGAGTACAAGTTAGAATTACAAAAGTAGGCAGAAATTGCTATGATAGAACTGCAAAAACAAAAAGAAATTGCTACAATGGAATTGTAGAAGTAGGAAGAAATCGCGGTGATGGAATTGCAGAAGCAAAAAGAAATTGCAGCAATGGAATTACAACAGAAATTTCATTCTTATCCATAGTTTCACATCTCAGAAGTATAAGTAGACTTCTAGCTGAATGGACCCTTGTTCCTGTATACAATCCAGTTAGCTCAATGAATCCCACAATATCGCTAGCTGGAAAAAATTGAAGTTACCTCCAACATAATAACTAACAATAGAAATAATTGGCACCACAGTTCAACATCATATTTGTTGTAATGCTTGGGATGGGCATAATTTTCTAGCACACAATCATATCAAATGAAGGACAGAATGTGAAAATCAATTTGCATGTATAAAAATGGAGCGAATAAAGGAAACCATTTACCATTTCAACTTTGACTTCCTGTATACCAGCTGCCAACCTGAGTAACCTAAAGCAAAATAAGGAAGACCATCATTATCATCATTTAAGCCTTATCCCAACTAATTGGGGTCAGCTACATGAATCCTTTTCCACCATCATTATCATAACTTGTTTTTAAGTGCTTGTCACTTACCACATCAACCTACATATCAGAAATCATAGATCTCAATTGCTCGGCAACAAAGTCCTCTGAAACATGAACTCCCTGGTTTTAACAAAATAACTCCATAAGAAAAACCTTATTTCAAGATGAGGCATGAGCAAAAATTGAATAACACTAAGGAAATTGAATAAAGATAAAGAACAACTGATAACATCTTATAAAAGAAAATTCTTTGAAGAACGATTGCATACTGATGCAGAAAATTTTCTAAAATATATCAACAAAATAACACATAAACCTTGACTTCAAAGAAAGAAGAAAATAATCATAGAAATGCAGAACCAGCTTTGTGAATTGGAGGAACCGAAAGGTTAAAAGGAATTAGAATTTGACATCATGTGGAGTGATGCCTAACCTTAACTTGGGTGAGCAGTTCGTCAGGTAGAGGATCACTTGAGTAGTAAATGAAATCAAGAAACACATCAACAGCTCCAGGCTATAGTCCTGTAAGTAGTATCTTTTGAATGAGCTCATGTGTTGCCTTAGAAGTGTCATAGTAACACTGGAAGCCACCCATCAAAACATTCGTGATAGCCACAAAGGAAAAGTTTTAGTAAATTTGAGCAACAAATTCATATCCAAACATGGAGGCATAAATTTTATATAAAAGCCAACGCAAAATTGCTGAGAGGGGCTGCATATATATGAAAAAATTGTGCGCATGTTGAAAATTCCACAAGGGAAGATCCTAAGATAGATGAAGCAACTAGGATTGAAATCTAACTAATTGCAACAGATTTGAAATGTACATAAAACTTTTTAGAAGAAAATTTTTACAATAGAAGATCCCAAGATAGATAATTAAAGGCCAGATAGAAAGATGGTGGAAAGATAAATGAGAACATCAACAACATCCAATATAACTTTGATGCAATCTGGAGGGATGCCTGCATTATCTATAATCAGACGCCCACGTGCAACAAGTCGACTACAAATTTGTCTATGGATGGTAACTGGCCAAGAAAAGCTAATCACATTATATATAGTAAAAATTAGAAAAGATTCAAGTGACTAAAATTTTCTTATGGATGGTAACTGTCCAACAAAATTTCAGCCATTTGTTCCAGATGACATGGATTGACAACTCATCTGAGTTACACATGACTTGTCAGAGTAAACTTAGACCCTAGTTTTGAACCACAAATATGCCCAACTCGGCCAAGTCATAACTCAACTTAGGATGTTCTAATTAATCTTTTATATGAATGAAAATAATGCAGCACATCATTACAATCATTTGAAGAAACATGGATGAATTACCTCCAACCAATATAGGAGCAACTTAGAAATGGAATTCATCTAATTTACGAAGAAAATAAGAGTGATCCAAAATAAAATCCGATCAGTGTAAGCTTTCAAGTCTTTCTTTTTATAAAACAGTAAATAAAACTTGTGAAAGAATTAAATACAGCAGCAGTAACTCAAGCCAATTCAATCTGAACTTTCAGGTTTCAACAGCAACAATTGTTTATTTTTAGGTGCACTGTTCGACAATGAAGTGCACTTCACATTGTGTTTAGTTGTTTTATCGGATCCGAAGTTGTTTGGTTCAATGGCAATCTATAATAGAATCATGGTTACCTAGATTATTAGTGATTGGAGTAGAATAGATGAAAGAAACAGAACACATCCCATAGTCAATGAGCTTATGATTCTCTGAAACACTAACGGCCCGTTTGGCCGGTCGGATTGGAAGGGATTGGAAGTTATATCTCGAGAATGTTGGGCGTGCCAAACAGAGTCAGTGATCTGATCACAATCCCATGGATCTTAAGACAATCCACTGGCAACACCATCATTACATTTAAATCCCATCCAATCCACCCTAATCCGTTCAAATTTTCCTGAGACGTGTTTGATTCATGGGATTGGAGGGGATGGAAAGGTTTAATCCCAAAATTGGCCGGGCGTGCCAAACAGACTGGATATAGCAATCTAGGCATATAGCAATCTCGTGGATCTCAAGACAATCCACTAACAACACCATCATTACCTAGAAATCCATACCATCCACCCGAACACCATTTAATCCCTTCCAATCCCCCCAGCCAAATGGGCCCTAAAGAAAACCCCACATCATGTATTATTCATATATCCACATACTACTACACACAACACATGAGAAAAACCCACATCATGCATTATTCATATATCCACATAATACCATACACAACACATATAACTAGTAGCATTTTTACTAGAGAGATAACAATGTGATTTAGGGCCCAGGGTGTTGTTTGTGGAACTTGATTTTAGGCCAGTGATTTAGGGTTGTTTGGATGCACCACCTCAACAATGTAGAGTAATGCGCCCTAAAATCCCCAAATCCCTAAAATCCACAAATTGCGAAATCCCCAAATCCCTAAAATCCCCAAATTGCTAAATCCCCAAATCGCAAAATCCCTAAATTGGTATTGAGATTGGGAGAGATTGGAAGAGACTGAGAGATAGAGATATACTCACGGTTGTGAATGCGCGGTAAGTGGAGAGATCAGAGAGAGAGGAGAGAGACAAAGAGAGAGAGAGGAGGGAGAAGGTGTGAGAGAGAGAGAGAGAGGAGGGAGAGAGTGCGCGCACTAGAGAGACAGATAGAGGGAGGGTGCGAGAGATGGAGGGACGCCCTAATACCAAATCGCGTACTGAGTTACTCTGTACGCTCTTATCTCACGCTCAAAATTCAATTAGGCCCACATTGAATGTATGTGGTCTATCTAAGCCGTCCATCCATTTTTCCATCTAATTTAAGGGGTTGAGCCAAAAATCGAAGCATATCCAAAGATCAAGTAGATCATATCACATGAAACAGTGGGAATAAAGATTTCCACTGTTGAAACTTTTCTAGGCCCCACAGTGATGTTTATTTATCATCCAACCTGTTCATAAGATCATAAAGACATGGATGAAGGGAAAACACAAATATAAGCTTGATCCAAATTTTTCGTGGCCCTTAAGATTTTTTCAACGGTAGACATTCAATTCAAATGTTTCCTGTGGTGTGGTCCATTTAAACATTATATATGCTTTAATTTTGGGATCAGGCACTAAAATTATCCGGTAAAATGGATGAACGGAGTGGATCAGATACATAAATCATGGTGGGCCTCATAGAGTTTACTCAGTACGCTAAGTGTAGTGAGTTACTCACTACGCAATCTGTTTCCCCTGATACCATACTCTAAGTTACATCACCAAGTTCTGTGGGCCCCACTATGATGTATTTGTTATATCCACACTGTCAACCAATTTGAAATATCATTTTAAGTCATGAGCAAAAGAATGGGGCAGATAAAAATCTGAAGTGGACCCCACCACAGAAAACAGTGGGGAGAGTGATTCCCACCGTTGAAACTATCCTAAAGCCCATCGTAATGTTTATCTGAAATCCAACCTATTCAAAACTTTTTTTAAAAATACATGAATTAAGGAAAACATAAATAACAGCTTGATCTGAAACTTTTGTGGTTAATGGAAGTTTTTAATGGTCCACATCACTCCCCTTACACCAACCATGGGGTGGTTGGTGCTCTATGGGCCCCACCATTATGTATGCATTTCATCCATTACATTCATCAATTTTTAAAGATCATTTTAGAGATTTATTACAAAAATGAGAGGTATGTATCTTAGGTGGACCACACCACATGAAAACAATAATAATTAGATATCCATCATTAAAATCTTCCCAAGGCCCACTGTATTGTTTATTTGACATCCAATCTGTTTTTTAGGTCATACAGGCCTAGATGAAGGGGAAAATAAAAAATAATCTTGATCCAAAACTTTTATGGCCCCCAAAATGTTTTTAATGGTGGATGCTCATTTATATTATAAAATATTTCAAAAAAAATTAAAATACAAATTCTGAATTTTCTTTTTTTTCAAAATCTCAAAAAATTTCCTAACCTTTTAATTTTTTTTTCTCAAAAATTCCAAAATGTTGATTTTTTTTCTTCAAAAGCATCATTTTGTTTTCAACTTTTCAATTTTATTTTTTTAAAAATGATATATATATTTTTTTCAAAATCTCAATGTTTTTATAAGTAACTTTTTCTTTTAATTTCACATTTTTAACATTTTCAATTATTTTTTAAAATCACAAATTTTTTCAACTTCTTTATTTTTCATTTCAAAATGTTTATTTTTTAGTTAAAGTATCGATTCTTTAATATTGTTGAATTTTAAAATTTTTAATTCTTTCTAACTTCTCCATTAAAAAAAGCATTTATTTTATTTTTCAAAATACAAACTATCATTTTCTTTTTGCAAAATATTTTCATTTTTTAACATCGTCAAAATTTTCACATTTTTTTAATTTTCTTTTTCAGGATAATATTGTTTTTTTCTCAAAATCAAATTCTTTTTTTCAAAATTATCAAAATTATTCAAAATTCTTTTTTCTTTCCCACAAAATAGATTTTTATTAAATCACAAAATTTATTCTTTAGACCTCAAATTATCTATTTTTTGACCTTCTTGCTAATCTTGTTGATCTTTTTTTTACCCTCCATCAAGGCCTGTATAATCTAATCAACAGATTGGATGTTAAATAAACAGTACTGTGGGCCTTAAGAGGATTTTAATGGTGGATATCCAATCAATATTGTTTTCCTATGATGTGGTCGACCTTAGGTTCACATCCCTATCATTTTTTTGATCAAGCCCTAAAATGATCGGTAAAAATGGATGAAATTATTTACTCTTCAATTTGGACTAATTCGATTGTCTAAAAATGGTTAAATGTTCAATTAGTAGATGTGCCTAATAATTTATTAAAAGATATCGGTAACACCCTGAAAATCGGGGGTCGTGTAGAAACCCGACTCCCGAGTTCCAGACCATCACTTATGCAACCAATATGATTATGATTCAATGTTGTCTGAGTTAGAGCATTCACATGAGTAAGATTATACCAAAACTGCAATTCATACTCCAGATCCAGTGATAAAACGCAAGCAGAAGACTGAAGAATATATATATATATATTATTGTATGAAAAATAAAATAATCTCAAACTGTCTCCAAAGTATGAATACATCACTGAGTCACATATACATAAATCAAACCAAAAATAAAATGTCATATAATTGTCCAACTAGCAAGTCCCGCCGATCCAGGCCACCTACGCAAAGCCGTCAGCGAACTGCATATACGAGAACTCGTCCTAGTCCTCGTAGAAGTCTAGCTCTACGTCCTGAATCACCTCATCACCTGCATCTAAGACAGAGTCTGGTAGGTGTTGCAAACACCATCCCGTAACGTGGGAGTGAGTGATCAACTCAGTGGAATCATAGAGAAAAGATTAGCATGTTATCAAATCAATCACGCGATAATAGTAAAGCAGGCAATCAGACATTCTTAGATACTGTTGTTAATGCAGTCATGAAATGACATGATGGATGTCCTCACTGACATACTCCCTCATGCGACACCATCTTACGTCCGCGGCATGCTTTCTTCCCTCAGTGCTCCACATCTTCTAGGCACATGTAGTGCGATGTGGATATGATTACCGAGTTGTTATTAGTCCTTTCATACGCAGTATTAAGAAACTAAGGTACCTTCCTTATATCAAACCCAACACAGATCTTGTCTAGGGTCGTCACTCCTAGTAATCTCATACGTTGTTATATTTATAGGTCGCTGCAAGGGTTGTCAGGGCTGTTACTCGCACTGGTTGCACCGCTCCCCCATCACCTTATCAATACAGGCCTAATGTACTCTCGTTGCTACGGAAGGGTCGTCTCCTCCCGCAGACTCAGAATACGCTCGAGGTCACTAAAAAGGGCTCGTCACCAATCAGTGTAGGCCGACAGCTTGAATGTAGTGTCCCATACCACCACAATCGGCTCACGAGTCAAAGGTGCTCACTGGTCACTACGTGGAGGTTTGTGGCCCCAGCGTAAGCCGACAGCTTGACCACGGTGTCTCATACCACCATGCCCGGCTCATGAGTCTTTATGGATCAAGGTACCATAGTTATCAGGATTTTCAATGGTAAGTTCAGTACCCTAGGTTCAAGCAGTTATGACTCATACAGGGTGAACATACAATGGCCAGTCAGGTTACTTAACGGGCTCCACTAGTACGAGCGCATTTCAAGTTGAGCAACATGAAGTGCATAAAACACTTCATGTGGCCTAACCACTGCCGCCATCCCAAAACATGACTCGCGTTCGTCGACGCGTCCTTCGTGGTAAATAGAAGCCAACCACGAATTCAATCCATTACCGACTGCCTGGACTAGGATATAGCCCCAAGCATTTGTAAATCAACATCAGTAATCATATGAGAGTAATAGAAATGAATATAAACAATACAAGCATGTTGACACATGTTATAACATACAACGTAAGTAAATCAACCAACACATGCATTCCATATATATAATGAAATCAATTCATATAGCGAACATGGTGGAAATCATATACATCAACATATTAATTGAGAATTCAATCTCAAAACTAATTCACAACACCATTTACTCAATACATACTAATACAAACATTTATACAAACACTTAGTCTACACACTTTAGTCTACATAGCGTATGTCGACCTAAAGTGCGCATTAGGGCGAATCTCTTCGCCAAATAGATCATGCACGCATTTCTAATATCATAACACGGAAAATACCCATGGCAATCATTTTAGCAAAATATGGACATAAACAGTATTTCCTACAAATACCTAAAATACCCTAATTCTCATATTTTCTGTACGCAGTCGAAATGGAAAACGGACAGCATGTTCTACATGTCAAACAGCGTTCTCGTCGATAATCTACTATTAAACGACATTGAAGGCTTTGAAATCATTCAATCTAAGCATCTAAAATCCTCACCTTTCGCCTTAGACGCGTATCGATTCGAATAGAAAGTCTACGCTTCGTCAACGGCGTTACGGCGACCTAATGCACAAGATACATAAGCTACATCGCTACTTGTATCAAAGGAATCCCTAAAATAGCTAGAGGGTAGGGTTTTCTTACCTAGAAATGAATTGGAATCGCCAAGAAAATGATTTGAATGCGATGATAAATCACGTGTAGAAGCTGCAGCAAACGGCAGGAAGTTCTCTCACAATTCTCTCACTAACTCTCTCTTTCTCTTTCACTACTTTCTAGGGTTTCTTGCAAATTCGGATGGGAGAGATATGAGAGGGTTTAAAGCCCTTATATAGGCTAAAATCTCACCTAAATAGACTTCAAACCAAGGTATACTTGGGTTATAACCAAATCGGGACTTTTCCGATCCAAAAGAGCATTTCGGGAGGTCCCTTGGCTGAACACGGTCGGACTTAAGCTCATGGATGTCGGATGTTGACCACATTAAGTTTTTAGCCTGGTAATATTCCCAGATCGCACGTGGCAGTCTAGTTTTCAGTTCAGCAGTCATCGAACCTAAATCAAGTCTACAAATTTCATGACATGAAAGAGAAATTTTTCCTGATCAGAGGGTGAAATTTGGCTGAATTCTGATGGTTAGAACGCTTAATAATAACGCGCAACGACACGTGCCAGATTTTGAATTAAATTTTTAAATCTTTACCTTTTCTCACTCTCTTCACTTCAGGCTCAATGAAATAGCCTCAGAACATCGGTTGGGCTTGATTTTTGAAATGCTTGTCAAGTCTAGCTAAGCGGTCATAACGGTCTAAGATTGTGCATATCGGAGTTTCGACGCGCAGTCTAAATCAAATACGAAGTTTTAAAGGGTTCCTGAGAGCAAACGGGTTTAGAGTTTAATCCTAGATTTCAGGGTACTACAGCGTCATTGCTTCTACAAGTTTTAGGTCTTGTAGAACATATTTAAAGCGATAAGCACTAATTTCATAGCTATTCTAGTATAGGGCTAGTTAACTTACGCTTAATTTATAAAGGGATTAATCCTAGTGATTTCTGATCGAGTTGGTACTCAAGTCTCTGTACGGATTTTTCCGAGGCATTACAATCTACCCTCTTAACAATTAATTTCGTCCTCAAATTTTGTACCTTATTATACTCCTCGAGAAGCTGTGGGTAGTTCTTTCTGATCTCGGCTTTTGTCTTCCATGTAGCCTCTTCTTCAGAGTGATGCGTCCACAACGCCTTCACAAGGGGATGACCTTGCTACACAGTACCTGCTCCTTCCTGTCTAGTATACACGCCGGTCGCAGTATATATGTAACATCCTCATCTAACTGCACCTGCTCCCATCTAATGATATGGGAAGGATCAGGAAAGTATTTCTTCAGCATAGAAACATGAAATACGTTGTGTACTCTTGCGAGATTCGTGGGCAAAGCTAAACGATAAGCCATTGCACCCACACGGTCAAGAATCTGGAATGGGCCAATGAATCGCGGTACTAGTTTCCCCTTCTTCCCGAACCGAAGGACTCCCTTCATAGGGGAAACTCTTAAAAACACGTGATCCCCAACTGCGAACTCTAGCGGACGCCGTCTCGTATCAGCATAACTCTTTTGTCTGCTCTGCGCTGTAAGAAGCCAGCGTCTGATGATATCAATCTTCTCTGAGGTCGCCTGCACTAACTCTGGGCCAATCAATCTGCGCTCATCGACCTCTGCCCAGCAATGCGGTGCTCGGCAAGGACGCCCATACAAGGCCTCATAAGGTGTCATACCGATACTCGCCTGGAAATTATTATTGTACGCGAACTCTGCATATACAAGACAGTCATCACAACTGTCTTTGAAATCCAATACGCAAGCCCGCAACATGTCCTCTAGAATCTGGTTCACCCGCTCTGTCTGTCCGTCTGTGTGTGGGTGGAAAGCAATACTGAACTTCAACTTCACACACATAGCCTCCTGGATGCGAGTCCAGAAAATAGAAGTAAAGCACGTGTCTCTGTCCAACACGATCTCTAAGTGAACTCCATACAGACGCACTATCTCTCTGATATACAGCCTGGCTAACTCGTCTACAGAGTTTCGTAACTCTAATCGGTAGGAAGTGCGCTGACTTCATCAGACAGTCGACGATCACCCAAATAGAATCATGTCCCTTCCTTATCTTCGGCAGTCCTGAAATGAAGTCCATAGAGATAAAATCCCACTTCCACTCAGCTATAGGCATAGGCTGAAGGAGACCAGGAGGTCGGTGATGCTTTGCCTTCACCTGCTGGCAAGTGAGATAACGGGACATGAACTCTGCGATGTGGGTCTTCATACCATCCCACTAATACGTCCTATTCATGTTGCGATACATTTATGTACTGCCCGGATGCATCGTAAGTCTAGAATTGTGCGCAGCCTCGAGAATCTCTCGTCTCAAGTCGGGGATATCAGTGACTCATAGGCGGCCACGATAACCTAAGCCCCCATTCGCTCCAACTCGCCACTCGGCGTCTATATCATCACTAGCCTGCTCTCAAAGCTCAGTCAGACGCACATCATCCCTCTGCGCGGTGATGACCCTGTCATCGATAAGAGGTCGCACCTGAACATGTGCGATGAACTCAAATGGCTCCTCCACAGTGAGTTTCTGCTCAAAGTCTCGTAAAAACTCAACCATATCCCACTCGGCAACCATCAGCGGAGCCGCAAACTCTATCGCCTTCTTGCGGCTAACCGCGTCAGCTACAAGGTTTGCCTTACCAGGATGGTAGGAAACTTCGAACTTAAAGTCCTTCAAAGTCTCCATCCATCGCCGTTGCCTCATATTCAGGTCCCGTTGCGTGAATATGTACCGGAGGCTCTTGTGGTCGTAAAAGAGCTCAAACTCCTCTCCGTAGAGGTAATGTCTCCAGAGCTTCAATGCGAAAATGACGGCTACCAACTCAAGGTCGTGTGTAGGGTAATTCTCCTCGTGCTTCCTTAATTGTCTCGAGGCATACGAAATTACCCTATCCTTCTGCATAAGGACACAACCTAGTCCAACGCTAGATGCGTCAATGTATATCGTGTATTTAATCCCTTGCTCTGATAATACTAGCACAGGGGCGGACGTAAGCCTGTCCTTCAGCTCCTGAAAAGTTATCTCTGCCTTTTCATTCCAGGGGAACTTTACATCCTTCCGTGTCAGCTGAGATAGAGGTCTGGCGATCTTCAAGAAATCTTGAATGAAACATCTATAGTAGCCTACCAAATCTAAGAAACTCCTCACCTCAGTGACAGAACCAAGATGCTCCCAATCCTACACCGCAACTACCTTAGCCAGGTCAACTGCCATCCCATCCTTGGACACCACATGTCCCAGGAATTTGACTTTCTCCTTCCAGAAGTCACACTTCTTATACTGTGCGAACAACTGGTGCTGTCTAAGTGTATCCAGGACCAATCGCAAGTGCTCCTCATGCTCCTCTCGACTCATAGAGTATACCAAAATGTCGTCTATGAACATAATGACGAATCGATAGAGGAATGGCCAAAATACTCTGTTCCTCAGATCCATGAATCCATGAACACGGCTGGTGCTTTCGTAAGACCGAACGACATCACGAGGAACTCGTAGTGGCCAAAGTTGGTCCTGAAAGCTGTCTTCTGCACGCCCTCATCCCTGACGTGCAACTGGTGATACCCTGACTGAAGATCAATCTTTGAGAAGTACTGCGCTCCTCTCAGCTGATCAAATAGGTCATCAATCCTGGGTAAAGGGTACCTATTCTTCACCGTAATCTGGTTCAGCCTACGATAATCAATATATAATCGTAGTGAACCATCCTTCTTCTTCACAAACAGCACCGGTGCTCCCCAAGGAGACACACTCGGTTGTATAAAGCTAAGCTCCAACAGATCATCAATCTGTTTCCTCAACTCCTCCATCTCACACAAAGCCATGCGATACGTCGGCAGTGAGACGGGCGTGGAACCAGGTACCAGATCGATAGTAAAATCTTTCTGAACAGATCCTCATAGTCACGAACTATTGGCGTGCGCTCAAGTGTCAGGGCATCAACATCCCTCAATAAAGAAGCATAGCTAAGTACTCGAAAGGGGAGATTTACCCGCACTGGGAATGTAAAGGATGTGCCCTCTAGCTCGTAGATTGTCACTATACGGGTCTCGCAGTCAATCTCGTCCCTCCCTACAGTCAGCCAATCCATGTCAAGAATGACGTCGAGATAAACAAGAGAGGGGTCAACGACAAGATCAAGAACTATCATCCTGCTCCCCAGATCCACCAAACAACCCTCACACATCATGGTGGCATTAGAAA
Organism: Magnolia kwangsiensis; assembly: GCA_037074715.1. NCBI lineage: Eukaryota > Viridiplantae > Streptophyta > Magnoliopsida > Magnoliales > Magnoliaceae > Magnolia > Magnolia kwangsiensis. The sequence goes on along the minus strand of CM073571.1, from coordinate 119,883,437 downwards.
AAGTCTCGTGCGCTGTAAGAACTCGCACTCCATCCATCCAAATAGTCAGTAGCCCAAGGCGCCTGACTATGGAATGTGATATCAAGGAAATCGTGGATCCTGTATCCACCATCACAAGTATAAGAGTACCTCCAATATGGGCGGTGACCTCAAAGGCCAAGGGCTGGACAGCCTCTGTCTCGGATGCCTCTGTTGTCAATGCATGTACCAGAGCCTGCTGTGGACAGTTCGGCCGTGGTACCATAGGCCGTTGAGGCGGCCGGAACGGAGGTACGGGAGGTCTGAAGGAAGGATGCACAGGAGCCGACCGTAACGGCGGAGCAGATAAAGCTGGTGGGCAAGGACGATCGATCTTCTGTAGCGGCAAAAACCTGATGTCTCTCATTTGAGCGAAACAGCTCTCCACAGTGTGGCCCGGTCTCCCACAATAAGTACATAACACACCGGGGTGCCGCATCGGAAGTACTAGCGCTGTAGCCCTAGGAGGAGGGTCGATACGAGGCCTCTTGCCAAGAAATGGCCTGTCCTGCATATTCGGTCGTGGCTTGGCAACCACAGGGCTACAAGATCGTGCTAAGCGATCCACATCCTGCTCTGCTTGCATAGACATGTGTATCAGCTCTGCATAGGAAGGTATGCTGACACAACACATCTTCGACCGAATGTCCGGTCGCAAGCCCTCAAAAAATCATCATATGCGCATCTGCTCGTCAGCAAGTATCGTCGGGATGTATCTGCCCAACTCAGTAAATCGATGCTCATACTTTGTGACTGACATGCCTCCCTGCCTGAGGCATAGAAACTCGTTCTCCCTCTCGTGCCTGTAAGTCTGGGGATAGTATTTCTCGTGGAAGCGAAACTCGAATGCTGACCAAGTCCAGATGTAGCCAGCAGCAACAGTCCGTAATACACTATCCCACCATAGGCTGGCCTCTCGCTCGAACATAAACGTGGCCAACTCAACCTGCTCAGACTCCGAGTAGTGCAGCATCCTCAAAATCTTCGAAACACGGTCGAGCCAATACTCTGCCTCCTCGGGTCTATGAGAAGCCGTAAAAGTAGGAGGCCGCAAGCGCTGGAATCGTTCAAGTAGGCCCCGAGAATCAGCAGTATTCCCCGTAGGGTAAGAAGATGGTGCAGGATGAGCCATATCCTCATCCTGAGCCGAAGTCCCAACATCCTCAGCTGGATGCATAGATGGTGCAGGTGGAGTCTCACTCCCACCCTGGGCTAAGGCCCTTGCAATCGTAATCAAAAGCTGCTGATGCTGCTGGTGCATCATGATCATCAATTGCTCAAACCTATCAGGAGGTGGAGCAGGCTGTGGCACATACTGCGTCTAGGAAGACGTACGATACTGCTCTCTGACTGGCAGTGTAAAAGGTGGCGGTCTGATTGTAGGACCCACAGAAGGCTAGGCTAAGACTCAGGTGCAGTCTCAGGAATCGAGCCCACAACAAGATCTATATGCTCATCACTTTGGGGAGGAACCCGATCCAAAGGCTCTCCCAATGTAAGTCGTGTCATGCTCCGAGTAGCCTTAGGCGGCATTCCCTATATTCAAAATAGGGTACAACCTTGTCAGTTTCAGCATTAGCACAATATATACCACCACACAATCATTTACATAACAAGCCGAAGAAACCCCATACATTTCATTTAATCAAAATTGTCACAATACAAGAGATAAATCTTTACATGCATCATGACAAGAAACACATGGAAACTAAGTTAGCCAAAGCTACAACTACAACATAAAGCAACTACTAAGCCTTCTCAGGCTCACACACAGAAAATAGAAAATAACTAACTACAACCATCTGAAAACCCAATCACTAGTCCGAGTCTGGCGATGGAGGAGGGGCACCCTTATCCTGTAGACAACACAGGATGGCCTTCAAGGTGCGTGTCACCTTGCCAAATTTTCATTTCATGACGGCCTTGGTATCCTTAAGATCTTGTTTCACCTCGGCCCGGAGTTCTTGGACTTCCCGTCGCAAAGCGACCTGACTCTCCTCAAGTCGGGCTATATGAGCATCCCTAGAGGCCCGAGTCGCAGTAGGAGGACTCTCATCAGTATCCTGACCCTCCTCTTCTTCTTCTTCTTAGTTTTCTTCCTCTATTTCTGTTCCAACCTCTTCTTCAATTTCATCCTCTTCACTATCATATTCGCCCTCACTGTCATCATCAAGCTGAGCCTCACGCTGCCGAGGCCCTATCTTCATCTGGTTCATGGTAGCCTCATTGATGAAATGAAATGGCATAGGAAACTCCACCCCAAGTCTATAAGAAAACTCAAGCGCGATCCTGCATATGAGCCGGCCAAAGGGAAGTGATTCAGACGTCCTTCTCGATTTCTCTACGAGGATGATCTGTCACAACACGAAGGTGGGCATGCACACATTCTCTCCCTGGCCCACTTGGTACAGGAAATCGACCATGAGGCACGTACATTCACTGTGGTTGGTCGACCTGGGATACACATTGAACGTGCAAATGTGGTGCAATAGGCAAAAATCATCCGACATGTGGGACGCCAAGAGGCTCTTGTTACGCTGCCACGAAACCAAACCACCACATAGGAACCTGGTGCGGCGATCCCGCTCACGAACACTCTTCAGATTCTTAGCACTTGGATGTACCTCGCCAAGAGGCACCTTCAAAAGGCGAGCTATCAACCGAATATCAATCGTGGCTTCCCAGTCTCTATCAAAGGGAATCCTGAACTGCAATGGCTCTAACGTAGGATCCCGAATATGAGCATAGAAGTCATGAACAGTGCCCACGTTGGCATGAGACTGGGCTTCAAAGAGTGGACCCCACCTGGCAGCTTCGATGCGCTCAAATAACAGGAAGTTACCAAAGAGCTGCTCATCCACATGCGCCTCAAACAGAACCTTATGATCAATATATGCATCATGAGCCAAGTCTGCCAACAGTGCTCGCCCTATGTGAGCACGGGGATCCAAATCTCACTTCGTATATAGCTCTCTCCCAACACTTGGACTAGCGGCGGCACTTGAGCTAGTGGCGCCACCTCTCGGCTTCCTTGATTGCGAAGGGTGACTAGGCCCAGCTTCATCTGCGATAGTCTTCCTCTTTCCCATGAGAGAGAGCATGGTGGAAAAGGAGAAAAAGGCTAAAATAGCCTCTACAAAAGCCATGAAAAATGGAAGAAATGGGGAGATAGGGCTGACCTAATGAGATAACATAAATCTAGGTCCTATAGAGGAATGAAATAGGACCCCAAATGCTAAGATTGCGAAGGGAAAAGAGGGCAATGGGTTGGAATGGAGGCTTACATGATTTCTAGCCTTTATGGAGGATGGGAGAGCTCCAAACGACGAGAATAGAGAGAGAAGGGAGCTTGTATGGCTGTGAGTGATGGAGTAGCGTCGGTTGAGGCAGAAGACGAGAATGAAGGTGGTTTGAAATGGGATTTGGGAGGGGAGGCAGCAAAAAATGTGAGAAGGGAGAGCTTGGGAGGCATTTTTGTGAAGGAGGTGGTAAATTGGGAGGGTTTTAAGGGACGGCCCACGTGTAGGGGGGGTACCTGTAACGCTCGTGAAAAATCCGTACATGGGCTCGAGTACCAACTTGACCCGAAATCGCGTAGAATTAATTTCTATGGAAATTAAGTGTAAGTTAGCTAGCGCAACGCTGGAGTGGCTGGGAAATAGTCCCTGATCACTTTAAATACATTCTACATGACTCAAATCGAGTAGAACCAACGACTCTATAATACTCTATAACCTCGGATCAAACTCTAAGCAGGTTTGTTCTCTGGACCGCTTTGAATTTTTGTATTGGATCTAGACAGCACGTCAAAAGTCCGATACCTCCTATCTTAGACCGTTAGAACCGCCTAGTTGGACTTGACACTCATTTCAAAAATCAAGTCAAACCGATAATCACAGGCTATTTCATTGAGCCCGGACCGAAGAGAGTGCGAATAGGGACAGAATTGAAATTTCAAATTCAAATATGGCACACGACTTGACGCGTTAGTATTAAGCGTTCTGACCGTCAGAATTCATCCAGATTACACCCTCGGATCAGGAGAAAATTCTGTTTTATATCATGAGACTTTTAGCCCTGATCTACGTGCGGTGACCGCTGAACTGAAACTGGTCCACCACGTGCGATCTGCGAACCCTGCCAGACTGAAAACTTAATACGTGCTATATCTGGTACGCATGAGCTTCAGTCCAATCGTATTCGATCAGGGGACCACCAGAAAGCATCTTTTGGACCGAAACAGCCCCGAAATGGATATGCACTAAGTAAACTTCATTCCGGAGCTTGTTTTTGGCATTTTTAAGCTTATAAAAGGGGTTGAAACCCTCATTCCTCTCTCCCATCGGAAAATTGCAAAACCCTAGCTTTGGGAGAGAGAAAAGGAGAGAGTTTGAGAGAGAGAGTGGAAGGATTTTTCCCGCCTTCGTGTCACTGATTGCACGTGCTTCAGCAACTCTTCCCAATCACCTGGCCGGTCATTTCTCCACTTTTTCAGGTATGAAACAATCCTAAAAGTTGCTGATTTAGGGATTACTTAGATTCATAGCGTGTTAGCTAACGTAACTTGTAAAACAGGTTCTCCTACTGCCGTAGATGAAGCGTATACGCTCCGTTCGAAACGACACGTCTTTAAGACACTAGGTGAGGATTTTAGATGCTTTGATTGACGGTTTCCAATGCTTTCAATGTCGTTTAATAGTAGATTATCGACGGCATCGCCGTTTGACATGTACAACATGCTCTCCGTTTCCTGTTTCGTAAATTAACGAAGAATATGAGATTTAGGGCATTTTAGTCATTTGTAGGAAGTACAGTTTACATTCATATTTTGCTGATGTGATTGACATGGTTTGTTGTCACATTAGGAAGTTAGAAATACGTGCATAATTAGTTTGGCGAAGAGATTCGCCTAATTGCGCACTTCGGGTCGACATACTATATGTAGACTTAAGTGTGTAGTGTATGTATTTGTATAAATGCTTGTATTAGTATGTATTGAATTAAATGATGTTATGAGATAGTTTGAGATTGATTTCTCAATTAATATGCTGACCTAAATGATTTCCTACATGTTGACTATATGCATGATTTCCTTACATGCATGAAATATATGTGCTTGAAAATTTGCCTAAGTTGAATGTTATAACATGTGTTAACATGCTCACATGATTGTATTTCAATTCCAATATTCCTATATGAATTGCTGATGTGATTCCATAATTGTTTGGGACTATACTTAGTCCAGGCAGTCGGTAACTGAGCGAATTCGTGGCTGGCTGGTCTTGTCTACGAACGACGCGTCGATGAACGCGAGTCGTGTTTGAAGTTGGCGGCAGTGGTTAGGCCACGCGAAGTGTTTTACGCACTTCATGTCGTTCGACTTGAGATGCGATCGCGCTAGTCGAGCCGTCAAGCAACCCGACTGGCCGATGTATGTTCACCTTATATGAGTCATAACTGCTTGAACCTAGGGTACTGAACTTACCATTGTAAACCCTGTTAACCATGGTACCTTGATCCACGAAGACTCATGAGCCGGGCATGGTGGTATGGGACACCGTGGTCGAGCTGTTGGCTTACGCTGGGGCCACAAACCTCCCCGTAGTGACCAGTGAGAACCTAGACTCGTGAGCAGATTATGGTGGTATGAGACACTATATTCTAGCTGTCGGCCTACACTGATCAGGCGACGAGTCCTTTGTAGTGACTGCGAGCGTATTCCGAGTCCACGGGAGGCGAAGACCCTTCCGTTGCAGTAGAGTACGGTAGGCCTGTATTGATAAGGTGATGGGGGAGCGGTGCAACGAGTGCGAGCAACAGCCCTGGCAGCCCTTGCAGTGACCTATAAAATATACATCGTATGGGATTACTAGGAGTGACGACCCTAGACAGGATCTGTGTTGGGATTGATACAAGGGAAGTACCTTAGTTTCCCAATCCTGCTGTTTGAATGGACTAATAATAACTCGAAAATCATATCACCATAACATTGCATGTGCCTGGAAGATGTGGAGCACTCTAGGGAGTGTGGCATGCCGCGGTCGTCAGATGTTGCCGTATGAGGGAGATCGTCGGTGAGGGCATACATCACGTCATATCATCTTGCATTAACAATAGTATTAGGATTGTCTGATTTACTGCTTTACTATTATCGCATGATTGATTTGTGAACATGCTAATCTTTGCTCTATGATTCCACTGAGTTGATCACTCATTCCCACATTATGGGATGGTGTTTGCAACACCCACCAGACCCTGTTGTAGATGCAGGTGAGGCTGAGATCGAGGAGGCAGAGCCAGACTTCGACGAGGACCAGGACGAGTTCTCGTACATGCAGTATCATGATGGCTTTGCGTAGGCGACCTGGGTTGATGGGACTTCAGTGGGACTATTTTGAACATTTCATTTTGTTCATGTATATGTATATGAGACTCAGAGATGTATTCATACCTTAGAGACAGATAAGATCTACTTTGTTTTTTCCATATAGTGATATATATATTCTTTAGTCTTCCGCTTGCTTTTATCACTGGATCTGAAGTATGAATTGCAGTTTTGGTATACTTTTACTCATGTGAATGCTTTAAATCAGACAACATTGAATCATAATCATTTTTGTTGCATAAGTGATGGTCTGGAACTCGGGAGTTGAGTTTATACACGACCCCCGATTTTCAGGGTGTTACAGTACCCTACCCACCAAAGTGCGTCGGCCCAACGCCCGGCCCGATCCAGGCCTGATGTATGGCAAGGCCTCACCGGTCAACTTGATTTTTGGCAATGGCCCACCATTTGGGTGTGGTCCCCCTGTCCTGTGGTCCCCAAAAATGTATGGGTCCCACCTCAGATCATCCGAGATCAACATGGGTGGGCCCTTCACTCCATTTCGATCCAATTCGGGTGTGAACGGCTGCATAATCGCTTTTAAAGACTTCTAACTACTGGGATTGGGTCTAGAGAGGTCTAGACCCATCCACACACGATCTAGAAGTGGTCCGGGGTCATTTCATGTGACCATGGATGCACACGGACTCGATCAAAACGGTCGGTTTGAGTGAACTTCGCCAATTGGCGAAACTGAAGTTCTACGAGTGTTTCTAGGTTTTTTTCTCTCACCCACCTAAGTCAAAAGGGGTGACAGCATACGTCGTGTGGCCATAACCCAGGTCTGGTTTAATCCAAATCATGCTCTGATACCAACTTGTAACACCCTGAAAATCGAGGGTCGTGTAGAAACCTGACTCCCGAGTTCCAGACCATCACTTATGCAACCAATATGATTATGATTCAATGTTGTCTGAGTTAGAGCATTCACATGAGTAAGATTATACCAAAACTGCAATTCATACTCCAGATCCAGTGATAAAATGCAAGCAGAAGACTGAAGAATATATATATCACTGTATGGAAAATAAAATAATCTCAAACTATCTCCAAAGTATGAATACATCACTGAGTCACATACATAAATCAAACCAAAAAAAATGTCATATAACTGTCTAACTAGCAAGTCCCGCCTATCCAGGCCACCTACGCAAAGCCGTCAGCGAACTGCATATACGAGAACTCATCCTGGTCCTCATAGAAGTGCAACTCTATGTCCTGAATCACCTCGTCACCTGCATCTAAGACAGAGTCTGGTAGGTGTTACAAACAATGTCCCGTAACGTGGGAGTGAGTGATCAACTCAGTGGAATCATAGAGCAAATATTAGCATGTTATCAAATCAATCATGCGATAATAGTAAAGCAGGCAATCAGACATTCCTAGATACTGTTGTTAATGCAGGCATGAAATGACATGATGGATGCCCTCACCGACATACTCCCTCATGCGACACCATCTTACGTCTGCGGCATGCTTTCTTCCCTTAGTGCTCCACATCTTCCAGGCACATGCAGTGCGATGTGAATATGATTACCAAGTTATTATTAGTCCTTTCATACAGCAGTATTGGGAAACTAAGGTACCTTCCTCATATCAATCCCAACACAGATCCTGTCTAGGGTCGTTACTCCTAGTAATCTCATACGATGTTATATTTATAGGTCGCTGCAAGGGCTGTCAGGGCTGTTGCTCGCACTCGTTGCACCGCTCCCCCATCACCTTATAAATACAGGCCTAATGTACTCTCGTTGCTACGGAAGGGTCGTCGCCTCCCGCAGACTTAGAATATGCTCGAGGTCACTACAAAGGGCTCGTCACCAATCAATGTAGGCCGACAGCTCGAATGTAGTGTCCCATACCACCACAATCGGCTTACGAGTCAAAGGTGCTCACTGGTCACTACGGGGAGGTTTGTGGCCCCAGCATAGGCCGACAGCTCGACCACGGTGTCCCATACCACCATGCCCGGATCATGAGTCATTATGGATCAAGGTATCATGGTTATCAGGGTTTTCAATGGTAAGTTCAGTACCCTAGGTTCAAGCAGTTATGACTCATACAGGGTGAACATACAATGGCCAGTCGGGTTACTTGACGGGCTCGACTAGTACGAGTGCATCTCAAGCTGAGCGACATGAAGTGCATAAAACACTTCGTGTGGCCTAACCACTGCCGCCAACCCAAAACACGACTCGCGTTCATCGACGCGTCCTTCGTGGTAAATAGAAGCCAACCACGAATTCAATCCATTACCGACTGCCTGGACTAGGATATAGCCCCAAGCATTTGTAAATCAACATCAGTAATCATATGAGAGTAACAGAAATGAATATAAACAATACAAGCATGTTGACACATGTTATAACATACAACGTAAGTAAATCAACCAACACATGCATTCCATATATATAATGAAATCAATTCATATAGCCAACATGGTGGAAATCATATATATCAGCATATTAATTAAGAATTCAATCTCAAAACTAATTCACAACACCATTTACTCAATACATACTAATACAAACATTTATACAAACACTTAGTCTACACACTTTAGTCTACATAGCGTATGTCGACCCAAAGTGCGCATTAGGGCGAATCTCTTTGCCAAACAGATCATGCACGCATTTCTAATATCATAACATGATAAATACCCATGGAAATCATTTCAGAAAAATACGGACGTAAATAGTATTTCCTACATATACCTAAAATACCCTAATTCTCATATTTTCGGTACGTAGTCGAAATGGAAAACGGACAGCTTGTTCTACATGTCAAACAGCGTTCTCGTCGATAATCTACTATTAAACAACATTGAAGGCTTTGAAATCAGTCAATCTAAGCGTCTAAAATCCTCACCTTTCTCCTTAGACGCGTATCGATTCGAATAGAAAGTCTACACTTCGTCAACGGTGTTACGGCGACCTAATGCACAAGATACATAAGCCACATTACTACTTGTATCAAAGGAATCCCTAAAACAGCTAGAGGGTAGGGTTTTCTTACCTAGAAATGAATTGGAATCACCGGAAAAATGATTTGAATGCGGTGATAAATCACGTGTAGAAGCTGTAGCAAACGGCAGGAAGTTCTCTCACAATTCTCTCACTAACTCTCTTTCTCTCTCACCACTTTCTAGGGTTTCTTGCAAATTCGGATGGGAGAGATATGAGAGGGTTTAAAGCCCTTATATAGGCTAAAACCTCACCTATATAAACTCCAGACCAAGGTATACGTGGGTTATAACTAAATTGGGACTTTTTCGATCCAAAAGAGCATTTTGGGAGGTCCCCTGGCCGAACGCGGTCGGACTTAAGCTCATGGATGCCGGATGTTGACCACATTAAGTTTTCAACTTGGTAGTGTTCCCAGATCGCACGTGGCAGTCCAGTTTCAGTTCAGCGGTCATCGAACCTAAATCAAGTCTACAAGTTTCATGACATGAAAGAGAAATTTTTCCTGATCCGAGGGTAAAATTTGGCTGAATTCTGATGGTCAGAATGCTTAAAAATAATGCATAACGACACATGCCAGATTTTGAATTAAATTTCTAAATTTTTACCTTTTCTCACTCTCTTCACTCCAGGCTCAATGAAATAGCCTCAGAACATCGGTTGGGTTTGATTTTCGAAATGATTATCAAGTCCAGCTAAGCGGTCATAACGGTCTAAGATTGTGAATATCGGACTTTCGACGTGCGGTCTAAATCCAATACGAAGTTTCAAAGGGTTCGTGAGAGCAAACGGGTTTAGTGTTTAATCTTAGATTTTAGGGTACTATAGCATCATTGCTTCTACAAGTTCTGGGTCTTGTAGGACGTATTTAAAGCGATAAGCACTAATTTCATAGCTATTCTAGTATAGCGCTAGTTAACTTACGCTTAATTTCTAAAGAGATTAATCCTAAGTGATTTCTGATCGAGTTGGTACTCGAGTCTCTATACGGATTTCTCCGAGGCGTTACAATATCTTTTTCACAGATAAATTTTAATTTCCATTTAAAAATAACATTTTTTTCAAAATGTATATTTTTTTACTCTTAATTTTTATTGGAAAACTTTTAACAAAATATCATTTTTATTATAAAATATTTCAAAAAATAAAATAAAATACAAATTCTGAATTTTTATTTTCAAAATATTTTAAAATTTCACAATTTTTATTTTTTTTCCCAAAAATTCCAAAATGTCAAATTTTTTTTTCTTCAAAAGCATCATATTGTTTTCAACTTTTCAAAATTTTTTCAGATTATATATATTTTTTCAAAATCTTATTCTTTTTTCTTTCTCACAAAATAGATTTTTATTAAATCACAAAATTTATTCTTTATACCTAAAATTATCTATTTTTTGACCTTCTTGCTGATCTTGTTGATCTTTGTTTTTACCCTTCATCAGGGCCTGTATGATCTAATCAACAGATTGAATGTCAAACAAACAGTATTGTGGGCCTTAAGAGGATTTTAATGGTGGATATCCAATCAATATTGTTTTCCTATGATGTGGTCCACCTTAGGTTCATATCCTTATCATTTTTTCGATCAAGCCCTAAAATGATCGGTAAAAATGGATGAACATAATGGATGAAATTATTTACTCTTTAATCTGAAATAATTCGATTGTCTAAAAATGGTTAAATGTTCAATTAGTGGACGTGCCTAATAATTTATTAAAAGATATGTTTTTCACAGATAAATTTCAATTTCCATTTAAAAATAACATTTTTTTCAAAATGTATATTTTTTTTACTCTTAATTTTTATTTGAAAACTTTTAACAAAATATCATTTTTATTATAAAATATTTCAAAAAATAAAATAAAATACAAATTTTGAATTTTTATTTTCAAAATATTTTAAATTTTCACAATTTTTAATTTTTTTTCCCAAAAATTTCAAAATGTCGATTTTTTTTTCTTCAAAAGCATCATGTTGTTTTCAACTTTTCAAAAAAAAATTAAATTATATATATTTTTTCAAAATCTTAGTGTTTCTATAAATAAATTTTTCTTTTAATTTCGAATTTTGAACATTTTTAATTATTTTTCAAAATCACAAAATTTTTAAACTTATTTAATTTTCATTTTAAAATGTATGTTTTTTAGTTAAAGTATCGATTTTTTAATATCATTTTATTTTAATATTTTCAGTTTATTTTTCACTTCTCCATTTTTTTAAAGCATTTTATTCGAACTTGTCAATTTTTATTGAACTTCACATATTTTTTTATTTTTTTTTCAAATTTCAAACTCTCATTTTCTTTTTAAAAATATTTTCATTTTTCAACATTGTGAAAATTTTCACATTTTTAAAATTATTTTTAATTTTCTTTTCAAGATATTATTTTTTCTCAAAATCAAATGCTTTTTTTTTTCAAATTTATCGACTTTATTAAAAATAGATTTTTATTAAATCACGATTTTCGTTTTTTTAAAATCTAATTTATTTCTCAAACATTGTTCAAAATTTTAAACTTCTCGATATTCTTTTTCATGTGATATTACAAATCATTTAAATATTAGTTTTAAATTAAAAAATAAAAACAAAAATTTCACTTATTTGATACAGAAACAAAATAAATTTTCTTTTTTCATTCAATCAATTGTTAAGAAATAATCTTCGATACAAATATGTACAATTAAACCAGTGAAATTCTATTAAAAAATAATTATTAGACTATAAAAAAACTAAAATTTCCACCATATTCTTAAAAAAATGAAAAAAAAGAAATATGTGAAGGCAAAAAACCTTTTACGACTGACCATGATCCATCGCAAGCGACCATTTACGACGGACCATGATCCGTCGCAAAAGCAGTTGAAAAGCATGCCACCAGGTATTTTGGGCAGGAATTTGCAGGGGTCACCAAATCAAACATTACGACAGATTTTATCTGTCGCCGTGGTACGACGGACCAAAATCCGTCATAAATACATCGTAAATCAGATTTTAGCAATGGATTTTGGTTCGTCGCTAAATTCCGCGACGTTCCGCCTACGGATATTCGAGAATGATGAGCGTAGCGACGAATTTTTTTCATTAGCGACGGATTTAATCCGTTGTTAAATCGAGAGTCGTCCGTCGTAAAAATACGTCGCAAATTGGCCTTTTTGACGTAGTGGGACAGCCCACTTCTTAGGTGGCCCACTGAAATGGCCAAGCTATATGTCCTAGAGGGGAGGTGAATATGACTATGCCAAATTAAAATTATAACAGCGGAATAAAATAAAGAGAGCTAAATAAAAATAAATCAATTCTTAATGCTAAAATAAAAGCAACCTCAATAAACAAGTATTGAGAGGTTTATATGAATTTAGTTCTAAGGACAACCTTATACCATAAAAACCAAGGGTTTATGGCAGGACAACCTTATTTCTCGAATGTCCTTTGTATCAAAAACTCAAACCAAAGAGGAATAAATAAATAGCAAGGAATTTAAATCTAAATTATTACAACATTCCCCACTGTGCTTGAAATGTAAAAATTACAACATTCACATCCACACATACATTCCATAGCTTTGAATGATAAAAGATAGAAATAATAAATCACACATCCACAAAACACAAAGAGTTATAGTGGTTCGCCTGTGTGTTCATCAACTGTTAAACAATAGCCAAACAGATTGTTACTTCACTCCTAATATCTTCACACAGGGGATATTAGCGTTCACTATCAAAATAGGTTTCACAGGTTCCCCTAAAACCTTCACAATTGTGTCTTTTCCACTTGGGCTTACACAATTAAAAAACCCCTCTGTCTGAGTTTTCTGCCTCTCCTTAGATAACCACACAATGAGATTTTTCTGGCTCAATCTTAAAAGAAACCAAAAAGAAAGTAGATTACATAAACGTAAAATACTTGAATTTCTCCTTTCGTAGTAGCTCGGAAGAACCAATCGGAGTAGTTGTTTGAATGTGGAAGTTCAATGTCCAATACTCACTTTATAATGATTCTAAGTTCTAATTGATTTTAAGTTAAAACAGAATGGGCTAGCTATATTTGATTTTGATTCTAAGAAGGAATTACAGAATTTTTCCCTTTTCAAATTAGATTGGAATGTAGATCAAAATCAAATATCAATAAGCTAACAAAAGAAAATATTAATTATGAACAACATAGCTTAAAATGAACACAAACTTATCTCAGAGTGGAGCCTAGATTTTACTTGAATTGAATGGAAAAACTCTAAAATTCGTGCTTAATTTATAAGTGAAGAAACTTGTCTTCGACTGGTCCTAGGGACACCTCGACTTGTCTTAGCACAACAGCATTTTGAATTTTTTAAGTGTGATCTTGAAAACCATTCTACGACTGGTCATGGACCACCTAGGACTAGTCTTAGATGACCCAGGACTGGTCATGGACCATATACGTTAATCGTTGTAGTTTGAATCGAAGACCCATGACTGGTTGAAGTTCAAGTCGAGAACACACCTACGACTGGTCGAAGGACTTTCAGGACTGGTCGAGGACTAACTAAAAAAATATGAAAATTCTCAACAACTTAGGACTGGTCATGAAATTTCTTGGACTAGTCGAACCAGTACTAGGACTAGTCAAACAAGATCCAAGACTAGTCTTAGGATAGACCAAAATCATATAAAAAGATTTAACTTGAATTATGTGTCCGAAATGACCTACCCTGAGGTCATCTAAGGTCTATCATACCTATGACATGAAGTATGAACATTGAACTTTATTCATTTAGAGAAGGTAGACCTTTGAACCTTATCAAGCTTGAGCTTTTTGCACTTGATATAGCTTGATCTTGAAATATTCAAAAGCTTGAACAAACTTCATCTTAAGTTGCACTTAGGTCTTGAAGTGTACTTGAGTCTTGTAAAGTACTTGAGTCTTGTACTCTTTATCGATGTAGCTCTAAACATATATGCTAACAGACGTTGACAAAGTACATGGCTTGACTTGGCTTGAAGTCGATCAATGTACTTAACTTGAAGCACTTGTGAAGTAGTGTCTTGAACATATATAAATCAACATACAAACACAAGACACAGATAAAGTTTTTGGCACCACAAAATTTGACAACCAAAGGAGCATGTGACCATAATACTTACACCCACGTCTTAGTGGGACCCATTGTGATTCAGGGCTTCCACCCACATAACCTATGGCGTTGGACCAAGTTCAGACAGGCCCACCGTTAGATGGACCAGGGTCCAACAAATGTGGACTGGTCATGATGAATATGTTTTATCCACTCCACCCATCCATTTTTGTAGCCCACCTGGACAAGTACCACACCCCTAGTGGACCATGCCCAGATGGGGCCCACCATATATATGTGTTATTCCTAGACCGTCCATTTAATTGATACCCAGCATGGGCCAAGGGTGCTGTTGGACTGATCGTACAGTAGTTGTCCCACCTCATTGTATCTATTTTGTATCCACGCCAGCCATCTACTAGTGGGGCCCATTGGTGATATGTGAGGCCCACCATGTGCATGTATTTTATCCAGGTTGTCCATTTGTTTGGATGCTCAATCAGGGCTAGCAGCAACAGGTGGGGTGACCGTCCACCAGACGGACCACCTTATTGCATGTATTGTATGTTTATGTTGTCCATCCATTGTGGGGCCCATTGATGATGTGTGGGGCCCTCGCACTTTCCTAATAGTCCCTCCTAAATGAGATAGATCCTATATTTAGGTGGACGCCCACCAACACATTGTTGGGCTGGGGCATACCACTATGGGGCTGCCTCATGAGGCCCACCATGATGTATGTGTTAGATACATGTTATCCATCCATTTTTATAGATTAGTATAAGGGTCATGGGCCCCATTATGAGATGAATCCAATCTAAGTGGACCGCACCATAAGAATAGTGGTGGTTAAACATCCACCGTTAGAAACTGTACGACTCACTGTTATAACCATTTTCCCACCCATCTTCCCTCACCCAGCCATGTGTAGGGTCCCACAGATCTCACCTTATTAGGCTATCCTGAACTGTTGGGCCCCCATTGATGTTAGTGGTACCCATCGCTCCTTGTTGGGCTATCCCAAACCATTGGGCCCCCATTGACGATGGTGTTTTTCACCATACCCTGTTGGACTATCTAAACCTTAGAGCCCATCTTGTGTTCATACCGAGCCTTCCATAGGAAATGTGGCTCACCTAGATACCCAAGTTTGGTGACCACACCCATAGGCCCACTTTGATGTTGAGTGGGCTATGCAATCCATTTGCAAGGACACATAGTCCTAGATGTATGGACCCCACCTTGTATTCATATCGGGTCCCCATAAGAAAGCACAGTTTATTATATAATTGAGAGGGTGAGGAAGCCCACTTGTTGTACATAGTTTTACCCTCTTGTTTCACCTTATTGTATGCCCATTAGTCTCACCCCACGAGGCCCATCTTTGATATAAGTATGTCATCTAGGCCATACATTGTTGTAGAAGAGTGCATCATCACCCCTTGCCATAGATGGAAGAATATGTGGTATCGAATTTGGTATATCCACTATTGAACCTTATCTCGATTTGTGGGTTAGATCCACCGTGCTTTCAGTGGACCCCTCTTTAGGATATATGATATGTTAGTACCTTGAGTAGGTTATGATAGTCTAACATGGACCATTCCATGTAGACTTCTATATGTCTAATGGGGCATAGCGTTTAGCCCCTACTATTGTAAATGACATACCGGTTAAGGCCGATCATTTCCTGTTATATTTGACAATCATGCTAGTGTACTTAGTCTAGTAGGAAACACTGAGAACATGCTTAGTATAACATCATGATACCTGCTCATACGTATCATTTGTATGCATGTTATGAGGAGTGATTGATCATAGCATATGTCATTAGGCTGAGATGTTTATGAGACTCCCTGTGAGACAGAGTTTCCCCACATGTTCACGCGATACGCACAGGTTTGATGCATGACTGTATGTTATGACTCATGCATCTCACATTTGTATGGAATGATCAGTTGGCGCCCTAGCAACACCAGGGCTGTAGCCTCCTTAAGCATATCGCGGATGACCAGATGGGATACCGAAAATATTTGGTTCTAGCACTTGGGCACTTTTGATGTCCTTGGGTGAAATTTCCTAAACCTCCTTGGCCAGGGGATGCTCCAATGTGCAGACCGAGTGGATATATGAGAACTCGGGTGTAAAATACCAATAGGCCGCGTCTCCTACTGTGTTGTGGTTGGTTAAAAGGGGGTGTGGCCTTATCCCCCCAAGTGAGGGGGTTGTAAGCTAGGTTGAGTATGACCAGCTCGTAAATGGGTCTGTTATCGATGAGCCAGGTAGGTATTGGCAGGCTACTGGTTAGGTAGATAGTGAGGTCTTTTCCTCTTGCTGGTTGTTCGGCTAGAGAGGTAACAGCTAGTGTGGAGTGTACTAGACCCCAGTGATATCCCAAAGATATACGGTACTGATATGTGGACTTACTGAGGAGTTGCGTACTCAACATTTGGCTCATCCATTTATTCATTCATTATCCACCCGATCTGGTGGTGCATAATTAAATCATTATTTGTACCTTCGAATGGTCATGATTTTGGCTAGGTACGTGACCAACCTAAGATCAAGAGTTTACCACATTGAGTCTAGCTATCCAAATTTATGTATGAGACTGGTTTGGATAGAAGTCCCTTGTGATGAACCCCACAGCTTGTGATATCACATACTATCATCCCGACTACACACTCCATATTTTTCATTTCTTTTACATTGCATCCTCTGCATATGACATTTGGTTTACTATGTTTCTGCATTGCATGACCTAGATAATGCTAATGGTATTCGTGGACTTGTTAGGATTTGCACATTGCATTACATCCTTAGCATATGACTTTTGACATACTATGTCTTGCATCACATAGCCTTGTTAAGGTTGACATTATTCAGACTTTCCAGTATTTCCCCTTACTTTGATATTTATGTGCTTGTCACATGTATTACGCACACACGCACCACCCTCTAAGCTTCTTAGTAAGCTTATGCATGATTATTGCGTACAGGTGATGTTAGGTCATAACGGTGTTGAGGCAAGAGCTTGTGGAAGATCATTTTGATGATTTTGTTATTTATGTATTTTCCTTTCAAAAGTGTAATCTAATATTTATATTAGAGGATATGTGGTGATAATGTTGTTCTTGTGATTTGGGTATACTTGTGGTTATGCTTCTTTGCAAAAAAATAAAAATAAAAAAAAATCACAATGAAAATCCTCCTTATAGGATCCCAAGATCAGAATCTGGCGTATGGGTGGCAGGAGCCGAAAATGGGGTACTATGGAGGCTATTGGTATCGAATTTGGTGATCGAGATTTTTTTGAGCCCGGTTCCTAGGTTTGGGGCATGACATTTCATATTTAGGCCTTTTCAACCATTGATCAGCCACCAACTTTTGTCTAACCGTTTACCTATCCTGACTACACATTTCTCTTAAAATTGAGACCTGATCAAGTGTGGATCTTTAATTGGGATCATGTTCATTTTGGCACCCGTTTTGAGAATCTTCAAGATAGGCCAATTTAAATTTGGATCACCAAGAAAATCATATACCCCAGCTCTATTCGATGACCTCGAAACAATGGATGAATTGGATTTAAAGAAAGATTGGCAGAAAAGATCAAATTGGAGAAACCCAATCTAAGTGGGATGTGAAACACACCCCTCTCATGCGTCCACTCCTTCTATAAAAGGGGGTACATTCCCTTCTCCAGTACACACCGCCTACCAAACGTCCAAGGGAGAAATAGTAAGAGAGAGAGAGAGAGAAAGAGAAATATAAATAGAAGGAGAAAAAGAATTTTAGGCGCCCATCATCCTTTTCCTTCTCCACACATGTGGTGTCTCCCTTTTGTTCAAGCGATATCGTAATTCATGTAGAAACTTTCTTAGATGGATATCTACCTAAAGTTATGGTGAGGGATTCCTTTAATTCTTACACTAATTTGAGTTGATACGATTTATCTTATTTTTGCATATTTTCATATTACTATGAGTTTTGCATGCAATTGATTAACTTACATTATCAATTATTTATCCTTTTGAAAATTATGGTTAAGGTATGATTTTAATTATGCATGATTTTTATGAATTTATGTAGGGTGATGGATATAAGCCTTGCCCTTTGCTAATTTTGAGAGCGACGTGTGCTTCCACTCTATATTGAGATGGTATTTTACTCATCTTCCCTTATTTTTATGTAGTTAGCTTATCTATTACTCTTCTCTTTTATTGAGTTAGCTTATTAATACTATTCTCCTTTATTAAGTCAACCTTGTACCACCTCCTTTTATGGCTTGGGCATGTGTCTTGGAATTCCAAAACCCTCATGGTTCGACTTATTCCTCTATTGATACAAGTGATGTATTATAGGCCTCATATATAGTGATTCATATATATTATCATGGATGTAATGCATTTTGGATAGTGACTCTCTTGGTTGGCACATAATCCTGTAGGTTGTTGAGTGGTGCATAATCGATTTAAGTAAATCGTCATGCATGTTACGTCACTTCTTGGGGTTGGATATCGTAAATAGTCGATCTATGAACACATCGTGTCACATTGTGTCATCTTGAGATGTTCGCATAAATTCACATTAATGTTGGACACGCCGACGAATCTCCGTAGTATGGGATGTGGGGCGAGTCAGGTTTTCTATGAACTATATTCCACATTATGATGACCACCATGCATGATGGACCGCACACACTATTCTAGGCATGCATTCATGTAGATCGATTGCGCATATTGATAACACTCGTAGTGGTGGAGTACGAGACGTATCAGAACCCTCACATTCTTCTTATGATTCTCTTGAATTATTGTTAATGTTAAAGGATAGCCATCACTATGAGTAGGGCATTGACCCTTTGAAACCATACAAATATTGCAGGTGAATTACAGGTTGATGATATGTCCGATAATCATTCTATGGAAGATTCTTTTGAAAAGAAAAGAAGAAGGATAACACCATGAATTATTTTATTTATTTTCCACTATAAACTTTGATAATATAATAAGCTTCCATTGAGAGGGCATTAAAGAATTATTTATACACTTTTTTACTCTAATGAAATAATAAATACAGTCAATTTTATTCTCATGAATCGTTACATCCGCAAATGTAACTGGATGTATTTATCTATAAAAAAATCAAGGCGCTATTTTGAAGCATCCAATTTTTACACTATTAACACCCAAAATTCTCGAGCACGAGTATGTACTTGAGCCGCAGAAATTTGGGCTGTTAGACAAATTCATAACTCTAATCCTATAGTTGATGATAGCATTGGATGTAATAAGGAATGAGCGACCAAAGATGATGGGGATCTGAGTGCTCACATCTATGATGGGTTGAGTATCCAGAACAATTAAATCTACTAAATAGTATAAATTATCAACCTGAACCAACACATCCTCAATCATCCCTCTCAGTATACACACCAAATGATCATTAAGTTATAATGTGGTCTGGGTGGGTTTTAATTCACTTAGACCCAATTGTTTGTATATCGAAAAAGGAATCAAATTAATGCTGCTCCCAAGTTAAGAAGTGCATGCTCAATCTGGTGATTCTCGATTATACAGGTAATAGTTGGGCTACAAGGTCTTTATATTTTTGTGTCAAATCTTGCTTGATGATGGCACTAACCTTTTTTGTCAGAAAAAATTTCTTTCAAATACTTTGTCGTCTCTTGGTTGTACATAAATCTTTCAGCAATTTGGCATAAAAGGGGATTTGTTCCACAGTGTCCATCAGAGGGATGTTGACTTTCACTTGTTTCAACAACTTTAGAATATCATGTGAGTTAGTTAGAGTTTTTGGTGCAATCAACCGCTAGGGGAATGATGCAATCGGCTTACTTAGTTTTTTAGGTTCTTTCTCATGTGGGGCATTGCTATGTCTTCCATTCTCAGTTTCTTCCGGATCCTTAAGCTTTTCAGTCCTCGCTGGAATAGTTTTGTCAATGATCTTCCCACTCTTAAGAGTGGTGATAGACTTAGCCTACACCATCTGATTTTAAGAGCATGGATCACTTATTTCATATTACAATTTTGGGTTGTGGAGAGGATGGACCAGAAGGATCCCTTTCTCCCCAATCGATTTTTTGGTCTCTAGCCCTTGTATGGCCTTTGTATGGTCTTGAAAGGCTTACAATATGCCCTGATTAAAAAGCTCTTAGTTTTGCATATGTTTTAAGACCGGATCCTCTTAAAGTTTCCTTTGATCCATAAATTGGTTAAGAATCCCTTAAGGAGTAGCCGTTTGTCTGTCCCTCCATCTGAAATTTAAATGGTTCCTCCAACTTAAGTTATATGTATTTGTGGTGGGTCCACTGAAAATTCTTCGGCGGCCATTTATGACACTTGATTGTTCATTTAATACCTTTTGAAAAGCAAGAATTGTTGGGCAATTTTCAGTTGTATATATGTTATAAGCACAAATACCACAAACAACTTCTGTAGCCTTGTTGGATTTGAGAAATACTTCCTTCTTAAGTTCCATGGCCTTGATTTTCCTTGTGAGATTGGCCACTTTAGGATTTATATCATCTTCCTCTTTTAAAATATATATTTTGCCCTCTTATTTGATTTAATAGTCTTAGAAGTGGTGTTAAGTCTTAAGGAGATGTGTCACGCCCCAAACCCGAAAATCGGATTCATAGGAATCCCGATCACCGAATCTAGTGTCGACAGCCTCCGTAGTATCCCATTCTCGGCTCTTAGCATTCATATGCCAAATTTCAATCCTGGGATCAGATTTTTTTTAAAAAAAACTGCACATTTAACTAGTAATAAGCATAACCACAAGATTACCCAATTCACAATGGCAACATCATTATCACATATCCACTAATATAATCATTTGAGTACAATACTCAAAGGGAAATACATAAATAGAGAATCAAGCTTCAGAAGACCACCGCACGGTCCAAGCTCAACACTGCTGCAACCTAACATCACCTGCACGCATTTATTGTGCATAAGCTTATAAAAAGCTTAGAGGGTGGTGTAAGTGTGTGCACAAGGTAAGTGCCAAGTATTCAATATAATGTCAGAATCATACAATACCAGAAAAACTAGTAATCCATACACCATACAACGTCTGAATAAGCAGAAACACTGATGAAATCGTGAATTATCAGAGTAAGAAGAAATACTGACAAGAGCAGGAATTATCAGAGTAAGCAGAAATACTGACAAGATCATAAACCATACGATAATAGAGTAAGCGGAAGTATGGACAAGTCCATAAGTCAATTAATATCAAAACACGCAATATAGAACAACTATGCGATGAGAAGTCATAAAGAGCCAAATATCAGATGCCGAGGATGTAGTGCAATATACAAATCGTGCTAAGTCTGTCTAGGCCATATAAGTGCAGAAACATAGCAACCCAAAATGCCTTATACATGCAGATGTAATGCAATATGCGATGCGAATGATATGACCATGCTAGAGTGTGAAGTCAGGATGATAGTACGTAGTATCACAGGCTACGGGGTCCACCACAAGGGACTTCTATCTAAACCAGTCCCATACCTAAATTTGGATAGTCAAACTCAACGTGGTAAACTCCTGATCTCAAGTTAGTCACGCGCCCAACCAAAATTCTTGCCATAACAAAGGTATACAACAATTAGTTGCGCACCACCAGCCCGAGTGCATAGTGAATGAATGAATGAATGAGCATGCAACTCCTACTCAATAAGTCCACATATCAGTACGGTTCCTCTCTGGGATCATCACCGGGGTTTATTACACTCCAAATGGCACAGTCGCTCTCCCTAGCCGCACAGTCCAAGTGAGCGTAAGAAACCTCACTATCTGCCTGGCCAATAGTCTGCCAATACCTATTCGGCACATCGATAGTGGATCCATTCCTCGAGCTGGTCAAACTCAGCCTAGCAATGCCCCCTGCGCTCGGGCGGGTAAGGCCACACCCCCTCCCAACCGACCACGGCACAGTGGGAGACGTGGCCTCCCGATATTCGGCACTCGGGCGTTCATGTATCCACTCGGTCTCGACGTTGGGGCATCCTCTAATACCAAGAGGGTGTTTAGGAATTTTCACCTAGGGCCATCTATGGCAGCCCGATGCTCGAACAGATTTTCGGTTCCCATCTGGCCATCCACGATATGCCTGTGGAGGCCACGACCCTGATGTCATTAGGGTGTATAGTAATCACAACACACAATATAAGATGCATGAGTCATACAATCAAGTCATGCATCAATCCTGCACATGCCGTGTGCTCATGTGAGATAACCTTCACCTATCAGGGAGCCTCATAATAATATACTCAATGACGTATGCAATGGTCAACCACATCTCATAACAAACATACAGATAATGCGTATGGACATGTATCATGATGTTATGCAGTCACATACTCATAATCGGTATCAACAATCGGCCTCGACAATGTGGACATCTAACCAACATTACCCCAAGGAGTGACCCTCACAGATCCAAACATATAATGGGCCCACGACCTCACACAAGGGCCTAATATACAACACAATGGGCCTTACTCAAGGGTTATATGTACACAACAGGTGGGCCCTGCTCATGGGCCTAACATACATCACAATGGGCTCCTTTTCCTAACCCTCAAATGCATCACAATGGGCCTCATCACCTAGGCCTCAATATACATCACATTGGGCCTTAAATACGGGCTAAATACACATCACGTCGGGCCTCAAATACGGATCGCATGTTCATCACATTGGGCCTCGACAATCAAAGTCAGAAATCGGCCATGATAAATTCAAAATCAGTAATCGGCCTCGATCGATAATCAGGAATCGACCACAACAAATCAGAATAGGTAATCGGCCTCGATCGATAATCGGCAATCGTCCACGACAAATTAGAATCGGTAATCAACCTCGATCGATAATCGGTAATCACCCACGACAAATCAGAATCTGTAATCGGCCTTGATCAATAATCGGTAATTAGCCACGATAAATCAGAATCGGTAATTGGCTTTGATCGATAATCAGCCTCGATCGATAATCAGAAATTGGCCATCAGAATCGGTAATCGGCCTCAATCGATAATCGACAATTGGCCACGACAAATCAGAATCAGTAATCATCCTTGATCAATAATCGGTAATCGGCCACGACAAATCAGAATCGATAATCGGCTTTGATCGATAATCAGCCTCGATCGATAATCGGTAATCGGCTATCAGAATCGGTCATCGGCCTCAATCGATAATCAGCAATCGGTCACGACAAATCAGAATTGGTCGATAATAAGAATCAGCAATCGGTCATGACAATCGGAATCGATAATTGATCATGATAATCGGCCTTGATAATCAGAATCGATGAGAATGGGCCTAACAAGGCCTAATGGAAGGTCACAATGTGGACATTTAACCAACATTGATCCCAATGAGTGTCCTACATAAGGAATTCATAACAATGTAATGGCCACACCTATACATTACATTGGGTCTCTCACATGGACCTCACATACATCGCATCGGGTCTTGAATACACAATAAGCAGGCCCCACACTTAGGCTTCAAATACATCTTAATGGATCTCAATCCATGGGCCTTAAATACATTTTTAATGGGCCTAGACCCATGGGCCCCAAATACATCTCAATGACGTTACCAACTGGGCCAGAAATACGCTACAATGGGCCACTTCACACGGGCCGGAAATATATCACAATTGGCTGCTCAATGGGCCGCACCAATAGTCCTCATATACAACAAGTCGGGTCGCATCATGTAGGCCTCAAATACATCATAAAGGAGCTCTCAAATGGGCCCAATATACATCATATCAAGGTGGGCCCACACATTAATTAAAGGCCATTTTAGAGCATTACCAAAGAATAAATCCCACAGAAAGATCATCTGGGCCATACCACAATAAGAGTGAAGATAGTGATTTCATCATTTAAATTCATGGGGCCCACCATATTATTTTGTCCAACCAAATCATACGGTCACAAAGACATGAGTTGAATAGAAAAATAAATATCATATTGATCCAAAACTTCTGTGACCTAAAAAGGGTTTTAATGGTGGACGTTCGATCTCCACTGATTTTTGTGGTGTGGTCCACCTGATAGATGGTTGGAATAAAACTCATACATCACGCTGGTCCACTTGATGGATGGTGTGGACATGAAATGGATGAATGGCGGGAATAAAATATACATATTACAGCGTAGGTTCCACCTCAACTCAGAACAAAGCTGACATTTATCTATCCCTTCAAACGATTGCTGGATGTCCACTACTCGGACGATCATGATCAGGTGGGCCATTGATCTGGACAGACCGAATGGATAGTATTCGATGTAGAATAAATACATCATGGTGGCCCCATGCAGCACCATCCATATGGACGGTGTGCATATACAACACGTATATCAAAGAGAGCCCCGTCCACCAAAACGTCCCAATGGACGGTTGGATGAAGCAGATGAACGGCGTAGGTATAAAACATATAAATAGAAGGTGGGTCCCACGTGGGGGCCACCAGATATATACACGATATATATATATATATATTATAATATAATATATATAGTATTAAAGATAGCAAGCCAGCGTCCGGAGATCTGGACGTTTGCTGGACGGTGTGGATTTAAAATCCTCACTGCAGCTGGGTCCACATGTGGCAGTGGCTCCACACGTGTGGGTCCCACCAACAAAATGGATGGATGGTCATGGATATAACACGTACATTAATGTGGGTCCCACAGTCCTCAGATTGGAGAGCAGGTAAAAAAAATTTTGCATTGGGCTTGGGAAGTTCAGACGCACCATCACCGATGGATGACCTGCTACTGTTGGACTGTCCTGCTCCACTGGATCTGGCCAGCTCTAAGGCCCTAAAATGATCTAAAAGACTAGATGGACGGTGGGTATATTACACACATCAAGGTGGGTTCCACGCATGTGGGCCACCCAGCTTGGGATCAAGCTGATCTCTGTTTCTCCCTTTGTCCAGGCCTGTCCTAGACGGACAGGCTGGTGGATCAAATACATCACAGTGGGCCGCTGCCCCTAGAAGATGGGCAGCAAAGGTGGGTCGGTCCTTCTGTATGGACGGTTTGCATAAAAGAGATACATCAGGTGGTCCCACCTTCTACGCTGGACGGTGGAAGAAACGCATGCATCAGATGGTCCCACCATCCCACGCTGGACGGTGCGGACAATACATACAGCGGGTGGGTCCCACCGTCTCATGCACTGGACGGTGCTGGACGGTAAGGATAGAACACATACATCAAGAAGGTTCCACAACTGCTAGGCAATGTGGATAAAACACATTATGGTGGGTCCCACGATTGCTGGGCAGCGGTTCAGCAGTATCCCACTGACGGACGGCCCTGCTGGCCATGCTCTGGGCAAGCAGACTGATGGATGGCGAGGATACAGGATGTATACATCACGGCAGGGTCCACAGGTGGGGTCCACACAGGTGTCTACGAGGTTGGGATACAGCTAGTATTTGGGTCTTTCCCCTACATCAAGTCCTGTGTGATCACTGGACGTCCAGCAACTTGGACAGCAAGGGCGTCCTTGCTGCTGGATGGTTCGGATCCATCACGCATACTATCAAGTAGGCCAGCAAAACATGGGAGTTCTTCCACCAATGTGTTCAAGAGCTCCAAGGGGTACATATGAACGGTGGAGATGGTCTTTGCATGGGGGGGTTGTGTGATATGGAGGTGGGCCACACCAAACTTCTCCATGGAAGCCATAAAACACCTTACTCTATGGGAGTTGCTTTAAAAAATGAGAGAGAAATGAGAGAGAGAGTGAGTGTGATGGGAGAGAAGTAATGGTGAGTGATGTAAGCATGTACTTGTTGTAAGAAAATGTTGACTTTTGGAGAGGCGTGGTTGTACTTGGCATTAATTGGTGATGTGTACTTTGACTGATAGGATTGATGGGATGTTTCGTAGAGATTCCCTTGATACTTATAACGCGAGGCATTTTTCCTCGAACTGCACCCGGGCCTACATCTCCTGGCCTGGGTATCGCCTCGACACGCGAGACGCAGCATCAGAACCGCGGTGACGGCGCGATCGCACTGGTACAAGTCTCGGGTCGAGCCAATTCTAATATATGGAACACGACTCAGGATCGTGCGCAAACGCCGATAATAAATCATGGGTCACCGAAATTTGACCAAGAGGACCGCGAAGGCATACAGAACGATACGGGTCTTACAAGATGCCCCATGATTGTGCATTTTCAGCAAGTTTTCCAAAGTAATCCCACACGTCATCGAAATTCCCCACTACACATCATCTCGACCAATTGGCACATAGGAGATGTCAATCCATCGTAGAAGAAATTTTCTTTGCCCCATGTTTCAAATCCATGTTGTGGGCATGAACTGACAAGATCCTTGAACCTTTCTCAACATTAGAAGAAGGTCTCATATTCCTTTTGGGCGAAGTTCTTGACTGACTTCATCATGGTATGGGAAGAAAATCTTTATGAACTCCCTTGTCATATCGTTCCATACGCCAATGGATCATGGATGTAGCGAGTGCAACCACATTTTAGCTTTTTTTTTAAGGAGAAGGGAAAGAGTTTCAACCTGATCGTGTCCTCAGATACGTCAGGGAAGTGTAGAGTGGCTATTATCTCATCAAACTCTTTCATGTATAGGTATGGACTTTCATATTCAAGTCCAAGGAACTTCAGAAGGAGTTGGATCACTCCTGGCTTAATATCGAATTTTCCTGCATTGTCTGGAAAAATCATGCAGGAAGGTGTGCTCACCCCAGCGAGTTGTCAATAATCTCGTAGAGTACGAGACGGGGGTGTATGGTGCACCTCATTGTAACGCCCGTGAAAAATCCGTACTAGGACTCGAGTACCAACTCGACCAGAAATCGCGTAGGATTAATTCCTTTAGAAAACATGAGTAAGTTAGCTAGCGCAACGCTAGAGTAGCTGGGAAATAGTCCCTGATCCCTTTAAATACGTTCTACAAGACCCAAATCGAGTAGAACCAATGACTCTATAATACTCTATAACCTCGGATCAAACTCTAAGCAGGTTTGTTCTCTAGACCACTTTGAAACTTTGTATTGGATCTAGACCACGCGTCGAAAGTCCGATACCTACTATCTTAGATCGTTAGGACCGCCCAGCTGGACTTGACAATCATTTTGAAAATCAAGTCTAACCGATAATCACAGGCTATTTCATTGAGCCCGGACTGAAGAGAGTGCGAATAGGGATAGATTTGGAATTTGAAATTCAAATCTGGCACACGACTTGACGTGTTAGTATTAAGCGTTCTGACCGTCAGAATTCAGCCAGATTACACCCTCAGATCAGGAAAAATTTCTATTTCATATCATGAGACTTGCAGCCCTGATCTACGTGCGGTGACCGCTGAACTGAAACTGGACTGCCACGGGCGATCTGCGAACCCTGCCGGACTGAAAACTTGATGCGTGTTAGATCCTGTATGCATGCGCTTAAGTCCGATCGTGTTCGGCCAGGGGACCACCAGAAATCATCTTTTGGACCGAAACAGCCCCGATTTGGATATGCCCTAAGTGAACTTTGTTCCTGAGCCTGTTTTGGGCATTTTTAGGCTTATAAAAGGGGTTGAAACCCTCACTTCTCTCTCCCATCTGAATTTGAGAGAAACCCTAGATTGGGAGAGAGAAAAGGTGAGAGTTTGTGAGAGAGATTAGGAGAGAATTTTCCTGCCTTTCCACCGCTTGTTGCACGAACCTTAGCAACACCCTTCCATCACCTGGCCGGTGATTTCTCCACGTTTTCAGGTAAGAAATAACCCTAATAAGTTGCTGATTTGGGACTCTTTCCGTTCCATAGCATGTAAGCTGATAGAACTTGTAAATTAGGTCCTCTATTCGCCGTAGACGAAGCGTATACGCTCCGTTCGAATTCATACATTTATAAGAGATAAGGTGTGGATTTTAGACGCTTTGATTGAATGTTTCCAACGCTTTCAATGTCATTTAATAGTAGATTATCGACGGCATCGCCGTTTGACATGTACAACATGCTGTCTGTTTCCTGTTTCGTAAACCGGCGAAGAATATGAGATTTAGGGCATTTTAGTCATTTGTAGGAAGTACTGTTTTCATGCATATTTTGCTGATGTAATTGACATGGTTTATTGTCGCATTAGAATGTTAGGAATACGTGCATAATTAGTTTGGCGAAGAGATTCGCCTAAATGCGCACTTTGAGTCGACATACTATATGTAGACTTAAGTGTGTAGTGTAAGTGTTTGTATAAATGCTTGTATTAGTATGTATTGAATTAAATGGTGTTATGAATTAGTTTGAGGTTGATTTCTCAATTAATATGCTGATGTAAATGATTTCCTACATGTTAACCAAATGCATGATTTCATTGTATGTATGAAATGCATATACTTGATGATTTACTTAAGGTGTATGTTATAACATGTGTTAACATGCTCACATGATTGTATTTAATTTTCAATACTCTAATATGATTGCTGATGTGATTCCATAATTGTTTGGGACTATACTTAGTCAAGGTAGTCGGTAATCGAGAGAATTCGTGGTTGGCATATCTTGGCCACGAACGACGCGTCGATGAACGCGAGCCATGTTCTGGAGTTGGCGGCAGTGGTTAGGCCACACGAAGTGTTTTACGCACTTCATGTCATTCGACTTGAGATGCGATCGTGCTAGTCGAGCCCGTCAAGTAACCCAACTGGCCGTTGTATGTTCACCCTGCATGAGTCATAACTGCTTGAACCTAGGGTACTGAACTTACCATTGCAAACCCTGTCAACCATGGTACCTTGATCCACGAAGACTCATGAGCCGGACATGGTGGTATGGGACACCGTGGTCGAGCTGTCGGCCTACGCTGGGGCCACAAACCTCCCCATAGTGATCAGTGAGCACCTAGTCTCGTGAGCAGATTATGGTGGTATGGGACACTATATTCTTGCTGTCGGCCTACACTGATCAGGCGACGAGTCCTTTGTAGTGACTGCGAGCGTATTCTGAGTCTACGGGAGGTGACGACCCTTCAGTAGCAGTAGAGTACAGTAGGCCTGTATTGATAAGGTGATGGGGGAGCGGAGCAATGAGTTCGTGCAACAGCCCTGGCAGCCCTTGCAGCGCCCTACAAAATATACATCGTATGAGATTACTAGGAGTGACGACCCTAGACAGGATCTGTGTTGGGATTGATATAAGGGAAGTACCTTAGTTTCCCAATCCTGCTGTTTGAATGGACTAATAATAACTCAAAAATCATATCACCATAACATTGCATGTGCCTGGAAGATGTGGAGCACTTGAGGGATGATTGCATGCCGCGGTCGTAAGATGGTGCCGTATGAGGGAGATCGTCGGTGAGGGCATACATCATGTCATGTCATATTGCATTAACAACAGTATTAGGATTGTTTGATTTACTGCTTTACTATTATCGCATGATTGATTTAAGAACATGTTAATCCTTACTCTATTATTCCACTGAGTTAGCTACTCATTCCCACATTTCGGGATGGTGTTTGCAACACCCACCAGACCCTGTTGTAGATGCAGGTGATGCTGAGATCCAGGAGGTAGAGCCGGACTTGGATGAGGACCAGGACGAGTTCTCATACATGCAGTACCACGACGGCTTTGCCTAGGTGGCCTAGGTTGACGGGACTCCTCAGTGGGACTATTTTGGCATTTTGATTTATTTATTTACTTGTATATGAGACTCAGAGATGTATTCATGCTTTAGTGACAGTTGAGATCTACTTTGTTTTTCCATACAGTGATATATATATTCTTTAGTCTTCCGCTTGCTTTTATCACTGGATCTGAAGTCTGAATTGCAGTTTTGGTATACTTTTACTCATGTGAATGCTTTAACTCAGACAACATTGAATTATAATCATTTTTGTTGCATAAGTGTGACGGTCTGGAACTCGGGAGTTGAGTTTATACACGACCCCCGATTTTAAGGGTGTTTCAAGTTGGTATCAGAGCGTGAATAAGAGTATATTGGGCCTGGGTTATAGCCACACGACGTACGCTGTCGCTTCCTTTGACTTAGGTGGGGGCGAGAAGGGTATAGAAATACTTCTAGGATCGCAGATTCTTCAATAGGCGAAGACTATTCAAATCGATCGCGTGATCGAGTCCGTAATGCATCTAGGGTCGCGTGAAGTAACCCGAATAGCTCCTAGGTTGTAGGTGAGTGGGTTGAGACATTCTTTGAACGATTCTAAACCCGTAAATGAGAATCTTTGGGCTGTGGGACAACAACAACCCCTGTGTTCAATCGTCAGGGCTTAAAAACCCCGTTTCACTAAAAATCTTTAAAATTCTACCTCTCACCACTCAAATCTTCAATTCTTTCTTATCCATTTCATGTTAGGCATCAATCCTAATGTGAAAATAACATAAAAGCATACTTTCATAAAATTTTACAGTGAATAGTAAAATTTTATGAAAAATGGCCATAAGGCCATTCTAACTTCGCTTTCTTTAGCAAATAATGGGCTAGATGGATGTACTAGCTCCTTCTACCCCAAAATCATATGCTTCATGATAGGTTTTGTATTTAAAATTACAGATTGGCCTCGAAAAATCCCGAGTGCATGTTTGGGCCTATATAGGGCAATCTACAATGAACCAAGGTGGGGTCCATAGTTATTTGGGGTCCCTGGACCATGGGGGACCAGACCCATGTGGTATCACCGACCAGATCAAGGATCGATCGGCGATGCATCGCCGTCCGGGGTGGCCCACTTGATGTGATCTTTGGTATGTGGGGGTGTTTTGGGTAATACACACCCCCACGTAGTGCCCGACCGTAGAAAACCCTAAAAAGATGCACTTCCTTCACAAACAGCTCTTCCCCTAGCCCCATTTACATTTTCTAGTTGCCCTACCTCCAAATCGTGGTTTTAAACCACCCCCAAATCCATTCCTGGCCTAAAACGACCACACTCCATCGTTCCATTGAAGATTGCAGCCCTCCCTCTAGAAGATCTCATCGTTTAGAGCTCTTAAAACCCCCAAATCGAGCTGAAATCGTGAGGTGCTCCATTTCCCTTTTTCATCCTGTTTTCTTTTTGAAAATACATCCTAGGGGAGCTTGAAGCATCCCTCTACAACACTTAGATCTCCCTTTACCAGTTTGGGCAGCCATTTCTTGGCATTTTCTTCATCTTCCATGGCTTTTGTTGAAGCCATTTTAGGTCGTTTGTCACCCTCCACCATCCTATCTTTGATGGGTAAAAGAAAGATCGCAGCAGATGAGGCTGGGCCAAGTCACCCTGCTCAATCAAGAAGGCCGCGGGGTGGCGCCGCTAGCTCAAGCACCACCGCAGGTCCAACCACAGCCCGAGAGTTCCATACAAAGTGGGATTTGGATCCCCATACTCAACTTGGGCGAGTGATTTTAGCAGAGATGCCTCATGGCCAATACACTGATCGCAAAGTGTTGTTTGAGGCGGACGTGGAAGGATGACTATTCGGTGAATTTCTGTTGTTCGAGCGCATTGAAGCTGCTCATTGGGGTCTGATCTTTAAAGCTCGTGATCGTGCTAATGTGAGCACCGTTCGTGCCTTCCACGCACGTATCCAGAATCCTACCTTGGAACCATTGCAGTTTAAAATTCCTTTTAGTAGAGACCGGATGGCTACGATCGATGTTCGGTTGGTTGCGCGACTTCTGATGTTCATCCCAGCGCGAAGAATTTGAGGAGCAGGCGTGTAACACCCTGAATTTTGGCCAATCTAGGATTTGACGTCCTTAGGCAGTGGGTCAATTAAAACACCTGGAAAATCGCTTAGAACTCAATTCCATAGCCAAAGAAACCACTTAGGATTAATTCCTTTAGAAATTAAGCATAAGTTAGCTAGCGCAACGCTGGAGTAGCTGGGAAATAGTCCCTGATCACTTTAAATACATTCTACAAGACCCAAATCGAGTAGAACCAATGACTCTATAATACTCTATAACTTCGGATCAAACTCTAAGCAGGTTTGTTCTCTGGACCACTTTAAAATTTTGTATTAGATCTAGACCGCGCGTCGAAAGTCCGATACCTCTTATCTTAGACCGTTAGAACCGCCTTGCTGGACTTGATAATCATTTCAAAAATCAAGTCTAACCGATAAACACAGGCTATTTCATGGAGCCCGGACCGAAGAGAGTGCGAATAGGGACAAATTTGGAATTTGAAATTCAAATCTGGCACACGACTTGACGTGTCAGTATTAAGCATTCTGACCATCAGAATTCATCCAAATTATACCCTCGGATCAGGAAAAATTTCTATTTCATATCATGAGATTTGTAGGCCTGATCTACGTGCGGTGACCGCTGAACTGAAACTGGACCGCTGAACTAAAATTTTTTATTGCATTAACAATAGTTTTAGGATTATTTGATTTACTTCTTTACTATTATCGCATGATTGATTTGAGAACATGTTAATCCTTGCTCTATTATTCCACTGAGTTAGCTACTCACTCCCACGTTATGGGATGGTGTTTCCGGACACCCACCAGACCCTTTTGTGATTGCAGATGATGGCGCTGCCTGCGAGGCGGAGCTGGACTTGATGATGATGAGGAGGATTCCTCCCTTATGCGTGTTCTGATTGACGAAATTACAGGGAGGTTGATTAGATACTTTAACATTTGTCATTTTATATTTTTAGTGCACTCATGTATATTCGTTTCGTCTACTTTTGGAGTATACATGTATGTGTATAACCTGGTAACATGTTCACACTCTGGAGACATACAACAGTTTATATATGTTATACATACTATCACAGTCTTCCGCTTGTTAATTTAACTGTCTCTGGAGTATGATATGCTGTTCTAGCTTAATCTCACTCATGTTTAATGCGTTATCACAGACAACATTCAATCATATATATCTATGTTGCATAAATAACATTTTGGAACTCGGGAGTTGGGTTTTTGCTCGACCCTCGATTTTCGGGATGTTACAAGGCGTGAGCGAGATCGTCGTACCAGATTTCTATGCGGTAAACTGGTTCCATGGCAGCCTAATAATAGCCTCAAGGCGTCTCACATGTCTGATGATTTGCGCCTGCTGCACCACATTTGCACGTTCAATGTGTATCCCAGGTCGACAAATCGCATTGAGTGTACGCGCCTTATGGTTGATTTTCTGTATCTGGTGGCCCAGGGAGAGAATGTATGTATGGCCACTTTCATCTTGCGACAGATTATCCTCATAGAAAAATTAAGAAGAACGTCAGAATCGCTTCCTTTTGGCCGACTAATATGCAAGATCGCGCTTGAGTTTTCTTACAGACTCGGGCCGGAGTTGCCAGTTTCGATTCACAGCATTAATGAGTCTACAATAGTCAAGATAAAAATCGGGTCTCAGTACCGTGACACTCAGCTTGAGGAGCATAGCGAGGATGACTTTGATGAGGAAGAGGATCCAAGTGAGGGAGAACCTGGAGCAGAGGTTGAGGAAGAAGTCCAGGAAGAGGTAGAAGAGGAGGCTCAGGATACAGATGAGAGCCCTCCTCCTTCTGCTCAGGCTACTGGTGATGATCGCATCGCCCGAATTGAGGAGAGCCAGGTCGCCTTGCGAAGGGAAGTGCAGGAACTTCGTGCTGAAGTCGAGGATGCCAAGGCCGTTATGAAGAGGAAATTCGGCAAGGTGACTCGCACCTTGAAGGCGATCCTGTGCTGCTTGCAGGATAAGGGTGCTCCTCCTCCGTCACCTGACTCAGAATAGCGATGCGACCTTTGATGTTGTTGTTAGTAGTTAGTCATTTCTTGCTTTATGTTGTGTAAGCCTGTTAAGGCTAGTGCTTTGCTTATGTTGCTGTTGTAATTTTAACTGTCTTAGTTCCCATGTATTTCTCGTCATGATGCTTGTAAGGACATATCCCTTGTATTGTGATAATTTTGATTAAATGAAATGCAAGGAATGCTTTTGACTCCTTATGTGAATGATTGCGTGTGTTTGTGTTATCGAGACTGACAAGGTTGCACCCTATTTTGAATATAGGGAATGCCGCCGAAGGTTACACGGAGCACGACTCGGCTTGCATTGAGTGAGCCTATGGATCAGGCTCCTTCGCAGTCTGATACCTATGCGGACCCTACTGTGGGCCCGATTCCTGAGACAGGCGTGTGTCTCAGCCTACTGCTGGTCCTACAGTTGGACCACCGCCATTCACACCGCCCGTCAGAGAGCCTTACCGCACGTCTTCTTCGACGCAGCACATGCCACAGCCTGCTCCACCTCCTGACAGATTTGAGCAGATGATGGCTATGATGCAGCAGTAGCAGTAGCTCCTGACTACTATTGTGGGGACACTAGCCCAGGGTGGGAGTGTGCCTCCACCTGCACATCCAGCTGAGGATGCTGATACATATGCCCAGGGTGAGGGCATGACTCATCTTGTACCACCTGCTTACCCTGCGGGGAATACCACAGATACACGGGGCTTGTTAGAGTGATTCCAGCGCTTATGGCCTCCCACTTTTACGGGTTCTCATAGACCCGAGGAGGCCGAGTATTGGCTCGACCGTGTGTCGAAGATATTGCGGATGCTTCATTGTACAGAGGCCGAGCAGGTTGAGTTGGCTACGTTCCTATTCAAGCGAGAGGCCAGCTTGTGGTGGGACAGTGTATTGCGGACCGTTGCCGCCGACTTTATATGGACCTGGGCAGCGTTCGGTTCCGTTTTCACGAGAAATACTATCCCCAGACGTACAGGAATGATCGGGAGAATTAGTTTCTCCGCCTCAGACAGGGAGGCATGACAGTCACGGAGTATGAGCATCGGTTCACCGAATTGGGCAGATATGTCCGGACCATTTTAGCAGATGAGTATATGTGCATACGGCGCTTTTCAGAGGGTCTGCGACCGGATATTCGGTCGAAGATGTGCTGCGTGAGCATTCCCTCTTATGCAGAGCTGATTCACATGTCCATGCGGACAGAGTAGGATGTGGATCGGCTTACCCGATCTCGTGGCCCTGTTGCTCCTAGGCTACGACCAGAGATGCAGGACAGGCCCTTTGCGGGCAAGAGGCCTCGCTTCGACCCTCCTACTAGGGCTACCGTGCCAGTACCCTCGATGCGGCGTTCTGATTTACTATGCACATATTGTGGGAGAGAGGGTCACTTGGCGCAGAGTTATTTTGCCCAGATGCGGGACAGTGGGTTCTCGCCGCCGCAGAAGATCGACCGTACAAGATCACATGCGATATGAGCACCGCCTTTACGGTTGGCTCCTGTGCACCCTTCTTTCAGACCTCCGGTATCGCAGATCAGACAGCCTCCACGGCCCACGGTGCAGCGGCTGAACCGGCCACAGCAGGCATGGGTTCATGGCTTGACAACTGAGGCAGCTGCGACACAGACTTCTCAGCATTCAGCCTTCGAGGTTACTGCCCACATTGGAGGTATTCCTATTCTCGTGATGGTGGACACTGGATCTACGATTTCTTTGATATCACATGCCATAGCCAGATGCATTGGGTTACAGACTATTACTATGGATAGGGTGCGAGTCCTTGCAGCTCATGGGGATTATTCAGATGTCACCCAGATGTGTGAGGATTGTTTGGTGGATCTGGGAGGCAAGACGATGGCTATTGATCTCGTCGTCGACCCCTCTCTTGTTTATCTCAACGTCATTCTTGGCATGGATTGGTTGACTACAGCGAGGGCCGAGATTGACTGCGAGACTGGTATAGTGACTGCGTAAGAGCCAGAGGGTGCATCCTTCATATTTTCAGTGCGGGTAAATCTCTCCTTCCGCATACTTATTTACACTACTTTACTGCGAGACGCTGGTGCCCAGATACTTGGGCATACACCAGTCGTTTCTGAGTTTGGGGATCTGTTCAGGAAGATCCCTGGTTTGCCGCCTAGACGAGAGATTGATTTCACTATCGATCTGGTTCCTGGTTCCTCGCCCGTCTCACTGCCGACGTATCGCATGGCACCGTGTGAGATGGAGGAGTTGAGGACGCAGATTGATGGTCTGCTGGAGCTTGGCCTTATACGGCCTAGTGTGTCTCCTTGGAGAGCACCGGTCCTGTTCGTGAGGAAGGATGGTTCGATGCGATTGTGTATTGATTATCGCAGGCTGAACCAAATCACGGTGAAGAACAAGTACCCTTTACCCAGGATCGATGACTTGTTTGATCAGTTGAGAGGAGCGCAGTACTTCTAGAAGATTGATCTTCAGTCAGGATATCATCAGTTGCGCGTCAGGGATGAGGACGTGCAGAAGACAGCATTCAGGACCAGTTTTGGCTACTACGAGTTCCTTATGATGTCGTTCGGTCTCACGAACGCACCAGCCGTGTTCATGGATCTGATGAACCGGGTATTTCGACCTTTCCTCTATCGATTCGTCGTTGTATTCATTGATGACATTTTGGTGTACTTCAGGAGTCGAGAGGAGCATGAGGAGCACTTGCGTTTGGTCCTGGATACGCTCAGACAGCATCAGTTGTTCGCACAGTACAAGAAGTGAGACTTCTGGAAGCAGGAAGTGAAGTTCCTGTGACACGTGGTGTCCAAGGATGGCATGGCAGTTGACTTGTCTAAGGTAGCTGCAGTTCAGGACTGGGAGCAGCCTAGTTCTGTCACTGAGATGAGGAGCTTCTTGGGTCTCGCTGGATACTATCGGCGCTTCATTCAGGATTTCTCGAAGATCGCGAGACCCTTGTCTCAGTTGACACGAAAAGACGTGAAGTTCGCCTGGAATGACAAAGCGGAGTCATCTTTTCAGGAGCTGAAGGACAAACTTACGTCTGCCCCTGTGCTAGTATTGCCAGAACAAGGGGTTAGATACACTATATACACTGACGCGTCTAGCATTGGTCTAGGTTATCCTTATGCAGAGGGACAGGGTAATTTCGTATGCCTCGAGACAATTAAGGAAGAACGAGGATAATTACCCTACACACGACCTAGAGTTG
The DNA here is from genome assembly GCA_037074715.1 of Magnolia kwangsiensis. Classification (NCBI taxonomy): domain Eukaryota; kingdom Viridiplantae; phylum Streptophyta; class Magnoliopsida; order Magnoliales; family Magnoliaceae; genus Magnolia; species Magnolia kwangsiensis. The sequence continues at coordinate 119,846,046 of CM073571.1, read as the reverse complement.
GCAGCCGTCATATTCGCACTGAGACTCTGGAGACATTACCTCTATGGAGAGGAGTTCGATCTCTTTTGCGACCATAAGAGCCTCAAGTACATATTTACGCAGCGAGACTTGAATATGAGGCAACGACAATGGATGGAGACGTTGAAGGACTTCAAGTTCGAAGTCTCTTACCATCCTGGGAAGACGAACCTTGTGGCTGACGCGTTGAGCCGCAAGAAGGCGATTGAGTTTGCGGCTCCGCTGATGGTTGCTGAGTGGGATATGGTTGAGTTTTTGTGAGACTTTGAGCAGAAACTCACCGTAGAGGAGCCGTATGAGTTCATCGCACATGTGCAGGTGCGATCTCAGATCGATGACTAGGTCATCGAAGCGCAGAGGGATGATGCGCATCTGACTGAGCTTCGAGAGCAGGCCAGTGATGATGCTGATGCCGAGTGGCGAGTTGGTATGGATAGGGGTTTACGTTATCGTGGCCGCCTATGCGTCCCAAATGTCCCTGACTTGAGACGAGAGATTCTCGAGGCTGCGCATTGTACCAGACTCGCGATGCATCCAGGCAGTATGAAGATGTATCGCGACGTGAAGAGGACGTATTGGTGGGAAGGTATGAAGACCCACATAGCAGAGTTCGCGTCCCGTTGTCTCACTTGTCAGCAGGTGAAGGTAGAGCATCACCGACCACCTGGACTCTTGCAGCCTATGCCGATCGCAGAGTAGAAGTGGGATTTTATTTCCATGGACTTCATTTCTAGGCTGCCGAAGATGAGGAAGGGACATGATTCCATTTGGGTGATCGTCGACCGTCTGATGAAGTCGGTGCACTTCCTACCGATCAGAGTTACGAACTCTGCAGACGAACTGGCTAGACTGTATATCAGAGAGATTGTGCGTCTGCATGGAGTTCCGTTGGAGATCGTGTCGGACAGAGACACGTGGTTCACTTCTATTTTTTGGACTCGCATTCAGGAGGCTATGGGTGTGAAGTTGAAGTTCAGTACTGCCTTCCACCCACAGACAGACGGACAGACAGAGCGGGTGAACCAGATCTTAGAGGATATGTTGCGGGCTAGCGCATTGGACTTCAAGGACAGTTCGGATGATTGTCTTGCATATGAGGAGTTCGCGTACAAAAATAGTTATCAGGCGAGTATCGGTATGGCACCTTATGAGGCGCTGTATGGGCGACCTTGTCGCGTACCGCATTGCTGGGCAAAGGTCGGTGAGCGTAGCTTGATTGGCCCAGAGTTAGTGCAGGCGACGTCAGAGAAGATTGATATTATTAGACGTCGGCTTCTCACAGCGCAGAGCAGACAGAAGAGCTATGCCGATACGAGACGGCGGCCGCTGGAGTTCACAGTTGGGGATCATGTATTCTTGCAAGTTTCCCCTATGAAGGGAGTCCTTCGGTTCGGGAAGAAGGGGAAGCTAGCACCGCGATTCATTGGTCCATTCCAGATCCTCGATCGTGTGGGAGCAGTGGCTTACCGATTGGATTTACCCACGCCTCTCGCGAGCGTTCACAACGTATTTCATGTTTCTATGCTGAAGAAGTACGTTGCTGATCCTTCCCATATCATCAGATGGGAGAAGGTGCAGTTAGGAGAGGATGTTACATATATCCTGCGACCGACAAGTATCCTAGACAGGAAGGAGCAGGTACTGCGTAGCAAGGTGATTCCCCTTGTGAAGGTATTGTGGACGCATCACTCTGAGGAAGAGGCTACCTGGGAGACAGAAGCTGAGATCAGAAAGAACTACCCACAGCTTCTCGATGAGTACGAAAAGGTACAAATTTCGAGGAAGAAATTATTTGTTAAGGGGGGTAGATTGTAACGTCCGTGAAAAATCCGTACTTGGACTCGAGTACCAACTCGACCAGAAATCGCGTAGGATTAATTCCTTTAAAAAACATGAGTAAGTTAGCTAGCGCAACGTTAGAGTAGCTGGAAAATAGTCCCTGATCCCTTTAAATACGTTTTACAAGACCCAAATCGAGTAGAACCAATAACTCTATAATACTCTATAACCTCGGATCAAACTCTAAGCAGGTTTGTTCTCTGGACCACTTTGAAACTTTGTATTGGATCTAGACCGCGCGTCGAAAGTCCGATACCTACTATCTTAGACCGTTAGGACCACCCAGCTGGACTTGACAATCATTTCAAAAATTAAGTCCAACCGATAATCACAGGCTATTTTATTGAGCCCGGACTGAAGCTAGTGCGAATAGGGACAGATTTGGAATTTGAAATTCAAATCTGGCACATGACTTGACATGTCAGTATTAAGCGTTCTGACTGTCAGAATTCAGCCAGATTACACCCTCGGATCAGGAAAAATTTCTATTTCATATCATGAGACTTGCAGCCCTGATCTACGTGCGGTGACCGCTGAACTGAAACTGGACCGCCACGGGCGATCTGCGAACCCTTCCGGACTGAAAACTTGATGCGTGTTAGATCCTGTATGCATGAGCTTAAGTCTGATCGCGTTCGGCCAGGGGACCACCAGAAATCATCTTTTGGACCGAAACTACCCCAATTTGGATATGCCCTAAGTGAACTTTGTTCCTAAGCCTGTTTTGGGCATTTTTACGCTTATAAAAGGGGTTGAAACCCTCACTCCTCTCTCCCATCCGAATTTGAGAGAAACCATTGATTGAGAGAGAGAAAAGGTGAGAGTTTCTGAGAGAGATTAGGAGAGAATTTTCCTGCCTTTCCACCGCCTGTTGCACGTACCTTAGCAACACGCTTCCATCACCTGACCGGTGATTTCTCCGCATTTTCAAGTAAGAATTAACCCTAATAAGTTACTGATTTGGGATTCTTTCCATTCCATAGCATGTAAGCTGATAGAACTTATAAATTAGGTCCTCTATTCGCCGTAGACGAAGCGTATATGCTCCATTCGAATTCATACATTTATAAGAGATAAGGTGCAGATTTTAGATGCTTTGATTGACTGTTTCCAACACTTTCAATGTTTTTTAATAGTAGATTATCGAAGGCATCGCCGTTTGACATGTAGAACATGCTGTCCGTTTCCTGTTTCGTAAACCAGTGAAGAATATGAGATTTAGGGCATTTTAGTCATTTGTAGGAAATACTGTTTTCATGCATATTTTCCTGATGTGATTGACATGGTTTATTGTCGCATTAGAATGTTAGGAATACGTGCATAATTAGTTTGGCGAAGAGATTCGCCTAAATGCGCACTTTGAGTCGACATACTATATGTAGACTTAAGTGTGTAGTGTAAGTGTTTGTATAAATGCTTGTATTAGTGTGTATTGAATTAAATGGTGTTATGAATTAGTTTGAGGTTGATTTCTCAATTAATATGCTGATGTTAACCAAATGCATGATTTCATTGTATGTATGAAATGCATGTACTTGATGATTTACTTAAGGTGTATGTTATAACATGTGTTAACATGCTCACATGGTTGTATTTTATTTCCAACACTAATATAATTGCTGATGTGATTCCATAATTGTTTGGGACTATACTTAGTCCAGGCAGTCAGTAATCGAGAGAATTCGTGGTTGGCTTATCTTGGCCACGAACGACGCGTCGATGAACGCGAGCCGTGTTCTGGAGTTGGCGGCAGTGGTTAGGCCACACGAAGTGTTTTACGCACTTCATGTCGTTCGACTTGAGATGTGATCGTGCTAGTCGAGCCCGTCAAGTAACCCGACTGGCCGTTGTATGTTCACCCTGCATGAGTCATAACTGCTTGAACCTAGGGTACTGAACTTACCATTGTAAACCCTGTCAATCATGGTACCTTGATCCACGAAGACTCATGAGCCGGACATGGTGGTATGGGACACCGTGGTCGAGCTGTCGGCCTACGCTGGGGCCACAAACCTCCCCGTAGTGACCAGTGAGCACCTAGTCTCGTGAGCAGATTATGGTGGTATGGGACACTATATTCTTGCTATCGGCCTACACTGATCAGGCGACGAGTCCTTTGTAGTGACCGCGAGCGTATTCTGAGTCTATGGCAGGCGACGACCCTTCAGTAGCAGTAGAGTACAGTAGGCCTGTATTGATAAAGTGATGGGGGAGCGGAGCAACGAGTGCATGCAATAGCCCTGGCAGCCCTTACAGTGACCTACAAAATATACATCGTATGAGATTACTAGGAGTGACGACCCTAGACAGGATCTGTGTTGGGATTGATATAAGGGAAGTACCTTAGTTTTCCAATCCTGCTGTTTGAATGGACTAATAACAACTCGGAAATCATATCACCATAACATTGCATGTGCCTGGAAGATGTGGAGCACTTGAGGGACGATTGCATGCCGCGGTCGTAAGATGGTGCCGTATGAGGGAGATCGTCAGTGAGGGCATACATCACGTCATGTCATATTGCATTAACAACAGTATTAGGATTATTTGATTTACTGCTTTACTATTATCACATGATTGATTTGAGAACATGTTAATCCTTGCTCTATTATTCCAGTGAGTTAGCTACTCATTCCCACGTTTCGGGATGGTGTTTGCAACACCCACCAGACCCTGTTGTAGATGCAGGTGATGCTGAGATCCAAGAGGTAGAGTTGGATTTGGATGAGGACCAGGACGAGTTCTCATACATGCAGTACCATGAAGGCTTTGCCTAGGTGGCCTAGGTTGACGGGACTCCTCAGTGGGACTATTTTGGCATTTTGATTTATTTATTTACATGTATATGAGACTCAGAGATGTATTCATGCTTTAGTGACAGTTGAGATCTACTTTGTTTTTCCATACAGTGATATATATATTCTTTAGTCTTCCGCTTGCTTTTATCACTGGATCTGAAGTATGAATTGCAGTTTTGGTATACTTTTACTCATGTGAATGCTTTAACTCAGACAACATTGAATCATAATCATTTTTGTTGCATAAGTGACGGTCTGGAACTCGGGAGTTGAGTTTATACACGACCCCCGATTTTCAGGGTGTTACACTCATTCTCATCTTAGGCTTCTTAACTGGGTGTTGAGGTTGATATGCAGCCATCACTTTTATTGACTCAGAGGGTCTTAAGTGGTATCTAATCCTATTATGGATAGGCAACCCTTTGACTAATCCTCCTTCACTAAAAAGACGTACAGTGTTATCATGCACCCACTTGGGCATAAAAAACTTGCAACCTTTTAACAGCTAAACAACTAAAACCTTTTTTAAAAAAACTACAGAAAAATAAAGCAAATAAGAAATTTAAAAAAGATAAGAGAGAGTTGGAACAAAATTACTAGATAAGAGTTGCTATGTTAGGATCCTACAAAATAGAAAATAATGTTAGTTTATAAAACTAATATCAGACAAAATCATAACCTAAAAGAAAAAAGAGCAACAAGTTAACCCTAATATTAACCTAATTCTAATACCAATTAATCTCAAAAAAATGTAGTTGTAGTCCCCATCAACAGCGCCAAAAACTTCTTCATAACCCCAAATGCAAGGTCGCGATGTAGTAATAACTGGGTGAGACCAAGGTCGAATCCACATGGACTAAACTTCTACATAATCTGAAAATAACTGGAACTAGAACTATAAAAAGACCTAAATTTAATTCTAGAATAGTTGAAAGGAATTCTGAATCAAGTATTAATAATCAAAAGGAAACTAGAGCGCCATGGATCCACTTGTAGCTATCAAGATGTTACCTTACCTGATTCAATAAACACAACTGAAACCAAAGTTCTGTTCTATCCAATTCGAAGATGAAGTAATAAAATTAAATCTTTGAACTTTTCATTGATCTAGTCCTCAACGAATGAGTTTTGTGATGATTGAAAGGGAATTCATGCATCCACCATGCCGAGGAGACGATGGTGAATCATGAGTTTTACTAATCTCACAATCTCAAAATACGAAAAGAATATATTCAAGCTATCACAACATCTATTGTAATTTTAGTCACAATAAATAAATAAATAAATAAAAATATTCCTTAAATTCAAACTAGAAATCAAATAAGTTCAACATAAACATGAATCAAAGAAAGATAAACATCCCAACTGTTGAGGCATCAAAAAATGATGAAAAGGGCAAGATGAATCAGAAAGGGAAAATTGGAAGGAAAGAATGAGGAGAAAGTGATAAAATAAGAAGAATTCATGGCATTTGCATGAACCCATGCAAATCATGTTGGTTGAGCGGGATCGCACAAACACTCATATTGATTGCACACATGTGCGCAGCACCTGGTTCAGATGGTTCAAGATGAACGGTTGAATCTGATGAAAGGTGGGCCCCATGTGTCACACCCTAGACTCGGTAACTGGACTCACAAGGAACCCGATAGCAGGTTCTAGCCACAATAGCCTCCATAGTACCCCATTCTTGGCTCATGAGGTAGGTTCCGATCTTGGGATCTTACAAGGAGGATTTTCATAACCGTATAGCTATTTCCAATATGAGCATACCTAAGATCACAACAAGTAAATCATGAAAATAACAAAGGGACACATCACAAAATCCATAATAAATTTGAACTTTTACAAGTACATAGCAGAAAGAAAATACATCTGATAACAAAAGGAGAAAGAAGATCTACAACACTGGGGGGTGCCCTCGGCTCAACTCTAATCTAAGCTTTGCCGCTACAGTATTAACCTATGATTTCCCACATGCATCAATCATGCATAAGCTTATAAAAGCTCAAAGGGTGGTGAAAGTGTATGGCAATGGTGTGTAGAAGAATAATAGGAGATACAGGAAGGTAAACATGATCAATGATAATATCGCTAGCCTTACTGAGGCTTATCTTGAATGCGATGCAATGAGTACTAGGCACCTTACCAAGGAGATGCATAAAGAGGCTTATACAGCCAATGCGAATGTAATGCCAAGTGATGCCAATGTTCACATCCAATCCACACATCAAGTACATTTCCAATCATAAGAAAATCACCGGGGTCGAGTACAATGTTGAATGACTACTGCTCTCTAGACCCACACAGTCAAACGAGTGTAAAAGACCTCACTACCCACCCATGGACAGCCTATCAACAATAAGGCTTGATGACAGTAGACCTATTTACGAGCTGGTCAGACTCATCCTAACAATGCCTTCTTACACCAAGTGAGTAAGGCCATACCCTTACCCAACCGAATACATGGCAGTGGGAGTCGCGGCCTAATGGTATAAGGCCGTTGTGTGCACATAGTTTTCACTCGGTCACGGCTTTGGGACAGATCCTTGGTACCATGAAAGTTTTGGAAATTTCACATATGGGCATCCTATGCACCCTATATCCTCAAGTAACATTTCAGGTGTCCACACATACAGCCATCCACGAATGTCCCTGTGAAGGCAAGACCCTGATAAAGCAAGGGGGAGATCATCATAAAATGCAATGCCAATGCATAGGTTATGCATGCAGATCATGCACTAGTTTTAAGAACTCGATGTGCATAAGGGGAGAAACTCCATCCCTTTATCATGTCAACCCAATGACCACACACAATGTAATTCATTCACGTAGATGATGCATATGGGTCTTAATGGTGTAAGTACGCCACTTAACTATATTCCTCCTTCCTAAGGAGGGACAAGGTCTAGATATATAGACATGTACTATAAAAGGGGAGTCCTCTAGTGGGGGCCCAATACTTTGGGGTACCCCACAAGCTAAGAGGGTCATAAGCACCCAAGGAAGAAGCGGTCCTAATCAAGGGTCCAAGGTGGGCCTTCAACCACCTAAAAGGACCCTATGGGCCTACCTTAGGGCCACCAAGAAGGATATCCAAACTTAACTGGGTCCTAAAAGGTAGCCCGCTACCTACACACATTTAAAGCAAGGCCCAAGGACTAAGAAATCCATGGACCTAGTGGGCTATACACTAAGACCAACACTTAGGCAACATGGTGGGCCCTCAAGTAAGGTTGGGCCTAACCATAAACATCATGAGTACACTCATTGTGGTGGGCCTAATGGGCAGCCCGTTATTTCAACCATATGAGCAGTTCTTATGTTTGAAACAAGTGAGTTGGGCCTCACATCTTGGCCCAAGTATGAGGTTAATTTAATGGGCAACTAAGGGCCCAACTACTTGAGTATTTTGGCCCATAAAACCCATCACAATACTATATTAAATAGGCCCAAATATTAGGGGCTTAACAAGAAAGTCCTAAGACAATGGGCCTAGGAAAACCCAACAAGTAACTAAGAATATTGGCCCGATGAAAACTCAATAGGAATGGGCCTTAAGAGTGAACTAATTAAGCCCAAAAATCTAATAAAAAATAAGGCAATGTACGTGTAATAATGTCCCAAAATTTGGTGGGCTATGCTGCCCCAAAACACGCATTTATGGGTAGTAACTTTGGGCATATTACTAAAATTCGGGCATATTACTGAAATTCCAGCCCACCCACTATCTAAGCTTGCTGAAAATTTAATAATAATTAATTTTTATTTTTATTTTAATCTCTAGTGACTCACACATGTCACAGAGGATCCACTAAATGAAAGGAGTGAATAAAACACATGAATTAAGTGGGCTATGCTGCTAAACTAGACGTCCAACAGCAGCCCAATGGGCTAGGTGTCCCAGGGTGGGTGGTCCAAGGGGGCTGGGACGTCCCATCCTATACACATCAAAGTGGGTCCCACACATTGACATCCCACATGGGAGATGGGCCACATATATGAGGTCCACAATATGGGTGGTGGCATGGATGAAACGCACATCATAGTGCGCCTAAAAGGGGTAGACGGTCAGCCCATGGCTGGACGCTGGAAAGTCCAGCTATGGGCAACAATTCCAGCAACCATACTTCCTTTCTCTGAGGAAAATTTGGTGGTCCACATCCCCAAGATGGGTCCCAACATGATGGGCCACAAGATGGACCATTTGGAGAGCCATAAGCCCAAGCAAATCATGGAGAAATCTCATGGACAGTAAGGTAAAAATTTAAAATCTTACTGCATAAAACATTGTTGTCCATACAATGTACACTCTAAAAGGTGGGCCAAACTTTGTCTAGGAGGGGAGGGATGAGTGGTTAACATTTTTCCCATAAAATACAGTAAGGTGGGGTCCACAAAAGTGGCCTACCACTCCAAGAATCAAGCTGGAATTTATGTTTTCCCTCCATTCATTTGGTCTGGATGGTCCAGCAAGGTGGACCGCCCACCCTTATGGGCCTCCCTTTTTGGGTGCCATTTCATGGATATTCTAAGGTGTGATCCATCACACTTCAAGGTGGGGTCCAGTCCTTCATATTAACTATAACAGTCTATGCAACGGTCCAGATTTTTGGACAACTATATATGGCTTGACATACTAGCCTTTATCTATATATTTACGACAAATAAAAGGATGTGTGGCCTTCCTTAGTGGACCCCACATATGTCCAGATTAAGAACTTAGGTTAGGCCACTTGCATGCATCAAAATATGGTGCCCAAAAATCATGAAATGGGTGGTAGGGGCGTCCCACCCTTGTTGGATTTTTGGGATGTCCCAGGCCTAAGAAGTGGGCCACACATATCACCATCCACAAATAAAGGAAAATAGAGGAAGAAGGAACAATCCGGCTATGGGGGTTAGGGCCCTGCCACTAATGGGCCCTCCTAAGAACAATCGAACCCATAGATCTACATTGATTTACACTTACAATCATAAAACCAACACATGCATGGTCCATATCTAAAATGGATGGTTAGGATGCCATCCCAACATGATATTAAGGTCTAGATGACCTTAGGATGTAGTAGATCATGAGATACATCATGATGGGGTCTATGGAGAATGGCCCCATCATGGAACATGACATGCATGTAAGATGGGCCAAAGGGCCACATCCATGGGATCAAATGGGATCCCCACCATGGATTGGTGGGTCTCATATTGTTCATTCATAAAGAAATAATAAGATTAAAGGATAGAAAAGAAATTAGCAAAAACATAGTTACCCACATTCAATCCAAACTCTCAAACTTTTACACCATGTAGATCTTGGTCCAAGGAAGAGGTTTGGATGGTTGAGATGAGTTTTTAATGGTGGGATTGGTGGGATTTGGGAGCTTTGAGGGCTAGAGAATTTGGGGATTTTGGGACGTTGGGGAGAAAGGTTGCTAGCATAGAGAGAAATGAGAAGGAGGGAGAGATAAAGAGAGTAGGGTAACGATTATTTTGTACGAAAAGGCAATGATTGCCTATGGGAGCAGAAAACAAAGTTTTATGCTAGGCTAGGTTTTGTGTAGTGTGTGTGGGGTGGGTGGTATTTGCTATGGAATTTTGTGTGGTGTATGTAGTGTGCTTTGGAACTTGTGCCAAGGTTGGGGTCTCATGCATCATATCTAAGTGGGCCACATGATTAATGGTCATTCAATGAAATGTTCATAACTTGTTATCTACATATCGGATGGGTGCACAAGACACGTTGTCGGAACCATGGCGACGATGCGAATAAGATAACATATGTCTTGGGTCGATCTAAGTCAGGTCAATGTGACCAGACTTAAGGATGACCACAAACACTATCCGAGGGTTGCGGGTCGCTGGGATTCGACCAGTAAGATTGCGAAACCAAGAGGAATGAAATGCATACATACTACACATAAGAACTCTAGTCGGGTCTTACACCATGCCACAAAGATCGATGGTTCACACGTGTGGAGGCCTATAAATACCACATTCCCCCTCTCATTTGACGATGATGAAGATTTCGAGAAGATCAAAGCTCCAAAGTTGAAGAGTCTGAAGGTATCAAGAGGAGAAGGGAAGAAGAAGAGAGAAGAGGGCTTTGTGTAGGGCCACGTAACAGCTCGTGCAATAGCATGCTATTGCGTGGGAGTGAATACTCAAAGAGCCAAAATTCTATTAAAGAGACTAGATGAAATGCAATCTTCTATCTTCTGTTTCTTTACAGGAACATGAACTCTTTCAATTCGAGATCAGACGATCAGATTGACACAACATTCCTCTAAAAGAGATGACCAAATCACAGGCCGAAATGTTGCTAGATTTGATAGTTTAATTTTTTTAATTCTTGCATTTTGTACATGTTATCTTAGAATCGAGGGAAATCAAAGGATGTAAATGAACTCAATATGAATGAATATGATGATCGTTCTTTATACACTCTCTCTGTCATGATTGAATAAGATAAGTTCCCAAACCAAATGCATTTGTTTCTTGTCAAAACAAAATGAAAACTCCATTGGGGATCGAACCCGGAAAGGTGAAATAGGGAAAGTGACTTATGATGCAATAAGTCATTTGAAAGGTATACTGGTTCAGTTGAGTGTCTACGACGCATTAAAGTTATCAGAAGATATTTAGTAAAGCCTGATTTAGGCCCTATCTGACTATGATATTAGAGAAACGTTGCTTATAGAAATGGAAAATAAAGAGAGCAAGGAGCAAGAGGATTGCATGCCAGTAGTTTCCTTCTCCGATGATGATTTAACCTACAATACATGGCACAATAGGCCATTGATGATGGTAGGCCATATTCGCGACCATGAGGTCAAATGGATAATGCTCGATAACGGTTCTACGGTGAAACAGTTACCACTAACAATGCTGAATAAACTAGGCTACCAGCGTTCTAATTTATGCCCTAGTGGAATGATGATACGGGGTTTTAATCAATATGGGCAACACGCGCTTGGTAAAATTATAGTAACACTAGAAATAAGAGAGTTAACTGCTGATGTTGTTTACCATGTCATTAATGTAGTGATGACATACAATCTTCTCTTGAAAATACCATGGATGCATCGTTATGGCATTATACTTCTACCATGCACTAGTGTTTCAAGTACTATAAAGATGGAGTATAATACAAAGTGATAGCCAATGTAAGGTTGTAAACGGAAGCCAAAGCCTTTTTCACCGACACCAGCTATTACAATGGGTTTGATAGAAAGGAAGAAAAGGAGAATGATGAAAATAAAGCCCAAGAAATATTCACATGAAGGTGATAAGGGAAGAAATCGAAAAGACAGAGTCGTCTGGGACAGCGGAAGCAGGGAAGAAATTTTATTTTATACCAAAACATTTGAGACAACTAGGACAACCACCATTAACACTATTATCACTTGAGCAGTTGGAAATCTTACAGTCAAACTACATAATACCGCTACCATATGCTGAAAGGAACAAGCCATTCTCGGCTATTCCAAAGAGATTTCATGTCAAGGCCAGTACAAAGTACCTGAAGCCGATTGAATTTTACGTCGCTTCGGAAGCAAAAACAGAAGAAAAGACCGATAATAATATACGTTATGGAATATTGACAACCAGGGATGTTAAGAAGTACAGTCCAACATGCAGGAAAATCATGAAAAACATAGGTTTCGATTATGAAGAACTCACTGACCAAAATTTTGGGAAAGGAATTCAGATCCCGATTCGAGTTGGTTAGAAAAGGTGGGAAAAAGTTCAAGGATTGGGGGCAAAGTCTTCAGTTAATATGATTATAGTCGATCAGGCGAGAGAAACAGATTTTGAAATGATTAAACATCCTTAAATAGCTCCAAAGTAGTTGGAGGACGGGGGGCAACCAACAATTAATAGTCAGCGAGAAGTAAATCTGGGTATGGAAGAAGAGCCATAAAACACGTTCATAAGCACTAGTCTCCACCGGAAAGAAGCTGATCAATATGTCCAACTCTTAAAAGAGAACAAGGACATCTTCGCTTGGACGTATGTGGAAATGTTGGGCCTAGAACCCTCAGTAGTAATGTATCATTTTAATATTTCTAAAGGAAAAAGGCTAATCAAGTAAGCACAAAGGCAATTTCACCTGGACTTGATCCCCTTGGTAGAAGAAGAAATAAATAAGCTAATAAAAGTCAAGTTCATCAGGGAGGTTAAGTATCCTAAATGGATATCAAACGTCATCCCTGTAGAAAAGGAAAGTGGACAGATTAGGTAATGCGTTGATTTCAGGGATTTAAATGAAGCTTGTCTGAAAGAGGACTTTCCGTTGCTAATAACTGAGTTGTTAATTGATAGTATGTTGAAAGATATAGTAATGTCCTTCATGGATGGCTACACCAGTTATAACCAAATAAGGATGGCTCCTAAACACGAAGAAGTAACAACTTTTAGAACTTCATTGGGAATTTATTGCTAAAAAGTTATGTTGTTTGGTCTCAAGAATGCCAGAGCAACATATCAGGAAACAATGCAGAATATTTTTCAAGATATGATGTATAAGCATGTTGAATGTTTTGTGGATGATCTGGTGGTCAGATCGAATGATCATGAAGAACATCACGTGCATCTGGCTTCAGTCTTTCGCTGACTCAGAAGAAGTAACTGAAGATGAATTCGGCTAAATGTTCTTTTGGAGTATCGTCTGGAAAATTCCTCGATTTTGTCATTAGGCATAAGGGTATTAAGATTGATCCATGAAAGGTCAAGGTCATTCAAGATATGCCGCCTCCGAAGACATGAAAGAATTGAAAAGCATACAAGGAAAACTAGCATATATCCACCATTTTATTTGAAACTTGGTAAGGAGGTGTAAGTCGTTTTCTCATTTAATGAAAAAAGGAACAGATTTTGTATGGGGTAAAGCCTTTCATAATGCGTTTGATTCGATATAGCAAACCATGTGAAGGGTAAGACGCTTATCTTATACATATCTACAGCTCAAAATTCGTTGGGGGCATTATTAGCATAGGTGAATGAATATGGGAAAGAAACAACTCTTTATTATCTGAGCTGAACTGCGCAGAATGCAATTATCCCCTGATCGAGAAAGAATACTTAGCGCTGATATTTGTAGGGTAGAAACAGAGGCATTATTTCCTCTCCCATGATATAATTTTAATCTCGCGAGCAGTTCCAATAAAGCTCCTAGTGACAAGGTCAATGATATTGGGAAGATTGGCCAAATGGATACTTTCAAAGTATACAATTACTTATGAGTCGACAAAAGCAGTTAAGGGGCAGGCAACGGCAGATTTCTTAGCAACTCATCCCCTGGTGAACAGTGAAGCCATCGACGATGATTTTCCTGACAAACAAGTTATGACGATTAAGTCACAAAACCCATGGCAAATGTACTTTGATGGAGCCTCTCGAACATTAGGGACAGGTGCTGGAGTGATATTTATTACTACTCAAAGTGATTTTCTACCTTATTCCTTCACATTGGGAACAACATGTATAAATAATGAAGCCGAATATAAAGCTCTTATCACTGGAATGGAAATAGCCCAGGAAATGAAGATAAAAACACTGCAATTTTTTGGAGATTCTAAGTTGATTTTAAATCAATTGATGACAGAGTTTAAAATAAGAAAGAAGAAGCTCTTATTGTATTGTTGGCGAGCACAATAGTTATAAAAGCAATTCTATCATGTTGAAATCAAGCATGTGCCACGATGTGAAAATGCAAGGACAGATACTTTGGCTAGCCTACCAGCAGCTGTCTTGTCCAAATTGGAGTCCCCTTTAGTAAACTATAAAAGAAAGAAGGTTCTTGCCATCATCAGATATTATCAATGAAGTCACCGAAACACTCCCTATATCATGTTTTGAAGTAACAATAGACAATTGGTGCCAACCTTTTGTAAATTACCTCAAATATAATATCCCACCAGAAGATCCAACACAAAGACAACAAATCACGCAAAGATCAAATAGATTCATCATATGTAGCGAAATATTGTAAAGAAAATCTTACAATGAAATCTAGCCGAAATGTATTCCATCGGGTGCATGGAATGGGTGGCCTACAATGTTCATAGATGCTATAAATTATGTGAAGCAATGCCACAAATGTCAGATCCACAGAGACATCATACATATGCCCCCTAAAGATCTTCATCAGATAGTCACTTCTTGGCCTTTCGCTTCCTGGGGACTGGATGTTATTAGTCTGATAAATCCACCTTCATTGAAGAGAAAGTAATATATACTGGCAGCAACAAACTATTTCTCTAAGTGGACAGAAGTGATCACATTGCGCAATGTTAGAGAAAAAGATATTGTCAATTTCATCTGTCATGCAATAATATATCACCACGGTATCTCAAAAAAAAATCGTTATCGATAATGGTGCTCCTCTCAAGAATAGAGGCATGGAAAAGTTGTGCCAGAAGTTCAGTATTCATCACTCGTTTTCCACACCTTACTATCCACCAGCCAACGGATTAGTAGAGGCATTTAACAAGACAATAGTGAAGATACTGAAGAAGACAATGACTGGAAATAAGCGTTATTGGGATGAGAAGATGGAAGAAGCATTGCGGGGTTACAGGACTACTCACCAAATGACAACAATAGTGATACTGTATTCGTTGGTTTATGGCGTAGAGGTTGTTGTCTTGATTGAATTACAAGTTGCATCACTTAGAGTAACAGTGCATCAGTTAATTACAAATGATGAAAATGCAAGAATAAGGTTGGAAGAATTGGATTGACTTGATAAAAAATGGCTGGTAGCCCAATAGTAGTTACAATTATATCAAGCAAGAGTATCCACTGCTTTTGGTAAAAGAGTTAAGTATCGCTCTTTCAAGAAAGGTGATATGGTACTGATGATGAAGAGACCAATAATGGTCACCCATAAGACAGGGGGCAAGTTTGAGCCCAAATGGGATGGACCATACATCATAACAGAAGTATATTCTAACGGAGCATATAGAGTTGTGGATCAAGATAAACGAGGTATTAATATACCAGTCAATACTCGCTTCATCAAAAAGTATCGTCCTTAAGGATAAGTGCAGTTTTGATCCAGAAGATTATCAAAATAATGTTTCTATATCAAAAGGGGGCAAGAATAAGTGAAACCATGTATTCTTCTTTGCATAAGTAAATAAAGGATGAATCTTAAGCATATCAAGACTGTATCGATGATTACCGTCAAACGCCAACTACTGTCGAGTGTCGATGATGATTGTCGAAATAGGCAAATATCGTTGTCATTTTCAGTTAAGCCTTACTCACTCATCATTCATGATAATGGAATAAACACTACGTGAAAAATGGAATAAAAAAAGGATGGATTTCGAGACGGTTGTGGACCGTCTCTAAAATTCCTCGGTTTAAAGATGCCTTAGAGACGGTCGTAAACCATCTCTAAAATTTTAGACGGCTCTTGACCGTCCTTAATATTGTCTTAAAATGTTTAACATCCAAAAATCATTTAAGACGGTCAGAATCCGTCATTAACTGTGGAGAAATGACGGTCTTTAACCGTCTGGAATAAAAGACGGTCTTTGATCATCTTATATGCGGTCATCTGAGACGGTCAAAGACCATCCGCATTAGAGACGGTCATTGGTCATCTTTTACTAGTAATCTGAGACTGTCAAGGACCGTCTGCATTAGAAATGGTCACTAGCTATCTTTTACTGGTAATCTGAGATAGTCAAAGACCGTCTTCATTAGAGATGGTCCTTAGCCGTCTTAAATCGGTCATATGAGACGGTCAAAGACCATCACCATTAGAGACGGTCCTTAGCCATCTTAAAGCGGTCATGTGAGATGGTCAATGATCGTCTGTATTAGAGACGGTCCTTAGCCATCTTAAAGCGGTCATATGAGACGGTCAAAGATCGTCCGTATTAGAGACGGTCCTTAGCCGTCTTAAAGAGGTCATATGAGACGGTCAAAAGACTATCTGTATTAGAGACAGTCCTTAGCCGTCTTAAATCGGTCATAATAGAAAAAAATTAATAAATTAACAATAATTAACAATGTTTAACATTAACAATAATTAACAATGTTTAACAATAAAAATTAACAATGTTTAAGAAAAAAATAATTAACAATGTTTAACTAAAAAAATAATTAACAATGTTTAAGAAAAAATTAACAATGTTTAAGGAAAAAATAATTAACAATGTTTAACAATAAAAATTAACAATGTTTAAGAAAAAAAGAAAATAATGTTTAAGAAAAAAATAATTTACAATGCTTAAGAAAAAAATAATTAACAATGTTTAAGAAAAAAATAGTTGAGCAGCTTAGAAAAATAATTAAAAATGTTTAAGAAAAATTTAGATTTGGAAAAAAAAAACAATGATTTTATAAAAATCTAGATTGTGAAACAGAAAAATTAATAACTTTGAATAATGTTGATAATTTTGAAAAAAAAAAGATTTCGATTAAAAAAATGATATTTTGAAATAGAAAATTAAAAAAAAAACAAAATTGTGAAAAAATTGACAAATTTGAAAAAACATATATATATATATTTTTTTAAAAAGTAAACTAGATTTTGTATTTTGACAAGAAAATTTGAAAAGTTAGATAACAAAAATGAGATTTTGGTGATGTGTTGTATATCCTTGCCGCCCATATGTTTCTCTAACTCATTTTTGGGCCAGGTATAATAAATTGAGTAGATTTAAATCTTAAGTGGAACACACCACTAGAAAGAATGATAATATATATAGTACCTCGCCATTAAAAATTATAAAGAGCCCATCGTAAGGTTTTAGTAATGTTTATTTGCAATCTAACTTGTTGATAATGTAAAGAAGATCTAGATGAAGGTAAACTACAAAGATAAAATTGATCCAAAACGTTTGTGGCCTTCAAAAGGTTTTCAATGGTTATTCATCATTATTTTGATTGGTATGGCCCACTTGAGATTATTTAGTTCTTATGATTTGAAATCACATCCTAGAATATGATGAAAAAATATATGGACGGTGTCGATATACATAAAATATATCAAGGTGGACCTTACACGGTTAGAGTAACACCCATGAAGGAGTTACCTAAATAGTGAAATGGTACTATAAGGTCACCTCATGGGAACTTCCCATGAGGTTAATCTGTGTGGGCCCCACATGATGTGTGTAGAATATCAATGCCATGCATTTGATGTGTCCCCTTTAAGTCAAAAAATTAGTCGTATATATACGAAACTCAGGTGGGCCATAACATCTAAAACTATATGAAGACATCACTAAAACATATAAAAGAATTTGGTGGGGCCCACATGAATTTTGGATGTGTATGAAACTTGGTATGACTCCTCATCCAAGTGGGACACACATAATGAATGGGTTGGACCTATAAATCACATCTAGGTGGGCTCGATAAATGATTATGAATGTTTTAATGGGAGGGTAACCCTCTCAACTATAGTATGTGGTGTGGCCCACCCAAGTCATGGATTGAATTTATTTTTAAGCTTGTGGCCCATCATGGAATGGTGCATCTGATTGATGGGGTAGATCAAAAGTTCAAGTGGACCCACCATAGAAAAGAGTGGGATAGTGACACCCACTATTGAAACCTTCGAAAGGCCCACCACGATGTTTATTTGAGATCCAATCTGTTTATAAGTTCATACAGACATGGATGCGGTTGAAACTTGGTCTAATATTCCTCAACCAAGTTGGACTCACATAATGAGTGGGTTGGATATGTGAATCACATTTAGGCAGGCCAAATATATGATTATGAATTTTTTAAGGAAACCCTTCTCTACTACATTTAGGTGAGTTACTTGTTACTTTTACCAGAGTAAACTCTGTGGGGTCCACTGTTATTTATTTATTTTATCTACTCCATTCATCCATGTTAACAGATAATTTGAGGTCTAAAGAACAAAAAGGAAGCATATCCAAAGCTCAAGTGGACCAAAACGCAGGAAATAATGTGATTGAACCTCTACCATTTAAAATTTCTTGGAGGCCATAGAAGTTTTGGATCAAGCTGATGTTTGTGTTTTCCATTCATTCATATATTTTTGATATTATGAACAACCTTTAACCATTTTTGGACAATCTAACCAGTCCAGACTGAAAAGTAAATAACTTCAGATGTTTAAATCAAAATTCACTCAAATTGTTGATCAATCTTGTTTGCACAATATTTCTCTCATATGCAGCATGATCGGGGCAAGTAACTAGTCAATTTGAGGGTAATGATCAGTAAAATAGAGTGAATGGACCAGACATGTAAAATGGGCCAAATATTCTGGTCAAAATTTTGACCCACCTTATTGACTTCGTGAGAACCTAAGAATTGATGTTATTAAGTTTTTTGGGTCCCATCATGATATGTGTCAAACATCAACACCGTGGATTTTATGTGTCCCCTTTAGGTCATGAGATATCTCAAAAATCATCTGTATAAGAAACTCAAGTGCGCCCCACCATTAATAGTTAGTGTTGTGTGGGCTCCACCATGATGTATGTGTTTAATCCATGTCGTCCATCTATTTTTAAATATCATCTTAAGGCATGAGACCAAAAATGAGGCATATCCCAATTTGAAATGGACCACATTACGAGAAATAGTGTTGAATGAGCGTCAACCATTTAAAACATTTTGGGGGCCATAAAAGTTTTGAATTGAGATGATTTTTCCCCCCTCTTCATCTAAGCATGTATGACCTAATAAAAAGATTGGATGCCAATTAAAGAGTACAGTGGGCCACACATAGGATTTTAATGATGGATATCTAATTACTATTGTTTTCATGTGGTGTGGTCCACCTAATATTTATATACCCCTCAATTTTGGGCCCCACCATGATGTATATTTTATATCCACACCTTCCATTCATTTGGAGAGATCATTTTAGGGAATTATCCAAAGATAAATCCAACTTGTATCTAATCCGCATCCGGCAGCTCTCTCTCACCCTAATCCTCTGGAAGCAGATTGCATATTGAATAACTCAGTACCCTTAGCGTAGTGAGTAAACCGTGTGGGGTCTACTGTTATTTATTTATTTCATCCACTCTGTTAATCTATGTTAATGGATAATTTTAGGGCGTCATCCCAAAAATGAAGCAAATTAAAATCTCAAGTGGACTACAGCACAGGAAACAGTTTGATTGAACATCTATCATTGAAAATTTTTTGGAGGCCAAAGAAGTTTTAGATCAAGCTGATGTTTGTTCTTTCTCTTCATCCGTGTCGTCCATCCATTTTTCAAGATAATTTTAGTGGTTGAGTCTAAAATAAAAGTATTCCCAAAGCTCAAATGGACCACACGATAAGAAACAATGTGAATAATGACATCCACCCTTGAAACCATGCCAGGGCCCATAGTGATTTTTATTTGTCATCCAACTTGTTCATAAGATTACATAGAGATGGATGAAGGTAAAAAAATAAATATCAACTATCCAAAACTTCAGTGAGCCCTAAGAAATTTTCAACGGTATAATTTCAATTGACACTATTTCCCGTGGTGAGGTCCACTTGAGATTTGGATATATCTAATTTTTTGGGATCAAGCCATACAATTATCTGTTAAAATGGATGGACAGAGTAGATAAAATACACAAACACGGTGGACCCGACAAAGTTTACTCAGTACACTTAGTGTACTGAGTTACTCAGTATGCAATTCGCTTCCCTCTCTCTCAGTATGCAATCCGCTCTCCCTCCGTTTCCCTCTCTCTCAGTACGCAATCCGCTCTCCCTCCCTCCCTCTCTCGTCTGTAGCAAATCCGCGTCCCCCTCTCATCTCTCTCTCTTTCCCTCCTCTTCTCCCTCTCTCTCTCTCTCTCTCAACCTGTCAGTAGCTAATCCGCATCCCCCTCTCAACCTGTTAGTAGCTAATCCGCGTCTCCCACTCCTCTCTCTCTCTTTCCCTCCTCTTCTCCCTCTCTCTCTCTCTCTCTCAACCTGTCAGTAGCTAATCCGCATCCCCCTCTCAACCTGTTAGTAGCTAATCTGCGTCCCCCTCTCAACCTGTCAGTAGCTAATCCCCCTCCCCCTCTCCTCTCTCTCTCTCTCGCCCTCCTCTTTCTACTCCAAACCCTAACCCATCATCCACCGTCGATGTCTATAGTCTTTCCCATTTGCAGTAGTAGAGGATCTCGTCCCAATGCATGGCCGCCCAACCTCCATCAACAATAGCTACCATCACAAGAGGCTACTCGTCCCTCATTTCAACAAAAGCCACCATCAAATCAAAGGTACTCTCTGGATCACTCTTCCTTCATCTCTGTCTATCTCACTTCCCCTTTCGATTTGGGGATTTTAAGGCTTACATATTTGGGGATTTTAGGGCTTACAAATTTGGGAATTTTAGGTCTTACAGATTTGGGGATTTTAGGGCCCCAAGAATGTCATGTGTAGATAGAAGCCCCTATTGTATCATATATTAGTTATTATTGGGAAAAAAATGATGGTCTTTGTTTCACATGCATTTTTCATGACATATCAAATATAGAGTGACCCTCCCGTCTAAATTGGCTATTACCACTGGTTTTTCTAAAAATTCACTCTTTTTTTTTGGTATTTATTAAAAACATTTTAAATCAAGTTTTGAACTAATATTAGTTGTCCATTTGTCTCATGGACTATAATCCACCTGATGAGCAGAGTGGTCTGAGTTTTTTTGGCTAGGATGTCTACAAGGAGAATGAAAAGAAATTACATGGATACTCTGTTCCCAAATTTAGCTAGATTTGACCTTTTGATATATCAGCTGGTATTCCTTAATGCCTTAACTAAATATGATTTCTTATGTCATATATCAATTTAAATAGTGTTTGGATGGCTGGTTGTATAATAATTGGCTTTCTGTTGTAAATTATCATGGCCATTTGACTGGCTGGCACTATAATGACTAGCCTCTTGTTTGGATCAAGATTTAAACTAAACTGAGAGAGGAAGAGAATGCAAATTCAAACCCTTTGTGTGTGTGTGTTGGGGGGGGGGAGAATGCATTTCTTTTTGTCTTTTTTGTTTTGTTTTGTGTTTGTGTTTGCATTTGTGTTTATTTTTTAAAGAATTTTGGCAAGAGTGTAGAATTTGGGTAAGCATTTTCTATGTTTTTTTTTTCCTTGGGTGAAATGTGTCTTCTTGGATGATAGTTCATACAATGAACACTCATGAGTTCTCTTGGAGAATTGGCACCCATTCCTATTTATCTTCACTATAAACATTTAAATATCCTATTGCAAATGCATCATCTCCTTAATACTACTTCTTATATCCACTTAGATTATCTGTAACCCATTTATCAAGGATGTCTTATGAAGCAAATTTCTTTTATAGTTATATTTTGCACGATAACAGGGAAGACAAAACAGTTGAGAAACGAAATTGTGTTCTTTTTCTAACAGGGCTCTACGATACAATATTTGATGTCGATCATGATAAAGAAAGAGCTCATGCCATAGGTATTGAACCAAATGGATTCGGCTTTGATGGGGATGATTCCTCAAGTGTTGATTATGCTCTCAACAGGTAAGTGTGGTTAACACATTTCTTACTTACATATTGTTGTAATCTGCAACTACTTTATTAGTTGTTGCATCTCTTTTAAATGGAAACATTGTAAAAGTAGTACTTCTTAACAATGATGGTAATGTTTTGCAATTCATTGGTACGTAACCACAATGCTAGTACTTCTTAACAATGATAGTAATGTTTCTAAACCTTCAATAGGTGGTAATTTTGGGATCATATTTTTATACGTTAGGTCATAACACAACATTAACATGGCCTTTCTGTTACTTAACGCTGTGATTTTGAATGTCAGGCCTCGTACATAACAAGAAGTGTCCATCTGAAGCCCTAGCATTTAGAGGGATTGTTTCAATATCTTTCAGTATGTTACTTAGCAGGAAAAAAAATACATTGTTTGCCTACTTTTGAGGTTTTTATGCTTCCAATGGCATATTATTTCTATTCTTAGTAAGGCTATATCATTATGGATGATAGGTTATACTTTAAACTTCATTGATGTAGTGAAAAATAAGAGTTTCCTTGGGGTCCAGATGAGTTTTAAAAGAAAATTTGATGGTGATGGAGTCGTTGGCTTTAGTTCACAAAGCTTGAGTTTCGACCATAGGGCATTACTGCTTGGTTCCAATGGCTACTTTTCAATAATCTTTCCATACGATGTCTACCAACACGTGTTTGTGTGGTCTCACATGCAGCTAGTTGAAACATTGTATTATCATCCAGGTGGTGCATAATTGCCTACTTATTGTCTGTGTAAGTTTGTATGACCTCCAATCCATCCAATTGGTTTGCCCCACCTGAAGATCACTTGGTGCAAAAGTCTGAATTATCCACTCATTAAGCGGTCATACTTGTACATAGGACCAGTTTGGTGGTTGTCCATTATTTTTTGTGGTCCACATGATGAGAGGATAGGTCTGATTTTTGCATCAGGTGTTCTTTGTGGTGGGGCCAAGCAATGTGTGCATCGTCACAGTTTTTGCATTTATGTATTTTTATTTTGTTGATGAATTACTTTACTATGAATAATTGCACATCATTTTTAGGCTTTAACCAGATATTTAATTTCTACTCTCTAGATTTTATAGGTGATGCTGCTTGCACATTTCAGGCGATTGATGAGAGAGTTTACACATATGCATGATCAAGCTGTTCATCTAAGTTGCATAAACTATATCTAAGTTGTGCAAGTTACTTTTTTTTTTTTGAGATTCCATTTGGCTTAAACTATATTCTAGTTCCTTTTTAACAAGCAGCTTAAACTATATCTAAGTTGTGCAAGTTTACATCTCACTGCTTTGGAGACGAGTTAATAGTCGAAAAATGATAACATGAGAATGGCCTATACTACTGTATACATTTGGCACCAATTCTTAATGTTGGCAACTCACCTACCCTGCACCTGACATACCTATACCTCTCCAAACGTCACACTGATTGGATGATTTAATTGTCTGAAATTGCCATTGGATTTGGACCATTTTCTTTTTTACTATCCTAAGGAATTTTGAGTTGTACTATTCTTTTTAAACATATATATACTTCAATCTCCATTGATTTGCACTCAAACCTATTGTATTGAAGGGCACATCTATTCTGTTGGGTAGAACACTTATTTTAATATCACAATGATTGGATAATCTCAACCATCTAATATTACCGTTGAATTTAGACCATTTTCTTTTTGACTAAGGTATTGAGGAACTTTGAGTTGCACTCCTCTTTCTTAAACGTGTACATTTTTTCTTAACCTCGAGTTACACTCTTCTTCTTCTTCTTCTTCTTCACGTTGACATGTTTTAATCCCACCTTGTGTATTGTAGGCCACATCCATTCAATTTGGTATAGATCCCTTTTGTTAATTTTACACAAGTACACATTTGTCAAAATATCATTGTAAAGCCTTTTCTTGTAAAAAACTCATTCTGAGAAGGCAATGTTCACTGTGATGGCACTTCATAGCATGCTTTTTATCATATAATTTCATTGTGAATAGGGAACTACAGTGAGAGTAGAATTTGGTGATTCCATCACTGCTGCAAATCCTTTTGATGCCCACATGATCAGCCAGTCCTTTTCCCATACGTATGGTCAGCCATTGGCTCACTTCCTGAGAGCAACTGCTAAGGTCTCTGAGGCTCAAATAGTCGCCAACTTGACAGAAAGACAAATATCATCAGTGGTCACAGATTGCAACTTGGATTTAAACAAGGTTCAAGGTGCCGTCAACAATACTAATAGAATCCTCTAGGTCAGATTGTTGATTGGACTTGATTTTATCTAAATGATCTTGATAATCCATTTTATTTAAATGGGCAGACCTAGATGTGCATTAGAGCTATCCGGATGGATGATGAATGTATTTGCGAATATAAATGAAAGTAAAAAAACTTATAATATATATATATATATATATATATATATATATATATATATATATATATATATATATATATATATATATATATATATATATATATATATATATATATATATATATATATATATAATGGAGGATACCTTGTTTAGGGGGACATGAAATTGTTGTAGCTTATGGTATGGTTCCCCAATATTGGTTGTATGTTACTAGTATGTAGCAGATAATACTAGGTTCAATAGTAGATAATACTAGAGAATACCTAAACCTAAAACCCAAATGTAAAACCAATCTCAAACTTGAACCCGATTTCCTAAACCTAAACCTTAACGTATTCTCAAATCCCTAAACCTAAACCTAGACCTAATTCTAATCTCAACTCCCTAACCTATACCTCAACCTAAACTTGAAAGCCCAAACCTAAACCCAAACATGAACCGATCCTGATTTCCTAAACCAAAACTTATCACCTTAACCTAAACCTATTCTTAAATCCCAAAGCCTATAACCTAAACATTAACCTAAACCTAAACGTAAACCTTAACCTCTAACCTAAACCAATAACCTAAACTTAATTCCCTAAACCTTAACCTATAACCTAACCTAAACTTAAACCTAAACCTATAACCTTAACCTAAACATAAAACCTAAAACCTAAACCTAAACCTAAACTTACAACCTAAACCTATAACCTAAACTTAAAACCTACACCTAGACCTACACTTATAACCTATAACCTAAACCTAAACCTAAAACCCAAATGTAAACCCGATATCAAACCTGAACCCGATTTCTGAAAACTAAACCTTAACCTATTCTTAATTTCGTAAACTGTAACCAACACCTAATCCTAATCTCAACTCCCTAACCTAAACCAAAACCTAAACTTTAAAACCCAAACCTAAACACAAACCCGAACCCGTTCCTGATTTCCTAAACTTAAACTTGTGACCTTAACCTAAACCTATTCTCAAATCCCAAAACCTATAACCTAAACCTAAACCTAAACTTACAACCTAAACTTAAAACCTAAACCTAAACCAACACTTATAACCTAAAACCTAAACTTAAACCTAAAACCCAAACATAAACCCGATCTCGAACCCAAACACGATTTCCTAAACCTAAACCTTAACGTATTCTCAAATCCCTAAACCTAAACCTACACCTAATCCTAATCTCAACTCCCTGAACTAAACCTAAACCTACACTCGAAAACCCAAACCTAAAACCTAAACCTAAACCTAACACCTAAATGTATTCTCAAATCCCTAAACCTAAACCTACACCTAATCCTAATCTCAACTCCCTGAACTAAACCTAAACCTAAACTTGAAAACCCAAACCTAAAACCTAAACCTAAACCTAACACCTAAATGTATTCTCAAATCCCTAAACCTAAACCTACACCGTATCCTAATCTCAACTCCTTAACCCAAACCTACACTTGAAAATGCAAACCTGAACCCGAACCCAATTTCCTAAACTAAACCTTAACCTATTCTCAATTTCGTAAACTGTAACCTATAACCTAACCTAAACCTAAATCTATAACCTACACTTATAGCCTAAACCTAAACCTATAACCTAAACTGTAACCTTAATCTAAACGTAAAACCTAAACCTAAACCTAAACCTGGCCCCGAACCCGTTCTTGAACCCGAACCTGATTTCCTATACCTAAACCTTAACGTATTCTCAAATCCCTAAACGTAAACCTACACCTAATCCTAATCTCAACTCCCTAACCTAAACCTAAACTAAAACTTGAAAACCAAAACCTAAACCCGATCTCGAACCCGAACCCAATTTTCTATACCTAAACCTCGCCACATTCTAAAATCCCTAAATTTAAACCTACACCTAATCCTAATCTCAACTCCCAAACGTAAACCTAAACCTAAACTTGAAAACACAAACCTAAACCCGATCCCGAACCCAATTTCCTAAACCCAAACTTATAACCTTAACCTATACCTATTCTCAAATGTCAAAACCTATAACCTAAACCTAAACCTTAACCTATAACCTAAACTAATAAGCTAAACCTATAACTTAAACTCAATTCCCTAAACCCTAACCTATAACCTAACCTAAACCTAAACATATAACCTACACGTATAACCTTAACCTAAACATAAAACCTAAACCTAAACCTATACTTATAACCTAAACCTATTCTCAAATCCCAAAACCTATATAATAAACCTAAACCTTAACCTAAACATAAACCTATAACCTAAACCTAAAACCTAAACCTAAACCTACACTTATAAGCTATAACCTAAACCTATAACCTAAACATAAACCTTAACCTAAACTTAAACCTAAAATCTAAACCTAAACCTACACTTATAGCCTATAACCTAAACCTAAATCTAAACCTATACTTATAACCTAAACCAATTTTTATAACCTAAACCTATTCTCAAATACCAAAACCTATAACCTAAACCTAAACCTTAACCTAAACCTAAACCTACACTTATAACCTATAGTCTAAACCTATAACCTAAACCTAAACCTAAACCTAAAACCCAATCGTAAACCTGATCTCGAACCCAAATTCGATTTCCTAAACCTAAACCTTAACATATTCTCGAATCCCTAAACTTAAACCTACACCTAATCCTAATCTCAACTCCCTAACCTAAACCTAAACCTAAACTTGAAAACCCAAACATAAAGCCGAAACCGAACCTGATCCCGATTTCCTAAACCTAAACTTATGACCTTAACCTAAACCTATTCTTAAATCCCAAAGCCTATAACCTAAACCTAAACCAAAACCTTAACCTAAAACCTAAACCTAAACCTTAACCTAAACCTAAACCTACACTTATAACCTATAACCTAAACATAAACCTAAAACCCAAACGTAAACCCAATCTCGAACTCGAACCCGATTTCCTAAACCTAAAGCTTAACATATTCTCAAATCCCTAAACCTAAACCTACACCTAATCCTAATCTCAACTCCCTAACCTAAAACTAAATCTAAACTTGAAAACTCAAAACTAAACCCGAACCCGAACTGGATCCCGATTTCCTAAACCTAAACTTATGACCTTAACCCAAACCTAAACCTAAACCTTAACCTTGAAAAGGCTTAACTATATGTCCTAGAGAGGGGGGGGGGGGGGGGGGGGGGGTGTTTGTGAATAGGACTATGTCAAATAAAACTTATAACAGTGAAAATTAAATAAATATGATAGCTAATAAATAAAATAAACAAGCCACAATGAAAGAACTTAAAGCAACCTCAAAATTCAGATCTTGAGAGGTTGATACAAATGTTGTTCTAAGGATAACCTTACACCAAAAACCAGAGTTTATGGTAGGACAACCTTATTTCTAGAAAGGTCTTTGTATCAAATCTCAAATCGAAGAGGAATGATAAAAAATTAAATACAAATTGCACTGAAGAATAAATTATAATTACAAATATATTTTGTTCTAGTGACAACCATATACCATAGAAATGGCAGGGCAACCTTACTAGAACAATTAAGGAAGCTGATAAAGGAATAACAAGAAATAAATGCTAAATTATTATAACATTCCCACAATGCTTGAAATAAAGGACTATAGCATTCACATCCACATATACAACACAAAAATGAATAATTAAAGATATAAAATATAAACCATTCAACTACCAAACACAAGGGATTATAGTGGTTTGCCTGTGTGTTCACCAACTATTAAACAACAGCCACACAGAATGCTACTCCACTCCTAATATCCTCACAGAGGGGATATTAGCGTTCACTATCAAATTAGGTTTTCACAGGTTCATCCAAAACCTTCACAATTGTGTCTTTCTCTATGGGCTTTCACAATTAAAAAAACCACTTCTGAGTTTTCCTGGCTCTCCTCAGATAACCAATACAATGAGATTTTTCTGGAAAATCTCAAAAGAAACCAAAACAGAAAGAAATTTAAAATTAAATGTAATATACCTGATTTTCTCCTTCGTTGTAGCAGCCCCATAAAACCAAGTCAGTGAAGATGATTGAATGTCCAAGTTCAATGTCCAAACTCACATTACAATGGTTGTAGTTCTAATTGATTTTAAATTAAATCAAAATGAGCTAGTTTTAATTAATTTTGATTCCAAAGAAAGGGAAATAGTAATTCCACTTTTCAGATTAGATTGGAATACAAGGAACAAAATTAATTAATAAAGCTAAAGAAAGAGAATATTAAATACGCACACTTAACTTAAATTAGAGCACAGACTTATCTCTCAGAAGGCCAAATTAATTAGCTTAAATTGTGTAAATTATTTTGAGATTCATGATCTATTTATAGCTGAGCAAAACACATCTTTGACTAGTCTTAGGACCTCTATGACTGGTCGAAGAACCAACAGAAATTTGAATTTTCAGGCACGATAAGATCTGACGGTGTCACGACTGGTCATAGGTACCATACGATTGGTCGTAGACCGAAGTTTTTCAACGCTAGACTTTGAGTCGAAGGTCTACATCTGGTTAAACAACTTGTCGACACTGTTCCTACTACTGGTCAAACAGTCTCTAGGACTGGTCGTAGAGTAACCAAAAAATTCTGAAAATCTTTAACAACTTAGGACTGGTCGTGGAATTTCTTGGACTGGTGGAACCAGTGCTCGGACTAGTCAAACAAGGTCCAGGACTAGTCTTAGAATAGACTAAATTCACTTATACAATATATATGGATTATGTATCCAAAATGGCCTACTCTAAAGGTCAACCTAAGGTCAGTCATACCTCAATAGTGAAGCAAGGACATTGAAACTTGAAGACAAGTGACTTTTGAGTATAATTAAGCCAGAGATCTTAAACTTGATAGCTTCTTGAACTTGATAGCTTCTTGAAGACTTTTTTTCATCACATATATAGCTTTAAGGCAGTGTCTTTGTCACCAAAAATTTGACAATCACAAGGGGCTATAAACTATAACACTTATAATCTTCCCCTTTGTCAAATTAGTGACAAAACACATTTCTAAAATATGATACATAATACAGAATATCTTATTGAAGAATCATGCACCAGTTGTTATCAACTGGCACACATTCATGAACCTGCATACAGTCCACCTCTGCACATACTCCACATACTCCCCCTGAGTAACATATATCACAAAAAAAATATGCACATGAAAAATATGCACACAACACACAATGTTACTCATTCCTCACTCCACATAGGCAAATCATTTATCCATTCTCCCCCGTTTTGTCACAATATGACAAAGGAAGCAAAGAAGAGATGACTAAGGAGTAAAAAGTAAGGAGATAAATAAGAGGTAAGACAAGATATGAGAACATAGTATAAGCAACACACATAATTCATAAACAGAGCAAACTCAACAAAATAATAACAAGTCAAGTTAAGTGAGCACAATAGTAAAATAGATATTACAGACCATAAAATAAAAAGAAAATAATTTGATCCAAATGAAGGAGCAGGGATGGAAGGATCAAGTTGATGCATGCCCTTATTCAAGCGCCTAAGATACTTGCACATATACTTGAATTATAAATCATGGGTAACAGACATGTTTTCCATCCTAACATTAAAATTCTCAATCTTAGTTTCCAATGCATGCAAACGTGCATCAAAAGAAGAAGGCTTAAAATCTAGATCATTTGCAGAGTCAGAATCAAGTTCTTCAAAAATATCATCCATGTTAATATCATCGGGAGGAAGATCACCAGCTTCTTCCTCATGTTCAGCTTTAGCCGTATCAACACCATCTCTTTGGCTAAGAAGATATTTCAGCTTCATCTTATTGATATTAGAGTTGTTAAATATTAGCACCTCTTATTGATATTAGAGTTGTTAAATTTCAGTTAAGAAGAAATTTCAGCTTCATCTTATTGATGGATAGGGGATTCACCAACTGGCATATCGACTACCATATGCGAAGCCAATATAGTCATCAAATAACCAAAAAGAAATATCAGGATGGAGTCTAAACTGAATGATAAAGTAATAAATCAAGGATGGTAAGCAAATATTAGCACCTCTGACAATATTAAGAAGAACATGAACCATGAAAGCCGTTAACTCAGATTTATTATCCGATCGAGGATACAAGTTGAACACAAATATCCTATGAAGAACTTTGTATTTGGGTAACAAAAATATTGAGGGGAGCACATTTTCTTTATGCATCCATTGAACATATAGATTATATAAATCCTTCATTAGCATGCATTTCTCAGTCAGTGAGGGTTTTTCAGATAGTGTATGAATGGGAATTCCCTCATCATTCATAGGAATTTCCATAAGAGCTGAAATCAAGTGATGATCAACATCAAATGATCCTTCTCTTGTGGCAATTTTAAACGTTAGATTTTCTAGTGAAAAATCACATATGCAAGCTGTAACGCCTCGAAAAAAAAGCAAACATGGATTGGACAATGGACCGGTATGCTGGCCCACCCTAATCCAATAAGTTATCCCAACCTACAACTTGGAGCATAGGAACGATATCAAAAGGAGCAGTATGATTAATAACAACAGAATGTTCAAAAATAACATTACGCAGCCTAATGTCCTGAACAAAGGATGGATCATCCTCGGGAGCCCTAAGATGACGCTTAGTGATAGAGGTCAATCTAGAGGAAGATGGACCACGGGATATTATTTCTCCCTCTAGAAGCCATTTACAATAAAGATTTCAAGAAGACAAGGATTGCAAAGGATTAAGAAGAGGGTTTTCACAAATTAGATTTCTCAAAAGAAAAACCCCAAATCACAACGAAATTCAAAATAGATAACTTCAAGAGATAAACAGAAGTAATCTAGACACAAATCTACAAGAAAAATATAAATGGAGCACTAACCATGGAGATTTCGAAGGTTGGCTTCGACTAGTCGGACGTCAGCTCGTTGTTGAGTGAAAATGAAATGAGGAAGATGAAATGTTTTCCCCAAATAAAGTGATTCACGAGTTTCACGACTAGTCGTGGATGTACATGACCGGTCGTACCACGACTAGTCGTGTATATTCATGATCGGTCGAGGACCAGCTAAAAATGTAATTTTTCTATAAGTTTTACAAAATTTTCAGCATGATTTGCAAAAATTAAAATCTAAACTAGTAAGAATATACAATATGATACAAAAAGGCATAAATTATCATCTTAAAATTTACATTCCAAGATCAAATTTCATTTTGTTAAACATGCTTTTGTCGAGAGGTTTTGTGAAAATTTCAGCACATTGATTCTCGGTAGGTATATATTCCAAAGATATAACCTTTTCTTTTACTAATTCACAGATATAATGAAATCTAATGTCAATATGCTTAGTACGAGAATGCTGAATAGGATTTTTTAAAATATTTATGGCATTGAAATTATCACAATATAATAACATAAAATCCTATTTAATTCCATAATCACTTAGCATTTGATTCATCCAAACAAGCTGCGTACACGCATTACCAGCTGCGATGTATTCAGCTTCAGCGGTTGAAAGTGACATAGAACTTTGTTTCTTGCTAAACCAAGAAACTAAATAGTTTCCGATATAAAAGCAACCACCACTGGTTGATTTTCTATCATCAAGATTACCAGCCCAATCAGCATCCAAGTACCCAGTTAATTAAACACTAGTCTCATGTGGATACCAGAGACCGAGATTAACAGTACTTACGACATATCGCACAATCCACTTGACAACAATCAAGTGTGATTCTTTAGGATTAGACTGATATCTAGCACAAATACTAACACTTAGTGCAATATCAGGTATACTAGCAGTTAAATACAATACGCTACCAATCATGCTCTGATATAATTTTGGATCAACATTTTTACTTGCAAAATCTTTTGAGAGTTTCAAGGTAGTACTCATAGGAGTATCGAAGTTCTTACAATTCTCAAATCCAAATCTCTTAATTAAATTCAAAGCATAATTAGATTGAGAAATGAATATTTCATCAGGTTGTTGCTTTACTTGCAACCCAAGGAAATAATTCAGTTCCCCAACCATGCTCATTTCAAACTGTGATTTCATCAAATTTGCAAACTCAGTAGTCATGTCAATATAAGTAGATCCATAAATGATATCATCAATATAAATCTGTACCATTAAAATATGATCATTTTATTTTTTAACAAATAGAGTTTTATCAACAGATCCCATTTGAAAATTATGGTTTAACAGAAACTTTGTTAGTTTCTCATACCATGCCCTAAGGGCTTATTTTAATCCGTAAAGTACCTTTTTAAAGTGATACACATGATCAACAATTTTAGGATCTTCAAAACCCATCGGTTGTTCAACATAGACTTCCTTATGCAAATCACCATTTAAGAAAACACTTTTCACATCCATTTGAAAAATCTTGATCTTTCTAAAACATGCAATGGATATAATCAGTCTGATTGATTCAAGACGTGCTACTGGTGCAAAGGTTTCATCAAAATCAATACCTTCAATTTGAGTGTAACCTTGTACCACTAGCCTAGCCTTGTTCCTAATTATATTTCCTAGCTCGTCAGACTTATTTTGGCAAATCCATTTTGTTCCAATGATGTGTTTATCTTTGGGTCTAGATACGAGATACCAAACATCATTTCTTACAAATTGGTTTAAGTTCTTCTTGCATCGTAACATTCTATTTTTCATCAGCAAGAGCTTCTTTTATGCTAGATGGTTCTATTTGGGATGTAAAACATACGTAATTACATATATCCTCAAGTTGTCTACGAGTACGAATACCAGTAAGAGGGTTTTTGTAACACCCCAGATTTTGACCAATCTGGGATTTGACGTCCTTAGGCAGTGGGTCAATTAAAACACCTGAAAAATCGCTCAGAACCCAATTCCATAGCCAAAGAAACCACTTAGGATTAATTCCTTTAGAAACTAAGCATAAGTTAGCTAGCGCAACACTAGAGTAGCTGGGAAATAGTCCCTGATCACCTTAAATACGTTCTACAAGACCCAAATCGAGTAGAACCAATGACTCTATAATACTCTATAACCTCGGATCAAACTCTAAGTAGGTTTGTTCTCTGGACCACTTTGAAACTTTGTATTGGATCTAGACCGCGCGTCAAAAGTCTGATACCTGCTATCTTAGACCGTTAGAACCGCCTAGCTAGACTTGACAATCATTTCGAAAATCAAGTCCAACCGATAATCACAGGCAATTTCATTGAGCCCGGACTGAAGAGAGTGCGAATAGGGACAGAATTAGAATTTTAAATTCAAATTTGGCACACGACTTGACGTGTCACTATTAAGCATTCTGACCGTCAGAATTCAGCCAAATTACACCCAGATCAGGAAAAAATTTTATTTCATATCATGAGATTTGCAGGCCTGATCTACGTGCGGTGATCGCTGAACTGAAACTGGACAGCCACGTGTGATCTGCGAAACCTGCCAGACTGAAAATTTGATGCATGCTAGATCCAGTATGCATGAGCTTAAGGCTGACCGCATTTGGCCAGGGGACCTCCAGAAATGTACTTTTGGACCGAAATAGCCCCGAATTGGATATACATCAAGTAAACTTTGTTCCCGAGCCTATTTCGGGCATTTTTGGGCTTATAAAAGAGGATGAAACCCTCACTCCTCTCTCCCATCTGAATTTGAGAAAAACCCTAGATTGGGAGAGAGAAAAGGTGAGAGTTTGTGAGAGAGTGTAGGAGAGAATTTTCCTGCCTTTGCACCACCGGTTGCAAGTGCTTTAGCAACACACATCGATCACCTGGCCGGTGATTCCTCCACATTTTCAGGTAAGAAAATACCCTAGAAGCTGCTGATTTGAGGTTCACTAGGATCCATAGCTTGTTAACCGATAGATCTTGTAAAACAGGTCCTCTATTCGTCGTAGACGAAGCGTATACGCTCCGTTCGAATTCACACATCTATAAGAGATAAGGTGAGGATTTTAGACGCTTTGATTGACTGTTTACAACACTTTCAATGTCGTTTAATAGTAGATTATCGATGGCAACGCTGTTTGACATGTACAACATGCGGTCCGTTTCCTGTTTCGTAAACTGGCGAATAATATGAGATTTAGGGCATTTTAGTCATTTGTAGGAAATACTGATTTCATTCATATTTTGCTGATGTGATTGACGTGGTTTATTGTCGCATTAAAATGTTAGGAATACATGCATAATTATTTTGGCGAAGAGATTCGCCTAAATACGCACTTCGGGTCGACATACTATATGTAGACTTAAGTGTGTAGTGTAAGTGTTTGTATAAATGCTTGTATTAGTATGTATTGAATTAAATGGTGTTATGAATTAGTTTGAGATTGATTTCTCAATTAAAATGCTGATGTAAATGATTTCCTACATGTTAGCCATATGTACGATTTCATTATATGTATGAAATGCATGTGCTTGATGATTCACTTAAGTGTTATGTTATAACATGTGCTTGATGATTTCCTTATGATTTAGTTTGAGATTGAATTCTCAATTAATACGTTGATGGAGATGATTTCCTATATGTTGGCGATATGCATAATTTCATTATATGTGTGAAAGACATGTGTAAGATGATTTACTTAAGTTGTACGTTATAACATGTGTTAACATGCTCATATGGTTGTATTTCAATTCCAATACTCTTACATGAATTGCTGATGTGGATTCATAATTGCTTGGGACTATACTTAGTCCAGGCAGTCGGTAACAGAGAAAATTCGTGGCTAGCTTGTATTTACCACGAAGGACGCGTCGATGAACGCGAGTCGTGTTTGGAGTTGACGGCAGTGGTTAGGCCACGCGAAGTGTTTCACGCACTTCATGTCGTTCGACTTGCTAGGCGCTCGTGCTAGTCGAGCCCGTCAAGTAACCCGACTGGACGTTGTATGTTTACCCTGCATGAGTCATAACTGCTTGAACCTAGGGTACTGAACTTACCATTGTAGACCCTGTCAACCATGGTACCTTGATCCACGAAGACTCATGAGCCGGACATGGTGGTATGGGACACCGTGATCGAGCTTTCGGCCTATGTCGGGGCCACAAACCTCCCCGTAGTGACCAGTGAGCACCTAGTCTCGTGAGCAGATTATGGTAGTATGGGACACTATATTCTTGTTGTCGGCCTACACTGATCAGGCGACGAGTCCTTTTTAGTGACCGCGAGCGTATTCTGAGTCTACGGGAGGCGACGACCCTTCAGTAGCAGTAGAGTATAATAGGCCTGTATTGATAAGGTAATGGGGGAGCAGAGCAACGAGTGCGTGTAACAGCCCTGACAGCCCTTGCAGCGACCTACAAAATATACATCGTATGAGATTACTAGGAGTGACGACCCTAGACAGGATCTGTGTTGGGATTGATATAAGGAAAGTACCTTAGTTTCCCAATCCTGCTGTTTGAATGGACTAATAACAACTCAAAAATTATATCACCATTACATTGCATGTGCCTGGAAGATGTGGAGCACTTAAGGAAGTGTGGCATGCCACGATCGTAAGATGGTGCCGTATGAGGGAGATCATCGGTGAGGGCATACATCACGTCATGTCATATTGCATTAACAACAGTATTAGGATTGTCTGATTTATTGCTTTACTATTATCGCATGATTGATTTGAGAACATGTTAATCCTTGCTCTATTATTCCACTGAGTTAGCTACTCACTCCCATGTTACGGGACGGTGTTCCTGGACACCCACCAGTCCCTTTTTGTGATTGCAGATGATGGCGCTGCTTGAGAAGTGGAGCTGGACTTGATGATGATGAGGAGGATTCCTCCTTTATGCGTGTTCTGATTAACGGGATTACAGGGAGGTTGATTAGATACCTTGACACTTGTCATTTTCTATTTTTAGAACACTCATGTATATCCTTTTGGTTTACTTTTGGAGTATACATGTATGTATATAACCTGGTAACATATTCACACTCTGGAGACATACAACAGTTTATATATGTTATACATACTATCACAGTCTTTCCCTTGCTAATTTAACGGTCTCTAGAGTATGATATTATGTTTTGGATTAATCCCACTCATGTTTAATACATTAATACAGACAACATTCAATCATACATATCTATGTTGTATAAATAACATTTTGGAACTCGGGAGTTGGAGTTTTACTTGACCCCCCGATTTTTGGGATGTTACAGTTTTTAAGAATTTGAGTAGTTAGATGATCGTTAACAGTCCTTAGTTCAGAATCAGTCTGATTAGATGAAGTATCAGGTTTATCAACTACAAGAACTTCATCGTTATCTGAACTTGAGAATGGTGTGTTTAAGTAATCATCAATGATCACATTGATAGACTCTTGAATCACACCGGTCCTTTTGTTTAGAACCCTATAAGCATGACTATTTAAAGAATACCCTAGAAAGATCCCTTCATCACTTTGTGTATCAAATTTTTCTAGATTTTCACGATCTCGTAAAATATAGCACTTGCTGCCAAAAACTCGAAAGTATTTGACAGTAGGCTTTTTATCGAACCACATTTCGTAAGTCGTTTTATTATTACATTTACTAGTGTAAACTCAATTAATAATATAGCAAGCTGTATTGATTGGTTCAGCCCAGAGATTCTTAGAGAGCTTCATGCTATTCAACATGATAGCCATTTCTTGTAACACTCTATTTTTTCTTTCCACTATCCCATTTTGTTGTGGAGTTTTAGGCGCTGAAAATTTATGTAATATTCCTTGGTCGCTACAGAACTTCTCAAAACCACTATTCTCAAATTCAGATCCATGATCACTACGAATCTTATTGATTTGAGAACCTTTTTCAGTTTGAATCCTTTTGAGAACTTTTCTTACTTCTTTAAGGGTTTCTGATTTGTCCCTTAAGAAGACTACCCATGTATATCTGGTAAAGTCATCTACTATTACTAAGATATACCTTTTTCCACCTCGACTCTTCGTTCGGGTAGGTCCTATCGGATCCATGTGGAGAAGTTCGAGTGGTCTTGATGTGGTATTGGAATTCACCTTTTTGTGTGAGTTCTTTTTTGTTTGCAAAACTAGCATTTACCACATATCTTATCTAATTTTTAAAGTTTGGGTAGACCTCTTATAAGTTCCTTTTTGATCAATCTAAATAAATTTTGGTAATGTACATGTCCAAGACATTTGTGCCAGAATTCAGTCTTGTCTGTATGGACCATGTAACATGTTTGATTAGATGAGCTGGACTCGCTAACAATATAGCAGTTTTCAGATGTTCTACATCCAGTTAGTATTAAAAAACTCTTGTTGTTTAGAATCTCATAGCTTTGATTAAAAAACTGAACACTATAGTTATTATCGCATATTTGAGATATGCTTAACAAATTATGTTTTAGTCCTTCAACATATAAGACATTCTTAAACGACGGAAGGTTATAAAGTTGAACCGTACCTTGGCCCATAATTTTGCAATTACTGTCATCACCAAATGTGACTGAACCATCAGTCATATCTTTTAGATCGGTGAATAAAGCCTTGTCGCCTGTCATATGCTTGGAGCATCCACTATCTAGGTATCACTTTGTATGGCTTGTAGCTTTGAAAGCGGTATGGGCAACCAAGCAAGTGACCTTTGGAATCCATTTCATAATCATTTTGGGTTTAGGTGGATAGTTGGTCTTCTTTTGATTGTAAGAATTTTAAGTATGACCTATTGAGTTAGACTTTAGAAGCTCCTTAAGTAAATCAACTATCTTTTCAGCCAAAAGATTTTGGTTATACTTCTTATAGTTGAAATAACTTCCTTTAGGTTTTTGAACAGATTTAGGATCTTTAAAAAACACTTGTCCCTTCCCTTTTGAGTTTAAGGTTTCACCTTTTACAAACTTAGGAGGTGTATTTTTCAGCTAAGGAGAACCATTCTTATCATAACCCGGACCGGATCAATCGCCACATTTTCTCGATCTTGATAAGAAATTTTCTAATTTAGAATCACCTTGGGCATATTTCCAAGTTTCCTTTAAACTCAAGAGAGAAGATACTTCATATTTTAATTGGTCGTTTTCAAATTTAAGATTTTCAACTTGGGCAGTTTTAAAATCCAAATCGTATTTTGTCTTTTTAAAACAGTCTGAAATATGAAACTTTTCCAAAACAAGGGATTCATAAATTTCTTTGAGTTTAGAAAATTTCTCTTTTTAAAGTTTCAATTTCACAGCAATCTTACAACTCTCGTTGTATAGGGCATTGTAAGCATCTTAAAGATCATCTTCATTTTCACATTCATTGTTCAGATTTTCTTCACTTATTGAATCATTATCTAAAAATGTTAATTTGGCTAGAGTCATAAGGGCTTTCACTTCATTGCTCGACTCAGTTTCAGAATCTTTAGATTCAGAAGAAGCTTCAGAATCAGAGGATTCATCCCAAGTAGCCAACATACCCTTCTTCTTGGGTTTATCCTTTTTAGGACACTTGTTGGCTAAATGCTCATATTCTTGGCAGTTGTAATATTGACAATCTTACAAAGATTTTCAATTTTTAGATTTAGGTTTAGATCTTTTCTTATAATTTTCTTTTTAAAAATCAACTCTCTTTTTACTTTTGAAGATTTTATAAAACTTTTTCGCCAAAAGGGCTATATTATCTTCAGAGTTTTCTAAATCAGAATTTTCTTAAAAATTGTTTTTAGAAGTTTTAAGAGCAATCAATTTTCCTTTTGGAACTTTAAAAGTTAACTCGTAGTCTTGTAAAGAACCAACTAATTTCTCAACCCTCATATTATCCGTATCACGAAGTTCCTGGATCGCGGTTACTTTAGAGTTGAACCGTTCAGGAAGTGAGCGTAGTATTTTTGCATAAACTTTACTTTCTGGAATTTTATCACCAAGACCCTATAGAGTTTATAATGTCATTTAATCTTGTATAAAAGTTCATAAATGTTTCATTTTCCTCCATATGAATTTCTTCAAATTTGGTTGTAAGGAGTTGGCCTTTCGATTTCTTGACAATTAATGTACCCTCGTGTGTCATTTCTAATATATCCCAAGTTTGCTTTATAGAATCACGGGATATAATTCTTTTGAATTCATCTGGTGATAGTGCGCAAGTGATTGCATTTAGTGTTTTAGCATTTGCACTACTTTCACTTTTCTGAAGTGTGGTCCACGAGAAATAAGGTGTTACTCTCATAGATTTTGAACCATCAACTCTAGTTACTTCAGTGGAAAGAGGATTCCAACCATTCATAGTGTCTAGCCACACACTTTCATCCATAGATTTTAAGAATATTCTCATCCTGGCTTTCCAATAAGCATAGTTAGAGCCATCAAAGGGTGGTGGCCTAGTGACTAATAGGCTATCAAAATTTAACATCTTAAATAGCTTAAATCGTTCGCTCAGGAAATAAATCCAAGAATTAAGAATTAAAAAGAGCTATTTGGCTCTGATAGCACTTGAAAAGGCCTAGCTATATGTCTTAGAGGGGGGAGGGGAGGTGAATAGGACTATGCCAAATAAAACTTATAACAGTGAAAATTAAATAAATATGATAGCCAACAAATAAAATAAACAAACCACAATGCAAGAACATAAAGCAACCTCAAAATTCAGATCTTGAGAGGTTAATACAAATGTTGTTCTAAGGACAATCTTACACGAAAAACCAGAGTTTATGATAAGACAACCTTATTTCTAGAAAGGTCTTTATATCAAATCTTAAATCGAAGAGGAATGATAAAAAATTAAATACAAACTGCACAGAAGAATAAATTATAATTATAAATATATTTTGTTCTAGGGACAACCATACACCATGGAAATGGCAGGGTAACCTTACTAGAACAATTAAAGAAGCTGATAAAGGAATAATAAGAAATAAATGCTAAATTATTACAACATTCCAAAAATGCTTGAAATAAATTATTATAGCATTCACATCCACATATACAACCCACAAGTGAATAATTAAAGACATGAAATGTAAACCATTCAACCACCAAATACAAGGGATTATAGTGGTTCGCCTGTGTGTTCACCAACTGTTAAACAACAGCTACACAGAATGCTACTCCACTCCTAATATCCTCACACAGGGGATATTAGCGTTCACTATCAAATTAGGTTTTCACAGGTTCACCCAAAACCTTCATGATTGTGTCTTTCTCTGTGGGCTTACACAATTAAAAATACCACTTTTGAGTTTTCCTAGCTCTCCTAAGATAACCAATACAATGAGATTTTTCTAGCAAATCCCAAAAGAAACTAAAACAGAAAGGAATTTACAATTAAATGTAAAATACCTAATTTTCTCCTTCGTTGTAGCAGCCCCGTAGAACCAAATCAATGAAGATGATCGAATATCCAAGTTCAATGTCCAAACTCACATTACAATGGTTCTAGTTCTAATTGATTTTAAATTAAATCAAAATGGGCTAGTTTTAATTGATTTTGATTTCA
The DNA here is from genome assembly GCA_037074715.1 of Magnolia kwangsiensis. Taxonomy (NCBI): domain Eukaryota; kingdom Viridiplantae; phylum Streptophyta; class Magnoliopsida; order Magnoliales; family Magnoliaceae; genus Magnolia; species Magnolia kwangsiensis. Next base: position 119,805,146 of record CM073571.1, on the reverse strand, counting down.
AAGAAAGGGAAATAGCAATTCCTCTTTTCAGATTAGATTGAATGCAAGGAACAAAATCAATTAATAAAGCTAAAGAAAGAGTATTAAATACACGCACTTAGCTTAAAATAGAGCACAGACTTATCTCTCAGAAGGCCGAATTAATTAGCTTAAATTGTGTAAATTCTTCTAAGATTCATGATCAATTTATAGCTAAGAAAAATACATCTTCAACTGGTCTTAGGACCTCTACGACTGGTCGAAGAACTAACAAAAATTTAAATATTCAGGCAGGATAAGATCTGACGGTTTCATGACTGGTCATAGGTACCCTACGACTGGTCGTAAGTCACCTTCGATCGGTCGTAGGTTGCATACGAATGGTCATAGACCGAAGTTTTTCAACGCTGGACTTTGAGTCAAAGGTCTACGACTGGTCGAACAGTCTCCAGGACTGGTCGTAGAGTAACCAAAAAATTCTAAAAATCTTCAACAATTTAGGACTGGTCGTGGAATTTCTTGGACTGGTCGAACCGGTGTTTAGACTAGTCGAACAAGGTCCGGGACTAGTCTTAGAACAGACCAAATTCACTTATACAATATACATGGATTATGTATCCAAAATGGCCTACTCTAAAGGTCAACCTAAGGTCAGTCATACCTTAATAGTGAAGCAAGGACATTGAAACTTGAAGACAAGTGACCTTTGAGTATAATTAAGCCTGAGATCTTGAACTTGAAAGCTTCTTGAACTTGAAGGCTTCTTGAAGACTTTTGTTCAACACATATACAACTTCAAAGCAGTGTCTTTGTCACCACCAATTTGACAATCATAAGGGGCTATAAACTATAACACTTACAAACCTAAACCTAAACCTTAACCTATAACCTATAACCTATAACCTAAATTCAATTCCCTAAACCTTAACCTATAACCTAAAGTAAACCTAAACCTATAACCTTAACCTAAACATAAAACCTAAATCTAAACCTATACTTATAACCTAAACCTTTTCTCAAATCCCAAAACCTATAACCTAAACCTAAACCTTAACCTAAACCTAAAACCTAAACCTAAACCTACACTTATAACCTATAACCTAAACTTATAACCTAAACCTGAAGCTAAACTTGAAAACCCCAACCATAAACCCGATCTCAATTTCCTAAACCTAAACCTTAACCTATTCTCAATTCCCTAAAGCTATAACCTATAACCTAAACCTAAACCTATAAGCTAAACCTAAAATCTAAACCTAAACCTAACACCTAAATGTATTCTCAAATCCCTAAACCTAAACCTAATCCTAATCTTAACTCCTTAACCTAAACCTAAACTTAAAAACCCAAACCCTAACCCGAACCCTATTTCCTAAACCTAAACCTTAACCTTATCTCAATTCCCTAAACCGTAACCTATAACCTAACCTAAACATAAATCTATAACCGACACTTATAACCTAAACCTTAACCTATAACCTAAACTTATAACCTTAACCTAAACGTAAAACCTAAACCCAATCCTAAACTCGAATATGAATCCCGAAACCCTTAGCCTAAACCTAAAACCCAAATGTAAACCCAATCTCAAACCCAAACCTGATTTCCTATACCTAAACCTTAACGCATTCTCAAATCCCTAAACTTAAACCTACACCTAATTCTAATCTTAACTCCCCATCCTAAACCTAAACCTAAACTTGAAAACCTAAACTTAAACCCAATCCCGAACCTGAATCTAAATCCCTTAAAACCTTAGCCTAAACCTAAAACCCAAACGTAAACCCAATCTCGAACCCGAACTCAATTTCCTATACCTATACCTTAATGTATTCTCAAATCACTAAATTTAAACCTACACCTAATCTTAATCTCAACTCCCTACCCTAAACCTAAACCTAAACTTGAAAACCCAAACCTAAACCCCATCCCGAACCCGAACCTGATTTCCAAAACCTAAACTTATAACCTTAAATTAAACCTAGTCTCAAATCCCAAAACCTATAACTTAAACCTAAACCTTAACCTAAACTTAAACCATAACCTATAATCTATAACCTAACCTTAACCTATAACCTAAACTAAATTCCCTAGACCTTAACCTATAATCTAACCTAAACCTAAACCTATAACCTACATTTATAACCTAAACCTAAACCTATAACCTTAACCTAAACATAAAACCTAAACCTAAACCTAAACCTATACTTATAACCTAAACCTATTCTTAAATCCCAAAACCTATAACCTAAACCTAAAACCTAAACCTAAACCTACACTTATAACCTATAACCTAAACCTAAACCTAAAATCTAAACCTAAACCTACACTTATAACCTATAACCTAAACCTAAACCAATAACCCAAACATAAACCCAATCTCGGACCCGAACCCAATTTCCTTAACCTAAACCTTAACGTATTCTCAAATCCCTAAACCAAACCTACACCTAATCCTAATCTCAACTCCCTAACCTAAACCTAAACCTAAACTTGAAAATCCAAACCTAAATCCAAACCCAATTTCCTAAACCTAAACTTATAACCTAAACCTAAACCTAAACCTAAACCTTAACCTATAACCTAAACCTTAACATATAACCTTAACCTATAACCTAAAACTCAATTCCCTAAACCTTAACTTATAACCTAACCTAAACCTGTAACACCCCGAATTTTGGCTAATCTGGGATTTGACGTCCTTAGGCAATGGGTCAACTAAAACACCTGAAAAATTGCTCAGAACCCAATTCCATAGCCAAAGAAATCACTTAGGATTTATTTCCTTTAGAAAATAAGCGTAAGTTAGCTAGCGCAACGCTAGAGTAGCTGGAAAATAGTCCCTGTTCACTTTAAATACGTTCTACAAGACCCAAATCGAGTAGACCAATGACTCTATAATACTTTATAACCTCAGATCAAACTCTAAGGAGGTTTGTTCTCTGGACCACTTTGAAACTTTGTATTGGATCTAGACCGCGCGTCGAAAGTCCGATACCTGCTATCTTAGAATGTTAGAACTTCCTAGCTGGACTTGACAATCATTTCGAAAATCAAGTCCAACCGACATTCGCAGGCTATTTCATTGAGCCTGGACTGAAGAGAGTACGAATAGGGACAGATTTGGAATTTTAAATTCAAATCTGGCACACGACTTGACGCGTCAGTATTAAGCGTTCTGACCGTCAGAATTCAGCCAAATTACACCCTCGGATCAGGAAAAATTTCTATTTCATATCATGAGACTTGCAGACCTGATCTACGTGCGGTGACCGCTGAACTGAAACTGGACCGCCACGTGCGATCTGCGAACCCTGCTGAAAACTCGATGTATGCTAGATCCAGTATGCATGAGCTTAAGGCTGACCGCATTTGGCCAAGGGACCACCAGAAATCATCTTTTGGACCGAAACAGCCCCGATTTGGATATGTCCTAAGTGAACTTTGTTCCTGAGCCTATTCTGGGCACTTTTGGGCTTATAAAAGGGGTTGAAACCCTCACTCCTCTCTCCCATCCAAATTTGAGAGAAACCCTAGATTGGGAGACAGAAAAGGTCAGAGTTTGTGAGAGAGATTGGAGGAGAATTCCTTGCCGCTTGTGCTACCCGTTGCAAGTGCCTAAGCAACACACTCCGATCACCTGGCCGGTGATTTCTCCACATTTTCAGGTAAGGAAATACCCTAGAAGTTGCTGATTTGAGGTTACCTTGGATTCATAGCATGTTAGTTGATAAATCTCGTAAAACAGGTTCTCTAGTCGCCAAAGACGAAGCGTATACGCTCCGTTCGAATCACTTCACCTGTAAGGGATAAGGTGCGAATTTTAGATGCTTTGATTGACTGTTTCCAACGCTTTCAATGTCGTTTAATAGTAGATTATCGACGGTAACGCCGTTTGACATGTACAACATGCTGTCCGTTTCCTGTTTCGTAAACCGACTGAGAATATGAGATTTAGGGCATTTTAGTCATTTGTAGGAAGTATTGTTTTCAGTCATATTTTGCTGATGTGATTGACATGGTTTATTGTCGCATTAGAATGTTAGGAATGCTTGCATAGTTAGTTTGGCGAAGAGATTCGCCAAAATGCGCACTTTGAGTCGACATACTATATGTGGACTTAAGTGTGTAGTGTAAGTGTTTGTATAAATGCTTGTATTAGTATGTATTGAATTAAATGGTGTTATGAATTAGTTTGAGATTGATTTCTCAATTAAAATGCTGATGTAAATGATTTCCTACATGTTAGCCATATGTACGATTTCATTATATGTGTGAAATGCATGTGCTTGATGATTCGCTTAAGTGGTATGTTATAACATGTGCTTGATGATTTCCTTATGATTTAGTTTGAGATTGAATTCTCAATTAATACGCTGATGGAGATGATTTCCTATATGTTGGCGATATGTATAATTTCATTATATATGTGAAAGACATGTGTAAGATGATTTACTTAAGTTGTACGTTATAACATGTGTTAACATGCTCACATGGTTGTATTTCAATTCCAATACTCTTACATGAATTGCTGATGTGGATTCATAATTGCTTGGGACTATACTTAGTCCAGGCAGTCGGTAACAGAGAAAATTCGTAGCTAGCTTGTATTTGCCACGAAGGATGCGTCGATGAACGCGAGTCGTGTTTGGAGTTGACGGCAGTGGTTAGGCCACGTGAAGTGTTTCACGCACTTCATGTCGTTCGACTTGCGAGACGCTCGTGCTAGTCGAGCCCGTCAAGTAACCCGACTGGCCGTTGTATGTTCACCCTGCATGAGTCATAACTGCTTGAACCTAGGGTACTGAACTTACTATTGTAAACCCTGTTAACCATGGTACCTTGATCCACGAAGACTCATGAGCAGAGCATGGTGGTATGGGACACCGTGGTGGAGCTGTCGGCCTATGCTCGGGCCACAAACCTCCCCGTAGTGACCAGTGAGCACCTAGTCTCGTGAGCTGATTATGGTGGTATGGGACACTATATTCTTGCTGTCGGCCTACACTGATCAGGCGACGAGTCCTTTGTAGTGACCGCGAGCGTATTCTGAGTCTACGGGAGGCGACGACCCTTCAGTAGTAGTAGAGTACAGTAGGCCTGTATTGATAAGGTGATGGGGGAGCGGAACAACGAGTGCGTGCAACAGCCCTGACAGCCCTTGCAGCAACCTACAAAATATACCTCGTATGTGATTACTAGGAGTGACGACTCTAGACAGGATCTATGTTGGGATTGATACAAGGGAAGTACCTTAGTTTCCCAATCCTGCTGTTTGTATGGACTAATAACAACTCAAAAATCATATCACCATTACATTGCATGTTCCTGGAAGATGTGGAGCACTTAAGGGAGTGTGGCATGCCGCGGTCGTAAGATGTGCCATATGAGGGAGATCGTCGGTGAGGGCATACATCACGTCATGTCATATTGCATTAACAACAGTATTAGGATTGTCTGATTCATTGCTTTACTATTATCGCATGATTGATTTGAGAACATGTTAATCCTTGCTCTATTATTCCACTGAGTTAGCTACTCACTCCCACGTTACGGGACGGTATTCCTGAACACCCACCAGACCCTTTTATGATTGCATATGATGGCACGGCCTTCGAGGCAGAGCCAGACTTGATGATGATGAGGAGGAGGAGGATTCCTCCTTTATGCGTGTTCTGATCGACGGAATTACATGGAGGTTGATTAGATGCCTTGACACTTGTCATTCTATATCTTCAGAGCACTCATGTATATGTTTTCTTTCTAGTTTGAGGTATACATGTATATGTTTAACCTGGTAACATGTTCCCACTCAAGAGACACACAACAGTTTATATATGTTATACATACTATCACAGACTTCCGCTGGTTAATTTAACTGTCTCTGGAGTATGATATGTTGTTCTGGCGTAATCCCACTCATGTTTCATACATTAACACAGACAACATTCAATTATACATATCTATGTTGCATAAATAACATTTTGGAACTCGGGAGTTGGGTTTTTACTCGACCCCCCGATTTTTGAGATGTTACAGATGGTATCAGAGCATGATTTGGATTAAACCAGGCCTGGGTTATAGTCATGCGACGTACGCTGTCGCATCCTTTGACTTAGGTGGGTGCGAGAAGGGTCTAAAAACACTTATATGATCGCAGATTCCCCAATAGGCAAAGTCTATTCATATGGATCGCGCGATCGAGTCCGTAATGCATCTAGGGTCGCGTAAAGCGACCTGAGTAGCTCCTAGGTTGTAGGTAAGTGGGTTAAGACATTTTTTGGATGATTCTAAATTCATAAATGTAAATCCTTGGGCTGTGGGGCAACCATAACCCCTGTGTTCAATCGTTAGGGGTTAAAAACCCCGTTTCACCAAAAATCTTTAAAATTTTTCCTCTCACCACTCCAATCTTCAATTATTTCTTATCCTTTTCATGTTAGGCATCAATCCTAAAGTGAAAATAACATAAAAGCATACTTTCACGAAATTTTACAGTGAATAGTAAAATTTTATGAAAAATGGCCAAAAAGTCATTCTAACTTCACTGTCTTTAGCAACTAATGGGCTAGATGGATGTACTATCTCCTTCTACCCCAAAATAATGTGCTGCATGATAGGGTTTTGTATTCGGGTTTACAGATTGGCCCTGAAAAGCTCCGAATGCATGTTTGGGCCTATATAGGGCAATTTACAATGAACCAAGGTGGGGCCCATGGTTATTTGGGGTCCCTGGACCATGGGGGACCAGACCCATGTGGTCCCACCAACTAGATCAAGGATCGTTCGGCGATGCATCGCCGCCCGGGGTGGCCCACTTGATGTGATCTTTGGTATGTGGGGGTGTTTTGGGTAATACACACCCCCCACATAGTGCCCGACCGTAGAAAACCCCAAAAAGATGCACTTCCTTCACAAACAGCCCTTCCCCTAACCCCATTTACGTTTTCTAGCTGCCTTACCTCCAAATCGTGGTTTTAAACCACTCCCAAATCCATTCCATGTTGAAAATGACCGCACTCCACTCCATTGAAGTTTGCAGCCTTCCCTCTTGCAGATCTCGTCGTTTGGAGCTCTTACAACCCCCAAATCGAGCTGAAATCGTGAGGTGCTCCATTCTCCTTTTTCATTCTCTTCTCTTCCTGAAAATACATCCTAGGGGAGGTTGAAGCATCCCTCTACAATGCCTAGATTTCATTCTGTCCATTTGGGCAACAATTTCTCCGCATTTTCTTCGCTTTCCATAGCTATTGTTAAGGTTGTTTCAGCCTTTTCCTCCCTTTCCATCGTCCTCTCTCTCAAGTTCCTTTTATTTGATCCTCAGACTCGTGAAAACCTGCTTTCCCATCCCATTTCTTCACGTTCTTCGCTTGTTTGATTACCGCTTTGAAATTTCTGTGTTTTGTTGTTGTTAGGTAGAAAATGTGTTTGTGTTGTGGTTTGGGATTAATATAGCCGAATTTTGTTGAATGGAGTGCGTGCTGTTCGTTTGTTGTAAGGTATTGTCCCTAGATTGGGAGTATTGTAACTCTCGAGATTCAGCCTACAAATTAGTTTTTATCCCACCCCACCCTCCTACCAAGCATGCCGCTCCCTATCCCAATATGGGATTAGGAATGCAGTTCCATTTGATACAACTAAACGCTGTTGGCCACATAGGCCCTTGGCGTTTTGGACCTAGAGTCAGCACTTCTAGATTTGAAGGGTCTGACGACATAAGAAATCCAATTCTATTTAGACAATCTTAACTTTAAGCAATAGAAGAATTTCCTGTAGTAGAAATGGTATGGAAAGCCATTTACCGTATAATCTTAGGCTTTAGATTATAGCTATAGAGTTACAGACTAGCTTACTAGTTACCTTGAGTAGGGTAAAGCCTGTATATGTTAAGGAATAGTAGGTTAGATTTGATTGGAATGGGACTCCCTTCCATGGATAGATCCTCATAACATCCATAGACTCCTTTAGTAACTCTTAGGAAGCTTGTGTAACTTAGAACCATTCACTCTCAGGGAACATTTATAAATCCCTTAGATTGAACTTAGAATAAACTAACACACCCCTTAGAATTGCCTTCCCCAAGGACTTATTGCATTCGGGAACGCAGAGTAAAGGAGCTGCATGTAAGCGATGTATTCGCGGTTTGAGTCGACTTCTTAATCCTAGTGGTTACCAATGAATCCAATGCTCTGATCAAGCAGAGGATCGACATCGACTCGGATTAAGAACTGATACAACGCATTTTCTATCTTGATTAGACAGAAGGTTCAACGTATCCGGCTTAGACTCACTACACAACCTTTCTTCTGTGATGGCCCAACCACCTACAACCAAACAGGATCACATTGTCTTTGGAAAATGGCGAGGACTTAAAGCCAGTAGAGAATTAGACATCTTGCCACCAACTCATACCTGCCCCTGAACTCAATCACAATAGAGATTCAGCTTATCTTTATCGTCATAGATACCAATGCCATAGAACACATCATTAGCAAAGGAAAACCACTGTAATGAGAGGTTGTTTCCCAATTCATGTCAAGGATAGCCCCTAAGTTGCATCTCGTTCCGATATACGGAGCGATGCATAGATTCTTGAACTTTAAGTAGAACCAAGTTTTAAGGGGGGTAGAACGTCTTGAGTCCAATCCAGTTAGGTTAGTCAATGCTACCGTTCGATCAGGGTGGCGCAGCGGAAGTGTGGTTGGCTTCTTCCCCACTGTCCCAGGATCGAAACATTTGAGTTAGTATATACGTACGGTTAGGTCATTAAATGGGATTGAACCTTCCTAAAAAAAATTATACTTTACCCTTCGCCAATTTCGGGGACGAAATTGTGTTTTAAGGGGGGCAGATTGTAACACCCCGGATTTTGGCTAATCTGGGATTTGACGTCCTTAGGCAATGGGTCAACTAAAACACCTGGAAAATCGCTCAGAACCCAATTCCATAGCCAAAGAAATCACTTAGGATTTATTTCCTTTAGAAAATAAGCGTAAGTTAGCTAGCGCAATGCTAGAGTAGCTGGGAAATAGTCCCTGATCACTTTAAATACGTTCTACAAGACCCAAATCGAGTAGAACCAATGACTCTATAATACTCTATAACCTCGGATCAAACTCTAAGCAGGTTTGTTCTCTGGACCACTTTGAAACTTTATATTGGATCTAGACCGCGCGTCGAAAGTCCGATACCTGCTATCTTAGACCGTTAGAACCGCCTAGCTGGACTTGACAATCATTTCAAAAATCAAGTCCAACCGACATTCGCAGGCTATTTCATTGAGCTTGGACTTAAGAGAGTGCGAATAGGGACAGATTTGGAATTTCAAATTCAAATCTAGCACACGACTTGACGCGTCAGTATTAAGCGTTCTGACCATCAGAATTCAGCCAAATTACACCCTCGGATCAGGAAAAATTTCTATTTCATATCATGAGACTTGCAAACCTGATCAACGTGCGGTGACCGTTGAACTGAAACTGGATAGCCACATGCGATCTGCGAACCCTGCCGGACTGAAAACTCGATGTATGCTAGATCCAGTATGCATGAGCTTAAGTCCTACCGCATTTGGCCAGGGGACCACCAGAAATCATCTTTTGGACCGAAACAGCCCCGATTTGGATATGCCCTAAGTGAACTTTGTTCCTAAGCCTATTCTGGGCTCTTTTGGGCTTATAAAAGGGGTTGAAACCCTCACTCCTCTCTCCCATCCAAATTTGAGAGAAACCCTAGATTGGGAGAGAGAAAAGGTCAGAGTTTGTGAGAGAGATTGGAGGAGAATTCCTTGCTGCTTGTGCTACCCGTTGCAAGTGCCTAAGCAACACACTCCGATCACCTGGCCGGTGATTTCTCCACATTTTTAGGTAAGGAAATACCCTAGAAGTTGTTAATTTGAGGTTACCTTGGATTCATAGCATGTTAGTTGATAAATCTCGTAAAACAGGTTCTCTAGTCGCCGTAGACGAAGCGTATACGCTCCGTTCGAATCACTTCACCTATAAGGGATAAGGTGCGGATTTTAGACGCTTTGATTGACTGTTTCCAACGCTTTCAATGTTGTTTAATAGTAGATTATCGACGTCAACGCCGTTTGACATGTATAACATGCTATCCGTTTCCTGTTTCGCAAACCGACGGAGAATATGAGATTTAGGGCATTTTAGTCATTTGTAGGAAGTACTGTTTTCATTCATATTTTGCTGATATGATTGACATGGTTTATTGTCGCATTAGAATGTTAGGAATGCGTGCATAGTTAGTTTGGCGAAGAGATTCGCTAAAATGCGCACTTTAAGTCGACATACTATATGTGGACTTAAGTGTGTAGTGTAAGTGTTTGTATAAATGCTTGTATTAGTATGTATTGAATTAAATGGTGTTATGAATTAGTTTGAGATTGATTTCTCAATTAAAATGCTGATGTAAATGATTTCTTACATGTTAGCCATATGTACGATTTCATTATATGTGTGAAATGCATGTGCTTGATGATTCACTTAAGTGGTATGTTATAACATGTGCTTGATGATTTCCTTATGATTTAGTTTGATATTGAATTCTCAATTAATACGCTGATGGAGATGATTTCCTATATGTTGGCGATATGTAAAATTTCATTATATGTGTGAAAGACGTGTAAGATGATTTACTTAAGTTGTACGTTATAACATGTGTTAACATGCTCACATGGTTGTATTTCAATTCCAATACTCTTACATGAATTGCTGATGTGGATTCATAATTGCTTGGGACTATACTTAGTCCAGGTAGTCGGTAACAGAGAAAATTCGTGGCTAGCTTGTATTTTCCACGAAGGACGCGTCGATGAACGCGAGTCGTGTTTGGAGTTGACGGCAGTGGTTAGGCCACGCGAAGTGTTTCACGCACTTCATGTCGTTCGACTTGCGAGGTGCTCGTGCTAGTCGAGCCCGTCAAGTAACCCGACTGACCGTTATATGTTCACCCTGCATGAGTCATAACTGCTTGAACCTAGGGTACTGAACTTACCATTGTAAACCCTGTTAACCATGGTACCTTGATCCACGAAGACTCATGAGCCGGGCATGGTGGTATGGGACACCGTGGGCCACAAACCTCCCTGTAGTGACTAGTGAGCACCTAGTCTCGTGAGCAGATTATGGTGGTATGGGACACTATATTCTTGCTGTCGGCCTACACTAATCAGGCGATGAGTCCTTTGTAGTGACCGCGAGCGTATTCTGAGTCTACAGGAGGCGACGACCCTTCAGTAGCAGTAGAGTACAATAGACCTGTATTGATAAGGTGATGGGGGAGCGGAGCAACGAGTGCGTGCAACAGCCCTGACAGCCCTTGCAGCGACTTACAAAATATACCTCGTATGAGATTACTAGGAGTGACGACCCTAGATAGGATCTGTGTTGGGATTGATACAAGGGAAGTACCTTAGTTTCTGTAACATCCCGAAAATCGAGGGGTCGAGCAAAAACCCAACTCCCGAGTTCCAAAATGTTATTTACACAACATAGATATGTATGATTGAATGTTGTCTGTGATAATGTATTAAACATGAGTGAGATTAAGCTTGAACATCATATCATACTCCAGAGACAGTTAAATTAACAAGCGGAAGACTGATAATATGTATAACATATATAAACTATTGTATACCTCCAGAGTGTGGATATGTTACCAGGTTATATGCATACATGTATACTCCAAAAGTAGACAAAATGAATATACATGAGTGCGCTAAAAATATAAAATGACAAGTGTCAAAGTATCTAATCAACCTCCCTGTAATCCCGTCAATCAGAACACGCATAAAGGAGGGATCCTCCTCATCATCATCAAGTCCAGCTCCGCCTCACAGGCCACGCCATCATCTGCAATCAAAAAAGGGTTTGGTGGGTGTCCAGGAACACCGTCCCGTAACGTGGGAGTGAGTAGCTAACTCAGTAGAATAATAGAGCAAGGATTAACATGTTCTCAAATCAATCATGTGATAATAGTAACGCAATAAATCAAACAATCCTAATACTGTTGTTAATGCAATACGACATGACGTGATGTATGCCCTCACCGACAATCTCCCTCATACGGCACCATCTTACGACCGCGGCATGCCACACTCCCTAGAGTGCTCCACATCTTCCAGGCACATGCAATGTAATGGTGATATGATTTCTGAGTTGTTATTAGTCCATTCAAACAGCAGGATTGGGAAACTAAGGTACCTCCCTTATATCAATCCCAACACAGATCCTGTCTAGGGTCGTCACTCCTAGTAATCTCATACGATGTATATTTTGTAGGTCGCTGCAAGGGCTGCCAGGGCTGTTGCTTGCACTCGTTGCACCGCTCCCCCATCACCTTATCAATACAAGCCTACTGTACTCTACTGCTACGGAAGGGTTGTCATCTCCCGTAGACTCAGAATATGCTCGCAGTCACTACAAAGGGCTGCTAGGGCTGTTGCTCGCACTCTTTGCACCGCTCCCCCATCACCTTATGAATGTAGGCCGACAGCAAGAATATAGTGTCTCATACCACCATAATCTGCTCACGAGACTAGGTGCTCACTGGTCACTACGGGGAGGTTTGTGGCCCCAGCGTAGGCCGACAGCTCGAACACAGTGTGCCATACCACCATGCCCGGCTCATGAGTCTTCGTGGATCAAGGTACCATGGTTAACAGGGTTTACAATAGTAAGTTCAGTACCTTAGGTTCAAGCAGTTATGACTCATACAGGGTGAACATACAACGGCCAGTCGGGTTACTTGACGGGCTCGACTAGCACGAGCGCATCTCAAGTCGAACGACATGAAGTGCGTAAAATACTTCATGTGGCCTAACCACTGCCGCCAACTCCAAAACACGGCTCGCGTTCATCGACGCGTCCTTCGTGGCAAATACCAACTAGCCACGAACTTTCTCTGTTACCGAATGCATGGACTAAGTATAGTTCCAAACAATTACGGAATCGCATCAGCAATCATATTAGAGTATTGGAAATGAAACACTGCCATGTGAGCATGTTAACACATGTTATAACATACAACTTAAGCAAATCTTCCAAGCACATACATTTCATGCATATTATGAAATCATGCATATAGTCAACATGTAGGAAATCATTTACGTTAGCATATTAATTGAGAAATCAGTCTCAAACTAATTCATAACACCATTTAATTCAATACATACTAATACAAGCATTTATACAAACACATACACTACACACTTAAGTCTACATATAGTATGTCGACCCGAAGTGCGCATTTAGGCGAATCTCTTCGCCAAACTAATTATGCACGTATTCCTAACATTCTAATTCGACAACAAATCATGCCAATCACATCAGCAAAATATGAATGAAAACAGTACTTCCTACAAATGACTAAAATGCCCTAAATCTCATATTCTCCGTCGGTTTACGAAACAGGAAACGGACAGCATGTTGTACATGTCAAACGGCGTTGCCATCGATAATCTACTATTAAACGACATTGGAAGTTTTGGAAACAGTCAATCAAAGCGTCTAAAATCCGCACCTTTCACTTTGTATATATATCGGCGATCAGGCGACCTAATACACAAGCTACATAAGCTACATCGCTAATGGAATTGACGGAAGCTTAAATCAGCAAGTGTTGAAGGTTTTCCTCACCTAGAAGTGCGTTGGAATCACCGAAAAAGTGATTGGAGTGCGTCGCCTAAGCACGTACAGCAGCAGCAGCAGGTGGCAGGAAGATCTCTCCCACCTTCTCTCATAAACTCTCACCTTTTCTCTCTCCCAATCTAGGGTTTTTTGTAAATTCGGATGGGAGAGAGGAGTGAGGGTTTCAACCCCTTTTATAAGCCCAAACTTGCCCAAAATAGGCTCCAGGTTAAGGTATACTTAAAGTATATCCAAATCAGGGCTGTTTCGGTCCAAAAGATGATTTCTGGTGGTCCCCTGGCCGAACGCGATCGGACTTAAGCTCATGCATACAAGGTCTAGCACGCATCAAGTTTTCAGTCCGGCAGGGTTCGCAGATCGCACGTGGCGGTCCAGTTTCAGTTCAGCGGTCACCGCACGTAAATCAGGGCTGCAAGTCTCATGATATGAAATAGAAATTTTTTCTGATCCGAGGGTATAATTTGGCTGAATTCTGACGGTCAGAATGCTTAATACTGATGCGTCAAGTCGTGTGCCAGATTTGAATTTCAAATTCCAATTTTAACCCTATTCTCACTCTCTTCAGTCCGGGCTCAATGAAATAGCCTATGATTATCGATTGGACTTAATTTTTAAAATGATTGTCAAGTCTAGCTAGGCGGTCCTAATGGTCTAAGATAGCAGGTATCGGACTTTCGACGTGCGGTCTAGATCTAATACAAAGTTTCAAAGTGGTCCAGAGAACAAACTGGCGTAGAGTTTGATCCAAGATTATAGAGTGTTATAGCACCATTGGTTCTACAAGTTTTGGGTCTTGTAGAACGCATTTAAAGTGGTCCAAGTTAATTCTACTGAGTATCCAGTTTGGTACTCAACCAAATTCTACCCTAATTACGGCAGAATACGGTCCTAGGGCCATTCTATCCCCCATTTTAGAAACTTCTAGGTATCATATTATTTTTATTATTTTTCTACAAGTTCATCATCAAGTTTACCCTAACTCCACAAAATTTTATAGGATTTTGAGTTGTAGAAAAATTCTAAAAATTCCAGAAGCAACAGCTGTCCAACAAGTGATTATCGGATAGTTTCTCACAATGGCCTACTTTAAACTATATTAACTATTTTATTATATTTTTAACATATTTTTATATAAAACTAGACTCATTTAGCTTCAATCTGGTTTTTGAATCACCTAAATCGGAGTTATAACGAAGGATATATAATTTTTCAAAGTCGAAAGAAATGCACAGGAAAAAAATGCAGAAACTCGCTGTACGGACGAGTTCGGCGATGGCATCGCCGACCACTGACCTGTTTGTGGTGATTTCACCATTTGATATTTAAAATGGGTAAATTTTAAAACCTGGGATGAGTTATTTGACATGCAATATATGATTTTAGGGTAGGAGAAGCTGATCTATCCAATTAGTCTACTTATTTAGTGAGACTCCAAAAGGTTAATGTTTAAAAATCCCTTTTATTTATTTATTTACTATTCATAGTACTTTTTAGCTTAAGTATTGATCAACATCACCTAAACTTTAAAATTTGTGTCTAATATGAGAGCTCCTAGAAAATTTTGAAGGATAAAGTAGTGAAAGGTGAGATTTTCGAAGTATATAGGGATTTGAGACTTTTGGATTGAGTTTTGAGAAGTTAATCAAGTGTTAGGATTGACCCATTGCCAAAGAACATCTAATTCCAGGTTGGCAAAAATCTGGGGTGTTACAGTTTCCCAATCCTGCTGTTTGAATGGACTAATAACAACTCGAAAATCATATCACCATTACATTGCATGTGCCTGGAAGATGTGGAGCACTTAAGGGAGTGTGGCATGCCGCGGTCGTAAGATGGTGTCGTATGAGGGAGATCGTTGGTGAGGGCATACATCACATCATGTCATATTGCATTAACAACAGTATTAGGATTGTCTGATTTATTGCTTTACTATTATCGCATGATTGATTTGAGAACATGTTATTCCTTGCTCTATTATTCCACTGAGTTAGCTACTCACTCCCACATTATGGGACGGTGTTCCTGGACACCCACCAGACCCTTTTGTGATTACAGATGATGACGCGGCCTGCGAGGCGGAGCTAGACTTGATGATGATGATGATGAGGAGGATCCCTCCTTTATGCGTGTTCTGATCGACGGGATTACAGGGAGGTTGATTAGATGCCTTGACACTTGTCATTTTATATCTTCAGAGCACTCATGTATATGTTTTCTTTCTAGTTTGAGGTATACATGTATATGTTTAACCTGGTAACATGTTCACACTCAAGAGACACACAACAGTTTATATATGTTATACATACTATCACAGACTTCCGCTGGTTAATTTAACTGTCTCTGGAATATGATATGTTGTTCTGGCATAATCCCACTCATGTTTCATACATTAACACAGACAACATTCAATTATACATATCTATGTTGCATAAATAACATTTTGGAACTCGGGAGTTGGGTTTTTACTCGACCCCCCGATTTTCGGGATGTTACAAAACCTAAACCTAAACCTAAACCTAAAACCTAAATTTATTCTGAAATCCTTAAACCTAAACCTACAACTAATCCTAATCTCAGCTCAACCTAAACCTAAACTTGAAAACCCAAACCTAAACCCGAATGAACCTTCTGCAATTCTTTATGATTATGAATTATGATTATTTATTAGTTGAATATTTTTTATTAGATGAAAGACACCAAAAGAAAATTGTTACTAATTTTTTTCTTTTTCTTTAATTTTTAATGCAACAAATTTTCTGACGGGTTTTAGACCGTTCATATTTTCCTTAATATTCAATTCTGAGACGGTTCATAACCATCCTTCTCAGGTTCATCAGAGACGGCTTATAACAGTCCTTGAAAAGGATGGTCCAAAACAGTCCTTTTTAAGGACGGTCTAAGACTGTCCTTTTTAGGTTCATTAGAGACTGCTCATAACCGTCCTTTGTAAGGACGGTCCATGACCGTTGTTTTATGGTTCATCAGAGACTGCTTATAACAGTCTTTTTTATAGACGGTCATGGACTGTACTTTTTACGGATGGTCCAGGACCGTCCTTTTTACAGACGGTCCACGACTGTCCATTTTAAGGACGGTCAGAACCGTCCTTTTAAGCTTCATAACATACCTCTAATGTCTACCTTTACAGACGGTCCATGACTATCCTTCTTTAGAGACGGTCCATGATCGTCCTTCTTTAGATACGGTTTATGGTAGTCCTTTAAGTAATATGATGCCCCAAAATATGACGGCCCTTGCGACGGTCCAAGACCGTCCTTTATTATCTTTTGAGACGATTTTTGACCATCCTTTTTTCGTTGTTTTAGCGTAGTGAAATCTATATGGTCAACCACATATAAACTTTACGACAGCGATGACAACTTATTATCTAAGGTAGCCTAGCTAAGCCTATACAGCCAACTACGCACAAGGCTTACTATCATCAATAATATATATATATATATATATATATATATATATATATATATATATATATATATATATATATATATTATTCGGGAACCAGTGAGAAGCCAGTGGCCATCATATGCATACCCATGTGGGCAATGGATAGAGCCAGCAATTGAAAATCTACAACAGTCAATCACGTGTGAGACCAATGTTGTTTGTATAGCTTTCCGACAGCGTCATGAGGAAGGATGACACTTCTCTCCCATGAATGGGTTTAACCTTACAAACGAAGAAAAAGTGAGCTGCAGTGTGTGTTCTTTGACCATTGTCCATAGATAGGTCAACTATGCATAAGACCCCCAGATTCCTAGCTTGATTTCAGTAGTAATTCATGAGGACAATGTTTCTATAAAATACCCCCTCATTGATGGACTGACGGCCTTGGATTTTGTACTTAAGGTAGCTTTATGGGCCACATGAACTCTAGAGAGTTACTGTGACCAATCCTATGCGTAAATCCCACCAAGTTCACGACCCCGGTAGCTTCACTAGTCCCCCTTGATGGATCACAATTTGTGAACTCTCTGGCTATGATAAGTCCAGTGAACTCATGAGAGTTTCAGAGACCATTCACGTGAGACGCAACTCCAACTACTCGTGAGTCTAAAAAATTATGTTGCTCCACTACTATAACAAAATCATATAGGAAATCTCATACCAACAATCATTATAAGCTATAATGAAATATAACATGCCATTAAATGATCACATGAGTAAATATACTTAGAATAAGTTGCAATCTAAATAAAGAAAAAAAAAAGAACTTTTAAAGAAACCATTATCTTAAAACATTTATAATGCCTTTATATATCTTGCAGTTCAAGAGAAAATTACATGTGATCACAAAAGGAAAAGAAGATAGAACAAAGTTTTTATAGTTCTGTAAATGTTATGGTTTGAATCCACATTGGTTGTTAAATTTTGTGTGTCAAAACCTCTATATGTGTCTTGTGTTTGTATCTTGTTAAATATGTCTGAGACATCACGTTAACACTTCGAGACAAGAAGACAAACTCCTCAAGCTTGTTCAAGCTACAATATCGACGATATTAAAGAAGAGTTCAACTTGAAGACTCTATCTCGAGTTCAAGTTCAAGACTCAAAGTTCGCATATATTCAAGATCAAGACTCAAGCATAGTTAGGGAACTGAGTGTAACTCAAATTGACATTGACTTCAAAGCTTGTGAAGTGTTCAAGATACATCAAGAAGAACTCAAGCTTCATAAAGTTCAAAGTCTAAGCAAATGAAGGTTCAATGTCCTTACTTATTGAGGTTTGATTGACCTTAGGTTGACCTTTAAAGTAGGTCACTTTGGATACATAATTCATTTATCTTTTACAAGTGATTTTGGTCTGTTCTAAGACTAGTCCTGGACCTTGTTCGACTAGTCCTAGCACTGGTTCGACCAGTCCAAAAAATTCTAAGACCAATCATAGTTTTGTTGCAAATTATCAATTTTTTTTCTATTCGGCTACGACCAGTCCTGGAGTCTGCTCAACTGGTCATAGGATGGTCTCGACTCGACCTTCGACCAGTCGTGGAGCTACGACTCAAACTCCAGCGACTAAATTAAGTGTCCCACGACCAGTCGTGTAAGGGTCTCGACCGGTCGTGGACTGCCTCGACCAGTTGTGGACTGCTTACGACCGGTCGTGTAACGGCTTTATCTGATCGTGCCCGAAAATTTAAAAATCTATTTCTTCTTCGACCAGTCGTGGTGACCCTAGGACCAGTTGAAGATGAATTTCTGTAGCTATAAATAGCACACAAATTTCAAAGTTATTCATCAAAAATTAAGTGAATTCAAAGCTCCACTCCGAGATAAGTTTGTGTTTGTTCTTAAGCTATATTGTGCATAATTCTATTTCCTTTTGTTAAATTTTTACTATTTGATTTGATTCTATATTCCAATCTGATTTGAAAAGAGGAAATACTGTTTTCCTTCTTCTTGGAATTATAATCACATAGAGCTAGCCTAGTGTGATTTAATTTAAAATCAATTAGAATTTAGAACCATTATAAAGTGAGTATTGGACATTGAACTTTCATATTCGAACATCTACTCCAATTGGTTCTTTTGGGCTGCTACGAAAGGAGAAATCCAGGTATTTTACAATTCTGTAAAATTTTTATTCTTTTGGTTTTTGTTTGGGATTTGCCAGAAAAATTCCATTTGTTGGTTATCTGAGGAGAGCCAGAAAACTCAGAATAGTGTGGGTTTTTGGATTGTGTAAGCCCAAGTTAAAAAGACACAATTGTGAAGGTTTTATGTGAACCTGTGAAACCTATTTTGATAGTGAATGCTAATATCCCTATGTGAGGATATTAGGAGTGGAGTAGCATTTTGTGTGGCTGTTGTTTAACAGTTGGTGAATACACAGGCGAACCACTATAACTCTTTATCCTTTGGTTTGAATGCTTGCTTAATTCTTTATCTTTCATCATTCAGTTTTGTGGAATGTACATGTGGATGTGAATGTTGTAACAATTTACATTTCAAGCAAGTGTGGAGAATGTTGTAATAGTTTAGAGTTTTATTTCAGCAATTTATCTCTTGTTATTCCTTTATCAATCTAAGCTTCAATTTCTGAATTTATTCTAGTAAGGTTGCCCTGCCATTTTTATGGTGCATGGTTGTCCTTAGAATAATCAATTCTTAAGATTGCAATTTATTTCAATTCCTTGCTATTTATTTATTTCTATTCAGATTGAGTTCTTGATTCAAAAGACGTTCTAGAAATAAGGTTGTCTTACCATAAGCCCTTGTTTATTATGGTGTAAGGTTGTCCTTAGAACTGAATTTGTATCAACCTCTCAATGCTTGTTTATTGAGATTGATTTAATTTTAGTATTGTGAATTGATTTATTACTGTAAGGCTATTTCTTTATTTTATTCCGCTGTATTTAATTTTAATTTGGCATAGTCCTATTCACCCCTCCCCCCCCTCTAGGACATATAGCTTGGCTATTTCAAGTGGTATCAGAGCCTAATAGCTCGTTCTTATTGGTTTTTATTTGGATTTATTTCCTGAGCTAACGATCTAAGCTATATAAAAAGATGTCAAATTTTGATAGCCTTTCAGTCACTAGGCCTCCACCATTTGATGGCTCCAACTATGCCTATTGGAAAGCCAGAATGAGGATCTTCCTCAAATCAATGGATGAGAGTGTATGACAAGCCACAGTGACCGAATGGAAACCCCCTACCACTGAAGTAACTGGAACCGACGGTTCAAAAACAATGAGAGTGTCTCCTTATTTCTCATGGACTACACTTCAGAAAAGTGAGAATAGTTTCAATGCTAAAGCACTAAATGCTATCACTTGCGTAGTATCACCAGATGAGTTCAAAAGAATCATATCCTGTGATACTGCAAAACAAGCCTGAGATATATTAGAAATGACACACGAGGGTACTTCAATCGTCAAGAAATCTAAAGTCCAACTCCTCACAACTAAATTTGAAGAAATTCATATGGAGGAAAATGAAATGTTTATGGACTTTTACACTAGACTGAATGACATTGTAAACTCAATGTGGGGTCTTGGCGATAAAATCACAGAAAGTAAAGTGGGTACAAAGATACTACGCTCACTTCCTGAATAGTTCAACTCAAAAGTAACCGCAATCCAGGAACTTCGTGATACAGATAACATGAACGTAGAAGAACTAGTTAGTTCTTTACAAACCTATGAATTAAATTTTAAAGCTCCTAAAGGTAAATCTATTGCTTTAACATCTTCTAAAGGTATTTCTCAAGAAAACTCGGATTTAAAAAATTTAGACGATGATATGGTGCTATTAGCAAAAAAGTTTTACAAGATTTTCAAAAGTAAGAAAATGGTCGATTTTCAAACGACAAACGAAAAGAAACGATCAAAACTAAAGTCTAGAACTTGGAAGTCTTTGAAAGATAGTCAATGTTACAACTACCAAGAATATGGGCATTTAGAAAATAAATGTCCTAAAAAGGATAAACCCAAGAAGAAGGGTATGTTGGCTACATGGGATCTGATTCTGAAGCCTCTTCTGAATCAGAAGATGCTGAAACCGAGTCGGTCAATGATGTTGTAACACCCTGAATTTTTACCAACCTAGAGTTAGACGTCCTTAGGCAATGGGTCAATCATAACACCTTAGTACCTACTCAAATCTCAATTCCAAAGTCAAAGAAATCATTTAGAACCAAATTCTTTAGAAATTTATCGTGTATTAACTAGCGCTACACTAGATTTCCTGCAAAATTAGCACCAACCACTTTAAATCCTATCTGTAAGACCCAAAACCTATAGAATTATTGACGCTATATTACCTTGAAATCTAGGATCCAACTCTAAACCCAGTTATTCCCGGGAATGCTTTATAATTTTGTATTAGATCTAGACTGCATGTCGAAAGTCCGATAGCGATGAACTTAGACCATTATGACCTCTAAGTTGAACTTGACAATCAGCTCAAAAATTAAGCCCAAACGATGTACTGGGACTGTTTCCTTGTGTCCGGAGTGAAGAGAGCGAGAAAGCGAAGATTTATAGAAAATTAAATATATTTTTAAGTAATCTGGAACGTTTCGCTTGTGCGTTATTTCTAAGCATTCTAACCGTTAGATTTCAACCCAAATTCGCTCTTGGATCAGGATAGTTAGCCCATACATGTCATAGTACTTGTAGCTCTGATCAAGTTCCCGAAACCGTTGAATTGAAACTGGTCCGGCACGGTCGATTTGGAAACCCGACCGGACTAAAAACTTAGCTTGACCTAGATCCAATATTAGAGAGCTTAAGTCCGACCCCATTTAGTAATAGGACCTCTAGAAGTGCTCCGTTGGATCGAAACAGACCCGATTTGGTTATAACATTAGTATACCTTAGCCCTAGGTCTAATTTGATGAGTTTTTAGCCTATATAAAGGCCTTAAACCCTCATTCCCAAATCCCATACGAATTTCCAAACCCTAGCTAAGAAAGAGAGAGAAAGTGAGAGAGAAGTTGGTGATTCTTCCTGGGATTCTTCCCAGCTTTACTACGTGCCTAATCCACCAATCCGTATCGCTATTATGGCGTTTCTGATTCCATTCTTGGATAAGAAATCCTAACCCTAACTTATTTTGGAGCTTAGAATAGTTAAGTGTTATTGTAGCTAACCTATATTAATGCCTTAGGTTGCCTATCCGCCGTTGACGAAGTCTTGTCATCTAAATCATATCCGTTACACGCTGGTTTAAGGTGCGGACTATATACCTTTAGGTTATGGTTTTTAAGACTTTCAATGTTGGTTAATGATATATTACTAACATGGATACTATTTTACATGTATAAAGCATTGTCCGTTTTGTTTGTTAGTTATACATTAACTATGTTGAATATACTGTATTCCTTGTATTTGTAAAAAATACCGTATACGTATGAAATATGAATTTGAGTTTGCCATGATTAGCTGCCGTCTATGTATGCTAGATGTGTGTGTAATAACTCCTGGGCTAAAGGTTTAGTCTAAATGCATGATATACCAACATATGATATGTATTTAGTATGTGTAGCCTAAGTGTATGTGAAAATGACTGAATGAGTATAGACTTTATATTGGTGCTTGCCATGACAATCTTTCATGAATATATGATTGTTGTATGGGCGACTACCCTTTGACGAAAGGACTTGCCTTAATACGTATGCTAATGAATACATGATATGTATGATGTGATGTAAGGTGTAGACTAAGTGTATGTAAAAGTGTCTGAATGAGTTAGTAGTTAGTAAGATGTACCTGTATGCGGGTTGAGATATGATTCTCAACTACATCAATGATGTATATGATTTCCTCCATGTATTTTATATTGCATATGTGTGGATTCATGTTTAGGTTGTATTCCATAACATGCAGAAATAATGTCGTGAAGGGTGATGGGGGAGTTGTGTAACGATTCCGTGCAACAGCCCTGGCAGCCTTAAAGTGGACAATATCGAACCTTTGATTATATAATTCAAAATATGATCCATTTACTGCTTTGCCTATATCATTGGATAACATGTCATAACTGAATGTGATTGAGGCTATTGTATAGTCTAGGTAATAGGTAACCGTTCTTCAAGTGATAGTTGAGTTTATTTCGCCACACAGGATGTTTTCAACGAATCTGAGTCGTACTTGGGATGTTCAGCAGTGGTTAGGCCACACAGAGTGCTTATGCATTCCATGTCGTTCAACTCAATGTGCGCTTGGCCTAGTTGAGCTTATCAACTAACCCGATTGATCGATGTATGTTCACCATGTTTAGACGCTACTGTTTGAATCTAAGGCACTGAACATACTAATGAAACTCCCATTAACCTTGGTACCGTGATCCCCTAAGACTCATGAGCCGAACATGGTGGTATAGGACACCGTGGCCGAGCTGTCGGCCTACGTTGGGGCCATGAGCCTCACTGTAGTGACCAATGAGTAACCCAGACTCGTGAGCTGAATATGGTAGTATGAGACACTGTATTCGAGCTGTCGGCCTACATTGATTGGTGATGGGGGAGTGGTGTAACGATTACCCTTAGCAGCCCTTGTAGTGACCTCGAGCGTACTCTGAGTCTACGTGGAGGGGACGACCCTTCCGTAGCAACCAGAGTACAAACTAGGCCTGTATTAATTTGGTAATGGGGGAGTGGTGTAACAATTACGTGTAACAGCCCTAGCAGCCCTTGCAGTGACCTAGAACCGTACTTCGTATGAGATATGCTAGGATTGACGACCCTAGACTGGATCAATGTTTGAGAATTGATATAAGGGAGGTGTCTTAGCTTCTCAATCCTGCTATATGAAAAGGAGTAATAAGAACTTGGTAAGCATGCTCATATCATCGCATTGCATGTGCTATTGGTGTTGGTGTAAGAACACTGAGGAAGTGACTGACATGCGCGACCGTAAGATGAAGATCGTAGAGGGAGATTGTGGTGAGGACATGCACGACCATAGGATGAAGATCATCCTTGCATTAACAAGAGTATCTAGGACATGTTTGATTGTACTGCTTTATAATTACTGCTTGATTGAATTAATAACATGTTAACCTCTACTGTATAGTTACCACTGAGTTGATCACTCACTCCCACGTTACGAGACGGTGTTTGTAACACCAACCAGTCCCTATTTTAGTTTCAGATGGTGGCGATGCTTGTGAGGGAGAGCTGGTCTTTTATGCCGATGAAGAAGGGTTTCTCCTATATGCAAATCTCAAGCAGGTTCGTGTGAACAATGATCTGATTGATGGGGATTCAGGGCTATGTTGGTAGTGATTTATCATTCTTGATATAGGTATTTTGAGACACGACTTGTAATTATGACCTGACAGACCATACATAGCTTGGGGACTTATGTTAATATATATATGTATTTCAGTCTTCCGCTCATGTTTTCAGACTGTCCCTGAATTATGTTTACGATTTTGGCTTAATCCACTTCATGTTTTATGCAATACTACAGCCGACATTCATCCATCATTGAAAATGTTGCATAAGTGATGTTCTGGAACTCGGGAGTGGAGTTTATGCTCGACCCCCTATTTTCAGGGCGTTACAAGATGGTATCAGAGCATGATCTGGATTAAATTGGACCTGGGTTATGGTCACACACAGCATGCTGATGCCAATTTAATGTAGGAGGGTGTGAGAAAAATCTAGAAACATGTTTAGGACCCCTAGTTTTGTTTGTTGGCGAAGGTTTACTGAAAACGATCGCCGAGATCAAGTCCGTGCACACTCCTGAGCACACACAACGACCCCAAATCACTTCTAGACCGTCAATTAATAGGTATAGACTGCATTTCATCCCATTCTAGCTGTTAGAAATCGATAAAGATGACTAGAGATCAGATTAGTTCTGAAATGACCCGAAACGGCTCAAATCGGAAGAGGAGGCCAAACGATCAAGTTCCAGGGGGTTCTAGTGTGGGACCCCAACTTTTTTGACCCAGGGGATGGTGAGGACCTGGCCCAAATGGTGAGCCCTCACCGATTTGTCCAGTGGTCAGCGAGGCCCTCGCCGATTCGGCGAGGCCTCGCAGATTAGCGGGCTCAGCGGGCTGGGCCGTTCTGTCCGACTGAGTTTGGGGCTTAGTGGGACCCTATGGTATAGGGTTCGACCCCTCTTTCATCCCAAATCCGTCACTCCCTTCATAAATTGACCACCCAAGCTCTCCCTTTCCTTCAAAGTTTCTATTTTCTCTCTCAAACCTCCATTCCAATCACTCCTTCCTTCGTTTTTCATTATTTTCTTCATCCCTCCACCGTTCTCAGCCATACCCAGCATTTACTCCTTCCATTTTCTGCGATTAGAGCTCCCAAAGCTCTCATTTAAGCTTCAAAACATGTCAGCCCCCAATCCCTCTTACTTGATCTTTTCTCTCTTCTATTTTCCCTTTCTTTGGCCCATTACACTCCTATTTCAGACCCAAATTTCCAATCCCATTCTTCTTATGTCCCTCCTTTTCCATGGCTCTTTTTGAGTTAGTTATAGCCATCTTCTCGATCTCTCTACTGCTACCGACGGGTGAGACCTAACACAATAGCTTAGTCCATAAACAGTGACCATCTAGTGCTAGGACCTAGAGATAGTACTCCTAGATTTTGAAAGATCTGATAGGAAATCTAATTCCAATTAGACAATCTTGACCCTAAGCGATAGAACAATTCCCTGTAGTAGAAATGATATGAAACCATCTAGCGTATAAGCTTAGACTTTGGATTACAGCTGGTGAGTTATAGACTAGGCTACTAGTTCTATTAAGTAGTGTAAAGACTGACTATACTCAGGAATAGTAGGTTTGATTTGGTTGGAGTAGGACTTCAGTCCTTCGATAGATCCCCATAATACTTAAAGGATCCTTTAGTAACTCTTAGAACTAGTCGCGTTCAGGGAAAACTTATATATATCCCTCAGATGAACTCTAGGATAAACCAACACACCCCTTAGAATTGCCTTCCCAAAGACTTCTTACAATCAGGAACGCGGACTAAAGGAATTGTATATAATCGAAGTATTCACGGTTTGAATTGAATTCTCAATCCTAGTAGTTACCTATGAACTTAATGCTCTGATTAAGGAGAAGATTAGGATTAACTAGGATTAAGAATTGATACAATAAATTTTTTGTCCTAGCTAGGTAGAAAGTCTATGTATCCGGCTCAGACGTACTACACAACTTTCCTTCCGTGTTGACCCGACCACCTATAACCAAAAGTTATTGTTTTGCCTTTGGAAAATGTTAAGGACATCTAGCCAATAGAGATTAGACATCTTGCCACAAGCTCACACCCATCCCTGGAATCAACCACAACACCCATCTTTTTTTTAGCTCCTATAATTATAGGTACCAATGTCATAGAACGCATCATTAACAAAGGAAGACCAATGTATTAAGAGGTTGTTTCTCATTTCATGTCAAGGATAGGTCCTAAATTACACCTCATTCCGACATATGGATCAGGACATAGATTCATAAGCCTTGAGAGTAGACATAAGTTTTTAAGGGGGGTAGAATTTTATGAGCCCAATCTAGTTAGGTCAGCTAATAGAACCGTTGGATTAGAGTAGCGCAGCGAAAGCGTGGTTCGCCCCATCCCCATTGGCCTAGGATCGAAGGAAATTGATTTAGGTTATACGTAAGGTTAGGTCATTAAATAGGATTTGAAACTTCCTTAAAATGTCAATACTGAAGTCTTTCTAAGGACTCATTACCCTTAGCCAATTTCAGAGACGAAATTATTTTTTAAGGGGGGTAGATTGTAACACCCCGGATTTTTTTCAACCTGGAGTTAGACGTCCTTAGGCAATGGGTCAATCATAACACCTTGGTACCTACTCAAACCTCAATTCCAAAGCCAAAGAAATCATTTAGAACCAAATTCTTTAGAAATTTATCATGGATTAACTACCGCTACACTAGATTTCCTGCAAAATTAGCACCAACCACTTTAAATCCGATCTGTAAGACCCAAAACCTATAGAATTGTTGACGATATATTACCTAGAAATCTAGGATCCAACTCTAAAACCAGTTATTCCCGGGAATGCTTTGTAATTTTATATTGGATTTATACCGCATGTCGAAAGTCCGATATCAATGAACTTAGACCATTATGACTGCTTAGTTGGACTTGATAATCACCTCAAAAATCAAGCCCAAACGATGTCCTGGGACTGTTTCCTTGAGTCCGGAGTGAAGAGAGTGAGAAAGCGAAGATTTATAAAAAATTAAATATATTTTTAAGTAATCTGGAATGTTTCACTTGCGCATTATTTCCAAGCGTTTTGACTGTTAGATTTCAACCCAAATTCACCCTCGGATCAAGATAGTTGGCCCATACATATCATAGTACTTGTAGCTCTGATCGAGTTCCCGTAACCGTTGAATTGAAACTGGTCCGGCACGGTCGATCTGAAAATCCGACCGGACTGAAAACTTAGCTTTACCTAGATCCAATATTAGAGAGCTTAAGTCTGACCGCATTTAGTAATAGGACCTCCAAAAGTGCTTCGTTGGATCGGAACAGACCCGATTTGGTTATAACATAAGTATACCTTGGTCCTGGGTCTAATTTGGTGAGTTTTTAGCCTATATAAAGGCCTTAAATCCTCATTTCCAAATCCCATACGAATTTCCAAACCCTAGCTAAAAAAGAGAGAGAAAGTGAGAGAGAAGTTGGTGATTCTTCCTGGAATTCTTCTCAGCTTTATTACGTGCCTAATCCATCAATTCGTATCACAATTACGGCGTTTCTAATTCCATTCTTGGGTAAGAAATCCTAACCCTAACTTGTTTTGGAGCTTAGAATAGTTAAGTGTTATTGTACCTAACCTATATTCATGCCTTAGGTTGCCTATCAACCGTTGACGAAGACTTGTCGTCTAAATCATATTCGTTACGTGTTTTCTGGTTTAAGGTGCAGACTATATACGTTTAGGTTATGGTTTTCAAGACTTTCAATGTCGGTTAATGATATATTACTGATGTGGATGCTATTTCACATATATAAAGTGTTGTTTGTTTCATTTTTCAGTTATACGTTAACTATGTTGAATATACTGTATTCCTCATATTTGTAGAAAATATCGTATACGTATGAAATATGAATTTAAGTTTGCCATGATTAGCTGTCGTCTATGTATGCTAGATGTATGTGTAATAACCCCTAGGCTAAAGGTTTAGTCCAAATGCATGATATACCACATATGATATGTATTTAATATGTGTAGCCTAAGTATATGTGAAAATGACTGAATGAGTATAGACATTATATTGGTGCTTGCCATGACAATCTGTCGTAGATATATGATTGTTGTATGGGCAACTACCCTTTGACGAAAGGACTTGCCCTAATACGTATGCTAATGAATACATAATATGTATGATGTGATGTAAGGTGTAAACTAAGTGTATGTAAAAGTGTCTGAATGAGTTAGTAGTTAGTAAGATGTACCTGTATGCGGGTTGAGATATGATTCTCAACTACATCACTGATGTCAATGATTTCCTCCATGTATTTTATATTGCATATGTGTGGATTCATGTTTAAGCTGTACTCCATAACATGCAGAAACAATGCTGTGAAGGGTGATGGGGGAGTGGTGTAACGATTCCATGCAACAGCCTTGGTAGCCCTAAAGCGGACAATATCGGACCTTTGATTGTATAATTCAAAATATGATCCATTTACTACTTTGCCTATATCATTGGATAACATATCATAACTGAATGTGATTGGGGCTATTGTATAGTCTAGGTAATCGGTAACCGTTCTTCAGGTGGTAGTTGAGTTTGTTTCGCCACACAGGATGTGTTCAACGAATCTGAGTCGTACTTGGGATGTTTAGCACTAGTTAGGCCACATGGAGTGCTTATGCATTCCATGTCGTTCAACTTAATGTACGCTTGTCCTAGTTGAGCTTATCAACTAACCCGATTGACCGATGTATGTTCACCATGTTTGGTCACTACTGTTTGAATCTACGGCACTGAACTTACTAATGAAACTGTAACACCCCAGATTTTTTGCCAACCTAAATTTAGATGTCCTTAGGCAATGGGTCAATCCTAAAACCTGATTAACTTCTCAAAACTCAATCTAAAAGTCTCAAATCCCTATTTCCTTCGAAAATCTCACCTTTCACTACTTTATCCTTCAAAATTTTCTAGGAGCTTTCATATTAGACATAAATCTTAAAGTTTATGTGATATTAATCAATACTTAAACTAAAAATTACTATGAATAGTAAATAAATAAATAAAAATAGTTTTTAACCATTAACCTTTTGGAATCTCACGAAATAAGTAGGCTATTTAGATAGATCAGCTTCTCCTACCCCAAAATCATATATTGCATATCAAATAACTCATCTTAGGTTCTAAAATACGCTAATTTCAAATATCAGATGGTGAAATCACCCCAAACAGGTCAGCGAGAGGTGAGGGGATCGCCGGTTTGGCGAGGCATCGCTGAACTAGTCCGTACAGCGGGATTCTGTACTTTTTTCCTACACATTTCTTCCAACTTTGAAAAATCATATCTCCTTCGTTATAACTCCAATTTAGGTGATTCAAAAACTAGATTGAAGATAAATGAGTCTAGTTTTATATAAAAATATATAAAAATATATAATAAAATATTTAATATGGTTTAAAGTAGGTCATTGTGAGAAACTATCCGATAATCACTTGTTGGACAGCTGCTGCTTCTGGAATTTTTAGAATTTTTCTACAACTCGAATCTTATGAAATTTTGTGGAGTCAGGGTAAACTTGATGATGAACCCTCAAAAAAATAATAAAAATAATATAATAACTAAAAGTTCCCAAAATGGGGCATAGAATGGCCCTAGGACCGTATTCTGCCCTATTAGGGTAGAATTTGGTTAGTACCAAACTGAATACTAAGTAGAATTAACTTAAATCACTTTAAATATAAAATACAGGACCTAAAATGAGTATGATCGATAACGCTATGTTACCTAGAAACCTATAATCAAACTCTAAACCCGATTGCTCACGGGAGCATTCAGAAAATTTGTATCGGACCTGGACCGCACATCGGAAGTCCGATATATACAATCTTAGACCGTTATGATCGTTTATTTAGACTTGACAACCATTTCGAAAATTAAGCCCAACTGATGCTCTGAGGCTATTTCATTGAGCCTCGAGTGAAGAGAATAAGAAATGGATAAAGATTTGGAAATTTAAATCAAAATTTGGCACGTGTCGTTGTGTGTTATTATTAAACATTCTGACCTTCAGAATTCAGCCAAATTTCACCCTCGGATCAGGAAAAATTTCTCTTTCATATCATGAGACTTGTAGACCTGATTTAGGTACGATGACCGCTGAACTGAAACTAGACCGCTACGTGCGATTTGGGAACTCTACTGGTCTGAAAACTTTGTGTGAGTAAGATCCAATATGCATGAGCTTAAGTCCGAATGCGTTCGGCCAGGGGACCTCCCGAAATGCTCTTTTGGATCGGAAAAGTCTCGATTTGGCTATAACCCAAGTATACCTTGACTTGGAGTCTGTTTTTGTTATGTTTGGACTTATAAAAGGGCCTTAAACCCTTAGCTTTTTATCCCATACGAATTTGGGAAAACCCTAGGAGAGAGAGGAGAGAAAAGAGAGAGAAAGTGAGGGAGAAGTTGGAGCTTTCTCCTGGAATTCTTCCTTGCTGCTCCACGTGCCAAATCCTTCCACCTGCATCGCTCTTCTGGCGATTCCAAATCCGTTCTAGGTAAGAAAACCCTAACCTCAATCTGTTTTAGGGATTCCTTAGATACAAGTACCAAAGTAGCTGATTCATCTTGTGATATAGGTCATCATATCGTCGTTGACGAAGCATAGACCTTCTATTCAAATCAAGATGCGTATACAGAGACAGGTGAGGATATTAGACGCTTTGATTGACTGATTTCAAAGCTTTCAATGTCGTTTAATAGTAGATTATTGATGAGAGTGCCGTTTGACATGTAGAACATGCTGTCCGTTTTCCATTTCGTATACATATGGTGAATTTGAGATTTAGGGTATTTTAGTCATTTATAGGAAATACTGTATACGTCCGTACTTTACTGAACTGATTGCCATGTGATTTTATCGTGTTATGATATTAGATATGTGTGTATAATCTGTTTGGTGAAGAGATTCGCCCTGGTGCGCACTTTGGGTCGACATACACTATGTAGACAAAAGTGTGTAGACTAAGTGTTTGTATAAATGTTTGTATTAGTATATATTGAGTAAATGTTGTTGTATCGTAGACTTGAGATTAAATTCTCAATCTATGTGTTGATATACATGATTTCCTCCATGTCGTTATTGAATTGATTTCCTTATGTGTATGGAATACATGTGTCAGTTGATTTTCTTACATTGTATGTTACAACATGTTATCAATATGCTTGTTTTGTTGCATTTCATTTCTATTATTCTCATATGATCCGTGATGTGGTTTACAAATGTTTGGGTCTATACGTTAGTCCAGGCAGTCGGTAACAGATTCAAATTCGTGGTTGGTTTCTATTTACCACGAAGGACGCGTCGATGAACGCGATCGTGTTTTGGGTTGGCGACAGTGGTTAGGCCACACGAAGTGTTTTATGCACTTCATATCGTTCAGCTTGAGATGCGCTCATGCTAGTCGAGCCTATCAAGTAACCCGACTGACCATTATATGTTCACCTTATATGAGTCATAACTGCTTAAACCCGGGGTACTAAACTTACCATTGGAAACCCTGTTAACCATGATACCTTGATCCATAAAGACTCATGAGCCGGGCATGGTGGTATGGGACACCGTGGTCGAGCTGTCGGCCTACGTTGGGGCCACAAACCTCCCCGTAGTGACCAGTGAGCACCCTACTCTGAGCAGATTATGATGGTATGGGACACTATATTCTTGCTGTCGGCCTACACTGATTGGTGACGAGCCCTTTGTAGTGACCTTGAGTTTATCCTGACACTGCATGGGGGCGACGAGTCCTGATGCAATCTTAAGGATATAAATAGGCCTGTATTGATAAGGTGATGGGGGAGAGGAGCAACGAGTGCGTGCAACAGCCCTGACAGCCCTTGCAGCGACCTATAAATATAACATCGTATGAGATTACTAGGAGTGACGACCCTAGAAAGGATCTGTGTTGGGATTGATATAAGGAAGGTACCCTAGTTTCCCAATCCTGCTATATGAAAAGGACTAATAATAACTTGGTAATCATTATCCATATCGCATTGCATGTGCCTGGAAGATGTGGAGCACTGCGGGAAGAAAGTGTGCCACGGACGCAGATGGTGCCGCATGAGGGAGAATGTCGGTGAGGGCATCCATCATGTCATTTCATGCATACAATAACAACAGTATCTAGGAATGTTTGATTGTTTGCTTTAATATTAACGCGTGATTGATTTGATAACATGATAATCTTTGCTCTATTATTCCACTGAGTTGATCACTCACTCCCACGTTATGGGACGGTATTTCCGGACACCCACCAGACCCGGTTGTAGTTGCAGATGATGGCGCTGCTTGTGAAGTGGAGCCAGACTTATATGATGATGAGGACTTCTCCTTCGTGTTCTGATCGACGGGATTACAGGGAGGTTGATTAAACTCCTTGATACTTGTCATTTTATATTTTTGGATCACTCATGTATATTCTTTTCTTTTCTTTTTTTGAGTATACATGTATTTAATTAACCTGGTAACATGTTCACACTCTGGAGACTTACAATCAATTATATATTTTATGCATTTATCAGTCTTTCGCTTGCTAATTTAACTGTCTCTGGAGTATGATTTGTTGTTTTGGCTTAGTCTCAATCTTGTTTAATGTCATTCTACAGACAACATGCATTTATCATTATCTATGTTGCATAAGTGACGTTCTAGAACTCGGGAGTTGGGTTTCTACTCGACCCCCGATTTTTGAGATGTTACAGAAACTCCTGTTAACCTTGATACCATGATCCCCTAAGACTCATGAGCTGGACATCTTGGTATGGGATACCGTGGTTGAGCTGTCGGCCTACGCTGGGGCCACGAGCCTCCCCGTACTGACCAGTGAGTAACCCAAACTCGTGAGCCGAATATGGTGGTATGAGACACTGTATTTGAGCTGTCGGTCTAGATTGATTGGTGATGGGGGAGTGGTGCAACGATTACGTGTAACAGCCCTGACAGCCCTTGTAGTGACCTCGATCATACTGTGAGTCTACGTGGAGGCGACGATCCTTCCGTAGCAACCAGAGTACAAACTAGGCCTATATTGATTTGGTGATGGGGAAGTGGTGTAACGATTGGGTGTAACAGCCCCGACAGCCCTTGCAGTGACCTAGAACCACACTTCGTATGAGATATGCTAAGATTGATGATCCTAGACTGGATCAATGTTTGGGAATTGATATAAGGGAGGTGTTTTAGCTTCCCAATCCTGCTGTATGAAAAGGACTAATAAGAACTTGGTAAGCATGCTCATATCATCGTATTGCATGTGCTATCGGTGTTGGTGTAAGAGCACTGAGGAAGTGACTGACATGCGCGACCGTAAGATGAAGATCGTAGAGGGAGATTGTGGTGAGGACATGCGTGACCGTAGGATGAAGATCATCCTTGCATTAACAAGAGTATCTAGGACATGTTTGATTGTACTGCTTTATCATTACTGCTTGATTGAATTGATAACATGATAACCTCTGCTGTATAGTTACTACTGAGTTGATTACTCACTCCCACGTTACGGGATGGTGTTTGCAACACCAACCAATCCCTATTTTAGTTTCAGATGGTGGCGATGCTTGTGAGGCAGAGCTAGTCTTTTATGCCGATGAAGAAGGGTTTCTCCTATATGCAGTTCTCAAGCGGGTTCATGTGAACAATGCTCTGATTGATGGGGATTCAGGGCTATGTTGGTAGTGATTTATCATTCTTGATATAGGTATTTTGAGATACGACTTGTAATTATGACCTGGCAGAGCATACATAACTTAGGGACTTATGTTGATATATATATATATATATATATATATATATATGTATTTCAGTCTTCCGCTTGTGTTTTCAGACTGTTCCTGAATTATGTTTCCTATTTTGGCTTAATCCACTTCATGTTTTATGCATTACTACAGCCGACATTCATCCATCATTGAAAATGTTGCATAAGTGATGTTCTGAAACTCGGGAGTGGAGTTTATGCTCGACCCCCGATTTTCGGGGCGTTACAGATGTAAAAGCCCTTATGACTCTAGCCAAGTTCACATTTTCAAATCATGATGATTCAACTAGTGAAGAGAATTTGCATAGTGATCATGAAAATGAAGAAGATCTTCAAGATGCTTATAATGCCTTATATAAGGAAAGTTGTAAAATTGTTGTCAAGCTTAAACTTCAAAAAGAAAAGTATTCTAAACTCAAAGAATGTTTTGAGACTCTTATTTTAGAAAAATCACAAATTTCAGATTGTTTTGAAAAATCAAAATGTGATTTGAAATTCAAAACCTCCCTGATTGAAGATTTGAAATCTGAAAATGAGAAACTTAAGAATGAAGTATCTTCTCTTCTGAGTTTGAAGGACACATGGAGATATGCCCAAGGTGATCCAAAGTTAGAAAAATTATTATCCAGATCAAGAAAATGTGGCGATCGATCCAGGTTGGGCTATGATAAGAATATACCTCCTAAACAGAAGGATACTCCTCTCAAATTTGTGAAAGGAGAAGCCTCAAAATCAAAAGAGAAGTACTTATCGAGGTTTTTCTAAAAATACAAAAACTTTTCAAAAACCTAAAAGTAGCTATGTCAATTTTAAAAATCAGAACAGAAACCCGCTAGCTGAAAAGATAGTTGATTTACTTAAGGAGCTCTTAAAATCTAACTCGGTAGGCCATTCTTACAATTATAATCAAAAGAAGACCAACTATACTCCTAAACCCAAAACAGTTCTAAAATGGGTTCCTAAAGGTGCCTGCTTGGTTGCCCACACTGCTTTTAAAGCAACAAGCCATTCAAAGTGGTACCTAGATAGTGGATGCTCCAAGCATATGACAGGAGACAAAACTTTATTCACTAATCTTAAAGATATGACTGATGGGTCAGTCACATTTGGTGATGGAAGCAATTGCAAGATTATTAACAAAGGTATGGTTCAACTTTATAACCTTCATTTATTTAAAGATGTTTTATATGTTGAGGGGCTAAAACAAAATCTGTTAAGCATATCTCAAATATGTGATAACAACCATAGTATGAAATTTTCCAATCAAGGTTGTGATATCATAAACAGAAAGGGTTTTGTAATATTTACTGGTCGCAGAACTTCTGAAAACTGCTATATAGTAAGTGATGGTAGCTCATCTAACCAAAAGTGCTACATGGTCCATACCAATGAGACAGAACTTTGGCATAAACGACTTGAACATGTACACTATCAGAATTTATACAGATTGAGCAAAGGAGAACTAATTAAAGGTCTACCTAAATTACAAAAAGTAGATAAAATATGTGGTGAATGCCAGTACGGTAAACAAACTAAGAGCTCTCACAAAAAGGTGAACTCCAATGCCACATCAAGACCACTCGAGCTTCTCCACATGGATCTTATAAGACCAACTAGAACAGAAAGTCGAGGTGGTAAAAAATACATCTTGGTTATAGTAGATGATTATACAAGATACACTTGGGTTTCATTCTTAAGAGACAAAACAGAAACCCTTGATGAAGTAAAAAAGATCATCAAACGGATCCAAACTGAAAAATGTTCTCAAGTCAGTAAGATCTGTAGTGATCATGGATCCGAATTTGAAAATAGCGGTTTTGAGATATTTTGTAGCGATCAAGGAAATCGCATGAATTCTCTGCGCCCAAAACACCACAACAAAATGGTATTGTGGAAAGAAAAAACAAAGTGCTTTAAGAAATGGGAAATGTTATGTTGAATAGCATGAAGCTCCCTAGAAATCTATGGGCTGAAGCAGTGTATACTGCCTGCTACATTATTAATCGTGTTTATACTTGTAAATCAAGTAATAAAATGGCTTATGAAATGTGGTTTGACAAAAAGCCTACTGTCAAATACTTTCGTGTTTTTGGCAGCAAGTGCTACATTTTGCGTGACCATGAAAACTTAGGAAAGTTCGACACTAAAAGTGACGAAGGGACCTTTTTAAGATATTCTTTAAACAGTCGTGCTTATCGAGTATTGAACAATAGGACCGGTGTGATTCAAGAGTTAATTAATGTGGTCATTGATGATCACCTGAATACACCTGCCCCTAGTTTAGACAATGATGAAGTTCTTGTAATTGAAAAACCAGATACTTCATCAAGTGAAATTAATTATGAATTAAGGACTATTAAAGATCATCCAACTACTCAAATTCTTGGAAACCCTCTCAATGGTGTGCGCACTCGAAGACAAATAGAAGACATATGTAAGTACGTATGTTTTACATCCCAGATTGAACCGTTAAATGTAAAAGAAGCACTTTCTGATGAAAACTGGATAGTTGCGATGCAGAAAGAACTTAATCAATTTGTTCATAATGATGTCTGGTATCTTGTTCCTAGACCTAAAGATAAACACATAATTAGAACAAAATGGATTTTCGAAAATAAGTCCGATGAACTTGGAAATATTATTCGAAATAAAGCAAGACTAGTTGTACAAGAGCACACACAGATTGAAGGTATTGACTATGATGAAACCTTTGCCCCTATAGCCCGTCTTGAATCTATCAGACTTTTTATATCCATCGCATGTGTTAGGAAGTTTAAAATTTTTCAAATGGATGTGAAGAGTGCCTTTTTGAATGGCGATTTACATGAAGAGGTATATGTGGAACAACCTACAGGGTTTGAAGACCCTAAGTTTAATAATCATCTATATCATCTTAAAAAAGCTCTCTATGGTCTGAAACAAGCTCCCAGGGCATGGTATGAAAAATTGACTAAGTTTTTACTGAGTCACAATTTTTAAATGGGCAGTGTCGATAAGACGATCTTTGTTAAGAAACATAACGATGATATTCTAATGGTTCAAATCTATGTTGATGATATTATTTATGGATCAACTTGTACTAACATGATTATTGAGTTTGCAGATCTAATGAAATATAAATTCAAAATGAGCATGGTTGGGGAATTAAATTATTTCCTAGGGTTGTAAGTAAAATAACAACCTGATGGAATTTTTATTTCTCAAACCAACTATGCTTTGAACTTGATTAAGAGGTTCGAATTTGAGAATGGTATGAATTTTGATACACCTATGAGTACATCTCTAAGACTGTCAAAAGACACTACAGGTAAAGATGTAGATCCTAAATTGTATCGTAGCATGATTGGTAGTTTTCTTTACTTAACTGTTAGTAGACCTGATATTGCTTTAAGTGTTAGAATTTGCGTTAGATATCAGTCTAATCCTAAAGAATCTCACTTAACTGTTGTTAAGAAGATTATTAGATATATCACAAGTTTAGTTAATTTGGGTCTTTGGTATTCTTTTGATACGAGTGTTTAATTGGCTGTGTATTCAGATGCTGATTGGGCTGGTAATATCGATGACAAAAAATCAACCAGTGGTGGTTATTTTTATATTGAAAACTGCTTGGTTTCTTGGTTTAGCAAGAAGCAAAGTTCCATATCACTCTCAACTGCTGAGGCTGAATACATTGCAGCTGAAAATGCATGTACTCAGCTGGTTTGGATGAAACGTATGTTGAGTGATTATGGTATCGCACAGGATTCAATGGTTTCATACTGTGATAATTCCAGTGCGATAAATATTTTGAAAAACCCAATCCAACATTCACGTACTAAGCACATTGACATTCGATTTCATTATATTCGTGAACTAGTAGAAGAAAAAGTAATATTCTTAGAATATATTCCTACTGAGACTCAACTTGCTGACATATTCACTAAACTGCTCGACAAAAGAAGGTTTAATAAATTAAAATTTGATCTTGGTATGTGCAATTTAAAATGATTGATTATGCATCTCTGTAGCATAGTGTATATATATTAATATATTAATGATTTATATTTTAAAATTTAATGAAAATTGTATATTTTTATGGTACACGACCAGTCGAGGACGTACTCAACCAGTCGTGTCACGACCGGTCGAAGACAACCCACGACCAGTCGTGTAGCGTGCTGATTGTTTTATTTGGGGGAAAAACTTCCTCTTCATTCTAACCCTCTTCTCCAACGAGCCGAGCTACAACTAGTCAAACCCTTGTGTTTGATTCCTTCAGGTTAGAGCATTTTGCTTATTTTTCTTGAGTAATCATAGTCTTTTCTCTTCAATTTCTTGATTGTTGTTGTCTATTTCAACTCTTTCTTCAAGTTTTTTGGGTTTTCTTCCTCATTTGCTGATTCTAGAGAAACCCATCTCTATTTTCTTAAAATTTCTTATATTTCTTTAAGAAAATGGACCCTAGAGTTAAAAATAATGATTCTAGAGGTGCTTCTTCTTCTAGATCAAATGTTATCACTAGAAGCCATCTTAGGGCTCCCGAAGATGATCCACTGTATGTTCATGATTTACGTATGCGTAATGTGATTGTAGAAAAGGCCGTTGATTTAAACTATATCACTCCTTTCAATCTTTTTCCTCTCCTTCAATCTGTAGGTTGGAAAAACATTTTACGCTGGGGCAGGCCGGCATACCATTCCATATCGCAGGCCATAGTAGCATGCATAACTGAATTTTCTACTGAGCAACTTACTTTTACTATTGCTACTAGAGAAGGGCCTTTTCCTATTAATCAACATTTAATCTCAGGCCTTATGGATATATTAGTAAATGATGATGGTATTCATCGTAGCACACTTGCTGAGAAAGTGTCAGAATCTGAAAAACGTGTTTATACTAGAACACTATGTAACATGGATGCACCATAGAATCAAACTGGGAATGCCCTCGCAACTAGATATTTGTCGCCCAGATACAGATTTTACATCGTATCTTTACCTCTAATTTGTATCCCTGCTCTAGAAATAAGACTGAGTTGACTCTATTTATGGTTCGTATTTTGTACTCAATCGTTACTGGTGCTAATATCTATTTGCCCTCTTTGATCTGTTACTATATCATTCAATTCCATATTCATCCTGGTCATAGTGATACTCCATTTGGGTATCTGATGAATGTATTAGCCACTCACATGTTAGCAACTATGCCCGTTGGAGAGGCTCCTATCCAACACCTTATATTCAACAACTCCAACATAAACAAAATGAAGTTGGAGTTGGCTCAAGGACAAGTTGATATTAGTGCAGGTGGAGCTGCTGCTGAAGCTGGGAATGATGAAGAGGGTGATGCTCTTCCACCAGATGATATAGACATGGATGATATCTTTAATGAACTTGATTCGGACTGTGGAAATGATCCAGACTTTGAACCATCTAATTTCAATGCACGTCTGAGTGCATTAAAGGAGAAGGTAGAACAGATGAATGTTGGCCACAATGCTCAATTTAAAAATACGGGCAAGTATTTTAGGCGCTTACAAAAAGGCCTTCATCAAATTGATCCTACCATACCTGCTCCTTCTTCTGGATCGGATTGATATTTTACTCTTTGGTTTGTGATATCTATAAGACTTTGCTTTATCTCTGTTTGTGTGACTGAGTTTCTTTGACCTGACTTGATAATGTTTTATGATATGATATTCTGACTCATTTATTAATTATCCTATTTTTTATTCTTCCTTTGTCATATTTTTGACAAAAAGGGGGAGAATTGTGGGATTGATTATGATTGGTACACATATTATGATTGATACAGATATGATGATTGGTATGATTGGTAGGTATACTACTCAGGGGGAGTTGGTAAACTTCTAGGATGTATTATGCTTGGTTATCTCATGACAACTGGTGCATGATTCTTTATTGATGCTTATGATGCTTCTCTTATTGTATTTTGTGCATTGAACTATAGGAGTGTGTTTTGTCACAAATTTGACAAAGGGGGAGATTGTAATGTTATGGTTTGAATCCTCTTTGGTTGTCAAATTTTGTGTGTCAAAACCTCTATATGTTTCTTGTGTTTGTATTTTGTTAAATATGTTCGAGACATCACGTCCACACTTCGAGACAAGAAGATGAACTCCTCAAGGTAGTTCAAGCTACAATATTAATGATATTAAAGAAGAGTTCAAGTTGAAGACTCTAGCTCGAGTTTAAGTTCAAGACTTAAAGTTCACATATATTCAAGATCAAGACTCAAGCATATTTAGGGAACTGAGTGCAACTCAAATTGACATTGACTTTAAAGCTTGTGAAGTATTCAAGCTACATCAAGAATAACTCAAGCTTCGTAAAGTTCAAAGTCTAAGCAAATGAAGGTTCAATGTCCTTACTTATTGAGGTTTGATTGACCTTAGGTTGACCTTTATAGTAGGTCACTTTTGATACATAATTCATATATCTTTTACAAGTGATTTTGGTCTGTTCTAAGACTAGTCCTGGATCTTGTTCAACTAGTCCTAGCACTGGTTCGACCAGTCCAAGAAATTTCAAGACCAGTCGTAGTTTTGTTACAAATTATCATATTTTTTCTGTTCGGCTACGACCAATCTTGAAGTTTGCTCGACCGGTCGTGTGATGGTCTCGACTCGACCTTCGACCAGTCGTGGAGCTACGACTCAAACTGCAGCGACTAAATTAAGTATCGCACGACCAGTCGTGTAAGGGTCTCGACCGGTCATGGACTGCTTTCGACCAGTCGTGGACTGCATACGACCGATCGTGAAAGGGCTTTATCCGATCGTGCCCGAAAATTCAAAAATCAGTTTCTTCTTCGACCGGTCGTGGTGACCCTAGGACCATTCAAAGCTGAATTTCTGCAGATATAAATAGCACTCGAATTTTAGAGTTACTCAACGAAAATTAAGTGAATTCAAAGCTCCACTCTGAGATAAGTTTTGTGTTTGTTCTTAAGCTATATTGTGCATAATTTTATTTCCTTTTGTTAGCTTTTTACTATTTAATTTGATTCTATATTTCAATCTGATTTGAAAAGAGAAAATACTGTTTTCCTTCTTCTTGGAATTAAAACAAATATCAGTCTGATTTAATTTAAAATCAATTAGAACTTAAAACCATTATAAAGTGAGTATTGGACATTGAACTTTCATATTCGAACATCTGCTCCAATTGGTTCTTCCGGGCTGCTACGAAAGGAGAAATTCAGGTATTTTACAATTCTATAAAATTTCCATTCTTTTAGTTTTTGTTTGGGATTCGTCAGAAAAATTTCTTTTGTTGGTTATCTGAGGAGAGCCAGAAAACTCAGAATAGTGTGGGTTTTTGGATTGTAAGCCCAAGTTAAAAAGTCACAATTGTGAAGGTTTTAGGTGAACCTGTGAAACCTATTTTGATAGTGAATGCTAATATCCCTATGTGAGGATATTAGGAGTGGAGTAGCATTCTGTGTGGCTGTTGTTTAACAGTTGGTGAACACACAGGAGAACCACTATAACTCTTTATCTTGTGGATTGAATGCTTGCTTAATTCTTTATCTTTTATCATTCAGTTTTGTGAAATGTACATGTGGATGTGAATGATGTAACAATTTACATTTCAAGCAAGTGTGGGGAATGTTGTAATAGTTTAGAGTTTTATTTCAGCAATTTATCTCTTGCTATTCCTTTATCAATCTGAGCTTCAATTTCTGAATTTATTCTAGTAAGGTTGCCCTGCCATTTTTATGGTGCATGGTTGTCCTTAGAATAATCAATTC
This sequence comes from Magnolia kwangsiensis, assembly GCA_037074715.1. Classification (NCBI taxonomy): domain Eukaryota; kingdom Viridiplantae; phylum Streptophyta; class Magnoliopsida; order Magnoliales; family Magnoliaceae; genus Magnolia; species Magnolia kwangsiensis. The sequence goes on along the minus strand of CM073571.1, from coordinate 119,763,258 downwards.
TTAAGATTACAATTTATTTCAATTCCTTGCTATTTATTTATTTCTATTCAGATTGAGTTCTCGATTCAAAAGATGTTCTAGAAATAAAGTTGTCCTACCATAAGCCCTTGTTTGTTATGGTGTAAGGTTGTCCTTAGAACTGAATTTGTATCAACCTCTCAATGCTTATTTATTGAGATTGATTTAATTTCAGCATTGTGAATTGATTTATTATTGTAAGGCTATTTCTTTATTTTATTCCGCTGTATTTAATTTTAATTTGGCATAGTCCTATTCACCCCACCCCCCCCCCCCCTCCTCTAGGACATAGCTTGGCCATTTCAAGTTCTTCCGCCATGCCTAACGCTGTAAATTATTTCTACAAGTCTTCTTTGAGTTGAACCTAAGTTTAAATATGTTTTGATTTAGCCTAAAAAATAATCTTTACATGATTTGGAACATCGACTGATTTCCTTTCTAAAGAGGCGATTAGTTCTTTATTTTTAATCAGCTTAGATCGTTCATCTTCGACAGAATGAAGATTGGCCAACATCTTCTCTTGGATCTTCTTTATATTCAACTCCTCTTCTCAAACCCTTGTCTCCAATTGTAGAATTTCTTTCTTCAAAAGAGCAATATGATTCTGGATAGCTATTCTATTGTCAGTAGAAGCTTTCAGCTGCTCTTGGAGGGATAACTTCTCCTGATCATATTTGGAGACAATAGAATCAATTTGAGAAGCCTTCTCCTTGGAAGATGCCAGCTGTCTCCCGTATTCTAGGATCTCCGGATTGACAACCACATTACCTACTGATTTTTAAAATAGTTACTAAATCATGAAATCTCAAGAGAGAGTCACGTAAAGGAGAAACATTGATCTTCGCCATCTTTGCAGCACTGTCCAAGACCTATATAACAATATTTAGATCTGACCATTGATCAGGGTCTTTGAACATGTGAACAGTTGTTGACACATAATTTCTCATTAATGTCAGTTTATACACAGGGACTTTCTCGAAAGATAACAGATCGGATACTGTGGCAATAGAATGGAGCTGGTTGTGCCACTTCGGGGAAGATTTCCTGCAAAATAAAGGAAGTTGTATTAAAAACCATGAAAGTCAGTGATATCAGAGCATATGTAAAGAAAGAGACAAATACACCTTCTTCAAAAATCTGAGTAGTAGGAGATTGTGTCTCTCTAGTGGAAGAAGGGCTAGGCCCCATGATATCGGCAAAGGATGGGGCTCTGGCCTTAATGCTTGAATCAATGGTTGCAGGAGTTGGTAGGTCAGTGGGCTCCACTAGAAAAATGATTTCATGAGCTACCATTCTTGGTGCCACAATGGGGCTAGAGAAACTCTCATTGGGACCAATGGTGCAGTGGGAGGAAGATCTTTAGGAGGAGTATCACCTGCTCTAACGTTAATAGCATGAGTACCTGAGATAAAGAAAACAATGATAATGATAAAATAATAATGGCAAACAAAATATTAAATGATATAATTGCAGGAAATTTCTTACTCGACGAATACCCATATTCCCCATAATCTACAGGCTCATCATTTCCCTCTTCTACTATTGTTGGGATTTTTGCAGGAATATCAGTATAGGGAGGAGCTTTGATTTTAATATTTTGGGGAATTGACGAAGGATGTTCTTCGCCAGTAGAGACACCCTCAATAACAACATCATCCTCATAATCAATGTTAACTTCCCCCTCTTTAAAATCATCATCCCCGCCGGCTTCCTCATCATCTTCCTTGGTATCATATTCAATGGAAGCAGTTCCTTCAGATGATGAGGGTGGATTCTCTCCCTATGTTTCTTCTTCTATTTCTTCGATCAGAACTTGCTTCCCTTTAAAGGGGGAAATTCTTCTACTTCCTGGTTGAAGGTCCTCATCAACCGAGATTGAAGAGGTCAGGGTAGGAATTCCTTCTTGATACAAGGGAGGAGAAGCCTGAGAATGTGATTGGGGCCTTATCCTCGGGGAAGGTGGACTAGGGCGAGCAGGTAGAGAAGCAGGAGAAGGAACCGGGTTATCATGAGATACGACAACATTCTCTTGAGTTGGAGAAGGAACTTTCGTTCTCGTGGGACCTTTTCAAAATCCATAACGACCCTATGGGCTATCCATCCCTCAAGTGTGTTAGCGGGTTTCCTTTCACGATTTGGCTCTTCTAAAGATATCTTTCTACAAAGTTGACCAGGAAAAGGCGAGCGGCTCCTTTCCGGTACAAAGCTTATTCCTTCTTCGAATCTATGGCCCTTGAGTTTCGACGATGAAATCCAGATCGGGTCAGTCACGGGTAAGCATTTATTAACTAGATACGATTGATGAACCCACCACCTCTTATAACCATACAAAGTAAGGGTTTTGTGGTTGCTGCCTAAAATTATAAAAGTAGATCTAACTCAACCACCTAGTAACTGCTTTCATACCATCGGCTAGTTATACGGGCCAATTCCATAGTTACACATTCTCCTCGTTACCATTCTACAGTCTTTTCGAATGGTTTGATCAAAACCAAACTGGCGAGCGAATCGACTTGGGTAATAAGGCTCCCTCCAAAACTCTACTCCCTCCCTTAATGGAAGGCTAAAGGTTCGAATGGGGAGGTAAAATGCTCTTTCTCCCGAAGTAAGTGATTCGGTGTCTACCATATCTGTATCTTCATTGTACTAGTATAGGAAGAACTGAAAGTAATCGATTGTGTATGTTGCTGAGATTGTGTTGACAACCCAATCATATGATCTTCTGGCCATAGTTTTCTTCTGAAAGAACCACATAGGAATATGAGAGGGGTGGATATATGCTTTTTCTGGATTTTCGAAGGTCCACGGGAAATAAACACCTTGTCAACCGGTAATATAGTGTCAAGGAGTGTACGTAGAAGAAGCGCCAACAACAGGACTCTTTACGTGAGTCGTTATCTCTCCAAGAGCTTTGTATATATAACACAAGACTGGGGGGTAGGGGAATGCTTATGGCCTTATGCCATAGCACTGGCAACAACGAATACTATAGGGCAAATGGCGTTTGCCCATTTGGAACTGGGAAGGACCCCTACACTTAGCCAACAGACAAGAAAGGCTACAATCTCTCCATTGAGACTATATTCTGCACACTCTTTTATCTTCTCTTGAAAGTCCGTTAATTCCTACGAATGGCAACCACTGAACCTAAGAAAAGGAAAGGAGAGAGCAGATAGTGAGAAATATAAGTAATCAAAATACAGCAAGAAGTGATTTATGAAGCGGAGATTTACCAAAAGGCTCTAGTAAAGTGTACAAGCCATTATAGAGGAGAGATTTTGTGAACGTTCGGAAACTTTTACGTCTCTTTGAAGAGTTCTATGGTTGTTTCTAAAATTGAGGCCACTCGGCTAGGTGAAGAGATGAAAGCCAATTCTTCATTGGTGGGAACAAACTCGTCATAAAATTTCAATGTAACTCGTAGGCCAGCGATTCGGTGGAGATCCCAAAGAGAAATGCTCATTTCCCCTGCTAGAAAATGGAAGGAGTTGGCTATAGGGCACTAGTAATTGAGAAAGCCTTTCAAACTGGAGGTCTCCTTATAGAATTGCTAGGAAGTGACTTCTATTGCATTGTATATGTCGATCTTGATCAGCACCTTAGAATGCTTTGCCAAAATTGTTGTTGCCCAGTCAGAATAGTAAGCAAGGGAGGTTAGGAGGCCCCTAGTTCTGAATTCTTCGTGGCCCCAAAATGATTCGCGATCCCTAAAATGTTGCTGGAGCATTTCATAGAAGTGAGTGGGGAATAGGGCTTAGGATCATGGAAAGGAGTGAGGAAGATCATCGGATGGACTTTGCCAATTTGTTGCCTTGGCTTATTTGCTAACAAGGTTCCTTCCAGAAGTCTAGGTTCTCTTGATGCCCAAGATTCCGTGTAAGCCAATTTTTCTCCGTCCATTTGATCTGAGGGCTTCCAATTGAGAATGGACTGGTGGCGATGGAGGTTTAGTGGGATCACCATCATGCCCTATCTGTAAGGGTTATCGAACTTCATGATACCTTCGATAACTCAGACCATCTCCCAAGAGTTCTAAAGTCTCTTTTTGTTGTGCTCCTATATCTTCTCTTGGAATTCCTTAGCCTTATTGCGGCGAAGCTTCTTCGATCTAGAGGGAGGGGGAGTGTCTTCTCTAGCTAATGGTTTCTAGCTCATAGTTGGCAAATGAGTTGTTGACTTCAACCATTCTTTCCAGTCAAATTTGCGGCCATGTCTGGGAGGTCGTTCGATCTTACCCATTGATATTGCTCTGTGAATGGGGGAAGGTAGAGTGGAAATACGGTCAAAGAAATTGAAGGTGGGAAGAACAGGCTCTTTTATGTAAGCAGAGTGTCTGCTAGTGGATTTGAAGCGTTTCCTTTGAGGTTGTTCGGAGGGTGGAGATGAAGATGGTTCGGCAGCATGGGAAGATGAGGGATTTAGTAAGTCTTGATGAGAGGGTTGCTCTGTGGGCGATTCAACAAGAAGAAAAGTATTTTGGTATGGGTCATGGTGGATTAAAGAGGATGAGTGTTGGAGTTATCTTAGGAGGAAAATATTTTGAAGATTCAAGATGTCAAGCACTTGGAAAATTTTCTACGTAAAGAACATTTGTGCGGGTGAGTGCAAATGAATGTGGTTGCGTGGTATAACACAAATAATAGAGACCATGTGCGAACAGAAAAACTATTGTGCGGGTGCACGCAAACGCAGGTAGTTGCGGGGGGACGAGATGGACAAACAAAGCTTCTGCAGAGAAAACAAAAAGTAAAGAATTGTTATGCTCCCACTAAAACATTCATAATCATTTTTTAGGCCCATGGAGATATGGTTCACAAATCTAAACCATCCATTTTGTGTCTTCCACCTGGATGAGATCAAGTTTCAACTGCATCTAAAACTCTGGTGAGCCCACCAAGTACTTGTATATGTTTTAGGCATGTCTTCATATGGTTTTAGATGGTATAGACCACCTAAGTTCGTATACGGTTAGATTTCCATAACCTAAAGAGAACCCATGAAATGCACAATATTGATGTTTGACCCACATCACGGTGGGGTCCACACAACTCAATCTCATGGGAAGTTCCCACGAGGTTGACCTCATAGTATTATATATATATATATATATATATATATATATATATATATATATATATATATATATATATATATATATAACATCCTGAAAAATCGGGGGTTGAGCATAAACTCCACTCCCGAGTTCCAGAACATCACTTATGCAATATTTTCAATGATGGATGAATGTCGGCTGTATTAGTGCATAAAACATGAAGTAGATTAAGCTAAAACAACATATCATACTCCAGAGACAGTTAAATTTTGCAAGCGGAAGACTGTGATAAATATATAAAATGTATAATTGATTGTAAGTCTCCAGAGTTTGAACATGTTACCAGGTTAACTAAATACATGTATACTCCAAAAATGGAAAGAAAAGGTTATACATGGGTGTTTAAATAAAAGGCAAAATACCAAGTGTATTGACATCTAATCAGTAACCCTATAACCCCGTCGATCAGAACCTGTATATAGGAGAAATCCTCCTCAACATTATCAAGTCCGGCTCTGTTTCGCAAGCATCGCTATCATCTGAAACTAAAATAGGGACTGGTTGGTGTGGCCAACACCGTCCCGTAACGTGGGAGTGAGTAATCAACTCAGTGAAAACTATATACAGCAAAGGTTAACATGTTATCAATCCAATCAAGCAGTAATGATAAAGCAGTGCAATCAAACATGTCCTAGATACTCTTGTTAATGCACAAATGTTATGAAGAATGATGCATGCCCTCACCACAATCCCCTCTGCGACATCATCTAACGATCACGGCATGAATCACTTCCTCAATGCTCTATCACCAACCCCGTTAGCACATGCAATGCGATGATATGAGCATGATTACCAAGTTCTTATTAGTCCTTTTCATATAACAGGATTGGGAAGCTAAGGTACATCCCTTGTATCATTACCCAAATGGTGATCCATAATCTCATACTATGTTATGGTTCTAGGTCGCTGCAAGGGCTGTCAGGGCTGTTACATGCAATCGTTACACTACTCTCCCATCACCAAATCAATACAGGCCTAGTTATATCTCAAATACTACAACAGGACTCGTCGCCCTTATGCACTATCAGGATATACTCGAGGTCACTACAGAGGGCTCGTCACCAATCAATGTAGGCCGACAGTAAGAATATAGTGTCCCATACCACCATAATCTGCTCATGAGTATAGGTGCTCACTGGTCACTACAAAGGGCTCGTCACCAATCAGAGTAGGCCGACAACATGAATATAGTATCCCATACCACCATAATCAGCTCATGAGTCTTAGCGGATCGAGGTACCAAGGTTAGAGGGGCTTTTCACTGGTAAGTTTAGTACCTTCGGTTCAAGCAGTAGTGACCAAACATGGTGAACAAACATCGATCAATCGGGTTAGTTGATAAACCCAACTAGGCTAAGCGCACGTTGAGTTGAACGACATGGAATGCATAAGCACTCCGTGTGGCCTAACCACTGCCGAACATCCCAAGTCGACTCAGATTCATTGAACACATCCTGTGTGGCGAAACAAACTCAACTACCACTTGAAGAATGATTACCGATTACTTGGACTATACAATAGCCCCAATCACATTCAGTTATGACATATTATCCAAAGATATAGGCAAAGCAGTAAATAGATCATATTTCAAATTATACAATCAAAGGTCCGATATTATCCGCTTAGGACTACCAGGGCTGTTGCACGGAATCGTTACACCACTCCCCCATCACCCTTCGCGGCATTGTTTCTACATGTTATGGTATACAACTTAAACATGAATCCACATATGCAATATAAAAAACATGGAGGAAATCATACACATCATGAAATATGATTCGTCTAGGTTAATCAATTCATGGAGGAAATCATATGCACAATTAACGTGATCGGGAATCAATCTCAACAACCTTGACAATCACATTTTACTAACTACTAACTCATTTAGACATTTATACAAACACTTAGATTACACATTATATCATACATATTTTACATTCATTAGCATACGTATTAGGAAAAATTCTTTCGTCAAAGGATTATTGCCTATACAACAATCATGTATCCATGACAGTTTATCATGGCGAGCACGAAAGTGAATTTCATACTCATTCAGTCATTTTCACATACACTTAGGCTACACATACTAATTACATATCACATGTTGGTATATCATACAATTGAACTAAACCTTTAGCTCAAGAGTTGTTACACATACATCTAGCATACATAGACGGTAGTTAATCATGGCAAACACAAATTCAAATTTCATACGTATACGGTATTTTCTACAAATACGAGAAATATAGTATATTTAACATAGTTAACATATATCTGAAAAATAAAACGGACAACACTTTATACATGTAAAATAGCATCCACGTCAGTAACATATCATTAACCGACATTGAAAGTCTTGAAAACCATAACCTAAACGTATATAGTCTGCACCTTAAACCAGAAAATGCGTATAAGATGTGATTCAAATGATAAGTCTTCATCAACGGCGGATACGCTACCTATGGCATGAAACGGGTTAGCTATAACTTCATTTAAACTATTCTAGGCTTCCAAACAGGTTAGGGTTAACTTAACTTACCCAATAATTGAATCAGAAATGCCGTAATAGCGATACGGTAGTAGTGTTGAAGCACATGGAGATGCAGAGTAGAATCCCTGGGTGAATCTCCTACTCTCTCTCTCTTTCTCTCTCTTGGAAAGCTAGGGTTTGAAAATTCGTATGGGATTTGGGAATGGGGGTTTTGAGCCTTTTTATAAGGCCAAAAGCGATGAAAATAGACTTGGGGCCAAGGTATACTTAGGTTATAACCAAATCGGGTCTGTTCCGATCCAACGGAGCACTTCTAGAGGTCCTGCTACTAAATGCGGTCGGACTTAAGCTCTCTAATATCGGATCTAGGTCAAACTAAGTTTTCAGTCCGATCGGGTTTTCAGATCGACCGTGGCAAACCAGTTTCAGTTCAACGGTTATGGGAGCTCGATCAGAGCTACAAGTACTATGACATGTAAGGGCCACCTATCCTGATCCGAGGGTAAATTTGGGTCAAAATTTAACGGTCAGAATGCTTAGAAAAGGCGCGCAAGTGAATCGTTCCAGATTACCTAAAAATATATTTAATTTTTCGAAACATCTTCGCTTTCTCACTCTCTTTACTCCGAACTCAAGGAAATGGTCTCAAGACATCGATTGGGCTTAATTTTCGAGGTGATAGTCAAGTCCAACTAGGCGATCAGTACCTTCTAAGTTCATCAAAATCGAACTTGCGACATGCGGTCCAGATCTGATACGAAGTTTTCAAATGATCTCAAGGGCAACTGGGCTTAGAGATTGATCTTAGGTTTCAGGGTAACGTAGCGTCAATTATTCTATAGGTTTTGGGTCCTACAGATCGTATTGAAAGTTATTGGTGCTAATTCCATAAGTAATCTAGTTTAGCGCTGGCTAAAACACGTTAGATTTTTAAGGGATTTGGTTCTAAGTGATTTCTTTGGCTTTGGAATTGAGTTATGAGAAGTTACCAAGGTGCTATGGTTGACCCATTGTCTAAGAATATCTAACTCCAGGTTGGCAAAAATTCGAGGTGTTACAATATATATATATATATATATATATATATATATATATATATATATATATATATATATATACACACACACACACACATATATGCACGCGTGCACCTTTATACATGTGTTATGGGTGTCTAATCTACATGGTCCATGTGATGCGGAATCCCATAAAACCCTTGCTGACAAATTTTCACCATAATCTAAAATTCTGGTGGGCCATAGTAAAGAGAAATGCAGATTAAGGGAGGAAATTGTTTTCATTTTTCATGGCCACCAAAGTTTTGGATCGAAGTACCGGGGGGGGGGGGGGGGGGGGCGTTCATGAGGTGTTGCTTCACGTGGACCGTTCATATATTGGACTCACATCACGTATGATGAGTTCTCAAAAAAGTTTGCACAAGTACTTTGCGAACTGGTGCGCAGTTAAGTCTTCCGATACACACACTCATACACACACACACATCCTAGTAGAGAATTTCTACTCAAGAACAAGTTTGTACACATGGGGCTGTGGTTTTTACTTATTTATTTATTAAATAAACTCACACCCCACACTCGAACCCATGACCAAGTGTTGAAACTCTTGTGAGTCTACTACTATTGAAGCATGAGTAAGGACCCATGTGGGGTTGTGGTTTACTTACCCAAACGAGTGTGTTATGTTGGTCTCCATTGTAGACCAGCTAGATAAAGAATTTCATCCATTGGATGCAAATTCAAGATTAACTTTGTCTCTTTTGGATAAGCTCAGCTAGTTAGCAAGGAACCTTTCTAGAACTTATCAAATTGGCCATTTTAAATTTTTTGTTTCTTAAGCACTTTTTAGAGAGATTCTTTGATTTATTAATGCAAATAAAAGAGGTTAATCTTGAGTTAAGCTTGGTATTCTCTAGAATTGGTTGGAGAAATCCTTGTTGATAATAAATATCTTAAATTTGTCATTGAAGCCAATTTGTTGACATCAAAGCCAATAAATGACATCGAGTTTTTTCAGAATTTTTAGTCCTGGTCACTATACTGCTTTTGTCATTTTTCGATGACATCGAAGCTAGTTTGATGTCATCGAAGCTTTACGCAGATTTGTTTGCGAATACGCAGATTTTGTAATTTTTATTTTCTATTCCGGTTCTACTTGTTTCTAAAGATATTTTAACGAAATTGTAAGGCATTCTAGGGTTTCTAAGAGGGTTCTAGGTTTTAAGGGGTGGAGAAAAGGAGAGGTTTGAGGATTGCTCAAGCCGGGTAAGTCCTCTATCTTTGTAATCTATACTTTTCATAGTGGAATTTTTGTCACTTTGTGCCATAGTTTTTTCTCACAAGGGTTTTCAACATTAAATCTCTGTGTTATTTTTTTATTGCTTGGTGCTCTTAAATTGATATCTTAGATCCATATCTGTGTGATTCCACAGCACAAATCCCAACAAGTGGTATCATAGGTTTCGTTAGGGCACAAATTTGAATCTACAGGATTAGCAATAATGGGAAACACCAAGTTTAATATTGAGAACTACTCAAGGAAAAATAATTTTGAGTTATGAAAGATTAAGATGATTAGTCTATTAACTAAGAAAGGCGAAGTTAAGGCTCTTGAGGAGTGAAAACCGACTATAAAAGATGAAGAATAGGAGACTCTTGATAGTAATGCTTTAGTCTCCATCCGTTTGTGTCTCATAGGTGAGGTTCTCTACAATGTTATAAGGGGAAAACTACAACAAAGTTATGAGCAAAGTTAGAGGATGTCTATGAGAAAAAATTCCTCAGAAAATCGGCTACATTTGAAGCTATAGTAGTATAACTTTAGGATGATAGAGGGTTGAGATCTAAAGGCCTCATCAACAACTTTAATAAATTGGTATACAAATTGCTGGATATGGAGGAAGTGATTAAAGATGAGAAATAAACATGTATATTGTTGAATTCTCCTCTAGCATTGTATGAGTCATTCAAGGACACGATGTACACCGCAAATAAAACTCTGAGTGTCGATGCCATTATCTCAGCTCTTCAATGGAAGGCCATGAGAAAGCTTAACGGCAACATGGGGACGTCTTCCGATGCATTGATTACGAGGGGCAAAAATTCTGAATAAAGTACAAGATCTTCAAGCTCTAGATCTAAATCCAAAGGAAAGGGCAAAGGAAAGCTAAAGTGCTGGAAGTGTGGGATGAGAATATACGTGACGAAGGATTGTACAAATCCTAAATCTAATAGAGACGAACCTGAGGCTTCATACTGGGAGGCCAATGCTACCACGTCAGATGGATTAAGTGGATGTGATGTTGATGTCCTATCTGTGTCTACAATCATATGCCTATACGATAATCGTAGGGGTGAGTGGATTTTAGACACATGTGCATCCTTTCACAGACTCATCATCAGAGTTGGTTCGGCAGCTACAGAGAGTGCAATGGTGGACATGTGTTTATGGGCAATTACAGTGCTTGCAATGTTGTGCCTGTTGGTATGGTGCACATCGAGATGTTTGATGAGATAGAGCATACCTTGACTAAGGTAAGGTACATTCCCGACTTGAAAAAGAGTCTGATATCTCTCGGTGCACTCGAGGCTATAGGGTGCAAGTTCACGGGTATTAATGATGTCCTTAAAGTATCTAAGGGGCCACTTGTAATCATGAAAGAGCAAAGGCATGAAAACTTTTATAGGTTGATACGGAACACTTCAACAGGTGGACCTGTAGTGGCTGTAGCGGATTCCACCTCTGCATGTGTGTGACATGCTGGGCATGGCCACATGAGCAGGTAGGGCATGAAGGCTGAAATGTGCGGACATAGATACAGAGCAGGTGGAGTAGCCACCTTTGAAAAAAATTACAAAGCATAATCGTAGGATATCGGCGAGGTACATGGACAACTCCAACATCTTATATATCTCGTTAAAGACGAGGGGGATCCTTCTACTATTCAAATGGCTCTAGATGAGACTGGTGCTGAGAAGTGAAAGGTGTCTATGGATGATGTGATGGACTTGTTATACCAGATCGACACATGAGAGCCCGTGGAGCTTCCTATGGGCTGGAAAGTAGTTGGATGCAAGTAGATCTTCAAGAGAATACAATATAAATACAGAGCAAGGCTAGTACTGAAGGATTATGCTTAAAGAGAATGTATCGACTTCTCAGAGATATTAACGCCGATGGTATAACAGGTGTCTATCGAATTCGTATTGGCACTGGTTGCCCAATACAACCTCGAGTTGAAAGCATGGATGTGGAGACTGCACTTCTACATGAGAAATTAGAAGTGTTGTTATTCATGAAGCAATTAGAGCGGTTCGAAGTTTAAAGGGGTTGAGAAAAAAAGTTTGCAGGAGGTCATGCTACGACCCGTCACTTAGGCATTGGTATAAAATTGAATTCCTTCATGGTGAGTTAAGAATTGTATGTTGATGATATGTAAATCGCCAATCATGTCATGTCTGAAATCAATGTACTGTAGACTCGATTAACAGGGACATTCGAGAGGAAGGATCTGGGGGCTGCAAAGATGGTTCTCGGTAGTGATATTCATAGAGACTGCAAGATGAGTAGGATTTGGTTATCTCAGGTATAATACATTGAGTAGGTATTGATTAAGTATGCAATGGACCAAGTAAAGCCGATGAGCATTCCTTCCGCAACTCACTTCAAGTTTTCCTTAGGATATGTCCCAAAACAGATAAGGAAAAGTAAGATATGTCGCATGAGACTCAATGAAATGCGATTGGCCGTGCATTTCATGGTCTGTATTAGACTGGTAATTTCATAAGCAATCGGCGTTGCAAGCAAATAGCCCGAAAAATAACATTGGATAGCGGTGAGATGGTTATTTCCATACATTCGTGGTACAGAAGACTACGTCTTACTTTTGGGAAGATATGAACAAAGGTAGAAGGGTATGTGCATTCAAATTGCGCAAGCAGTGTGAATTCTAGAAAGTCGACTTTAGGTTACTCGTTTGTATTAGTGGGTGGACCAATCAGTTGGATGTCAAAGCTTCAGTCCGTGGTAGCTCTTTTCACGACCGAAGCAGAATATATGGCAGTGACAGAAGTATTTAAAGAAAAAGTTTAGCTCAGAGGCATGATAAATCAGTTGAGACTTCAACAGGAGGCCGTGCTGGTTAACTGTGATAGCGAGAGCGCTATCAATTTAGTTAAAAATTCTATTTTTCACTCACGTACTAAACATATTAATGTTCATCACCATTTTATCCAATAAGTGTTTGAAGAATGAAGCGTAACACTGGAGAAGATTCACACCAGCGTGAATTTAACAGACATGCTCACCAAAGTGATTCCTACAGAAAAGTTCAAGTTCTGTGCAACTTCTCTGGGCTTGGCGATGACGTAATAGAAGGATAGAGTGTTGATGAGCTATGATGTGATACAGAGATAAGAGAATAGGATAAAGAGCTACGTTTGAATATTAAAGATATGGTGGAGATTGATGATAACAAATGTCTTAAATCTATCAGCATGCATGGTTTGATGACATCGAACCAGCTTCGATGTCATTGAAGCCAATCAATGACATCGAGCTTTTTCGGGATTTTTAGCCCCAGTCATTGTACTGTTTTTGTCAATTTTTGCTAGTTCGATGTCATCAAAGGTTTACACGGATACGTTTACGGAAATGCAGATTCTGCGATTTTTCTTTCAGATTTCGGTTCTACTTGTTTCTAAAGCTATATAAAGGGTTGTATACGGAACTAGGAGGTATTCTAAGGGAATTCTAAGGCATTTTAAGGTTTCTAAGAGGGTTCTAGGGTTTCAAGAGGTGGAGAAAATGAAAGGTTTGAGGATTGCTTAAGTCAGGTAAGTCCTTTATCTTTGTAATCTGTGATTTTCATAGTGAAATTTTTGTCGCTTTGTGCTGTGGTTTTTTCTTGCAAGGGTTTTCCACCTTAAATCTCTATGTTATTTTGTGATTGCTTGGTACTCTTGGATTGCTATCTTAGATTTATATCTCTGTTATTCTGCAGCACAAATCCCAACAATCCTATTATCCTCTTTATGGTTGTTCATCAGTGTGGTTTACAGCTCTTGTGATCCCCATGCCATTTTTATTTTATTTTTAATGATCTCTATCATGGAAAAGTTCTTTCAATGCCTATTCCAATGGTAAGGTAGATCAAGCCCAATTGCAATTACTGATCAAAATATAGTTGGAGTTTTGACTATCACGACCTATATTGATTTGATTCATCGTGACATATTTCCTCATGGGACTCGATTTACGTGATAGACATGTGATCCACATGTCGATTCGGCACAAGCTACCTTTAGGACATATGGGACTTTTCAAACACTTTCCAATAGACTCTAGCAACACCTTGGTCAATTAAAAATCGAGTATAAAGTATGAGTAAAAATGACTCACTTGTCCTGGGGCAAGTAAAAATTTCTCTGCCAGTGCGAGTTAAGTAAAAATTTACTTGTCCATTGGCTGGATGTGTAATCTGCAGTTTTGCTGGAGTTTTTCTCCTTATTTTTAAACTGACTTACTTAAGGCGGAGTGTCTGTGATCGTGTTGGAGTTGAACTGAGTTTGATGAATTTAAAGTGGGTCAGACCTGGCCATCAAGTAATGTGTTATTTGCCAGGTTAGGGCATGAATTCTTCTCCCATTTATCAAATGGATCCAGGTTGGGCTGACCCCGATCTCACCCGACCTGACTCCTCTTCAAGCCATGAACAGGGTCTTCCTTGTACACCTCAGTCCATGCATCTATATGAAGGGGATGTTAATTCTGGACTCCCCACCTTCAATTGCCAAACACAAAACACATCCTCGGTCACCAGCTTGCATGTGTTCGGGATCCAGTACACTAATCAGATGGTCCTCTTATGAATTTCAGACCTAGCCTATATGCATTAGGCGGATGACACATGCGTCTCGGTATCAATTGTACTGTTGGTTGTCCATCCACTCCATGTAGTTAATGGACCTAGCTAATGTATTTTTAGGCTGAGGGACACTAACGGTAGGAGCACTCAAACGTGCCATGTTGAGTAGAATCTCAATCTCTTCAAATATAAGAACTATATAGTAAATTCATGTTCGTCCGTTAAACCTATTTACAATATATTGTCAATTAATAAGTGGGCGGGCCATCATCCCTGATCATATGGAGATGCATAATACTACCAAAAAGATCAAAACAATAAGGAGGTATATAAAAAACAAAAAGAAGAAGCCCATATATACTAGCCAAAATGCAGGTGGGCACTAGCACAACCACATAGATTCTCCCATCTGGGCCTGTTCTACAACCATGTCCAGGGAAAATAGGGATCTGGTATGTGGGCCCATTAGCTTAGAGGACGGCGAACCACTCTCTGTTGGTATCTCAGTAAGGTTTGACAGGGTGGCGGACTGACGCATCCGCATGTGGACCACCTCTGCTTGAGCAAGCGCCAACTGGGTCTGGAGGACATCGATCTGTTGCTGTAGTGATGAGATGGCGCCCACACATCCATATACCGGATCCCGCACCCTTGCATTTGCTTCATACACCATGCTACTCACAGCATCGCTGCGCTGATGCACTGGCAACTCCTGTGTGCGCAACAAGCCAGAGAAGAGTTTTAACCATGAGAGTTTAGACGAGCACATCCTAACTATTGGGGAACAAGGTTCAACCCCAGCTGTGAAACTACTTTTGTACAGGGTGACAACTGGGCTTGGACAACCTTACCAAGGGCTGGATTAAGGCCTGATTTTAGACCAGGCCCAGTAATTAATCAGGGTGGATCGGTATGCACTTGCATTTATCTCAAGGCCTAAATAGCATTCACCCTAGCATGGAATATTTTAAAATGGGCTTGGTTGGGTGTTGGCTACAGTGCTTCTCATTGTCTGGACTTTATCCAGCTTCCAGCCCAGTCGGCCCAGCCCATTTGCCACCAACCTACTTTTGTAGGCATGATCCTGCATGTTTGAATAGGCATTGTGCGTGATTGTTGAAAAAACTTCCATCCTCTATCAGACGGTACTGATCACATGTGGTAATCATTAGTACCCTATAATAGGGGACCCCACCAATGAAGCTATAAAGTTGGGAAGTGGTCCCACATTTGAAAAGTGTAATATCACGAACAGAGAGTTTATTATGTTAGCTGGCACCGGAAATTCGGTGCAAGAGATTTATAGAAGATGGTTCATATTAGCGTGACATCATAATCTAGTCGCGTATCTAACCGAAAATTCGAATGTCCGGTCGTTCAAACTTTCGGGTCAATCCAAGCTACCAACCCCCTTTTGGACTTTCGTATGGTAAGGGCCTCATGTCTTAGAAAGAAATGATCAACGGACACTAAATTGCTTGGTATTTACAAAAGTACCCTTAGATTAATTTTGAAGTCTTAATTAAGTCTATGAGATGGCATAACCTTGATGGCACACACCAAATGTACGATGCGGATGTGTCTTACACGCGGCATAGTAGGGGGCCTTGGAGCTCAACCTCGTGGTACCTTTTTTTTCCAAATTGCCAAAGTTCCACAGGCAACATAAATGTGTGGCCTGCCATATGACCGACCAGGGCAGATACTTATTGTCAGAGCATTCACACGAGTGGTGCCCGCCTTTCGATCGGGTTGGGTGCAGCACATATATGCCAAGCTGCAACAGGTGAATCTTAGTATATTATGATTAGCTTGTGAATGCTTTACAACTTTTCCAGCAGCGGTTGGCTTCCCGTGCCTTGTCCTTACATCAACCATATACTTGCTTACATAATTGGGTCCGATCGGGCTTTTCATGAGGTGGGCCCCACCGATGAAGGTCCCATCCAACGGACAGCTCACAAATGAAACTATAAGACAAAATTAAGGGTCCACATCCAATGCTCATAGCAGGTAAAATAAGAAAATAAGAAAGATGAAGAAGAAAAAAAAGGAAAAGAAAAAAGGGTCCACATTCAGCTTGTAGTTTGCCGTTGGACAGATAAATCCCTTATTTTATCAGGATCTTTGATCTATGGACCACGTAAAAAATAGGGCCCACTTGATGAATAGTTGGGATCTTGTTCATTTGTCCACGTCTACGATTTTACATTCAGGAGAGAAGAAGTCTATCTCGCAAAACATAAAATGAAGAATGAAAAAATAATAATAATAATAATAAATAATAATAAAAAATCCTCGGAATGGGCAGATAAAGAATGACAAAAACAATGTAATAAACGTTATCATTATTATATGTAATAGAAAAGGATCCACCTTCTTAAGTTAGCGGAACACACATTCTCTCTCTGCGTGTGCGTGGCATACGTTTGTGATCCAGACCATCCATATATTTGTCTGTACATTGGATGAGCTGTGCCTCCAAAAGTAAAAATGATCGGCTGATTCTAGACACTGATTAAGGATATTTTTTTCTCAATTAAATATTAACCTCAGGTTGGACTTGTCTTCTTTTTTTCATCTAACCATCCATTGTCAGCCAAGTCTCCTTTCAGTGGCTAGGATCCCCTGACCTTACCATGTTTTTTTTTTTTTTTTTGGAAAACTTCAGCAGATGAACGGTCCAAAGCACATAAACGAATTCCACACGTATGGGAATGTAGTGGTGTCTGAAACGAGTAATTGCGCCATATTATCTTTCTTGGTAAAAAGAAGTTGTAGAAATGGACAGGAAGGATCCAGACAAATGAGTGAATTACGAGAAAACCCTCAAGAGGGCAGCAATGTAGAAGAAATTTTATTATTATTATTTGAATTATTTTTGAGTAAATGACGAAAGTAGCGTGGAAGAAACCATGATGAAGAAGCAATGAGGAGAGGAAGAGAGGAAAGAACCTGGAGCATCTTGTTGACATTGCTAGCTCCAAAGACCTTGTGAACGTTAGCGAACTTGTGGGGCTCATCAGCCGGGAAGTAAGGCGCAAACACGCAATCCTGGGCGCACCGTCTCCTCAGTAGCTTGCACGCTGCACAAGGTGACGCTGTTCCTTGCTTCCTCCCCGTGTCTCTCATTCTCTTTCCCTTCTCTTCTCTTCTTACACAATCTTTCTTTTCTTTCTTTTGCTTGTAGAGGGTAGTTTTGGAATATTTTAATAAAAATAAAATAAACCCAACGAACGAGAGAAAGAGAGAGAGAGAGAGAGAGAGAGAGAGAGAGAGAGAGAGGTGGGAGCATGGAGAGTGGGGGTGGGGGTGAGGGTGGGATATATGGAGATCTGAGGAGGGCCCACCAAAGGAAGAAATGATATATTTTGGTCGACACGGCCTTTTCTGTTGACAACAACCTCGCCTCCCTTTATTTTATTTATTATTTTCAAACAACGGTGATCAACTAGAGGCAACGGTGCAATAACTTGTCGTGTGTACCATCTCAAAAATCACCCATAGGATATCAGTACCATCAAAACTATAAGGCCCAACATCAAGATCACCTTTCTCAAAAATCATGCTGATCTGATCACAAACTGGACCCAATAGCTGTCCGTTGATTCCAATGGTTAATTTGGGCCACATGATGATGGGTTCGTCCTGGTTTTTGTTCCAGGCTGGCTATCTTTACGGTAGGACGTATCGTTTTCATGGTACTAATGTCCTGACTAAGTGGCATGGTTACGGCAAAGTTGGTAGGGTACCACAAGTTGTGGTTCCTGTTTATAGAATATCTCCCATTTTATTTTTTATTTTTATATCTGAGTAATGATTTTTCCTCTACTTTATTATTGTTATTATTATAAACGTAGTAATAGTGCACTCTACTAATTTGTTTTCCCATTTGACGGTTTTGTTCAAATGCATCGGAACGCATCGTGATATGATAGGCTGAGAATTTAGCCGATGGAATTTGATTTTTTTTCAATGACTTGCGTCGCTCACGTGATTGGGATTTTCTTGGATAGGGAAAAGTCTCAGGCCGAATGTTCTAATCTTTTTATTATACAAAAGTTAGGGTTCTGGCAATTTTCAAAGCTAAAGTGCCGCATTTCAAAAGGTTGAAATAATCTTATTTAAGAGATTTAATTCGTTGCCTATCAAACACATAAGGTGAGACTAATAAAATAAACGGTCTGGATCATTGGAAGATCATCCATATTCAAAAGTTAAAATCTCTAAAAGTATTGCATCGGGATCTACTCCAGCAAGCATCTTCCCTCCTTCACCATGCATCTCTCTCTCTGTTATTAACTGCGACCGTGGCCTCACCCAGGACCATGCGGCCCTTACCGTGGGGCCTTCATTTATGTATCCTGTATTCAGGCCGTCCACCCGTTCGTATAGATCATTTTAGGGCATTATTCTAAAACTGAATCAGATTATTATTAGGTGGATCATACCATAAGAAACAGGGTGATTGACTATTAATGGGCCAAACAAGTTTTGGATCAAGCTAATATTTGTTCTTCCCTTCATTCGGGCTTACGTGACCTTATCAACAAATTGGATGACAAATAAATACAACAGAAACATTAAGGAGTTTATGTGACCTTATCAACAGATTGGACGGCAAATAAATGCTACAGAAACATTAAGGGACTCATGGGACCTAATCAACAGATTGGATGAAAAATAAATATTAAAGAAACATTAAGTTACTCCTAAGAAGTTTTTAATGGTAGGGCATTCAATTACCACTATTTCTTAGAATATGGTGGCCTAAGATTTGTATCCTCTTTATTTTTGGGTTCATGATTTAAAATGATCTAGAAAAATGCTTAGACGGTGTGGATACAGAATACATACATAAAGTTGGGCCCCACGGTGAGGGGCCGCACGGTCTTAAGTGAGGCCGGGGTCTCAACTAATCCGCTCCGGATTTTTACGCCTTATTTATAATGTGCACACCCACTTTCTTCTATTTTGCTTTTATCTGGACAATGAAATTTTTACCCGACACGGTCGCCTGCACTTGAGTTAGCTGTTGAACTTTTTTCTCCGTGCATTTGGGATATATGTTTGGGATCTAGACCGTTCATTGGATGGGCAGTACCTCATGATAACCAACGACTAGAAGTGTTTTGATGGTCATATATAGACGGTCAACATTCAATGGACAAGAGCGCTCTGATGTTCCTCTACAAGTTGTGAACTTGTTGGATGTGGCCATCCACAAAGAGCTTCATAAATATGGTGCACATGTGCCTCGCCTGCGGTGGAGAGTTAACAAGCTTACGGTCTCTAAGAGCAGCTAAGAGCACGCGAGGGTGAATAATTTTTTACACTTGCTTGGTTTAACCGTGTAAAAATGGGCTTAAATTTCTTAAAGTAATTAGTATCTGAAATTGTTAAAAACATGTGCTGATAATAAAATACTAGGAGATGGGGCGCTAGCAAAGCAAGTGCAGAGAGTCTGGTAGACAGGAACGGAGAGAGATGCATATTGTCTGTCTTGGAAGCACAGAAAATTCTAGTGCCTGCGCATCTCATGTCCACGGCATTTTCGATGACTCTAGCTCACAAGATACATCGAATTTCTCTCCCCATGAGGAATTGCATGCTACACAATACAACTTTTAACGAGTGAAGAATGCGGATCTTCTGGATTGCAGGCTCTCTCCTTAGATAAATTGTATGCTCCCGTTGCTCTGTTAGGTTTTCAGCAATTGGAATGCAGACCTGTCAGAATTGAAATTGTGGCTCAATTCAAACCGAACAACTATAACCCCAAGCGCCAAGATAAGCATAATATAATTGAGATTTGATGAGATTGGCCGTTTATTTAGCCACTTGCTCATTGTCTAAACAAGATAAGACAATATTCAGAGGATAGGGTTTGTCCTCTGATAATGGGTTACACCATTGCATTCAATAGAAAATGATGTTTTAATATAGACAAAGTAAAATGAGAAATGAATTCTTACATCCGCTTGTGAATAATAGCTGCAAAACACTTTCCCGAGTGAAGAATGGAATCCAACATACGAGCGTAGACTCAAATTACATCTAAGATTACCTACTACTTGATTAATACTACAAATTACACTACGGAATACAAACAACAGATAAAAGTAAAAGATTACACTATGAAACACAATTTACTTAGTAGAAAAGTAGAAAGTGATTACACTAAGAAATGTAAATTGACTGATAATTGAAAAGATAATTGAAAAAAAATAAGTTTGGTTTGATTTGGGTTGGTATGAGACGTCTTTTCTTGTTGAATTCATTTGCTATTTATAGCCTTGATCTAACCATCTAGATCCTTCCCACATTCTGACTATTGTCATAACCGTTCAACAGTACATGACATTCTAGAGACTTCCTTGCCATATGTCTCATAACTGCTGCTTCATCACTACTCTTCTATCGGTCGCTTAAACAATGGCGTGGCATTGTTTGATTTGTTCCATCTGTATTATCAAGAAATCTTCTTCGTATATTTCTACAAATCTTTGAATACACCATGCGAATTCGTACAGATCACATTCAACCTATTTCGATTGATTCTCATGAGGAATGACAATAATGTGGATAAACATTGCTACCATGTCACTTCAGCTTTGAGAAAAGATGAAAGTGATGTATGACCCCTCATTAATGCGGCATTTATTATCCATATGTGGCAGCAAGCCGATAACTGACCTCAACTGATTCATCATAACACGTCAGCGACAGTCACCCTTTATCGAGGTAAGCATCGAATCTAGTGTCGACATGTATTTTCACATAGTTTCTCACAAAATCGCAATGATACCATAATAAATGTTTCTTTACCTCTGGTGATATAAGCGCCATTTCAAAATCTGTTTTCATTTTTTTCGAGCATCCAATTTTTAGACTTCTGACTTATCTTCGACTAATGGCTACCTCATCATCTTCTTCTTCTCCTTTCCCTTAAGGTTATCTCATTAACATGATAGATGCTCTCTCTAGGAAATGTTTCAATAAAATAGTGTTCTGAACACCTAATGAAAAATACTAATGCTTGGGTCCAACATTTATTCCAACAACAGATATCGATGAAGTTAGTATGATGGATCCCTTGTTCCCCATCTGCCCTAGTGAGACTTTGTTGATTCAATTTGAATCCATCCATGTTCTGCCAATGCTTTGAAGAATCCTCAGTCATGGCCAAATTCGTTACCAAAATGGGATATTTGGTTTGCTCGTGTTTCTTCTATATATGAAGCAACATGAAGGAATTCAGGCATCTGTGAATGCATTAAGTTATATAACTACAACTATCCATCTGATCCTGCCCCTCTTACTGTTGCTTCAACATTCTGGAGTTCTTCCACCAAAAAATTTTCTTTGGCTTCGGTCCTATGAGTCCAACCATGTTGGACGTTAGAGCCTTGACTCAAATCCTTCCTGTTGGTGAAGCAGTCTACCCAGGCTTTTCACAAAAATTACCCAAACTCCTCACAAATAAGGCCGACAAAACCTGTTCTCACTTCATGTAGACCTATTGCAAAGACACAAGATTGGTCGAACATGAAGAACATATGACTTTCCTACTGCTATGGATTTTTCGACATTTATTTTGTGTGAATGCTCTACAAATTATGAACTAGTATATTCCATTGGTTAAGGCACTCGCTGAAGGTCGAAAGCTTTTTTTGGCACCTTATGTACTTGACCATATGTACAGAGGCATCTACGGAGTTACCACCAAGGTTCTATATCATGGAGAAGGATCATATGGCTTCTTTAAATGTGGATGTACTAGTGCTTCCATTCGTCCCTTGTGCATAATCACATCCATTCCGAAGCAGTTTACTCTTCTTATGGCGAACACGTCATCAACTCTCTCAATAAGTCCAATAATTTTCCATGTATATAAGTACTTTATTCTTTTCCCTGGAAGGTAAGTGGAATTAGTCATTCATCGCATTCCATGATTGAGAATACGACCCTACTTGGTTCACTGGATGATATGAGTAAGAAGCTACTGATAGAGAGGTGTCCCAAGTGTATTAGGCATGGACAAGTTACCTCATCTGTAGGGATCTTCCTTATTGAGGCACAATTCACCTTGAAAAAAAATTTAAAGCTAGCATGAACAATATTGTCCGAAGTTTCTTGCTCACTAGTTTGGCCTTGTCTACTGTATCCCCTTCCCATTTATTCAAATAACTTGCAACCAACTTCCTTATAGCTGGTTGATCATTCATAAAGTTGAACTCTATCATTCTCTCTCTATATATTTTTAAGAATCCAGCATATTTCTCACCCTTATCTACTATTCAACTCAACTTCGGGTGATGGACACCTTCGTTGCTTGGTAAGAGAGCTATTATCAAAGGTTCATTAGAAAATCCCCACAAGAAATCATCGCCCAACTTTTTCCCAATCATTGATATTAGAGGAAAGAAAAAATGACACATGTATTGACCACTACTGCCATTTGAAAAACCAATAAGCTAGGAACCCAATCAGCCGCTATATCCACTCTTGAATCCTCACCGCTTGAGACAACAACTATTTTCCCAAAGCGTTAGAAGACTGCAACGAAGGTACCTGTTTTCCCTACATCTCTTGAAATTGCAGTAACGACCGCTTTAGTTGAAGTAAGAATATGCCAAAATGTCCTGGAGGGGGGGTGAATAGGACTTTTTAGTAATATTATAACAATTAAAAATCCTATCACTCTAATCTTAACAACAAACATATATTAGGATTACTCAAGAGTAACTCTACTAGCTTCCAAGCCTAGTAGAGGATCCAATCACAAACTATTTGAAATATGAACAATATACAAATTAGTTTATGATGGATATGACTATGTGTGTGTGATGTGTGATCTCAAATAATTAAATATGAAAATACTTAAGGAAATCACATAAGTAATGGAAGACAATAGCAATCTCAAACACAGTCATTTTTATAGTGGTTTGACTACTTGTCTACTCCACTCCTGGAAACCGCACTTAACCCTTGAGTGTACCAGATTTCACTAAAGAGGTTTCACAATAGGTTCCCCTCAAACCGGAGGTTTTAAATTAGGTTCACCTCTCACCAGTACAACCTACACCTAGGCTGACATTTTATGCTCCCACGAGCAAGGGTCAATAAATAGCACCTGATTTTAGGTACACTGGCCAAGGATCCACACAAGGAACCTCCCACGTTTATACTCTCATGAGTAAGGGTCAACACAAAGCACACACTTTTAGGCACACTGGTCAAGGACCTACTACAAGGCCCTAATAGTTTATGCTCTCCACAAAGTAAGGGTCAACATAAAAGCACCTGCCATGTACACTCCCGCCGGAGGCCTCCTAGAGGACTTGCAAAGGGTGAGAAATACCTTATACTCAATCTTACAAAGGAATGATCACAAGGGCCTTCTAGACTCTAATGACTTACAAATAAGTAGATGAGCCCCGTTTAGCGCGTTGTCAAAGATCTCCTTCTTTGATGACGAAGAATCTTCTTCTTCCTTAAACCACAGCTCAGAAGATGTGCCAATACATGGTAACAGATTAGGTCAAGGTTGTAATGGAATCCTACTCTATTGAAAGTTTTCTTATAAGGGAAATAGAGCAATTCCAATCATTTATGCATTCAAGGCATCCCAGCCTAATGATTTTCCATTAAGATGGTAGCTGGAGGATCCTTGAATGTGAAAGTTCATTCCCTAATCTACTTTATTGACTGTCAATGACGAGGATGGATTAGAGGATGAACTTTTATGAAATAAAGGGCCTTGGGTATATGATCTAAGGTTAAACACTCAAAAGCACTATCTTTTTTTTCTACAGCAACTAAAGACAAGCTCTTCATAAATAGGAAAAAGGTTCCAACAGATATAAAACAATCACATTTATGACATATTTCGATATTATCGAGAAAGGTCAATATCATCGAGCATATACTCTCGATTGCATCTACTAGCTGCTCGATGACTCAAACTCAAATGTCAAATGCTTTTGAAACATTTTTCCAGCTGATCGAGGGAATCGAGCCTACGTTAATGTCATTGGATTTCCAACTCCAATTTCATCGACACGAGGATCGATTCCTCAATATTTAAAAATGAGAGAGACTTACCTTTAAAATATTTTAGGTCAAAGATATGATCGAGGTATACTCGATATCATCAGAATTTGAATGTCGATGATATTATAGTCGTGTCGATGTATCGATAAATTCCAAAGATTTTTCAGTTAAGCTTGCTGGACGGTTTATGTCCATTCTTAATGCAATCGACCCATACTTGATATCATCGATATTTGAATATCGATTCCATCAAGTGAGTCTCGATCCAAGATAACACAACCTAAAAAATATTGTTAAAAAATTATGTGTCCAAGGCCGATATCATCGAAGGCCTTCCAATATCATCGACATTTGAATTCTGAGGATATTGAGGAGAACTTCGATATATCAAAGATTTTATGATTTTCCTTAGAAAAATAGGGACACAATATCTCTACTGTCGATTTTATTGAGTCAACTTCGAAAGACTAGATATTCAAATTTTGATGATATCGATACAACTATCAATACATCGATAATTCCTTACAGAAGTATGTACAGATGTTGGACGACTTATGTCCTCATTCGATACTATCGAGTGAGCTTCGAGGACATCGACAACACTTCTAATTTATATCAATCAAACTATCGATAAATCGAGAGCAGTAGAAAACTTAGAGATTTTTCTGAATTTTGAAAAAAGTTTTCTAACCCCCAAAATCCTATGATATTCTAATCAATTTTAAGGGTTTTAATTACCTGGTATTTTGGGACATGGTATGTGAGGTTTAGATTTACCTGTGGTGAGTTCAGGCACACATCCGGTTGAGGCAGACAGTTGATCAATCTTTCTATGGAGCTTCTCTATCTAGCTGACTCAACACTCACATTAATTGATAAACCAGGGCACTCTCAATCTCTCCCTTTGTCAATTACGTGACAAAATACCAAAACACCCTAGAACAACTTCTATACTAACACCCTAAATTGTGTGTACATGAAATTTACACATTATACAATGCTATTTAGTTCATATACACAATCATTAAGAAGCTGCTCCCCCTAACAACATTCCCCCCCTATCTTGGTGCAGCTACTCCCCTTAACACCTGCATCACCATTCACAAAAAAATATACACAATATTTCTATCAGGGTGTTTGATTTTTTCTCCCCTTTTTGTTAATCATTGGCAAAGGTATAGCAGTTGATATTTGACTGAAGTTTGAAGTATTTGAGAGAACCATCATTCAGAGATCATATGCATGGAATAGATAGATGTAAGACAAACATCGCATTTCAGCTACCACGTATGCAAAGTAGACCAAGTAAAGCAGTGAGAGAAGTAGATAATCGAAAGATAAAGCATCACATGCATCACATCCCATAGATGATATAACCTAGATAACATGGGGAATTTCAAAATGGCAGTAAATATGTGTGAACTATAACCATCCAGATCCAAAATATCTAAAACATATATACTGCCTAAGATTGGTGGTAATATAACAGTTATCCCTAAAAAACAGGCCCATCCATGGGCACCCAAAACAAAGTATATTCCTCACTCAAAGGATATCACACCAAAAAAAAATTGTCAAACTCTGTCAGTTAGTAATGCATCACACACATATATATGAGCAAAGGGCATTCAAAAAGATACTTATGCCCTAAGAAATTCAAAGAGACTCGAGGTATGTGATGAAAGGAAGGACGTACTATAGACAACGAAAGCCTTTATTACGCTGGTAAGGAATCCAGAATTTTTTTTGTAGCATGTTACAAAGTCATCAGCATGTGTCCGATCTCTGAAAGACAGGATTCGCAGTCATCGAGCTGTTTCATCATGTGAGATTGACCATCTAGAAGGTCTTGTATAATGTCTCATTTTGTGACAGCCTGAGTGATTTTAACCGAGTCGGGGCTGTGCATAGGATTGCCTTTGCCTGAGATTGAATTGGTTTTTCCCCCACGAAGCGCGTTGTCAATGATATTCAGATTGCAGATGTCTTCGTGGTTGAACCAGGAACATGAGCACGAGAGATCATTAGTAGGAGGAAGCCCAAATTATCGTGACAGCTTGGACACAAGACATGGGAATGGAAGTGTAGAAATGGATTCGTCTGAAGACACCCAAATTAATTGTTGTAGAATGAGAGTGGGTAGGCACATGTGAATACCAAGATGAACATCATATAGAATATTAAGAATGTAAGGAGAAAGCTTGTTGCCAGAGACTTCACATGGATAGACATTTGTGCTGAAGATGCTGTGAAGAATTTTATATGCAGGACTGAGATGCTTAACATGAAGAACATTCTTGCATTTTTTAGTATTGTAGCACCATTACATAGTGCTCGAGTAACTTCTCCCCATACACCAAAACCATTCATATTTTGTTCTGATATAAGTATCCTAGTGACTTCTACACCAACCAGACGACTTATCAGTCTAGGAGTGATGTGTTCAGTCTGATTTATGGAAGCAACTGAAATGACTGGAGGATTATTTTCAACATTGTAAATTAAGTTCAGAAACTGATGCACAAGATTATGCTAAAATCCTCCACCAAAATTTACGATATTTCCCCACCCAATCAGTTCTAAGATATTGATGATCCCAAAGGGTTTAATGCACTTCCTATGGACTGTTCATTCTGCCACAAATTTTAAGTTGAAAAATAGAGATGAGGCAGTCACATTCTTCTTACCTTTCTTACTCTCATTTGAGGAACGTTGTGGAAGAACCAGTCCTTTATCATGAGACATTGTTGCTTGAAATGAAAGAGTCCAACAAAAGCAACAAACCAAAACTGTTTGGAGAGATGCAGTGTTAAATAAGTGAGCCTCTTTTTCCATCTTCTGACTTTAATTGAGTAGTAACCTTCGACATCATTAAGCATAGCTTTAATGATTTGATATACCTTATTTGATATTTTTAATGAAGATTAGAGGGAAGACTAACCAACCCGGGGTTCAGCTGCTCGAGAGTTCGTTGATGGTATCGATTCTCAGTCGATGTAATCGAACCGTTCACTCGATGTATCGACAAGCATATCAAAGGTGAATGTTTTCAATTTTCAGCATTTAGACAACCCTTCATGTATACTTTAACATATCTATGAGTCAAATAGTATACATGGTAAAATTTTTGTACAAGCATTGTACAAATCAAAATTATAAACATTAGAATGTTTATATACAAAAGGATTGAGGTGAGAGACCTCAGATGTATCATTAGAAGCTCAAGAAAAATTACATCATTTCAGCAAATATGCAAGACCTGGACTTATTTTTCTCTGCTCAATATTTCTAGGCGTATGGATCATCCTTTCATTTACCTTTGATGACATAGTAGTGATTATTTGTGCGAGAACCCTTCATCACTGATTTTCTTGAGAGGTCTAGGATTTCACATTTTTCTTTGTTGAATTTAACCACATGCTCATTGTCACATATTTGAGAATTGCTTAAAAGATTGTGTTTTAATCCTTTTATGCAAAAGACATTCTCATTTTAAAGTAAATTTATTCCTTTAATAATTCCTTGTCCAATTACCTTAGCGGTGCTTCCGTCTCCATAGGCGATGGAATAATTTGTAAATGGCTGAATCTACCATTATTAAGATCTAAATAATTTGTAAGGAGAGCTTTGTCACCTGTGACATGTCTTGAGCATCCGCTATCTAGGTACCACTTAGTTTTATTGCTTGGTATATGGTTTGAATGAGTAACAAGACAATTCTTCTTTTCTTTTGTAACCTATTTTGTGACAGGAGTTTTTACTCTAATAGATTCAGCTACTTGATTCAGTACTTCCTTCACTCTTCCATTCATTCTAGATGGTGATGGATGTGTATTTCTCATATTCCTAGGTGGACACTTGATGTCTTGTATTTTCCTGGTTAGTTTGAATTTTTGTCCAGAATTATATTGTCCCCCTAGGTGATAAACATTCAAACTTATAATGACCCGAATCACCACACAAATGACAAATTAGAGTAGTTCTTGTGTTACTTCTCGAAGCGACAAATCTTTTAGTCATTTATGCTGCTTTTTCAGTTTTTGATTTAGATTTTTCATGTCCTAAGCCACTCTTGTCCTTACTGGGTCTTCCCATACCTAAGAGTTCTCTAATTTCTCACCACTCTGAGAAAACTTATAGTTTAGCTTAGCGATTTTTCTAGATTCTTCTAAATTAAAGAGGAGTGCATGATTTTCATTTTGAAGGGGCATGTTTTTGTCTTTTAATAGCTCAACCTGTTTGTTTTATTTTTCAAACTCGATTTTAAGGAAAGTGTTGATTCTTTCAAGTCTATCATTATCAGAATGATATTGTTGTAGATCATTAATTAGATGTGTATTAATTTCCAAGGTTTTATCTAGATCTTTTTGTAGCAATTCCTTTTTTATTTTATGATATTCCAAGTCTTCTAACTATATTGATGTTATGGATGTAAAGTTGATTGTAAGCATCTTGTAGTTTGTTCTATTCTTCCCCTTCTTCCTTTTTACTTTCCACATTATCAGATAGAAATGATTCAGTGCCTTGTGGTTCTTCCTCGTTCTTAGTTTCAATGGGAATGATTGGAGCAGTGGAGACCATAAGAATTTTCAAGGATTTCTGATCTCCATCGCTCTCTGAGTCGTTAGATTCTGAGTTTGACTCTTCTATATCATCCTATGTGGTAGCTATTGCTTTACCCTTTATTTTCCTATTTAGGCATTTAATGGACAGGTGTCCAAACTTCTGACAGGCATAACATTGTGGTTCTTTGGTCTTTTTACCAAATTTGCCTATAGAATGTTTGTTGTCCACTTTTCTTCCTTTAAATGGACAGATACGATTTTTCTGAAAGAATTTTTTGAACCATTGTGCCAATAGAGCCACATCTTCTTCTTCATTTTCTCTTTCACTTTCACTGTCTTCATTTGGTGTGTTCTTTAATGTTTTGAGGACAGTAGTTTTGGATTTAGGGGTTTGTTTGAAGTGTAGTTCAAATATTTGTAAGGAACCTAGAAGTTCTTATACCTTCATTTTATTTATGTTTCTATATTCTTCAATGGTTGTTACTTTAGGATTGAACTGCTCCAGTAATGATCGTAGTATTTTTCTACAGATTTTTAGGACCGGAACTTTCTCACCTAATCCACTCATGGAATTGCAAATGATATTCAGTTTTGTGAAAAACTCCATGAAGGTCTCATGCTCTTCCATTCTGAGACTTTCGAACTATGATGTTAGGATTTGTAGTTTGGATCTCTTCACAATGCTTATTCCTTCATGGGTTATTTCCAACAAATCCCCTGTTTCTTTGGTTGTCCCACACATACTAATTTGATTGAAAATGTTTTGGGATATATCACAGTAGATAACATTTATAGTTTTAACTTTAGATGTTTGCTTCTTTTTTTTTTTTGTCGAATGTTGTCCACATTTCTTTGGATTTTGGTTTGGTGATAGCTGGGCCATTTTCAAGTACTACTTGTTCAGTAGGTAGTACATATCCTCTTTCAACAATATCACAAATATCATGATCTAAAGATCTCAAAAACTAGTGCATCCTAGCCTTCCAGTATGCATAATTTGATCCATCAAATACTAGAGGTCTAGTGACCGATGAGCCCTCTCCTTTAGCCATATTAGCAACTTCAGTCAAGATCACTCTCTAGGCAGTAAAGCCCTTTAAGAGAGACCCACTCTGATACCAATTGAAATTATGGTAATGACCACTTTAGTTGAAGTAAGAATATGCCTAAATGTCCTAGAGGGGGTGAATAGGACATTTTAATAATCTTATAACAATTTAAAATCCTATCACTCTAATCCTAACAACAAGCATACATTAGGATTACTCAAGAGTAACTTTACTGGCTTCCAAGCCCGGTAGAGGATCCAATCAAAAACTATTTGAGAAATAAACAATATGAAAATTAGTTTATGATGGATATGACTCTGTGTGTGTGAGGTATGATCTCAGATAATCAAATATGAAAATACTTAAGGAAATCACATAAGTAATGGAAGACAATAGCAATCTCAAACACATTCATTTTTATAGTCGTTCGACTACTTGTCTACTCCACTCCTGACAACCGCACTTAACCCTTGAGTGTAACAAAATTCACTAAGGAGGTTTCACAACAGGTTCACCTCAAACTGGATGTTTTAAATCAGATTCACCTCTAACCAGTACAACCTACACCTAGGCTAAAATTTTATGCTCCTATGAGCAAGGGTCAACACATAACACCCAATTTTAGGCACATTGGCCAAGGATCCACACAAGGAACATCTTATGTTTATGCTCTCACGAGCAAGGGTCAACACAAAGCACCCACTTTTAGGCGCACTGACCAAGGACCTACTACAAGGCCCTAACAGTTTATGTTATCCACAGAGCAAGGGTCAACACAAAGCACCCACCATGTACACTCCTGTCGGAGGCCTCCCAGAGGACTTGCAAGGGGTAAGAAACGCATTAGACTCAATCCTACAAAGGAATGATCACAAGGGTCCTCTGGATTCTAATAACTTACAAATAAGTAGATGAGCCCCGTTTAGCGCATTGTCGAAGATCTCCTCCTTTGATGATGAAGAATCTTCTTCTTCCTTAAACCATAGCTCAGAAGATGTGTCAATACATGGTAATAGGTTAGGTTAAGGTTGTAATGGAATCCTACTCTATTAAAAATTTTCCTATAAGGGAAATAGAGCAATTCCAATCATTTATGAATTCAAGGCATCCCAGCTTAATGATTTTCCATTAAGATGGTAGTTGGAGGATCCTTGAATATAGAAGTTCATTCCCTAATCTACTCTATTGAATGTCAATGATGAGGGTAGATGAGAAAGGGCTTTGATTATATGATCTCAGGTTAAACACTCAAAAGAACTCTCTTCTTTCTCTACAGCAACTAAAGACAAGCTCTCTATAAATAGGCAAAAGGTTCTAACGGATATAAAAAGGTCACATTTATAACAGAGTTCGATATCATCGAGTAGGGTCGATATCATCGAGTGTATACTCTCGATTACATCGACTGGCCGCTCGATAACTTAAACTCAAATGTCAAACGCTTTTGAAACATTTTGCCAGCTGGTCGAGGGAATCGAACCTGCGTCGATGTCATCAGATTTCAAACTTCGATTTCATCGACACAAGGATCGATTCCTCGATATTCGAAAATGAGAGAGACTTGCCTTTGAAATATTTCAGGTCAAGGATATTGTAAGTGTTATGGCTGATAGCTCCTTTATTTTGTCAAATTTTGTGGTCCCAAAAACACTATCTGCGTCTTGTGTAGCATGAGGATATATATGTGTGTGTGTGTGTTCAAGGCATTGCATCACAATGCTTTAAGTTGATAATGAAGCTCTACTTTAAGACCTGTAAGGTCAAGTACGTTGTCCACTCCTGTAAACTTCAAAGTTCAGAGTCTTTCAAGAGCTACTTCAAAAGATAAGTTCTTGCTCAAGACTCAAGTACAGTTCAAAACTCTAGATAGTGTACAACTCAAGATGAAGTTTTCAAGTTCTAAAAGATCTCAAGTTCAAGCTCTATCAAGTATAGAGATCTCAAGCTTCATAATCTTCAAAGGTCAACCATCTTCTGAAAGAATGAAGTCTCAATATTCATTCATCACTTTCAAGGTATGATTGACCTTAGATTGACCTTAGGGTAGGTCATTTTGTATACATAAGTCAAATTGAATCACTTTGTAAGTATTTGGACTATTCTAAGACTAGTCCTGGACCCTGTTCGACTAGTCTTAGCACTGGCTTGACCAGTCCAAGAAATTCCAGGACCAGTCCTAAGTTTGTTGTAATTTTTTAAAAATTTTTTGTTCGTCTACGACCAATCCTGGACTCTGCTAGACCAGTCGTGTGAACAGTGCACGACTCGTTCCCGACCAGTCCTGCAACTACGACTCAAACTACAGTGACTAAATAAGACTGCCTTCAACCAATCGTGAGCATGTCACGACTAATCGTGGACAGCCTTTGACCGGTCGTGGACATTCTTCGACCAGTCTTGGAATGGTTTTATCTGTTTGCGCTCAAAAATTCTAAAATCTATTTCTCCTATGACTAGTCGTAGTGTTCATAGGACCAGTCGTAGATGAGTTTCTGTAACTATAAATAGACGACGAATTTCAGAGTTTGATAATCCAATAAATAGATGACGAATTTCAAAGTATAATCCAATAGAGCTAGCCCAACTGATTTAATTTAAAATCAATTAGAACCTAGAACCATTTCAAAGTGAGTGTGGACATTGAACTTCTATATTCGAACTTCTACTCTGACTTGGTTCTTCCGAGCTGCAATAAAAGGAAAAATCCAGGTATGTTATATTATTGTAAATTTTCTTCTTTTGGTTTTATTTGAGATTAAGCCAGAAAAATCTCAATCTATTGGTTATCTGAGGAAAGCCAGAAAACTAAGAAGTGGGGTTTTTTTTAATTGTGTAAGCCCACTGAAAGACACAATTGTGGGGGTTTTAGGTGAACCTTAGAAAAACCTATTTTCATAGTGAACACTAATATCCACCGTGTAAGGATATTAGGAGTGGAGCAGCAAGCTGTGTGGCTATTGTTTAACAGTTGGTGAACACATAGGCGAACCATTATAACTCTTTGTATTTTTTTCGATGTGTGATTTATTTTTCTTATCCTTTATCATTCAAAATTATGGGATGTATGTGTGGATGTGAATGTTGTAAAATTAACATTTCAAGCATTATGGGGAATGTTGTAATAGTCTATATTTTAATTCTTGCAATTCATTTCTTTTTATTTTTCTTTTCAGTTAGAGAATTTAATACTCATCATTCTAGTAAGGTTGTCCTGCCATAAACCCTTGGTTTTCATGGTGTAAAGTTATCCTTAGAACAACATTTGTATCAACCTCTCAATACTTGATTATTGAGGCTGCTTTTCATTTCAGCATTGTGAATTGCTTTCCTTTATTTGGCTATCATATTCTTTATTTCTGCTATTTTTTAAAAAAAAATTGGCATAGTCCTATTCACCCCCCCAAGACATATAGCTTGACCTTTTCAGATATGATCGAGGTACACTTAATATCATTAGAATTTGAATGTCGATGATATCGGTAGTCATGTCGATGCATCGATAAATCCCAAGGATTTTTTAGTTAAGCTAGCTGGACGGTTTATGTCCATTCTTGATGCAATCGACTCAGACTTGATATCATCGATATTTGAATATCGATTCTATCGAGTGACCCTCGATCCAAGATAACACAACCTAAAAAATATTGCTGGAAAACTGTGTGTCCAAGACCAATATCATCGAAGGCTTTCCGATATCATCAGCATTTGAATTTCAAGAATATCGAGGAGAACTTCGATATATCAAAGATATTATGATTTTTCTTAGAAAATAGGGACACAATATCTCTGCTGTCGATTGTATCGAGTCAACTTTGATAGACTCAAGATTCAAATTTTGATGATATCGATACAGCTATCGATACATCGATAATTTCATCTAGAAGTATGTGTTGTTGCTAGACAACTTATGTCCTCATTCGATACTATCGAGTGAGCTTCAAGGACATCGACAACACTTCTCGATTATATCGATCAGACTATCGATAAATCGAGAGAGCTAGAAAACTTAGAGATTTTTCTGAATTTTAAAAAAAGTTTTCTAACCCCAAAAACCTTATAATATTCTAATCAATTTTAAGGGTTTTAATTACCTGGTATTTTGGGACATGGGATGTGAGGCTTAGATTTACCTATGGTGAGTTTGAGCACACATCTGGTTGAGGAAGACTATTGATTGATCTTCCTATGGAGCTTCTCTGTCTAACTGACTCAACACTCATGTTAATTGACAAACCAGGGTGCTTTCATCTCTGTCGACTCAGCAGTTAACATCAGGTCCAAAGAGAACTCTTAATCTAAGAGCCCATCCTAAACTACCTTCTCGATCAACTATTTTAATTTTTAAGCGCATTGATCCAACTCCCCAGCTGGTCGATGCAGATCGATCACTACTAATTTTTTCGAAAGAACAACAACACAGGCACTTCTTCGGCTAAGGTGGTAATTGCATTGAGAAATATTTCAAGAATAAATATTGACCAAGGCTCACCATCAAAGATTATTCCAAAGATATTGAGGAAGGCTTGAAACGTCATCGAGATGGCTATTGTAACAAATGCTGGAATAAATGATGCCTGGATAAGGAGAGATTAAACGATCCAAATCTTCCATTCAATTAAAAATATCTTACTCCCTATCATCTTAATCTGCACAATTTCTTGCTTCGAGACGGGAAATGACAATTGTTATTAAAAACCCTCAACCTGTAAACAATTGACTCGTTATTACCTCCGTTTACTCTAAATCAGGTGGAGGTTACCTATTAGTATAATTATTCTAAACCATTTTCACTTCTCATATCAATTAACCACATCTTTCTTTTGCATTCATCCAAGAGTTATCATCAGCCAAAAAGAAAATGGTAGTAGCATGGCCACCACCACAACATCCACCAGTGACCAATGCTCCTGTAGTGCAGACTGTTGTTCATAACCCCAAGTGTAGGTTCACGATGTAGTAATAATCTTTGTGAAACCAAGGTTGAATCCACATGGTCTAATCTCATGAGTATTCTAAAAGCAACTAGACATAGAACTAGAAAAAGATGTGAATCTAAATCTGAAATAAAAGGACGTAATTGTAAGATTTAATTAAGAACTTAAGAAATTCAAAGGTAAGAACTAGGGTTTCCAAGGATCCACTTGTAACAATCAGGGTGATACTATGTTTGATTCAAGGACACAACTGGAATCAGAGTCTTATCTTATCAAGTTGGAAGTTATAACAATAAAATCAAATCTGAATTTCATTTAACCTAATTCTTAAAGGATGAAAGTTGTGAGGATTGGAAGTGATTCCATCACTTAGAGATGCCCTGGAGACAATGACAAACAACAAGATATCCCAATTCCATAAACATAGGAGAATTACGAAGATTAGAAGGGATTCCATCATCCAACCATGCCCAAGAGGCGATGATGAACAATAGGATTTTCTAATTTCATAATCTCAAAGCATGAAAAGAAGATATTCATAGCTATTGCATATCTACTGTAATTTGAGACACAATAAACCATAAAAAAACTGAAAGTATTCCTTAAATATCAAACTAGAATCAAAGTAAGTTCAACATAAACATGAATCAAAGCAAAAAAATATCTCATCACGCTACAAGCTTCACTTCTTAGCCCTAGCTAAGAGGTTTAGAAATGCTTGGCGACAGTTCTTCACCCTTGTGCTTTGCTCCTCCAAACCCTAGACGATGCCCAGGGATGCCCCGGGGACTCCTATTTATAGTTGTACAACAACAACTTTCGCACCTAGTTGGAAAATTATAAAAACTGCCTCAAATTTATGCACTCTCCGCAATTTACTAAATTAAACTTCACTCTGCGTTGTTTTTCAAAATATACTTCACTCTACACATCTAAAATAGACTCCGAGTTTTAGAAAATTGTACAACACCAACTTTCGCTTAGTCGAAAAATTGTAAAAACTGCCTCAAATTTATGCACTCTCCGCAATTTGCTAAATTAAACTTCACTCTACGTAGTTTTTCAAAATATACTTCACTCTACACAGATAAAATAGACTCCGAGTTTTAGAGTATGTTTTTTTAGGACAATTTTAGGAATATGTTTCTTTTTAAGACAATTTTAAAATTTATTTTCTTCACTTCAAATCTTTATTTCTCTTCATTCCTCACTTAGTTTCCTTAGATTTTTTGCATGTGAATTCTTCAATCTTTGTCTCTTAAGATCCATCCCTTATCTCGGTGATCTTTGAGCATTAAATTCATGCTTTTAGCACCTTATCTAATCCAAGCTCTTAAATTCACCTTGCAACACAAACATGAGTAAAATAGGACATTAAGTAGCATCATGTTCATAAAACCAAGATATAAATGTGAGATATTATGCAATTGTAACGCCTCGAAAAAATTCGTACTGAGACTCGACTATCAACTCGACCAGAAATCACATAGGATTAATTCCTTTAGAAATTAAGCATTACTTAGCTAGCGCAACGCTAGAGTAGCTGTGAAATTGTCCCTGAACACTTTAAATACGTTCTACAAGACCTAAAACTTATAGAATCAATGACGGTATAATATCCTGAAACCTTGGATCAAACTCTAAACCAGTTTGTTCTCAGGAACCTTCTGAAACTTTGTATTGGATCTACGTGTAGAAAGTCTGATACTTACGATCTTAGACCTCTTATGACCGCTTAACTGGACTTGACAATCATTTCGAAAATCAAGCCCAACCGACGTTCAGAGGCTATTTCATTGAGCTTGGAGTGAAGAGAGTGAGAAAAGGGTTAGATTTGGAAATTTTAATCCAAATCTGGCACGTGACTTGGCGCGTTATTATTAAGCATTCTGACCGTCAGAATTCAGCCAAATTATACCCTCGGATCAGGAAAAATTTCTCTTTCATATCGTGAAACTTGTAGACCTGATCCATGTGCGATGACCGCTGAACTAAAACTGGACCGCCACGTGTGATCTACGAACTCTATCGGACTGAAAACTGGGTGTGAGTAACATCCAGTGACCATGAGCTTAAGTCTGATCGCGTTCGGCCAGGGGATCTCCCGAACTACTCTTTTGGACCAGAACAGCCCCGATTTGGTTACACCTCAAGTAAACATCGTTCTCAAGCCTAATTTAGGAAGGTTTTAGGCTATAAAAGGGCTTTAAACCCTCACTTATCTCATCCATCCGAATTTGCTAGAAACCCTAGCTAGAGAGAGAGAAAAAGTGTGAGATTGAGAGAGTGTGTGAGAGAGATCTTCCTGCCACCTGCACTAGCTGTTGCACGTGCTTAAGCAACATATCCCAATCACTTCGTTGGTGATTCCGCCACAATTCTAGGTAAGGAAAACCCTAAACACTTGCTGATTTAAGTTCCGTCGATTCCAATAGAGAAGTAGCTTATACATCTTGTGTATTAGGTCGCCTGTTTGCCGTAGACAAAGTGTATACGCTCCGTTCGAAACAATACACATCTAGGGTAAAAGGTGAGGATTTTAGACACTTTGATTGGCTGATTTCAACGCTTTCAATGTCGTTTAATAGTAGATTATCGACGGCAACGCCGTTTGACATGTACAACATGCTATCCGTTTTCTGTTTCGTAAACGTATGGAAAATATGAGATTTAGGGCATTTTAGTCATTTGTAGGAAATACAGTTTGCATCCATATTTTGCTGAATTGTTTGTCATGGCTATTTGTCGCATTAGGATATTAGGAATGCGTTCATAATTGGTTTGGCGAAAAGATTCGCCCAAAGGCGCACTTTGAGTCGACATACACTATGTAGACTTAAGTGTGTAGACTAAGTGTTTGTATAAATGTTTGTATTAGTATGTATTGAGTATATGGTGTTGTGAAATAGTTTTGAGATTGAATTCTCAAGTAATATGCTGATGTAAATGATTTCCATCATGTTGGCAATATGTATGGATTACATTGTATGTATGAAATGTATGTGTTGAATGAATTGCTTAAGTTGTATGTTATAACATGTGATAATATGCTTGTATTGTTGTATTGCATTCCAATTACTCTCACATGATTATTGATGCTGATTTACAAATGTTTGGGACTATGATTAGTCTAGGTAGTCGGTAACGGAGTATATTCGTGGTTGGCTTATATTTACCACGAAAGACGCGTCGATGAACGCGAGTCGTGTTTAGAGTTGGCGGCAGTAGTTAGGCCACACGAAGTGTTTTACGCACTTCATGTCGTTCGACTTGCGATGTGCTCGTACTAGTCGAGCCCGTCAGGTAACCCGACTGGCCGTTGATTGTTCACCTTGTATGAGTCATAACTGCTTAAACCTAGGGTACTGAACTTACTATTGTAAACCCTGTTAACCATGGTACCTTGATCCATAAAGACTCATGAGCCAGGCATGGTGGTATGGGATACCGTGGTCGAGCTGTCGGCCTACGCTAGGGCCAAAAACCTCCCCGTAGTGACCAGTGAGCACCTATGACTCGTGAGCAGATTATGGTGGTATGGGACACTATATTCTTACTGTCGGCCTACACTGATCAGGTGACGAGCCCTTTGTAGTGACCGTGAGCGTATTCTGAGCCTAAGGGAGGCGACGACCCTTCCGTAGCAATGAGAGTACATTAGGCCTGTATTGATAAGGTGATGGGGGAGCGGTGAAACGAGTGCGAGCAACAGCCTTGACAGCCCTTGCAGTGACCTACAAATGTAACATCGTATGTGATATCTAGGAGTGACGACCCTAGATAGGATCTGTGTTGGGATTGATATAAGGAAAGTACCTTAGTTTCCTAATTCTGCTATATGAAAAGGAATAATAACAACTTGGTAATCATATCCACATCACATTGCATGTGCCTAGAAGATGTGGAGCACTGAACGGTACGCAAGCATGCCGCGGACCCAGATGGTGTCGTATGAGGGAGAATGTCGGTGAGGGCATCCATCATGTCATGTCATATTGCATTAACAACAGTATTTAGGAATGTTTGATTTATTGCTTTACTATTATTGCATGATTGATTTGAGAACATGTTAATCTCTGCTCTATTATTCCATTGAGTTGATCATTCACTCCCACGTTACGGGATGGTGTTTGCAACACCCACCAGACCCTGTCTTAGATGCAGGTGAGGTGGCGATTCAGGAGGCAGAGCCGGATTATGATGAGGACCAGGACGAGTTCTCATATATGCAGTTTCACGACGGCTTTGCATAGGTGGCCTGGATTGGCGGGAGATACTAGTTGGACCTCAGACATTTTGATTTTTATTTTATTACATGTATATGAGACTCAGAGATGTATTCATACTTTGGAGACAGTTGAGATTTATTTTATTTTCTATACAGTGATATATATAATCTTCAGTCTTCCGCTTGCATTTTATCACTGAATCTGGAGTATGAATTGTAGTTTTGGTATAATCTTACTCATGTGAATGCTCTAACTCAGTCAACTTTAAATCATATTCATTCTTATTACATAAGTGATGGTCTGGAACTCGGGAGTCGGGTTTATACACGACCCCTGATTTTCAGGATGTTACAGCAATATTTGACCCTCAACACAATCTCGAACCAGCATTTTGCTAGTCCCGAGTAAAGTTGTGAAAAATATGTTGAAACCATTTTATAATTTCCATAAGCTCAAGAAGTTTCAAAAATAATCCAGATAATAGAGTTTCAAAATACATCAATGTTGAGCGTTATTCTCTCCTAAACTCTAACACTCGGTAAACTTCATAATCAAGTTCAAAGCATTAACCCGCCAATTAGAACCATTTCAAAAATTGAGCTCCATAAGTGCATAATGAAGTCTTGACTTATCACAATCAAAGGTTCAATTCTTCATTTTCATGATAACATTGATAATCAAAAGAGCATTCAAGGCAACCAAAAACTAAAATAAAACTTGCCTTAAAGTTCATCTTTTAATTTCCATGTTATTCCTCCAGCTTTTGATTTTTTTCATCGATGGCTTTCACTCTAGGTCAACCTTTTTAAAGATCTTTAATAGGTGATGTTTTCGAAGACCACTATTTTTTTAGTTGTGTATTATTATTATTATTCCTTTTTTTTGAATATGATGAAAAAATTCTCCAAGTTGGTTCCTTCCATGCTAAATAATCACCAAGTTAACAATTCAATGTTGACTGAAGCTTTAATGTGACGGCTAGATGTAACATATGAAATCATGACTCGATCAATGTTTAAAACTTCTACTCATGGATTAATAATTCAAAACTATCTTCGAAATCTCCAAGTAACCAAATTTAAGAGACATAAATCATTAACATTAAGCATCTTATAATTCTAATTTTTAATAAAATTTACACTTTTCTGCAATTTTTGCTTAAGGACTAAGAAAATAACTGATTAGTTTACTTAATCCCCCATCCCCAACCTAAAATCTACATATCATCAATGTACAAGAAATAAGCATATAATGCAAAAGAGGCAATGATAAGAAAAAGGGAAGTGATGGAAAGATAATACCTGAAGAAGTAATTTTGAGGCTTTTCCAATGATCTCAGTGTGAAGATGGGACAACACAAAAGACTCAAACAAACGATAAGTAAACTATCCTAAAACAGCGAAAAGTAAACTATCCTAAAATGGCAGAAAGTAGTAAACCTAATTACACCTCCATTAAACTAGGAGGTCAATCCTGGTAAATAGGATGAGTCAGAGGCATGGACATGTCCTCTAAATCAAAATTTTCAATAAATGGCTTTAAACGATGTCCATTCACTTTGAAATCATTGCCATTGTTTGGATTCTGAACCTCAACGGTCTTATGAGGATAAACATTAGTAACAGTGAAAGAGTAAGTCCAACAAGATTAGAGATTTCCCGAAAAGAGATGTAACTGAGAATTATACAAAAGGACCTTCTGACGTGGTGTAAATGACTTTTTGAGAATGTGTTGGTCATGAAACACCTTTATTCTATCCTTGTAAATTCTAAATTCTAGTATGCATCATTCTGGATTACTTCGAGTTCATTTTAATAGAGTTTGCATAACGAGCTAGTGTTGTCTAAATTGAAGTTCAGATTTTTAATCGCCCAGTAGGCCCTATGTTCCAACTTCACATGTAAGTGGCAAGCCTTCCCATAGACAAGTCTAAAAGGAGACATTCTAATAAGGGTTTTAAATGTAGTACGGTAAGTCCATAAAGTATCAGCCAAATGGATTGACCAATCCTTACAATTAGGGTTAACCATTTTGTACAAAATGTGTTTGATCTCCCTATTGAAAATCTCATCTTGCTCACTTGTTTGTGGGTGGTATGGAGTGCTCAACTTGTGAGAGATGCTATATTTCTTAATTAAGTTTATAGATGGCCTATTACAAAAATATGAGCCTCCATCACTAATGATAGATCGAGGTATTTCGAATCAGGAAAGGATGTTTTCTTTTAAGAATTTAATGAACGTTTGATGGTCATTGTTCCATCATAGAATCGCTTCGACCCATTTAGTGACATAATCTACCACGAGCAAAATATATAAAATTTTAAACTTTTTCACAATTTTTTCTTAAGGACTAAGAAAACAACTGATTAGTTTACCTAATCTCCCATCCCCAACTTAAAATCTACATTGTCCTCAATGTAAAAGAAATAAGCATGTAATGCAAAAGAGGCAATAGAAAGAAAAAGGGAAGTGATTGTAAGATAATACCTGAAGAATAAATTTTGAGACTTTTCCAATAATCTCAGTGTGAAGACGGGATAGTACAAAAGACTCAAACAGACGATAAGAAAACTATCCTGAAACAACGGAAAGTAAACTATCCAAAAACAGTGAAAAGTAGTAAACCTAACGACACCTCCGTCAGACTAGGAGGTCAATCTTAGTAAACAGGATGAGTCAAAGGCATGGACATGTCCTCTAAATCAAAATTTTTAACAAATGGCTTTAAATCATGTCCATTCACATTGAAATCATTGCCATTATTTAGATTCTGAATCTCGACGGTCCCATGATGATAGACATTAGTAACAGTGAAAGGGCCAGTCCAACAAGATCAGAGTTTTTCTGGAAAGATATGTAACCGAGAATTATACAAAAGAACCTTCTGACTTGGTGTAAATGATTTTTTGAGAATGTCTTGGTCATGAAAAACCTTCATTCTGTCCTTATAAATTCTTAAATTCTCGTATGCATTATTCCGAATTTCTTCGAGTTCATTTGAATAGAGTTTGCGCATCAAGATAGCATTGTCTAAATTGAAGTTTAGTTTTTTAATCGCCCAATAGGCCCTATGTTCCAACTCCACGTGTAAGTGATAAGCCTTCACATAGACAAGTCTAAAGGGAAACATTCTAATAAGGGTTTTAAATGTAGTACGGTAAGCCCATAAAGTATCAGTCAATCAGATTGACCAATCCTTTCGATCAGGGTTAACCGTTTTGTCCAAAATGTGTTCGATCTCACTATTGGAAATCTCATCTTTCCTACTTGTTTGTCAGTGGTATGGAGTGCTCACCTTGTGAGATGTAACACCCTGAAAATCGGGGGTCATGTATAAACTCAACTCCCGAGTTTCAGACCGTCACTTATGCAACAAAAATGATTATGATTCGATGTTGTCTGAGTTAAAGCATTCACATGAGTAAAAGTATACCAAAACTGCAATTCATACTCCAGATTCAGTGATAAAAGCAAGCAGAAGACTAAAAGAATATATATATCACTGTATGGAAAACAAAGTAGATCTCGACTGTCTCTAAAGTATGAATACATCTCTGAGTCTCATATACATGTAAATAAACAAAATAAAATGTCCAAAAAGAGTCTCACTGAGAAGTCTCGTCAATCCAGGCCACCTAAGCAAAGCCGTCGTGGTACTGCATGTATGAGAACTCGTCCTGGTCCTCATCATAATCCGACTCTACCTCCTGAATCACCGCCTCACCTGCATCTAAGACAGGGTCTGGTGGGTGTTGCAAACACCATCCCGTAATGTGGGAGTGAGTAGCTAACTCAGTGGAATAATAGAGCAAGGATTAACATGTTCTCAAATCAATCATGCGATAATAGTAAAGCAGTAAATCAAACATTTCTAATACTGTTGTTAATGCAATATGACATGACATGATGGATGCCCTCACCGACCTTCTCCCTCATACGGCACCATCTTAAGCCCGGGCATGCTTGCGTACCGCTCAGTGCTCCACATCTTCCACGCACATGCAATGTGATGGTGATATGATTGCCGAGTTATTATTAGTCCATTCAAACAACAGGATTGGGAAACTAAGGTACTTCCCTTATATCAATCCCAACACAGATCCTGTCTAGGGTCGTCACTCCTAGTAATCTCATACGATGTATATTTTGTAGGTCGCTGCAAGGGCTGCCAGGGCTGTTACTCTCATTCGTTGTACCGCTCCCCCATCACCTTATCAATACAGGCCTACTGTACTCTCACTGCTACGGAAGGGTCGTCGCCTCCCATAGACTCAGAATACGCTCACGGTCACTATAAAGGACTCGTCGCCTGATCAGTGTTGGCCGACAACAAGAATATAGTGTCCCATACCACCATAATCTGCTCATGAGACATAAGTGCTCACTGGTCACTACGGGGAGGTTTGTGGCCCCAGCGTAGGCCGACAGTTCGACCACGGTGTCCCATACCACCATGCCCGGCTCATGAGTCTTTATGGATCAAGGTACCATAGTTGACAGGGTTTACAACGGTAAGTTCAGTACCCTAGGTTCAAGCAATTATGACTCATACAGGGTGAACATACAACGGCCTGTCGAGTTACCTGACGGGCTCGACTAGCACGAGCACATCTCAAGTCAAACGACATGAGGTGCGTAAAATACCTCGTGTGGCCTAACCACTGCCGCCAACTACAAAACACGGCTCGCGTTCATCGACGCGTCATTCGTGGCAAAGATAGGCCAACCATGAACTTGTTAGGTTGCCGACTGCCTGGACTAGGTATAGTCCCAAACAATTATGAATTCACATCAGCCATCATGTAAGAGTAATGGAAATGAAATACAACCATGTGAGCATGTTAACACATGTTATAACATACAACTTTAAGTAAATCATCAAGCACATGCATTTCATACATGTAATGAAATCATGCATATAGCTAACATGTAGGAAATCATTTACATCAACATATTATTTGAGAATTCAATCTCAAACTAATTCATAACACCATTTAATTCAATCATACTAATACAAACAATTATACAAACACTTAGTCTACACACTTAAGTCTACATATAGTATGTCGACTCAAAGTGCGCATTAAGGCGAATCTCTTCGCCAAACTAATTATGCACGCATTCCTAGTATCCTAATGCGACAAGAAGCCATGTCAATCACATCAGCAAATTATGGATAAAAACAGTATTTCCTACAAATGACTAAAATGCCCTAAATCTCATATTCTT
The DNA here is from genome assembly GCA_037074715.1 of Magnolia kwangsiensis. Taxonomy (NCBI): domain Eukaryota; kingdom Viridiplantae; phylum Streptophyta; class Magnoliopsida; order Magnoliales; family Magnoliaceae; genus Magnolia; species Magnolia kwangsiensis. Next base: position 119,718,689 of record CM073571.1, on the reverse strand, counting down.
CATCTGCTTACGAAACAGGAAACGGACAGCATGTTGTACATGTCAAACGGCGTTGTTGTCGATAATCTACTATTAAATGACATTGAAAGACTTGGAAACAGTCAATCAAAGCGTCTAAAATCCGCACCTTTTCTCCTATAAGGGTATTGATTCGAACGGAGCGTATACGCTTCGTCTACGGCGAATAGGCAACCTATTTTACAAGATGCATCAGCTACCATACTATAGAAACTAAGGAACCTCAAATCAGTAACTATTTAGGTTATTTTCTTACCTAGAAATGCGGCGAAATCACCGGCAAAGTGATTGGAGCATGTTGCTTAGGCACGTGCAGCAGGTAGCACAAGCTGTAGGGAATTCTCCTCCACTCTCTCTCACAATCTCTCACCTTTTCTCTCCCTCAATCTAGGTCTTTTTCTAAATTCGGATGGGAGACATATGAGAGGGTTTAAGCCCCTTTTATAACCTTAAACATGCCCAAAATAGGCTTAGGAACAATGTTTACTTAAGTCATATCCAAATCGGGGCTGTTTCGGTCCAAAAGACCATTTCTGGTGGTCCCCTGGCCGAGCGTGATCGGACTTAAGTTCATATATGTCGGATGTCGCTCTCATCCCATTTTCAGACCAGTAGAGTTTGTAGATCGTACGTGGAGGTCCAGTTTCAGTTCAGCGGTCACCGCACGTAGATCAGGCCTGCAAGTCTCATGATATGAAATAGAAATTTTTCCTGATCCGAGGGTGTAATTTGGATGAATTCTGACGGTCAGAACGCTTAATACTGACGCATCAAGTCGTGTGCCATATTTGAATTTCAAATTCCAAATCTAACCCTATTCTCACTCTCTTCACTCCAGGCTCAACGAAATAGCCTGCGAATGTCGGTTGGACTTGATTTTCGAAATGATTGTCAAGTCCAGCTAGGTAGTTTTAACGGTCTAAGACTGTAGGTATCAGACTTTCGACATGCGGTCTAGATCCAATACAAAGTTTCAAAGAGGTCCAGAGAACAAACCAGTTTAGAGTTTGATCCGAGGTTTTAGAGTATTATAGTGTCATTGGTTCTACTCGCTTTGGGTCTTATAGAACGTATTTAAAGTGATCAGGGACTATTTCCCAACTACTCTAGCGTTGCGATAGCTAACTTACACTTATTTTCTAAAGGAATTATCCTACGCGATTTCTAGTTGAGTTGGTACTCGAGTCCAAGTACGAATTTTTCCAGGGCATTACAATCTATCCCCCTTAACAAATAATTTTATCCTCAAAATTTGTACCTTTTTGTACTCCTCGAGAAGCTGTGGGTAGTTTTTTCTGATCTCGGCTTCTGTCTCCCAGGTAGCCTCTTCCTCAGAGTGATGCGTCCACAATACCTTCACAAGGGGAATCACCTTGCTACGCAGTACCTGCTCCTTCCTGTCTAGGATATGTGTCGGTCGAAGGATATATGTAACATCTTCTCCTAACTGCACCTGCTCCCATCTAATGATATGGGAAGGATCGAAAACGTATTTCTTCAACATAGAAACATGAAATACGTTGTGAACGCTCTCGAGAGGCGTGGGTAAAGCCAAACGGTATGCCACTGTTCCCACACGATTGAGGATCTGAAATGGACCAATGAATCGCGGTGCCAGCTTCCCCTTCTTCCCAAACCGAAGGACTCCCTTCATAGGGGAAACTCACAAAAATACATGATCCCCAACTGTGAACTTTAGCGGCCGTGGTCTCGTATCGGCATAACTCTTCTGTCTGCTCTGGGCTGTGAGAAGCCGACGTCTAATAATATCAATCTTCTCAGACGTCGCCTGCACTAACTCTGGGCCAATCAAGCTATGCTCACCGACCTCTGCCCAGCAATGCGGTGCGCGACAAGGTCGCCCATACAACGCCTCGTAAGGTGCCATACCGATACTCGCCTGAAAACTGTTGTTGTACGTGAACTCCGCATATGCAGGACAATCATCCCAACTGTCCTTGAAGTCCAATGTGCAAGCTTGCAACATATCCTCTAAGATCTGGTTCACCCACTCTGTCTGTCCATCTTTCTGTAGGTGGAAGGAAGTACTGAACTTCAACTTCACACCCATAGTCTCCTGAATGTGAGTCCAGAAAATAGAAGTGAACGCGTGTCTCTGTCTGACATGATCTCCAACGGAACTCCATGCAGACGCACGATCTCTCTGATGTACAGTCTAGCCAGCTCGTCTGCAGAGTTCGTGACTCTGATCGGTAGGAAGTGCACCGACTTCGTTAGACGGTCGACGATCACCCATATGGAATCATGTCCCTTCCTCGTCTTTGGCAGCCCTGAAATGAAATCCATGGAAATGAAGTCCCACTTCCACTCTGCGATCGGCATAGGCTGCAAGAGTCCAGGTGGTTGGCGATGCTCTGCCTTCACTTGATGGCAAGTAAGACAACGGGACACGAACTCTACTATGTGGGTCTTCATACCTTCCCACCAATAGGTCCTCTTCACGTCGCGATACATCTTCATACTGCCTGGATGCATCGCGAGTCTGGTACTATGCGCAGCCTCGAGAATCTCTCGTCTCAAGTTAGGGACATCTGAGACGCATAGGAGGCCACGATAACGTAAGCCCCCATCCATGCCAACTCGCCACTCGGTGTCAGCATCATCACTGGCCTGCTCTCGAAGCTCAGTCAGATGCGCATCATCCCTCTGCGCCTCGATGACCCGGTCATCGATCTAAGATCGCACCTGCACATGGGCGATAAACTCATACGGCTCCTCTACAGTGAGTTTCTGATCAAAGTCTCACAAAAACTCAACCATATCCCACTCAGCAACCAGCAGCGGAGCCACAAACTCTATCACCTTCTTGCAGCTCAACGCGTCAGCCACAAGGTTCGCCTTCGCAGGATGGTAAGAGACTTCGAACTTGAAGTCCTTCAACGTCTCCATCCATCGCCGCTACCTCATATTCAAGTCTCGCTGCGTGAATATGTACTTAAGGCTCTTGTGGTCGCAAAAGATCTCGAACTCCTCTCCATAGAGGTAATGTCTCCAGAGTCTCGGTGCGAATATGACAGTTGCCAACTCTAGGTCGTGTGTAGGGTAATTCTCCTCGTGCTTCCTTAATTGTCTCGAGGCATACGAAATTACCCTATTCCTCTGCATAAGGACACAACCCAGACCAACGCTAGACGCGTCAGTGTATATAGTGTACCTAACCCCTTGCTCTGGCAATACTAGCACAGGGGCGGACGTAAGTCTGTCCTTCAGCTCTTGAAAAGCTGACTCCGCCTTGTTATTCCAGGCAAACTTCACGTCCTTCCGTGTCAACTGAGATAGAGGTCTCGCGATCTTCGAGAAATCCTGAATGAAGCGTCGATAATAGCCAGCGAGACCCAAGAAACTCCTCACCTCAGTGACAGAACCAGGTTGCTCCCAGTCTTGAACTGCAGCTACCTTAGACAGGTCAACTGCCATGCCATCCTTGGACACCACGTGTCCCAGGAACTTCACTTCCTGCTTCTAGAAGTTGCACTTCTTGTACTGTGCGAACAACTGATGCTGTCTGAGCGTATCCAGGACCAAGCGCAAGTGCTCTTCATGCTCCTCTCGACTCCTGGAGTATACCAAAATGTCGTCAATGAACACAACGGCGAATCGATAGAGGAAAGGCCGAAATACCCGGTTCATCAGATCCATGAACACGATGGTGCATTCGTGAGACCGAACGACATCACAAGGAACTCGTAGTGGCCAAAGCTGGTCCTGAATGCTATCTTCTGCACGTCCTCATCCCTGACGCGCAACTGATGATATCCTGACTGAAGATCAATCTTCAAGAAGTACTGCGCTCCTCTCAACTGATCAAACAAGTCATCGATCCTGGGTAAAGGGTACTTGTTCTTCACCATGATCTGGTTCAGCCTGCGATAATCAATACACAATCGCATCGAACCATCCTTCTTCCTTACGAACAGAACTGGTGCTCTCCAAGGAGACACACTAGGCCGTATAAGGCCAAGCTCCAGCAGACCATCAATCTGCGTCCTCAACTCCTCCATCTCACACGGTGCCATGCGATACGTCTGCAGTGAGACGGGCGTGGAACCAGGCACCAGATCGATAGTGAAATCAATCTCTCGTCGAGGCGACAAACCAAGGATCTTCCTGAACAGATCTCCAAACTCGTAAACGACTGGCGTATGCTCAAGTATCTGGGCACCAGCTTCCCGTAGTAAAGTAGTGTAGCTATGTATGAGGAAGGGAAGATTTACCCGCACTGAAAATGTAAAGGATGCGCCCTTTGGCTCGTAGGCAGTCACTATACGAGTCTCGCAGTCAATCTCGGCCCTCGCTGCAGTCAACCAGTCCATGCCAAGAATGACGTCGAGATAAACAAGAGAAGGATCGACGACAAGATCAAGACCCATCATCTTGCCCCCCAGATCCACCAAACAGCCCTCACACATCTGGGTGGCATCTGTAAAGGACCCGTGAGCTGTATAAACTCGCACCCCATCCATCCTAATAGTCGGTAGCCCAATGCGCCTGACTATGGCACGTGATATCAATGAAATCGTGGACCCTGTGTCCACCATCACAAGAATAGGAATACCTCTAATGTGGGCAGTGACCTCAAAGGCCGAATGCTGAGAAGTCTCTGTCGCAGCTGCCTCAGCTGTCAAGGCATGCACCCGCGCCTGCTGTGCCCGGTTCGACCACTGTGCCTGGGCTGTAGAGGCGGCCTGAACTGAGATACCAGAGGTCTGAAGGAAGGGTGCGCAGGAGCCAACCGTAAATGCGGTGCTGATATAGCCTGTGGGCGTGTACGGTCGATCTTCTGCGGCGGCGAGAACCCACTGTCCCGTATCCGAGCAAAACAACTTTGTGTCGAATGGCCCGATCTCCCACAATATGTACATGATAAATCGGGGCGCCGCATCGATAGTACCGGTGCCATAGCCCTAGAAGGAGGGTCAGCGCGAGGCCTCTTGCCCGAAAAGGGCCTATCCTGCAACTCTGGTCGTGGCCTAGGAGCAATAGGGCCACGAGATTGTGTAAGTCTATCCACATCTTGCTCTGCCCGCATGGACATGTGAATCATCTCTGCATAGGAGGGAATGCTCATGCAGCACATCTTCGACCGAATATCCGGTCGCAAACCCACTGAAAAGCGCCGTATGCACATCTGCTCATCTACCAATATAGTCGGGACGTATCTGCCCAACTCGGTGAATCGATGCTCATACTCAGTGACTGTCATGTCTCCCTGTCTGAGGTGTAGAAACTCATTCTCCCGCTCATGCCTGTACGTCTGGGGATAGTATTTCTCATGGAAGCGGAACTCGAACGCTGCCCAGGTCCATATGTAATCGGTGGCAACGGTCCGCAACACTCTGTCCCACCATAAGCTGGCCTCTCGCTCGAACAAGAACGTAGCCAACTCGACCTGCTCAGCCTCTGAACAATGCAGCATCCGCAGTATCTTCGACACACGGTCGAGCCAATACTCGGCCTCCTCGAGTCTATGAGAACCCGTAAAGGTGGGAGGCCGTAAGCGATGGAATTGCTCTAGTAAGCCCCGTGTGTCTGCGGCATTCCCCACAGGGTAAGCAGGTGGTACAGGATGAACATGCCCTCATCCTGAGCATATGTATCGGCATCCTCAGCTAGATGCGCAGGTGGTGCAGGTGGAGGCACACTCCCACCCTGGGCTAGAGTCCTCACAATCGTAGTCAGGAGTTGCTGCTGCTGCTGTAACATAGCCATCATCTGCTCAAATCTATCTGGAGGTGGAGCAGGCTGTAGCATGTACTGCGTCGAAGAAGACGCACGGTACTGCTCTCTAACGGGTGGTGTGAAAGGCGGTGGTCCAACTGCAGGACCAGTAGTAGGCTGAGACGCACGTACTGTCTCAGGAATCGAGCCCACAGCACGGTCCGCATGAGCATCAGACTGCGAAGGAGCCTGATCCATAGGCTCACCCAATGCAAGCCGAGCTGTGCTCCGTGTACCTGTAACGCCCTGGAAAAATCCGTACTTGGACTCGAGTACCAACTCGACCAGAAATCGCGTATGATTAATTCCTTTAGAAAATAAGTGTAAGTTAGCTAGCGCAACGCTAGAGTAGCTGAGAAATAGTCCCTGATCACTTTAAATACGTTCTACAAGACCCAAATCGAGTAGAACCAATGACTCTAAAATACTCTATAACCTTGGATCAAACTCTAAGCCGGTTTGTTCTCTGGACCTCTTTGAAACTTTGTATTGGATCTAGACCGCGCGTCAAAAGTCCGATACCTACTATCTTAGACCGTAAGAACCGCCTAGCTGGACTTGACAATCATTTCAAAAATTAAGTCCAACCGACATTCTCAGGCTATTTCATTGAGCCTGGACTGAAGAGAGTAAGAATAGGGACAGATTTGGAATTTGAAATTCAAATCTGGTACACGACTTGACGCGTCAGTATTAAGCATTCTAACCGTCAGAATTCAGCCAAATTACACCCTCGGATCAGGAAAAATTTCTATTTCATATCAAGAGATTTGCAGACCTGATCTATGTGCGGTGACCGCTGAACTGAAACTGGACCACCAGATGCGATCTGCTAACCCTGCCGGACTGAAAACTTGATATATGCTAGATCCTGTATGCATGAGCTTAAGTCCGACCGCATTCGGCCAGGGGACCACCAGAAATGTACTTTTGGACCGAAACAGCCCCGAATTGGATATGCATCAAGTAAACTTTGTTCCCGAGACTATTCCGGGAATTTTCGTGCTTATAAAAGGGGTTGAAACCCTCATTCCTCTCTCCCATCCGAATTTGAGAAAAATCCTAGATTGGGAGAGAGAAAAGGTGAGATTTTGTGAGAGAGATTGGAGGAGAATTCCTTGCCGCTTGTGCTACCTGTTGCAAGTGCCTAAGCAACACACTCCGATCACCTGGCCGGTGATTTCTCCACATTTTTAGGTAATGAAATACCCTAGAAATTGCTGATTTAGTGTTCCCTTAGTTTCATAGCGAAGTAGCTGATAGAACTTGTGTATTAGGTTCTCTATTCGCCGTAGACGAAGCGTATACGCTCCGTTCGAATCACTTCACCTATAAGGAAAAAGGTGTGAATTTTAAACACTTTGATTGACTATTGCCAATACTTTCAATGTCGTTTAATAGTTGATTATCGATGGCATCACCGTTTGACATGTACAACATGTTGTCCGTTTCCTATTTCGTAAACCGGCGAAGAATATGAGATTTAGGGCATTTTAGTCATTTGTAGGAAGTACTGTTTTCATTCATATTTTTCTGATGTGATTGACATGGTTTATTGTCGCATTAGAATGTTAGGAATACGTGCATAATTAGTTTGGCGAAGAGATTCGCCTAAATGCGCACTTCGGGTCGACATACTATATGTTGACTTAAGTGTGTAGTGTAAGTGTTTATATAAATGCTTGTATTAGTATGCATTGAATTAAATGGTGTTATGAATTAGTTTGAGAATGGTTTCTCAATTAATATGCTGATGTAAATGATTTCCTACATGTTAGCTAAATGCATGATTTCATTACATGTATGGAATGCATGTGCTTGAAGATTTACTTAAGTTGTATGTTATAACATGTGTTAACATGCTCACATGGTTGTATTTCATTTCCAATACTCTAATATGATTACTGATGGGATTCCATAATTGTTTGGGACTATACTTAGTCCAGGCAGTCGGTAACCGAGGAATTTCGTGGTTAGCTTATCTTTGCCACGAACGACGCGTCGATGAACGCGAGCCGTGTTTTGGAGTGGCGGCAGTGGTTAGGCCACTCGAAGTATTTTACGCACTTCATGTCGTTCGACTTGAGATGCGATCATGCTAGTAAAGCCCGTCAAGTAACCCGATTGGCCGTTGTATGTTCACCCTGCATGAGTCATAACAGCTTGAACCTAGGGTACTGAACTTACCATTGTAAACCCTGTTAACCATGGTACCTTGATCCACGAAGACTCATGAGCCGGGCATGGTAGTATGGGAGACCGTGGTCGAGCTGTCGGCTTACACTGGGGCAACAAACCTCCCCGTAGTAACCAGTGAGCACCTAGTCTCGTGAGCAGATTATGGTAGTATGGGACACTATATTCTTGTTGTCGGCCTACACTGATCAGGCAACGAGTCCTTTGTAGTGACCGCGAGCGTATTCTGAGTCTACGGGAGGCGACGACCTTCCATAGCAGTGAGAGTACAGTAGGCATGTATTGATAAGGTGATGGGGGAGTGGTGCAACGAGTGCGAGCAACAGCCCTGAAAGCCCTTACAGCGACCTAAAAAATATACATCGTATGAGATTACTAGGAGTGACGACCCTAGACAGGATCTGTGTTGGGATTGATATAAGGGAAGTAAATTAGTTTCCCAATCCTGCTGTTTGAATGGACTAATAACAACTCGGCAATCATATCACCATTTGTAACATCTCGAAAATCGGGGGTCGAGTAAAAACCCAACTCCCGAGTTCCAAAATGTTATTTATGCAACATAGATATGTATAATTGAATGTTGTCTGTGTTAATGTATGAAACATGAGTGGGATTACGCCAGAACAGCATATCATACTCCAGAGACAGTTAAATTAACCAGTGGAAGTCTGTGATAGTATGTATAACATATATAAACTGTTGTGTGTCTCTTGAGTGTGAACATGTTACCAGGTTAAACATATACATGTATACCTCAAAATAGAAAGAAAACATATACATGAGTGCTCTGAAGATATAAAATGACAAGTGTCAAGGCATCTAATCAACCTCCCTGTAATCTCGTCGATCAGAACACGCATAAAGGAGGGATCCTCCTCCTCATCATCATCATCAAGTCCGGCTCCGCCTCGCAGGCCGCGCCATCATCTGCAATCACAAAAGGTTCTGGTGGGTGTCCAGGAACACCGTCCCGTAATGTGGGAGTGAGTAGCTAACTCAGTGGAATAATAGAGCAAGGATTTACATGTTCTCAAATCAATCATGCGATAATAGTAAAGCAGTAAATCAGACAATCCTAATAATGTTGTTAATGCAATATGACATGACGTGATGTATGCCCTCACTGACGATCTCCCTCATACGGCACCATCTTACGACTGCGGCATGCCACACTCCCTTAAGTGCTCCACATCTTCCAGGTACATCAATGTAATGGTGATATGATTTTCGAGTTGTTATTAGTCCATTCAAACAGCAGGATTGGGAAACTAAGGTACTTCCCTTGTATCAATCCCAACATAGATCCTGTCTAGGGTCGTCACTCCTAGTAATCTCATACGAGGTATATTTTGTAGGGCACCGCAAGGGCTGCCAGGGCTGTTGCTCGCACTCGTTGCACCGCTCCCCCATCACCTTATCAATACGGGCCTACTATACTCTACTGCTACTGAAGGGTTGTCGCCTCCCATAGACTCAGAATACGCTCGCGGTCACTACAAAGGACTCATCGCCTGATCAGTGTAGGCCGACAACAAGAATATAGTATCTCATACCACCATAATCTGCTCACGAGACTAGGTGCTCACTGGTCACTACGGGGAGGTTAGTGGCCCCAGCGTAGGCCGACAGCTCGACCACGGTGTCCCATACCACCATGCCCGGCTCATGAGTCTTCGTGGATCAAGGTACCATGGTTAACAGGGTTTACAATGGTAAGTTCAGTACCCTAGGTTTAAGTAGTTATGACTCATGCAGGGTGAACATACAATGGCCAGTCGGGTTACTTGACGGGCTTGACTAGCACGATTGCATCGCAAGTCGAATGACATGAAGTGCGTGAAACACTTCGCGTGGCCTAACCACTGCCTTCATCGACGCGTCCTTCGTGAAAATACCAGCTAGCCACAAATTTTCTCTGTTACCGACTGCCGGGACTAGGCATAGTCCCAAACATATTCAATCACATCAGCAAATCATGTGAGAGTATTGGAAATGAAATACAACCATGTGAGCATGTTAACACATGTTATAACGTACAACTTAAGTAAATCATCTTACACATGTCTTTCACACATATAATGAAATTAGGCATATCGCCAACACAGAGAAAATCATCTCCATCAGCATATTAATTGAGAATTCAATCTCAAACTAAATCATAAGGAAATCATCAAGCACTTGTTATAACATACCACTTAAGTGAAACATCAAGCATATGCATTTCATACATATAATGAAATCATGCATATAGCTAACATGTAGGAAATCATTTACATCAGCATATTAATTGAGAAATCAATCTCAAATTAATCCATAACACCATTTAATTCAATACATACTAATACAAGCATTTATACAAACACTTAAACTACACACTTAAGTCTACATATAGTATGTCGACTCGAAGTGCGCATTTAGGCGAATCTCTTCGCCAAACTAATTATGCACGTATTCCTAACTTTCTAATGCGACAATAAACCATGTCAATCACATCAGAAAATTATGGATGAAAACAATATTTCCTACAAATGACTAAAATGCCCTAAATCTCATATTCTCCGTCGGTTTATGAAACAGGAAACGGACAGCATGTTGTACATGTCAAACGGTGATGCCGTCGATAATCTACTATTAAACGACATTGAAAGTGTTGAAAACAGTCAATCAAAGTGTCTAATATCCGCACCTTATCTCTTATAAACGTATCTTTTCGAACGGAACGTAAACGCTTCGTCTACGGCGACTAGACAACCTGATTTACAACATACATCAGCTATCTAGCTACGCAAACGAAGAAACACTAGGTCAGAAACTTCTAGAGTATTTTCTTACCTAAAAATGTGGAGGAATCACCGTCCAGGTGATCGGAGTGTGTTGCTTAGGCACTTGCAACAGGTGGTGCAACGACAGGTAAATTCTCTCCTACTCTCTCTCACAAACTCTCACCTTTTCTCTCTCCCAATCTAGGGTTTTTCTCAAATTTGGATGGGAGAGAGGAGTGAGGGTTTCAACTCCTTTTATAAGCCCACACTTGCCCGAAATAGGCTCGGGAACAAGTTTCACTTGAGGGGTAACCAAATCGGGGCTGTTTCAGTCCAAAAGGACATTTCTGATGGTCCCCTGGCTGAATGCGGTTGGACTTAAGCTCATGCATACTGGATCTAGCACACATCAAGTTTTCAGTCCAGCAGGGTTCACAGATCGCACGTGGCGGTCCAGTTTCAGTTCAGCGGTCACCGCACGTAGATCAGGCCTACAAATCTCATGATATGAAATAGAAATTTTTCCTGATCCGAGGGTGTAATTTGGCTGAATTCTGATAGTCAGAATGCTTAATACTGACACGTCAAGTCGTGTGCCAGATTTAAATTTCAAATTCCAAATCTGTCCCTATTCGCACTCTCTTCAGTCCGGGCTCAATGAAATAGCCTGTGATTATCGGTTGGACTTGATTTTTGAAATGATTGTCAAGTGCAGCTAGGCGGTTCTAACAGTCTAAGATAGCAGGTATCGGACTTTTGATGCGCGGTCTAGATCCAATACAAAATTTCAAAGTGGTCCAGAGTACAAACCGGCTTAGAGTTTGATCCGAGGTTTTAGAGTATTATAGAGTCATTGGTTTTACTCCATTTGGGTCTTGTAGAACGTATTTAAAGTGATCAGGGACTATTTTCCAGCTACTCAAGAATTGCACTAGCTAACTTATGCTTAGTTTCTAAAGGAATTAGTCCTAAGTGGTTTCTTTGGCTATGGAAGTAGGTTCTGAGTGATTTTCCAGGTGTTTTAGTTGACCCATTACCTAAGGACGTTTAATCCCATATTGGCCAAAATTTGGGGTGTTACACCATTACATTGCATGTGCCTGGAAGATGTGGAGCACTGAGCGGCATGCACACATGCCGCGAGCGTTAGATGGTGCCGTATGAGGGAGAACGTCGGTGAGGGCATCTATCATGTCATGTCATATTGCATTAACAACAGTATTAGGATTGTTTGATTTACTGCTTTACTATTATCGCATGATTGATTTGAGGACATGCTAATCTTTGCTCTATGATTTCACTGAGTTGATCACTCACTCCCATGTTACGGGATGGTGTTTGCAACACCCACAGACCCTGTTTTAGATGCAGGTGATGCAGAGATCCAGGAGGCAGAGCCGGACTATGATGAGGACCAGGACGAGTTCTCATACATGCAGTACCACGACGGCTTTGCTTAGGTGACCTAGGTTGACGGGACTCTTCAGTGGGACTATTTTGAACATTTTATTTTGGTTTATTTACATGTATATTAGACTCAGTGATGTATTCATACTTTAGTGACAGTCGAGATCTACTTTGTTTTTCCATATAGTGATATATATATTGTTTAGTCTTCCGCTTGCTTTTATCACTGGATCTGGAGTATGAATTACAGTTTTGGTATACTTTTAATCATGTGAATGCTTTAACTCAGACAACATTGAATCATAATCATTTTTATTGCATAAGTGACAGTCTGGAACTTGGGAGTTGAGTTTATACATGACCTCCGATTTTCAGGGTGTTACAAGTTGGTATCGGAGCATGACTAAGATTATACCGAGCCTGGATTATGGTCACGCGATGTACGCTGTCACTTCCTTTGACTTATGTGGGTGCGAGAAGGGTCTAGAAACACTTATAGGATCGCAGATTCGCCAATAGGCGAAGACTATTCATATCGATCGTGCGATCGAGTCCGTAACGCATCTTGGGTCGCATGAAGCGACCTGAGTAGCTCGTAGGTTGTAGGTAGGTGGGTGGAGACATTCTTTGAATGATTCTAAATCTGTAAATGTGAATCCTTGGGCTGTGGGACAACCACAACCCCAGCATTCAATCGTCAGGGCTTAAAAACCCCGTTTTACCTAAAATCTTCAAAATTCTTCCTCTCACCACTCCATTATTCAATTATTTCTTATCCTTTTTATGTTAGGCATTGAACTTAGTGTGAAAATGATACAAAATCATACTTTGACAAAATTTTACAGTGAATAGTAAAATTTCATGAAAACTGGCCATTAGACCATTCTAACTTTACTTTCTTTAGCAACTAATGGACTAGATGGATGTATTTGCTCATTCTACCCCAAAATAATATGCTGCATGATAGGGGATTGTGTTCAAGTTTGCAAATTGGCCCTAAAAATCCCCGAACGCATGTTTGGACCTATATTGGGCAATACACAATGAACTAAAGTGGGGCCCATAGTTATTTGGGGTCCCTGGACCATGGGGGACCAGACCCATGTGGTCCCATCAATCAGATCATCGGACGGTCGGCGATGCCATCGTCGATCCGGTGATGCATCGCCGTCCACTGTGGCCCATTTGATCTGAAGTTTGGGATCTGGGGGTATTTTGGGTAGTATACACCCCCTATGTAGTGTTCGTCCATAGAAAACTTCAAATAGGGGTACTTCCTTCACAAACAGCCCCTTTCCCAGCCCCATTTTCATTTTTCGGCTGCCCTAACCCAAATCCGTGGTTCCAAACCACTCCCAAATCCATTCTTGGCTAAAAACAACCACACTCCTTCACTCCATTGCTATTTACAACCTTCTCTCTTACAGATCTCATCGTTTAGAGTTCTTAAAACTCCCAAATCGAGCTGAAATCGTGAGGTGCTCCATTTTCCTTTTTCATTCTCTTTTCTCTTTAAAAATACATCCTAAGGGAGCTTGAAGCATCCCTCTACAATGCCTAGATCTCCCTTTTTCAGTTTGGACAGCCATTTCTTTGTATTTCCTCCATTTTCCATGGCTTTTGTTGAAGCCATTTTGAGTCTTTTGTCTCTCTCCTCCATCCTCTCTTTGATGGGTAAGAGAAAAACCGCAACGGATGAGGCTGGGCCTAGTCACCCTGCTCAATTAAGAAGACCGCGGGGTGGCGCCGCTAGCTCAAGCGCCGCCTCAAGTCCAAGCACAGCCCGAGAGTTTCATACAAAGCGGGATTTGGATCCCCATACTCAACTTGGGTGAGTGATTTTAGCAGAGATGCCTCACGGCCAATACACTGACCGTAAGGTATTGTTTAAGGCAGATGTGGAAGGATGACTATTCGGTAAATTTCTGTTGTTCGAGCGCATTGAAGCTGCGCATTGGGGTCCGATCTTTGAAGCTCGTGCTCGTGCTAATGTAAGCACCGTTCGTGCCTTCTACGCTCGTATCCAGAATCCTACACTGGTGCCATTGCAGTTTAAAATTCCTTTTGGTAGAGACCGGATGGCTACGATCGATGTTCGGTTGATTGCGCGACTTCTGAACATGCCTCTGGGTGATGTTCATCCTAGTACGAAGAATTTGAGGAATAGGCGTGAGCGAGATCGCCGTACCAGGTTTCTATGTGGTAAACTGGTTCCATGACAGCCTAATAATAGCCTCAAGGCGTCTCATATGTCTGATGATTTGCGCCTACTGCACCACATTTGCACGTTCAACGTGTATCCCAGGTCAAAAAATCGCATTGAATGTATGCGCCTTATGGTTGATTTCTTGTATCTGGAGGCCCAGGGAGAGAATGTGTGTATGACCACTTTCATCTTGCGACAAATTATCCTCATAGAGAGATCAAGAAGAAAGTCTGAGTCGCTTCCTTTTGGCAGACTTATATGCAAGATCGCGCTTGAGTTTGCTTACAGACTTGGGCCGAAATTGCCAGTTCCGATTCACAGCATTAATGAGTCTACCATGGTCAATATGAAGATCGGGTCTCAGTACCGTGAGACTCAGCTTGAAGAGGATAGCGAGGACGACTTTGATGACGAAGAGGATCCAAGTGAAGGAGAACCTAGAGCAGAAGTTGAGGAAGAAGTCCAGGAAGAGGTAGAAGAGGAGGCTCAGGATACAGATGAGAGCCCTCCTCCTTCTGCTCAGGCTACTGGTGATGATCGCATTGCCCGAATTGAGGAGAGCCAGGTCGCCTTGCGAAGGAAAGTTCAGGAACTTCGAGCTGAAGTCAAGGATACCAAGGCCGTTACGAAGAGAAAATTCGACAAGGTGACTCGCACCTTGAAGGCGATCTTGTGCTGCTTGCAGGATAAGGGTGCTCCTCCTCTGTCACCCGACTCAGACTAGCGATGATCTTTGATGTTGTTTTAGTAGTTAGTCATTTCCCGCTTTAATTTGTGTAAGCCTGTTAAGGCTAGTAGTTTACTTATGTTGCTGTTGTAATTTTAACTATCTTAGTTCCCATGTATTTCTCGTCATGATGCTTGTAAGGACATATCCCTTGTATTGTGACAATTTTGATTAAATGAAATGCATGGAATGCCTTTGATTCCTTTTGTGAATGATTGCGGTGTGTTTGTGCTATTGAGACTGACAAGGTTGCGCCCTATTTTGAATATAGGGAATGCTGCCGAAGGCTACACGGAGTGCAGCTCGGCTTACATTGAGTGAGTCTATGGATCAGGCTCCTTCGCAGTCTGATGCACATGCGGACCCTGCTGTGGGCCCAATTTCTGAGACAGTATGTGCGTCTCAGCCTACTGCTAGTCCTCCAGTTGGACCACCGCCGTTCACACCGCCTGTCAGAGAGCCGTATCGTGCATCTTCTTCGACACAGTACACGCCACAACCTGCTCCACCTCCAGATAGATTTGAGCAGATGATGGCCATGATGTAGTAGCTGCAGCAGCTCCTGACTACTATTGTGGGGACACTAGCCTAGGGTGGGAGTGCGGCTCCTCCTGCACCACCTGCGCATCCAGCTGAGGATGAGGGCATGGCTCATCCTGCACCACCTGCTTATCCTGTGGGGAATGCCGCAGACACACGGAGCTTGTTAGAGCGATTTCAGCGCTTACGGCCTCTCACTTTTACGGGTTCTCATAGACCCGAGGAGGCCGAGTATTGGCTCGACCTTGTGTCGAAGATACTGCGGATGCTACATTGTACAGAGGCTGAGCAGGTCGAGTTAGCTACGTTCCTCTTCGAGCGAGAGGCCAACTTGTGGTGGGACAGTGTATTGCGGACCGTTGCCGCCGATTATATATGGACCTGGGCAGCATTCGAGTTCCGCTTCCACGAGAAATACTATCCCCAGACGTACAGGCATGACCGGGAGAATGAGTTTCTACGCCTCAGACAGGGAGGCATGACAGTCACGGAGTATGAGCATCGGTTCATGGAGTTGGGCAGATACGTCCCGACTATTTTGGCAGATGAGCAGATGCGCATACGGCGCTTTTCGGAGGGTTTGAGACTGGATATTCGGTCGAAGATGTGCTGCGTGAGCATTCCCTCCTATGCGGAGCTGATTCACATGTCCATACGGGCAGAGCAGGATGTGGATCGACTTACCCGATCTCGTGGCCCTGTTGCTCCTAGGCCACGACCAGAGTTGCCGGACAGGCCCTTTGCGGGGAAGAGGCCTCGCGTCGACCCTCCTACTCGGCCTACAGTGCCAGTACCACCATTTCGGCACCCTGAGTTATCATGTACATACTGCGGGAGGTCAGGCCATTCGACTCAGAGTTGTTTTGCTCAGATGCGGGACAGTGGGTTCTCGCCGCCGCAGAAGATCGACCATACACGTCCACAGGCGATATCAGCACTGCCTATACGGTTGGCTCCTCCACACCCTTCCTTCAGACCTTCAGTATTGCAGATCAGGCAGCCTCTACGGCCTACGGCGTAGCGGCCGAACTGGCCACAGCAGGCACGAGTTCATGCATTGACAGCTGAGGCAGCTGCAACAGAGACTTCTCAGCATTCGGCCTTCGAGGTCACTACTCATATTGGAGGTATTCCTATTCTTGTGATGGTGGACACTGGATTCACGATTTCTTTGATATCACGTGCTATATTCAGACGCATTGGGCTACAGACCATTACTATGGATGGGGTGCGAGTTTATACATCTCACGGGTCCTTTACAGATGCCACCCAGATGTGTGAGGGCTGTTTGGTGGATCTGGGGGGCAAGACGATGGCTCTAGATCTTGTCGTCGACCCCTCTCTCATTTATCTCGACGTCATTCTTGGCATGGACTGGTTGACTGCAGCGAGGGCCGAGATTGACTGCGAGACTTGTATAGTGACTGCGTACGAGCCAGAGGGTGCATCCTTCATATTCCCAGTGCGGGTAAATCTCCCCTTCCGCATACTTAGTTACGCTACTTTACTGCGAGACGCTGGTGCCCAAATACTTGAGCATACGCCAGTCATTTGCAAGTTTGGGGATCTGTTCAGGAAGATCCATGGTTTGTCGCCTAGATGAGAGATTGATTTCACTATCGATCTGGTGCCTGGCTCCACGCCCGTCTCACTGTCGACGTATCGCATGACACCGTGTGAGATGGAGGAGTTGAGGACGCAGATAGATAGTCTGCTGGAGCTTGGCCTTATACGGCCTAGTGTGTCTCCTTAGGGAGCACCAGTTCTGTTCGTGAGGAAGAAGGATGGTTCGATGCGATTGTGTATTGATTATCGCAGGCTGAACCAGATCACGGTGAAGAACAAGTACCCTTTACCCAGGATCGATGACTTGTTTGATCAGTTGAGAGGAGCGCAGTACTTCTCGAAGATTGATCTTCAGTCAGGATATCATCAGTTGCACGTTAGGGATGAGGACGTGCAGAAGACAGCATTCAGGACCAGCTTTGGCCACTACGAGTTCTTTGTGATATCGTTCGGTCTTACGAACGCACCAGCCGTGTTCATGGATCTGATGAACTGGGTATTTCGACCTTTCCTCTATCGATTCGTCGTTGTGTTCATTGACGACATTTTGGTATACTCCAGGAGTCGAGAGGAGCATGAGGAGCACTTGCGCTTGGTCCTGGATACACTCAGACAGCATCAGTTGTCCGCACAGTACAAGAAGTACGACTTCTAGAAGCAGGAAGTGAAGTTCCTGGGACACGTGGTGTCCAAGGATGGCATGGCAGTTGACTTGTCTAAGGTAGCTGCAGTTCAGGACTGGGAGCAGCCTGGTTCTGTCACTGACGTGAGGAGTTTCTTGAGTCTCGCTGGTTACTAACGGCCCTTCATTCAGGATTTCTTGAAGATCGCGAGACCTTTATCTCAGTTGACATGGAAGGACGTGAAGTTCGCCTGGAATGACAAGGCAGAGTCAGCTTTTCAGGAGCTGAAGGACAGACTTACGTCCGCCCCTGTGCTAGTATTGCTAGAGCAAGGGGTTAGATACACTATATACACTGACGCGTCTAACGTTGGTCTGGGTTGTGTCCTTATGCAGAGGGACAGGGTAATTTCGTATGCCTCGAGACAATTAAGGAAGCACAAGGAGAATTACCCTACACATGACCTAGAGTTGGCAGCCGTCATATTCGCACTGAGACTCTGGAGACATTACCTCTAGGGAGAGGAGTTCAAGCTCTTTTACGACCACAAGAGCCTCAAGTACATATTCACGCAGCGAGACTTGAATATGAGGCAGCGGCGATGGATGGAGACTTTGAAGGACTTCAAGTTCGAAGTCTCTTACCATCCTGGGAAGGCAAACCTTGTGGCTGACGCGTTCAGCCGCAAGAAGGAAATAGAGTTTGCAGCTCCGCTGATGGTTGCTGAGTGGGATATGGTTGAGTTTTTGCGAGACTTTGAGCAGAAACTCACCATAGAGGAGCCGTATGAGTTCATCGCACATGTGCAGGTGCGATCTCAGATCGATGACCGGGTCATCGAGGCGCAGAGGGACGATGCGCATCTAGCTGAGCTTCGAGAGTAGGCCAGTGATGATGCTGACGTCGAGTGGCGAGTTAGCATGGATGGGAGCTTACGTTATCGTGGCCGCCTATGCATCCCAGATGTCCCTGACTTGAGACGAGAGATTCTCGAGACTGCGCATTGTACCAGACTCGCGATGCATCCAGACAGTATGAAGAGGTATCGGTACGTGAAGAGGACTTATTGGTGGGAAGGTATGAAGACCCACATAGCAGAGTTCGTGTCCCGTTGTCTCACTTGCCAGCAGGTGAAGGCAGAGCATCGTCGACCACCTGGACTTTTGTAGCCTATGCCGATCGCAGAGTTGAAGTGGGATTTCATTTCCATGGACTTCATTTCTGGGCTGCCGAAGATGAGGAAGGGACATGATTCCATTTGGGTGATCGTCGACCGTCTACCGATCAGAGTTACGAACTCTGCAGACGAGCTGGCTAGACTGTATATCAGAGAGATTGTGCGTCTGCATGGAGTTCCGTTGGATATCGTATCGGACAGAGACACGTGGTTCACTTCTATTTTCTGGACTTGCATTCAGGAGGCTATGGGTGTGAAGTTGAAGTTCAGTACTGCTTTTCACCCACAGACAGATGGGCAGACAGAGCGGGTGAACCAGATCTTAGAGGATATGTTGCGAGCTTGCGCATTAGACTTCAAGGACAGTTGGGATGATTGTCTTGCCTATGCGGAGTTTTCGTACAACAATAGTTTTCAGGCGAGTATCGGTATGGCACCTTACGAGGCGCTGTATGGGCGACCTTATCGCCACCGCATTGCTGGGCACAGGTCGGTGAGCGTAGCTTGATTGGTCCAGAGCTATTGCAGGCGACGTCAGAGAAGATTGATATCATTAGACGTCGGCTTCTTACAGCGCAGAGCAGACAGAAGAGTTATGCCGATACGAGACGGCGGCAGCTGGAGTTCACAGTTGGGGATCATGTGTTTTTGTGAGTTTCCCCTATGAAGGGAGTCCTTCGGTTCGGGAAGAAGGGGAAGCTAGCACCGCAATTTATTGGTCCATTTCAGATCCTCAATCGTGTGGGAGCAGTGGCTTATCGATTGGCTTTACCCACGCCTCTCACGAGCGTTCACAACGTATTTCATGTTTCTATGCTAAAGAAGTACGTTTCTAATCCTTCCCATATCATTAGATGGGAGCAGGTGCAGTTAGGAGAGGACGTTACATATATCCTACGACCGACACGTATCCTAGACAGGAAGGAGCAGGTACTGCGTAGCAAGGTGATTCCCCTTGTGAAGGTATTGTGGACGCATCACTCTGAGGAAGAGGCTACCTGGGAGACAGAAGCCGAGATCAGAAAGAACTACCCACAGCTTCCCGAGGAGTACGAAAAGGTATAAATTTTGAGGATAAAATTATTTGTTAAGGGAGGTAGATTGTAACGCCCTGGAAAAATCCGTACTTGGACTCGAGTACCAACTCGACCAGAAATCGCGTAGGATTAATTCCTTTAGAAAATAAGTGTAAGTTAGCTAGCGCAACGCTAGAGTAGCTGAGAAATAGTCCCTGATCACTTTAAATACGTTCTACAAGACCCAAATCGTGTAGAACCAATGACTCTAAAATACTCTATAACCTTGGATCAAACTCTAAGCCAGATTGTTCTCTGGACCTCTTTGAAACTTTGTATTGGATTTAGACCGCGCGTCGAAAGTCTGATACCTACTATCTTAGACCGTAAGAACCGCCTAGCTGGACTTGACAATCATTTCGAAAATCAAGTCTAACCGACATTCTCAGGCTATTTCATTGAGCCTGGACTGAAGAGAGTAAGAATATGGATATATTTGGAATTTGAACTTCAAATCTGGCACACGACTTGACGCGTCAGTATTAAGCATTCTAACCGTCAGAATTCAGCCAAATTACACCCTCGGATCAGGAAAAATTTCTATTTCATATCAAGAGATTTGCAGACCTGATCTATGTGCGGTGACCGCTGAACTGAAACTGGACCACCAGATGCGATCTGCTAACCCTGCCGGACTGAAAACTTGATATATGCTAGATCCTGTATGCATGAGCTTAAGTCCGACCGCATTCGGCCAGGGGACCACCAGAAATGTACTTTTGGACCGAAACAGCCCCGAATTGGATATGCATCAAGTAAACTTTGTTCCCGAGACTATTCCGGGCATTTTCGTGCTTATAAAAGGGGTTGAAACCCTCATTCCTCTCTCCCATCCGAATTTGAGAAAAATCCTAGATTGGGAGAGAGAAAAGGTGAGAGTTTGTGAGAGAGATTGGAGGAGAATTCCTTGCCGCTTGTGCTACCTGTTGCAAGTGCCTAAGCAACACACTCCGATCACCTGGCCGGTGATTTCTCCACATTTTTAGGTAATGAAATACCCTAGAAATTGCTGATTTAGTGTTCCCTTAGTTTCATAGCGAAGTAGCTGATAGAACTTGTGTATTAGGTTCTCTATTCGCCGTAGACGAAGCGTATACGCTCCGTTCGAATCACTTCACTTATAAGGAAAAAGGTGCGGATTTTAGATGCTTTGATTGACTGTTTCCAACACTTTCAATGTCGTTTAATAGTAGATTATTGACGGCATCGCCGTTTGACATGTACAACATGCTGTCCGTTTCCTGTTTCGTAAACCGGCGAAGAATATAAGATTTAGGGCATTTTAGTCATTTATAGGAAGTACTGTTTTCATTCATATTTTGCTGATGTGATTGACATGATTTATTGTCGCATTAGAATGTTAGGAATACATGCATAATTAGTTTGGCGAAGAGATTCGCCTAAATGCGCACTTCGGGTCGACATACAATATGTAGACTTAAGTGTGTAGTGTAAATGTTTGTATAAATGCTTGTATTAGTATGTATTGAATTAAATGGTGTTATGAATTAGGTTGAGATTAGTTTCTCAATTAATATGATGATGTAAATGATTTCCTACATGTTAGCTAAATGCATGATTTCATTATATGTATGGAATGCATGTGCTTGAAGATTTACTTAAGTTGTATGTTATAACATGTGTTAACATGCTCACATGGTTGTATTTCATTTCCAATACTCTAATATGATTGCTGATATGATTCCATAATTGTTTGGGACTATACTTAGTCCAGGCAGTCGGTAACCGAGGAATTTCGTGGTTGGCTTATCTTTGCCACGAACGACGCGTCGATGAACGCGAGCCGTGTTTTGGAGTTGGCGGCAGTGGTTAGGCCACGCGAAGTGTTTTACGCACTTCATGTCGTTCGACTTGAGATGCGATCGTGCTAGTCGAGCCCGTCAAGTAACCCGAATGGCCGTTGTATGTTCACCCTGCGTGAGTCATAACCGTTGTATGATTTTAGATGCAGGTGATGCAGAGATCGAGGAGGCAGAGCCGGACTATGATGAGGACCAGGATGAGTTCTCATACATGCAGTACCACGACGGCTTTGCTTAGGTGACCTGGGTTGACGGGACTCTTCAGTGGGACTATTTTGAACATTTTATTTTGGTTTATTTACATGTATATTAGACTCAGTGATGTATTCATACTTTAGTGACAGTCGAGATCTACTTTGTTTTTCCATACAGTGATATATATATTGTTTAGTCTTCCGCTTGCTTTTATCACTGGATCTGGAGTATGAATTACAGTTTTAGTATACTTTTAATCATGTGAATGCTTTAACTCAGACAACATTGAATTATAATCATTTTTGTTGCATAAGTGACGGTCTGGAACTCGGGAGTTGAGTTTATACACGACCCCCGATTTTCAGAGTGTTACAGTAGCCTTCGGCGGCATTCCCTATATTCAAAATAGGGCGCAACCTTGTCAGTCTCAATAGCACAACCATACCGTAATCATTCACACAAAGAGTCAAAAGTATTCCATGCATTTCATTTAATCAAAATTGTCACAATACAAGGGATATCTCCTTACAAGCATCATGACAAGAAGTACATGGGAACTAAGACAGTTAAAGTTACAACAGCATCATAGGTAAACTATTAGCCTTAACAGGCTTACACAACATCAAGAAGGAAACGACTAACTACTAACAACAACATCTAAAATCATCAATAGTCTGAGTCAGGTGACGGAGGAGGAGCACCCTTATCCTGGAAGCAGCACAGGATCGCCTTCGAGGTGCGAGTCACCTTGCCGAATTTCCTCTTCATAACGGCCTTGGTATCCTTGACCTCAGCCCGAAGCTCCTGAACTTCCCTTCACAAGGTGACCTGGCTCTCCTCAATTCGGGCAATGCGATCATCACCAGTAGCCTGAGCAGAAGGAGGAGGGCTCTCATCTGTATCCTGAGCCTCCTCTTCTGCCTCTTCCTGGACTTCTTCCTCAACTTCTGCTCCAGGTTCTCCCTCACTTGGATCCTCTTCATCGTCAAAATCGTCCTCGCTATCCTCCTCAAGCTGAGTCTCACGGTACTGAGACCCGATCTTCATCTTGACCATGGTAGACTCATCAATGCTGTGAATCGGAACTGGCAACTCCGGCCCAAGTCTGTAAGAAAACTCAAGCGCGATCTTGCATATAAGTCGACCAAAAGGAAGCAACTCAGACGTTCTTCTTGATTTCGCTATGAGGATAATCTGTCGCAAGATGAAAGTGGCCATACACACATTTTCTCACTAGGCCACCTAATACAAGAAATCAACCATAAGGCACGTACACTCAATGCGATTTGTCGACCTGGGATACACGTTAAACGTGTAAATGTGGTGCAGCAGGCACAAATCATCAGACATATGAGACGCCTTGAGGCTATTATTAGGCTGCCATGGAATTAGTTTACCGCATAGGAACCTGGTACGGTGATCTCGCTCACACCTACTGGTCAAATTCTTCGCACTGGGATGAACATCACCAAGAGGCACGTTCAGAAGTCACGCTATCAACCGAACATCGATCGTAGCCATCCGGTCTCTACCAAAAGGAATCTTGAACTGCAATGGCTCCAGTGTAGGACTCTGGATACGAGCGTAGAAGGCACGAACGGTGCTCACATTAGCACGAGCACGAGCTTCAAAGAGCGGACCCCAATGTGCCGCTTCAATGCGCTCGAATAACAGGAATTCGTCGAAGAGTCATCCTTCTACGTCCGCCTCAAACAACAACTTACGGTCAGTGTATTCACCGTGAGGCATCTCTGCTAATATCACTCGCCCAAGTTGAGTATGGGGATCCAAATCCTGCTCTGTATGGAACGTTCGGGTTGTGCTTGGACTTGCGGCGGCGCTTGAGCTTGCGGCGCCACCCCTCGGTCTTCTTGATTGTGCAGGGCGACTAGGCCTAGCCTCATCTGTTGCGGTCTTCCTCTTTCCCATCAAAGAGAGGATGGTGGAGAGAGATAAAAGACCCAAAATGGCTTCAACAAAAGCTATGAAAAATGGGGGAAATGTAGAGAAATGGCTGCCCAAACTGAAAAAGGGAGATCTAGGTGTTGTAGAGGGATGCTTTAAGCTCCCCTAGGATGAATTTTTAAAGAGAAAAGAGAATGAAAAAGGGAAATGGAGTTCCTCATGATTTCAGCTCGTTTTGGGGGTTGTAGGGCTCCAATGGATGAGATTTGCAAGAGGGAGAGTTGCAAACTGCAATGGAGTGATGGAATGGAGTCGTTTTCAGTAAAAAATGGGTTTGGGAAGGATTTGGGATCACAGTTTTGAGATGGGCAGCAAGAAAACATGAAATGAAGCTAGGGAAGGGGGCTGTTGTAAAGGAAGTACCCCATTTAGGGGTTTTCTATGGACGAACCACATGTGGGAGGGGTGTACTACCCAAAATACCCCCACGCACCAAAAATTACATCAAGTGGGGTCCACCGGGTGGCGATGCATCGCCAGACATCTTGCACGGTGGCTGGTGGGACCACATGAGTCGGGTCCCCCCTGGTCTAGGGACCCCAAAAATCTATGGGCTCCACCTTAGTTCATTCTAGATTGCCCTATGAAGGCCCAAACATCCATTCGGGGCTTTCCGGGGCCAATCTGTAAACCTGAATGCATTCCCCTATCATGCAGCATATGATTTTAGGGTAGAAGTAGCTAATACATTCATCTACCCCATTAGTTGCTAAAGATTGCAAACTTAGAATGACCTTATGGCCAGTTTTCATGAAATTTTACTATTCACTGTAAAATTTTATCAAAGTATGATTTTATATCATTTTCACATTAGGATCAATGCCTAATATGAAAAGAATAAGAAATAATTAAAGAATGGAGTGGTGAGAAGAATTTTGAAGAATTTAGGTGAAACGGGGTTTTTAAGCCCTAACGATTGAATGTAAGGGTTGTGGTTGTCCCACAGCCCAAGGATTCACATTTATGGGTTTAGAACCATTCAAAGAACGTCTCAACCCACCTACCTACAACCTAGGAGCTACTCAGGTCGCTTCATGCGACCCTAGATGCGTTACGGACTCGATCGCACGATCGATACGAATAGACTTCGCCTATTGGTGAATCTGCAATCCTATAAGTGTTTCTAGACCCTTCTCGCACCCACCTAAGTCAAAGGAAGCGACAGCGTACGTTGCGTGACCATAACCAGGCCCGGTATAATCTCATTCATGCTCTGATACCAACTTGTAACACCCTGAAAATCGGGGGTTGTGTATAAACTCAACTCCCGAGTTCCAGACCGTCACTTATGCAACAAAAATGATTATGATTCAATGTTGTCTGAGTTAAAGCATTCACATGAGTAAAATTATACCAAAACTGCAATTCATACTTCAGATTCAGTGATAAAAGCAAGCGGAAGAGTAAAAGAATATATATATCACTGTATGGAAAACAAAGTAGATCTCGACTGTCTCTAAAGTATGAATACATCTCTGAGTCTCATATACATGTAAATAAACAAAATAAAATGTCCAAAAAGAGTCCCACTGAGAAGTCCCATCAATCCAGGCCACCTAAGCAAAGCCGTCGTGGTACTGCATGTATGAGAACTCGTCCTGGTCCTCATCATAGTCCGGCTCTGCCTCCTAAATCACCGCCTCACCTGCATCTAAGACAGGGTCTGGTGGGTGTTGTAAACACCATCCCGTAACGTGGGAGTGAGTAGCTAACTCAGTGGAATAATAGAGTAAGGATTAACATGTTCTCAAATCAATCATACGATAATAGTAAAGCAGTAAATCAAACATTCCTAATACTGTTGTTAATGCAATATGACATGACATGATGGATGCCCTCACCGACGTTCTCCCTCATACGGCACCATCTTACGCCCGCGGCATGCTTGCGTACCGCTCAGTGCTCCACATCTTTCAGGCACATGCAATGTGATGGTGATATGATTGCCGAGTTATTATTATTCCATTCAAACAGCAGTATTGGGAAACTAAGGTACTTCCCTTATATCAATCCCAACACAGATCCTGTCTAGGGTCTTCACTCCTAGTAATCTCATACGATGTATATTTTGTAGGTCACTGCAAGGGCTGTCAGGGCTGTTACTCGCACTCGTTGCACTGCTCCCCCATCACCTTATCAATACAGGCCTACTGTACTCTCACTGCTATGGAAGGGTCGTCGCCTCCCGTAGACTCAGAATACGCTCGCGATCACTACAAAGGACTCGTCGCCTGATCAGTGTAGGCCAACAGTAAGAATATAGTGTCCCATACCACCATAATCTGCTCACGAGACATAAGTGCTCACTCGTCACTACGGGGAGGTTTATGGCCCCAGCGTAGGCTGACAGCTCGACCACGGTGTCCCATACCACCATGCCCGGCTCATGAGTCTTTATGGATCAAGGTACCATGGTTGACAGGATTTACAACGGTAAGTTCAGTACCCTAGGTTCAAGCAGTTATGACTCATACAGGGTGAACATACAACGGCCAGTCGGGTTACTTGACGGGCTCGAGTAGCACGAGCGCATCTCAAGTTGAACGACATGAGGTGCGTAAAACACCTCGTGTGGCCTAACCACTGCCGCCAACTCCAAAACACGGCTCGCGTTCATCGACGCGTCGTTCATGGCAAAGATAGGCCAACCACGAACTTGTTCGGTTGCTGACTGCCTGGACTAGGTATAGTCCCAAACAATTATGAATTCACATCAGCCATCATGTAAGAGTAATGGAAATGAAATACAACCATGTGAGCATGTTAACACATGTTATAACATACAACTTTAAGTAAATCATCAAGCACATGCATTTCATACATGTAATAAAATCATGCATATAGCTAACATGCAGGAAATCATTTACATCAGCATATTAATTGAGAAATCAATCTCAAACTAATTCATAACACCATTTAATTCAATACATACCAATACAAGCATTTATGCAAATACTTAAACTACACACTTAAGTCTACATATAGTATGTCGACTCAAAGTGTGCATTTAGGCGAATCTCTTTGCCAAAATAATTATGCACGCATTCCTAGTATTCTAATGCGACAAGAATCCATGTCTATCACATCAGCAAATTATGGATGAAAACAGTATTTCCTACAAATGACTAAAATGCCCTAAATCTCATATTCTTCGTCTGCTTACGAAACAGGAAATGGACAGCATGTTGTAGTTGCCGTCAATAATCTACTATTAAACGACTTTGAAAGCATTGGAAACAGTCAATCAAAGCATCTAAAATCCGCACCTTTTCTCCTATAAGGGTATTGATTCGAACGGAGCATATACGTTTCGTCTACGGCGAATAGACAACCTATTTTACAAGATGCATCAGCTACCATGCTATAGGAACTAAGGAACCTCAAATCTGCAACTATTTAGGGTATTTTCTTACATAGAAATGTGGCGAAATCACCGGCAAAGTGATTGGAGCGTGTTGCTTAGGCACGTGCAGCAGGTAGCACAAGCAGCAGGGAATTCTCCTCCACTCTCTCTCACAATCTCTCACCTTTTCTCTCCCTCAATCTAAGGCTTTTTCCAAATTCGTATGGGAGAGATATGAGAGGGTTTAAGCCCCTTTTATAACCCTAAACATGCCCAAAATAGGCTTAGGAACAATGTTTACTTAAGTCATATCCAAATTGGGGCTGTTTCGGTCCAAAAGACCATTTCTAGTGGTCCCCTGGCCGAGCGCGATTGGACTTAAGTTCATACTTGTCGGATGTCACTCTCATCCCATTTTCAGACCAGTAGTGTTCGTAGATCGCACGTGGCAGTCCAGTTTCAGTTCAGCAGTCACCGCACGTAGATCAGGCCTGCAAGTCTCATGATATGAAATAGAAATTTTTCCTGATCCGAGGGTGTAATTTGGCTGAATTTTGACAGTCAGAACGCTTAATACTGACGCGTCAAGTCGTGTGCCAGATTGAATTTCAAATTCCAAATCTAACCCTATTCTCACTCTCTTCACTCCAGGCTCAACGAAATAGCCTGCGAATGTCGGTTGGACTTGATTTTCGAAATGATTGTCAAGTCTAGCTAGGCTGTTTTAACGGTCTAAGATTGTAGGTATCGGACTTTTGACGCGCGGTCTAGATCCAATGCAAAGTTTCAAAGAGGTCCAGAGAACAAACTGGTTTAGAATTTGATCCGAGGTTTTAGAGTATTATAGCGTCATTGGTTCTACTCGCTTTCGGTCTTGTAGAACGTATTTAAAGTGATCAGGGACTATTTTTCAGCTACTCTAGCGTTGCGCTAGCTAACTTACACTTATTTTCTAAAGGAATTAATCCTACGCGATTTCTGGTCGAGTTGGTACTCGAGTCCAAGTATGAATTTTTCCAGGGCGTTACAGGAGAGATGCCATGTTTCTTTATTAAGTTCGTAAATGGCTTATTACAAAAATGTGCGCCTCCATCACTAATGATGGATCGAGGCATTCCAAATCGGGAAAGGATGTTTTCTTTTAAGAATTTAATGAACATTTGATGGTCATTGTTCCATCATGGAATCGCTTCGACGCATTTAGTGACATAATTTACTACGAGTGACATAATTTACTACGAGTAAAATATATAAAAATTTTACACTTTTCCGTAATTTTTGCTTAAGGACTAAGAAATCAACTGATTAGTTTACCTAATTTTCCATCCCCAACCTAAAATATACATTGTGCTCGATGTAAAAGAAATAAGCATGTAATGCAAAAGAGGAAATGAAAAGAAAAAGGGAAGTGATGGTAAGATAATACCTGAAGAATAAATTTTGAGGCTTTTCCAATAATCTCAGTGTGAAGACGTGAGAGCACAAAAGACTCAAACAGACGATAAGCAAACTATCTTGAAACAGCGGAAAGTAAACTATCCTAAAACAGCGAAAAAATAGTAAACCTAACTACACCTCCGTCAGACTAGGAGGTCAATCCTGGTAAACAGGATGAGACAGAGAGATGGACATGTCCTCTAAATCAAAATTTTCAACAAATGGCTTTAAATCATGTCCATTCACTTTGAAATCATTACCATTGTTTGGATTCTGAATCTCGACAGTCCCATGATGATAAACATTAGTAACAGTGAAAGAGCTAGTCCAACAAGATTAGAGTTTTCTTGAAAAGATATGTAACCGAGAATTATACAAAAGGACCTTCTGACCTGGTGTAAATGATTTTTTGAGAATATGTTGGTCATGAAACACCTTCATTCTGTCCTTATAAATCTTAAATTCTCGTATGTATTATTCCAGATTTCTTTGAATTCATTTGACAAGAGTTTTCATAACGAGCTAGTGTTGTCTAAATTGAAGTTCAAATTTTTAATCGCCCAATAAGCCCTATGTTCCAACTCCACATGTAAGTGGCAACCCTTCCCAGAAATAAGTCTATAGGGAGACATTCTAATAAGGGTTTTAAATATAGTACAGTAAGCTCATAAAGCATCTATCAACCAGATTGACTAATCATTTCGATCAGGGTTAACTGTCATGCTCCAAACTCAAAAATCGGGCTTACAAAATTTTCGATCGCTGAATCCGGTGCCGACAGCCTCCGTAGTACCCCATTCTCAGCTCCCAGCGCATATATACCAGATTTCGATCCTGGGATCCTACAAGGAGGATTTTTCAACGTATATTTAACTCATAATACCTGAATCACAAAGGCAACATCATCATCACATATCCACTAATATAAATGTTTAAATACAATGCTGAAAGGGAAAATACATATATCGAAATCAAAGCTCCAGAGGACAGCTTCATGCTACTCAATGCTATTCCGACCTAACGTCACCTGCACACATCTATCGTGCATAAGCTTATAGAAATCTTAGAGGGTGGTGAAAGTGTGTGCGCTAGATAAGTGTCAAGCACATAAATACAATGTCATAATCATATAGTGTCGAAAATACTGGCAAGATCATGAATCATATGATATCAGAGTAAGTGGAAACATATTGGTAAGTTCATGAGTCATACAATATCAGAGTATGGAATGTAAATCAAAATGAGTCAAATATTAGATGCCTAGTATGTAATACAATATGAAAATCCTGACGAGCCACGAATACCCTCAACCTCATCCAAGCCATATAAATGCAGAAACATAGTATTCCAAAATATTAAGTGTTGCTAATGCAATGCAATATGCGGGGGGAATGAAATGACTAAGACGGAGTGAAGTCGGGATGATAGTACGTAGTATCGCAAGCTATGGGTCCATCACATGTGACTTCTATCCAAATCAGTCTCATACCTAAATTTGGATAGTTAAACTTAAAGTGGTAAACTCCTGGTCTCATGTTAGTTGCATGCCCCAACCGAAATTCTAGCCATTGTGAAGAAATACGTAACAAATAGTTGCTCACCACCAGCCCGAGTGGATAGTGAATGAATGAATGAATATAATGCTGAGTATGTAACTCCTACTCCAAAAATCAGTAATATACATCTCTGGGGTCTAGTACACTCCAAGATGGCTATTGCCCCAGCCGGCCGCGTAGCCCAGCAAGTGGAAAAGACCTCACTATTAGTCTGCCAGTAGTATACCAATGCCTACCTAGTTCATCGATAGCGGACCCATTTAGGAGCTGGTCAAACTCAGCCTAGCTTATAGCCCCCTCACTCGGGAAGATAAGGCCATACCCCCTCCCAGTCGACCACGACACAGTGGAAGACGTGGCCTACTGGTATTCGGTACTCGAACGATCATGTATCCACTCGCTCTAGACATTGGGGTGTCTCCTAGCCTTGGAGTTTTAGAGACTTTCTCCCACGGACATCCAAAGTGCTCAGATGCTTGAACCAAATATTTTCAGTGTCTCATCTATCCATCCACAACATGCCTCTGGAGGTTATAGCTCTGATGTCGCTAGGGCGTACAGTAATCACAATCACACAATACAAGATACATGAGTCATGTAGTCCAATCATGTATCAATCCAGCGCATACTGTGCACTTATGTGGGATAACTCCACCTATCAGGGAGTCCCAAAAACCATTTGCCCAATGACACATACAATGGTCAATCACATCTCATAACAACATGCAGATGATGTTTATGGGCATGTATTATGATGCTATGCTGTCACATACTCATAATCGACATTGATAATTGGCTTAACGAGGCCTGAGGGAGGGTCACGATGTGGACCTTTAACCATCATTGCCCATCAATGTGGACATTCAACCAGCATTGCTCCCAAGGAGTGGTCCACATAGGGCCGAACATATAGTGAGCCGATGGCCTCACACAAGGGCCTAATATACAATATCATGGGCCTCATACAAGGGCTACATACACATCACTATGGGCCGCATCACATGAGCCTCGAATACATCACGATGGGCCTCGCTCATGGGCCTCATGTACACAATAAGTGGGCCCTGCACATGGGCCTCAGATACATCACACGGGTCATAACCCATGGGTCTAATGCACATCATAATGGGCCTCATTAAATGGGCTATAAAGACGTCACAATGGCCACACCACATGGGTCGAAAATACATCTCAATGTGCCTTACCAAATAGGCCAGAAATAAATCATAATAGGCCACGACATATGGGCCGAAAATACATCTCAATGGACCATCACTCATGGGTTCAAATACGACAAGTGGGCCTCATCAACAAGTCTGATATACTCCACATATGGGCCTCACATATGGGCCTCATACACAATACGTGGGCTGCATAAATGGGCCCCACAAATGGGCCTCATACACATCAAGTGGATTGCATCAATGGGTCGTACTAATGAGCCTCATACACATCAAGTGGGTTGCATCAATGGGCAGTAGTAATGGGCCTCATACACATTAAGTGGGTTGTATCAATGGGCCGCACTAATGGGCCTCATACACATTAAGTGGGTTGCATCAATGGGCCGCACTAATGGGCCTCATACACATCATGTGGGTTGCATCAATGGGCCATACTAATGAGCCTCATAGATGGGCTACAAATATATTAAGGTGGGCCTCACAGATGGATCACAAGTATATCAAAGTGGGCCTCATCACATAGGCCTCACATGCATCAAATTAGTCCTCAGACAAGGCCACATGTAACATCATAATTGTCCCCATATATGGGCCGCATGTACATTACAATGGACCATATCCCATGGGCCCCGAACACATCACAATAGGCCACATCCCATGGGCCTCGAATATACCACATTAGGCTACATCCCATGGGTCTTAAATATATCATAGTGGGCCTTGTTCCTAGGCCTCAAATATATCACAATGGGCCTCTACCCATGAGCTCTAAATACATCACAATGGACCTCAACCCATGGGTCTTAATACATCACAATGGCTCTCAACCCATGGGCTTAACACATCACAATGGGCCTCAACCCATGGGCCCCAAATACATTACATCAGGCCTCATCAAATGGGTCCTAAATACATTAAACGGGTCATATGAACGGGCCGAATAAAAGGGGCTTCATGTATATCAATCGGACCCCCCCTATGTATTTTTGAGATCCAACCTATTCATAAGTTAACATAGAGGTAGATGAAGTGAAAGTAAAAACATCAACTTGATCAGAACTACTGTGGCCCTGAAGTTTTGAATGGTGAACATCACTGTCCCCAATATTTTAAATGGTGGGGTCTACTTGAACTATAGATCTGTCTTATTTTTAATCTCTAGCCTTAAGATGAGCTTTCAAAATGGTTAGATGGCTTGGATGCAACATATGCATCATGGTGGGTCCCATAGATGCATAGATGGCATAGATAAAGCATATACCTTAAGGTGGGGTCCTCTAGCCGTCCAGCAGCCCAGCCAAAATGGCTAGACGACTTAGGTAAAACACATGGGTCATAGTGGGTCCCATGTGGGGCAGACCCTGATGAAGAGGAAAAAGAATTTTCATAATGATCCAAAACTTCTATGACAACTCAAACGGGTTTCAATGGCAGATGTTCAATCACACTGTTCCCTGTGATGTTGGCCACCTGAGTACCACATACTGATGATTTTGGGGTGGCCCACGGTCCCAGAAGGAGGGCTACCAAATGCATGGTGTTTGATGTCAACACAGATTAGGGACTCAACGGTCCCTACCTCTCACTCGTGACACAATAGCAGGACGCTGTTGCGTGTCCTCTGACGTCAGTGGCAGCACCTGCTGCCTTGTATTATCTTTTTTTTTCAAGGTTTTTCCTATGTGGGGCCCGCATCAGTAAAATCTAACCCAACCATTGGTTTCTATAGCCCAAGACAGACCCATCAAGCCTAATATTCGACATGTTTTGGTGTACAGAAACATCAAGGTGGATTTCAATGGTAAAAACATTATTTTTCTATCTTATGGCCCACCGGATAGTCGTATTGGCTTCATTTTTAGGCTCAACGCCCAAAATGATCAGGGGAATGGGATGGACGGTGTGGATTGGACCCATAAATCAAGGTGGGGACTATATGAACGGTCCACCAAAGGTTTGAATTAAGTTAATATATACATATATATATATATATATATATGTATATATGTATATATATGTATTGGAAGCTCGTCAGTACACCACACTGACAGTTCACACTTTATTTTGCAGCCACGTCCAGCATCCCTGGACGCTGGACAGTTTGCACACAATTAAGGTGGGTCCCACAAGGGCGTGGCCCACTTAGATCAATCTGATAATTGTATTTTTTCCATCTTCATTAAGGTATGGCCCACTGACTTGGACAGGGTAGATCCAACACGCCCATCAAGTGGGTCTCACGAAATTGGATGACAAGGATGAATTGCATACATCAAGGGGCCAAAATCAAGAGAAAAGGGAGAGAGATTGAGTGATGGAGGGACCCCGGCACTATGGGCCCTCTCTTTCATGATTTATAACATACATCAAGTGGGTCCCATTACATATGGGCCCACCGATCAAAATCAACGATGGAGATCCTTTCTCCACCAAAATGCAAGGTCTAGATGACCCTATCCATGCAAGGAAAATAAACATCATGATGGGGTCCATGGAGAATGGCCCCATCATGGAATGATCATGAGAATTAAGGTGGTTCATGGGCCACACATTGGGTTCAAAGTGAGATCCATATCATCAATCGGTAGGCCCCACTTGGCCCATCATCAAAACTATGCAATTTAAGCCTATAGAAACACCCACCATTGATCTTCTTGAACTCTCCCTTCCATTAACGCATCTTAGAGCTCTAAGGGATGCAGGGATGCATTTTAACGGTGGAGATAGTCTTTGCATGGTGGGATTGAGTGGTAGGGAGGTGGGCCACACTAGCTTCTCCTCTCTCTCATGAAAATGTTGAATGTGGTTTTCTTGGAGAATGAGGGAGAGATGAGAGAGAGAGGGTTGTAAGAGAGAGAGTGATGGGTGAATGATGGGAAGTGATGGGTGGAGAGAGAGAGTTGACTTTGGGGATAGGTAGTTGTACTTAGGGATGAGTGTGAGTGATAGGAGTGATGTGTACTTGATTGAATGATTGATGAGATTGATGTGATGGATTCTCTTAGGATTAGTAATGGGTGGCGTTTTCCTCGAACTAAACACGCACCCACATCTCTTGGCCTGAAAATCATCTCAGTGCGCGAGATGCGGCATCGGAACCGCAGTAACGGCGCGGTTACAGGAATACTAGTCTTGGGTCATGCTGACTCTGATATATGGGACATGACTCAGGATCACGTGCAAACATCGATAAAAGATCGTGGGTCATCGGGATTTGACTAGGAGGATCGGAGAAGTATACGGGACGGTACAAGCTAGGATACGAGTCTCACAACCCTCCCTCATAATAAAATATTCATCCTCGAAATTTACAGAACAAACGAGGGAAGAGGAAACATCATACATAAGTCAAGGCATGATCAGTTTACATAAGGATGGCGATAGCGCTCTCTAATCTCAACCTTGCTCTCTCAAGACACCTCATCAACACTTTAGTGTCCCCTACTAAACCTCAGATCCTAAATCAGAAACTATCAAAACTAGGATATGAAAGGACCTAACTATATGCCCTAGAGGGGGGGTGAATAGGGCAATGCCAAATAAAAATAATAACAGCGGAATAATAAAAGATTTAAAGCACAATGCTGAATATAAAACAATCACAATAGCCTAAAATAAAGAGATTGATACTTTATCAGTTCTAAGGATAACCTTACACCAAAAACCAGAGGTTTAAGGTAGGACAACCTTAATTCTAGAACGTCCTTTGTATCACAAACCAAGGAGGAATAATAAGCAATGAAATCAAAATAACTTGCGGAAAATAAATCCTAAGTTATTACAATATTCATCCACACTTGCTTGAAGTGATTACAACATTCATCCACAAACACTCTCCACAAAACAGAATGAATAAAAGAATGAAAGAATAAAGCACATCCACAACACAACGATACATAGTGGTTCGCCTGTGTGTACACCAATTGTTATCCAACAGCCACACAGATTGCTACTCCACTCCTAATATCCTCACACAGGGGATATTAGCATGCACTATCAAAATAGGTTTCACAGGTTCACCTAAAACCTTCACAATTGTGTCTTTGATCTCGGGCTTACACAATCCAAAAACCCCCACAATTTGAGTTTTCTGGCTCTCCTCAGATAACCACTACAATGAGATTTTTCTAGCGAATCTCAAACAAAAATCAGAGAAAGTAAATTATAAAATATGTAAAATACCTGAATCACCTTTTGATGAAGCCGGTAGAACCAATCGGAGTAGAAGTTCGATTCGATGTTCAAAGTCCAATACTCACTTTAAGAATGGTTCTAAGTCTAATTGATTTTAGATCAAACGGGCTAGATCTATTTGATTTTGAATCTAGAAGAAGGAATATCAGAAATTCCCTTTTCTAATAAGATTGGAATGTAGATCAAAATCAAATAAGAATAAGCTAGCAAAATGAATATTAAATAAGCACAAAGCAGCTTAAAATAAATACAAACTTATCTCAGAGAGTAGCCTAAAGAATGCTTGAATAGAATTGATTTAAAGTGCTAAAACTCTGAAGTTCGTGCTCAATTTATAGACTGAAAAATCCCGTCTAAGACTGGTCTTAGGATCCTAGGACTGGTTGTAGCTCCAACGATTTTTGGAAGATTTCTGCGGGATTTGATTTTCAGTTCCATGACCGGTCGAGGGTGGTCTACGACCGGTCGTGGGCCACCTACGACTGGTCGTGAGACACCTACGACCGGTCATAGGACCCCAAAAATGGTTGCTGGAGTTTGAGTCGTAGGGTTACGACCGGTCGAAGGATGAGTTGTAAAACTCACAGGACTGGTCGTAGGATGTCCAGGACTGGTCGTAGGACAGCTAGAAAGATCCAAAAATCTTCAACTACCTAGGACTGGTCCTGAAAAACCTAAGACTGGTCGTAGCAAAGCTAGGACTGGTCTTGAAGTCCCTAGGACTGGTCTTAGAACACTCCAAACAAGCATATAAAAATATATGAGTTATGTATCCAGAATGACCTACAATAAATCCCATCCTACGGTCAATCTAAGGTCAAACAAACCTTAAAAGTGAGATGGACATTGAAAGTATGTACACTCAGATGACCCTTAAGAGAAGCTTGTGAATATTCAACACTTGTAGTAGGCCTTCATGAGCTTGATCTTGACTTGATAAAGTCTTCTATTAAACTTGAACTTGATCAAACCTTGAACATGCAAACTTGAATACTTCTATTCTTGATTTCTTCATCCAAGACTTGAAAACTTTCTTCATTTAAGATCTTGTCTTGAAATGCGATGTCTTGATATGTCTTGATTGCAATGAATAGACTTCAAACATAAAACACAAGATATACAAGACATAGATATAGGTTTTGGCACCACAAAATTTGACAACTAAAGGGATATGAAATCATAGCACTTACAGGATACCTTGCAACCTCATCATCTCACCAATGACTAATGTAACAAGATGGTCCTAACGCGTGGTTACGTGAATCGTTTGTGACTCCTGATGACTGAGGGACCTCTAGAGCTGCATAAAACCTACCCTAGGCTTGCTAGGGAGGTGTATGCCCCCCCTCCAAAGAGCTCGTGGCTACTGAAAAATGGGGGCACTCACACTTACAACGCCCTATCTCACTGCATCTGAAGCAAACACCCGTAAACGGTCTCTTTGATGGTGCTGAAGGTGCTTCTGGCGCTCGAAAGGATGGTCGGTTCCTGTACCTCTGTAGTCATCGACGCTGCTGCTGCTAGAAACTACCAGAGGGGGTTTTCTCTTTCGATCTCCTCTGTGGTCATGAACCCTCTGCGAATCGATCCATTCTGCTTCACAAATCTGGGCCCTTTAAACTACCTGCTCAAAGGTCGGAAGCATTTGTCCGACGACACGCTTCCTGAGGCCAAAACGTAAGTCATTCTCAAAACGGTGGGCCTTTTTCTCCTCATCATCAACCAAATACGTTGTGAACCTTGAGAGCGCTATGAAATGAGCCGCATACTGCACCACAGACATGTCTCCCTATACTAAGGTCTCAAACTCTAATGCTCGATGCCGATGAATGTAGTCGGGGAAGTACTGCTGGTCGAATCGGTCTATGAAATCTTCCCATGTCCAGATGAAATTAGGCTCTACAATACAGGTAACAAAGGTCGACCAATGCTCGGCTTCACCTTGAAGAAGAAATACTGCCAATCGAACTCACTGCTTGGTCGTACATGCTATAGTATAAAACATCTTCTCCACATCGGAGCGCCATCTCTTGGCTACTGTCGGATCTGGTTCACCCTGAAAATGTGGAGGATCGAGTTGTCTATACTCTCGAAGAAGGGCACTCGTGCGCTCCTGCTCTACCTAAGCTTGCGAGAAAATGGAGTGCCTGCCCTGCACCTAAAGGGTGGTCGTCACAGCCTACAACATTTGCTGTAACTGGTAGGCACTCACGGGTACAGTCGGATCTGCAATGGCCTCGGGTAGAGTAGCGGCATCCTCAAGCTGGGGAGCAGGGGTCTCTGGAGGTGGAGCTAAAGTCACTTGAATCACTCTTCTGGGTGGCATGTCCTTTGGGAAGAACAAAGGCGCTTATCAACCTTGAGAACTCTGGAAGGCACTCACGTTAAGATTCTATAACAGAAAATCACTAAGTTATTCGAACTCGGGACCTAATCATTCTAAGTTCTCATCAATCATAAAATGTAGGGAAGCTATCGGCAGATATGTGATGTTATCCTTAGGTATTCCTAAGTTATGCTCTGATACCAATATATATATATATATATATATATATATATATATATATATATATATATATATATATATATATATATATATATATATATATATGTATATGTATATATATGGGAAAAGGTACTATACGCTCGACCTTATTATACCTTCTATAAGGTCGAGTGCTGACAGCACATTATTAGCCAGATGGTAAAAGTTTTAAACAACGGGGAGATTTTACAAAAAATTGAAAAAATACAGCGTGGATTAGATGCTAAAATAGCTAGAAACGTTATTGAAGTGACATCACCAAGCTTCGTGGGCCCCACCATGATGTATGTTTTATATCCACGCCTTCCATCCATCAGAAGAGATCATTTTAGGGCAATATGTAAAGAATGAGTTAAATCCAAAGCTTCAGTGGACCCAACATAGAAAACAGTGGGGATAGTGATGCCTACTATTGAAAACTTCTAAAGGCCATGAAAGTTTTAAATCAAGCTGATATTTTTGTTTTCTCTTATTTCATATCTTTTTAAACTTTTGAACAGGTTGGATTTCAAATAAACATTATGGTGGGCCTTGGGATAGTTTCAATGGTGGGAATCACTCTCCCTGCTATCTTCTGTGGTGGGTCCACTACATATTTTTATTTGCCTCATTCTTTGACTCATGCTCTAAAATGACATTTCAAAATAGATGGACAGTGTGGATACAACACATACATCATAGTGGGGCTTACAGAACTTAGTGACGTAGCTTCAGTAGCCGAGAGCCGACTCGCTACTCAACTGTGCGGATATCATTCCGGGTTAAAAGGGTAAGAGGATTGGCTGGTGTACCTCACCTTGGATTGTCGTTAGGAAGATTTTTTGGTGTAATCATGAGGTATGTGTTATATATATCCAAACCATCCATCCATTCGGTGAGCTAGTTTGAAGGCTTTGGATGAAAAATAAGACAGATCTAACTATCAATTGGACCACACTGCAAAAAAGTAGTGTGAGATTGAACTTCTACCATTGAAACCCTTTTTGGGTCACAGAAGTTTTGGATCAGTATGAAAAAAATTTTCCCTCTTCATTCAGGTCATTTTGACCTTATGAACAGATTGGATAGAAAATAAACGTTATGGTACCCTACAAAATTTTCAATGGTGAAAATCATGATCTCCAGTGCTATTTATGGTGTGGTCCAGATGATCTTTAGATATGATTCATTTTTTGAATAATGCTCTAAAATGATCTCTAAAAATAGATGAACCATGTAGATATAAAAAATACATCAGTGTGGGCCATTTAACTTTAATCTCCGTTAAACCGTTCATATAACTCGGAGCTGGAGAAGCGTCTATGCTCGTCTCGCACGACACGTACCTACAGAAGCCATATGGCAGTGCTAACCTACAGAAGCCATATGGCAGTGCTATGTGGGGCCCAACGTGATGTAAGTGTTTTATATCCACGCCATTCAAAGATTTTTTCAGATCATTTTAATATAAGAACCAAAAACTGAGGCAAGTCCAAGGCTTAAGTGGACCACAAGATAGGGATTGAATGTCCACCATTAAAAGCTTCTTACGAGCTAGGGAAGTTGGATCAAGCTGATATTTGTGTTTTCGCTTCATCCACGTCTACGTGACCTTATAAATAGGTTGGATGGTAAAAATTCAATAAAAACCATATTTTTCCCTACATAACCATTACAGTGTGCCATAGGAGTTTGTAACAGTAGAAATTCAATAACAATTATTTTCCCATGGTGTGGTCCATCTGAGATTCAGATATAACTTATTTTTAGTGTAAATACTTTAAATTATATTTCAAAATGGATGGACGGCATAGATAGAAAACATATATCATGGTGGGGTCCACATAACACCAATTTTGTTTATCTAGATTTCCTATAAAATCCATGTCGCGCTGTGTTTCTTTAGTTTCCTGTAAAATCTCCCCATTGTTTAAAACTT
The DNA here is from genome assembly GCA_037074715.1 of Magnolia kwangsiensis. NCBI lineage: Eukaryota > Viridiplantae > Streptophyta > Magnoliopsida > Magnoliales > Magnoliaceae > Magnolia > Magnolia kwangsiensis. The sequence goes on along the minus strand of CM073571.1, from coordinate 119,678,489 downwards.
TTACCATCTGGCCAATAATGTGTTGCCAGCACTAGACCTTATAGAAGGTATAATACGGTCTAGCGTATAGTACCTTTTCCCTATATATATATTTGGCAGCTCGTCAATACACCACACTGACAGTTCACACTTCATTTTACAGCTACGTCCAACATCCATGGACTTTGGATAGTTTGCATACAATTAAGGTGGGTCCCACAGGGACGTGGCCCACTTAGATCATTCTGATATTTGTGTTTTTTCCATCTTCATTAAGGTAGGGCTCACATGACTTGGACGATATAGATCCAACATGTCCAACAAGTGGGTCCCACAAATGTGGATAACAAGCATGAATTGCATACACCAAGGGGCCAAAATCAAGAGAAAAGGGAGAGAGATCGAGTGATGGAGGGACCCCGATTTATAACATATATCAAGTGGGTCCCATTACATATGGGCCCACCGATCAAAATCAATGGTGGAGATTCTTTCTCCACCGAAATGTAAGGTCTAGACAACCCTATACATGCAAAGAAAATAAACATCATGATGGGGAGAATGGCCCCATCATGGAATGATCATGAGAATCAAGGTGGGTCATCGGCCACACCTAGGGTCCAAAGTGAGATCTATACCATCAATTGGTAGGCCCCACTTGTCCCATCGTTAAAACCAAGCAATCTAAGCCTATAGAAACACCCACCTTTGATCTTTTCAGACTCCTCCTTCCATCAACACACCCTAGAAATCCAAGGGATGTATTTCAACGGTGGAGATGATCTTTGCATGGTGGGATTGAGTGGTAGGGAGGTGGGCCACACTAGCTTCTCTTCTCTCCCATGGAAATGTTGGACATGGGTTGCTTGGAGAATGAGGGAGAGAGATTAGAGAGAGGGTTGTAAGAGAGAGAGAGAGTGATGGGAAGTGATGGGTGGAGAGAGAGAGTTGACTTTGGGGATGGGTAGTTGTACTTAGGGATCGGTGTGAGTGATGGGAGTGATGTGTACTTGATTGAATGATTGATGAGATTGATGTGATGGATTCTCTTGGGATTAGCAATGCACGGTGTTTTCCTCGAATTGAACGCCGACCCACATCTCCTGGCCAGGGTATTGCTCAGCATGCGAAACGCGACATAGGAACTATGGCGACGGCACGCTCACAGGGATAAAAGTCTTAGGTCAAGCCGACTCTGATATATGGGACACAACTCAGGATCACGCGCAAATGCCGATAACCAATCACAGGACACCAGCATTCGACCAGGAGGATTGCAGAAGCATACGGGATGGTGCAGGCTAGGATACAGGTCTCACAACTCTCCTCTCCTAATAAAAATTTTATCCTCAAAATTTATAAAATAGACAAGGGAAGTGGAAACATCATACATAAGTCAAGGCATAATTAGTTTACATAAGGATGGGGATAATGCTCTCTAATCTCAACATTGCTCTCCCAAGATACCTCATTAACACTTTAGTGCTCCCTACTAAACCTCAGATCCTGAATTAGAAACTATCGAAACTAGGATACCATGTAACCTCATCATCTCACCAATGACTAATCTAACAAGATGGTCCTAATGCCTGGTTGAGCGAATCGTTGGCGACTCCTGACGACTGAGGGTCTTACAAAGGTGCATAAAACCTGCTCTAACCCTACTGGGGAGGTGTATGTACCCCCTTAAGAGGTCATTGCTGCTGAAAATTGGGTGCACTCACGCTTACGATGTCCCATCTCACCACATCTGAAGCAAATGCTTGTAAACGGTCTCTTTGGTGGTGCTGAAGGTGCTGCAGGTGCTTGAAAGGATGGACGGTTCCTGTGCCTCTGTGGCCGTCAATGCTGCTGCTGCTGGAAAGAAATAAAGAGAGTTTTTCTTTTTTGGTCTCCTCTATGGTCACGAACCCTCTGTGAATCGTTTCATGCTACCTCATAAATCTAGGCCCTCTGAACTACCTGCTCAAAGGTCGGGAGCATGTGGTCGATGACACGGATCTTGAGGCTAAAATATAAGTTGTTCTCAAAACAGGGGGCCTTTCACTCCTCATCATCAACCAAATATAGTGCAAACCTTGATAGTGCCACGAAACGAGCCGCATACTCTGCCACAGACATGTCCTCGTATACCAAAGTCTCGAACTCTAACGCTTACTACCGATGAGTGTGGTCGGGGAAGTTCTGCTGGTCGAATCAATCTTTAAAATCCTCCCTTGTCCAGATGAAATCAGGCTTTGCAATATGGGTAACAGAGGTCCACCAGTGCTCAGTCTCACCCTGGAGAAGAAATACTGCCAATCGGACTCGCTGCTAGGTCGTACATGCCATAGTATCAAAAATCTTCTCCACATCAGAGCGCCATTTCTCGGCTACTATCGAATCTAGCTCGCCTGGAAACATGGAGGATCGAGCTGTCCGACCTCTCAAAGAAGGGCACTCGTACGCTCCTACTCTGCCTAACCTTGCGAAACAACGGAGTGCCTGCTTTGCACCTAAAGTGTGGTCCTCACAGGCTACAACATCTGTTGTAACTAGAAGGCACTCACGCGTACGGTCGGATCCACAATGGCCTCGGGTAGAGGAGTGACATCCTTAGGTTGTGGAGCAGGGGTCTCTAGAGGTGGAGCAAAATTCACTCGAATCGTTCTTCTGGGCTGCATGTCCTTTGGGAAGAACAAAGGCGCCTATCAACCTTGAAAACTCTCAAAGGCATGCACGTTAAGAGTCTATAAAAGAAGATCGTTAAGTTATTCGAACTCAGGACCTAATCATTCTAAGTTCTCAACAATCATAAAATGTAGGGTAGTTATCAACAGGTATGTGATGTTATCCTCAGGTATTCCCAAGTTACGGTCTGATACCAATATATATATATATTTGGTAGCTTGTCGGTACACCACACTGACAGTTCACACTTCATTTTACAGCCATGTCTAGTGTCCCTAGATGCTGGATGATTTGCATACAATTAAGGTGGGTCCTACAGGGACGTGGCCCACTTAGATCAATATGATATTTGTGTTTTTCCCATCTTCATTAAGGTAGGGCCCACATGACTTGGACGAGGTAGATCCAACACGTCCATCAAGTGGGTCCCACAAATGTGGATAACAAGGATGAATTGCATACATCAAGGGGATAAAATTAAGAGAAAAGGGAGAGAGGTCGAGTAATGGAGGGACCCCAGCACTATGGACCCTCCCTTCCATGATTTACAACATACATCAAGTGGGTCCCACTACATATTGGCCCACCAATCAAAATCAACGGTGAAGATTCTTTCTCCACCAAAATGTAAGGTCTAGACGACCCTATCCATACAATGAAAATAAACATCATGATGGGGTCCATGGAGAATGGCCCCATCATGGAATGATCATGAGAATCAAGTTGGGACATCGGCCACACCTAAGGTTTAAAGTGAGATCAATACCATCAATTGGTAGGCCCCACTTGGTCCATCGTTAAAACCAAGCAATCTAACCTATAAAAACACCCACCTTTGATCTTCTCGAACTCCTCTTTCCATCAACGCACCTTAGAGCTCCGAGGGATGCATTTCAACGGTGGAGATGATCTTTGCATGGTGGGATTTAGTGGCAGGGAGGTGGGCCACACTAGCTTCTCCTCTCTCCCATGGAAGTGTTGGACGTGGGTTGCTTGGAGAATGAGCGAGAGAGATTAGAGAGAGAGGGTTGTAAGAGAGAGAGAGTGATGGGAAGTGATGAGTGGAGAGAGAGTAGGCTTTGGGGATGGGTAGTTATACTTAGCGATGGGTATGAGTGATGGGAGTGATGTGTACTTGATTGAATGATTGATGAGATTGATGTGATGGATTCTCTTGGGATTAGCAACGCGTGGCATTTTTCTCAAACTTAATGTCGTCCCACATCTCCTGGCCCAGGTATCATCTCAGCGTGCGAGACACGACATCAGAACTACGGTGACGGTGCGATCACAGGGATAAAAGTCTCGAGTTAAGCTGACTCTGATATACGAGATACAACTCAGGATCACATGCAAATGCCGATAACCGATTGCGAAAGCATACTGGACGGTACAAGCTAGGATACGGGTCTCACAACTCTCCCCTCTGAATAAAAATTTCATCCTCAAAATTTACAAAATAGACAAGGGAAGTGGAAACATCATACATAAGTCAAGGCATAATTAGTTACATAAGGATGGGGATAGCGCTCTCTAATCTCAACATTGCTCTCCCACGATACTTCTTCAACACTTTAGTGCCTCCTATTAAACCTTAGTTCCTGAATCAGAAATTGTCATAACTAGGATACCTTGCAACCTCATCATCTCACTAATGACTAATCTAACAAGATGGACCTAATGCCTAGTTGCGCGAATCATTGGCTACTCCTGACGACTGAGGGTCTTACAGAGCTGTATAAAACCTGCCCTAGGCCTGCTGGGGAGCTGTATGTCCCCCCTAAAGTGGTCGTTGCTGTTGAAAAATGGGGCACGCATGCTTACGATGCCCCATCTCACCACATCTGAAACAAATGCCCGTAAACGGTCTCTTTCGTGGTGCTAAAGGTGCTGCAGCGCTCGAAAGGATGGACAATTCTTGTGCCTTTGTAGTCGTCGATGCTGCTGTTACTGGAAATAATTAGAGGGGGTTTTTCTCTTCCGGTCTCCTCTGTGGTCATGAACCCTTTTTGAATCATTCCATTCTGCCTCGTAAATCTAGGCTCTCTGAACTACCTGCTCAAAGGTCGGGAGCATGCGTCCGATGACACGACTCTTGAGGCTAAAACATAAGTTGTTCTCAAAATGTCAGGCCTTTTGCTCCTCATCATCTACCAAATACAGCACTAACCTTGATTGTAAGATCCGTATCCTAATCCGTACTGTTCCGTCACTTCCCGCGATCCTTCCCGTCGAATTTCAGCAATTCGCGACCTGTAATCGACGTGGCGCACGACCATAAGTTGTATCCTATACATTTGAGTCAGTTTAATCAGAGACTTATATCATTACGACCACACCATCACCGTGGTTCCAACGCCGCGACTCATGTACCGATCCGATATCTTGACTAAGAGATGTGAGCCAGCGTTTATTTTGAGAAAACGCAATGTATTTGCATTCCCAAGAGAATCTCTCCAAAGTGTCAAATCAATCCCATCAATCAATCACCCATCAATTACTTTATGTCAAGTACAAGCGACCATACCTCTCTTCCATCACCCTTACCTAAAGTCAACTCTCTCCCTCTCTCTCTCTTACACCACCTTACATGTCAAGTACCACTCACATCACTCCATCACTCACCTCACATCCCTCTTACAAACTCTCTCTCTCTTTCTCATTTCTCATCTCACTTCTCAAGCAACCAAGAGCATCACACGTCCAATGTTTTCTCAAGAGAAACTGTGCATGTGTGTGGCCCACTTTCCCCTTTCAAAACCTCTATCCTATCCATCCATCTCCCATCTCCACCATCAAAGTGAAGCTCTAGGAGACAGGCATTCTAACGGACCGAGTAGATCATAAGGTGGGTGCTTCTATAGGGTAGTTTACTTATTTTTATGATGGACTAAGTGAGGCCCACCGATCAATGGTGTGGATCTCACTTCGAACCCTAAGATGTGGTCGATAGCCCACCTTGATTATCCATATCATTCCATGATGGGGCCATTCTCCATGGACCCCATCATGATGTTTACATTTCCTTGCATGAAAGACGTCATATAGACCGTTCATTTTGGGTGGAGAGGGATCTCCACCGTTGATCTTTCATTTGAAGGGCCCATATGCAATGGGACCCATTGATGTATGATTGGATGTATGGAAGGGAGGGCCTATAGTGTCGGGGTCCCTCCATGCACATGTGTCCGTCGATCTCTCTCTTTCTCTCTCTCTCCCTCTCTTCTTCATGTTTTGTGTGATGGAATGGCCATGTGGCCCACTTGGATGGACCCCACCATGAGGTATTGTATCGAGTCCAAGACATTCATAGGTGGGGCCCACTTTATATGTGTTGAACCCACACCACCCATCATCTGGTGGCCCACCTGAGCAGGGCCCACCTCGTGTATAAGAACATCCAACCCGTCCAAGGATGCTGGAACGCTCCCTGGACGTTTTTAAAAAAACACAAATATTAGCTTGTCTCAAAGCTTCGGAAATGGGGCCACTTGTATAGGATCATCTTGATGTTTGTATCCAATCCAAGCCGCTCATCATCTCCCCCAACTCATTTTAGGCGCTGAGCCGAAAAATGAGGTTGATCGGAGTATCCGGTGGGCCATAGCATTGAAAATAGTACTACTGCCGTTGAAATCTGCCTAGATCCTTTTTACACGTTGAAAATGGGCCAATATTGGTCTTGATGGGTTTGTTTTGGGCTTGGGAATGTAATGGATGGAGTGGATGCACTTGCAGCGGGCCCCGCATAAGAAAAACTGTAGAAAAATAGTATTTTAAAAAAAAAAAAAGGATTTAAAGCAGCAGAGGCTGCTGCCTCTGGACGTCAGAACACCCCACGGACGGGCGGATGTTGGGGGTCCCACGGATGACCGTGTGGGCCCCACCTTGATGTTTATGTACCATCCGACCTGTTCATAAGGTGGCCCACCCTCTGAGGAGGGCCCTCTCTAAAAATTAGGCTGATCCAGACCTCAGGTGGCCCACACCATAAGAAACAATGTGAATTGAATTCTACCATTGAAACCCTTTTGGGGTCCACAGAAGTTCTGGATCAAGCTGAAATTTTTTTTTACCCTTCATTCAGGTCTGCGTGACCTAATGGACGGGCTGCATGGCATGAAAACATTATGGTGGGCCCCACATGGGACCCACAGTGATGTATGTGTTCTTTTCCACCGTCTAGGCAGACGGTGGAGCCCACCTTGATGCTGTGTTCTCCTCACAGCATCCAGCGGACAATGTGGATGCCCACCGTGGTGTATGTGTTTTATTCACACCATCCAGGTGTGGATGGTGGGACCCACCATGATGCATGAGTTGTATCCTAACCGTCCATCCATTTTGAGAGCTAAGGAATGAGCCAGATCCTTAGCTCATGTGGACCCCCACCATGATGCATGTGTTGCATCTAAACTGTCCATTTATTTTTTTTAAAATTCATTTTATGGTTGAGCTAAAAATGAGCCAGATCTATGGTTCAAATGGGCCCACTTTGGTATGTGTATAGGGCCCATGTTGATCCATTTATGGCTATTCATTGGGGCCCACCTTGGTGCACATATAAGGCCCATGGGATTAAGCTCATTTAACATATATAAGGCCCATGTGATTAGGCCCATTTTACATATATAAGGCCTATGGGATTAAGCGCATTTGGCATGCATAAGGCCTATGGGATTAAGCCCATTTGGCATATATAAGGCCCATGGGTTTGAACCCAATTGACATATGCAATGCCCATGGGTTCCACTCCATTTATTCTATATAAGGTCCACGGGATTCAAGCCCATTTGATGTGCATGGGGCACAAATGGAGTGGCCCATTTGATATATTTAAAGCTCATGTGTGTAGGCCCATTTGATATTTTAAGGCCCAAGTTATGAGGCCCACTTTGATGTATTTCAAGGCCCATGGATCATGGACCATTGCAATGTACATAAGGCTCATTGGTGAGGCCGATTAACGCAACCCATTTGATGTATCTAAGGCCCATGGGTCGAGGCCCAACGGGATGACCTTAGGGTGCATTGCAATGTGTGACTTCCCATGGTTCATGTAATAATATTTATGGCAGGTCGTGCCTAAGGAACAATGTTGGTTTGACGTCCACATTGTAAGTACAATGTTAGTTAAATGTTCGCATTGTAACTCTCCTTAGGGCCCATTGATAGGCCCATACTCATTACTATTCATCGCTTTATAACATGCTTAGTATAATCCTATGACTCATGCCCATACGCATCATATATATGCTTGATTTGATTAGTGATTGATCATAGCATATGCCATTGGGCAGACCACTTATGGGACTCGTTATGAGAAGGAGTGCCCCACATGATCGTGCAGTACTCGCTGGATTTCTGCATGATTTGACGGCATGATTCATGCATCTCGCATATGTGTGACTTGATCACTGCACGCCCTAGCGACATCAGGGTCGTGGCTCCATAGGTACATCGTGGATGACCGTATTGGATACTGAAAATACTTGATTCTAGCACTGTGGGCACTTATAATGTCCTTGGGTGAGAGTCCCAGAATCTTTTTGGTACCAGGAGATGCTTCAACGTCTAGATCGAGTGGATACACGAGCGCTCGAGTGTCGAATACCAGTAGGTCGTGTCTCCCACTTTGTCGTGGTCGGTTGGAAGTGGGTGTGGCCTTATCTGCCTGAGTGAGAGGGCTATAAGATAGGCTGAGTTTGACCAGCTTGTAAATGAGTCCGTTATCGATGAGCCGGGTAAGTATTGGTAGACTACTGTTCAGGCGGACAGTGAGGTTAATTCTTCTTTCTTGACTATGCATCTAGGGAGGTGGCAGTCACTGTGAAGTGTATTAGACCCCGGTGATATTCAGAGAGGAACTGTACTGATATGTGTACATGATGAGTATCGACTTGCTTGGATTGCATTTCGCATATGACATTCGGCTATGGAGGCCTTGCATTGCATCGGTGTGGCTGATGACATTCATATTTCGCATCGCATGGCCTTGGTATGCCCGATAGCATTCACGTCTTGCATTACATAGCCTTAGCATGACTGATTCTATGGACTTACCGTATACTTCTGCATTGCTCTGATACTGTATACTTGGCACTTGCCTTACACACACACTTACACCACCCTCTAAGCTTTTATAAGCTTATGCATGACAGTTGCATGCAGGTAGCGTTGGACAGCAGCAGCGCTGAGGCAGGAGTGCGTATTAGGACCTCTTGGAGCTTTTTGATTACCTTGTATTTCCCTTTTCGCATTGTACTTAAAAGATTTTGATATAGTGGATATGTGGTGATGTTGTTTTGTGACTTGGTTATGATCCATTACAAAAAAAAATCATTTTGAAAATCCTCCTTGTAGGATCGTAGGATAGGAATCTGGCATTTTATTGTCACGAACCGAGAATGGGGCACTACGGAGGCTGTCGGCACCGGATTCTGCAATCGAGATTCATGTGAATCTGATTTTCAGGTTTGGGGCGTGATAGAAGTTGGTATTAGAGCATAACTTGGGAATACCTGAGGATCGCATCACATATCTATTATAAATAAGTTTCGAGTCTGAATGACTTAGCAATTTTCCGACATAAACCCTTAATATATGTGCCTTCGAGAATTCTCAAGGCTGATAGGCCATTGTTCCTTCATGTAGGACATTATTGCTAGAAGGACGACCCAAGAGAATCTCGCTCCACCACCCGCGACTCCCGCACCACCACTCACAGCTCCTGCTTTACACCTACTACTCTAAGGTGGAGAAGATATTCGACACCATGAGATGTACTACCCAGCAGCGAGTCTCATTAGTTGTATTCCTTCTACAGGGTGAGGCTCAGTATTGGTGGACATCTATGGCCCGATCGGTAGCCGTCGATTTTGAGTGGACATGGGAGGACTTTATAGATCGGTTTGACCAGAAGTTCTTTCCCGAGCATGTACGACAGCAGCGCGCACTAGAGTTTGAGACTCTGGTACAGGGGGACATGTTTGTGTCCCAGTATGACGCTCGGTTCGTCGCACTATCCAGGTTCCCGACGTATCTTATGGATGATGAGGGGCGGAAGGCCCGCCGTTTTGAGAACGGTTTGCGTCCTGCCCTTAGGAGTCGTGTGATCGAATACATGCTTCCGACGTTTGAGCAGATAGTGGAGAGAGCCTAATATATGAGACAGATTGGGCCGGTGTGCAGAGAGCCCGTGACCAAAGAGGAGATCAGAAGAGGAAGGAGCCCTCCAGTGGCTCCCAGCCACAACAGCATCATCTACAGCAACGACGCACGACCCGCCCAACATTTCGAGTACCAGTAGCACCCCCAGTACCACCTTCAGGATCGTTCAATGGTACCTGCTTTGGTTATGGCCGGACAGGACATCGTGTGCATGAGTGTCCCCATCCGCAGCAACAACAGTCGAGAGCACCGGATCAGCATCCATGACAGCCACCACAGCATCAGCAGCTGAGGACACCATATCAGCCTCCGCGACAACCCCCACAGCAGCAGCAGCGACCCCAGCACCAGCCTCCGGGACCTCCACCGCAGCAACAATGACCTCAGAGGGGACCTGCACATCCCCAGCAGCCCCAGGGCAGATTTTATGCTGTCCAGCAGGACCCTCAGTCATCATGAGCAGTCGTCGATGATTCGTGTGACTTGGCCCCTACACATTCTAGCTAGATTACTCATTAATGAGACATCTTGAGAGTTAGAGCCTGAAAATCGTGAGCGTTATCCCCATCTCTAAGATGTTTGATTTCGATGATATGCTATGTTTTGATCATATATGATGTTAAGTTCCCTACTCGCTTATGAATTGTGTTTAGATGCTAGTGTAAATTTTGAGGATGAAATTTTTATTAGGTGGGGAGAGCTATAAGACCCGTATCCTAATCTGAACTTTTCCGTCACTTCCTGCGATCCTTCCCATCTAATTTTGGCAATTCAGGACCTGTAATCGACGTGGCGCACGACCGTAATTTGTATCCTATACATTTGAGTCTACTTAATCCGAGACTTGTATCATTGTGACCGCACCATCGTCGCGGTTCCAACGCCGCGACTCATGTACCGATCCGATACCCTGACTAGGAGATGTGAGACAGCGTTTATTTCGAGAAAACGGCAAGCGTTTGCATTCCCAAGAGAATCTCTACAAAGTGTCAAATCAATCCCATCAATCAATCACCCATAAATCACTTTATGTCAAGTACAAGCAACTATACCTCTCTTACATCACATGTAAGCCCCGTATCCTAGACCATACCGTTCCATAGACTTCCGCGGTCTTACCGGTCGAATTCCGGCAACCTTTGACCCCTAACCAATATTTACGTGCGACCCTGATTTGTATGCCGTCAACTCGTATCAACTCAACCCAAGACCTACGGTTCCGATGCCGCGACTTGCGTGCCGAGGCGATACCCTGGTCAAGAGATGTGGGCCAACGTTCGGTACGAAGAAAACGCCACACGTTGCGAAACCCAAGAGAATCTATATGAGGTGTCACATCAATCCCATCAATCCATCACATGTCAAGTACACATCACCTTTCACCCATTCCCAAGCAACTACAAAAGTCAAAAAGTTCTTACACCACCCATGCTTTTCTTACACAAATGGCCATAAAAGTCAAGATTTTCTTACACCCATCACTCACCACATCCATCACCCATCTCTCTCTCCCTTTACAACTCTCTCTCTCTCTTTCTCATTTTCAAACTCAAAAAAATCTAAGGAGAGAAATCCCATACGTATGAGAATTCTCCAAGCCTCTCCCTCTCTTTTAAAACTTCAAGTATGACCCACTTTCCTACCCCATGATCTCTCATCCTAACCATTCATTCCCCATCTCCTCCATTGGAATCAAAGCTAAGGTGCTAAGGAACTCATAGGAGCAAGAAGATCGAATGGTGGGTGCTCCTCAAGATGTAAAAAATCTGATTTCTTTAATCTAGATATTTTCTTTATTTCATGAGGAAAGTATAGGACCTACCAATCAATGGTGGAGATCCCACACAATCCCATGGTTGTGGCCTAATGGCATATCTTATGCATGCATGATCCATGTATGGAGCCTTTCTCTATGTGCCCCATCATGGTAGTTTTATTTCATATCATATAATGTTTGGGTCATATAGACCTTATAACCATGGTGGGGATGGCATCCTCACCATGCATTTTAATTATAGGCCATGCATGTGCAAGATCCATGTTGTAAATGTAGATCTAGGTATGATGTGCGGGTGTGATTGATCTTGGGAGGGCTCAATAGTGGCGGAGCCCCTTTCCCTATGGTCGGATTGTCCTTCTATCTCTCTTTTCCCTCATTTTATTTCCTGATGTGTGTGGCCCATTAATGTACTTCCCTTTTTATTTAACTTATATAATAAATTTTATCTAAGTACATGTTGCTATCCAGAATTTTCTGGACAGTTTTTGGTTGTTTTTGGACTAGATTTTATGACTGTTTGGAGGACTATTCATACCTATTAAATATACTTTTCTGAAAGGTGAGGATCTCATCTTGATTCTCCCAAATTTCAGCCCCAACTGACCTTCATTGGGGTCCCAAAGGTGTGGTCCAAGTGAGGTGGACAGTCTGGATTTTATGCACTATTCCAGCAACATTCCACCATGGATAGTTAGATTTTTAAAATTTATTAAAATACCTATGGGTGTTTAAAAATTATAAAAACTTTCATGGGGGTGGCCTACTTATGGTAGGACTCACCTATAAAATTTTGGGGCCAATGGACGCCTGTACACACCATGGTGATGGCGGGACCGGCTCATTATAATATGGTGTCCAGATCAGTCCGATTTTCAGGACAGATTGATTTATGTAAATGAATTAAAATATTTACAGATGTCTAAAAATTCTAAAATTTTTTTAAGAGTGTGTTACACTTATGTTAGAACCCACCTACCAAATTTCAGGGCCAATGGACCCCTGTACACACCGTGGTGAGGGCCGGATTGGCCAACCACATTGGGACGTCCAGGTCTGTCCGATTTTTCTGGACAGTATATTTTGTTTAAATTAATTAAAATACTTAGATATAACTAAAAATTATAAAATTTTGTGGGGGTGTGTCCCACCTATGGAAGTATCACTCTGTGAAATTTTAGGGTCAAGTGACCCCGTTTGGGTATCCAAAAGAATGGGCCAAGATGGTTGGACTCCCAGATTTTTTTCTGCTGTGCAGTCCAGCAATATGCCTTGATAAAAAAACCATAATTCAAAAATATTTCTTCTGATGGTGGGCCACCTTTTTGGGTTTCCTCTCATTGTATGCATGATGAGGGACCTTGGCCCTCAATTTTTAGAGTTTTAGAGGCCTTGGACCCACTCCAATGGAGTGCCCAAATTTAGGACAGCAACATGTTATAATTATACTGGCCTTGGGCTGAAATTTTGAGGAGTGGGGCCCACCATATTATAAGGATCTTAGAGGAAATGATTTATACCTTTAGTTCCTTAAATGTTAGGCTTAATGAATGCACTTTTGAGGCCCACTACACTTGAATTTAATTGGGTCCATGAATGTAGCTAGTTGTTGAACTATTTAAGGCCCATAGAGTGGACCCATTTGATGTGTACCAAGGCCCATGGGATTAGGCCCATTTGATGTAATTTAAGGCTCATAGAGTGGACCCATTTGATGTGTTCCAAGGTTCATGGGATTGGACCCATTTGATGTATTTTAAAGCCCATGGGATTAGGCCCATTTGATTGTATAAGGCCCATGGGTCGAGAACCATTTGATGCAATCTAAGGCCCACGGGTTATGACCCATTGCAATGCACATAAGGCCCATTGGTGCGGCCCATTGATGTGGCCCATTTGATGAGTAAAAGGCTCATATGACATGGCCCATTTAATGTATTTAAGGCCCAATGGGGTGTACCTAAGGTTCATTGCAATGTATGATCCCAACCTGGTTTACGTAATGTTATTCACTACAGGCTACACCTTGGGAGCAATGTTGGTTTGACGTCCACATTGCGAGTATAATGTTGGTTAAATGTCCGCATTGCGACTCTCCCTAGGGCTCATTGGTAGGCTCGTACTTGTTGTATACAAGCCTTCTAGGCCAGCTGCGTTGTAAGGATAGGGCATTACTTTATAACATGCTTAGTATAACTCCATGACGCACAGCCCATTTGTATCGGTCCATTTGATCGGCCTGCTCGTATCGGCCATTTGATTGATTTAGCCCATATGATTGATTAGGCCCATCTTGATATATTTGTGACCTGTTGCTAAGGCCATATATGAGGCCCGTTGTTGAGGCCCACCTTGATGTGTATGAGGCCTATTGTTGAGGCCCACTTTGATGTGTATGAGGCCCGTTGTTGAGGCCCACCTTGATGTGTATGAGGCCTGTTGTTGAGGCCCACCTTGAATATATATGAGGCCCATGTTGCAAGGCCCATTGTGATGTATGCAAGACCCATGGGTCATGGCCCATTGCAATGTATGTAAGGCCCAATTGGTGCGGCCTATTCGATATATTTATGGGGTCCATGTCATTAGGCCCATCCTGTTGTATTGGTGACCCGTCCATTGAGGCTCACTCGTGGTATATATTTGAGGCCCATGCGTAGGGCCCACCTATTATGTATTTAAAGCCCATGGGTTGTGGCCATAGTGAAATATATTAGGCCTATATGATGTAGCCCATATTGATGTGTATTAGACCCAGGTATGTGACTCACCTGCGAAGTATATTTGAGGCCCATTGTGATATATCTGAGGCCCATGGGTACGACCCATCCAGATATATTTGAGGCCTATGGGCAAGGCCCATTGTGATATGTGTTAGGCCCATGACCAGGGCCCACCTGTTTCGTATATTTGGCCCTTGTGTGAGGTCATGTGCCCATTATATATTTGATTTTATGTGGGCCATTCCTTGGGGACAATGTTGGTTAAAAGTCCACATTGTCGACACCGATTATTGATACCGTTTATGAGTATGTGACATCATAACATCATGATACATGCCCATTCGGATCATTTGCATGTTTATTATGAGATGTGATTGACCATTGCATATGTCAATGAGCAGGATGATGTGTGACTCCCTGATAGGTGGAGATTATCTCACATGAGCGCATGACATGCGCAGGATTGATGCATGATTAGATTGTATGACTCATGCATTTTACATTGTGTTGTGATTACTATACGCCCTAGTGACATCAGGGCCGTAGCCTCCACAGGCATATCGTGGATGGCCAGATGGGACACCAAAAATCTGTTCGAGCATCGGGCTGCCATAAATGGCCCTGGGTGAAAATTCCTAAACACCCTCTTGGTTCCAGAGGATGCTCCAACGTCTAGACCGAGTGGGTAGATGAGCGTTGAGTGCCGATTACCAGATGGCTGCGCTCTTCACTGTGTCATGATCAATTGGAAGGGGGTGCGGCCTTACCCTCCTGAGGGAGTAGGCATGGCTAGGCTGAGTTTGACCAGCTTGAGGAATGGGTCCGCTATCGACGAGCTGGGTAGGTATTGGTAGACTACTGATAGGCGGATAATGAGGTATTTTTCACTTACCCAGTTGTACACTTGATTGGGGCGGCAGGTGGTATGAAGTGCAATAGACCCCGGTGATTTCCCCACAGAGGAACTGTACTGATATGAGGACTGACATGATATTATGACACCCCGTCACTGTTGTGTATGTGGGCGGACGTTGATGTGGGCGGGGCTAAGGCCTGAGAGAGCTACCACACTGGGCGAGCTACCAGCGATTGGCAGGCTACTGTGCTGACAGGCTAATGAGTAGGAGTTGCATACTCATTCATTCATTCATTCACTATCCACTCGGGTTGGTGGTGCGCAACTAATTGTTGTGTATCTTCGTTGTGGCAAGGATTTCGGTTGGGCGCGCGACTAACCTGAGATTAGGAGTTTACCACGTTGAGTCTGACTATCCAAATTTAGGTATGGGACTGGTTTGGATAGAGGTTCCTTGTGGTGGACCCCGTAGCCTGTGATACTACGTACTATCATCCCAACATCACACTCCAGCATGGTCATTCCATTAGCACCATATACTGTATATTCCATTACATCTTCGACGTGTGACATTGTGGGTTGTTATGTTTCTGTATTCCTGTGACATAGATGAGAGTGATGATATTTGTTAGCTCTTTCGAATTGTGTATTACATTATATCCTTGTCATTCGACATTTGATTATCTATGACTCATCATTTACATAGCTGTCCTATATTGCGTATTTTGATATTGATTAACTTATGGACTTGTTCATACTTCCGCTTATTCTGTTATCGCATGATTATAATCTTGTCAGTATTTCTGTTTACGCTGATAATTCCTGCTCTTATCAGTGTTTCTGCTTATTCAGTCATTATATGGTTTATGGATTTCCGGTATTGTATGATTATGATATTGTATTGAATACTTGGCACTTATCTCGTGCACACACTTACACCACCCTTCAAGATTTCTATAAGCTTATGCATGATAGATGCGTGCAGGTGATGTTAGGTTGCAGCAGGATTGAGATTGGAGCGTGCAGCTGTTTTCTGGAGCTTTGATTTTGACATATATATTTTCCTTTCAGCATTGTATTCAAATGATTATTAGTGGATATGTGAAGATGATGTTGCCTTTATGATTTGGGTAAACTTGTGGTTATGCTTATTACTAGTTAAATGTATAAAAAAATCCTCCTTGTAGGATCCCAGGATCGAAAATCTGGCATATGATTGCTAGGAGCCAAGAATGGGATACTACGGAGGCTGTCGGCACCGGATTCGGCTATCGGGATTCCTGTGAATCCGATTTCTGGGTTTGGAGCGTGACATCACCCTTACCTAAAGTCAACTCTCTCCCTCTCTCTCTCTTACACCACCTTATATGTCAAGTACCACTCACATCACTCCATCACTCACCTCACATCTCTCTTACAAACTCTCTCTCTCTTTCTCATTTCTCATCTCACTTCTCAAGCAACTAAGAGCATCACACGTCCAATGTTTTCCCAAGAGAAAGTGTGCATGTGTGCGGCCCACTTTCCCCTTCCAAAACCTCTATCCTAGCCATCCATGTCCCATCTCCACCATCAAAGTGAAGTTCTAGGAGATAGGCGTTCCAACGGACCGAGTAGATCATAAGGTGGGTGCTTCTATAGGGTAGTTTACTTATTTTTATGATGGGCTAAGTGAGGCCCACCGATCAATGGTGTGGATCTCACTTCGGACCCTAAGATGTGGCTGATAGCCCACCTTGATTATCCATATCATTCCATGATGGGGCCATTCTCCATGGACCCCATCATGATGTTTACATTTCCTTGCATGAAAGAGGTCGTATAGACCGTTCATTTTGGGTGGAGAGGGATCTCCACCGTTGATCTTTCATTTGAAGGGCCCATATGCAATGGGACCCATTGATGTATGATTGGATGTATGGAAGGGAGGGCCCATAGTGTCGGGGTCCCTCCATGCACGTGTGTCCCTCGATCTCTCTCTTTCTCTCTCACTCCCTCTCTTCTTCATGTTTTGTGTGATGGAATGGCCATGTGGCCCACTTGGATGGACCCCACCATGAGGTATTGTATCGAGTCCAAGACATTCATAGGTGGGGCCCACTTTATATGTGTTGAACCCACACCACCCATCATCTGGTGGCCCACCTGAGCAGGGCCCACCTCGTGTATAAGAACATCCAACCCGTCCAAGGATGCTGGAACGCTCCCTGGACGTTTTTAAAAAAACACAAATATTAGCTTGTCTCAAAGCTTCGGAAATGGGGCCATTGTATAGGATCATCTTGATGTTTGTATCCAATCCAAGCCGCTCATCATCTCCCCCAACTCATTTTAGGCGCTGAGCCGAAAAATGAGGTTGATCGAAGTATCCGGTGGGCCATAGCATTGAAAATAGTACTACTGCCGTTGAAATCTACCTAGATCCTTTTTACACGTTGAAAATGGGCCAATATTGGTCTTGATGGGTTTGTTTTGGGCTTGGGAATGTAATGGATGGAGTGGATGCACTTAAAGCGGGCCCCGCATAAGAAAAACTGCAGAAAAATAGTATTTCAAAAAAAAAAAGAATTTAAAGCAGCAGAGGCTGCTGCCTCTGGACGTCAGAACACCCCACGGACGGGCAGACTTTGGGGGTCCCACGGATGACCGTGTGGGCCCCACCTTGATGTTTATGTACCATCCAACCTGTTCATAAGGTGGCCCACCCTCTGAGGAGGGCCCTCTCCAAAAATTAGGCTGATCCAGACCTCAGGTGGCCCACACCATAAGAAACAGTGTGAATTGAATTCTACCATTGAAACCCTTTTGGGGTCCACAGAAGTTCTGGATCAAGATGAAATTTGTTTTTACCCTTCATTCAGGTCTGCGTGACCTAATGGACTGGCTGTATGGCATGAAAACATTATGGTGGGCCCCACATGGGACCCACAGTGATGTATGTGTTCTTTTCCACCGTCTAGGCAGACGGTGGAACCCACCTTGATGTTGTGTTCTCCTCACAGCGTCCAGCGGACGGTGTGGATGCCCACCGTGGTGTATGTGTTTTATTCACACCATCCAGGTGTGGATGGTGGGACCCACCATGATGCATGAGTTGTATCCTAACCGTCCATCCATTTTGAGAGCTAAGGAATGAGCCAGATCCTTAGCTCATGTGGACCCCCACCATGATGCATGTGTTGCATCTAAACTGTCCATTTATTTTTTTTAAAATTCATTTTATGGTTGAGCTAAAAATGAGCCAGATCTATGGTTCAAATGGGCCCACTTTGGTATGTGTATAGGGCCCATGTTGATCCATTTATGGCTATTCATTGGGGCCCACCTTGGTGCACATATAAGGCCCATGGGATTAAGCTCATTTGACATATATAAGGCCCATGGGATTAGGCCCATTTTACATATATAAGGCCGATGGGATTAAGCCCATTTTGCATGCATAAGGCCTATGGGATTAAGCCCATTTAGCATATATAAGGCTCTTGGGTTTGAACCCATTTGACATATGCAATGCCCATGGGTTCCGCCCCATTTATTCTATATAAGGCCCACGGGATTCAAGCCCATTTGATGTGCATGGGGCGCAAATGGAGTGGCCCATTTGATATATTTAAAGCTCATGTGTGTAGGCCCATCTGATATATTTAAGGCCCAAGTTGTGAGGCCCACTTTGATGTATTTCAAGGCCCATGGAGCATGGACCATTGCAATGTACATAAGGCTCATTGGTGAGGCCGATTAACGCAACCCATTTAATGTATCTAAGGCCCATGGTTCGAGGCCCAACGGGATGACCTTAGGGTCCATTGCAATGTGTGACTTCCCATGGTTCATGTAATGATATTTATGGCGGGTCGTGCCTAAGGAACAATGTTGGTTTGACGTTCACATTGTAAGTACATTGTTGGTTAAATGTCCGCATTGTAACTCTTCTTAGGGCCCATTGATAGGCCCATACTCATTACTATTCATCACTTTATAACATGCTTAGTATAATCCCATGACTCATGCCCATACGCATCATATGTATGCTTGATTTGATTAGTGACTGATCATAGCATATGACATTGGGCAGACCACTTATGGGACACATTATAAGATGGAGTCCCCACATGATCGCGCAGTACGCGCTAGATTTTTGCATGATTTGACGGCGTGATTCATGCATCTCGCATATGTGTTACTTGATCACTGCACGCCATAGCGACATCAGGGCCGTAGCTCGACAGGTACATCGTGGATGACCGTATTGGATACCGAAAATACTTGATTCTAGCACTGTGGGAACTTAAGATATCCTTGGATGAGAGTTTCAGAACCTTTTTGGTACCAGGAGATGCTCCAACATGTAAACCGAGTGGATACACGAGCGCCCGAGTGCCGAATACCAGTAGGCTCGTGGTCAGTTGGAAAGGGGTGTGGCCTTATCTTCCTGAGTGAGGGGACTATAAGCTAGGCTGAGTTTGACCAGCTTACAAATGAATCCACTATCGACGAGCCGGGTAGGTATTAGCAGACTACTGGTCAGGAGGATAGTGAAGTTTATTCCGCTTTGTTGACTGTGCAGCTAGGGAGGTGGCAGTCACTGTGAAGTGTATTAGACCCCGGTGATATTTAGAGAGGAACTGTACTGATATGTGTACATGATGAGTACCGACTTTCTTGGATTACATTTCGCATATGACATTCGGCTATGTAGGCCTTGCATTGCATCAGTGTGGCTGATGACATTCATATCTCGCATCTCATGGCCTTGGTATGGCCGATAACATTCACGTCTTGTATTACATAGCCTTGGCATGACTGATTCTTTGGACTTACCGCATACTTCCGCATTGCTCTGATACTGTATACTTGACACTTTCCTTACACACACACTTACACCACCCTCTAAGCTTTTGTAAGCTTATGCACGATAGTTACGTGCAGGTAGCGTTGGACAGCAGTAGCGCTGAGGCAGGAGTG
This sequence comes from Magnolia kwangsiensis, assembly GCA_037074715.1. Lineage (NCBI taxonomy): Eukaryota > Viridiplantae > Streptophyta > Magnoliopsida > Magnoliales > Magnoliaceae > Magnolia > Magnolia kwangsiensis. The sequence continues at coordinate 119,658,349 of CM073571.1, read as the reverse complement.
CATATCAGGACCTCTTGGAGCTTTTTGATTACCTTGTATTTCCCTTTCCGCGTTGTACTTAAAAGATTTTGATATAGTGGATATGTGGTGATGTTGTTTTGTGACTTGGTTATGCTCCATTACAAAAAAAAATCATTCTGAAAATCCTCCTTATAGGATCCCATCGGAATCTGGCATTTGATTGTCAGGAGCTGAGATTGGGGCACTATAGTGGCTGTGGGCATCGGATTCGACAATCGGGATTCATGTGAATCCGATTTTCAGGTTTGGGGCGTGACATTGATAGCACCACGAAATGAGCCGCATACTGCGCCACACACGTCTCCTTAAACCAAGGTCTCGAATTCTAACGCTTGCTGCCGACGAATGTGGTTGGGGAAGTACTGCTGGTCAAATCGATCTATAAAATCCTCCCATGTTCAGATGAAATTAGGCTTTGCAATACGGGTTATGGAGGTCCACCAGTGCTCAGCATCACCCTAGAGAAGAAATACTGTTAATCAGACCGCTGCTGGGTTGTACATGCTATAGTATCAAAAATCTTCTACATCTGTGTGCCATCACTCCGCTAAAGTCGGATCTAGCTCGCCTTGGAAATGCCAAGGATCGAGCTGTCTGAACTCTCAAAAAAGGGCATTCAGGCGCTCCTACTCCACCTAAGCTTGCGTAACAACGGAGTGCCTGCCCTGCTCCTGAATGGTGGTCGTCACAGTCCACAACATCTGTTGTAACTGGGAGGCACTCACAGGTACGGTCATATCCACAACGGCCTCAAGTAGAGGAGTAACATCCTCAAGCTGGGTAGCAGGAGTCTCTGGAGGTGGAGCGAAAGTCACTTGAATCGCTCATCTGGGCGGCATGTCCTTTGGGAAGAAAAAAGGTGCCTATTAACCTTAAGAACTCTCGAAGGCAAGCACATTAAGAGTCTATAATAGAAGATCGCTAAGTTATTCGAACTGGAGACCTAATCATTCTAAGTTCTCAACAATCATAAAATGTATGGTAGCTATTACCAGATATGTGATGTTATCCTCAGGTGTTCCCAAGTTATGCTCTGATACCATTATATATATATATATATATATATATATATATATATATATATATATATATATATATATATATATATATATATATTTTGCAGCTCATCAGTACACCACACTGATAGTTCACACTTTATTTTACAGCCATGTCCAGCGTCCCTGGACACTGGACAATTTGCATACAATTAAGGTGGGTCCCACAGGGACGTGGCCCACTTAGATCAATCTGATATGTGTTTTTCCCATCTTCATTAAGTGTAACGCCCGTGAAAAATCCATACTTTGGCTCGAGTGCCAACTCGACCCGAAATTGCATAGAATTAATTCTTTTAGAAAATATGACTAAGTTAGCTAGCGCAACGCTGGAGTAGCTGGGAAATAGTCCCTGATCACTTTAAATACGTTCTACAAGACCCAAATCGAGTAGAACCAACGACTCTATAACACTCTATAAACTCGGATCAAACTCTAAGCAAGTTTGTTCTCTGGACCGCTTTGAATCTTTGTATTGGATCTAGACCACGCGTCGAAAGTCCGATACCTCCTATCTTAGAGCATTAGAACCGCCTAGCTGGACTTGACACTCATTTCAAAAATCAAGTCAAACCGATAATCACAGGCTATTTCATTGAGCCCGGACCGAAGAGAGTGCGAATAGGGACAGAATTGGAATTTTAAATTCAAATCTGGCACACGACTTGACGCGTCAGTATTGAGCGTTCTGACTGTCAGAATTCATCCAGATTACACCCTCGGATCAGGAAAATTTTTTATTTTTTATCATGAGACTTTCAGCCCTGATCTACGTGCGGTGACCGCTGAACTGAAACTGATCTGCCATGTGCGATTTGCGAACCCTGCCGGACTAAAAACTTAATACGTGCTAGATCTGGTACGCAAGAGCTTAAGTCCGATCGCATTCGACCAGGGGACCACCAGAAAGCGTCTTTTGGACCGAAACAGCCCCGAATTGGATATGCACTAAGTAAACTTTGTACCGGAGCTTGTTTTCGGCATTTTTTAAGCTTATAAAAGGGGTTGAAACCCTCACTCTTCTCTCCCATCCAAAATTGCAAGAAATCCTAGATTGGGAGAGAGAAAAGGTGAGAGTTTGTGAGAGAGTGGGATAAATTTCTCCAGCCTTCGAGCCACCTATTGCTAGTGCCTAAGCAACATCTCCTAATCACCAAGCCGGTGATTCTTTTGCATTTTCAGGTAATAACTAACCCTAGAAGTTGCTGATTTTGGGATCACTAAGATCCATAGCTTTTTAACCAATAGATCTTGTAAAATAGGTTCTCTTATCGCCGTAGACGAAGCGTATACGCTCCGTTCGAAACAACACGTCTATAAGAGACTAGGTGAGGATTTTAGACGCTTTGATTGACGGTTTCCAACGCTTTCAATGTCGTTTAATAGTAGATTATTGACGGCATCGCCGTTTGACATGTACAACATGCTATCCGTTTTCTGTTTCGTAAGTCAACGAAGAATATGAGATTTAGGGCATTTTAGTCATTTGTACGAAGTACAGTTTACATTCATATTTTGCTGATGTGATTGACATGGTTTGTTGTCGCATTAGGAAGTTAGGAATACGTGCATAATTAGTTTGGCGAAGAGATTCGCCTAATTGCACACTTCGGGTCGACATGCCATATGTAGACTTAAGTGTGTAGTGTATGTGTTTGTATAAATGCTTGTATTAGTATGTATTGAATTAAATGATGTTATGAGATAGTTTGAGATGGATTTCTCAATTAATATGCTGACCTAAATGATTTCCTACACGTTGATTATATGCATGATTTCATTACATGCATGAGATATATGTGCTTGAAGATTTATTTAAGTTGAATGTTATAACATGTGTTAACATGCTCACATGAATGTATTTCAATTCCAATATTCCTATATAAGTTGCTGATGTGATTCCATAATTGTTTGGGACTATACTTAGTCCAGGCAGTCGGTAACCGAGCGAATTCGTGGCTGACTGGTCTTAGCCACAAACGACGCGTCGATGAACGCGAGTCGTGTTTGGAGTTGGCGGCAGTGGTTAGGCCACGCGAAGTGTTTTACGCACTTCATGTCGTTCGACTTGAGATGCGATTGCACTAGTCGAGCCCGCCAAGTAACCCGACTGGCCGATGTATGTTCACCTTGTATGAGTCATAACTGCTTGAACCTAGGGTACTGAACTTACCATTGTAAACCCTGTTAACCATGGTACCTTGATCCACGAAGACTCATGAGCCGGGCATGGTGGTATGGGACACCGTGGTCGAGCTGTCGGCCTACGCTGGGGCCACAAACCTCCCCGTAGTGACCAGTGAGCACTTAGTCTCGTGAGCAGATTATGGTGGTATGGGACACTATATTCTAGCTGTCGGCCTACACTGATCAGGCGACGAGTCCTTTGTAGTGACCATGAGCGTATTCTGAGTCTACGGGAGGCGACGACCCTTCAGTAGTAGTAGAGTACAGTAGGCCTGTATTGATAAGGTGATGGGGGAGCGGTGTAACGAGTGCGAGCAACAGCCCTGACAGCCCTTGCAACGACCTACAAAATATACATCGTATGAGATTACTAGGAGTGACGACCCTAGACAGGATCTGTGTTGGGATTGATACAAGGGAAGTACCTTAGTTTCCCAATCCTGTTGTTTGAATGGACTAATAACAACTCGGAAATCATGTCACCATGCCATTGCATGTGCCTGGAAGATGTGGAGCACTTGAGGGTCGATTGCATGCTGTGGTCGTAAGAGGGTGCCGTATGAGGGAGATCGTCAGTGAGGGCATACATCACGTCATGTCATCTTGCATTAACAACAGTATTAGGATTGTCTGATTTACTGCTTTACTATTATCGCATGATTGATTTGTGAACATGCTAATCCTTGCTCTATGGTTCCACTGAGTTGATCACTCACTCCCACGTTACGGGATGGTGTTTGCAACACCCACCAGACCCTGTTGTAGATGCAGGTGAGGCTGAGATCCAGGAGGCAGAGCCAAACTTCGACGAGGACCAGGACGAGTTCTCGTACATGCAGTATCATGATGGCTTTGCGTAGGTGACCTGGATTGATGGGACTTCAGTGGGACTATTTTGAACATTACATTTTGTTCATGTATATGTATATGAGACTCAGAGATATATTCATACCTTAGAGACAGATGAGATTTACTTTGTTTTTTTCCATACAGTGATATATATATTGTTTAGTCTTCCGCTTGCTTTTATCACTGGATCTGAAGTATGAATTGCAGTTTTGGTATACTTTTACTCATGTGAATGCTTTAAATCAGACAACATTGAATCATAAACATTTTTGTTGCATAAGTGAAGGTCTGGAACTCGGGAGTTGAGTTTATACAGACAAGGATACTGGTCTCACAACTCTCCCTTACTAATAAAAATTTCATCCTCAATATTTACAGAACAAACAAGGGAAGACGAAACATCATACATAAGTCAATGCATAATCAGTTTACATAAGGATGGGGATTTTTCTCTCTAATCTCAACCTTGTGCTCCCAAGACACCTCATCAACACTTTAGCCCCCTACTAAACCTCAGATCTTGAATCAGAAACTATCGAAACTAGGATACCTTGCAACCTCATCATCTCACCAATGACTAATATAATAAGATGGTCTTAATGCCTAGTTGCGCGAATTGTCCGTGACTCCTGACTACTGAGGGTCCTACAGAGCTGCATATAACCTGCCCTAGGCCTACTAGGGTGGTGTATGTCCCCTCCCTCAAAGAGGTCATTGTTGTTGAAAATTGGGGGCAACTCACACTTACGATGCCCCATCTCACCATATCTGAAGTAAACACCCATAAACAATCTCTTTGGTGGTGCTAATGGTGTTGTTGGTGCTCCAAAGGATGGATGGTTTTTGTGCCTCTACGGCCATCGACGCTACTGCTGGAAACTAACAGAGGGGGTTTTCCTCTTTCGATCTCCTTTGTGGTCACGAACCCTCTGCGAATCGTTCCATTCTGCCTCATAAATTTGGGCCCTCTGAACTACCTGTTCAAAGGTCGGGATCATGTGTTCGACGACACGCCTCCTGAGGCCAAAACGTAAGTCGTTCTCAAAACGGCAGGCCTTTCCCGCCTCATCATCAACCAAATGTGACGTGAAGATTAATAGTGCCACGAAATGAGCTACATATTGTGCCACTGACATGTCTCCTTGTACCAAGGTCTCAGACTCTAATGTTTACTGCCAACAAATGTGATCGGGGAAGTACTACTAGTCGAATCAGTCTATGAAATCCTCCTATGTCCATACGAAATCAGGCTCAGCAATATGGGTAGCGGAGGTCCACTAGTGCTCGGCCTCACCCTGGAGAAGAAATACTTCCAATAACAATTATTGTTGGGTCGTACATGCCATAGTATCAAAAATCTTCTCCACATCGGAGTGTCATCTCTCAGCTACTGTCAGATCTGGCTCACCCTAGAAACACAAAGGATCGAGTTGTCTAAACTCTCGAAGAAGGGCACTCGCATGCTCCTTCTCTACCTGGGCTCACGAAACAACGAAGTTCCTGCCTTGCCCCTAAATGGTGGTCGCCACAGCCTACAACATCTACTATAACTGGGAGGCACTCAACGTCCTCGGGTAGGGGAGCATCATCCTCAGGCTGGGGAGCAGGGGTCTCTGGAGGTGGAGTGGAAGTCACTTGAATGGCTCTCCTAGGCGGTATGTCCTTTGGGAAGAACAAAGGAACCTATCAACCTTGAGAACTCTTGAAGGCACGCATGTTAAGAGTCTATAACAGAAGATCGCTAAGTTATTCGAACTCGGGACCTGATCATTCTAAGTTCTCAACAATCATAGAATGTAGGGTAGTTATTAGCAGATATGTGATGTTATCCTCAGGTATTCCCAAGTTATGCTCTGATACCAATATATATATATATATATATGTGTGTGTGTGTGTGTGTGTGTGTGTGTGTGTGTGTGTGTGTGTGTGTGTGTGTGTGGAAAAGGTACTATGCGCTTAAGCTGATGGGACCGTCCCATGAGGTTGAGCAGTGTGGGCCCCACCGTGATGCGTTTCAAAAATCTACCCTGTCAGTCAGATGCACCATTCCATCGTGGGCATAGGTCTCAAAAATTAAGTCAATTCATGACTTATGTGGGCCACACCACATACAGAAGTGAAGAGGGGCCGTGCATCATTAAAACATCCATAATCATTTTTTGGGCCCACCGAGATGTGGTTTGTAAATCCAGCCCATCCATTATGTGTGTCCCACTTAGATGAGGGTTCATACCAAGTTTCAGACGCATGCAAATTTCAGGTTGGCCCAACCAAGTGCTTTTATATGTTTTAACGGTGTCTTCACATGACTTATATGGTTGATTTTTAGGATGTCCCATAATTTAAAGGGGACCCATCAAATGCACGGTGTTGATGGTCGACACACATCATGGTGGGGCCCACACAGCTCGACCTCACCTGAGCTTATCGTGAGGTCGAGCATATAATACCTTTTCCCAAATATATATATATATATATATATATATATATATATATATATATATATATATATATATATATATATATATATATATATATATATATATATATATATATATTTGACAGCTCGTCAGTACACCACACTGACAGTTCACACTTTAGCCACGTCTAGCATCCCTGGACGCTGGACGATTTGCACACAATTAAGGTGGGTCCCACAAGGGCGTGGTCCACTTAGATCAATCTGATATTTGTGTTTTTCCCATCTTCATTAAGGTAGGGCCCACATGACTTGGACGATGTTGATCCAACACATCCATCAACTGGGTCCCATGAAGGTGGACGACAAGGATGAATTACATACATCAAGGGGCCAAAATCAAGAGAAAAGGAAGAGAGATCGAGTGATGGAGGGACCTCGACACTATGGGCCCTCCTTTTCATGATTTACAACATACATCTAGTGGGTCCCATTACATATGGGCCCACCAATCAAAATTAACGGTGGAGATCCTTTCTCCACCGAAATGCAATGTCTAGATGACCCTATCCATGCAAGGAAAATAAACATCATGATGGGGTCCACAGAGAATGGCCCCATCATGGAATGGTCATGAGAATCAAGGTGGTCCATCGGCCACACCTAAGGTCCAAAGTAAGATCCATACTATCAATCGGTAGGCCCCACTTGGCCCATCATCAAAACCACGCAATCTAAGCCTATAAAAACACCCACCTTTAATCTTTTCGGACTCCTTCCATCAACGCATCCTAGAACTACAAGGGATGTATTTTGACGGTGGAGATGGTCTTCGCATGGTGGGATTGAGTGGTAGGGAGGTGGGCCACACTATTTTCTCCTCTTTCCCATGAAAATATTGGACATGGGTTGCTTGGAGAATGAGGGAGAGAGGTGGTTATAAGAGAGAGAGTGATAGGTGAGTCATGGGGAGTGATAGGTGGAGAGAGAGAGAGAGAGTTGACTTTGGGGATGGGTAGTTGTACTTAGGGATGGGTGTGAGTAATGGTAGTGATGTGTACTTGATTAAATGATTGATGGGATTGATGTGATAGATTCTCTTAGGATTAATAACACGCGGCATTTTCCTCGAACTAAACGTGGGCCCACATCTCTTGGCCCAGATATCTCCACAGTGAGCGAGATACGACATCGGAACTACGGCGACAACACGGTCGTAAGGTTACAAGTCTCGGGTCAATTCGACTCTAATATATGGGACACGACCTAGGATCGAACACAAACACCGATAACAGATAGCGAGTCACTGACATTCGACTGGAAGGATCACCGAAGCATATGGGACGATACGAGCTCGGATATGGGTATCACATTAACCGTTTTCTCCAAAATGTGTTTGATCTCCCTATTGGAAATCTCATCTTGCTCACTTGTTTGTGGGTGTTCTGGAGTGCTCACCTTGTGCGAGATGCCATATTTCTTTATTAAGTTTGCAAATGGCCTATTATAAAAATATGAGCCCCCATCACTAATGATGGTTCAAGTCGTTCCGAACCAAGAAATGATGTTTTCTTTTAAGAATTTAATAAAAGGTTGATGGTCATTGTTCTAACATGGAATCACTTTGACCCATTTAGTGACATAGTCTACTGCTAGCAGAATGTATAAATTCCTAAAGGATTGGGGGAATGGTCCCATGAAATCAATGCCCCAGCAATTAAATGCTTTTATGATAAGAATAAGGTTTAAGGGCATCATATTTCGACGGGACAATGCTCCCAATTTCTAACAACTCTCACAAGCTCTGCAAAACTCATGAGTGTCCCTGAACATATGTCAGGCCCATATTCTAGTGACCATTCCATCCGTAGGATCCTGCGGTCTACCTTGTCGAATTTCGACAACTCATGACACGTAGATAGCATTTGCGTACGCTCTTGAGTCACATCCTGTACACCCGATCCGACTCAACCCGAGACCTTTGCCATTTCGACCATGTTGTTGTCGCAGTTCTGACGCCATGTCTTGTGCGTCAATGTGATGCTCAAATTATGAGATCCAGCACGTGTATCATCTCGGCCATTGATCGCTTGATCGCGGGACCACATATCCCTAGTGTTCTATTTTCCTAAAAAACCATAATTATGATGATGTCACCCTAGGGGTGACATCACTTTACCCTACCCCTAGCCATAACTCCTTACAAGCAACCATCCCTTCCCTTTTCCTCATAAGAAAAACTCATTAATTGCCTAGAAATCATCACCTCTCTCTCCTATCTCTCTCTCCCCCTCCCTTTTTCTTCTTCACTTTTCCTCTATTGTTGTAAGCTTGGGATGTCCAAGCCACCCAAAATCCAACCATCTCCCACCCATTCTCCCTACTAATCCAGCCCACCAAACCCTATCTCGACCGTTAAATCAACATCCTTGGAGCTCTAAGACTTATTAGAGGAAGGTGTTCAAGATCTTGAGGTGGGTGCTTCTCTCTCTCTCTCCTTCCTTGTTGATGTGGCTCACCTATTTTGTGCATGTATAACTTAGACAGTCCATCCATTAGGCCAGCCCCACTGCCTGATCTAGATGAAGGGGAATCACAAATATCAGCTTGATTTTGGGCCCCATCCTAATGTATATGGTAGCCTATATATGCCAGTTTGGTGCACTAACTGGCGGGCCAGCAGTTACCAGCTGTTGTTACTGACGACAACAAGTTCTATTGGTCTGGCATGAGGTATGTATTATACCATACCACCCATCCTTTTCTTTTTTGGTGTGGGGCCACCCCACATGTGTGGCACGTGGGGGTGGGACCCACCTTGATGTACGTGTGCCATTTTCCACATAGTCCATTACCTAGGTCCATGAGACCCCTACCTCTAATGAATGTGTTTTATATACACTCTGTCCATCCATATCTGGATGCGTGAGGCCCGTCCCACACAAGACACATGTGGGGGTGAGACCCACCTTAAGGTATGTGTCTTGAATCCACACCGTCCATCTGGATGGTGTGTTGTGTGGAGCCCAACATGATGTATCCATTTATCCACTGTCCATCCATCCGGACGTGTTGGGAGTGGATTAGCCGGTGTATTGCAAGTGACGTCACCAAGCTTTGTGTGTCCCATCTACCATCTGCACCGTCCATTTGCATGGACGTTGGCTAGTGGGACTCTACCATGATGTCTGATCCTGGTCATCTGTTTGACGGGCCACACCATGATGTCTGTGTATCATTCATGTTGCACAATAGCAGTGTGGCCCACTACACGTGGGACCACACGTGATGCATGTCTCTCATGTCCACACCATCCAGTCCACTGGACAGTGGTTGTTAGACTATCAAACAATAATATATATATATATATATATATATATATATATATATATATATATATATATATATATATATTATAACATAAAGGGGTAGGACTTGATATAATAAATATAATAATATAATATAATATGTATTATATACATATATATACAATTTATATCCAACGAAGGTGGGCCATGCATGTGGACCCATCTCTGATGGAGGTATTTCACCTCTACTATCCACCGTCCATTGCTGGACCGTGGGATAGGTGATGTATGTACCTTAGATCTTGGCCGTCTATCCATCTACATGAGGCCCATATGGCACTTGTGAATTATCCACATCAACCATCCGAGACAGATTCGAATATCAAGTGGAGCACACTACTCTCCATTACTTGGACGTGGGGTCCACATGGTGTGAGTGTTTCATTCACACCATCCACCACATGAGACCCACTATAACACCCTGAAAATCGGGGGTCGTGTCTAAACTCGAATCCCGAGTTCCAGACCATCACTTATGCAATAAATATGATTATAATTTAATGTTGGAAGAGTTAGAGCATCCACATGAGTAAGATTATACCAAAACTGTAATTCATACTCCAGATCCAGTGATAAAACGCAAGCGGAAGACTGAAAGATATATATATCACTGTGTGAAAATAAAATACTCTCAAACTGTCTCTAAAGTATGAATACATCTCTGAGTCTCATATACATGTCATAAACAAAAAGGAAATGTCAAAAATAGTCCCACTAAGAAGTCCCGCCGATCTAGGTCACCTATGCAAAGCCGTCATAAAATTGCATATATAAGAACTCGTCTTGGTCCCTATCGTAGTCTGGCTCTGCATCCTAAATCGCCACATCACCTGCATCTAAGACAGGGTCTGGTGGGTGTTGCAAACACCATCCCGTAACGTGGGAGTGAGTGATCAACTCAGTGGGATAATAGAGCAAAGATTAGCATGCTCTCAAATCAATCACGCGATAATAATAAAGCAATAAATCAAACATTCCTAGATACTATTATTAATGTATGCATGAAATGACATGATGGATGCCCTCACCGACATACTCCCTCATGTGGCACCATCTGCGTCTGCGGCATGCTTTCTTCCCACAGTGCTCCACATCTTTCAGGCACATGCAGTGCGATGTGGATATGATTATCAAGTTGATATTAGTCCATTCATACGCAGTATTGGGAAACTAAGGTACTTCCCTTATATCAATCCCAACACAGATCCTTTCTAGGGTCATCACTCCTAGAAATCACATACGATATTATATTTGTAGGTCGCTGCAAGGGCTGTCAGGGCTGTTGCTCGCACTCGTTGCACCGCTCCCCCATCACCTTATCAATACAAGCCTAATGTACTCTCATCGCTACGGAAGGGTCGTCGCCTCCCGTAGACTCAGAATACGCTCGCGGTCACTATAAAGGGCTCGTCACCAATTAGACTAGGCCAACAGCTCGAATGTAGTGTCCCATACCACGACAATCGACTCACGAGTCATAGGTGCTCACTGGTCACTACGGGGAGGTTTGTGGCCCCAGTATAGGCTGACAGCTCGACCACGGTGTCCCATACCACCATGCCCAGCTCATGAGTCTTTATGAATCAAGGTACCATGGTTAATAGGGTTTCCAATGGTAAGTTTAGTACCCTAAGTTCAAGAAATTATGACTCATGCAGGGTGAACATACAACGGCCAGTCGGGTTACTTGACGGGCTCGACTAGTACGAGCGCATCGCAAGTCGAATGACATGAAGTGCGTGAAACACTTCGTGTGGCCTAACCACTGCCGCCAACTCAAAACACGACTTGCATTCATCGACGCGTCCTTCGTGGTAAATATAAGCCAACCATGAATTTACTCTGTTACCGACTGCCTGGACTAAGTATAGCCCCAAATATTTGTAAGTCAACATCAGTAATCATATGAGAGTAATGGAAATGAAATACAACAATATAAGCATGTTGAAACATGTTATAACATACAACTTAAGCAAATCATCCAACACATGCATTTCATATATATAATGAAATCAATACATATAGCCAACATGATGGAAATCATTTACATTAGCATATTACTTGAGAATTCAATCTCAACACTCATTCACAACTCCATTTACTCAATACATACTAGTACAAACATTTATACAAACACTTAGTCAACACACTTTAGTCTACATAGCGTATGTCGACCCAAAGTGCGTATTAGGGCGAATCTCTCTGCGAAACAGATCATGCACGCATTCCTAATATCCTAACACGACAAAAATCCATGACAAACATTTCAGCAAAATATGAATGTAAACAGTATTTCCTATGAATGAATAAAATGTCCTAAATCTCATATTTTCCATACGTTTACGAAATAGAAAATGAACAGCATGTTGTACGTGTCAAACGGCGTTGCCGTCGATAATCTACTATTAAACGACATTGAAAGCTTTGAAATCAGTCAATCAAAGCATCTAAAATCCGTACTTTTTGCCCTAGACATGTATCGTTTCGAACAGAACATATACGCTTCGTCAATAGCGTAGCGGCGACCTAATGCATAAGATGTATAAGCTACTTTGCTATTTGAATCGACAAAATCCTAAATCAGCAAGTAGTTAGGATTTTCCTTACCTAGAAGTGTGTTGAAAATCACCGAAATAGTGATTCGAAAGCGTTGCTTCGGTATGTACAAAAGGTGGAGCAATCGACTGGAAGATCTCTCACAAGGTCTCCCACAATCTCTCACTTTCTCTCTCTCTCTCTCTAGCTAGGGTTTCTAGTAAATTCGAATGGGTGAGATATGTGAGGGTTTAAAGCCCTTATATAGGCTAAAACCTCACCTATTTAGACTTAGGAACAATGTATACTTAGGTTATAACCAAATCGGGACTGTTTCGATCCAAAAGAGCATTTCAAGAGGTCCCTTGGTCGAACGCGATCGGACTTAAGCTCATGGTCACTGGATGTTGCTCACACCCAGTTTTCAGTCCGGCAGAGTTCATAGATCGCACGTGGCGGTCCAGTTTCAGTTCAGCGGTCATCGTACCTAAATCAGGTCTACAAGTCTCATGATATGAAAGAGAAATTTTTCCTGATCCGAGGGTGTAATTTGGCTGAATTCTGACGGTCAGAACGCTTATTAATAACGCACTAAGTCACGTGCCAGATTTGGATTAAAATTTCCAGATCTAACCCATTTCTCACTCTCTTCACTGCAGGCTCAATGAAATAGCCTCTAAACGTCGGTTGGGCTTGATTTTCGAAATGATTGTCAAGTCTAGCTAAGCGGTCGAAATGGTCTAAGATTGTAGGTATCTGACTTTCAACGCGTGGTCTAAATCTAATACGAAGTTCAAAAGGTTCCTGAGAGAAAACGGGTTTAGAGTTTGATCCTAGGTTTCAAGGTATTACAGCGTCATTGGTTCTACAAGTTTTGGGTCTTGTAGAACGTATTTAAAGTGTTCAGAGACAACTACTCTAGCATTGCGCTAGCTAACTTACGCTTTTTTTCTAAAGGAATTAATCCTAAACGATTTCTGACCGAGTTGGTACTCGAGTCTCAGTACGAATTTTTCTAAGGCGTTACAATCTACCCCCCTTAAGAAAAAAAATTTATCCTTGAAATTTATACATTTTCGTACTCCTCGAGAAGCTGTGGGTAGTTCTTTCTGATCTCGGCTTCTGCCTCACAGGTAGCCTCTTCCTCAGAGTAATGCGTCCAGAACAGCTTCACAAGGGGGATGACCTTGCTACGCAGTACCTGCTCCTTCCTGTCTAGTATACGCGTCGGTCGCAGTATATATGTAACATCCTCTCCTAAGTGCACCTGCTCCCATCTGATGATATGGGAAGGATCAGAAACGTATTTCTTCAGCATAGAAACATGAAATACGTTGTGAACACTCGCAAGAGGAGTAGGCAAAGCCAGATGATAAGCCACTGCACCCACACGGTCGAGAATCTGAAATGGTTCAATGAATCGCAGTGCCAGCTTCCCCTTCTTCCCGAACCGAAGGACTCCCTTCATAGGAGAAACGCGTAAAAATACATAATCCCCAACCACGAACTCTAGCGGGCGCCATCTCGTATCGGCATAACTCTTCTGTCTACTCTGCGCTATGAGAAGCCGGCGTCTAATGATGTCAATCTTCTCCGACGTCCCCTACACTAACTATGGGCCGATCAATCTACGCTCACCGACCTCTTCTAGCAATGTGGTGCTCGACAAGGTCGCCCATACAATGCCTCATATGGTGCCATACCGATACTCTCCTGAAAACTATTGTTTTATGCGAACTCCGCATATGCAAGACAATCATCCCAACTGTCCTTGAAATCCAATGCGCAAGCTCGTAACATGTCCTCTAGAATCTGGTTCACCCGCTCTGTCTGTCCATCCGTCTGTGGGTGGAAAGCTGTACTAAACTTCAACTTCACACCCATAGCCTCCTGAATGTGAGTCCAAAAAATAGAAGTAAAGCACGTGTCTCTGTCCGACACGATCTCTAAGGGAACTCCATGCAAACGCACGATCTCTCTAATATAAAGCCTGGAAAGCTTGTCTGTAGAGTTCTTGACTTTGATCGGTAGGAAGTGCGCCGACTTCGTCAGAAGGTCGATGATCACCCATACAGAATCATGTCCCTTCCTAATCTTCGGCAGTCCTGAGATAAAATCCATGGAAATGAAGTCCCACTTCCACTCAGCGATCGGCATAGGCTGAAGGAGTCCAGGTGGTCGGCGATGCTTTGCTTCACCTGCTGGCAAGTGAGACAACGGGACACGAACTCTGCGATGTGGGTCTTCATACCTTCCCACCAATAAGTCCTCCTCACGTCGCGATACATCTTAGTGCTGCCCGAATGCATTGCAAGTCTAGTACAGTGCGCAGCCTCGAGAATCTCTCGTCTCAAGTCAGAAATGTCTGGGACGCATAGGCGGCCACGATAACGTAAGCCCCCATCCGTGCCAACTCGCCACTCGGTGTCTGCATCATCACTGGCCTACACTCGAAGCTCAGTCAGACACGCATCATCCCCCTGCGCCGCGATGACTCTGTCATCGATCTGAGATCGCACCTGCACATGTGCAATAAACTCATACAGCTCCTCCACAGTGAGTTTCTGCTCAAAGTCTCGCAAAAACTCAACCATGTCCCACTCAGCAACCATCAGCGGAGCCTCAAACTCTATCGCCTTCTTGCGGCTCAATGCGTCAGCCACAAGGTTCGCCTTGCCAGGATGGTAGGAGACTTCGAACTTGAAGTCCTTCAAAGTCTCCATCCATCGCCGCTGCCTCATATTCAAGTCTCGCTGCATGAATATGTACTTAAGGCTCTTGTGGTAGCAAAAGAGCTCGAACTCCTCTCCATAGAGGTAATGTCTCCAGAGCTTCAATGTAAATATGACGGCTACCAACTCCAGGTCGTGTGTAGGGTAATTCTCCTCGTGCTTCCTTAATTGTCTCGAGGCATACGAAATTACCCTGTCCTTCTGCATAAGGACACAACCCAGACCAACGCTAGATGCGTCAGTATATATCATGTATCTAACCCCTTGCTCTGGCAATACTAGTACAGGGGCGGAAGTAAGTCTGTCCTTCAGCTCCTGAAAAGCTGACTCTGCCTTATCATTCCAGGCGAACTTCAATCCTTCCATGTCAACTGAGATAGAGGTCTGGCGATCTTCAAGAAATCCCGAATGAAGCGTCGATAGTAGCCAGCAAGACCCAAGAAACTCCTCACCTCAGTGACTGAACCAGGCTGCTCCTAGTCCTGAACTGCAGCTACCTTAGACATGTCAACTGCCATCCCATCATTGGAACCACGTGTCCTAGGAACTTCACTTCCTGCTTCCAGAAGTTACACTTCTTGTACTGTGCGAACAAGTGATGCTGCCTGAGTGTATCCAGGACCAATCGCAAGTGCTCCTCATGCTCCCCTCAACTCCTGGAGTATACCAAAATGTCATCTATGAACACAATGACGAAACGATAGAGGAATGGCCGAAATACCTTATTCATCAGATCCATGAACATGGCTGGTGCGTTCGTGAGACCGAACGACATCACAAGGAACTCGTAGTGGCCAAAGCTAGTCCTGAATGCTGTCTTCTGCACGTCTTCATCCCTGACGCGCAACTGATGATATCCTGACTGAACATCAATCTTTGAGAAGTATTGCGCCCCTTTCAACTGATCAAACAAGTCATCGATCCTGGATAAAGGGTACTTGTTCTTCACCGTGATCTGGTTCAGCCTGCGTAATCAATACACAATCGCATAGAACCATCCTTCTTCTTTACGAACAAAACTGGTGTTCCCCAAGGACCAACTAATCATCAATCTGTTTCCTCAACTCCTCCATCTCACACGGTGCCATGCGATACGTCGGCAGTGAGACGGGCGTAGAACCAGGCACCAGATCGATAGTAAAATCAATCTCTCACTGAGGCGAAAAACCAAGGATCTTCCTGAACAGGTCCCCAAAATCACGGACGACTGGCATATGCTCGAGTGTCGGGGCATCAGCGTCCCGTAGTAAAGAAGCATAGCTAAGTATGCGGAAGGGGAGATTTACCCACACTGAAAATGTAAAAGGCATGCCCTCTGGCTCGTATACCGTCACGACACGGGTCTCGTAGTCAATCTAGGCCCTCACTGCAGTCAGCCAATCCATGCCAAGAATGACGTCGAGATAAACGAGAGAAGGGTCGACGACAAGATCAATAGACATGGTCCTACCTTCTAGATCCATCAAGCAACCCTCACACATTAGGGTGACATCAGAAAAATCCCCGTGAACTGAAAGGACTAGCACTCCATCCATCCGAATAGTCGGTAACCCAAGGCGCCTGACTATGGAATGCAATATCAATGAAATCATGGACACAGTATCCACCATCACGAGTATAGGAGTACCTCCAATATGGGCGGTGACCTCAAAGGCCAAGGGCTGAGTAGTCTCTATCTCGGCTATCTCTGCTGTTAAGGAGTGTACCCGAGCCTGCTGTGTCCGGTTCGGAGGTGGTATCATAGGCCGTAGAGGCGGCCGGAATGGAGGTACGGGGGGTCTGAAGGAAGGATGCGCAGGAGCCGACCGTAGAGGCGGAGCAGATAATTCCTGGGGGCGTGGACGGTCGATCTTCTACGGTAGCGAGAACCTGCTATCCCGCATCTGAGCAAAATAACTCCCTACTGTATGACCCGGTCTGCCACAATAAGTACATGAGACATCAGGGCGCCGCAACGGGGGTACTGGCGCTGAAGCCCTAGGAGGAGGGTTGATGCGAGGCCTCTTGCCAGTAAATGGCCTGTCCTGCATATCCGGTCATGGCCTAGGAACAATAGGGCCACGAGATCACGCAAGCCGATCAACATCCTGCTCTGCCAGCATAGACATGTGAATCAGCTTAGCATAGGAGGGAATGCTGACGTAACACATCTTCTACCGAATGTCTAGTCGCAAGCCTCGAAAAATTGACGTATGCACATCTGCTCGTCAACAAGTATAGTCGGGACGTATCTGCCCAACTCAGTAAATCGATGCTCATACTCTGTCACAGACATGCCTCCCTGTCTGAAGCGTAGAAACTCATTCTCCCTCTCATGCCTGTAAGTCTAGGGATAGTATTTCTCATGAAAACGGAACTCGAACGCTGCCCAAGTCCAGATATAATCAGCAGCAACTGTCCGTAATACTCTATCCCACCACAAGCTGGCCTCCCGCTCGAACATGAACGTAACCAACTCAACCTGGTCAGGCTCTGAGCAATGCAGCATCCGTAGTATCTTCAACACACGGTCGAGCCAATACTCGACCTCCTCAGGTCTGTGAGAACCTATAAAAGTAGGAGGCCGCAAGCGCTGGAATTGCTCGAGTAGGCCACGTGTATCGGCAGTATGCCCCGTAGGGTAAGAAAAATGTGCAGGATGAGCCATGCCCTCATCCTGAGTCGAAGTACCGACATCCTCAGCTGGATGTACAGGGGGTGCAGGTGGAGAGCCCCTGCTATTGTAGTCAAGAGCTGCTGGTGCTGCTGATGCATCATGGCCATCAACTGCTCAAACCTATCAGGAGGAGGAGCATGCTGCGGCACATACTACGTCGAGGAAGATGCACGGTACTGCTCTCTGATAAGCGGTGTGAAAGGCGACGGTCCAGCTGTAGGACCTGTGAAAGGCTGAGACTCATGTGCAATCTCAGGAATTAGGCCCACAACAGGGTCCGTATGCTCATCGCTCTGGGGAGGAGCCCGATCCATAGGCTCACCCAAAGTAAGTCGAGTTGTGCTCCGCGTAGCCTTAGGCTGCATTCCCTATATTCAAAATAGGGCGCAACCTTGTCAGTTTCAACGATAGCACAAACAAACCACCACACAATCATTCACATAACGAGCAAAAGACATTCCATGCATTTCATTTAATCAAAATTGTCACAATACAAGAGATATAACTTTACATGCATCATGAAAAGAAACACATGGGAAACTAAGCCAGTCAAAGCTACCACAACAACATAAGCAAACTACTAGCCTTATCAGGCTTACACACAGAAAGCAGGAAACAACTAACTACAACGAACAACATCTGGATCTAGGTCACTAGTCCGAGTCTGGGGATGGAGGAGGAGCACCCTTATCCTACAAGCAAGACAGGATCGCCTTTAAGGTGCGAGTCACCTTGCCAAAATTTCTCTTCATGACGGCCTTGGTATCCTCAACCTCGGCCCGAAGTCCCTGGACTTCCCATTGCAAGGCAACCTGACTCTCTTCAAGTCAGACAATGTGAGCATCTCTAGTAGCCTGAGTCACTGGAGGAGGGCTCTCATCAGTATCCTGAGCCTCCTCTTCTTCTTCTCCTTGGGCTTCTTCCTCTATTTCAGCCCCAGCTTCTTCTTCACTTGCATCCTCTTCGCCATCATAATCGCCCTCGCTATCCTCATCAAGCTGAGCCTCACGCTGTCGAGGCCTGATCTTCATCTTATCCATCGTAGACTCGTCATTGTAGTGAATCGGTACTGGTAACTCCGGCCCAAGTTTGCATGCAAACTCAAGCGCAATCTTACATATGAGCCGGCCAAAAGGAAGTGACTCAGACGTTCTTCTTGATTTCGCTACGAGGACGATCTTTCGCAACATAAAGGTGGCCATACACACATTCTCTCCCTGGCCTACTTGATATAAGAAATCGACCATGCGACGCATACATTCACTACGGTTGGTCGACCTAGGATACAAATTGAACGTGCAAATGTGGTGTAGCAGGAAAAAACATTCGACATGTGGGACGCTAAGAGGCTCCTGTTAGGCTGCCACGGAACCAAACCACCATATAAGAACCTGGTGCGGCGATTTCTCTCATGAACACTCTTCAGATTCTTAGCACTTGGATGAACTTCACCAAGAGGCACCTTCAAAATGCGAGCTATCAACCGAACATCGATCATAGCTTCCTTATCCCTATCAAAGAGAATCCTGAATTGTAATGGCTCCAACGTAGGATCCCGGATACGAGCATAGAAGGCACGAACGTTGCTCACGTTCGCACGAGAGCGGGCTTCAAAGAGTGGACCCCAATTGGCAGCTTCAATGTGCTCAAACAACAGAAATTCACCGAAGAGCCGCTCATCCACTTGCGCTTCAAACAGGACCTTGCGATCTGTATAAGCGCCATGAGGAAACTCTGCTAACAGTACTCGCCCTACATGAACATGGGGATCCAAATCCCGCTTTATGTGAAACTCACGAGTTGTACTTGGACCTGCGACGGCGCTTGAGCTAGCGGTGCCACCAATCAACTTTCTTGATCTTGAAGGGCGACTAGGCCCCACTTCATCGGCGGCAGTCATCCTCTTTCCCATGAGAGAGAGGATGGTGGAAAGGGAGAAAAAGGCCAAAATAGCCTCCACAAGAGCCATGGAAAAAGAGGGAAATGGGGAGAAATGACTGCCCAAACGGATTGAAGCAAATCTAGGCACTGTAGAGGGATGAATCAAGCTCCCAAAGGCTGGATTCTCAAAGGGAAAAGAGAAAACTAAATGGGAATGGAAGCTCACACGATTTCAGCCTTGATTGGAGGTTGTGGGAGCTTCCACGGATGAGATTGGAGAGAGAGAGATCTGTGAACAGCTGTAAACGGGTGGGTAGGTTTCGGTTTTAGTAGAAAAGGGGATTGGGAGAGGATTAGCACCGAGATTTGAGGGGAGAGCAGCAAGAAATACAAAAAGGAGAGCATGAAGGGGGCTGTTGTGAAGGAGATAGGGTTTTGGGGGGTTTTGATGTGTGAACTATACATAGGAGGGGTGCCCTAACCCATTTAGGGCGTCGGCCCAAATTTCAGATCAAGTGGGGCCCATCGTACGGCGATGCATCGCCGAACCAGCAATGCCATCACTGGAAAACTTGCACTCTGGCTGGCCTGGCCATATGGTTCAGGTTTCCTCTGCCCTAGGGACCCCAAATATGTGTGGGACCCACTCTAGTTCATTGTATTTTGGCCTAGATAGGCCCAAAACTCCATTTGGGGCGTTCCAGGGACAGTTTGTAAACCAGAATAATTTTATGCATCATATAGCATATGATTTCAGGATAGGAGAATCTAATCCATCTAATTAACCCATTTTTTATAAGAGATTCCATAATTGGAATGGCCAAAAGTCTAATTATTACCTATATTTACCATTTATAGTAAATTTTTGTCTAAGTATGATTTTATATCTTTTACACATTATGATTTATTCCTAGTGTGAAAATACTTATAAAACGTTAAAGAATGGGGTGGTAAGAGGAAGGATTCTGAAGGAATTGGATGAAACGGGGTTTTTAAGCCCTGAGATTGAGTATAAGGGTCGTGGTTGCCCCAAAACCCAAGGACATGCATTTTAGGATTTAGAATTCTCCTAGGATCATCTCAAACCTGCCTAATAACAACCTAGAGGCTACTTAGGTCGCTTCACGCGACCATAGATACGTTACGGACTCGACCAAAACGATCGATTTGAATAGACTTCGTCTATTGGCGAATCTGAAGTCCTACGAGTATTTTTAGATTTTTCTCACACCCACCTAAGTCCAAGGAGTGACAGCGTATGTCGTGTGACCATAACCCAGGTCCGGTTTAATCTAAATCATGCTCTGATTCCAACTTGTAACACCCTAAAAATCGGGGGTCGTGTCTAAACTCGACTCCCGAGTTCCAGACCATCACTTATGAAACAAATATGATTATAATTTAATGTTGGAAGATTTAATGCATCCACATGAGTAAGATTATACCAAAACTGCAATTCATACTCCAGATCCAGTGATAAAACGTAAGCGGAAGACTGAAAGATATATATATCACTGTGTGAAAACAAAATACTCTCAAACTGTCTCCAAAGTATGAATACATCTCTGAGTCTCATATACATATCATAAACAAAAAGAAAATGTCAAAAATAGTCCCACTAAGAAGTCCGGCCAATCCAGGTCACCTATGCAAAGCCGTCATAAAACTGCATATACGAGAACTCATCCTGGTCCCCGTCGTAGTCTGGCTCTGCATCCTGAATCACCACATCACCTGCATCTAAGACAGGGTCTGCTGGGTGTTGCAAACACTGTCCCGTAACGTGGGAGTGAGTGATCAACTCAGTGGGATAATAGAGCAAAGATTAGCAAGCACTCAAATCAATCACGCGATAATAGTAAAGAAATAAATCAAACATTCCTAGATACTGTTATTAATGTATGCATGAAATGACATGATGGATGCCCTCACCGACATACTCCCTCATGTGACACCATCTGCATCCGTGGCATACTTTCTTCCCACAGTGCTCCACATCTTTCAGGCACATGCAGTGCGATGTGGATATGATTATCAAGTTGTTATTAGTCCATTCATATAGCAGTATTGGGAAACTAAGGTACTTCCCTTATATCAATCCCAACACAGATCCTGTCTAGGGTCGTCACTCCTAGAAATCACATACGATATTATATTTGTAGGTCGCTACAAGGGTTGTCAGGGCTGTTGCTCGCACTCGTTGCACCGCTCCCCCATCACCTTATCAATACAGGCCTAATGTACTCTCATCGCTACGGAAGGGTCGTCGTCTCCCGTAGACTCAGAATAATTTTGCGGTCACTATAAAGTGCTCGTCACCAATCAGAGTAGGCCGACAGCTCGAATGTAGTGTCCCATACCACCACAATCGGCTCACGAGTCATAGGTGCTCACTGGTCACTACGGGGAGGTTTGTGGCCCCAGCGTAGGTCGACAGCTCGACCACGGTGTCCCATACCACCATGCCCATCTCATGAGTCTTTATGGATCAAGATACCATGGTTGACAGGGTTTCCAATGGTAAGTTCAGTACCCTAGGTTCAAGCAATTATGACTCATGCAGGGTGAACATACAACGGCCAGTCGGGTTACTTGATGGGCTCGACTAGTACGAGTGCATCGCAAGTCGAACGACATGAAGTGCGTGAAACACTTCGTGTCGCCTAACCACTGCCGCCAACTCAAAACACGACTCGCATTCATCGATGCGTCCTTCGTAGTAAATATAAGCCAACCATGAATTTACTCTGTTACCGACTGCCTGGACTAAGTATAGCCCCAAATATTTGTAAGTCAACATCAGTAATCATATGAGAGTAATGGAAATGAAATACTACAATATAAGCATGTTAAAACATGTTATAACATATAACTTAAGCAAATCATCCAACACATGTATTTCATATATATAATGTAATCAATACATATAGCTAACATGATGGAAATCATTTACATCAGCATATTACTTGAGAATTCAATCTCAACACTTATTCACAACTCCATTTACTCAATACATACTAGTACAAACATTTATACAAACACTTAGTCTACACACTTTAGTCTACATAGCGTATGTCGACCCAAAGTGCGTATTAGGGCGAATCTCTTCGCCAAACCGATCATGCACGCATTCCTAATATCCTAACATGATAAAAATCCATGGCAAACATTTCAGCAAAATATGGATGTAAACAGTATTTGCTACGAATGAATAAAATGCCCTAAATCTCATATTTTCCATACGTTTACGAAACAGAAAATGGACAGCATGTTGTACATGTCAAACGGCGTTGCTGTCGATAATCTACTATTAAATGACATTGAAAGCTTTGAAATCAGTCAATCAAAGCGTCTAAAATCCATACCTTTTGCCCTAGACATGTATCGTTTCGAACGGAACGTATACGCTTCGTCAACAGCGTAGCGACGACCTAATGCACAAGATGTATAAGCTACTTTGCTATTTGAATCAACAGAATCCTAAATCAGCAAGTTGTTAGGGTTTTCCTTACCTAGAAGTGTGTTGGAAATCACCGAAATAGTGATTCGAAAGCGTTGCTTCGGTATGTACAAAAGGTGGAGCAATCAACTGGAAGATCTCTCACAAGGTCTCCCACAATCTCTCACTTTCTCTCTCTCTCTCTAGCTAGGGTTTCTAACAAATTCGGATGGGTGAGATATGTGAGGGTTTAAAGCCCTTATATAGGCTAAAACCTCACCTATTTAGACTTAGGAACAATGTATACTTAGGGTATAACCAAATCGGGGTTGTTTCGATCCAAAAGAGCATTTCGGGAGGTCCCCTGGTCGAACCCGATCAGACTTAAGCTCATGGTCACTGGATGTTGCTCACACCCAGTTTTCAGTCCGGCAGAGTTCATAGATCGCACGTGGCGGTCCAGTTTCAGTTCAGCGGTCATCGTACCTAAATCAGGTCTACAAGTCTCATGATATGAAAGAGAAATTTTTCCTGATCCGAGGGTGTAATTTGGCTGAATTCTGAAGGCCAGAACACTTAATAATAATGCGCCAAGTCACGTGCCAAATTTGGATTAAAATTTCTAAATCTAACCCATTTCTCACTCTCTTCACTCCAGGCTAAATGAAATAGCCTCTGAACGTCGGTTGGGCTTGATTTTCGAATTGATTGTCAAGTCCAGCTAAGCAGTCGAAATGGTCTAAGATTGTAGGCATCGAACTTTCGACGTGCGGTCTGAATCCAATACGAAGTTTCAGAAGGTTCTTGAGAGCAAACGGATTTAGAGTTTGATCCTAGGTTTCAGGGTATTACAGCGTCATTGGTTCTACAAGTTTTGAGTCTTGTAGAACGTATTTAAAGTGTTTAGAGACAATTTCACAGCTACTCTAGCGTTGCGCTAGCTAACTTACACTTTTTTTCTAAAGGAATTAATCCTAAGCGATTTCCGATCGAGTTGGTACTCGAGTCTCAGTACGGATTTTTCCAAGGCGTTATACCCACCTTGGTGTATGAATTGTATTTCCACTCTGTCACTGTCCAGATGGTGTGGCCCCCACTATAATGTGTATGTTTTATATCCACACCCTTCGTCCTTGGATTATACGCGTGGGATGAACCATGTTTTAAGTTTTGCAATCCACGTCATCCATCCGTCGAAAGACCCACCATGTTGTATGTTTTGTAATCCACACCATCCAGATTGTACTGGACGGTGTTGGACAATGTTTGGACAACGTTGATTTACATAGAAAATTTTTGGATTGTGCTAGTTTACCTAGACAATGTTTAGATAGTGCTGAACATCACTGGTGGGCCATGTACTCCATGAAATGATAATGTATAGTGATACACATGTTAAACCTACAATTATTGAAAGGATTTTAGCATGGTCCAAGTCCACTTGCGGCCCATTGATACGACCCATCCATGAGGCCCACCATGATGTATATTTGAGGCCCATATGATGGGGCCCACCTGTTTGAATCTGGGGCCCATGGGTCATGACCTATTGTGACGTATCTCCGGCCCGTACGATTAGGCCCATTGAGATAGTATGCAGCTCATTGTATTGTGTATGAAGCCTTTGTGAGAGGCCATGGGCCCACTATATGTTTAACCCTATGTGAGATACTTCTTGTGAGAGATGTTAGTTAAATGTCCACATTGATGGGCAATGGTGGTTAGATATCCACCTTCCCTCAGGCCCTTCATTAGGCCTATTCCGTTTGGTTGAGACCGATTCCATTTAGTAGAGGCCATTCCCGTTTGGTCGAGACCGACTCCTTTTGGTTGAGGCCAATCCAGTTTGGTTGAGACCGATTCTGTTTGGTCGAGGATGATTCCGTATGTCGAGGTAGATTCCGATTATCATGACCAATTGTTGATTTCAATTAACGTGATTGATTTGTTAAATTTGATTATCGATTGATTCTGATTGTCGTGACCAATTATCGATTCCAATTGACGTGAGAGCATGGCCGATTCTGATTGTCGTGACTGATTGGTGATTTTGATTGACATGACCAATTTATCGATTCTGATTATTGATTGATTTCGATTATCATGACCAATTGTCGATTTTGATTGACATAATCGATCTACCGATTCTGATTATCGATCAATTCTGATTGTCGTGGATGATTGTCGTGACAAATTTACCAATTTTGATTATCGAGGCCAATTGTCAATTTCGATTGACGTGATCAATTTACTAATTCTAATTATCAATCGATTCTGTTTGTTGTGATCGATTGTTGATTTCAATTGACGTGACTAATTTACCGATTCTGATTACCAATCGATTCAGATTGACATGACTGATTTGCTGATTTTATTTATCGAGGCCAATTATCATGACTGATTGTCGATTCTGATTGACATGATCGATTTATCAATTCTGATTATCGATTGATTCCAATTAACGTGATCGATTTTTCAATTCTGATTATCAATCAATTCCGATTAACATGACCGATTGACGTGATCAATTTGTCGATTTTGATTATTAATGTCGATTATTATGACTGATTACCTATTTCGATTGACGTGACTGATTTATCGATTCTGATTATCGATCGATTCTGTTTGTCGTGATCGATTGCTGATTCTAATTGACGTGACCGATTTGCTGATTCTGATTATCGATCAATTCCTATTGTTGTGACCGATTTGTCGAGGCTGATTGTATAGACTGGTTCCAATTTGTTGAGGCCGATTTTGATTGTCGAGATTGATTGTATAGGTCAATTTCGATTGTCGAGGTTGATTCTTATTATCGAGGCTGATTGTACAGGTCGATTACACTTGTTGAGGCTGAGTATCGAGGCCAATTCTGAGTGTTGATTCCAATTGTTGAAGTCGATTTTGATTTTCGAGGTTGATTTCGATTGCCAAGGCCGATTGTCAAGACCTATATGATGTATATGCGACCCGTAGTTGAGGCCCATTATGATGTGTATTTGGCATGTGTGATGTATATGCAGCCAGTGTTTAAGGCCCAATATGATGAATAGGAGGTTTATGTGATGGGGCCATTGTGATGTATTTGAGGCCCATGGGAAAGGCCCATTGTAATGTATTCATGGCCCATGGGCAAGGCCCATTGTGATGTATTTGTGGCCTATAGGCAAGGCCCATTGCGATATGTATTAGGCTTATGATGCATGGCCCATTTGATGTATTTGAGACTCATGTGTAGGGCCCACATGTCATGTATTTATGGCCCATGAGCAGGGCCCACCTATTGTGTATATGTCACCCTTAAGTAAGGCCCATTGTGTTGTATATTAGGCCTTTGTGTGAGGCTGTGGGCCCATTATATGTTTGGCTCTATGTGGGCCATTCCCTCGGCGCAATGTTGGTTAAATGTCCACATTGCCGAGGCTGATTGTGGATGCCAGTTATTGATACCGATTATGAGTATGTGACAGCATAGCATCATGATACATGCCCATACGCATCATCTACATGTTCGTTATGAGATATGATTGACCATTGCATATGTCATTGAGCAGGTTGCTATGAGACTCTCTAATAGGCAAAGATTGTCTCACATGTGCACACGATATGCCCATGATTGATGCATGACTAGATTGTATGACTCATACACCTTGCATTGTGTGTTGTGATTATTATACGTCTTAGTGATGTCAGGGTTGTGGCTTCCACAGGAATATCGTGGATGGCCAGATGGGACACCAAAAATCTATTCTAGCATCGAGCTGCCATAAATGGCCCTAGGTAAAAATTCTTAGACCTCCAAGGCCAAGAGACGCCCCAACGTCGAGACTGAGTGGATATATATGAGCACATGAGGGCCGTATATCAGTAGGTCGCGTCTCCTCCTATGTCATGGTCAGTTGGGAGGGGGTGTGACATTACATGCCTGAGTGAGGGAGCAATGTCTAGGTAGAGTTTGACCAGCTTGAGGAATGGGTCCGCTATCAACGAACCGGGCTCGATATTGGTAGATGGATAGTGAGGTCTCTTCTACTTACATAGTTGTGAGCTTGGATAGGGGCGACAAGCTGGTGTAGAGTGTAATAGACCCCGGTGATGATCCAAGAGATAAACTGTACTGATTTGTGGACTTATTGAGCAGAAGTTGCATACTCATTCATTCATTCATTCATTATCCACTCGGGCTGGTGGTGTGTTACTATTTTTTATGTGTATCTTCACAATGGTAAAAATTTCAGTTAGGGTACACGACTAACCTGAGATCAAGAGTTTACCACATCGAGTTTGACTATCCAAATTTAGGTATGGGACTAGTTTGGATAGAAGTCCCTTGTGATGGACCCCATAGCTGCAATACTACGTACTATCATCCTGACCTCACACTCTAGCATGGGTTTCATTCGCACTGCATATTGCATTACATCCGCAGCATATGGAATTTTGGGATACTGTGTTTCTGCATTTATATGGTCTAGATACGGTAAACGTTATTCGTGAACTCATCATGAATTACATATTGCATCGCATCCTCAGCATATGATATTTGGCTCTTTATGACTCCTCATTTACATAACTATTCTATATTGCGTAATATGATATTGATTAACTCATGGACTTGTCCATATTTCTATTTACTCTATTATCGTATCATTTTTGATCTTGTCAGTATTTTTTCTTACTCTGATAATTCATGATCTTGTCAATATTTCTGCTTATTCTGATAATGTACGATTTATGAATTACCAGTATTTTCAGTATTGTATGATGATGGCATTGTATTGAATACTTGACACTTACCTTGTGCACACACTTACACCACCCTCTAAGCTTTCTATAAGCTTATACACGATAAATGTATGCAGGTGATGTTAGGTTGCAGCAGTGTTGAGCTTGGAGCGTGCCGCGGTCCTCTAGAGCTTAATTTTTTATTTATATATTTCCCTTTCAGTATTGTACTCAATGATTATATTAGTGGATATGTGATGATGATGTTGCCTTTATGAATTGGGTAATCTTGTGGTTATGCTTATTATGATTTAAATGTACATTGGAAAAAAAAATCCTCCTTGTAGGATCCCAGGATCAAAATCTGATGTATGGACACTAGGAGCCAAGAATGGGGTACTACGGAGGCTGTCGGTACTACATTCAGCAATCGAAATTCTTGTGAATCCGATTTTCAGGTTTGGGGTGTGACAGAAGTTGGTATCAGAGCATAACTTGGGAATACCTGAAGATAACATCACATGTCTACTAATAATTACCCTTCACTTTATGATTGTTGAGAACTTAGAATGGCTAGATCCTTAAATTTGAATAAAATAGAGATTTTCAAATATAGCTCCCTACCACTAATATTATGAGGCTGCATGACATTCTCGTTTCTATTGTTTCTAATCTAGGATCCAAGGATTAGTATGGTTCACCATTCTGTTAAGGAGATGTTTTAGGAGCGCAATGCTGAGATTAGAGAACGTTATCTCCAATTGTTTATAAATTGATTATGCCTTGTATATGTTTATGTTATTGTTTCCCCTTCCCTCGCTTTGTCCTGAGAGATAGTAAATTTTAAGGATGAAATTTTTATTATGAGGGGAGAGCTGTCAGACCCATATCCTAGTGACTATTCCATTCCGATGGATCCCGCGGTCCTCCGTATCGAATTTAGATGACTCGCGACGCATAGATGGCATTTGAGAACTCTCTTGAGTCATGTCCTGTAAACCCGATCTGACTCAACCTAAGACCTGTATCATTTTGGTCGTGTCGTCACCGCGATTTCAATGCCACGTCTTGTGTGTCAATGCGATGCTCAGATTATGAGAACCGACCTCCCGGCCATTGATCGCTTGATCACAGGACCAACCTATCCCTGTTGTTGTATTTCGCTAAAAAATCATAATTATGATGATTTCACCCTAGGGGTGACATCACCCTACCCTACCCCTAGCCATAACTCCTCACAAGCAACCATCCCTTCCCCTTTCCCCATAAGTCAAACTCATTAATTTCCTAAAAACCGTCACCTCTCTCTCCTATTTCTATCTCCCTCTCTATTTCTTCTTCACTTTTCCTTTATTGTTGTGAGCTTGGGATGTCCATTCCACCCAAAATCCAACCATCTCCCACCCATTCTCCCTAATAATCCAGCCCACCGAACCCCATCTTGACCATTAAATCAACCTCCTTAGAGCTCTAAGACTTATTGGAGGAAGGAGTTGTTCAAGATCTTGAGGTGGGTGCTTCTCTCTCTCTTTCTCTACTTCCTTGTTGATGTGGCCCACCTATTTTGTGCATGTATGACTCAGACGGTCCATCCATTGGGCCAACCCCGCTGCCTGATCTGGATGAAGGGGAATCACAAATATCAGCTTGGTTTTAGCTCAGGTGGGCCACAACGTGGGCCCCATCCTGATGTATATAGTAGCCTACATATGCCAGTTTGGTGCACTAACTGGTGGGCCACATGCGTGTGGACCCATCTAGATGAGGATTGGCTAGAGCACCTTATGCCAACAGTTACCAGTTGCTGTTACTGACAACAATAAGTTCTGTTGGTCTGACATGAGGTATGTATTATACCATACCACCCATCCTTTTCCTTTCTAGTGTGGGGTCACCCCATATGTGTGGCACGTGGGGGTGGTACCCACCTTGATGTACGTGTGCCATTTTCCACACCGTTTATTGGCTAGCTCAATGAGACCCCTACCTCTGATGAATGTGTTTTATATACACTCTGTCGTCCATATCTAGACACATGAGGCCCATCCCACACATGTGACACGTGTGGGGGTGGGACACACCTTAACGTATGTGTCTTGAATCCACACGTCCATTTGGACGGTGTGCTGCATGGTGCCCAACATAGAGCTGAAAGTTGGGCGGGTTCAACCCGACCGACCCGTGACCGACCCGACATTGGGTTGGGCTCGGGCAGGATATATCAAGCCCGATCTTAAGCTTGGGCTATACAAACCCCAACCCGACAGAACTTGGGTTGGGCTCGGGTTGAGGTCTCAGTTTGCCCAACCCAACCCGAACCCGATCATGATATATAAGTTACTTATAAATTATAATTGAGTGTTGATCGTTTATGTCGAAGGCACACTAGTGATGTCGAGTCTCAGTTGTCCACGTCATTTCCAAGTACTCAAGCTAACAAGTTCTTTCCTAAATAGACTTTGTACTACATGACTTTTAAAGTAGTTGTCTTATATTTTAGCTTATTTTTTAAAAGAAAAAAATGAAGTTCTTTATAGTGAATAATCACATATATAATTAATAAAATTATAGATACAAAAAATAAGCCCTATATTAAAATATAATAAACTAATGTAATAACGAAAATATTAGCATGTATATACCCGACCAACCCTATTAACCCAACTGAGCCCGCTTGGGTTGGGCTTGGGTTGAGAATTCTCAACCCAAGATTGGGCTGGGTTGGGTTAGGGTTGAGGTATAGGAACCTTGGGTTGGGTCAGGGTTGAGCACCAACCCGACCCAACCCGCCCGACTTTCAGCCCTAGCCCAACATGATGTAGTGTTTATCCACTGTCCATCCATCCGGACATGTTGGGAGTGGATTGGCTGGTGTATTGTAAGTGATGTGCCAAGCTCTGTATTCCCATCTGCCATCTGCACCGTCCGTTTGCATGGACGTTGGCTAGTGGGACTCCACCGTGATGTATGCTCCTGGCCGTCCATTTGACGGGCCACACCATGATGTATGTGTTTCATTCATGTTGTATAATAGCAGTGTAGCCCATTGCACGTGGGACCACACGTGATGCATGTCTCTTGTGTCCACACCGTCCAGTCCATTGGATGGTGGTTGCTGGACTGCTAAGAAATATAATAATATATATTATAACATAAACAGGCAGGATGTGGATATAATTAATATAATAATATTATAATAATATAATATAATATGTATTATATATATACATGTTATATCCATCTGAGGTGGGCCACGCATGTGGACCCATCTCGGATGGAGGTATTTCACCTTTACTGTCCATCGTCTATTGTTAGATGGTGGGATAGGTGATGTACGTGCCTTAGATCCTAGCCGTCCATCCATCTAGACGAGGCCCATATGGCACGTGCGAATTATCCACATCATCCATCCGAAATAAATTCAAATATCAAGTGGAGCACACCACTCTCCATTACTTGGACGTGGGGTCAACATGGTGTGCGTGTTTCATTCACACCATCCACCACATGGGACCCACCTTGGTGTATAAATTGTATTTCCACTCTGTCATCTGTCCAGATGGTGTGGCCCCCACTGTAACGTATATGTTTTATATCCACACCATTCGTCCTTGGACTTTATACGTGGGACACACCATGTTGTATGTTTTGTAATCCACGCCGTCCATATGTCGAAAGACCCACCATGTTGTATGTTTTGTAATCCACACCATCCAGATTGTGCTGGATGGTGCTGGACAATGTTTGGACAACGCCGATTTACATAGAAAATGTTCGGATGGTGCTAGTATACCTGGACGATGTTTAGATAGTGTTGATCATCATTGTGGGCCATGTACTCCATGAAATGATAATGTACACTGATACACATGTTAAACCTATAACTATTGAAAGGATTTTAGCGTGGTCTAAGTCCACTTGAGGCCCATTAATATGACCCATCCATGAGGCCCACCATGATGTATATTTGAGGCCCATATGATGGGACCCACCTGCTTGAATCTAGGGCCCATGGGTCGTGACCCATTGTGATGTGTCTCCGGCTCATACGATTAAGCCCATCGAGATAGTATGCAGCCCATTGTATTGTATATGAGGCTTTTGTGAGAGGCCATGGGCCCACCATATGTTCAGCCCTATGTGAGCTACTCCTTGGGAGCGATGTTGGTCAAATGTTCACATTGATGGGCAATGGTGGTTAGATATCCACATTGTGACCTTCCCTCCGGCCCTTCGTTAGGTCGATTCCATTTAGTGGACACCGATTCTATTTGGTTGAGGTCAATCCCATTTGGTCGAGACTGATTCTGTTTGGTCGAGGTCGATTCCGTATGTCAAGGCTGATTCCGATTATCAAGGCTAATTATTATGATCGATTGCTGATTCCAATTGACGTGACCAATTCGCTAATTCTGATTTTCGTGACCGATTGCCAATTTCGATTGACGTGAGCATTTTGCAGATTCTTATTATCGATTGATTCCAATTGTCGTGACTAATTGTCGATTCCGATTGACATGATCGATTTGTCGATTCTAATTATCGATTGATTCTGATTTTCATGACTGATTACTAATTCGATTGACGTGACCAATTTGTAGAATTTGATTATCGATTGATTCCGATTGTCGTGACTGATTTGTCGATTCTGATTATCGAGGTCGATTATCATTATCGATCATCGATTTTGATTGAAGTGACCGATTTGCTGATTCTGATTATCGATCGATTCCGTTTGTCGTGATCAATTGCCGATTTCAATTGACATGACCAATGTATCGATTCTGATTATTGATCGATTCCGATTATCATGACTGATTGTTGATTTCGATTGATGTGACCGATTTATTAATTTTAATTATCATGGCTGATTACTAATTTTGATTGA
Source organism: Magnolia kwangsiensis (assembly GCA_037074715.1). Lineage (NCBI taxonomy): Eukaryota > Viridiplantae > Streptophyta > Magnoliopsida > Magnoliales > Magnoliaceae > Magnolia > Magnolia kwangsiensis. Next base: position 119,625,594 of record CM073571.1, on the reverse strand, counting down.
CATGACCGATTGACGTGACTAATTTGCTGATTCTAATTATCGAGGCCAATTATCATGACCAATTGCCAATTCTGATTGACGTGACTGATTTACCGATTCTGATTATCAATCGATTCCGATCGTTGTGACTGATTTTCTGATTCTAATTTGTTGAAGCCGATTCCGGTTTGTTGAGGAATATTTGTTGAGGCTGATTGTATAGGCCAATTTCGATTTGTCGACGCCGTTTGTATAGGACGATTTCGATTGTTGAGACCAATTGTATAGGCCGATTCTGATTTTCGAGGCCGAGTATCGAGGCCGATTTCACTTGTCGGGGCCGAGTTTCGAGGCTGATTCTGAGTATCGATTTCGATTGTTGAGGCTGATTTCGATTTTTGAAGCCGGTTTCAATTATCAAGGCCGATTGTTGAGACCTATATGCTGTATATGCGACCCGTAGTTGAGGCCCATTGTGATGTGTATTCGGCCTATGTGATGTATATGTAGCCCATGTTTAAGGCCTAATGTGATGAATAGGTGGTCTATGTGATGGGGCCAATTGTGATGTCGTTGAGGCCCATGGGCAAGGCCCATTGTGATGTATTCATGGCCTATGGGTAAGACCCATTGTGATGTATTTGTGGCCTATGGGCAAGGCCCATTGTGAGATATATTAGGCCCATGATGCATGGCCCATTTGATGTATTCGAGACTCATGTGTAGGTGTAACACCCTGAAAATCGGGGGTCGTGTAGAAACCCGACTCCCGAGTTCCAGACCATCACTTATGCAACAAAATGAATATGATTCAATGTTGTCTGAGTTAGAGCATTCACATGAGTAATATTATACCAAAAATGCAATTCATACTCCAGATCCAGTGATAAAACACAAGCGGAAGACTGAAAAATATATATATCACTGTACGACAACAAAATAATCTCAAACTGTCTCCAAAGTATGAATACATCACTGAGTCTCATATACATGTCATAAAGCAAGAAATAAATGTCAAGTGATAGTCCACTAGCATGTCCCACCGATCCATGCCACCTATGCAAAACCGTCGGAGAACTGCATATACGAGAACTCATCCTGATCCTCGTAGTAATCCGGCTCTGCGTCCTGAATCGCCTCATCACCTGCATCTAAAACAGGGTCTGGTGGTGTTGCAAACACCGTCTCGTAACGTAATTTGATTGCATGTTATCAAATCAATCACGCGTTAATAGTAAAGCAAACAATCAACCATCCCAGGTACTATTGTTAATACAAGCATGAAATGACATGATGGATGCCCTCACCGACATACTCCCTCATGCGGCACCATCTGCGTCCGTGGCATGCTTTCTTCCGGTAATGCTCCACATCTTCCAGGCACATGCAGTGCGATATGGATAATGATTACCTGGTTGTTATTAGTCCTTTTCATACAACAGGATTGGGAAACTAAGGTACCTTCCTTATATCAATCCCAACACAGATCCTATCTAGGGTCGTCACTCATAGTAATCACATACGATGTTATATTTGTAGGTTACTGTAAGGGCTGCCAGGGTTGTCGCTCGCACTCGTTGCACCGCTCCCCCATCACCTTATCAATACAGGCCTAATGTACTCTTGTTGCTACGGAAGGGTCGTCGCCTCCCGTAGACTCAGAATAAGCTCAAGGTTACTACAAAGGGCTCGTCACCAATCAGTGTAGGCCGACAGCTCGAATGTAGTGTCCTATACCACCACAATCGGCTCACGAGTCAAATGTGCTCACTGGTCACTACGGGGAGGTTTGTGGCCCCAGCGTAGGTCGACAGCTTGACCACGGTGTCCCATACCACCATGCCCAGCTCATGAGTCTTTATGGATCAAGGTACTATGGTTGACAGGGTTTTCAATGGTAAGTTCAGTACCCAAGGTTCAAGCAGTTATGACTCGTACATGGTGAACATACAATGGCCAGTCGGGTTACTTGACAGCTCGACTAATACGAGCGCATCTCAAGCTGAACGACATGAAGTGCATAAAACACTTCGCGTGGCCTAACCACTGTCGCCAACCCAAAACACGACTCCCGTTCATCGACGCGTCCTTTGTGACAAATAGAAGCCAACCACAAATTTGATCCATTACCGACTGCTTGGACTGGAACATAGCCCCAAGCATTTGTAAATCAACATCAGTGTCATATGAGAGTAATATAAATGAAATACAACAATACAAGCATGTTGACACATGTTATAACATACAACTTAAGCAAATCATTCAACACACGCATTTCATATATATAATGAAATTAATACATATAGCCAACATGATGGAATTCATATACATCCGCATATTAATTGAGAATTCAATCTCAAAACTAATTCACGACACCATTACTCAATACATACTAATACAATCATTTATACAAACACTTAGCCTACACACTTTAGTCTACATAGCGTATGTCGACTCAAAGTGCACATTAGGGCGAATCTCTTCGCCAAACAGATCATGCACGTATTCCTAATATCCTAACATGACAAATAACCATGGAAAACATTTCAGAAAATATAGGCGTAAACAGTATTTCCTACAAATGACTAAAATACCCTAAATCTCATATTTTCCATACGCAGTCGAAATGGAAAACGAATAGCATGTTCTACATGTCAAACGGCATTCTCTTCAATAATCTACTATTAAACGACATTGAAAGCTTTGAAAGCGTCTAAAATCCTCACCTTTCGCCTTAGACGTGTATCAGTTCGAATAGAATGTATACGCTTCGTCAATGGCGTAAATGCGACCTAATGCACAAGTACATAAGCTACTTTGCCATTTGAATCGAAGGAATACCTAAAACAGCAAGTGGTTAGGGTTTTTCTTACCTAAAAGTGCGTTGAAAATCACTAGAAAAGTGATTTGAATGCGTTGCTTTGGTACGTGCAAAGGATGGAGCAAACGGCAGGAAGTTCTCTCACAAAGTCTCTCACAATCTCTCACTTTCTCTCTCTCTCAATCTAAGGTTTCAAGCAAATTTGGATGGGAGAGATATGAGAGGGTTTAAAGCCCTTATATAGACTAAAAACTAACCAAATAGACTTGGGAACAAAGTATACTTGAGTTATAACCAAATCGGGACTTTTTCGATCCAAAAGAGCATTTTGGGAGGTCCCCTCATGGTCACTGGATGTTGTCCACACTAAGTTTTCAGACCGGTAGAGTTCCCAGATCGCATGTGGCGGTCCAGTTTCAGTTCAGCGGTCATCGTACCTAAATCAGGTCTACAAGTCTCATGATATGAAAGAGAAATTTTTCCTGATCCAAAATTTGGCTGAATTCTAACGGTTAGAACGCTTAATAATAACGCGCAAATACTTGTGCCATATTTGGAATTAATTTCCTAAACCTTTACCCATTTCTCACTCTCTTCGCTCTAGGCTCAATGAAATAGCCTCAGAACATCAGTTGGGCTTGATTTTCAAAACGATTGTCAAGTCCAGCTAAGCGGTCATAACCATCTAAGATTGTAAATATCAGACTTCCGATGCGCGGTCTAAATCCAATACGAAGTTTCAAAGGGTTCCTGAGAGCAAACGGGTTTAGAGTTTGATCCTAGATTTCAGGGTATTATAGCGTCATTGATTCTACAACTTTTGGGTCTTGCAGAACGTATTTAAAGCGATCGATGCTAATCTAGCGTAGTGCTAGTTAACTTACGTTTATTTTTTAGAGGAATTAATCCTAAGTGATTTCTGATCGAGTTAGTACTCGAGTCTCTGTACGGATTTTTTCTAGGCGTTACAGTAGGGCCCACATGTCATGTATTTAAGGCCCATGAGCAGGGCCCACTTGTCGTGTATATGTGGCCCTTGAGTAAGGCCCATTGTGTTGTATATTAGGCCTTTGTGTGAGGCTTTGGGCCCATTATATGTTTGGCTCCATGTGAGCCATTCCCTCGGGGTAATGTTGGTTAAATGTCCATATTGTCGAGGACGATTGTCGATGCCGGTAATTGATACCAATTATGAGTATGTGACAACATAGCATCATGATACATGCCCATACGTATCATCTGCATGTTTGTTATGAGATGTGATTAACCATTGCATATGTCATTAGGTAGGTTGCTATGAGACTCTCTGATAGGCGGAGATTGTCTCAAATGAGTGCACGGTATGCCCATGATTGATGCATGACTAGATTGTATGACTCATGCATCTTGCATTGTGTGTTGTGATTATTGTACGCCCTAGTGACATCAGGGTAGTGGCCTCCACAGGCATATCATGGATGGCCAGATGGGACACTGAAAATCTATGGACACACTTACCTTGTGCACACACTTACACACCCTCTAAGCTTATATAAACTTATGCACGATAGATGCGTGCAGGTAATGTTAGGTTGCAACAGTGCTGAGCTTGGAGCATGCAACGGTCTTCTGGAGCTTGATTTCTGATTTATGTACTTCCCTTTCAGTATTGTACTCAATGATTATATTAGTGGATATATGATGATGATGTTGCCTTTGTGAATTGGGTAATATTGTGGTTATGCTTATTACGAGTTAAATGTACATTAAAAAAATCCTCCTTGTAGGATCCCAAGATCAGAATCTGTCGTATAGACGCTAGGAGCCGAGAATAGGGTACTACGGAGGCTGTCGGCACCGGATTCAGTGATCGAGTTTCCTGTGAATCTAATTTCTAGGTTTGAGGCGTGACATGTGACAACATAGTAAACTAGTAAAAGCCACACTACAAATATTAGACATGGTCTTTTTAGCAGAAAAGTGACCACTTCAGGCCTGAGAGTGACGGAAGGAGATGACACTTTGTTGTTCATTATCTGGCACACAACTCCTTAAGATTTGGTCTAGGTAATATTTAAACAAATATGGATCATCCTAAAAAAACTTGTGTAGCTCAACGAATAATTTTTTCTTATCTTGCGCACTCTAATATGTTAGTGTGAAACCTGCGGCAATATAGTTAGTAATATCAGCAAACGAAGGTGAGTGGGAGACTTTAAACAATTGTTCGTTAGGGAACATGTCATTTATCTATTTTGTCTTAAGGGAATTTGGGAGATCAAGGCAGGAAATATCGTCAGCCACTACATTTTCTACTCCCTTTTTATCCTGTATTTTCAAATCAACGTCCTAAAGTAGAAAGAACCATCTTATCAAGCAGAGCTTAGCATCATTCTTAGAAAGAAGATACTTGAGCGACACATAATCAGTGTAGATGATGATCTCGGATCTGATCAAGTAGGACCTAAATTTATCCAAAATGAATACTATGGCTAAGAGTTCCTTCTCTGCAATAAAGTAATTCCCTTGAGCATGATTTAAGGTTTTACTTGTGTAGTGTATAACATAGGGCTTTTTACCTTTTCTCTGAAGTAGCACCGCCTCAAGAGCATAGTCGGATGCATTACACATAAGTTCAAACGGAATGCCCTAATTGGGTGGCTACATAATAGGTGCGGTGGTTAGCATGCCCTTGAGCTTATAAAAAGCTTCCTGACATTACTTGGTCTACTCGCATGGTACATCCTTTTAAAGTAAATTGCATAAAGGAAGAGAGAGGTGACTAAAGTAATTTATAAATCTTCTGTAAAATTTAGCATGTCCTAGGAAGGATCGCACATCTCATATGTTCTTGGATAGAGGTAAGTTAAAGATAAGATCAATTTTAGCCTTATCTACCTCAATTCCTTTGAACAAGATGATATGTCCAAGGAAAATTTCCTTACAAACCATGAAATGACACTTCTCTCAATTTAGTACTAAGTTCTTTTCCTCACATTGCTTCAGCACACATTTAAGAATCTTCAAATAATCGCTGAAGGATGAACCAAAAATAGAGAAATCATCCTTGAAGACCTCTGGATCTTACCCCATCATGTCAGAAAAAATAATCATCATACATCGCTGAAAAGTGACGGGAGCATTATATAGTCCAAATGACAACATTCGGTAAGCAAAGGTGCCAAAGGGACATGTGAATGTGGTCTTTTCTTGATCTTCAAGTACTATCTCTATCTAGTTGTAGCCCGAATATCCATCAAGGAAGTAATAGTACGAGTGACTAGCCAGCCTTTCTAAAATTTGATCAATGAAAGGTAAACGAAAGTGGTCATTCCTCATGATGGTATTTAATTTTCTATAGTCAATGCACATTCTCCAACCAATAGTAACTCTAGTTAGAAAAAGTTTATTGTTCATTGTTGGTATTGGCTACTATGGTGATTCTAGACTTCTTAAGAACCACCCGAGTTCGACTCACCCATTGGCTATTCGATATAGGGTATATGATACCCACATCTAATAGCTTAAGAACCTCTGCCTTAACCACTTCCTTCATGTTTTGATTTAATTTATGTTGTGGTTGTCATGAGGTCATAGCATTATCATCTAGATAAATGCGGTTAGTACAAGACGAAGGGTCAATTCCCTTAAGGTCTGCAATTGACCATCTAAGGGAGTAGAGATAAGCATACTCGCCTGTTATTACTCAAGGTAGGAAGAAATCACCACTGGGTATGTCTCATCTTGACCTAAATATACATTTTTCAAATCAGAGGGTAAAGGTTTTAGGTCAAGCTTCGGTGCCTTGAGGTTAGATGGCAGAGGCACTACATCAGTTTGGGGTAATTTTTAAATTGTGCCCTCCACCGGTTAACTTCAAGTACCGGTATAGTATCCAACATGGTTCCCATCTCCCTAAGCACATCATCATCTAAATCATTGGAGTGGGCCAGGCACGTCTCTAGAAGGTCAGAGGATAAGGTTAAAAAAGTTATATCTTTCACAAAATAGTCAATTAGGTTAATATCGTGGGAATCGTCATCTTCTTCTGATTGTTCGCTCATATTGAAAAAGATATTTAACTCCAACGTCATATTTCCAAAAGACAAAATCATGACTCCATTCCTGCAATTAATGATTACATTTGATGTGGTAAGGAATAGGCGACCAAGAATAACGGAAGTTTGAGTGCTCATGTCCACGATGGGTTGAGTGTCCAAGACGATAAAATCTACAGGGTAGTAGAATTTGTCAACTTGGACCAACACATCCTCAATTATCCCTCTTAGTACATGAATTAAACAATCAGCAAGTTGTAATGTGGTCGGGGTGAGTTTTAATTCACCTAAACCAAATTATTCGTAGACCGATGAAGGGATCAGATTTACGCTCGCTCTAAAGTTAAGAAGTCCGTGCTCAATTCGGTAATTCCCAATTACACAAGTAATGGTTTGGCTACCAGGATCTTTATATTTCTGTGGCACATCATGCTTTAGGATGGCACTCAATTTTTCTATTAAAAAGATTTTCTTTTGAATATTTGTCATCTTTTAGTCGTACACAAGTCCTTCAAAAATTTGGCATATGAAGGTATTTGATTAATGAAATCCAGTAGTGGAATATTGACCTCACTTGTTTCAGCACCTCGAAAATGTCTTGAGAGTTAGAAAGAGGTATTGGTGTAATCAATCGTTGGGGAAATAGAGAAATCGTCTTGCCTTGAGGTTCCTGTTCTAACTCATGTGGAGTGTTACTAGGTCTATCAGTTTTATCTTTTTCCAGGTCCTTAGACTATTCACCCCTTACCGAAATAGATTTGTCAATTGTTTTCCCACTCCTAAGAGTAGTGATAGACTTAGCATGCTCCATTTGATTTGAAGAGCTCGGGTTACTTACTTCATATTAATGTTTTGGATTGGGAAGAGGTTAATCTGGAAGGTTTCCCTTCCCCCCCAATCATATTTTTTGTCTCAAGCTCTTATATGGCCTTTGTAAGGTCTTTAAAGGCTTATAACATACCCTGATTCAAACGCTCTTAATTTTAAAGATGCTTTAGAACTGGATCCTCTTGAGGTTTCCCTTGATTTAAAATTTGATAAGGGAATCCTTGAGGAATTGCAGTTTGTCCATTCTTCCAGCTAAAATTTGGATGATTTCTCCAACTAGGATTGTATGTATTTGAAGTGGATCCACTGAACGGTCTTTGATAATTATTCACGACATTAGATTGCTCATTCAGTACCTCTTGAAAAGCAGGTATTTTTGGATAATTTTCAGTTGTGTGAATGTAGCAAGCACAAATACCACAAACAGTTTCCGTAGCCTTATCCTTCTTTAGTTTCATGACCATAAGTTTTCATGTGAGATTAGCCACTTTAGCATTTATATCATCATCGTATAAATTTCACCCCTCTCCTTTTATTGAGTAGGCCTAAAAGTGGTGCTTGATTTTTGGGAGATGTCCCATGATTGTGTGTTTTTAGTAAGCTTGTCAAAATAATCCCACACATCATCGATCTCTTTGTTCACGAATTCCCCATTGCCCATTATCTTGACCATTTGATGTATGGAAGAAGTCAACCCATGGTAAAAAAAAAAAAAAAAAAACTTATTATTCGCCAAGTTTTAAAACCATGTTGTGGGCATAAATTGACAAGATCCTTGAACCGCTCCCAACATTGGAAGAATGTTTCATCTTCCTTGTGGGAAAAGTTCATGATTGATTTTCTAAGGGTATTCGTTTTATAATATGGGAAAATTTTCTTTATAAAGTCCCTTGTCATGTCGTTCCATCTACCAATAGATCGTGGAGGTAATGAATGCAACCATGTCTTAGCTTTCTCTTTTAAGGAGAAGGGAAAGAGTTTCAGCATAATTGTGTCCTCAAACACGTTTGGAAAATATAGTGTTATGATCTCATCAAACTTGTAACGCCCTGAATTTCGAGGGTCAAGTAAAGCTCTACTCCTGAGATCCAGTTTATCACTTATACAACATGGATAATGATGTTTAGATTTCTTCCATATGAATAAGTTAAACATGAGTGGGATTATACTAAAATGGTACATCATACTCCAGAGATAATTTGGATAAGTAAGCGGAAGACTAAATATAGTAATTCAAGCATGTAAGTGTTTCACCAACCTCCAGAGTATGAATATGTAACAGGGTTTAACATATACAAGATCTGTTTCAAAATATAAAAAATGTAGAAATGTAAGGTGTGTCCAACTAAGCTAAAAATCCCGGCGATCCCCATGGTTCAGCACAAGGTCTATATAGAACCGCTTGAGACCTGCAAATAGGAGAACTCTTCCTCCTCATCCATGAAGTCCTGCTCCGTCGAATAGACTTTGCCATCACCTGCATCTAAACCGGTGTTTGGTTGGTGTTTTAAAACATCATCCTAGGGTGGGAGTGAGTGATCAACTCAGTGGTACCATAAGGTAAAGGTTAACATGTTATCAAGTCAATCAAGTAGTAATGATAAAGCAACATAACAATCACTTCCTAACTACTATTATTAATGCAGGAATGGAGTGCAAGTAATGATGTATGCCCTCATATCAAAGCTCCCTCAACAAGCGACACTGACACCCGATTTTGTAAGTAACTGTGTGACTTCCACTCCTTTAAAGCACGTCCTAACAAATGCAGTGCAATACATGGTCATGTTAGCCTAGTAGTTAATTAGGCTTATTCATACAGCTGATTTGGGAAGCTAGGGTACCTCCCTTTATATCATTGACCTGAACCGAAGGATCTATCTAGGTTCTTCATTCCTAGTCAAGCACATACAATAGGCAAGTTGTAGGGTCATCACTCCTAATGAAAAGCATTCAATAGGAAAGTTCAAATGTTTATACTCGTGGTCACTACGGGGTGGTTAATCACCTCAGCATAGGAAGACAGCTCAAACACGGTGCCTCATACCAGTATGCCCAGCTCACGAGTCTGTGTTGCTCACTGGTCACAACGAGGAGTCTTGTCACCCAAGCGTAGGCCGACAGCTTGAACACGGTGCCCCATACTACCATGCCCTGCTCATGAGTTTTAGCGGATTGTGGTACCATGGTTAAAGTGGGCCTTTACGTCGGAGAGGGGTACCTTAGATTCAGGCAGAAGTGTCCGTACATGGTAAACACATAATAGGTCAATCGGTTTATTAGACAAGTTTAACTTGTATAAGCGCACACTGATTCAATCGACATAGAGCGCATAAGTACTCTGTGTGGCCTAACCACTATCGACAATCATCGTGCGACCTGGATTCATCAAATGTATCTCGATGTGACGAGACTATTTCGGCCACCTGAATAGAGACTGTTACCAATTGCCTGGACTACGTTGTAGTCCTAATCTTACTCAGATGCAACAATTAAATACATGTGATAATCAATTCAGCATTTAACAAATAATCTAAGGGAAAGCTCATTTGAGCATTTCATCAAACACCTTGATCATGTTACCAAATACTTGCATTTTATCCATAAATCGCATAGAAGCAAATAAAATTAGATGAAGGAACCAATACATATGAATAAGGTAATTGAGAATCCTATCTTAATACTCTTAATAAATGTAAATCATCAACAATTTCTCATTCAGACAATTTATTAAACACTTAGGCTATACTTCACCAAATATATAGACTATGTTAGTTACAACGTATATTTTAACAAATCCTTATACATAGAGGTCAACATGCATATGATAATGATGAATCATATATTAGTAGTCATGGAAAGCATAAATTATATTTATATGTTCATTTAAACATTTCAACAAACACATGAGATGCATCTTTTGTTCTACATAATTCATACATGTATATTATATCGAAAATGGCGTAACTAAGATAATATGATGGTAATTAAGTCAGACATAAATCATTAGCTGACATTGAGAGCATTGAAAGTCACAACCTAAATGTTTATAGTCCACACCTTATGACGGAACACTCGATTCGAATTCTATGTTCCCGAAAATGGAACGACGTGAACCTAAATCATGAAATAGGTTAGCTATCTTGTTGATTACTCAATCTAAATCTCTACAATGATAATATGGTTAGGTTTCTTACCCAGATTGTAGCCGAAACCGATCGTGTAGTGAAATGGAGAGGTGAATCAGTACGTGGAGTAGTGGGAGGGAAGCACTGTAATAATCTCCTAAGATTTCTCTTCTCTCCTTCCTGTTTTCTCTTATTTTCTCTCTTCCTCTCCTAGGGTTTGGAGAAATTCGTATGAGGGATGAGATGGGGCTGTAAAAGGGTTATATATAAGCCCAGAAGTGATGCAAATGGCCCCAGGGCCCTGGTATACTTAGGTTATATCCAAAGGGCAACTGTTTTTAACAAACAGGGCACATAGGGAGGCCCACAACTCACATACATCGTGGGGTAAGTCCCCTGACAATGGATCTGTGCCAGGATGTGATTTCGGTGCGATCAAACAAGTTGATCGATCGTGGAGGACTCGTGTCAGATCAACGGTCGAACTTGCTTAATCGAGGCCACAAGTATATGGATATATGCAGAGAAATTTCCTTTTCCCATGGGTGAGGTTTGGTCAAAAAACAATGGTCCAAAATCCTCAATTTCATATGTGAGAAAATGGCCCAATTCACTTAAGTTTTAATACATTTTCTAAAGATATTCGCGTTTCTCACACACTTCACTTAAGCCTCAATTTATGCATTTCTGGATACTATCTGGGCTTGATTCCCTTGATGATTGTCAAGCCCAGAAGGATGGACATAACCTTATACTTTCGCGATCATCGGATTTTTGACGTGCGGTCCAAGTCTGATACGGGGTTTCAATGTACTCCCTAAAGTGACGGGCTCTTGAGATTTTTCTTAGGTCTTTATGTAGTGTTGAATCAGTGGTATTAACGATTTTAGGTCTTCTCGTTTGTGAAAATGGAGGTTCATGTTTAATCCACCAATTATCTAGTTTAGTACTTAACTAATTTTTGCCTTAATTACGATGAGATACAGTCTTTAGGTATTTCTTCCTGAGTTGGTACTTAGGTCTTTGTATGATTTTTTTTGAGACATTAAAAAACTTTTTCATATGTAAATATGAATTTTCATATTCAAGTCCATGGAATTTTGGAAAGAGTTGGATCACCCCTGACTTGATATTCATATGTCCTTTATTTTCTGAAAAAACCATGCATGAAGGTGTGCTCACCCCCGCCGATTGTAAATAATCTCATAAAGTGCGGGGCGGGGGTGCTTGATGCACCTCATTCTCATCCTGGATTTCCTCTAGGTTGAGGTGGATTTTGAGGTTGATTGGCAGATTGATTGACAACCATAAGTTCAGTTAACTCTGTGGATCTCGAGTGGTGTCTAATCCTGTGATGGATAGATAACCCCTCAACTAATCCTCCTTCACTCAAGAGACGTCGAGTGTTATCATGGACCCACTTGGGCATGAAACACTCTCAGCCCTCAATTTCAAATTCTAACCTAAACCTAAAAGGAAAGAGGGAAATAGAAATCTAGGAATAGAAAAAGTGAGAATTAGAAAGAAGTTACCAAATTAGAAGTTCATATTATGGGATCCTGTAGAAGAAAAGGGAAAGTGAATTAGTTTTTAAAAAGAACTAAGAAAACAACTTAATTTCTAAAAAAAAGTAAAAGGAAAGTTTCTAAAAATAGAAAGCAAGTTTCTAAAAAGAGAAAAAGGAAAGGAAATTAGTTTCTAAAAATGGATTAGGAAAGTTTCTAAAAAATAAAAAATTAGTTTCTAAAAGTAAATTAGGAAAGTTTTTATCCTAGAATAAGAAAGTAAATTAGTTTCTCAAAACAAAAAAGAAAAGTTTCTAAACCTAGAAATAGAAAGCCAAGTTAGTTTCTAAAATAATTCTGAAAAAAATCCTAACCTAAAAATAGAAAGTAGAAAAACCGTAATCTTAAACTAATTCCAAAACTAGTTAATCTCAGAAAAACACAACTGTTAGTCCCAAGCAATGGCACCAAAAACTTGTTCACAACCCCAAGTGTAGGGTCGCGATGTAGTAATAATCTCAGTGAGACCGAGGTCGAATCCACAAGGACTAATCTCGTGAGTATTCTGAAAGTAACTAGAAGTAGAACTAGAAAAATATGTGAATCTAAATCTGAAATAAAAGTAATTGTGAGAAATGTAATTAGAAACTTAAGAAATTCAAAGGTGGGAACTAGGGTTTCCAAGGATCCACTTGTAGCAATTAGGGTGATACTATGCTTGATTCAAGGACACAACTGGAATCAAAGTCCTATCTTATCAAGTTGGAAGATATAACAATAAAACCAAATCTGAACTTCCTTTGACCTAATTCTAAATGGATGAAAGTTGTGAGGATTGAAAGTGATTCTATCACTTAGTTATGTCCTGGACACTATGGCAAACAACAAGATATCCCAATTCCATAAATAAAGGAGTGTTGAGGCATAAAAAAAGTGAGTGAGAGGAAAAAAAGAAAGCAGGAGCTGTTGTGCAAAAATCAGTCGTTATGTGAAATCAGCTGTTGTGTGGAGTTTAGCTTTTATGCGTTATCAATCATTGTACGGAATTCAGCCATTATGGGAAAATTCATCATTAAGAAGTAGGTTTCTACACAAAGGAGTTCGCATAAAGGAATCCGCACAAAGAGCAGCACGCACATAGGAGTTAGCACAAAGGAGGAGCGCAGAGCAAGATCCGCATAGAGGAGGAGCGCACAGCAAGGTCCGCATAAAAGGGGGGTGCGTAGTGCTTACATGGCATGGTCACACGTGTGAGAGGGATATAAATACCCCTCGACCCCTCTAAAGGGGTCATTAACAATCAATAGGAGAAGAGTGGACCAAGGAAAGAGGAGCTAGAGCTCATTGTCTGTTGTGCGGAACAACCATTGTGTGGTGTGTAACACTTGCTATGCACAAAGCTCGTCAGCACAAGGATCCTTCAGCGCACAGAGCCTCTAGCGCACAAAGGCTTCAACCTCCAGCACACAAAGACTTCAGTGCATAATGGACCTTTTAATTCACAATGGCTTTCAGCATGATATTTGATATGGTCAAATATCTGCTTCCTATTATAATTTGTAAATATTGTATTTTGGAATCAGAGGAGAATGGGATGTAAAAGAACTTGGAATAAATAAATGAATAAAGTGATTATCTTTCTTGTCTTCTTCTGTTAATTATAAAGTGAGTAAATTTTTCCGAACAAAATCCCTTTTGTTTCTTATTCGAAACAAAATGGCGACTCCACTGGGGATCATTTTATGCTCAATTAAAAAATTAACTTAAGAACTACACGAAAGTTAATCACGACTATTTGGCGTCTTTAAGTTGACAAAATGGTGACTCTCAATGGGAACATTCCACCTTTCATCTCCAAAATAAAATACGATTTGACACAAGTACTAATTTTTATTTTCTTTTGTGATAAGCTCTGAGAATATCGCAACCAATCAATCAATAACACTTGTCTGAGGAGGTACAGTTTCTTACTTCATTATGATAGTGTTTGTCGTGGAATATGCTGTTGAACAAGCTGGATATCGCAAGAATAAGGCAATAACAAGCAAGTAAAAAGAAGCACAGGTAGCTGTCATAGTTGTGGCTTTTCACCAGTAGCATAGGTTGAAGGAGACGAATGGACTATCGTTACAGGCTGAAGTACAAGAAACAAGCATATGATTATAGCAAGGATAAATTCGTCATCGAGGAAATCGAGAGGGCCAATAACACGAAACGTCGCTAGGAGGAATCCCGAACTCATGCCTCCTACGATATTTCCTGAGTGAATAGTTCCACAATTAACATCGCAGGATTTTCCAGCCTTGACTACCCAACGGTCAGATGGACTGAAGAACAGAAGGGTAAGGCATTGCTAGTAAACTTGCCGGTGACAATATCACCCCAATCGGTCAACAGCTACAAAAGCATAGAAAAGTTGATTGAAACTTCCCCTTCCCCTCTCTATGTAAGTCCTATTACATTAACATATTCTCGCCCCATGCCAACCATAGCTTCGTCAAAAAGTGGAGAAGCTCCAGTACATATGATGGGAGAAAATGGGAAGAATATACCAACTATGGAAGATTGTATGAATGAAATGACAGAAACACAGAAAGCGCTAATGGTGGAATGTAGAAATCTCAGGTAAGCTTTGGCGAATCTTGTGCACAACATGGCCTAGATAGCGGCTCCTTAAATGATGGGTTCGATGAATGGGTAAGGAAATCAACCTAAAAGCTTTCAGCCACTGGAGGCAGGATCGTTGGGATTTTTTCCAGCAGCGAGAACTATAACACAGGACAAGGTGAGGCAGGTTGTTGAAGAAACTGTCAAAGAAGAACAGAAGTGTGAGAATACCGCCATTTCAGATACCGAACACCATATCCAAGAGAGGTGGAAGACGTCTCATTCCCAGCTAACTTCAAGCATCTAGATTTTTAGAAGTTTAATGGAGAAGAGTCACCGGAAGAACATTTGATGTACTTTATTACTAGCATGGGAAATTTTTCTACAGTGCCACAATACTGCTTGCGACTGTTTGGATCATCTTTAACAAACAAAGCATTCTGGTGGTATTTCAGCTTGGCTCCAGGATCAATACGTACTTGGGAACAAATGCAGGACACTTTCATTTTAAACTTCTTCTCCTCATAACGTAATGTCAGTATCATAGAATTGGCTTCCGTAAGAGAGAGAGAGTGGGAACCGGTAGAGAAGTTTATAGATAGATGGAAGACACTGGGAGCTTCATGTAGACAGCTGCCGGAAGAAAAGGAACAGGTTAAGATATGTCTAAACTCCATGGGAACGGGATCGCATTCGGACTCACCAGCGTCGATATTAGAACTTTTCGTGACTTAGCCACTAAGGCTCATGCCTTAGAACTGATGACTCGGAAGATGCCAGTATTTCAAAACAGAATAGATTGAATAGGATTGAATAGACCAATAGTAAATACCATTTCTCAAGAAAGAAAGAAAGGTACTTTCTATAACAGACAAGAGATTAAAGGAAGAGAAAATGCAGATCAGTATAAAGATCGAGTGAATGAAAAGCGAACTCGATTTGATAATTATCATAAAGAGTATGATTTTAAAAAAGAAGATGTCATACTAATGATGGAACAATTATTGACTACCGAAACCATTTAGTTACCTCCGCCCAGACGCCCAGAAAAGTCGAGATGACTTACCTCCGCCCAGACGCCCAAAAGAAGTTGAGATGACTAAGGATAAGAGATATGAAGTTGAGATGACTAAGGATAAGAGATATTGTTACTATCATTGTTACGTTGGACATCCGATTGAACATTATTTTACGTTAAAAGATATGTTGTAGAGAATGATAAAGAAAGGTGAGATAGTAGTAGAAATGGATCGAAAGCGAGATAAGAAAGAAACTGTGAATGTAACATTTATAAGAAATCCTTTGAAGATTGGAAAAGAAAAAGAGAAGGCCGTTATAATAAGAGAATGGCCGGTAGCGATGGATTCGCTCAGCAGTTCTCGTTGTGATTCGCAATTTGTTAAATTATCTTCTAAAGAAGTCAGTCATGGTTTAGCTTTTATTCTTCATAGAGATGATGAACTGGTTGAAGAATTCATTAATCGATGGAGAATTCAGGGGGCATCACGTTTGTAATTGGTGAAAGAAGAAAAGGAACAAGTTAAATTATCCTTGGAATGCATAAGGCCAAGTATTACTTTAAGTCTCGTGAGTTCAAATATATTGACATTTCAAGATTTGATCAAAGAGGCTTGTAGTTTAGAAAGGATTATTATATGGGTGTCTGACTTTTGTATAAATCACTTGATTCTGAATCTTAGGAGCAATTCAACCAATATGACTGAAGGAGAAAGAAAATTGAAAGATCAACAGAACAAGAAATAAAGATCTGGAATTAAAAGCATGGATGAACATATAAATAATAAAATGAAGAAAGAATTTGCAAAGTCTAAGTCTTATAAGAAATATTCATTTGAAGAAGATGATATGATCCCTATGTTGAACAAATTACTAACAGCCAAAAAGATCAAATTGCCATGGCCGAAATGTCCAAAAGAAATGAAGAACACAAGTGAAGGTGATTATTGTTATTACCATCGTTTCATCGGACATCGAATAGAGAATTGTTTCAGCTTGAAGAAAAAGTTACAAAAGATGATCGATGAAGTTACAAAAGAAATTGTATGAAATAAAAGAAGAGATAACAGTACAGAGGCCTAATTAGTTCAAAATTGGGGGAAATGCTATCTTTGAAGAAATAATTCAAGGTGTAGCGGCATGATTTTGATTACGAAGATTCCTTGAGCACTGCTTCATAATGAAAAGGGGGCATGATGTAAAGAAGGGGAAAAGAGTTGCGAAAGATGCGTACTTTTTTCCATGAGAATAAAAAGTGCAAATTTTCAAATAAGACTTCTCAAACGCTATCAAACGTTGATGATTGTTGTCAAGCGTTGATGATCACTGCCAAGTGTTGATGATTGTTGCCAAGTATTGATGATCACTGTTAGGCGTTAATGGTTGTCACCAGGCATTGGAGGTCGCTAAATGTCGATGATTATCGCCAAATTTGCCAAACATCGATGATTGTTGCCAAATTTGCCAAACGTCGATGATTGTCGTCAAATTCGTCAAACGTCGATGATTGTCACCAAAATAAGTTACTATCGTTGTAACACCTCGAATTTTTGCCAACCTGGGATTAGATGTCCTTAGGCATTGGGTCAACCATATCACTCTCAGAACTCAATTTCAAAGCCAAAGAAATCATTTAGAACCTAATTCTTTAGAAATTTAACGTGAATTAGCTAGCGCTACACTAGATTTCCTACAAAATTAGTACCAACCACTTTAAATACGATCTGTAAGACCCAAAACCTATAGAATTATAGACGCTATCTTACCCTAAAATTCAGGATCAAACTCTAAACCTGTTTGTTCTTAGGAACCCTTTGAATCTTTGTATTGGATCTAGACCATGCGTCGAAAGTTCGATAGTGATAAACTTAGATAATTACGACCGCCTAGTTGGACTTGACAATCATTTCGAAAATCAAGCCCAACCGATATCCTGAGACCATTTTACTGAGTCCGGAGTGAAGAGAGTGAGAAAAGGAAAATATTTAGAAAATTAATTCAATTTTTAATAAATCTGGCACGTGTCGCTTGCGCGATATTTTTAAGCATTCTGACCATTAGGATTCAACTAAATTTCACCCTCAGATTAGGATAGGTGGCCCTTGCATGTCATAACACTTGTGGCCCTGATCGAGTTTCGGTGATAGCTGAACTAAAACTGGTCCACCACGGTCGATCTAGAAACCCGACCAGACTAAAAACTTATCTTGACCTAGATCCAATATTAGAGAGCTTAAGTCTGACCGAATTTAGTAACATGACCTCCAGAAGTGCTCCGTTGGATCGGAACAGACCCGATTTGGTTATAACCTAAGTATACCTTGGTCCTAAGTCTATATAGGTGAGTTTTTAGCTTAAAAAAAGGCCTTAAACCCTCTCCCATTCAACCCATACGAATTTGAGAGAAACCCTAGGAGAGAGAAGAGAGAAAAGAGAGAGAAAGTGTGAGAGAAGTGGGAGAACCTTCCTGCTATTCTTTTCTACCGATCTACGTGCTTACCCATCGCTTTACGATCGCTATCCCGGCGATTCCGGCTTTGTTCTAGGTAAGAAAACCCTAACCTTAACCTGTTTTAGGGTTTCTATCGATACAAGTACTAAAGTAGCTGACTTCCCTTGTGTAATAGGCTGTCATATCGACGTTGACGGAAGCGTAGAGTACCTATTCAATTCATTACACTTCTATGGCGTAAGGTGCGGATTTTAAATGCTTAGGTTACCATTTTTCAAAGCTTTTAATGTCATTTAATGGTAGATTGTTGATAACGATGTTGTTTGACATGTAGAACATGCTTTCCATTTTCATTTCGAATACGTACGAAGAATATGAGATTTAGGGTATTTTAGGTATTTGTAAGAAATACTGTATATGTATGAATTTTGCTGATATGATTGCCATGAGTATTTACCATGTACCTATGTTAGATATGCGTGTACGATCTATTTGGCGAAGAGATTCACTCTAATACACGTTTTCGCCAACATATGCTATGTAAGCTAATGTGTGTAGACTAAATGTTTGTATAAATGTTTGTATAAGTAAGCATTGAGTAAATGGAATTGTAGATTAGCGTTGAGATGGGATTCTCAACTATTTTGATGATGTATATGATTTCCTCCATGTTTGTTATATTTGAATCGATTACCTTATATATATATGAAATGCTTGTGTATAGTTAAATTGCTTATGTTGTATCTTATAACATGTTGCTAACATGCTTAAATTACTTGTTATTTCAATTCTGTCTATCTCATATGAATATGGATTCGGGTTACATGTGCTTGGAGTTATACTCTAGTCCAGGTAGTTGGTAACAGATTTGAATTCGTGGTTGGATTCTATCCGTCACGAAGGACTCGTTGACGAACCCGAGTCGTGCTTTGGTTGACGGCAGTGGTTAGACCACGCGAGGCGTTTATGTGTTTCATGTCGTTCAGCTTGAGGTGCGCTCGTGCTAGTCGAGCTCGTCAAGTAACCCGACTGACCATTGTACGTTCACCTTGTATTGGTCATAACTGCTTGAACCTAGGGTACTGAACTTACCAGTGATAACCCTGATAACCGTGGTACCTTGATCCATTAAGACTCATGAGCCGAGCATGGTGGTATGGGACATCGTGGTCGATCTGTCGGCCTATGCTGGGGCCATGAGCCTCCCCATAGTGACCAGTGAGCAACCCAGACTCGTGAGCCGATTATAGTGGTATGGGACACTATATTCGAGTTGTCGGCCTAGACTGATAAGGTGATGGGGGTGCGGTGCAACGAGTGAGTGCAACAGCCCTAGTAGCCCTTTGTAGTGACCTCGAGCGTACACTGAGTCTACGTGAGGTGACGACCCTTCCTAGCAATAAGAGTACAACTAGGCCTGTATTGATAAGGTGATGGGGGAGCAGAGCAACGAGTGCGTACAACAGCCCTGATAGCCCTTGCAGCGACCTAGAAATATATCATCGTATGAGACTACTAGGAGTGACGACCCTAGACAGGATCCTTGTTGGGAATGATATAAGGGAAGTATCCTAGTTTCCCAATCCCGCTGTATGAAAAGGACTAATAACAACTCGGTAATCATATTCATATCGCACTGCATGTGCCTGGAAGATGTGGAGCACTGAGGGAAGAAAGCATGCCATGGACATAAGATGGTATCGCATGAGGGAGTATGTTGGCAAGGGCATCCATCATTTCATTTCATTCTTACATTAATTACAGTATTTAGAAATGTTTGATTTGCTTGCTTTATCATTATCGCTTGATTGATTTGATAACATGTTAACCTTTGCTCTATTGTTCCACTGAGTTAGCTACTCACTCCCACATTACGGGACGGTGTTGTACACATCAACCAGTCCCTATTTTATTTTCAGATGATGGCGATGCTTACGAAGCAGAGCCGACTTGATGATGATGAGGAGGATCCCTCCTATATGAAGGTTCTGATTGACAGGGTTACAGGGTTATTGATTATATGCCAATACACTTGGTATTTCACCTTTTATTTATACACCCATGTATGTTCTTTTCTTTCTATTTTGGAGTATACATGTATTTAGTTAACCTGGTAACATGTTCACACTCTGGAGATGTAACGCCCGTGAAAAATCCATACTTGGGCTCGAGTACCAACTCGACCCGAATTTGCGTAGAATTCATTCCTTTGGAAAATTTGACTAGGTTAGCTAGTGCAACGTTAGAATAGCTGGGAAATGGTCCCTGATCACTTTAAATACGTTCTACAAGGCCCGAAGCGAGTGGAACTAAGGGTGCTATAATGCTCTAAAGCCTCGGATCAAACTCTAAGCCGGTTTGTTCTCTGGACCACTTTGAATCTTTGTATTGGATCTAGACCGCGCATCGAAAGTCCGATACCTCCTATCTTAGACCGTTAGGACCGTCTAGCTGGGCTTGACACTCATTCCAAAAATCAAGTCAAACCGATTATCACAGGCTATTTCATTGAGCCCGGACCGAAGAGAGTGTGAATAGGGACATAGTTGGAATTTCAAATTCAAATCTGGCACACAAATTTGAGGCATCAGTATTAAGCATTCTGACCGTCAGAATACAGCCAAATCACACCCTTGGATCAGGAAAAATATCTATTATATATCACGAGACTTATAGGCCTGATCTTGGTGCGGTGACCGTTAAACTGAAACTGGGCCGCCACGTGCGATCTGGGAACCCAACCGGTCTGAAAACTGGATGTGTGCTAGATCCAGTATGCATGAGCTTAAGTCCGACCGCATTTGGCCTGGGGACCTCCAGAAATGCCCTTTTGGACCGAAACGGCCCCGATTTGGTTAGGCACCAAGTAAACATTGTTCCCAAGCCTATTTTGGGAATGTTTTAGGCTATAAAAGGGGTTGAAACCCTCACTCCTCTCTCCCATCCGAATTTGAGAGAAGCCCTAGCTTGGGAGAGAGAAAAAGAGTGAGAGATTGTGAGAGAGTGGGAGAGTTCTTCCCGCCACTTGTGCTACGTGTTGCACATGCTTAAGCGACACTCCTCTACCGCTTTCCCGGCGATTCCACCGCAATCCTAGGTAAGTAAAAACCCTAAATAGTTGGTGATTTGAGTTTTTCTTGTTTCCATAGCGATGTAGCTTATGGATCTTATGTATTAGGCTCCTTACTCGCCGTAGACGAAGCATATACACTCCGCTTCAATTCCCGAGTCTACAAGACACTAGGTGAGGATTTTAGACGCTTTGATTGACGGTTCCCAACGCTTTCAATGTCGTTTAATAGTAGATTCTTGACGGCATCGCCGTTTGACATGTACAAAATGCTCTCCGTTTCCCGTTTCGTAAGCTAACGAAGAATATGAGATTTAGGGCATTTTAGTCATTTGTAGGAAGTACTGTTTACATTCATATTTTGCTGATGTGATTGACATGGTTTGTTGTCGCATTAGGAAGTTAGGAATGCGTGCATAATTAGTTTGGCGAAGAGATTCGCCTAGTTGCACACTTTGGGTCGACATACTATATGTTGACTTAAGTGTGTAGTGTATGTGTTTGTATAAATGCTTGTATTAGTATGTATTGTATTAAATGATGTTATTTGATAGTTTGTGATTGATTTTTCAATTATTATGCTGACCTAAATGATTTTCTACATGTTGACAAAATGCATGATTTCATTACATGCATGGAATATATGTGCTTGAGGATTTGCTTAAGTTGAATATGCATGGGAAGTATGCCTTGAAGATTTGCTTAAGTTGAATGCTATAACATGTGCTAACATGCTCACATGATGTATTTCAATTCCAATACCTTCTTATAGTGTTAATGTAATTCCATAGATGTGTGGGACTTGACTTAGTCCAGGCAGTCGGTAACCGAGCAAATTCGTGGCTGACTGGTCATAGCCACGAACGACGCGTCGATGAATGTGATTCGTGTTGAGAGTTGGCGGCAGTGGTTAGGCCACGCGAAGTGTTTTACGCACTTCATGTCGTTCAATTCGAGATGCGATCGCGCTAGTCGAGCCCGTCAAGTAACCCGACTGGCCGATGTTTGTTCACCTTGTATGAATCATAACTGCTTGAACCTAGGGTACTGAACTTACCATTGTAAACCCTATTAACCGTGGTACCTTGATCCATGAAGACTCATGAGCCGGGCATGGTGGTATGGGACACCGTGGTCGAGCTGTCGGCCTACGCTGGGGCTACAAACCTCCCCGTAGTGACCAGTGAGCACCTAGACTCGTGAGCAGATTATGGTGGTATGGGACACTATATTCTAGCTGTCGGCCTACACTGATCAGGCGACGAGCCCTTTGTAGTGACCGCGAGCGTATTCTGAGTTCACGGGAGGCGACGACCCTTCCGTGCAGTAGAGTACAGTAGGCCTGTATTGATAAGGTGATGGGGGAGCGGTGCAACGAGTGCGAGCAACAGCCCTGGCAGCCCTTGCAGTGACCTACGAAATGTACATCGTATGAGATTACTAGGAGTGACGACCCTAGACATGATCCGTGTAGGGATTGATACAAGGGAGGTACCTTAGTTTCTCAATCCTGCTGTTTGAATGGACTAATAACAACTTGGTAATCATATCACCATAGCATTGCATGTGCCTGGAAGATGTGGAGCACTCTAGGGAGTGTGGCATGCCGCGGTCGTAAGATGTTACCGTATGAGGGTGATCGTCGGTGAGGGCATACATCACGTCATATCATCTTGCATTAACAACAGTATTAGGACTTGTCTGATTTACTGCTTTACTATTATCGCGTGACTGAATTGTGAACATGCTAATCTTTGCTCTATGATTCCACTGAGTTGATCACTCATTCCCACGTTACGGGATGGTGTTTGCAACACCCACCAGACCCTGTTGTAGTTGCAGGTGACGATGAGATCCAGGAGGTGGAGCTAGATGATGACGAGGACCAGGATGAGTTCTCGTATATGCAGTATCATGACGGCTTCCCGTAGGTGACCTGGATCGAGGGGACATCAGTGGGACTTTTCTTTTTGAACATTATTCTTTTGTTATGTATATGAATATGAGACTCAGAGATGTAGTCATACTTTGGAGACAGTTGAGATTACTTTGTTTTTCCATACAGTGATATATATCTTGTTTAGTCTTCCGCTTGCTTTTATCACTGGATCTGAAGTATGAGTTGCATTTTTGGTATACTTTTACTCATGTGAATGCTTTAAATCAGACAACATTGAATCATAACCATTTTTGTTGCATAAGTGACGGTCTGGAACTCGGGAGTTGAGTTTATTCACGACCCCCGATTTTCAGGGTGTTACAGGAGACTTACAATCATTTATACATTTTATATATCTATTACAGTCTTCCACTTGAGAAATTTAACTATCGCTGGAGTATGATATGTTGTTTTGGCTTAATCCACCTCATGTTTTATGTACTATTACCGTCGACATTCATCCATCATTGAAAATGTTGCATAAGTGATGTTCTGGAACTCAGGAGTGAAATTTATGCTCGACCCCCGATTTTTAGGATGTTACAATCGTTGTCACCACCAATCGCTCATATGAGCTTATTTTATCATAAGTGCTATCATCACCAAGCTGATGTACTATTTTAAAAAATAATATGAATATTCTTAGAACATCATCAGCAACGGCAAAATATCAATTAGTGATTCACCAATTTTGGTAGTGGAATGAACTATATAGCTAACCACATATAAAGTTGATGACAGCATGGCAGTATACTTCTTAAGGTAGCCTAGCCAAGCCTTATATAGCCAACTACGCATAAGACCTATCACTTTTGCCATTCGGGCAGCACTGAGAAGCGGGTGGCCCTAAAAAGCCCGTGAAGGCTATCATATGCATACCCGCACGGGAAGTGGATAAAGACAGCGACTAAAATCCTAAAAGGCCAAAAAGTCCTCAATGGCCAGTCACATGTAAGACCAATTTCATCTGTATAGCTTCCAACAGTATCACGGGGAACAGAGGAAAATGCCCTCCCGTGAATGGGTCTGACCTTGCAAATGAAGAAAATGCAGGCTGCAATGTGAGCTCTTTGACCATGTCCATAGATATGCCAACCATGCATAAGACTCCCCTTTAGATTGATTTCAGTATTAACTCATGAGAAAATGCCTAAACTTACTCATTGATGGAGTGGAGGCCCTATATTTGGTATGTAACACCCCGAATTTTTGCCAATCTGGAGTTAGACGTCCTTAGGCAATGGGTCAACCATAACACTCTCAAAGCTCAATCCCAAAGTTAAAAAATCACTTTTCAACACATTTTCTTAGAAATTTCACCTTTCACCACCTCATTCTTTAAATTTCTCCAAGTACTTTCATATTATACACAAATCCTAAAGTTTAAATGGTGAAGAACTATACTTAAACTAAAACTTACTGTAAATGGTACATACATGCATAAAATGGGATTTTGACTATTTAATTTTTGGAATTTCATGATATAGATAGGTTATGTGGATATATTAGCTTCTTCTACCCCAAGATCATATAACGTATGTCGTGTAACTCATTATGGTTTGCAAATGAGACCCAATAAATGCCTCAACGGACTCGTGGGCCCAAACAACTCAATTCGGGGGGACCCGAGGTGGGTCCCACATGTTTACGGCATCCTGGGAGGGGGGGGGGGGGGGAGGACCTTGTCCCTAGGGCAAGCCCTCACCCATATGTCTAGTAACTGGCGAGGGGCTTGTCGGTTTGGGGAGCCCTCATTCGTACAACGGATTAGGCAGCCCGTTTTTTACATTTTTCTATGATTTGTTTCAAAATTTGAAAAATCATATCTCCCTCGTTATAACTCCGATTTAGGTAATTAAAAAACCATATTGAAGATAAATGAGTCTAGTTTTATATAAAAATATGTGAAAAATATAATAAAATACTTAATATAATTTAAAGTAGGTCGTCGTGACAACTATCTGAAAATTACTTGTTGGACAGCTGCTGCTTCTGGAAGTTTTAGAATTTTTCTACAACACAAAATCTCATGAAATTTGGTAGAGACAGGTTAAACTTGATGATGAACTACTAAAAAAATAATTAAGATAATATACTAGCTAGAAGTGCCAAAAATGGGGCATAGAATGGCCCTAGGACCATATTCTGCCATAATTAGGGTAGAATTTGGTTAAGTACTAAACTGAATACTCAGTAGAATTAGATTGAACCACTTTAAATATAAAATAAAAGACCTAAAATGAGTAGGACCGTTAATTCTACATTACCTAAAAATCTAGGATTAATCTCTAAACCCAGTTGTTCCTGGGAGCACTGTGAAACTTCGTATCGGACCTGGACCGCACGTCAAAAGTTTGATTACCTCGAAACTATACGGTTATGACCGTCTTGTTGGACTTGATGGTCACCTCAGAAATCAAGTCCAGATGGTATCCCATGATTATTTCCTTGAGCCCGAAGCAAAGTGAGTAAGAGACGTGAATTTCTTTAGAATTAAATCTGAATTTAATTAATCTGAGTCTTGTCGCTTATGGGCCAAATATAATGATTCAGACCATCATAATCTGACCCAATTACACCCGTGTATCAGGGGAAATGTCCCACACATGTCAGTGCACTTGTGGCCCTAATCGAGTTTCGGTGACCGTTGAACTGAAACTGGTCCATCGCGTCTAATCTGTAAAACTGATCAGACTGAAAAATCAGCTTGACCTAGATCCATGGTCAGGGAGCTTAATTCCGACCGCATTGAACAAAGGGGCCTCCAGAAATGCTCTATTGAGTCGAAACAGATGGGTTTTGGCTATAACCTAAATATACCTTGGCCCTGGGGCCATTTTCATCAATCCTAGGCCTATATAAAGGCCTAAACCCACCCCATTTCTATTCCATACGATTTTGCTAAAACCTTAGGAGAGAGAAGAGAAGAAAGAGTGAGAAAGTGAGAGAGAGAGTTGGGGTTTTCTCCTGGGATCCTTCCTTATCGCTCCTCGTGCTGCATCACTGCTTCTGTGTCGCTATTTCAGCGATTCCAACTTCGTTCTTAGGTAAGGAATCCTAACCCTAATTGGTTTTAGGAATTTGAATAGAGTGTAGGGTGAAATAGCTAACCTATTTCATGCTACAGGTTGCCATCATACCGTAGATAAAGACTTATGGTTTAAACTGAATTCGTTACGAGTCTACCGGTGTAAGGTGCAGACTATAGATGTTTAGGTTATGGTTTTCAAGGCTTTCAATGTCAGTTAATGATTTACGACTTACTTGATTACTATCACATGCTTAGATATGATGTTTTCCACGCTTTACACATATATATGAACTATGTTGTATATAGTGTATTCCATGTGTTTGTTGATATGATTGAATGAGTATGGAATTTGGGATCGTACTTGCCATGATTATTTGGTGTGAATACATGGTCATTATACGTGTGGAAACTCCTTGGTGAAAGGATTTTCCCTAACACCTGTTATAACCAACATACATCATGTATGTTAAAGTGTGAAGTCTAAGTGCTTGTAAAAATGTCTGAATGAATATGGAATTTGGATATGTGCTTACCATGAGTATTAACTATGAATATATGCTTGTTGTGTATGTGGCAACTCCTTTAAAAAAGGGTTTGCCAGGATATATGTTATAACTAGTCTAATACATGTAGGTTAAAATGTGTAGCCTGTGTGTTTGATGAAATGTTTGAATAAGAAAATGCTTGTCTTTATGTATGTAATGAGGGCGTTGAGATAGGATTCTAAACTCCCTTACTTATAGTTACAGTTTCCTTCTTGTAACCTATCTTACTACTATGTGCTTTATGTATGGGATGCCTATGTATGATGACATGTACAGTATAAGCTTGTTAGAATGCTCAATGCAATTTATTCCTGAAATTAGTTGTCATATGCTGTTTAACTATCGCATAGGAATGCCTACTGTGTTTAGATGTGATTTGGGCTACGTGTAGTCTAGGCAATCGGTAACAATTCCTATTTGAGTGACCAAGCTAGTCTCGACATAATTGATGCGTTCGGTGAATCCGAGTCGTATGAGGATCGTCGATAATGGTACCTTATCGATTAATTCAGTATATGCTTGTACTAGTTAGACTCGTCTAATAAACTGATTGGCCCAATATATGTTTACCATGTATGGATGCTACTACTTGAACCTAAGGTACCAAACTTACCAATGAAAAGCCCCTCTAACCTTGGTACCTCGATCTGCTAAGACTCATGAGCCGGGCATGGTGGTATGGGATACCGTGGTCGAGCTGTTGGCCTATGCTAAGACGACGAGCCTCCTCATAATGACCAGTGAGCAACCCAGACTCGTGAACCGAATACGGTGGTATGGGACACTGTATTCGTGCTGTCGGCCTACACTAATTGGTGACAAGCCCTTTGTAATAACCTCGAGCATACCCTGAAATTGCATTGAGGTGACGAGCCTTATTGTAGTAACTAGGGTATAACTAGGCCTGTATTGATTGGTGACGAGCCCTTTAGAGTGACCTAGAACCATAACATCGTATGAGATTTACTAGGACTGACGACCCTAGAATGGATCACTGTTTGAAAATTGATATAAGGGAGGTACCTTAGCTTCCCAATCCTGTTGTATAAATAAATCTAATTAATTATTGGCTAACATGAGCATGCACTTCATTGCATGTACTTTGGCGAGGAAGAGTACTTTCGGGTGGTTGCCATGCGCGCCGTAAGATAAAGACACTGATGGAGTGTAGGTGAGGGCATGCATCATTTTTTTCATATCATCCTTGCATTAACAAGAGTACTTAGGACCTGATTGTTGTATTACTTTATCATTACTGCTTAACTGAAATGATAACATGTTAACCTTTACTTTATTGTTCCACTGAGTTGATCACTCACTCCCACATTACGGGATGGTGTTTTAAACACCAATCGGTCCATGTTTTAGTTTCAAATGATGGTGATGCTTACGAAGTGGAGCCGGACCTTTATGACGATGAGGAGGGTCTCTCCTATATGCAGCTATCAGGCGGGTCTATGTAGACCATGTTCTGATTGACATGGTCACAGGGATGTTGATTAGACGCCATTACACTTGTTATTTTACACTGTTAGGAACACCCATGTATATTTATTTGTTTATTTTGGAGTATACATGTATATAGTTAACCTGTTAACATGTTCACACTCTGGAGACTTACAACAGTTTATACATTTTATATATTTATCACAGTCTTCTTCTTGTAAAATTTAACTATATCTAGAGTATGATATGCTGTTTTGGTCTAATCCCACTCATGTTTACTGCACTAATATGAACAACATTCAATCATCATTATTTATGTTGTATAAGTGATGCTTTGAAACTCGGGAGCTGAGCTTCTGCTCGACCCCTAATTTTCAGGGCATTAAAGGTACCCCAAAGGTTTCCTTGCAAGCCCCGTGAACTTTAGAGAGTTACTATGGCCAACCCTGTGCATAAATCCAACCTCGTTCACGGCCTTGGTAGCTTCACTGGGCACCTCTGATGGATCGCGGTTTGTGAACTCACTAGGCTGTGAGAAGTCCAGTGAACTCCTAAGAGTTACAGAGACCAATACGTAAGACTCGACTCCCGCAAGAGTCTAAGAAACTGCTTGCTCCACTACTCAAGATCTTAAACTGTGTGTGAACTAACTCTACTAACTTCAAAACAAAATAGTTCTGCGCATTGAAATAAAACACCACATAAGGTAACCATTTAGTATATGAAAAGAAGAAAAAGATGAAAAATCATTAAAATATTATAATTCATTCATATATTACATAGCCAAAAATGAATAAAGAAACACATGCATCATAATATAACATAAATTTCTTTACAGATCTTCAGTTATGTTCAATGTTGTGATATAGCGCTGTAACTCCTCTTTTAGTTGAAGTTGTGTTGTAGAAGTTGTTTACTCAGCCTCTAGAATGATCTTAGCCTGATCAGGAATGTCGGCCAGTTTTGATTCTAAAAGAGCAGGAGTTTCCTGATTTTTCATCCGTTCAGTCATTGTAAGATCATTGGCCTAAACATTCGTTTCATGTTCTTCTTTGATTTGATGAATAACTAATTCTTCTGCTTCCTTTCCACCCTTGAGCAGTAGAATTTCTTTCTCAAGAAGGGCTATTTGATCATTGATAACCGCTTTATTTCTATCGGAGATTCTTATTTTCTCATGAAGAGACTGGCTGGTAATCTCATGAGTAGTGAGAATGCCATACGAGTAAGAAAGTTGCTCCTTAAGTGATGCCAATTCTTTCTGATGGCTGAGGATTTCTGGAGCAACAACCACAATTCGAGCGACTTCCAAATTTTTAGTTGAATTATAGAATTCTGATAGGCAGTCATGGAGGGATTGAACATTGACGTGTGCGAGGCGAGCAGAGTGAGTAAGAATAGCCAAAGTGCTACCCAAGAAAGGCCATTGAGTTGGGTCTTTGAAAGAATTGATGATGACCAAGAGTGCATTCTTGAACAATCCTAACATGAGAGGCGATATTTTCTCCAATGAAAGTCGATCAAAGACTGCAGCCACTGAGTTAGAGCCCTCTGAACCACTTGAGGTTAGCATGACTGTGGCTGAATAAAAAGGGAGAAGAAGTGTAACTCCCGGGAAAAATCCGTACTTGGACTCGAGTACCAACTTGAACCGAAATCGCGTAGAATTAATTCCTTTAGAAAATAAGTCTAAGTTAGCTAGCGCAACGCTAGAGTAGCTGGGAAATAGTCCCTGATCACTTTAAATACGTTCTACAAGACCCAAATCGAGTAGAACCAATGACTCTATAATACTCTATAACCTCGGATCAAACTCTAAGCAGGTTTGTTCTCTGGACCACTTTGAACCTTTGTATTGGATCTAGACCACATGTCGAAAGTCTGATACCTACTATCTTAGACCGTTAGGACCGTCCAGCTGGACTTGACAATCATTTCGAAAATTAAGTCCAACTGATAATCACAGGCTATTTCATTGAGCCCGGACTGAAGAGAGTGCGAATAGGGACAGATTTGGAATTTGAAATTCAAATCTGGCACACGACTTGACGCGTCAGTATTAAGCATTATGACCGTCAGAATTCATCCAAATTACACCCTCGGATCAGGAAAAATTTCTATTTCATATCATGAGACTTGCAGGCCTGATCTACGTGCGGTGACCGCTGAACTGAAATTGGACCGCTACTTGCGATCTACGAACCCTGCTGGACTGAAAACGGGATGTGAGCGATATCTGACATGTGTGAACTTAAGTCCGATCGCGTTCAGCCAGGGGACCACCAGAAATCATCCTTTGGACAGAAACAGCCCTGCTTTGGATAAGCATCAAGTGAACTTTGTTCCTGAGCCTGTTTTGGGCATTTTTAAGCTTATAAAAGGGGTTGAAACCCTCACTCCTCTCTCCCATCCAAATTTGAGAAAAACCCTAGATTGGGAGAGAGAAAAGGTGAGAGTTTGTGAGAGAGAGTAGGAGAGAATTTACCTGCCGTTGCACCACCTGTTGCAAGTGCCTAAGCAACGCACCTCAATCACCTGGCCGGTGATTCCTCCATATTTTCAGGTAAGAAATAACCCTAATAAGTTGCTGATTTGGGATTCTTTCCGTTTCATAGCATGTAAACTGATAGAACTCGTAAATTAGGTTCTCTATTTGCTGTAGACGAAGCGTATACGCTCCGTTCGAATACACACGTTTATAAGAGATAAGGTGCGGATTTTAGACTCTTTGATTGACTGTTTCCAATGCTTTCAATGTCGTTTAATAGTAGATTATCGACGGCAACGCCGTTTGACATGTACAACATGTTGTCCGTTTCTTATTTCGTAAACCAACGAAGAATATGAGATTTAGGGCATTTTAGTCATTTGTAGGAAGTACTGTTTTCATGCATATTTTGCTGATGTGATTGACATGGTTTATTGTCACATTAGAATGTTAGGAATACGTACATAATTAGTTTGGAGAAGAGATTCGCCTAAATGCACACTTCGGGTCGACATACTATATGTAGACTTAAGTGTGTAGTGTAAGTGTTTGTATAAATGCTTGTATTAGTATGTATTGAATTAAATGGTGTTATGAATTAGTTTGAGATTGTTTTCTCAATTAATATGCTGATGTAAATGATTTCCTACATGTTAGCTAAATGCATGATTTCATTACATGTATGGAATGCATGTGCTTGAAGATTTGCTTAAGTTGTATGTTATAACATGTGTTAACATGCTCACATGGTTGTATTTAATTTTCAATACTCTCACATAATTTGCTGATGTGATTCCATATGTTTGGGACTATGCCTAGTCCAAGCAGTCGGTAACTAAGAGAATTCGTGGTTGGCTTATCTTTGCCACGAACGATGCGTCGATGAACGCGAGCCGTGTTCTGGAGTTGGCGGCAGCCGAAGTGTTTTACGCACTTCATGTCATTCGACTTGAGATGCGATCGTGCTAGTCGAGCCCGTCAAGTAACCCGACTGGCTGTTGTATGTTCACCCTGTATGAGTCATAACTACTTGAACCTAGGGTACTGAACTTACCATTGTAAACCCTGTTAACCATGGTACCTTGATCCACGAAGACTCATGAGCCGGTCATGGTGGTATGGGACACCGTGGTCGAGCTGTCGGCCTACGCTGGGGCCACAAACCTCCCCGTAGTGACCAGTGAGCACCTAGTCTCGTGAGAAGATTATGGTGGTATGGGACACTATATTCTAGCTGTCGGCCTACATTGATCAGGCGACGAGTCCTTTGTAGTGACCGCGAGCGTATTTTGAGTCTACGGGAGGCGACGACCCTTTAGTAACAGTAGAGTACAGTAGGCCTGTATTGATAAGGTGATGGGGGAGCGGTGCAACGAGTGCGTGCAACAGCCCTAACAGCCCTTGTAGCGACCTACAAAATATACATCGTATGAGATTACTAGGAGTGACGACCCTAGATAGGATCTGTGTTGGGATTGATATAAGGGAAGTACCTTAGTTTCCCAATCCTGCTGTTTGAATGGACTAATAACAACTCGGCAATCATATCACCATTACATTGCATGTGCCTGGAAGATGGGGAGCACTGAGCGGGATGCACGCATGCCATGGACGAAGATGGTGCCGTATGAGGGAGAATGTCAGTGAGGGCATCCATCATGTCATGTCATGTTGCATTAACAACAGTATTAGGATTGTCTGATTTACTGCTTTACTATTATCACATGATTGATTTGTGAACATGTTAATCTTTGCTCTATGATTCCACTGAGTTGATCAGTCACTCCCACGTTACGGGATGGTGTTTGCAACACCCACCAGACCCTGTTTTAGATGCAGGTGATGCAGAGATCCAGGAGGCAGAGCCAGAATATGATGAAGACCAGGACGAGTTCTCATACATGCAGTACCATGATGGCTTTGCTTAGGTGACCTGGGTTGACGGGACTAAATAGTGGGACTCTTTTGGACATTTATTTCTATCATTTACATGTATATGAGACTCAGTGATGTATTCATACTTTAGTGACAGTTGAGATCTACTTTATTTTTCCATACAGTGATATATATATTCTTTAGTCTTTCGCTTTCTTTTATCACTGGATCTGGAGTATGAATTGCAATTTTGGTATACTTTTACTCATGTGAATGCTTTAACTCAGACAACATTGAATCATAATCATTTTTGTTGCATAAGTGATGGTCTGGAACTCGGGAGTTGAGTTTATACACGACCCCCGATTTTCAGGGTGTTACAAGAAGATTATGAGTTTAGACAAAAAAAAGTGGATAAATCAAATACGAAAATATATACATATATGAGTATCAGGAACAACGACAAAAGTGGTTTGAGCAGAGCAAGTTGAAGGAGCTACAAATCCTGGTATATCCGTAGTTGCAGCAATGTTGAAAGAGAGTTCTTGAGCCCCTCTCATACTGGAATCAATAGTTGTTGGGGTCGGCGTGTCAATGGGGAATTCTGAACTATGAGCCACCAGTTGAATAAGGGAAGGATGCACTGTGAGAGATTTATCTGCATGAGGAAGGGAATCAAGTGGTACAACTATTATTGGAAAAATTTCCTTTGTGCTGTGATGGAGAGAAGCATCTTCTATTTCTCTTGGAAGTCTTGACGATTGAGCCTCTATCTCTATTAATATCAGTGCTCCTTGAGCAGTCGTGCCAGTGGTTTCTACGATACATGGAGAATATGCGGCATCAAAGGAGAAGAAGATGTTCATCTCGGGGGAATATCCGTATTCTTCATAGTCGAGTTGCTCTTCTTCTTGAGAATCCATTGTGGTTGGGAGAGGAACATTTGGATAAGTTGGAATATCATGAAGCGGAGATTTAGCCCGAACATTGCGTTCTTCCCCAATGTCTACTGCAACATCAGTATCCACATTCAGCAAGACATCTCCTTCGTCAGTCAAACTTGTAGAAGAAGATAAATTGTCACTGTCAGTGTTAGCCAAATATTCTAAATAACTGTCTTCCACTAATATCGTTTGTTTTTCTTTATAAACAGTTTTCACAGGAAGAAGGCGTGTCTTTTGAACTGGAGAAGGAACTGGTTGGGCCAAAGCAGCAGGAGACAATGACTTAGCTCAAGATCAGGTCATAAGAGACGTAGCAACTTGATTTACAGTAGGAGAAATTGTGGTTGTAGTATGATGAGCTACTGGAGAGATTATAACTGTTGTGGGGCCCGCAGTAGTGTGAACAATGTTAGAAGAAGCAATAACGATCGTGGGTTCTGTGATAGCTGGAGCGATAGAAGTACTATGAATAGGTTGATCTCCCCTTTTGGGAGTTGAGGAAGGCAGAGTACCACCCATAGTATCAAACTCATCATGGAGAGTAGGGGGCTGTATTCCTCTCTTTATCAAATCTAAAGAAGAGACAAATGCGAACCTTTCTTCAAGGGTGTTTAATGGTTTTATTTCTCTGATAGGTTCTTCTAGGGAAATCTTGTGACAGAGCTGTCTAGAAACATCAACTTGATCTTTCTCATAAAAATAACCTATTCCCTGTTCTGGCCTATAGTTCCTCAAACATGGAGGAATCCAAATGGGATGGTCCACTGGAAAATAATTGCGTACCAAATAATAATGGTGTGCCTACCATCGCATCCAAGAGTACGAGGTTGTCACTTGATGGTTATATGTTGGAAGAACGAATCAAGAACCGAAGTTCCTTGCCAAAAGTTGTTTCCATATCAATGACCAGTTATGGGGGCCAACTTCGTAGCTTCGCATAACCCGGGTGACATCTTCTCCTATTTGTGGTACAGTCTAGTCGTATTCAAATTTCCTGGAAAACTGGTTAGGGTAATAGGTCTCTCTCTAAAATTCTATCCCTTCTCATAAATGAAGACTGCAAGAACGGATGCATAAGAAGAAGGTTCACTCGATAAGGTGCAGATTGTTGTTGTCCTCAAAATCCCTGTCTTCAGCCTGATAATCTAATTAGAAAGGAAAGAAGTCAATGGATTCCAAATTGTCAATCCTGTCTACTATCCAGTCATATGTTTTCTTTATCATTTTCCATCACTGAAAATGCCATAAAGGTAGACGCTCAGGATGGACATAAGATTTTTCTGGATCATTATATGTCCAAGGAAAGTATATGCCTAACCATCCAGAGAAATAATGTCAAGGAGTGAAAGAAGATGAGACTTTTAGTGCTGGGCTTGAGCAATGCGCCACAGCATGTCCAAAAGCTCAATACAGTGAACATAATGCAGGAGGAGCTAAAGAATATCTTTTTCTACCCTCTGCCATTGCGCCGGTAGTGACAAACGGAGTGGGTCAAATGGAGTCTGAGCTTTTTGAACTTGGAAGTTCTATCAAGCTCAGCCAGTAGGCTAGGAAAGCAGCCAATTCAGTTTCGGCAATAAACTCAGCAGGGCCCCCTATTTTTTTCGATTAGCTTCTAGCTCAGGCTCGTGACTACTAGGAAATCTGAAAAAGGGGAAGAAAGAAGGATTAACAATTTACACAAGTAAGTATCATTGAGAGATGAAGAGAACAATAAGGATGCTAGCACTAAATATTGTGAAAAGTGTGCAAGCCATGAAAGAGGTGATATCTTATGAATGCTTGGAAAATCAGACATTTCTTGAAAAAGTGCAATTGTTGAAGAAGTAATCTTGGGGACCCTATTTAGGGCCACATAAGCGAATTCTTCGTTCGTGGGATTGTATTCGTCCAAGAAAGATCTAGTAATGGGTAAGCCAGCCATTCTGAATAAATCTCATAAACTAATACTTACTTCTCCAACTGGGAGGTGGAAGGAATTTATGGTAAAAGACCAATATTTCAGAAAAACCCTATAGATCATTGTATCCTTGTGAAAAAAAATCAAAGGTATCTTCTATGGCATGGTAGACTTTGGATGCCATGAGGAAATTTTCATATTTCTCTAAAATTACTTTCGTCCATGCAGTGTAGTATGGACAATCTATCCAAAGACTCTAGTTTCTGAACTCTTCCTTACCCCACAAAGAGTCACGATGACGGAAGCGTTGTTGAATTGTTTCAAAAAAGTGGGTGGGGTATACGCGTGAGGGTTATAACAGGGCATGAGGAAGTGCATGTATGCTATCTGCCCAGTTTTCTGGACCAATCTTTTCTCTGTTAGATAGCCTTCAAGAAGTTTCAGCACTTTTATTACCCAGTTTTACACGTACAGAAGCTTATTTTGTGTCATAAAGTCAGTCGGGTCACTCTGAATTATGGAGCGATGAAGGTGAAGGAGCAAAGGAATGGCGATGGTTTCGTATTTATAAGGATTGCGGAATTTGATCGCATCTGGATATGATTTGATCAAATCCTAAGCATTTTGGAAGCGCCTTTGATTATGTTCTCTGATCTTCTATTGGAAGATTTCATCTTCTCTTTTTACCTTTTTCTTTTTGGAGAAGGCCGCAGCAGGGGAAGTCTCGACAGCAGATATTTAGGTGACATCTGTTCAAAGGCTGGTTGTGGATTTCAGCCAATTCTCCCAATCCAATTCTTGTCCCTCCATTGGGGACCCTTCTATTTCTCACATTAGAATAGCCATTCGAATATGGTCAGATAAGTGCTGAATGCGATCAGTGAAATTGATGATGACAAGGGCCGATTCTTTAATAAAGGTGGAATAATCTTCAGACTTGGTCCTTTTGAGGGTATGAGACTCAGTTGGCTGAGGATCTGAGGGTCCTACAGTGTTTACAGGAGTGTGAGGTCTCTTTGATGAGTCAGCCATAAGAACCTGCACGGGGAGTTAGTAGAAAAATCAGAACTAAAGAGAAAGATTTGTCAAAGTTAAAATTTGGAGATAAAGCATAGGGTCGTTGTGCGCCAATATTTATGCGTGAACAGATAGGGTTGTTGTGTCCTCATCTTTGTCCAAAGACAGATATAGTTGTTGTGCACCCATCTTTATGCGTAGATAGATAGAACTATGGTGCGCCCATCTTTGTGCGCAAAGATAATTGAATTATTGTGCGCACGACTTAGTGTGCAGACTGATTAGGTTCTGGAAAGGTATTGCATGGTGCACAACAAAGTTAGCGCACAACAGTCTTATTGAGAAAATAACTTGACATAGCGAGCAGCAGAGGAGATGGATTGAAAAGGCAGAGTCTTTTATTTATAGATGAAGAATGACCTGTTGTGCACTAGCGGTTGTGTACTGACCATTGTGCGCAAATCGTTGCGCGTGCACAATCTAAAGAGCGACTGTATGTTAGGGGTTTGGTAATGCGCGTAACAGAGGAAATGAAAATAAGAGTGGTGAAATTAATTTTATTATTGTTAATCCTACTTTATTTTACAGGTATGAAAAGAATGCAGGATCGAGGGGGTATCTGTTGAAGCATAAAAAAAGTGAGTGAGAGGAAAAAAAGAAAGCAGGAGCCGTTGTGCAAAATTTAGCTGTTCTATGGAAATCAGTCGTTGTACGAAATCAGTTGTTCTCCAAAATTCAGCCTTTATGTGTAAATCAGTTGTTGTGTGGAATTTAGCAGTTGTACGAAAATTCATCATTAAGAAGTAGGTTTCTGCCCAAAGGAGTTCACGCAAAGGAATCCGCACAAAGAGCAGTGCGCACATAGGAGTCCGCAGAAAGGAGGACCGCACAACTAGGTCCGCATAGAGGATGAGTGCACAACAAGGTCCGCATAAAAGGGGAGCGTACAGTGCTTACATGGCATGGTCACACATGTGAGAGGGCTATAAATACCCCTCGAACCCTCTAAAGGGGTCATTAGCAATCAATTGGAGAAGAGTGGACCAAGGAAAGAGGAGGTAGAGCTCACTGTCCGTTGTGCGGAACAACAATTGTGCGGCGCGCAATGCTTGCTGTGCACAAAGGTTTATTGCGCACAAAACCCATAAGCACACAAAACCCGTCAGCGCAAGGATCCTCCAGCGCACAGAACCTGTAGCGTACAAAGGCTTCAGCCTCCACCGTACAAAGGCTTCAGTGCACAATGGACCTTTTAATTCACAATGGCTTTCAGCATGATATTTAATATGGTCAAATATCTGCTTCCTATTATAATTTGTAAATGTTGTATTTTGGAATCAAAGGAGAATGGGATGTAAAAAAACTTGGAATAAATAAATGAATAAAGTGATTATCCTTCTTGCCTTCTTCTATTAATTATAAAGTGAGTAATTTTTCCTGAACAAAACCCCTTTTGTTTCTTATTCGAAACAAGGAGAAATATGAAGATTAGAAGGGATTCCATCATCCAACCATGCCCAAGAGACGATGGTGAACAATAAGATTTCTTAATTTCATAATCTCAAAGCATGAAAAGAAGATACTCAAAGCTATTGTAGATCTATTATAATTTGAGTCATAAAAAACCATAAAAAAGAAAGTATTCCTTAAATATCCAATTAGAATCAAAGTAAATTTAATATAAACATGAATAAAAGTAATAGAAACATTTCATCATGTTGCAAGATTCACCTCTTGGCCCTAGCTAAGAGATTTATCCAACCATAGACATGATTTGATCTAAAACCCTAGACGAAAACATGAAAAACTAAGGAGAAAGAGAAGAAAAATGTTTGGTGATGGCTCTTCACCCTTGTACTTTGCTCCTCCAAACACTTAATGATGCCTAGGGATGCACTGGGGATTCCTATTTATAGTTGTCACACCAACTTTCACTCCTAGTTGGAAATATCTAGAAACTGCCTCAAATTCATGCACTCTCCACAGTTTGCTAAATTAAACTTCACTTTACGTAGTTTTCCAAAATATACTTCACTCTGCAAAGTTAAAATAGACTCCGAGTTTCAAAATATGGTTTTTCAAAAAAAATTCAGCAATATGTTTGTTTTCAGGATTTCTTTTCTTCACTTCAAATATTTGATTATCTTCATTCCTCAATTAGTTTTCTTGGATCTTTGGCATGTGAATTCTTCAATCTTGGTCTCCTAAGATCCATCCCTTGCCTTGGTGATCTCTGAATATTAAATTCATACTTTTAACACCTTTTCCAATGCAAGCTCTTAAATTCACCTTGCAACACAAACATGAGTAAAATAGGACATTAATGTTGAGCATTATTCTCTCCTAAACTCTAACACTCGGTACACTTCATAATTAAGTTCAAAGCATTATTCTAGCATTAACATTTGTCGGTTCTGAGGGCATGGACAATGCTACAATTCTTCCTTCTTGTACCTTTCTTAAAGCTGTGAATCTTATCGTCGACTTAGAGTATATGTTTGATCTTCCCCAAACACCACCTGCAACAGTCAACCAAGAGCAAGAAGAAGAAGAGCGACCACTAGGCGCTACCCCTCAGAGTCCTGGCAAAAGATTATTTCCTCGATCGATTTCTCCATCGGTCGAAAAACTTCCTCCAATGGTTAAAGAGTCTTTAATCCATGAGCCAATAACAAAAGAGACTCCAATGATTAATGCTCTTGAGCTCAATTTATGCCCATTACCAGCATCTGTGCTAATAACCATAGGTGAAGCTTTCATTATCCCTACTCCTGTTGAAGGTGTGATGTAATGCCCTGAAATTCGGGGGTCAAGCATAACTCAGCTCTCGAGTTCCAAGGCATCACTTATGCAATATAATCAATGATGGATGTATGTTGTCTATGTTAGTGCATAAAATATGAAATAGATCAAGCCAGATTAGCAGACATAATTCAGGGATATTGAGAAAATGCAATCAGAAGACTTAAATACATATATATTCAAAAATAATCCCCAAAAAATGCGTGCTCTGCCCAGGGCAATATATACAACTGTGTCTCAAAATACATGTATCAAACTGTGCAAAATCGTCATATACATCCCAGAATCCCCGTTGGTCAGGACAAGGTTCACATGAACCTGCCAGAGAACTGCATAAATGAGAACGCCTCCTCGTCCTCGTCAAAATCCGACTTCACCTCGCAAGCATCGCCATCACCTACAACTAAGTTAGAGTCTGTTTGGTGTTTAAGCACCGTCCCAGAACGTGGGAGTGAGTGATCAACTTAGTGATACTATACAGCAAAGGTTAACATGTTATCAATTCAATCAAGTAGTAATGATAAAGAAGTACAATAAAACATATCCTAGATACTCTTGTTAATGCAAGAATGATATGAGGGAATGATGCATGCTCTCACCACAATCTCTCTCTTGCGACAATATCTAACGATTGTGACATGAATCACTACCACTGTGCTCTCACACCAATGCCAATGGCACATGCAGTGCAATGTCATGAGTATGATTACCAAGTTCTTATTAGTTCTTTTCATACAGCAGGATTGGGAAGCTAAGACACCTCCCTCATATCAATCCCCAGACATTGACCCATTCTAGGGTCGTCAGTCCTAGGAAAACTCATACGATGTTACGTTTCTAGGTCGCTATAAGGGCTGTCAGGGCTGTTGCATGGAATCATTACACCACTCCCCCATCACCAAATCAATATAGGCCTAGTTGTATCCTTAATACTGCAACAGGACTCGTCGCCCTTATGCAGTGTCAAGATATACTCGAGGTCACTACAGAGGGCTCGTCACCAATTAATGTAGGCCGATATCAAGAATATAGTGTCCCATACTACCATAATCTGCTCACGAGAGTAGGGTGCTCACTGGTCACTACGGGGAGGCTCGTCGCCCCAGCATAGGCTGACAGCTCGACCACGGTGTCTTATACCACCATGTCTGGCCCATGAGTCTTAGGGGATCACGGTACCAAGGTTAACGGGAGTTTCACTGTTAAGCTCAGTGCCTTAAATTCAAATAGTAGCGAACAAACATGGTGAATAAACATCGGTCAATCAGGTTAGTTAATAAGCTCAACTAGGCCAAGCGCACGTTGAGTTGAACGACATGGAATGCATAAGCACTCCGTGTGGCCTAACCACTGTCGAACATCCCAAGCATGACTTAGATTAGTTAACCTCATCCTGTGTGGCAAAAATGAC
Organism: Magnolia kwangsiensis; assembly: GCA_037074715.1. Taxonomy (NCBI): domain Eukaryota; kingdom Viridiplantae; phylum Streptophyta; class Magnoliopsida; order Magnoliales; family Magnoliaceae; genus Magnolia; species Magnolia kwangsiensis. The sequence goes on along the minus strand of CM073571.1, from coordinate 119,584,752 downwards.
CTCAACCACCATTTGGAGTTCAATTACCGATTACCTAGACTATAGCACAGCCCCATTCACGTACAAGCTCAATAACAGGCATGTGATTCATATCCTACATTCATATGAACATTCATGAAGTATAACTTAAATGTAAATACAGTACATAGAGGAAATCATACACACATTTAACATGATTCATTTAAGTTAATCAATCCATGGAGGAAATCATACACACAGTTAACATGATTGGGATTCATATCTCAACAACCTTAACAATCACACTTTACTAACTACTAACTCATTTAGGCATTTATACAAACACTTAGATTACACTATTCAACATACATCACGTATGTCGACTTCGTTATATATTGGGGCAAGTCCTTTCGCAAAGGAGTTGCCGGGTACATATCAAGCATATATCAACGACAAATAATCATGGAAATCATAACAGCAATTTCTATACGTATACGGTTATTCTAACATATACAGGAAATACGCTATTTATAACATAAAGTATACATATACGTAAATCAAAACGGATAGCGCATTTGGCATATGTAATGGCAATCACAACATGAATAAATCATTATCTAACATTGAAAGCCTTGAAAACCATAACCTAAATGTATATAGTCCGCACCTTAAACCAGAAAATGCATATTAAATGTGATTCAGACGGTATGTCTTTGTCAACGGCGGATACGCTACCTATGACATGAAATAGGTTAGCTACAACTTCACTACAACTATTCTAAGCTTCAAAACAGGTTAGGGTTGGCTTAACTTACCCAAGAATAGAATCAGAATCACCGAAAGAATGATTCAGATACGCAGGTTCGATGTATAGATGAACTGGGAAGAATCCCACGGAGAATCAACAGGTTCTCTCTCACTTTCTCCCTCTTTTCTCTCTCTTAAGTACCTAGGGTTTAGAAAATTCGTATGGAATTTGGAAATGAGGGTTTAAAGCCTTTTTATAAGCCTAAAGTCGACGGAAATAGCCTTAAGGCCAAGGTATACTTAAGTTATAACCAAATCGGGCTCTTTCTAATCCAACGGAGCACTTTTGGAGGTCCTCTTATCAAATGTGGTCGGACTTAAGCTCACTAGTATTGGATCTTTAGTAAGTTAAGTTTTTAGTCCGATTGGGTTTCTAAATCGTCCGTGGTGGACCAGCTTCAATTCAACGGTTACTAAAATTTGATCAGGGCCACAAGTACTTTGACATGCATGGGCCACCTTCCCTGATCCGAGGGTGAATTTGGGTCAAAATCTAACGGTCAGAACGCTTAGAAATAACGCTCAAGCGAAATAATTCAGATTACTTAAAATTATATTTAATTTTTTAAAAATCTTTGTTTTCTCACTCTCTTTACTCCGGACTCAATGAAATGGTCTCAGGACATCGTTTGGGCTTAATTTTTGAGGTGATGGTCAAGTCCAACTAAGCGGTCATATTTGTCTAAGTTCATCGATATCAGACTTTCAACGTGCGGTCTAGGTCCAATACGAAGTTATAAAGTATTCCCAAGAGCAACTGGGTTTAGAGTTGGATCCTAGATTTCAGGGTAATATAGCGTCAATGATTCTATAGGTTTTGGGTCTTACAGATCGTATTGAAAGTTATTGGTGCTAATCTCACATGTAATCTAGTTTAGCGCTAGCTAAAACACATTAAATTTCTAAGGGATTAAGGCCTAAATGATTTCTACTAAAGGTGATACTCGGGTCTAAGTATAGATTTTTCTAAGTCGTTACATGTGATCCAATTCAACAACATCCTTTCTTCCTTTAAATGTGATCCTACTGAAGACATTATTATGGCTAAGTTACGCTCTCTCTCGAACAATCTACAAAGTCTTAAGGAAGAACTCTAAATGCTCTAACAAATAGGATCATCTGGAACATTGAAGGTCGAGATGATTGATAAGCTTGAACAATTGATTGAGTCATATCATGTTCTTTCTTTGTCAGATCCTAGTCCTTTGGACAATTAACCGATCATCTAGGGATTCTTAGGATTCGATAAAGAACAACTCCATGTACGAGCTATTGTTGACCAAATTGGGGCCAAGCATTCAACGACAATATTCAAAATGGCTTCTTCCATAGACATTGCTAAACTTTTTTTTTTAGCTAGAACTGCTGAATTGAAAACATCCGGGGCCAAGTTGAATGAGATGGAAGTTAGGATCACAACTCTTGAAGCAGAACTAATGACTTGGAAGAAGAGCTATGCGGAGAAACAATGCTGAATATTGTCGTCGGTGTTTGTACCCAATCCGGTCAAATCCTGTTCTCAGCCAATCGAGGTCGTTTATGTGTGATCTGTATGGATGCACGTGTTATAGTTGTAGGATCTTCTATAGATATGTACGGTTGTGTCTAGGAAAGCGAAGCCACAATGTATAAGCCACAACCAAACATCACCCAAGCGATCGATAATGGTGCGATCGAATTCAAATGACCAAATGACAAGTGGCCAACAATTATCTTCGCATGATCGTTGGATAGGTGGTTAAAGGATAAACCAAAGGAGAAAGTGAAAATGTGCCTGTGGTGTAATGGGATTACCGCGGCTGTGCTTTTGGAAGCTTGATGGAACTAAGGAATGAATGTTATGTCCTAAAGGGGGAGGAGGGGTGATTAGGACCTGATTAAAATTATGCCTATTTAAAAATCAAATTACCTAACTTAAACTAATTAGCAATTATACTAAGCAAGGAAATATAACTCTAAGGCTTCCAAGACAATAGAGGGTCCAATCACGTAGACTTCAAATGATATTCAAATAAGCAACTAGTATATATTAAGATAGTGTATTTGTGTGTTTAGTATGTTCTACCTATCAACACTTAGGCATTAATCTAATTATGCATGTATAATATAAACATTCAAACTCACAAGCATAATTAAATAATTATGCAAAAAATAATCCTAAATACAATCATATATAGTGGTTCAACTACTTGCCTACTCCACTCCCTGCGAAGGCACTCGATTCATGAGTGTACTAAATTTCACTATCAGAGGTTTTAAATCGAGTTCACCTCAAAGCTTTATAGCCCTACACAAGGACTCTAAGATTTAAGGTCTACTCCTGAGCTAAAGTCCTACACAAGAACCTATAAATATAGACTCTACTGATAAGTCAAGGCCTTACACAAGAACCTGGAATTTAGACTTTACTCCTAAGTTAAGGTCCTACACAAGAACCCCAAAGGTTTAGGCCCTACATAAGAGCCAAGGTCCTACACGAGAACCTAGTTCGAGTTTGAATTTACAAACTCTCACCCCCAATCCTACATAAGGAAAGAGAGTAAAATGGACTTCTACACTTGATAACTTTCTTGTCGGATTGAGCACATTTTGTAGCACCTTCTTGGGTAGCTTGATCATCGCTCTCCCGTCCTTCAATCAGCTCCCCAATGGTCCCCCGATCATAATGTCGCTGCTTTACCAAGGCTTCAGATCCAAGATTAACCACCTTGTATATGATGTTCCTCCGAGGTGACTAAGGTGATGGGAGGTTAGTTGAATATTCTACTAGTGGGAAGTAGTTTTTCTTAAGGGATTCAACTAGATGGGTCTTCTAGATGATTTGGACAATGGTATGTCAAGATTAGTCAAGTCTAATTTCTAAAAAATGGAAGGGTTCAAGCACATCTTCAATGTAGAGTTTATAATCCTTATATGAGTGTGAATCTTAAATAAGAGTGCTTATAACACCATGGAATATATGCTAAGAATGAGGGATATGAATATGGAATCACCCTACCTTCTATTACTCCAAGAACCTATCCCAAAATCCTAAGAACCAAATGATCTTTATAAAAAATTCGAGCTCCAACAGTAAAAAAAGGTCAAAAAATGGCTTTGTCGATGTCATTAAAGGTCTTTCGATGTCGTTAAAGGTCTTTCGATGTCATTGAAGATGCCTTCAATGTCATCAAAGGTTCCTCAATGCCATTAAACATTCCAGAAAAAATATGATATTTTCTTGCTAGACATATCTGGACTATTTATAATGTCATCAAACTTAACCTTCAATACAATTGAAGGTGTCTTCGATGCTATCGAGAAAATCAAAATTAAATCCATTTTTCTTGTTGGACAATTCAGATCTTAATCAATGTCATCGAATACCTTTCCATGCCATTGAAAATTAAATTTTGATGCAATCGAAGTGACTTTGATGCCATCAAGAAAGTCAGGGAAAATCTAATTTGTTGATGGACAATTCTGACTCTCAATCATATCATTGAACACCTTTCAATATCATCAATGCTTAAATATAAATGCCATCGAGAAAGTCAGGAAAAAAAATCCAATTGGTTGCTGGAGAGTTCCGACTCTCTATCGATGTCATCGAGTAGGCCTCCGATGTCATCGAAGGCTGTTTAATGGAAGCTCAATGCCATTGAACATCAATCGAAATCTATTAGTTTGGGTCATCTTTTACATATCAAATTTGCACCTCTTTTTGCCTTATTTATCATATTTTTCTTCGTCTCCTAAGACTATGTGATGATCAATTAGGTATTCCTATCAGGTCAAGATCATCTAAAGGTATATGGGTTGTTTTGGGTCAAGGCTTACAGTCACCAAGGTACCAGTTTTACTTATACTTTACTTCTTAACGCTATGTCTTCGCTTGTATCCTCGGTCTTCACTTACCAAAGGCTCAACCGACTATATAATATAATGACTCACGTAATTGACAAATAGGGTGCAAAAATTAGTGCACTAATAGTAAGAACGTGGGAAGCATCTAGAATCCTAGTAATGGAGAATGGTTACAATAACCATCTGAACGTGGGAAGGATCCAAATCTGTTGGATCAAAGCTTATAAGTTGAAAGGTAAAGCAAGAAGAAAACGAGTTACATACTAAACCAATCAAACCAAAATATATCTTTTAATTATCTTTGTAAGTATCCTATCAATTTACATTCCCTAGTGTAATCATTTACTTTCCTTATTTAGTAAATTACCTTTCTTAGTATAATCATTTCTTTTCAAAATTTCCATTTACATTCCATAGTGTAATCTGTAGCATTAATCTAGCAGATGATAACTTTAGCTATAATTGGAGTTTATGCTCGCACACTAAACTTCATTCGATCATCAGAATATCCTTCAACAACTAACAACAACCAACCGTAAGGAATTCTCTCTCATTTCATTTAATTTGTACTGAAAAGTCCTTTCATATGGAAGGCGAATGAGTAACCCACCATCAAAGGACGAACCCCACTCTCTGACTATCGCCTAATCCATTTACACATTAAGTGGATGAATAGGTGGCCGATCATCTCATAACTCAGTCATACTCTGTGTATGCGTACTTTGGTACTCGGGGTCATTGTTATTCAGCTTGAATTAGAGCCGTAATCTTAATTTTAGCATGCTCGCAACCACTTGTGCTATGAAATAATCAGACGAACAATTTTCTGACACGTCCATTGGGTATTTTCTATTAATTACCATTTTAACTGTTGTATAAAAATGTAGAGGAGAAGTGGCCGAATTGTTGGAATTGAACCCTTGATGCCAAGAGCACCACCCCTGGGTGATCACGTGTAAGTTCAGGCACCCCCAAAGGGGCTTAATTTGAATGCTAACCCGACTAAAAATTCGGTTGGACCATCCACATTTCGTGCCATACTTCCGAATGAAGTATCTATTGTGCTTCGGGATGTTCGTATGAACATCCAGATGGTACAGGAGTATGGGAGATCCTAAGCGGAACAATTTCACCAACAGGCCAAGAACACCAATCATTACACGACCAACTAGACCAAGGCTATGCAACGATTATTGGATGTAACAACGGAGCGAACCCAACCAATGTTGTAACATAACAGAAGCTCACTCAGTAGTACAGTCTCATTATTGCCTATGCCAACATTGCAATGCAACCCACCACCAATACCTCCTATAGAGGTCAGGAATGTGCTAACTTCTGTAGAAGTCAGGTGACCTGAATGGGAGATTAGGGATTTTGCGCATGAAAATAGAAATTATGGATCGCTAATTGGGTTTAACTCGTTACAGGGTCCTAAATTTCCAGATAATTTTAATCGATTTGGTCCGAATCAACTGATAGTTGTAGAGCCTCAGCGGGTCGATCGTGAGCAAATAATACAACTTGTTCAAGAAGTTTCTTGTGAAATGTTACACCGCAACACTATTCCCATATACTACAAACCATAACCCGAGTGGGTAGATCGGCAACATCCATTGCCGAAGAATTATTGACTGAATTTTTCCTCATTTCTAGTGAACCCGATCAATCAACTATTAAACATGTTAGTCGATTAACCATGCAATGTGGTGAATTAGCCAACAATGATTACAATAAGTTACAATTATTCAGTTAATCATTGACTATCACAATCTTTACATGGCATTCAAACTTACCATCAGATTTGATACATAACTAGTAGGAGTTGGAAGAAAAGTTTCATGCCTAGTTCTTCTATAGAAATCGGGAGATAACTATAGCGATCTCGCACAATTCCGACATTGCCTAGTGTCACGCCCCAAACTCGAAAACCGGGCTCACAAAATTTTCGATCGCCGAATCCGGCGCCGACAGCCTCCATAGAACCCCATTCTCGACTCCTAGCTCCCATTCGCCAGGTTCCGATCCTGGGATGCTACGAGGAGGATTTTCAATATCAGTTTGATTCGTAAAAGCATAACCAAAGGCATAACCCACAAACAACAACCAGGAACTCCATTACATTTTCACTATGATCAAAAACTTTACAAGTACAATAAGCATAAAGGGAAATACAATGGTAAAGAACAAAAACTCCAAAACGCTCTGCAACGTGCTCCTGCCTCAGCGCTGCTGCGAACCAGCGTCACCTACACGCAACGGTCATGCATAAGCTTACAGAAAGCTTAGAGGGTGGTGAAAGTGTGTGCACAAGGTAGTAATATGAACATGCAATGACAGAGTAATGCGGAATATGCTGATGGAAGCATAATATCATGAGTCGTACCAAGGCTTATGTGATGAAAGACATGAATGATTTCGTCCATCCCAAGGCCATGCGATGTGCAATGCAACTCGAGCATACAGATCCTCATCTATGTCCACACATCAATACAGCTCAAAATATGGAATATCACCGGGGTCTAGTACACTCTAAACCAGATTGTCGCCACATCGCGCGCAATAAGGTAAGTGGAAGAGACCACACTATCCGTCTACCAATATAGGGCACGACTCGTCGATAACGGACCCATTCCTCGAGCTGGTCAAACTTAGCCTAGTATTGCCCCCTACTATCGGCGGGTAAGGCCACACCCCCTTCCAACCGACCACGACACGGTGGAGAGAGTAACCGTCTGGTAATCGACACTCAACGCTCATCTACCCACTTGGTCTAGATGTTGGAGCAACCTCTTGGTACCATAAGGGTTTAGGGACTTTCACCCAGGGATATCTATAGTACTCCATGTAGAATAAATTTTCGGTATCCAATCCTGCCAACCACGATACATCTGTGGAAGTTACGACCCTGATGTCACTAGGGCTTACAATACTCATATCACACAAATGCGAAATGCATGATTTACGCTATCCAGTCATGCAACAATTCATAAGCATATCGTGCGCTCATGCAGGGCAATACTGCCTAACCAGGAGCCCATAAACAACCTGCCCGAAGGCATATGCTATGATCAGTCAATCCTCATATCAAGCATGCATATGATGCGTATGATCATGAGTCATGAAACTATACTAAACATGTATATGAGTGATGAACCATTCTTACAATGTAGATGGGCCTAGACAGCCTATACACAGCAAGTACGACCCAGTAATGGGTCCTAAGGAGAGTCGTAATATGGACATCCAACCAACATTACACTCGCAATGTGGACGTCAAACCAACATTGCTCCCCAGGCACGATCTTCTTAAACATCGCTACATAATCAGTATTGGGATTACACATTGCAATGGACCTTAGGTTCATCCCATTGAACTTTTCATATATATATCAAATGGGCCATGTCCTATGGGCCTTTTATTCATCAGATGGCCACATAAATGGGCCACACCAATGGGCCTTAGGTATATTGCAATGGGTCATAACTCGTGGGCCTTAGATTGCATCAATTGGACCTAGTCACATGAGTCTAATATGTATCAAATGGGTCACACCAATTGGGCCCCCACATGTACATCAAATGGGCCTCAACCCATATGCCTTATATGAGTCAAATGGGCCTAAATCCCTAGGCCTTAAATAATTCAAATGGGCCTAACCCATGAGCTTGCATGCATATCAAAGTGGGCCTAAACCCCTAGGTCTTACATATATCAAATGGCCTACTTCCATGGCTTTAAAATTTCAACAAAAGGGTCCAATTTCATGGGCCTTGAAGTACATCAAATGGGCCTAGTCCCATGGACTTGCAACATATCAAGTGGGCCTAAGTTCTTAGGCCTAAATGGATCAAATGGGCCTAGCCCATAAGTATTTCATAAATCAAATGAGCCCAGCCCATAGACCTGTTACAAATCAATGGATGGACGGTATGGATGCATCACACGCATCAAGGGTGGGGCCCACATGAGGGCCTAGCATCATATTTATTACAACAGTACAATATGTACATATATTACATATAGTATATATAAGTATATATGTATATATATACATGCACACACCCACACACGCATGCACACCCACACAGCATGCACACACTCTGCACGCTCACACGCACGCACGCACGCACGCACACACGCCCCAAAGGGCTCCACCGTCACCACCTCACTCTGGGCTCCACCGTCCAGCGGACGGTGGAGATAAAATGCATACATCACTGTGGGCTCCACGTGGGGCCCACCCAGTAATATTTACCTGGCATCCAACCTATTCATAAGGTCACTCGGACCTGGATGAAGGGACAACATAAATTTCAGCTTGATCCAACAATTCTGTGGGCCCCAAAAAGATTTCAATGGTAGTCATTTAATCCCACTGTTTCAAATGGTGTGGGCCACCTGAGTTTTGGATCTGGCCGAAATTTGGAGGGGGCCCACCTGAGGAGGGGACCCTCCTCGTGAACAGGTTGGATGACGAATAAATATTACGGTGGGGCCCACGGCTGGAGCCGTGGGTCCCATGCTGGACGCCCGCCCGTCGCCTGCACGGCTGCACGCAGCAGCGTGCAGCGCTGCTCGCTGTCGGGGAGGGAGGCATGCCTCATCCTCTCTCTCTCTTAAATTTGTATTTTTGCTAAAAATCATGTGTGGGGCCCGCTTCCTGGAAATCCACTCCAGCCATAGCGTTCAGTGGCCCGCGACAGACAAAAAGAGTCCGAAGTTTGAATTTTTTGGGTGCATAGAAACACCAGAAAATTGTTCAATGGTAACCGCCAATGCTTCCCTTGCTATGGCCCACAAGATATTCAGATCAGTCCCATTCTTTTACTGGATGGTTAAAACGATGTGGGCGAGAGAATGGACGGCTTGGATCGAATATATACATCAAGGTGGGGCCTACACAAGGGAACCACCCAAAAACTCTTCTTTTTCTTTCCCTTTTCTTCTTTCTGTTGAAACGTCCAGCGTCCTAGATGCTGGACAGTTTTATATTATTATTTTTTTTAAGAGTGTGGGCCCTGATGAAGTGGGCCACCACTGATGGGTGCCATGGGTTCAACGTCTAAGGTGGGCCCCACTTGAATAAAAATAATTACATCAAGGTGGGATCCATTCAAGTGGGCCACACAATCCTATAGCATAAAAATAAAATAAAATAAAATAAATAAAAGAGAGAGAGAGAGACATGGAGAGTGGGACACGCCTTGTGATGGAGGGACCCCGACATTATGGGCCCTCCCTTACAACGAATCATACATCAAGTGGGCCTTAAAGCATGAGGGACCATCAAACTTAAAATCAACGGTGGGGATCCTTTCCCCACCAATATGGATGGTCTAGATGACCTTTCTAAAGAAAATAAACATCATGATGGGGTCCATGGAGAATGGCCCCATCATGGAATGATCATGATGATCCAAATGGGCCATCGGCCACATTTTAGGGTCCCAAGTGAGATCCACACCATTGATCGGTGGGCCTCACTTGGTCCACCATAAAAAAAAAAAAGAAAACTACCCTATAGAGGCACCCACCGTCCGATCTTCTCGCTCCTAGGGGTTCCTCGGCACCTTAGCTTCAACTTCAATGGATGAGATGAAGAATGGAGGGTTGAGATGAGAGATTTTGGGATGAAGAGGTGGGCCACTTGGAACTTAGGAGAGTTTGGAAAACTCCATACGTATGGAGCTTGGAAGTTGCTTGGAGGTTTGAAATGAGAAAGAGAGAAAGAGAGAGAGTGATGTAAGGGAGAGAGAGAGAGTGATGGATGGATGTGGTGAGTGATGGTTGTGTAAGAAAACATTGACTTTTGAGGCTTTTGTGTAAGAGAGGTATGGGTGATGAAGACTTTTGTGGCTTTTTGTGTAAGAGAGGTATAGTTTTGGGAGACTTTTGTGGTTGCTTGGGAAAATGGAATAAAGTGATGTGTACTTGACATGTGATGGCCTGATGGATTGATTGATTGATGGGATTGATGTAATTGATGTGACACATCGTAGAGATTCCCTTGAGTTTCGCAACGTGCAGCGTTTTCTCGCACCGAACGTTGGCCCACATCTCTTGACCATGGTATCGCCTCGGCGCGCTAGTCACGGCATTAGAACCGCAATGACGGCGCGGTCGCTAAGGTATTGGTCTCGGGTTGAGTAGACTCGGGTTGTCGGCATATGAATCAGGGTCGCGCGTCGATATCGGTTAAGGGTCGAAGGTTGCCGGAATTCGACTGATAAGACCGCGGAAGTCTACGGAAAGGTACGGACCAAGATACAGGTCTTACACCTAGAGAGCCGTGTGAAGGTTACATTATGCGATTCAAGCGGACGAAAAGCTGATGTAAGGTAGTCATGACCGAGGTCAAGTTTGTGCAACTTGCATAAGATGGTCTGAAATATAAACTCCGTAAAACGTTTATAGGAACAGAGTTTACTAATTTATATGACCTAAGTAAAAAAGTTTCTCGTTATGAGGAACTGCTTCAGGAAGGGGCCAGGTGAGCCAAATTATCTTTAGGAACGTATTGCAACGACCCTAATTATGAAATTGTGATTGATGAAGTAGTGGCTAAGAAGCCACTCGTGTGCTCGGCATTGGTGGAAGAATCGACGCCCCAACCCCGTAAAAAGCCCAAAATGTATATAGTTTTGATATCACCCACGCCGAAGAAATATTCGATATCATGTTGATTGCAAAGTTTATTAAAGTTCGAATCAATCATAAAATATCTCCAGCCAATGAATTATAAAAGGTCAAGTATTGAAAATGGTATGGATCTCGGTCTCATTCCACTAACAAGTGTATTGTTTTTAAGAACCTCATTTAAAACCAAATCGACCGTGGACTTTTGAAGTCCCCACAAAAATAAAAAGAACCAATGTTGATTGGCATTGTTCCATTACCGGCTAACATGGAAGTGAACACGATTACTGCCAATCTGAGGGATCGTCCAAAACCAAGGATCTATGATAACTCAGATAATCTGCGAGGAACGCCTGGCCGAACCATGCGAAGGCGACGCTGGATTCCCCACTATCAAGTTGACCATTTGGTCGACATTCGAAGGAGGCATCAAGGTTCTCAATTTTTTGACTGGTGTGCTCGGGAAATCTTGCCTCGGCCATGACAACCTCCTGGTGTAGCGTCCCGATTTTTTATAGCCAATTTAACACATTCCTAACCATATACATACCTATCTCAAGAAGAATACAGTGAAAACTTAAAGCACAATGAATTGATATAAATAATTGAAGAAAATTAAATTTTAGGGATGAAATTTTATTTAGGGGGGGTAGATTGTAACACCCTAAGCTTTTCAATACACGAGTATTGAAAGTTCTTGAGTGTTACCAACAAATTCAACTTAATATGTATACGATACCAATCTAGCTATCTTGAACTTACATCTATTCTCCAACATGAATCCGACCGTTGAGAATAATCTTCATCCATAGATCAGGCCATTCGATCATTGATTTTAAGACAAGATCATCATATGTCCAAGGAAACCCGCTTGCAATCATCTGTTTACAAAATTGACCATACACCCACCTACATACATGACTATATTACTAACCATCTGGCCATCCACTGTGTAGTTTGATATATGTGCATTCCCTAATTAAGGTGGTGAATAAATCTTTATTCATAATGATTTAGATATAAGTCATTTTGTAAGAATTACTTAGAAACGTGCCTATAACCATGTAGAACCATTAGATTTCTCAAAACTCGCATATTAGAAATAATTATGAAAATGTCATTAACCTATACCCTTGAATTCTAGATCGCATGGTTCCCATGATCTGTTTGATGTGAAATTTTATACCATGCCTATGTATCATAGATTAACCATGCACATCGAATTTCGGACTTAGATCATTATATAAGTGGCTTAATTGACAAATCAACCCGTAATTGTTGATTTTGGTGCCCATCAAGTGAAGAAACCTCATGGGTTGTCGTAGTAGGATATTTCCCTTCACGTGAACGACTTGGATTGGCCATTATATGGACTAAGTTGAAAATATGAACACCCCATTCTGGTAAGCTTTTACTTAGTCGTCAGGTTATCCTTTTAGGGCTTCCCAACTCTATATAAACTTAGATGTTCAGATCTAACCACTTTCTGTTGTCCATCGCAAGTCAAAATTGGACAACACCTTGCCCTCACATGACTATGATATCATACAAAATTCGGACTCCGATCTATGATCCTACACTATTGAACGTTGAAGCAAGGTCCTTCCTTTTGACATAAAAGGGAACATTTTAGATTTGGACTTTTCTCACCATCGATCAACCACCAAAATTTATCCAATTATTCATTGATCATAACTACACATTTTCCCTAAAATTGGCCCCCGATCATTGAACATGGACCGTTAATTAAGATCAAGCTCATTTTATCATCCGCTAGGAGGAATTTCATGATAAGGGCACCTAAGCCTCAGATCAACTTCATAATTAGCCCCGTGGCCCAACACGACCTGATTAAACTAATGAATGGAGTGGATTCCCTTATAAATATCATGATGGACCCCACATTGTACCTACACATAACCCGTGTCCGCACCTAAGCTACCTTATGCAAGAGACTGTTAGAGAGATGTGTTAGAGGAAGAAACGTGTTGGAGGAAGTTTTCCTCTCTAAACCTCTAACCTCAGAAGGTGATTTATCAAAAAGATTAGTGTGAGTCACCTAATCATTGGATCTGCATCACTTTCGAGCTCATGACCATTATGATCGAGTTAAAACTATTGAAGGGAGTAGATCCCCCAAAGGACATCACAAGTGGACCCCACCTTCCCTAGCCATTCATTAAACCAAGGGGAGATCCATTAAACTAGCCCATCCTAGTCCCATATCAACCTCATATTTCAGGTAGGGCCTTAATCTGAATCGGCAAGACAAATGGATGGAAAAAATTACTCAAATTCTACCTGTGGACCCCACTTTTAGGTACATGTACACGAAGGGCATGTACACCACTGCACACTATAGTGGCTACCACGGTCAAACAAAGTTTGACCCTTGAAAAAGAAGTCTGAAATTATATAATTTTCTACATACGTAGCAATAACAGATTGCGTCCGTTTGAGAAGGTTAGTGGCCCACCATTGTGATGAATCACAATGATTAGAACCATTCATTAGATTCATGGGGAAAATCTGACCAAGACCATAACCCTTCCATGCCTAAACTGTTTGGACAACCCAGTAGATCCCGTCCACAAAAAATCCTCCCACGAGCGATGTCAATAAACTAAAACTATTTCGAACAACAATGAGTAAGGAAGCCAAAGAGAAATGTCTGGATCCAATCCGGACCTTTAAAAATGAGGGATGAGGGTTTTCGATCCCCTCCACATCAACCAAAGGAGAGAAAAAAGAAGGTAGCGGAAGGTTCGACACCCGTTGAACGAATGCACCATGAGGAGATTTCTTCTTAGCATGTGAACGATCGGTCAACTGATCTGGTGGGCCAAATCACATCCCAGGAGATCGTTTGATAGTCCAAACCATAAAGATGTGGATTTCAATTCCTCACATGTTGGAAGAAAAGATCAGAAGAAGAATCGTGGGCCACCACATTGCCTCGATTCTTGTTACGCAGAAACAAAGTCGTGTAAGGAAACCGACACCATTTCCCTTGCTTACGTGCCTAGGATTATGTAATGACTTCGTAGGAAGAGTCTAGAGACTCTTATGCCTATAAAAAAAATTCCCTTGCTCGATGGTGGAAGAGAAAGAAGACACAACAAGAAAAGAGAGACAGAAACAAAAAGAAAAAGAGAGAGGAAGAAAGAAAGAAAATAGGGAAGAGACATCCACCCTCTGCCGCTAGAAAATGTCCACAGAAAAATTGGAAAGGAGAAAGATTGAATGGAGGAGAGCACTGTTGATATCCGAATAAAGATCGGTTCTGGCCAAAGAATCTATTCAATCAATTTTCAGGGGGTTGAATCAACACCTTAGGTAGAGCTACGCACCCTTTCTCTTCTCTTCTTCTATCTTTTATATATTTTTCTTTTCTTTCTTCTTTCGTTCCAGCAACATTGGTGTAGAAATACCTCACTAGGTCGAACCAAGTCGATTCGGTAAAACAATACACCGAAACCTCTAAATTCCTATTGTAGACACCCCACCCAGGCTAAATCTTGAGAAGGTTAAGACTGTCCGAGAACCATGATCATACCTTAAATCAAACCCCTAATCCAAGCCTAAACCGAATCCAAACCCAAAACTGCCAAACTCCCAATCCGTAACTTGAAGCCCTCATCCAAACAGTTCAACACACATACAACCCCGTTTATACCCTATACCATGACCAGATCCCCTTCACCCAAGCCGAAACCCACTCTTTTTAGTCGAAAACCCCGAAAGGAGACTTCTGGGTGAACCCGCACGACACACAAGCCTGCACGCGCGAACTTGGCCTGAACTGAGCCCGGGAGGCAGTCTGATTGCCGCGGGCGACAGTCTGACTACCGCCTACGGTACTTCGATTGCCGCCCCTCGCGACTCGCGTATGGACAGCTGTCCCAGCATCCAAAAGTCATCTTTCCTCTGGATTTACCCCCCGGTCTTCACTATTTACCATTTTACTACCCCCCATAACAAATGAGAGAGTGTCATGTGGTATTCCTCTCTCCACAACCAACCATAACATGCCATCTCAGCTTTTACCCCTCTCAAACCCAGAAATTACTAGAATGCCATTAGAAAAGGCTATAAATAGCTCTCTCCTCTTCTCATTTCAACAATAACATCTTCTCATCCAAGAGAGAGAAAGTGAGAGAGAAAGTGAGTGAGGAAGAGAGTGAAGGAAAGGGGAGGAACTCCTAAGCCTTCAAAGATCTGATCTTTCCAGTCACCCCCTAGCCTTCCTCTCAACCTTTCTAACCCATAAGCCTAGCCCAGATCTGATCATGGTCTGATTCATGTCTTAGCCTACTCAAGATCAATCCAATGATCCATTCTACATATGAGCATTCATCATGACATCTACTCCCTTCTCAACCCTCCTGCTACTCTTGATCTCTAGTGAACGTATGCTCTATGACTTGCTGTGCATCGGATCCTGTCACATCAGAAATTTTTAGTGATCTAGTCCATTTTTCTTACCTCTTTGCATAAGCATCATCACATTCGTCTTCTAGACAAGCCATTGGATGTTTGCTCTGTGGCTTAACGAAATCTCAGATCTTGCCACATCAAAAATTCACATGTGTACCTAGTCCTATCTCGACCACACCATTCATCCCTTGAGATTGTTTTACCATACAAAGTAGAGACCATACGTTTGTATGGGCAGAGAGGGTGCCTAACACGTTCCCTCTTTGTAACCGAGGTCCCTTACCCGGAATCCCGAATCGTAGACCAGGAGTCAATTTAAGTTAGGGAAGTCTCCGAATTTCCCTCACCTTACGTATTTCGTGGTTCTAGCCGACCACATGATTTCAAGATTTTTTTCGGCTAGTGGCGACTCCGACATCCACAATCATCCTAGCACCCCCTAATCACATCATTAATCTAAACCAATGTGGGCGCCGATTTTCAGTGTCTATAAAATGACGACTCCACTGGGGACTGATAGCTCGCACTAGCTGAGACCCGACTCTAAAGCGTGTGGTATTTTAATCTCAAGGGACATCATCACTGTATTCATACAAAAAAAAGGGAACATCTTTGGCTTGCCTTCTCTTGGACATAAATTCAAACCATGACTACCCAATCTCGTGCAGCCATGACCTCTCAAGCAACCCATAAAGAAGAACTGACAGCTCAGCCAGCTCTTAAAACTTTCACACCCTCACCCACACCCGCGCTACCACCACTAGTGGCTCTAGTAGACCCACAAGCTAACACCACCATGCAAGAAATGGCCCAAAGCCTACAAGCAATACAAGAGCTGCTACACCTCCTTGTGTCAAATCCCTCCCCAAATACATAGGCAACTCAGCCTAGTGTACAGAACAGCTCACTCCCATAAACTCCTTTCACCTTTTCTCTCATTCCTCCAGCAAATCCCGTGCTCCCTCTCCAGGTAGAGTCGGCACAAGAACAACAGCAACCAACAAATGGGAGCAACCCTCCCGCACATCTCTACTCAACACATCACAATAATCAGGTTACAACACAGGCTCCCCCTAACAGGAACCACGGACAAGAACTGGCGGATGCCCATGAAGAGGGCCAGTTTTGAGTCCAGTTCACTCTCCCTAATGGGAGCAACATTCTGGAATTGATAGATATCCAAGGTGGAGCCATTTTTGAGCATCACATCCTCCTCCGAAAGGGAGTGGTGTTCAATTCCAGTTACCTCCTACCGGGAGTCTATCTTCTTTCTAACAACATCCCATCATCAATCCATATGAAGAAGAAGCAGCACAAGCCCTACAGCAAGGGGCAAGATACTCACAACAAGACAAGTCAGAAATCGAGGAACTACGAGAGAAATTACAAATGGTTCAAAATCAGCTTTAGAAACATCAAGAGTGGATCACCCATCCACCAAGTTCAGGGACCTTTGTCCCTTCCCGGATGTCCGAGTACCTCCGAACTTCAAGGTACCAAAGTTCAAAAGGTATGATGGTAGCGGGTGCCCCACAACACATCTAAAAGCATTTTGTGGGGAACTCAATGCGATAGTAGGGAATGATGGAGCCTTAATATGGCTCTTCCAGAAATCCCTCAAAGGCGACGCTTTGGATTGGTATACCTCGTTGGACACCCATCAAATCAGAACCTAGGAAAAACTCTCCCAAGCATTCATTGACCGATTCTCCTACAATTTGAACATGGCTCCAAGGAGATCAGATTTGGCTACCCTGAGATAAAAAAGTGATGAATCATTATGAGCATGCATGGGACGATGGCGGGCCATGGCAACCCGAATGAGAAACCCCATCGATGATGAGGAACAGATATCTATGATCGTACACTCTGCAAATCCTAGCATTTCAGGTTATCTAATCTTGTATCCCTATGTAAATTTCTCCCAACTCATCCGAGCTGGTGAACAAGTGGAAGCCGGGATCAGAGCTGAAACCATTTGCCCATGGCCACATCAAACCCCTTCAATCAAAAGAAACAAAATAAAAGGAAAACCTGTGGGATATGGGAATGGAAATGACACCGTTCCCACGCAATGCACCACAGAGGTTAACAATATCGTCGCTAACACTCAGGGCAACCAATACATTCCACAACCGGAGCTACAATAAAATAGGCAGTACTAACCATAGCGGGCCCAACATGGATATCAGGGACAGCCGTCTCAACAACAACATCAATAGCCTCAGGGGAATGCACTAGGTCCACACAAACAGGCAATGTTAGAGAGGAAGTTCACCCCTTTATCACAAACATATAATCAGGTTTTAACAATGTTGATGCAAAAGCAACTCCTGACACCGCTTCAAGCGCGACTTCCTCCCAACCCCTTGCCACCTGGTTACAATGAAAATCAATATCGCGCATACCATCAGGCCCTTGGCCAGTTGACAGACCGCTGCTTCGCTTTGAAACATGCAGTCCAAGATTTGATTGAAAGCCAGAAAATTACGATCAACCCGTAGGACAACAATACAACTCAGGCCAACATTCTCCAAAATCCCCTGCCAATGCATCAAACAGGACTCATTACATCTGGCACCTCTACCGTAAACCACATTAAAGGAGGCCAACCCATGTACCCCTCTCCACATCATTTCATACAAGCGATCATGACCGATACAACAAATCGAACATGGGGTTACCAACACACACAAGCACCAGAACCACAGCTGGTCCTTGAAGCAGCACCAGCAACACAACCCCTCATATTCCTGGAAGTAGCACCGGCAGTTCAACCACTCGTGACACTCGAAGCCACACCTAACAGGTCACATTCGTATCACCCTGTTCTCCAAGGGGCACGCTACGCACCCATACATCCAAAAAGATCAAATTATGAACCTGTCATTCTCCCAATAGGTCTCCCTGATCTAGCTTCGCTAACTTTGTAAGGGGCACCCCCGGTTCAAGGTTTAAAATTCTTGATGCCTCACCAACTGACACATGGCCAGAGGACCTCTCCCACACATCAAGAAGAGGAAGAAAACCCCAGCATCAAATCTTTCCAAGACTCAGTGGTACCTCAAGAGAAACCACCAAGTCCACCACAAACTGTTTCAATCACCACCCCTCAACCTCAGGAATCATTAATATACTTGGAAGGGAGGACGGGTCCATCGTATAACCTGAAGGCAATTCCATGGCATTACCTAGAATGCGCTGAAGTGGGAAACAATGGGAGATATTTCAGGAGAGATAACCAGAAACCCGAGGAACTATGCCGAGGCTACCTACAAAATTGACGTTGCTTATGAGATAGCAGCCCAACTCAAAACCATTCCCGTACAAATATCCATCTGGGAACTCCTATGCACATCAAGATCGCATCGAGAAATCTTTGCGAAGACTTTGAATGATGCACATATTTCTCGTGATGTACCCCCCAAAATGGTGGCAAGTATGATTGAACAACTCCTCGCACCACGAGTCATCACTTTCTCCGATGATGAATTGCCACTTGAGGGACACAAGCACAGGCGCTCACTGAACATAGTGGCCCGTCATAAGAATTTCAAAGTCCCACTTGTGCTCATCGATAATGGATCTAGCCTTAATGTTTGCCCCCTAAGGACTGCCGAATAGATAGGGATAGAACCGTCCTCTTTCAAGCCCACCGCCATGAGTGTCAGAGCTTTCAATAATTCCTTAAGGCAAGTTGAGGTGGAGGTTGATATTGAGCTAGAAATCAGGCCGGACCTAACACTTATCACATTCCAGGTCATTGACATCCTTACCTCATTTAACCTTTTATTAGGGCGATCATGGCTCCATGCTGTTGGAGCCATTCCCTCAACCCTCCATCAAAGGGTTAAGTTCCCTTTAGGAAATTAAATCATCTCGGTATTGGCCGAGCCAGAAACTGTCCTGCCAGTAGTGGTCAATATCCCAGAAACTGACATCCCAGTGATCGACATCTAGCATGCAGAGGGCGATGTATCATATCACAGCTTCGAGTTCAAAGTTGTAAACTCAATCGCTAATCCTCGCCCTCTCACTGCTGAACATGTCATTTTCCCCACTGAACGGCTAATCTGGAACTACCGTACCGAGTTCGGCGAGAAAGGTATAGTAGTAAAGCCAGCACGTGCTAATATACAGAGACAGAGGCTGGGGTATCAACCAATGCCAGAGGATCAGGATGAGAGGCCAAAGAAAGGTCAATCCTTCAAGTACACACCTGTCAAGTTCATCAAGGTTGGAACAATTTGTGGAGACATAATGATTCCCCTTGAGGACCAACTTTAACAACTCAAATTCTCTGATCATTCTCACTCGGAGTCCGTCTGGCCACCGATAAGGTGGGATAAAATCCTCAAAGCAAAACCACACCTAGCACAAGGGGCAGAACCCCCAGATCCACCACAAGAGGTAAGGGGCATGGAAATAGGTCCACCCACAGAGGACCCAGAACCAGGAGTGCCCCATAAAAGGGGAACAAGCAAGAACAGGGAGACACCCATCTCCACTCACAGTCAAGGGGACACGTCCCCGCCACTAGCTCAACGATACAAGGGGCAGAAGCAGCCTATCCACTGGATTGACAAAGGAAAGTGTCCTACTCTTGACTGGACAGACGTCAAAGTCCCATCACGAGAGGAACCAGAGGAACCAAGAGCTCCAACTCCTGGGCGAAGAGATCGAATCATATTCCGACTCTGAGCCTAGCCCAACAGACATCATGGTCATCAAAACAGATGACCCACAGGAACATACAAATCAAGACAACAGGATTGGAAAGGGGAAAGAATCACCATGGACGGTTATCTCCTTAACAATCGAGTCGGTTGGTGAATCCTCCGTGGATGCCGACCTAAAAAAAAAATGCAAATGTAAATAGTAATTGGTACCCTGGACTAGGACAGGATCAATCTTGGTTCGCAATACCGTCCTGTTCGGGACCCCCAGGTGACACAAAAAAATCAAAAAAATTTCAAAACACAAAAACATCATATATTCTCAAAAGCACAAAAAAATCAGATATTTCTTAAAATCACAAAACATCAGAAAATCTTCAAAAGACAAAAATAACAGAAAAGCTTTTAAAAACCACTGTGCCAAATATCTCATGCACATCGCAGGAGTTCGAGGTCGACTCGTATGATTTCGATCTTGAGTTGGACTTTGAGCTCATGGGTTTGGATGAAGCCCCAGATGAGGGAAATGATGATACTGCTCTCGAATTCGAGGACTCTCTCGAAAAATTTGAAATAAAGGTCAGTGTTGTAATAGATGATTTCAAAATTGTGAAGTTAGGGTCAGCGAAACTCCCCCGAGAGGTGCGCATCGGACGGTCACTCTCCCCGAAATACAAGTAGAGGATGATGAAATTTCTGAAACCGATGTTGTCCAACTTTTCCTTCTCATACAAGGACATGTCTCGGCTCGATGAGGATCTGGTGGTGCACCATCTACCAACAAAGTCAGATATGAAGCCAGTCAAACAAAAGCTACAGAGAATGAAGCCAGAATGGGCCCTGAAGGTTCGTGATGAAGTCATCAAGAAATATAACGTGAGATTCTTGGTAGTCTCCAACTACCCGGAATGGCTTGCAAATATCATACCAGATCCAAAGAAAGACGGGAAAGTCAGAATGTGCATCGAATTTAGGGACCTTAATAAAGCAAGTCCTAAAGACGACTTCCCTCTATCTCACATTGATACACTGGTAGATAACACTGCTGGACACAAGATCTTCTCCTTCATGGATGACTTCTTAGGCTACAATCAAATCAAGATGGCCATCGAAGATCGTGAGAGGACCTCCTTCATCACACCGTGGGGAACTTTCTTCTATCCGGTTATGCCCTTCAGGCTGAAGAATGCAGGAGCTACATATTAGCGAGCCATGACTGCCTTACTCCACGACATGATAAATAAGGAAATGGAAGCTTATGTGGATGACATGATTGTCAAATCTCACACAATCGAAGGACATTTCAAGGATCTCAAAAAGCTCTTCGACAGGCTAGAAAAGTTCAAGCTCCGACTGAACCCACAAAAGTGTGTCTTCGGTGCGATCGAAGGCAAGCTGTTAGGCTTTATTGTCAGTGAGGAAGGTATTTGGGTGGATAAAACTAAGACCAAGGCAATCATTGAAATGTCACCGCGCAGAACTGTGAAGGAAATTCGAGGCTTCCTCGGGAGGATCCAATATATCAGCCGATTCATCACGCAATGCACCCCAGTCTATGAGCCCATATTCAAGCTCCTACGGAAGAACTTGCCAAAGTAGTGGAATGACGACTGTTAAGCAGCCTTCGACAAAATCAAAAGATATCTGCTAAATCCTCCAGTGCTCGTGCCACCCACTCCAAGTCAACCACTGTTACTATACATCTCCGTCGCAGCAGAAGCAATCGGATGTGTTCTTGGCCAACACGATGACACAGGAAGAAAAGAGCAAGCAATCTACTATCTGAGCAGACGATTCACGAGTTATGAAGCTAAATACTCTAGCTTAGAGAAAATATGTCTCGCACTAGTCTGGGCCACGCAACGGCTACGACAATATATGATCGTCCATCCAGTCCTTTTTCTCGCTCACATGGACCCACTAAAGTACTTGTTTGAAAAGCCAGCACTGACAGGCAGGATCGCGAAGTGGCAGCTACTGCTTTCCGATTTTGACATCACCTATGTCACTCATAAGGAAATCAAGGGTAAAGCATTGGCCAATCATCTAACAGCACATTCTCTTCCTGACTATCAACCGCTGAAGACCTTCTTCCCTGATGAGGACATCCTATTAATCGAGGAAGAAGAAGAAAAGAAGGCAGGAGTGTTGAGACTCTTCTTGGATGGAGCTGCAAACTCGAAGGGGAGTGGAGTAGGCGCCATACTCTACTCTCCCGAAGACGTCCAAGTACCCATATCCAGAAGGCTAGAATTCTAATGCACTAACAACGTAGCTGAGTATGAAGCATGTATCGCCGGTCTAAGAGAAGCCATAATCCTTGATGTGAAGAAGTTATGGGTCTTTGGGGACTCGCAAATCATCATCAATCAGACGAATGGTGACTGGAAGACTAAGGATGAAAAGTTGATCCCATACCACGTCTATCTGGAGAATCTAATCGAAGAGTTTGAAGAGATATAATTCTTTTACATGCCCCGAGTTAAGAATCAGTTTGCAGACGCGTTGGCTACCCTCGCCTCAATGCTGGAGATCCCAAAAGGAGTTGCTAAATGGGAACTCACTGTTGAACTTCAGGAGGAACCCCGCATTCTGCCTATAGATTGATGAAGTTGAACCACCTGCAAATGATAGGCCGTGGTATACAAACATTAAGGAATATCTCGAGCACCAGAAGTATCCGGAAGAAGCAACACTGACAGATTATCGTACCATACAAAGGTTGGCGGCACAATTCATGATTACCGAGGGCATCCTTTACAAGCGATCCTTCAATCAAGTCCTTCTTTGCTCGTGGATGGAGCAAAAGAAATGCACGTCATGTTAGAAATCCATGAAGGAATATGCGTCCTGCACATGAATGAACACATGATGGCGAAAAAGATCTTGCAACTTAGCTACTATTAGCTCACAATAGAGACAGATTGTTGCAAGAACGTCAGGAAATGTTTCAAGTGTCAGGAACATGCAAATCAGATTCATGCCCCTGCTTCTGAACTCTACAACCTGACCTCACCATGGCCCTTCTCTGTATGAGGGTTAGACATCATCGGCAAGATCAGCCCTAAAGCTTCAAATGGACATGAATACATCTTGGTGGCGGTAGACTATTTCACCAAATGGATAGAGGCAGCATCCTACACCACCATCGCAGCATCTCATGTGATCAAGTTTATAAAGACCAACATCATCAGCCGTTATGGGGTCCCTCAGACCATCATCACTGACAACGAAACTCCGTTCGTCAAAAAAAGGATGGGCGATTTCCTCAACAAGTTCAAGATCCAGCACCATCGGTCTAGCCCATACCGCCCTCAAATGAATGGTGGGGTCGAAGCTGCCAACCAAACTATCATCCACATACTAGAGAAAATAGTGAAAACATACCGCGATTGGTCAGAAATGTTGTCTTATGCACTTTAGGCCTATCGGACGTCTGTACGGTCTGCTACAGGCGCAACCCCGTATGAGCTCACATACGGAATGAAAGCAGTATTACCTGTCGAGATCGAAATCCTATCACTCCGGATACTTCTTGAAAGTGAAGTCGAGGAAGGGGAATGGCTACAGGAGAGATACGATCAACTGTATCTGGCAGATGAAGAGCACATGCGTGCGCTAAGCCACTCCCAAAGCTATCAAGGAAGGATCGCACGAGCTTATAACAAAAGGGTCCGCAAGCGAAGTTTCAAAGTCAGCGACATGGTCATGAAGCGCATCCTACCGCCGCACCTACCAGACCTCAGAGGGAAGTTCAAACCCTCATGGGAAGGACCACTGATCATTTGATAAGTCCTCCCAGGTGGCGCTCTTCGACTCACCAACCTGAAAGGAGAAGATCTTCCTGAGCCCATCAACGCCGACAACATGAAAATCTATCATGGGTAACCTTACCTAACTTTGTCAATGATTACAATCGTGAAGCTGCATCCATCATTTCTATTAAAAAAATTAAAAAAAAATCTATACCCACCACCTCCACTATCAGAAACACCAATCGCCCCTCTCACAAAAAAAAAGAGAGAGAAAGAAGAAAAAAAATTAAAAAATCTCAAAAGAACCCCAAAAAGAAAGAAATCTATCCCCAAAACTTCCATGCAACTTACAATTATACCCAAAGACAAAAGATTGGCAGGTAACCAGTTGGCCGGCTATGAAGGAGGTCTCTCTGTCTCCTCTATCACTCCTGGCGCTCCAAAGAAAAATGCATGAAATAAAAAAAAAAAAGAGCAAGGGGCATGCCTAAGCAAAAGGGGCGAGTTAAAAACCCGAAAGGGCGTCTCGAGTAAAAACAGCGGGCATATAGCGGACTTGGTGAAAACCTGAAAGGGCACTAAGGGTAAAAACAGCACAGCTGCCAAGGGGCAGACAAGATCAAAAAATGGGGACGTAGTGAAAATTCGAAAGGACACTACGGACAAAAATGATGGGGAGATTGGACGTAGTGAAAACCTGAAAAGTCACTACGGGTAAAAATAGAAAGAAATGAAAAAAGAAGAAAAAAAACATAAAAGACCAGGTACAGAAGAAGCTGAGGCAACAAACAGTGAGATACAAAGGAAAGATCAATTGCGGATCAGTTTTCTGTCAGACTCTACTTAAATCCATGGAATACGATCACTAGGCACCCTCTTAGGGAACCAAGACCTTAAGAATACAACCTAGAATAATGCATACAACGTGGGCTGAGCCCAAGATTCTGATCCCAATCATCCAAAGCATAAATCCAAACACAAGAAAATATTGACATTTGGCACAAACAAAATTTTCTTTCATTTTCTTACAAGTATATTGCCTTCCTTTTTTACAAAAAGTCCAAAACACAAAAAAATAGGGTTTCATGCACACATATCAAAGCAGTTGGTCAACATCGGGAAGCACAGGTAAGCTCCTATCTCTCATACATCGACAACCTCTGCCTAAGCCGCTCTATCTCCATGCGCAGGTAGAAGGCCTCATCTCTCTCTAGGCGGTGCGTCGCAAGCATACTTTCATCATACCGCTGGCCCACTACCAGCCGGCGGGCCATGTCCTCACAGGTGTGGCAGAGGACAGCGATCTCAGAGATCAGGTGACCATGTGTGGCCAACCAAAATGATGGATCAATGAAGGGGCGCTCCTCAAGTGCCTCAAATGAATGAACAATGCAAGAAGATGAGGAAGCGGTATCTCCTACCATGTCTTGATCGTCAGCCTCATCTGCCAAATGCCACCCAGGAACCTATCGATAAAGTGACTGTTCAACCACCCATCGCTGGTACGGTACTGTCCCCAAAGGCGGAGCCTAAGACTCAAGCTCTAGCATCGTCGCATCCAAAGAACCCTACCACGAGATCCAGATCCACCTATATAGAGCAGTCAGATCAAAAGGAAGAGAAGCATGCCCAAAACCTAAAAAAGTAAACTCTGGGATGTGCTGTCAAAAGCCGAACTGTCGAAGGAACCCCACTGGATGATAAGAGAAATACCCTCGCAGGCCGAGTAACAGAAGAGGAGTGCGAGTAGCGCTACAAATCAATGGCGAACGGTAAAGCCAAGTAGCTTCCCAGCTAATCTCCCACCCTCGAAGCTGACTGAGCATACAGCGATACAGTGACCCGTAGCCTCAACACCGAGCGGAAGGCCATCAAGCAGTAAACATAGCACGTCTCCATGACAAGAATCTGGCCACAGAAGCTGAGGGGTCATGAACAAATGCTCCCACAGCCAAACTTGCAAGAAGATGCAAGTCAAGCTCAGGTCAAAAGCAGATGGCCACGCCAGGAAAAAGAAAAAGTAAAAGATAGAGCATACCTGAAGAAATGAGCGGCAGCCTCTGAGGATACGGGAACACTCAGTCAGCCTAAAAAGAGCTCTGCTAATATCACAAAGACGATGCTCCTACGGTGGACGACCCTACGAAAGACATCCAGCAAGGCTACTAGCAAAGATTGCCGCCAACCAGAGAAGAGCAGTTTAGCCAGGACACAAAATATCAGAACATTCAAACACTGAAGCTGGCAATCTGATCCAGGGGTACCTCGGAAGTAGCACAACAATCATACAGTAAAACTAGAGAAAGCTCATCAGCCCCACCCTACATGGTAGGAGGAGCAGTGGGAAATCCAAACCAGGAGACCAGATCTGAAGGACGAACCGGCTCAGATGAAGGAATATAAGATTCCCGGGCGAGAGGGAGACCAGACAAGCGAGAAAACTCCTCCAATGAAGGGCCCAGCTCCAGGTCATTGAAGGAAAACAAGTTCAGAGATGGAAACCAATCATACAATGCCGCACTCAAAAGTCGTCAATCAGGGCGAACCCGATGGAAATGAAGAACCTCTCGGAAGCCTAAGGAACTCAGCTCAAAGATCTCGGACTCGGTCAGGCTCTCTAACCAAAGGAGCAAACGCTCTGAATAAGTATTGTGAGGCTGTAATCGACAGGTTCGGACAGGCACGCCCTCCACGATTAGAATCCCCGGGTCAGCGGAAGAATCATCAAAAATAGGCATCCCCTCGTCCAGCAGGTCTTTATCTCATGGTGGTGAAAGAAGCCAGCGTCGCCCATCGCATCATGCAAGGTGTCTTGGAAAGCTTCAACAGGTGGGCCCGAGCAGCCAATAATCGGCACCTCAGGAGCAGTCGAAAATACACAAGCCCCAGGAGCCACAATATCTAAGGAATCCCAACGACTAACAGAGTCAACACCCTGATCCCCGACGACAGCTGCCTGTCCCAACACCATCTCTTAATTTGTGCTAAAAATTCGAGCCAAGCCATCTCCAAAGGATGTATCACCCATCAGATCCAAACCATCCAAAACACCAAAGTAGGGCCCACCACCCATCCAAGTCGGATCCATCTCATCCGCACCATCCACTACCACAATGCCATCATCCACACCATCCATAGCCATCGCCCCATCAATCAAGCCATCTCCCGCCGCTACCACATTATCCACACTACCCAAACCGCCCATCCCAATATCCATAAATCCCGGTGGCCCATCCACCATGGATCCATCAAACCCATCAAAACCACGCATCTCATCCAACCCAACTTCACATCCTCTATTAATGATGGTGGGAGTAATACCATAAATAACATTTATCTCTTCAAAAGGGCCTATTACTCCCCCACCAACCTCCACTAACTCCTTCATAAATGGGATCTCACCACCATAAATAGAGGACTCACCACCCAAATCCCCTTCATTCATGGACCCACCAACCCCTTCAAAATTTACAGCCATAATAAGGACAAAGGAATGAAAGGACAAGAGAAAGAAGGAGATAAGGAGAAGGAGACAAAAAAGGAAGGAAAGAGAGACAAATGGAATGATTGAAAGATGTTGATGGGCAGGAATAGGCAGGAAAAGGCCATCAAGAATGAACAGGAAGAAGAGATGCTCGCTGGAAGAAAAGATGAACGGAGGCGGCACCCCGATTACCGCCTACGGTAATCCAACCACTGCTTGCAGTCCTACCATTTTTATGTCATTGTTGCAACACTGACAGAAGAGAATGGGAGGAAAAAGGTCAACGGGCAGTAGTCCGATTACCGCCCGCGGCAGTCCAACTACTGCCCGGGCTCACTTTCGGCTGAAATTCGGGCAGGGCCTGCTTCAGAAAGCTAGGACCCCAAAATGAACATCCATGCACTCAACCGAGGTCTCAAAAGCAGATAAAAGTAAAAATTAAAAGGGAACAATGTTGGAAAACTGGGATCTTATAAACATGAAGATTGTACATCAAAGGATACATGAAAGTAAGATACAAAAGCTAATCATCATCAGGAAGATAAGCGTTAGTATCTTGGCGATGAAAGTGGGGCCCCAAAATCCCTCCTCCAGCAAGACGTGCACCGCCACCAGGGACATAGCCAGGTTGCAAGATTGGGCCGATACCATACTACTCGTACCAGGAACTGTAATCTCTAGATGGATCGACGAAGGCGATGGTATCATAGCCTTTTAGTGCAACAGTCAGCTCCCTCTCGGGAACCGATCTCTAATCAGAAGGACCAGATGGTGGGCTAAGTGGCACCATGGGACTACAGGTCAACTACCAGAAAAGTCTCTCTCCCAGGTACCATTTCTTCATACGAGGATCCTCCAGAATACGACGTTGACAAGAAGCCTGAAAAGCTTCTTAAGCTTCAGGGGTAAGCTTCGCATTTGATCGAAGATACGACCTAGACAAGAACTGCAAAAAGGAAAATTGAATGTTGAGTAGGAAAAGCAACACATGGGCAATACAAAAAAGAGAAAGATCACTCACATCACTCGGGATAAGGGCGTTGACGTTCGACCTCCAAGAAAGATAAAAAAATAAACACGTGCGACTGCGGCTGTCCTTGTACCACATCATCATGTGAGGAAATGGAGGCGAATGGTCGATCAAGGTAAGGGCCAAATGTGGGAAGTGGTAAAAAAAATAGACCTGTACGAGATTGCAATCAGAAAAGAACTAACCAGGTCATCCCCGAGGAGAATACTGCAAAGATGGAGAATCAAAGAAAATACCTTGATGACCGGGTAAAAGCCAGTCAGGGATCGGCTAATGCAACGGCTGGCCTTATCCAGCCCTTCGTACAAATGGGCCAAGAGGGCCACATTCCAATTGTACGGTGTGGGGAAGGTGATGTCTGTCACGAGTGACAACAGACGAGAACTCACCAGCTCATTCCTGTGGTAGAAAATCATCACACCCATAGTGTACAAGATTAGGGCACGCTCCTTAACCATAGTCGCCGCTTCGATCTCGGGGATACATTTGGAAAAGTTCGATGATAGTCAGAGGAGCTTGAAATGGGGAACGATAAAATCTGTTGTGTTTGACATCATCCCCAATAGACCCATCCAATCATCCTCGGTGGGCATCAGCAGATCATCCTCAAAGGGAACAGATCCACCGTCATATCGAAGGCCCAACTGCATGTATGTATCATATGGGTTAATCCCCCACTCACCAAAAGGAAGCTGAAAAGTATGGGTCTCAGGGTGCCATCTCTCAGCCAAAGCAGATAAGAGAGATATATTTGTCCGACTCAGACAGACTTGGAATAGGTGAACAAATGGGGTACGCTCCAAGACCTCGAAGAACAATGAATGAGGATCCTGGAACCAATCAGGCCAGTGCATCCTGACCTCACGCCCTCTCAATACCGCAGGTGCACCCCCTTCTATGGCAATGTCGAACAAATGCCGGCCCTCTCTGGGTACATAACATGGATCGACCAACTAACGCAGGAGTTGGCCTCATTCTTACCACGGTGAGGCATGCTGCACATGCAAAATACACAAGTACCCCATCTGGGGGATCCCATTTCAAGGCCTATGCCCAAGGCCCATTCCAAAAGTCAAGGCCCATTTCCAAAAGCCCAATGCCCATTTCCAAAAGTCTAAGGCCCATTTACAAAAGCTTATTTCAAGGCCCATTTCCAAAAGTCAATGCCCATTTCCAAAAGCCCAAGGCCCATTTCCAAAGTTCAAGGCCCATTTCCAAAAGTCCAAGGCCCATTTCAAAAAGCCCATCTCAAGGCCCATCTTTCAAAAATTCTTTCAAGAGACCATTTTCATCACAAATCTAATCCATGCATCTAGACCATTCGGGAGCATGATGTGGGGTCCACTTCAAATATCCCATCAGTCCATTGTTTACAAAATGGCTAATCATCAAAATTTATGCCATCCACACACTCAAGTGGAACCTAGACCATCCATCTGACGGTCCAGATCATCATCAATTTTTTTTTAAAAAAAATAAAGCAAACTAAAAATTGAATAGAGGATGGGGCCCCTTTTTTATCACACCCCACTCCAACAAAAATTTAAAAATAATAATAATAAATTATTATTATTACAGCAATCCAGCCCATCACTTGGCCCAAAATAAATCAGTCCAACAAAATTCAACAGATCAGATCAAATCAGAGAGGTCCAAGGGTCCTGATCATGGCCCTCTCTCAACTAAAGGAAAGATCCAACCCAAAGCTCCTTGAGAGGGCGGCCCACAAAAATCCAGCAGAGGTTCAGGGGCTAAGATTACCTGAAATGGCGAAGAGGAAAATATAAGAAAATAGGCTAAGAAAACTTCTCCAAAAATAGCTCCAGGGACCACAATGGGTCCCTGGATGTCCCAACTGTAAGAATTAAATAAAGGAGAAGGCCACACCGGACGGACCAGTGCACTGAACGGACCAACGGTCCAAACTGCCGTGGCAGTCCAAATGCCGCCCGACCGACCTGTCCCCTAGGTTATTACAAATAACTGTTCTATCTCTTTGATCATTGGACAATACCCAAAAGAATTTCTAAAATAGTCATAAATTTGTAAAAGATTTCCAAAATAGTCCCAAATTCTTAAAAGTTGCCAAAATAATCCTAATTTTTCAAAAGATTACCAAAATAGTTTCGAATCTTCAGAAGTTACCAAAATAACCTCTAAATTTTTAAATTTCAAAACTTCCCAAAAAAAAAGAAGAAAAGTTTTTAAAAAAATCTCCAAAAAATCTCAAAATAAAAAAAAATAATAATATAATAAATCCTAAAAATTGCCAAAGTAAAATAAATCCCCATAGGGTATAGCCTCAAAAGGGTCTGTCCCTTCTAAGTTATCAAGCTCCATTAATTAGTGGAGGCCATCTGACTTTTTCTGCAAATAAAAACCAAATGACCGCGCCCACCCTCAAAGTCGAATGGATATTTTCTAAAAAATCTAAAAAATATGCTTTCAAATAAAATCCCCAACGAGTCTAACTCCAAAGGGAATAGATTTTTAAAAAATGGTTTTCAAAAAAACACACGCGGCACGCGGTATACTGAGGAATCTCTCAATTCTCCAGTTGCGGCCAGTGCAAACAGCTAAATAAAATTCAATCTCTTCCGGTTCCCCCAGTGGATGATCGAATCCGTACATGATACATGTACGATTGGCCCGATCTCTATATCTGGACAGTCGTACGAATGCTAGTAAAGTGAATGGATTTTTCTCTAGAAAGAAACATCAAACATAAAGTGGCAATAATCCATTCTAACCAAAGTATCAGAATCAGCAGACTGCATGGCAAAAGATTACTCGCACATACCTAGTCCAGGATGTTTGAAAATTTTGATTGAGTCCAAGTCAGCGTAGTGAGTTCTCCGTAAGGCCACATCAATGCGCAGGGTAGCTAACACTTTGACAATCAAACAGACTGAATTCTCCTAGGGTGATTACGTAGCAAAGGAATGACAGACCAAACAGTACCGGAATCCTCGTAAAGTCGCGATAAATCCGCAGAGGCCCTTACTTTTCAGACTTACCCTCCAATGCTATCAATAATCATACATGAAAGGGTTGTGATTGGTGATCCGTAAAGTCGGGACGAATGCGCAGGAGGCAATCATAACGT
Organism: Magnolia kwangsiensis; assembly: GCA_037074715.1. Classification (NCBI taxonomy): domain Eukaryota; kingdom Viridiplantae; phylum Streptophyta; class Magnoliopsida; order Magnoliales; family Magnoliaceae; genus Magnolia; species Magnolia kwangsiensis. The sequence continues at coordinate 119,553,013 of CM073571.1, read as the reverse complement.
TTTCCTCAACCCTCGTGATATGTGCAAGTTATCTCTTTTCCAGACAGTCGACTGACAATGATACAATGTCAGGCAATAGATTTAAGTCACTACCCCATTTTTTGACCAGAAGGGTGGGGTGTCCACTTGCTTTAACCGTCGGTTGCATGCAACGTCGGTCAAAGAGGGGCATTTGTAGACACCCCATCCAGGTTAAATCTTGAAAAGGTTATGACTGTCTGAGAATCAGGATCACACCTTAAATCAAACCCCTAATCCCAGCCTAAACCGAACCCGAACCTAAAGCCCCTAAACTCACAATCTGCAACCTAAAGCCCCAATCCAAATCGTTCAACACGCATACAACCCCGTTTATACCCTATACCATGACCTGATCCCCTTCACCCAAGCCGAAACCTGTGCTTTTGAGCCGAAAACCCCGAAAGGAGACTTTTGGGTGAACCCACATAACACACAAGGCCTCCACGCATGAAACTGGCCTGAACTGAGCCCGAGATGCAGTCTGACTGCTGCGGGCAGTAGTTTGACTACCACCTGTGGTACTTCGATTACAGCCCCTCGAGGCTCGCGTGTGGACAACTGTCCCAGGGTCAAAGTTAACTTTTCTCTAGATTTATCCCCTCAGCCTTCACTATTTACCATTTTACCACCCCTCATAGCAAATGAAAGAGTGCCATGTGGCATTCCTCTCTCCACAACTAACTATAACTTGCCACCTCAGCTTTTACCCCTCTCAAACCCATAAATTACCAGAATGTCAATGAAAAAGGCTATAAATAGCCCTCTCCTCTTCTCATTTCAACAACAACATCTTCTCATCCAAGAGAGAGAAAGTGAGAGAGAGAGAGAGTGAGGAAGAGAGTGAAGGAAAGGAAAGGAGCTCCAAAGCCTTTAAAGATTCGATCTTTCCAGCCATCCCCTAGCCTTCCTCTCAACCTTTCCAACCTATAAGCCTAGCCCAGATCCGATCATGGTCCGGTTCATGTATTAGCCTACTTAAGATCAAGCCAAAGATCTATTCTACATACAAGCATTCATCATGACATCTACTCCCTTCTTAACCCCCTTGCTTCTCTAGATCTCTAGTGAACGTATTCTCTATGACTTATGGTGCATCGGATCCTATCACATCAGAAATTTCTAGTGATCTAGTCCATTTTTCTTACCTCTTTGCATAAGCATCATCACATCCATCTTCTAGACACACCATTGGACGTATGCTCTATGGTTTGCCAAAATCTTGGATCTTGCCACATTAGAAATTCATATGTGTGTCTAGTCCTATCTCAACCACACCATTCATCCCTTGAGATTATTTTACCATACAAAGTAGAGACCGTACATTTGTATGAGCAAAGAGGGTGCCTAACACCTTCCCTCTCTGTAATCGAAGTCCCTTACCCGAAATTCTGAATCGCAGATCAGGAGTCAATTTAAGGTAGGGAAGTCTCCGAATTTCCCTCACCTTATGTATTTCGTGGTTCTAGCCGACCACGGGATTTTAAGATTTTTTTCAGCTAGTGGTGACTCTGACTCCACAATCAGCCTAACACCCCCTAATCACATCATAAATCCAAATCAGTGTGGGCGCCGATTTTCAGTGTCTACACCTATATGAAAAACCATTAACTTGGGTGTCATATGGCACGTCTAAATCATTCCTTAGCCAAAGTCTGCTTTTAGCATCGTTAATTTAGTTATACCCACTACTATCATAACCCGGGACCTAACTTATTCTTAATTATATGAATTAGGACAAATTTGACCTTAAAGTGTATGTCCGGGTATTTAACCTTAGTAGCAACAACCAAAGGTGAGGGTTTTTATCCTTTAAGCTTACTCGATTTAAGACATTAGTATTCTGTCATTTACAAGCTTTCATGGCACTGTGATATTCTCTGTAATTATTTAATTTACCAACATAAATTATTTATCCTTTGAGAATAATGATTAAGAAGTGATGATAAACATTCATGGCCTTTCAGAATTTATGTGAGGGTTTTTCCTTTATGCTTACCTTAATTTAAGCTGGTATGATTTAATTTCATCTTTACACAATCTTTTTATGTTATTATGATTCTCTCCCTGTGATCGTATAATTTTACCACCATCAATTGTTTATCTTGGAAATTATGGTATGACTTTGATTAAATGTGATCTTTATGAATTTATGTGGGGCGATGGATATAGGCCCTGCCCTTGCCTTTATCAATTTGTTGAGTTAGCCCTCGCTACTCCTCTCTTTTGAGTTGGTCATTGCCACTCTACTTATTATTGAGAAGGTTATTACCACTCTCCTCTTTGCTAAGTTAGCCATTGCTACTCATCTCTTTTATTATGTTGGCCTTGTGCTATTTACCTTGATGGGGTTGAGCATGTGTCTTGGATTCGAAAACTCTCATGATTCAATGAATTTCATTTTTTGGTGCAAGTACTATGTTGGGCATCCCACCTCTAGCGATCGAATAAATATCGTGGACGTAATACGTTTTTGGTAGCTGCCTCTGGGGCAACACGTAATTTCATGTTTCATAGGTAGTGGTACACAAATCGATGTAAGTAATTCACAATGCGTGTTACATCACTTTCGAGATTGGATGTTGTAAATAGTCGTTCCATGAATAAATTGTGTCACATAATTTATCCAGTCATGTATTGTGTTTGTCTTGGGATAACCGCGTAAAACCATGTTAAACGTGGGACACGTTGGTGAATCTTAGTAAAACGGGGTGAGTCAGATAACTCTAATATATTTCACCTTGTGGCGATCGCTAAGTGTGATGAACAAAATATACTTTGCTAGGCATGCATCTCATGTAGGATGCTTGCGCATACTGATATCTCTCGTAGTTGTGGACTATGAGATGTATCCGAACCTTTATATTGCCTTTATGAATCTCTTAAATTATTGTTAATCTTGAAGGATGACTGTCACTATGAGTAAGGCATTGACCCTCTTCAACTGTACAGATGATACATGTGATGTACAAATTGGAGACTTAGAGGATCATCTCACTATGAAAGATTATACTGAAAGAATAAGATGATAGTTTTGTGATTTGGATTTATATTTCCATTGTGAACTTTATAATGTAATAAGATTCCATAGAGATGCAACTTGATATTTTATTTAGAATCTTTAAATAATAATCACAGTTGATTTTATTCTCATGAATGGTTACCTTCATGGATGTAATTATGTGTGATCCAATTGAAGAAAAAAATATGGTGTGATTTTTTAAAGCATCGAATTCATTCAATTATTAACACCCAATTTTCTGGGGCATGAGTATAAACTTTAGCTATGAAATTTTGGGATGTTACACCTAGGGAGATGGGTGATGATTGAAAGTACGAGCTATAGAAGTCCTAGAGGGGGAGGGGGGCGGGGGGTGAATAAGACTATACAAAATATTTCAATATAATGCAAAATAATAAAATAATTACACTCAATTGCTTAGAATATTGAATTCTTGATATCAAATAGTTCGTAGGACAACCTTCACCTATAAGATTTAGACAGAACAACCTTATTTCATGACGTCTTTGAAATCAAAATATCAAACTTAAAAAGAGTTAATCATCATAAGAAAAATATATAAATAATTAAAACAATCACCATAATTCAGAAAATAGTTGTAGTGGTTTGATGATTAAACCCACACCTACTCCACTCCTAAAATTACTACCCTTGTAATTTTGGCTTTCACTACTTCAAGGTTTTCACAGGGTCACTTTAACAACCTTATATACTTCTTGTCATTTTCATGAGCTATCACAACAAAACTTACTTTGTGATTTTCATGGGATCACCACAAAACAACACGTTGAGATTTCTAGGCTATCTGAGAAATACCCAAAATGTAATGATTGTAAATCCAATACTTATCTTTAAATAGAGAGTCGAAGACACTACTATAGCATGACTGCATCGATCTTCTTTGTTGGGATATTGATGAAGCCGTGTATGAGTTAAACCTAAAAAGAATATTGGGATCTAATGTGTTTTCAATATTTATAAACAAAACCCTAATTGTTGAAAATTATATTCTCTAAATCTCAAGTAGAGTTTAGATAACCATTTTAAAAATAATTAAAGCTAACTTGAGAAAGAGAATAAAATAAGCTAATAAAATATTCGAATTACCACACAAATAACTTAAGGAGGGCCTGGCTTTCTCTCTTTACTTTTAGGATGTTTCTCACAAATTTTTACTGCAGAAATGAATGAGAGAAGGCCTCTATTTATAGCCAAAGGAGTTGGAAATTTAGCTGACCCAATTATCAGTTCAATTGGCCCAATTCTAATGATTGCATTCTAATAGTACTCGCATTTCACAGGATAAGATCTTTAAAAAAATTGGCTAATCAAAGCTTAGATTCGACTATCCAAACCCTCAGTTCAGCTGGCCAAATCTCCTTAAGATCTGAAATGATTGCATGCTAGAAACTTGATCGAACATAGTCGGGCTGGTCGAATGAACATATTCAGCTGGCCAAACCTTTCGTGGAAAATCGATGTCAATCCTTAAAATTGCCCAAATTATGTTGGGTTAGCCAAAGGTAGTTTGGCTGGGTGAACCAAATGTCGGGTTGGCCTAACTAGACTGTATTTTACTTAAAATTATATTCATTATGATACTATGTGAAATACACCTAACTTAGGGTCAATCTAAGGTTATACCACCTAATGGTTGACTCATACGAAGTGTTCCAATCTTCGAACCATGTACTTTTATGTCTTAAGATGTTGAGTCTTCCATGAGATGCTTGATCGAGTAATTAACAGTTCTTCATGAGTTTTCGAAGAGTATCTTTATGAGTGAGTGTGTTCCTATACGGACTACGAAATTTGACAATCCTAATTATGCTTAAGTATAAGCACTTACAATCTCTCACATTGTCAATTTCGTGACAAAACACCCTCATACAAACATATAACTCATCATAATATATTACACCATCTCACTGACTCATCGTACTAATATGATCTATGGTTTAAAGGAACATTTGTACACCACTAATGATATCATATCTTGGATCAAGCATCCCCCCCCCCCCCCCGCCGAGCACTTATCACATAGAATATATATCCATACAATCCAATCATAAGCTAATATATATATATATATAGGGAAAAGGTACTATGCGCTCGACCTCACGATAAGCTCCCGTGAGGTCGAGCTGTGTGGGCCCCATTGTGATGCGTGTCAACCATCAACACCGTGCATTTGATGGGTCCCCTTTAAATTATGGGATATCCCAAAAATCATTCGTATACGGAACTTAGGTGGGCCATACCATCTAAAAACATGTGAAGACACTGTTAAAACATACAAAAGCACTTGGTGGGGCCCACCTGAAATTTTCATGCATCTGAAACTTGGATTTAACCCTCATCCAAGTGGGAAACACATAATGGATGGGCTGGATTTGCAAACCACATCTCGGTGGGCCCAAAAAATGATTATGAATGTTTTAATGGTGCACGACCCCTCTCCACTTTTGTATGTGGTGTGGCCCACAAAAGTCACGGATTAACTTGATTTTTGAGAACCTAGGCCCAAAATGGAATGATGCATTTGATTGATGGGGTAGATGTTCAAAACGCATCACGATGGGGCCCAGACAGCTCAACCTCATGGGACGGACTCATGAGGTCGAGCGCATAGTACCTTTTCCCATACACACACACACACACACACACACATATATATATAACCATATGATTCATGCATGTGAGTGTAGGTGCTCATATATGTATACAAAGTCAAAGTGTGAGACCCATATGATTCATGCATGTGAGTGGAGGTGCTCATATATGTATACAAAGTCAAAGTGTGAGACTTGTACTTGTGCTCATGTTCATATATTATCCTTTAACCATATTTTCTCCTCCTTTTTGTCAGAAGTTGATAAAGGAAGAAAAAAAATTAAATGAAGTATGTAACATGAATATCAAGGATATAAAACATAAAACATAAGGGTATAGACCATATAAAAAGTTTATCAATCAGAGCTAGAGGAGGATGATGCAGGCATATCAGGATCATTAATCTTTAGACTCCGACTGAATCGATGAAAATACTTTTTCATGTATATCATTTGTTGTTTTTTAGTCGAACGTAATGATTCTTGAGATACAAGCAAAGCGCCCACCTTCTTCTCTAAGCTCTCTAATCTTTTTGAGAATTGTGAAGGGTGGAAGTTCAAATCATTCGTGTCCGCAAATTCTTCCAAGTCAGGAAAAATGTCATCCATGTTGACATCATCTTCAGGAACCTCCTCCTGATCATCTTGCTACTCAGGTCTCAAATCTAACGTCATCATGTTTAGGTTTGCATTACTAAATGGAAGCTCGAACTCCGGTGCTTCAATCATGAAAATTTAGACATTGAACGGCGAAGCAAGTGAAGTCCTAAGAAATGCAAACTGTATGGAACCAGGATGAGGGTGGATACAATATTGAATAATTAGGTGAGATATCAAAGATAGAAGATAAATATAAATCCTCAATGTAACATAATGCATAATGCGCATCATGTATGGAGTAAGATCAGTCTTATTCCCAACCCTTGGATAAACATTGGATGTGAAGATGTGATGAAGAACGCAGTATTTTGGAAGTAAATTATAAGTCGAGAGAGAGTTACAGGATCTCCATTGGGCGTTAAAACCACATAACACGCTAGCAATAATATTTCTTTCTAAAGGATAGATATCTTCAAAAAGAGTAGGAATTGGAACTCTATCTTCTGCCATATCAATGTCCACAATGGACAATATGATGGAGGATGTGATAGTATAGTGTCTTATAGGAATTGAACATATTAAATGTTAAGGAATCGAAAGAAACTTCACTTACGAATGTGCACATCCCTTTAAGAATCAATCAGTAAGTTGATCCACCCCAACTCAAAATTTTATCCCATCCTACCGTGGAGAGAAGTTCAACAAGAGCATATTGAGCAATGTGATTAACATTAACCTATCGATCAATTATAATACTCTGATTGTGAAAATCACATACATTCTCCATATCATCCTCCGGTGTGCGTATGGTCTACACAACCCGAGGAGGAGAGTGAGATGAGGAACCAGAGTGAGGACAATGGACGGTACATTTGGTCAGATGTTCCATGGAAGAAAAAATCATCAAAGAATAAAAAGGAATAACAAAAAGGTTGATGGATTTGAGTAGATCAAATTGGCCATGTTACTGATAACTTAGGAACGAGTAAAGAATCAAGTTTGCCCCGACGACATTATTGTAATGCCCTGAAAATTGGGGGTCGAGCAGAAGCTCAGCTCCCAAGTTCCAACATATCACTTATGCAACATAGATAATGATGATTGAATATTGTTCATATTAATGCATTAAACATGAGTGGGATTATACCAAAACAGCATATCATACTCCAGAGACAGTTTAATTTCGCAAGCGGAAGACTGTGATAGATATATAAAATATATAAACTGGTGTAGGTCTCCAGAGTGTGAACATGTTACTAAGTTAAATATATACATGTATACTAAAAAATGAACAAAATGAATATACATGGGTGTTCCCAACAATACAAAATAATAAGTGTAATGGCATATAATCAACATCCCTCTAACCCCGTCGATCGGAACATGGTCTACATAGACCCGCCTGATAACTGCATATAGGAGAAACCCTCCTCATCATCATAAAAGTTTGGCTCCACTTCGCAAGCATCGCCATCATCTGAAACTAAAATAGGGACTGGTTGGTGTTTCAAACACCGTGCCGTAACATGGGAGTGAGTGATCAACTGAGCTGAACAATAAAGTAAAGGTTAACATGTTATCAATTCAGTCAAGCAGTAATGATAAAGCGATACAATCAAACATCCCTAAGTACCTTGATTAATACAAGGATGTATATAGAAATGATGCATGCCCTCAACTGCACTCCGTCTTGCGACAACATCTAACGATCGCGGCATGTATCACTACCATTGTACTCTACACCAACGCCAACAGCACATGCAGTGAGATGTTATGAGCATGATTACCAAGTTCTTATTAGTCCCTTTCATACAGTAAGATGGGGAAGCTAAGGTACCTCCCTTCTAGCATTTTCCAAACGATGATCCATTCTAGGGTCGTCAGTCTTAGGCAATCTCATACGATGTTGTGGTTTTAGATCGCTATAAAGGGCTCGTCACCTTATCAGTGTAGGCCTAGTTCATACTCTAGCTGCTACTGAAAGGCTCGTCACTTCACGTAGACTCAGAGTATGCTTGCGGTCACTACAAAGGGCTAATCACCGTATCAGTGTAGCTTGACAACTTGAATACAGTGTCCCATACCACTATATTCAGCTCACGAGTTTGGTTTGCTCACTGGTCACTACGGGGAGGCTCGTTGCCCCAGCGTAGGCCGACAGCTCGACCACAGTGTCCCATACCACCATGTCCGGCTCATGAGTCTTAGGGGATCGAGGTACCAAGGTTAACGCGATCTAACTGGTAAGTTTGGTACCCTAGATTCAAGCAGTAGCATCCAAACATGGTGAACATACATCGGGTCAATCGGGTTACTTGACAAGCTCAACTATCACGAGCGCACGTTGAGTTGATCAACATGAAGTGTATAAGCACTCCGTGTGGCCTAACCACTGTCGATGGCCCAAGTACGGCACGGATTCATCGATCACATCCTGTGCGGTGAAATAACTTCAGCCATCAAAATAAGGCCTATTACGGATTGCCGGGATTGTAATATAGTCCCAACCGTGTTCAATCAGAATAAACAAGCATATGAGATATTCAAGTAGTAATGAATACCTAAGTCAAATCCTACAATCATGTGAGCATGTTATCGAATGTAACTTAAATATGATTATACAATACATGGAGGAAATCATACACATAGTTAAACATGAATAAACCAACTCTATCATATGCAAGTCATGGAGGAAATCATACATACTATTAAAGTAGTTGGGATTCATATCTCAATTCCCTTATAAATCAAGATTTACTAACTACTAACTCATTCAGATATTTTTACAAACACTTAGACTACACTTTCCAACACACATCATGTATGTTGGTTCTAATACGTATTAGGGCAAATCCTCTTGCCAAGAAGTTGTCGAATACATAAAAACCATGTACCTATGACAGTTAAACATGAAAATCACACATTCAGATTCCAAATGCATATAAACATTTCAACAAACACGTATTAAACATGTTACCATACATAGGTAATTCGCCCATAAATCACATAATAGTAAGATGGGTTACATAGAGGAAAATGTAACTATACATGAGGGGATTGAGAATCACATCTCAACATCCTCATTAAATACACTACAATGTGCATTTTCTCATTCAGGCATTTTATCAAACACTTAGGCCGTACATATTCATATACATGTAATAGCTTAGTTAAACACATATTACAGCAATTCCTTCCACATAGGAGTTGCCACACATACACTAATCATGTATTTCTAAGCATTAATCATAACAAGTGCAAACCATAAATCCATATTCATTCAGGCAATTCAACAAACACATGGGATGCATTTAAAAATCAAAGAGTATATATATTTATGTAATATACGGAAGACATCGTACTTAGCATGTGTGATAGCAATCAAGTTAGAGAAAAATCATTCCTGACATTGAAATCCTTGAAAACCATAACCTAAATGTTTATAGTCCGCACCTTAGGCCCATTAGACTCGTTACGGACGAAGCTCGTACACACTTTCGTCGTCTATGATATCACTACCACCTATGGTGCGAAATAGGTTAGCCATTTGATCTATTAAACTATTTGGAACTCTACAACATCTTAAGGTTAGGATTTCTTATCCAAAAATGAATCTAGAATTACTCAAACGGTGGCATGGAAGCGTGGATTGAGCACTTAGAACAACAGGGAGGAATCCCTCTAGAAACACCCTAAATTCCCTCACCTTTTCTCTCTCTTTTCTTCTTTTCCTTTTGTAACACCCCGAATTTTTGCCAACCTGGGGTTAGACGTTCTTAGGCAATGGGTCAACTAAAACACCTGGAAAATCGCTCAGAACCCAATTCCATAGTCAAAGAAATCACTTAGGACTAATTCCTTTAGAAACTAAGCATAAGTTAGCTAGCGCAACGCTAGAGTAGCTGGGAAATAGTCCCTGATCACTTTAAATACGTTCTACAAGACCCAAAACTTGTAGAATCAATGGTGCTATAATACCCTGAAACCTTGGATCAAACTCTAAACTGGTTTGCTCTCAGGACATCTTTAAAACTTTGTATTGGATTTAGACCGCGCGTCGAAAGTCCGATATCTACCATCTTAGACCGTTATGACTGCTTAGCTGGACCTGACAATCATTTTAAAAATCAAGTCCAAACGACATTCAGAGGCTATTTCATTGAGCTTGGAGTGAAGAGAGTGAGAATAGGGTTAGATTTGAAATTTGAAATTCAAATCTGGCACGCGACTTGGCGCGTCAGTATTAGGCGTTCTGACCATCAGAATTCAGCCAAATTACACCCTCAGATCAGAAAAAATTTCTATTTCATATCACGAGACTTGTAGACCTGATCTAGGTGCGATGACCGCTGAACTGAAACTGGACCGCCACGTGCGATCTGGGAACTCTACTGGTCTGAAAACTTGATGTGTACTAGATCCAGTATGCATGAGCTTAAGTTCGACCGCGTTCGGCCAGGGGACCTCCAGAAATGTCTTTTTAGACCGAAACAGCCTCGATTTGGTTAGGCATCAAGTAAACATTGTTCCCAAGATTGTTTTGGGCATGTTTTAGGTTATAAAAGGGGCTTAAACCCTCACTTCTCTCACCCATCCGAATTTTCTAGAAACCCTAGCTGGTGTGAGAGAAAAGGTGAGAGATTGTGAGAGAGAGTGGGAGAGAATTTCCTGCTGCTTGCCCTACCTACTGTACGTGCTTAAGCGACGTATTCCAATCACTTTTTCGGTGATTCCGACGCTTTGCTAGGTAAGGAAAACCCTATTCACTTACTGATTTAGCATTCCGTTAAATCAAATAGCAAAGTAGCTGATATAACTTGTGAAACAGGTTCCCGGTTCGCCGTAGACGAAGCGTACATGATCCGTTCGAATCAATACACTTCTAGGATAAAAGGTGCGGATTTTAGACGCTTTGATTGGCTGTTTTCAACGCTTTCAATGTCATTTAATAGTGGATTATCAACGGCAACGCTGTTTGACATGTACAACACGCTGTCCGTTTCCTGTTTCGTTAGTAGACGAAAAATATGAGATTTAGGGCATTTTAGTCATTTGTAGGAAATACTGTTTTCATCCATATTTTGCTGATATGATTGACATGGCTTCTTGTCGCATTAGGATATTAGGAATGCGTGCATAATCACTTTGGTGAAGAGATTCTCCAAAATGCGCACTTTGAGTCGACATACTATATGTAGACTTAAGTGTGTAGTCTACGTGTTTGTATAAATGCTTGTATTAATATGTATTGAATTAAATGGTGTTAGGAATTAGTTTGAGATTGAATTCTCAAATAATATGTTGATGTAAATGATTTACTACATGTTGGATATATGCATGATTTCATTATATGTATGAAATGCATGTATTAGATGATTTACTTAAGTTGTATGTTATAACATGTGTTAACATGCTCACATTTTGTATTTCATTTCCATTACTCTTACATGATTGCTGAAGTGAATTCATAAATGTTTATACCTAGTCCAGGCAGTCGGCAACCGAGTAAATTCGTGGTTGGCTTATCTTTGCCACGAACCACGCGTCGATGAACGCGAGTCGTGTTTTGGAGTTGGCGGCAGTGGTTAGGCCATGCGAAGTGTTTTATGCACTTCACGTCGCTCAGCTTGAGATGCGCTCATACTAGTCGAGCCCGTCAAGTAACCCGACTGGCCATTGTATGTTCACCATGTATGTGTCATAACTACTTGAACCTATGGTACTGAACTTACCATTGAAAATCCTGTCAACCATGGTACCTCGATCCACAAAGACTCATGAGCCGGGCATGGTGGTATGGGACACCGTGGTCGAACTGTCGGCCTATGCTAGGGCCACAAACCTCTCCGTAGTGACCAGTGAGCACCTATGACTCGTGAGAAGATTATGGTGGTATGGACACTATATTCTTACTGTCGGCCTACATTGATAAGGTGATGGGGGAGCGGTGCAACGAGTGTGAGCAACAGCCCTGGCAGCTCTTTGTAGTGACCTCGAGCGTATTCTGAGTCTACGGGAGGCGACGACCCTTCCGTAGCGACAAGAGTACAAGTAGGCCTGTATTGATAAAGTGATGGGGGAGCAGTGCAACGAGTGCGAGCAACAGCCCTGGCAGCCCTTGCAGCGACCTACAAAATATACATCGTATGAGATTACTAGGAGTGACGATCCTAGAAAGGATCTATGTTGGGATTGATATAAGGGAAGTACCTTGGTTTTCCAATCCTGCTATATGAATGGACTAATAATAACTCGGTAATCATATCACCATCACATCGCATGTACCTGGAAGATGTGGAGCACTGAGCGGTACGCAAGCATGCCGCGGACGAAGATGGTGCCATATGAGGGAGATCGTCGGTGAGGGCATCCATCATGTCACGTCATATTGCATTAATAACAGTATTAGGAATGTTTGATTCATTTCTTTACTATTATCCCATGATTGATTTGAGAACATGCAAATCTTTGCTTTATTATTCCACTGAGTTAGCTACTCACTCCCACGTTACGGGATAGTATTTTTGGACACCCACCAGTCCCTATTTTGGTTGCAGATGATGGCGCTGCTTGAGAAGCGGAGCTAGACTTAATGATGATGAGGAGGATCCCTCCTTTATGTGTGTTCTGATTGACAGGATTACAGGGAGGTTGATTTGTTGCCTTGATACTTGTCATTTTATATTTTTAGAGCACTCATGTATATTCTTTTTGTTTACTTTTGGAGCATACATATATGTATATAACCTGGTAACATGTTCACACTCTGGAGACATACAACAGTTTATATATGTTATACATACTATCACAGTCTTCTGCTTGTAAATTTAACTGTCTCTGGAGTATGATATTTTGTTTTGGCTTAATCCCACTCATGTTTAATACATTAACACAGACAACATTCAATCATACACATTTATGTTGCATAAGTGATGTTCTGGAACTCGGGAGTGGAGTTTTTACTCGACCCCCGATTTTTGGGATGTTACACCTTTTCTTTTCTCTCCTTAGGGTTTTCCAAATTCGTATGAGATGAGAGAGTGAGGGTTTAAGGCCCTTATATAGGCCCAGAACTGATGGGAATGGCCCTAGGGCCAAGGTATACTTAGATTATAGCCAAAACTCATCTATTTTGACTAAACAGAGCATTTCTGGAGGCACCTTTACTGAATATGGTCGGAATTAAGCTCCCTGTTATTAGATCTTGATCAAGCTAAGTTTTCAGTCCGATTGGGTTTACAAATCGACCGTGGAGGACCAGTTTCAATTCAACGGTTACCGACACTCGATCAGGGCCACAAGTATATTGGAATGCGTGGGACATTTCTCCTAATCCGAGGGTGTATTTGGGTCATATTCTGAATGTCCGAATGCTTATAATCGGCCCGCAAGCGATACAACTCAGATTACTTAAATTTATATTTAATTTCTAAAAACACTCACGTTTCTCACACACTTCGCTCCGGACTCAAGGAAATTTTCACGGGATACCATCTGGACTTTATTTCTGAGGTGATCGTCAAGTCCATCAAGACGGTCATATTCGTCTAAGTCCATCGCTATCGGACATTCGACGTGCGGTCCAGGTCCGATACGAAGTTTCACGATGCTCCCAAGAGCAACTCGGTTTAATGACTGATCCTAGGTTTCTAGGTAACGTAGAATTAGTGGTCCTACTCATTTTGGGTCTTGTAGTTCATATTTAAAGTGGTTCAAGGTAATTCTACTGAGTATTCAGTTTAGTACTAAACAAAATTCTACCCTAATTATGACAGAATACGGTCCTAGGGCCATTCAATGCCCCATTTTTGGCACTTCTAGTTATTATATTATTTTAATTATTTTTCTAGTAATTCATCATCAAGTTTACCCCATCTTCACCAAATTTCATGAAAAATTCCAGAAACAGCAGCTGTCCAACAAGTAATTTTTGGATAATTGTCACAACGACCTATTTTAAATTATATTAAATATTTTATTCTATTTTTCACATATTTTTATATGAAACTAGACTCATTTAGCTTCAATATTATTTTTAAATCACATAAATCAGAGTTATAATAAGGGAGATATGATTTTAAAAGTTGGATAAAATGCACAGAAAAATGCAGAAAACGAGCTGCCCAATACGCTGTACGGATGAGGCCTCGCCAAACTGGCGAGCCCCTCACCAGTCACTGGTCAGTTGGGTGAGGTCTCAACCCAGGGGTGATGTCCTCCCCACCCGGTGTAACGCCCGTGAAAAATCCGTACTTGGGCTCGAGTACCAACTCGACCCGAAATCGCGTAAAATTAATTTCCATGGAAATTAAGCGTAAGTTAGCTAGCGCAACGCTAGAGTAGCTGGGAAATAGTCCCTGATCACTTTAAATACGTTCTGAAAGACCCAAATCGAGTAGAACAAACAACTCTACAATACTCTATAACCCCGGATCAAACTCTAAGCAGGTCTGTTCTCTGGACCACATTGAATTCTTGTATTGGATTTAGACCGCGCGTCGAAGGTCCGATACTTCCTATCTTAGACCGTTAGAACCGCCCAGCTGGACTTGACAATCATTTCGAAAATCAAGTCAAACCGATAATCACAGACTATTTCGTTGAACCCGGACTGAAGCGACCGCGAATAGGGACAGAATTGGAATTTCAAATTCAAATCTGGCACACGACTTGACGCGTCAGTATTAAGCGTTCTGACCTTCAGAATTCATCCAGATTACACCCTCGGATCAGAAAAAATTTCTATTTATTATCATGAGACTTTCAGCCCTGATCTACGTGCGGTGACCGCTGAACTGAAACTGGTCCGCCACGTGCGATCTGCGAACCCTGTCAGACTGAAAACTTAATACGTGCTACATCTGGTACGCATGAGCTTAAGTCCGATCGCAATCGACCAGGGGACCACCAGAAAGTAACTTTTGGACCAAAACAGCCCCGAAATGGATAGGCACCAAGTAAACTTCATTCCGGAGACTGTTTCTGGCATTTTTAAGCTTATAAAAGGGGTTGAAACCCTCATTTCTCTCTCCCATCCGAAAATTGCAAACCCTAGAGAAAAGGAGAGAGAGTTTGAGAGAGAGATTGGAAGGGATTTTTCCCGCTTCCGAGCCACCGATAGCTGCTGTTTCAGCAACTCTTCCCAATCACCTAGACGGTGATTTCTCCACTTTTTCAGGTATAAAACGACCCTAAAAGTTGCTGATTTAGGGATTACTTGGATTCGTAGCGTGTTAGCTAATGTACTTCATAAATCAGGTCCTCCTACTGCCGTAGACGAAGCGTACATGCTCCGTTCAAAATCCCGCATCCGTAAGAGACTAGGTGAGGATTTTAGACGCTTTGATTGACGGTTTACAACACTTTCAATGTCGTTTAATAGTAGATTATCGATGGCACCGCTGTTTGACATGTACAACATGCTCTCCGTTTCCCGTTTCGTAAATTAACGAAGAATATGAGATTTAGGGCATTTTAGTCATTTGTAGGAAGTACGGTCTACATTCATATTTTGCTGACGTGATTGACATGGTTTGTTGTCGTATTAGGGAGTTAGGAATGCTTGCATAATTAGTTTGGCGAAGAGATTCGCCTAGTTGCACACTTTGGGTCAACATGCGATATGTAGACTTAAGGGCGTAGTGTATGTGTTTGTATAAATGTTTGTATTAGTATGTATTGAATTAAATGATGTTATATAGTAGTTTGAGATTGATTTCTTAGTTAATATGCTGACCTAAATGATTTCCTACATGTTGACCATATGCATGATTCCATTACATGCATGGAATGTATGTGTTTGAAGATTTGCTTAAGTTGAATGTTATAACATGTGTTAACATGCTCACATGATTGTATCTAAATTCCAATACCTTTACATATATTGCTAATGTGATTCCATAAATGTTTGGGACTAGACTTAGTCCAGGCAGTCGGTAACCGAGCAAATTCGTGGCTGACTGGTCATAGCCACGAATGACGCGTCGATGAACGTGATTCGTGTTTAGAGTTGGCGGCAGTGGTTAGGCCACGCGAAGTGTTTTACGCACTTCATGTCGTTCGACTTGAGATGCGATCGCGCTAATCGAGCCCGTCAAGTAACCCGACTGGCCGATGTATGTTCACCTTGTATGAGTCATAACTGCTTGAACCTAGGGTACTGAACTTACCATTATAAACCCTGTTAACCATGGTACCTTGATCCACGAAGACTCATGAGCCGGGCATGGTGGTATGGGACACCGTAGTCGAGCTGTCGGCCTACGCTGGGGCCACAAACCTCCCCGTAGTGACCAGTGAGCACCTAGACTCGTGAGCAGATTATGGTGGTATGGGACACTATATTCTAGCTGTCAGCCTACACTGATCAGGCGACGAGCCCTTTGTAGTGACCGCGAGCGTATTCTGAGTCCACGGGAGGCGACGACCCTTCCTTTGCAGTAGAGCACGGTAGGCCTGTATTGATAAGGTGATGGGGGAGCGGTGCAACGAGTGCGAGCAACAGCCCTGGCAGTCCTTGCAGTGACCTACGAAATATACATCGTATGAGATTACTAGGAGTGACGACCCTAGACAGGATCTGTGTTGGGATTGATACAAGGAAAGTACCTTAGTTTCCCAATCCTGCTGTTTGAATGGACTAATAACAACTTGGAAATCATATCACCATAGCATTGCATGTGCCTGAAAGATGTGGAGCACTCTAGGGAGTGTGGCATGCCGCGGTCGTAAGATGTTGCCGCATGAGGGTGATCGTCGGTGAGGGCATACATTACGTCATGTCATCTTGCATTAACAAAAGTATTCGGATTGTCTGATTTACTGCTTTACTATTATCGCGTGATTGAATTGTGAACATGCTAATCTTTGCTCTATGATTCCACTGAGTTGATCACTCACTCCCACGTTACGGGATGGTGTTTGCAACACCCACCAGACCCTGTTGTAGATGCAGGTGAGGCCGAGATCCAGGAGGTGGAGCCAGAGATCGACGAGGACCAGGACGAGTTCTCGTATATGCAGTATCACGACGGCTTCCCGTAGGCGACCTGGATCGAGGGGACTTCAGTGGGACTATTTTGAACATTATTTTTTTGTTTATGTATATGTATATGAGACTCAGAGATGTAGTCATACTTTGGAGACAGATGAGATTTACTTTATTTTTCCATACAGTGATATATATATTGTTTAGTCTTCCGCTTGCTTTTATCACTGGATCTGAAGTATGAATTGCAGTTTTGGTATACTTTTGCTCATGTGAATGCTTTAAATCAGACGACATTGAATCATAACCATTTTTGTTGCATAAGTGACGGTCTGGAACTCAGGAGTTGAGTTTATACACGACCCCCGATTTTCAGGGTGTTACACCCGGGGATGCCGAAAATATGTGAGACCCACCCCGGGTCCCCTCGAAATGTGTCATTTGGACCCACAAGTCCATCGAGGCATTATCGGGTCTCATTTGCAAACCAGAATGAATTACATGACATACAATATATGATTTTAGGGTAAAAGAAGATAATCTATCCAAATATTCTATCTATATCATGAAATTCTAAGAAATTAATAGTTAAAATCCCATTTTATTCATGTATGTATCATTTATAGTAAGTTTTAGTTTAAGTATAGCTCTTCACCATTTAAACTTTAGGATTTGTGTCCAATATGAAAGTACTTAGAGAAATTTGAAGAATGAGGTGGTGAAAGGTGAGATTTTGAAGGAAATGGGTTAAAAAGTAATTTCTTTAGCTTTGAAATTGAGTTATGAGAAGTTATCAAGGTGTTATGGTTGACCCATTGCCTAAGGACGTCTAACTCCAGGTTGGAAAAAATCCAAAGTATTACAATCTACCCCCCTTAAAAATAATTTCTTCCCTGAAATTGGGTAAGGGTAAAGAGTAAAGATTCTATTAATCCTTTCACCTAAGCTTTACTGATTTCAAGTTTGTATGCGTGATGGGGGTATATACATCTATACTAGTCTGGCGCATTTTAGTTTACCTTTCTTAAAAATTTACTCTTTATCTCTTTCTTATACCCTGATGGTTCCAATTTATTTCTTTATCTATTTGGAGTCTTGACGATGATTCTCATCTACTTAGAGTAAGATATATGTTTTCAGTGGTCGAGAAATATGGAGAGATGGTTGTAGTGGGCTTGATCCCTGATACTTTGATCACCTACTTGACTAGGGTAGAAAGCTCATCGTATCCCTTCCTAGTCCTGGTAGATCCTGGTCTTCTTCTCAGTCAAAGTAGTGAGTCCATTGGTAGTCGCCCAAGATTGAGAATTGGGTCAAGCCACGAATGCTTCGCAGTTGTATATTTCAGTAACTCCGTAGTCCAATCACTCTAAAAGTTTAGGGAATGCCCATCACTGAAAGGTTCAAATTTCTTATTTATAAGGTTAGCCTTTGGATCTTGGTCTAGGAGAGTCCTTGTCTGAATCTATGTCCAAGGTAGGGGTTAATAAGCACCTTAATAGATGATCCTAAAAGGATTTCTAATCATATAAAGTTGGCCAAGGCTTCTATTGTGTTCGTATTTAACGAGTAGAATTGTGGATACACTGACCTCCGCTCGTTTCCATTGTTAGGCCTATGATTTAATATGAATGGGTTCAACACTTAAGCCCTAATTGTTTCTCTTTAAAGACTTCATTATTGACATTCTAAGGAAGATTCAGATCCTATTTAATGACCTAACCTTACGTATAACATGAATCAATTTTCTTCGATCCTGAGCCAGTGGGGAAGGGGCCAACCACGCTTTCACTGTGCCAATTTGATCCAACAGTTGTATTAATTGACCTAACTAGATTGGGCTCATAATGTTCTACTCCCCTTAAAACTTATTTCTACTCTCAAGGCTCAAGAATCTATGTCTTGATCCATATGTTGGAACAAGGTATAATTTAAGACCTATCCTTGACATGGAATGGGATACGATCTCCCAATACATTGGTCTTCCTTTCATTGATGATGTGTACTATGACATTGATACATATGGTTATAGAAATGAGCCTAATCTCTATTATGGTTGATTCCAAGGATGGGTGTGAGTTGGTGGCAAGATGCCTAATTTTACCAAAGAAGGACTCTTACTACGATCCTGACTTATCCTCTTTAATCATGTCTAGTTTAATACCGTAATATAATCTATACATTATTAGTAATATCTTTCTAAGTTCATATGCACAATATGTATGTCAGAATAGTCTATGATTCGGAACCTAATTCCTAACTATCTATTGCTCATTTAAGACATTTCTTAGGCCTAAAAAGAAAAATCTCTATTGGCTATAGGTTCTTAACACTTTTCAAAGACGAAGTAATAAAATTTTGGTTGTAAGTGGTCGGGCCAACACGGAAGAAAAGTTGTGTAGTGGGTCTGAGCTGGATACATAAACCTTCTGCCTAGCTAGGACAGAAAATTTGTCATATCAGTTCTTAATCCTAGTCGAACCCAATTTTTTTCTTGATCAGAGCATAGAGTTCATTGATAATCTACTAGGATTGAGAATGCGATTTAAACCGTGAATACATCGCTTATATATAGTTTCTTTATTCCATGTTCTTGATTGTAACAAGTCCTTAAGAAGGTAAGTCTAAGGGGTTTGTTGATTTGACTTAATGTTCAATCTGAGGGATATATAAATTTTCTTTATGCATGAATAGTTTCTAAATCAAAACTACTTCCCTAAGTATCAAGGGAATTCATCGAAAGAATGAGGCCTCACTCCAAGCTAATCGAGTCGTGTAAGTCTATCATTCAATTACCTTAGCATAATTAGTCTTTTACATTCCTTAGTATAACTAGTAGCTTAGTCTTAACTTATAAGTAGCGGTAATCCACTAGTTGTATTCTAAAGTCTATGTTTATACGCTAGATGGTTTTTAAGTTGCCCGGACTTAAATGTGATTGTGCTCAAGCACTACACATAGGACCATGCCTGTTAATTGTGTTGTTAATCCCACCTTAGGATTTGAGAATGACATGTTTGGAAGGAGGGTGGGATGGGATTAAAATTTAATTTTATAAGCTTTGAAAAATGAGCCTTGTGTTGGAAAGTGTGAGATGGGATTTTCAAATCCTATGATGATAAAATTCCAAGTATATTTTGAAAGGAAATCTAGGGATTTACTGTTAATTGCATACATTCCAACCATGGCATTGGAAACCATGGGATACACCAAATTTAGGGACAATACCTTACATATACATTTATTATTACTTTTACAATTCCATCCGCCCTAATCTTACCTAATGCAGTTGGTCGAACAGCCCTAAATGTCCCATCATTTGGAGGTTGTACAAGTTATGGGACATAAAAATGTGGGTTTTATGCCTAAATGAGGGGGATATAAGGAAGGTGAAGAGTTATAAAGAATAGTGTTGGATGGGTGTAAGATGTAGAAGAAGATGGAAGCTTAAGTGAATAGAAGTGGGGATATGAGATCATTTTACATGGTCTCGGTTACGTATGAGCTATTCTACGGTAGTTAATCTTACCCATCGGCGACACTTAGGATTCTAATGTGGTTTCTAGATTCCATCGTTCCCTCCTAATCCAGAGTGCGTCAGTATGCGTCGTGTTACCATAAGCTAGCTCCATTTTAATCCAAATCATGCTCTGATACCCTCTTGTAATGCCCTGAAAATTGGGGGTCGAGCAGAAGCTCAGCTCCCGAGTTCCAACGCATCACTTATGCAATATAGATAATGATAATTGAATGTTGTTCATATTAATGCATTAAACATGAGTGAGATTATACCAAAATAGCATATCATACTCCAGAGAGCTTAATTTCGCAAGAGGAAGACTGTGATAGATATATAAAATATATAAACTGTTGTAGGTCTCCAGAGTGTGAACATGTTACCAGGTTAAATATATAGATGTATACTCAAAAATGAACAAACTGAATATACATGGGTGTTCCCAACAGTGCAAAATAATAAGTGTAATGGCGTCTAATTAACATCCTTGTAATCCCATCGATCAGAACATGGTCTACATAGACCCGCCTGATAGCTACATATAGGAGAAACCCTCGTCATCTTAAAAGTCCGGCTCCGCTTCACAAGCATTGCTATCATTTGAAACTAAAACAGAGACTGGTTGGTGTTTCAAACACCGTCTTGTAACGTGGGAGTGAGTGATCAACTAAGTGGAACAATAAAGTAAATGTTAACATATTATCAATTCAGTCAAGCAGTGATGATAAAGTGATACAATCAAACATCCCTACGTACTCTAATTAATGCAAAGATGTATGTAAAAATGATGCATGCCCTCGCCTGCACTCTCTCTTGCGACAACTTCTAACGATCGCAGCATGAATCACTACCACTGTGCTCTACACCAACGCCAACGGCACATGCAGTGCGATGTTATGAGCATGATTACCAAGTTCTTATTACTCCCTTTCATACAACAGGATTAGGAAGCTAAGGTACTTTCCTTGTATCATTTTCCATATGATGATCCATTCTAAGGTCGTCAGTCCTAGACAATCTTATATGATGTTGTAGTTCTAGGTCGCTACAAAGGGCTTGTCACCTTATCAGTGTAGGCCTAGTTCATACTTTAGCTGCTATGGAAAGGCTTGTCACCTTACGTAGACTCAGAGTATGCTCACAGTCACTACAAAGGGCTCGTCACCTTATCAGCGTAGGCCGACAGCTCGAATACAGTGTCCCATACCACCATATTCGGCACACGAGTTTGGTTTGTTCACTGGTCACTATGGGGAGGCTCGTCCCCCAGCATAGGCCAACAGCTCGACCACGGTGTCCCATACCACCATGTCTGGCTCATGAGTCTTAAGGGATCAAGGTACCAAGGTAAATGAGATCTCAGTTATAAGTTTGGTACCCTAGATTCAAGCAGTAGCATCCAAATATGGTGAACATACATCCGGTCAATCGGGTTACTTGACGAGCTCGACTAGCACGAGCGTACGTTGAGTTGATCAACATGAAGCGCATAAGAACTCCGTGTGGCCTAACCACTGTCAACGACCCAAGTACGGCACGGATTCATCGATCACATTCTGTGTGGCGAAACAGCTTCAACCACCAAAATAAGGCCTATTACCGATTGCCTGAACTGTAATATACTCTCAACCGCGTGCAATCATAATAAACAAGCATATGAGATATTCAAGCAGTAATGAATACTTAAGTTAAATCCTATAATCATGTGAGCATGTTATGGAATGTAACTTAAACTTGATTATACAATACGTGGAGGAAATCATACACACAGTTAAACATGAATAAACCAACTCTATCATATGCAAGTCATGGAGGAAATCATGCACACTATTAAAGTAGTTGGGATTCATATCTCAATTCCCTTATAAATCACAATTTACTAACTACTAACTCATTCAGATATTCTTACAAACACTTAGACTACACTTTCCAACATACATCACGTATGGTGGTTATAATACTATTAGGACAAATCCTCTTGCCAAGGAGTCGTCGCATACATAACAACCATGTTCCTATGACAGTTAAGCATGGTAATCACACATTCAGATTCCAAATGCATACAAACATTTCAACAAACACGTATTAAACATGTTATCATACATAGGTAATTCACCCATAAATCAATTAATAGTAAGATGGGTTACATAGAGGAAAATGTAACTATGCATGAGGGGATTAAGGATTGCATCTCAACATCCTCAATAAATACACTACAACATGCATTTTCTCATTCAGGTATTTTATCAAACACTTAGGCCGTACATATTCATATACATGTAATAGCTTAGTTAAACACATATTACAGCAATTCCTTCCACATAGGAGTTGCCACACATACACTAATCACATATTTCTAAGCATCAATCATAACAAGTGCAAACCATAATTCGATATTCATTCAAGTAATTCAACAAACACATGGGATGCATTTAAAAATCAACAGAGTATATATATTTATGTAATATACGGAAGACATCGTACTTAACATGTGTGATTGTAATCAATTCAGACATAAATCATTCCTGACATTGAAAGCCTTGAAAATCATAACCTAAACATTTATAGTCCGCACCTTAGGCCCATTAGACTCGTTACGGATGGAGCTCTTACACACTTTCGTCGTCTACGGCACCACTGCCACCTATGGTGCGAAATAGGTTAGCCATTTGATCTATTTAACTATTTGAAACTCTGCAACATCTTAGGGTTAGGATTTCTTACCCGAAAATGAATCTAGAATTGCTGAAACGGCGACATGGTAGCGTGGATTCGACACTTAGAAAAACAGGGAGGAATCCCTGTAGCAACACCCTAAATTCCCTCACCTTTTCTCTATTTTTTCTTCTCTTCCTTTTCTTTTCTCTCTCCTTAGGGTTTTCCAAATTCGTATGGGATGAGAGAGTGAGGGTTTAAGGCCCTTATATAGGCCCAGAACTGATGGGAATGGCCCTAGGGCCAAGGTATACTTAGATTATAGACAAAACTCATCTGTTTCGACTCAACGGAGCATATCTGGAGGCCTCTTTGCTGAATGTAGTTGGACTTAAGCTCCCTGATATTGGATCTTGATCAAGCTAAGTTTTCTGTCTGATCAGGTTTACAGATCGACCGTGGTGGATCAATTTCAATTCAACGGTCACCGACACTCGATCAGGGCCACAAGTATATTGGCATATGTGGGACATTTTTCTTGATCTGAGGATGTATTTGGGTCAGATTTTGACGGTCTGAATGCTTATAATCGGCCCGCAAGCGACACGACTCTGATTACTTAAATTTGTATTTAATTTCTAAAAATACTCACGTTTCTCACACACATCTCTCCGGACTCAAGGAAATCATCATGGGATACCATCTGGACTTAATTTTTAAGGTAGTCGTCAAGTCAATCAAGATGGTCATATTCGTCTAAGTTCGTCACTATCGGACATTCGACGTGTGGTCCAGGTCCGATACGAAGTTTCACGATGTTCCCAAGAGTAACTGGGTTTAAAGATTGATCCTAAGTTTCTAGGTAACGTAGTATTAGCTTTCCTACTCATTTTTGGTCTTGTAGTTCATATTTAAAGTGGTTCAAGCTAATTCTACTGAGTATTCATTTTAGTACTTAACCAAATTCTACCCAAATTATGGCAGAATACGGTCCTAGGGCCATTCAATGCCCCTTTTTGGCACTTATAGTTATTATATTATTTTAATTATTTTTATAATAGTTAATCATCAATTTTTCCCCATCTTCACCAAATTTCATGAGATTTCGTATTGTAAAAAAATTCTAAAAATTTCAGAAGCAGCAGCTGTCCAACAAGTGATTTTTGGATAGTTTTCATAATGACCTACTTTAAATTATATTAGATATTTTAGTATATTTTTTTTACATAATTTTATATAAAATTAGACTCACTTATCTTCAATATAGTTTTTGAATCACCTAAATCGGAGTTATAACGAGGGAGAAATGATTTTTCAAAGTTGGATAAAATGTGTAGAAAATGGGTTGTCCGATCAGCTGTACGGACGAGGCCTCGCCAAACTGGCGAGCCCCTCGCTGATCACAGGTCAGTTGGACAGGGCCTTGCCCAGGGGCGATGCCCTCCCCCACCCCCCTCGGGGGATGCCAAAAATATGTGGGACCCACCCCGGGTCCCCCCGAAATGTGTCGTTTGGGGCCCGCGTCCGTCGAGGCATTATTGAGTCTCATTTGCAAACCGAAATGAGTTACGCGACGTACAATATATGATTTTGGGGTATAAGAAGCTAATATATCTAAATATTCTATCTACATCATGAAATTCTAAAAAATCAATAGTTAAAATCCCATTTTATTCATGTATGTACCATTTACAGTAAGTTTTAGTTTAAGCATAGTTCTTCACCATTTAAACTTTAGAATTTGTGTCCAACATGAAAGTACTTGGAGAAATTTGAAGAATGAGGTGGTGAAAGGTGAGATTTTAAAGGAAATGGGTTGAAAAGAGATTTCTTTGGCTTTGGAATTGAGTTATGAAAAGTTACCAAGGTGTTATGATTGACCCATTTGCCTAAGGACGTCTAGCTCCAGGTTGACAAAAATCCGGGGTGTTACAATTATAACCTATGTGCAGGGCATTTTCAAAGAGTTTTGAGCAAACCCACTAAAATGAAAGATGTAGATTCAAGAAAAATGAAAGATTCTCAAATAAACCCCAACCAAGAACCTAAATTTTAAAGAAAATAGCAAATAAACCACTTACAAGGAGGCTAGGACGATGGATTGGCCGAAAGAACCACCAGCGAGTCGAGGAAGATGAAGTGGGAATGACCAATTTTCCATGTATTGAATGTTCTTTTTGGCTATAATGGAATTATCTTGGGTTTTCTAAATTGCACAAATGTCTTGTGGTCTATGTTGATGCAATGACCTAGATTTTTTTTGTTGGATGGGAATTGGATGTCCTTGTGCAGTACCTTAATTTATTGACTTGAATGCTAGTATGTGTGTATTCGCACATGTTTGAGACCAAAAAGATTGACCTTGTATCCATCAAAACCGTCCGACTGAGTAAAATGTGATAAATTTGAAGAATATGGACAACAAGGTTCGGTTGCACTGAGTGGAACTCGGTTGCACCTAGCAAACTGGTGAAACTGGGGTAGCCCTGCTCGGTTGCACCAAGTAAACCTTGGGAAACTGAGCAAATCTAGACATCAGGATTCAGTTGCACCGAGTGGGACTCGGTTATGCAACCAAGTAACTCTGTTCAGCAATATTTTCCATGTTCAAATTTTGACAGTTTAAGTGTATTGGTTTAAAAATTCATATCAATTTTTCTACAACTCCGATTGAGGTGATTCAAAAACTAGATTGAAGCTTGATGAGTCTAGTTAGATAAAAATAAAAAATAAAATAAAATAAAATATAAACTAAAGAAGGTTAAATTTAGGATATTTTGGAAACTATACCAAAATCATTAATTTCAGACAACTAGTACTCCCAGAAGTTTTAGAATTTTTAAATAACTTGAAATGTAATGAAATTTGGTAGAGATAAAGTAAGATTTATGGTGAACTATTAAAAAAATAATAACAATAATATAATAATTTAAATTACCAAAATTATTATATGAAATAAACCTATTAAAACTAAAAAAAATTGTAATTGCATGTTGCCGATGAACCACACATATCTTTTTCATCTTAGAGTTTTAGTGTTTGATATATTCTTAGAAATTTCTTCTAATCATACTAGGAATCATTCTATTTAATTAAAATAATATTTTTTTATTTTTTAAGTATATTTTTCTAATTCAGATAGCTTCGAGTATAGTTGAATTATGGTCCTTTATTAGGGTGATTAAAGACGAATTACTATTTCCACTAATTGTTAATAGGCCACACCATGAATTTAGGTAATCCAAACCCTAATAATTGTACATGAGAAATCTCATCACCCAATTCGTCTCGAAAATGCCCTAATTATCTATATAATCTCTAGCCTGCTCATTAGTGGGCCGCTAGACTTGAAGCCATAGAATAACGATCATCTTATCGGGCTTGACATCTATTGCTGATGTCAAGCTGAGATAGTGTTTATAATTATTCAAATTGGACCGAAGTCTGGCTGCATGGGATGTGCAAATGTCCTAAGCAAAAACCTGAAAATTTAAGTGAATTAGGCTCTCTACTCTTTTGTGAAGTTGTGAATTTCAGACCGCTGGGTTCCAACCAAACTCAAGGTGTGAGTTAATGATATTTCCTTGCATATATACATATAGCCACGGCCCGGATTGATCATTGGTGACCGTTCCTAGCAAGTGGGGTCCCCATGGCTAATTAGAACGTCAGATTGCCACCCGATTATAATAAAATATTAATCTAATGGCAGGGCACCTATCTCATGGTGTACATATGACAGTATAAATAGCCCTAGGACTTCCTTAAAGGAAAAAGAGTCACCGAGGCTATTTGTGCACATTATAGCACTATAAATAGCCCCCCATTTCCACCCCCATCTCCCCATATGAATTTTTCCTTAGAAATAAAAGGAGAAAGAGAGAGAGAGAGAGAGAGAGAGAGAGAGAGAGAGAGAGAGAGAGAGAGAGAGAGAGGGAGGAAGATGTTGTGAGGGAGATCTTGGAGCATTCCTGATAGATTTCCTTCGATTAAGTCATAGCCTTGACCGTTCTCCTCCGTTAAATCCATCACACTCTTAATTGGGAGGTAAGAAATGAACCAAGCTTCCCAACTTAAGTTTCATAGGATTAATTACAGGATTCTCACCTAATTCCTTTGAATTTAATGTAAGAATCATTTTCCACAAATCCCTAACCCTAGAAGCCTGAAATCAAAAGATTCTTCTTAAAGATGCGGACCATTTGTAAGTGCTGTGATTTCATATCCCTTTGGTTGTAAAATTTTGTGGTGTCAAAACCTATATCTATGTCTTGTATATCTTGTGTTTCATGTTTGAGACTATTCATTGCTTCAAGACATCATATTTCAAGACAAGAACTTAAATGAAGAAAGTTTCAAGTCATGGATGAAGAATTCAAGAATAGAAGTCTCCAAGTATGCATGTTCAAGATTCAAACAAGTACAAGTATACAAGAAGACTTTGTCAAGTCAAGAAAGGATCAAGCTCGAGAAGGCCTACAACAAGATTCGTAAATTCTCTAGCTTCTCTTAAGGGTCATCTGAGTGTACAAACTATCAATGTCCATCTTACTTTTAATGTTTGTTTAACCTTAGAATGACCTTAGGATGGACTTTATGTAGGTCATTCTGGATACATAATTCGTATATTTTAATATGCTTGTTCGGGCTGTTCTAAGACCAGTCCTAGGGACTTCAAGACCAGTCATATCTCTGCAACGACCAGTCTTAAGTTTTTCAGGACCAGTCCTAGATTGTTCTAGATTTTTGGATTTTTCTGGTTGTCCTACGACCAGTCCTGGACATCCTTCGACCAGTCCTGTGAGCTGTACGACTTGTCCTTCGACCGGTCTTAGCCCTACGACTCAAACTCCAACAACTAATCTGGAGGTCCTACGACCAGTCGTAGGTGACCCACGACCAGTCATAGGTGGCCCACGACCGGTCGTAGGATACCCAGGACCTGTCGTGGAACAACTAATCCTTATCCTGAAAATCTTTGAAAATCTTTGAAACTAGGACCAGTCCTAGGATCCTAAGACTAGTCGTAGATGGGATTTTTCAGGCTATAAATAGAGCACGAACTTCAGAGTTTTTCAATTCAATTAAACTCAATTTAAGCAATCTTTAGGCTATACTCTGAGATAAGTTCGTGTTTGTTTTTAAGCTAATTTGTGCTCATTTAATATTCCTTTTTCTAGCTTGTTTATTATTTGATTTTGATCTACATTCCAATCTTATTTGAAAAGGGGAATTTCTGATATTCCTTCTTCTTAGATTCAAAATCAAATAGAATTAGCCCTTTTGATTTAAAATCAATTAGACTTAGAACCATTCTTAAAGTGAGTATTGGACTTTGAACGTTGAATCGAACTTCTACTCCGATTGGTTCTACCGGGCTACTTTAAAAGGAGATTCAGGTATTTTACATTTGTGTAATTTACATTCTTTGGTTTTGTTTGAGATTTGCTAGAAAAATCTCATTGTTTTGGTTATCTGAGGAGAGCCAGAAAACTCAGATTGTATGGGTTTTTGAATTGTGTAAGCCCGAGATAAAAAGACACAATTGTGAAAGTTTTAAGTAAACCTGTGAAACCTATTTTGATAGTGCATGCTAATATCCCCTGTGTGAGGATATTAGGAGTGGAGTAGCATTCTGTGTGGCTGTTGAATAACAGTTGGTGTACACACAGGCGAACCACTATATATCGTTGTATTGTGGATGTGCTTTATTCTTTCATTCCTTTATTCATTCAGTTTTGTGGATAGTATTTGTGGATGAATGTTGTAATCATTTTATTTTAAGCAAGTGTGGGAATGTTGTATTAATTTAGGATTTATTTCTGTAAGTTATTTTGGTTTCCTTGCTTTTTATTTGTCATTGGTTTGTGATACAAAGGACGTTCTAGAAATAAGGTTGTCCTACCTTAAACCTTTGGTTTTTGGTGTAAGGTTGTCCTTAGAACTGATATAGTATCATTCTCTTAATTCTAAGTTATTGAGATTACTTTTAATTCAGCATTGTGCTTTATTTCTTTTATTATTCCACTGTTTTAAGTTTTATTTGGCATTGCCCTATTCACCCCCCCCCCCTCCCCCCCCTCTAGGGCATATCGTTAGGCCCTTTCAAGTGGTATCAGAGCCTAATAGCTCGTGCTTATTGTTTATTTATTGGATTTATTTCCTGAGCTAACGATCTAAGCTATATTAAGATGTCAAATTTTGATAGCCTATCAGTCACTAGGCCACCACCCTTTAATGGCACAAACTATGCCTATTGGAAAGCAAGGATGAGGATCTTCTTCAAATCCTTGGATGAAAGTGTGTGGCTAGCCACAGTGAATGAATGGAACCCTCCTATCACTGAAGTAACTAATGACGATGGTTCAAAATCAATGAAAGTAATAGCTTATTCTCTTTGGACCACACTTTAGAAAAGTGAGAGTAGTGCCAATGCAAAAGTACTAAATGCAATTACTTGTGCATTATCACCAGATGAATTCAAAAGAATCATCTCTTGTGAAAATGCAAAACAAGTATGGGATGTATTAGAAATGACACACGAGGGTACATCAATTGTCAAGAAATCTAAAGTCCAACTCCTCACAACTAAATTTGAAGAAATTCATATGGAGGAGAATGAGATGTTTATGAACTTCTACACTAGATTGAATGACATCGTGAACTCTATGTGGGGTCTTGGTGATAGAATCCCAGAAAGTAAAGTATGCGTAAAGATACTACGCTCACTTCCTGAACGGTTCAATTCTAAAGTGACCGCGATTCAGGAACTTCGTGATACGGATACCATGAGGGTTAAGGAACTAGTTTTTTCACTACAAACCTACAAGTTGTCCTTCAAAGCACCTAAAGGAAAATCAATTACTCTCAAATCATCAAATGTTTCACAAGAAAGAACTTCAGACTTAGAAAATTCTGAAGATGATATGGTGCTTTTAGCAAAAAAGTTTTATAAAATTTTCAAAAGCAAGAAAAAGGTTGATTTTCAAAAGTCAAATGATAAGAGACGATCTAAACCTAGAGCTCAAAAATCTTTGAAAGATAGTCAATGTTACAACTGTCAAGAGTATGGGCACTTAGCTAACAAATGTCCTAAAAAGGACAAATCAAAAAGGAAAAGCATGATGGCTACTTGGGATGAATCGTCTAATTCTGAATCCTCTTCTAAATCAGAAGATTCTGAAACTGAGTCGGGCGATGATGTTAAAGCCCTTATGACTCTAGCCAAGATCACTTTTTCAGATAATGATGATATATCTAGTGAAGAAAATCTGAATAGTGATTGCGATAATGAAGATGATCTTCAGGATGCTTATAATGCCCTTTATAAGGAGAGTTGTAAAATTTCCGTCAAGCTTAAGTTACAAAAAGAAAAATTTTCTAAGCTTAAGGAAGATTATGAGTCTCTCATTTTAGAAAAGTCTCATATTTTCGATTCTTTTGAAAAGACCAAATGTGATTTAGATTTCAAAATCTCCAAAATTGAAGATTTGAGATCCGAAAATGAGAAACTCAAAAATGAGGTAGCTTCTCTTCTGTGTTTGAAAGACATATGGAGATATGCCCAAGGTGATCCTAAATTGGAAAAATTATTGTCCGCATTAAGAAAATGTGGCGATCGATCAGGGTTGGGCTATGATAAGAATACATCTCCTAAACAAAAGAACATTTCTTCTAAATTTGTAAAAGGAGAGTCTTTAATCTCAAAAGAAAAGAATACTTATCAAGGTTTTTCCAAAAATTCAAGGACTTTTCAAAAACCTAAAGGTAACCATGTCAACTTTAATTTTTAAAACTGAAATTCATTGGCTGAAAAAATAATTGATCTACTCAAGGAGCTATTAAAGTCTAACTCTATAGGTCTCTCCTATAATAACAGACAGAAAAAGACCATCTATACTCCTAAACCCAAAACAGTTCTGAAATGGGTTCCTAAAGTTGCCTGCTTGGCTGCCCACACTTCTTTCAAAGCTACTAGCCATTCCAAGTGGTACTTAGATAGTGGTTGCTCCAGGCATATGACAGGCAACAAGGCTTTATTCACTGATCTAAAAGATATGACTGACGGGTCAGTCACATTTGGTGATGGAAGCAATTGCAAGATCATTGGCCAAGGTACGGTTCAGCTTTATAACCTTCCCTTATTTAAGAATGTTTTATATGTTAAGGGCTTGAAACACAACCTACTAAGCATTTCTTAGATATGCGATAATAGGCATAGTGTGAAGTTTTCTAATCAAGGTTGTGAGATACTTAATAAAAAGGGTTCTGTTATATTAACTGGTTGCAGAACTTCTGAAAACTGCTACATCTTTAGTGATGCAAGCTCATCTACTCAATCATGTTACATGGTCCATACCGATGAGACTGAATTATGGCATAAACACCTTGGACATGTACACTATCGGAACTTATTTAGATTGAGCAAAAGAGAACTAATTAGAGGTCTACCCAAATTGCAAAGAGTAGACAAAATATGTGGTGAATGCCAGTTGGGCAAACAGACTAGGAGCTCTCACAAGAAAGTGAACTCTAATACCACATCTAGACCACTCGAGCTTCTCCACATGGATCTTATTGGACTAACCAGATCGAAGAGTCGAGGAGCCAAAAAATACATCGTGGTTATCGTAGATGACTATACCAGATTCACTTGGGTATCTTTCTTAAAAGACAAAATTGAAACCCTGGATGAAGTGAAAAAGGTCATTAAACGAATCCAAAATGAGAAAGGTTCTCATGTTAATAAGATCCGTAGTGA
This sequence comes from Magnolia kwangsiensis, assembly GCA_037074715.1. Taxonomy (NCBI): domain Eukaryota; kingdom Viridiplantae; phylum Streptophyta; class Magnoliopsida; order Magnoliales; family Magnoliaceae; genus Magnolia; species Magnolia kwangsiensis. The sequence goes on along the minus strand of CM073571.1, from coordinate 119,520,841 downwards.
TCATGGATCCGAATTCGAAAATAATAGTTTTGAGAAATTCTGTAGCGATCAGGGAATATCGTATGAATTCTCTGCGCCCAAAACACCGCAACAAAATGGTATAGTTGAAAGAAAAAACAGAGTGCTTCAGGATATGACTAATGTTATGTTGAATAACATGAAGCTCTCTAGAAATCTTTGGGCTGAAGCAGTTAATACTGCATGTTATATTATTAATTGGGTTTATACCAGTAAATCTGATAATAAGATTGCTTATGAATTATGGTTTGAAAAGAAACCTACTGTCAAATACTTTTAGGTTTTTAGCAGCAAGTGTTATATTTTATGTGATCGTGAAAATTTGGGAAAGTTTGATACGAAGAGTGAGGAAGGTATTTTTCTTGGTTATTCTTTGAACAGTCGAGCTTATAGGGTTCTAAATCAGAGAAATGATGTGATTCAAGAGTCCATCAATGTGGTCATTGATGATCATTTGAATACACCAGCTCCGAGTTTAGATGATGATGAAGCTCTTATTATCGACAGTTAAGATACCTCATCAAGTCAAAAAGAGTCTGAACCAAGGACTGTCAAAGATCATCCAACCAATCAAATACTTGAAAACCCTTTCACTGGAGTTCATACTCACAAACAACATGAGAACATATGTAATTATGTTTGTTTTACATCCTAAATAGAATCGGTCAGTGTGAAAGAAGCACTTTCTAACAAAAAATGGATAATTGCTATGCAGGATGAACTTAATCAATTTGTTCGTAATGATGCCTGGTATCTTGTTCCTAGACCTAAAGATAAGCACATTATTGGAACAAAATGGATCTTTAAAAATAAGTCTGATGAACTTGGAAATATAATACGAAACAAGGCTAGACTGGTTGTACAAGGGTACACTCAGATTGAAGGCCTCGATTACGATGAAACTTTTGCTCCAGTTGCTCACCTTGAATCAATCAGACTTTTTATTTCCATCACATGTTTTAGAAAATTTAAGATTTATCAGATAAATGTAAAGAGTGCCTTCTTGAATGACGATTTACATGAGGAGGTGTATGTTGAACAACCTTCAGGGTTTGAAGACCCTAAGTTATCTAACCATGTATTTCATCTCAAAAAGGCTCTCTATGGTCTAAAACAAGTGCCCAGGGCATGGTATGAGAAATTGACTAAATTCTTACTTAGTCATAGCTTTCAAGTAGGAAGTGTTGATAAGATGCTCTTTGTTAAGAAACATAACAATGATATTTTGATAGTTCAAATTTATGTTGATGATATTATTTATGGATCAACTTGATCTAACATGTCTATTGAGTTTGCAGAGTTAATGAAATCAAGGTTCGAAATGAGCATGGTTGGAGAACTAAACTATTTCCTAGGGTTGTAAGTAAAACAACAACTTGATGGAATTTTTATTTCTCAGACCAAATATGCTTCAAACTTGGTTAAAAGGTTTGAATTTGAGAATGGTAAGAACTTTGATACTCGTATGAGTACAACGTTAAGACTCTCAAAAGACTTTACAGGTAAAGATATAGATCCTAAACTATATCGTAGTATGATTGGTAGTTTGTTGTATTTAACTGCTAGTAGACCTGATATCGCGTTAAGTGTTGGTATTTGTGTAAGATATCAGTCTAATCCTAAGAAATCACATCTTACTGTTGTTAAACAGATTATTAGATATGTCACAAGTACTATAAATCTGGGTCTTTGGTATCCTTTTGATACTAGTGTTCAATTAGCCGGGTACTCAGATGCTGATTGGGCCGGTAATATCGATGATAGAAAATCAACCAGTGGTGGTTGTTTTTACATTGGAAATTGCTTTGTTTCTTGGTTCAGTAAGAAGCAAAGCTCAATATCGCTCTCCACTGCTGAGGCTGAGTATATTGCAGTTGGATATGCATGTACTCAACTAGTTTGGATGAAACGCATGCTAAGCGATTATGGAATTAATCAAAATTCAATGATCTTACATTGTGATAATTCCAGTGCTATAAATATTTCTAAAAATCCAATCCAACATTCACGTACTAAGCACATTGACATTAGGTACCATTACATTCGTGAGTTGGTTGAAGAAAAAGTTATTTCCTTGGAATATATACCAATCGAAACTCAACTTGCTAATATATTTACTAAACCGCTTGACAAAAGAAGGTTTAATAAATTGAGAAATAACTCGACCGGTCTTGGAGCTCGTGAGCATGATATAATTTGAGAAAAATCTCCTTCTTCTTCATTTTCACTCCGACGTACGACGAGTCGTGGCTCGACCAGTCATAGAATTTCTTGTATTTCTTCAAGGTTAGTCCTATTTCTTCATTTTTCATGAAGATTCATGCTCTCTATGCTTTGATTTGATCATTGTGTAGCTAGATTTCATCTTTTGTTAGTTTTTTAAGGGTTTCTTCTCAAATTGCTGATCTAGAGAAAACTCATCCTTCTTTTTGTGTATTTCTCTTTCTCTTAGTATATCTTATTAAAGATGGATGCTAGAGGGAAGAAGAAAACATTCCGTAGTCCATCCTCATCTAGATCTACACCAATAATAAAACGCCACCTTCGGTCACCCGAAGATGATCCTCAAGATGTACGGGATTTACGTGTCCATAATGTTATCGTTGAGCATACCGCTGATTTCAATCACATTGCTCTATATGGTATTGTCCCTCTCCTTGAATCTGTTGGCTAGGTTAACATTTTGCTTTGGGGTGGGCCTGCATACCAGTCTATTGCACAATCAATGGTTGCATGTATCTCAGAATTCTCCCTTGACAACTTAACTTTTTCAATTGATACTAGAGAAGAAAAATTTGAAGTAAACCATCATTTAATATTAGGTATTATGGATATACCCGTTAATGATGAAGGTATTCCGATTCATACTCTATACATCAAACCATCTGAATCGGAAAAATGCATGTTAACAAGAGACTTATGCAAAATTAATGCACAATGGACACACAAAGGGAATGCGCTCCCTTCAAAGTATCTGTTACCTACATACAGAGTGTTACATCATTTTTTCATTTCAAATCTGTATCCTCGGTCCGGTAATAAAATCGAGTTGACTTCTTTCATGGTTCGTGTGTTGCATTCTATTGCTTCTGGTACCAAGGGCTGCCTTCCTTCATTGATCTGTCACTTTATCATACAGTTTCGTCTCCATCCGGGTCATAGTGATATTCTGTTTGGTTATCTTATGACAGTGTTAGCCACTCATATGCTTGTCAATACACCTATTAATGAGGCACCCATTCATCATCTTATTTTCAACAATTCCAATCTTAATAAGATGAAGTTGGATTTGCTTCCTGGTCAAGTTGATGAAGGTGGTGTTGGTGGTGAAGCCGAAAATGAAGGGGAAGCTGGCGATCTTCCTCAACAGGATGTTAATATGGATGAGTTAATTCATGAGATAGAAACTGATTCACCAAATGATCCCGATTTCGATCCATCTAATTATGATGCACGCCATCGTGCATTGGAGGAGAAGGTTGATAACATGAGTGTCGCCCATGATATGCAGTTTAAATATATGCGAAAATATCTTCGTCACATTAATAGGGGCTTACATCAGAAGGTTGATAAAAGAAGGTTAAATTTATGATATTTTGGAAACTATACCAAAATCATTAATTTCAGACAACTGGTACTCCCAGAATTTTTAGAATTTTTACATAACTTGCAATGTAATGAAATTTGGTAGAGATAAAGTAAGATTTATGGTGAACTATTAAAAAACTAATAACAATAATATAATAATTTAAATTACTAAAATTATTATATGAAATAAACCTATTAAAACTAAAAAAAATTGAAATTGCATGTTGCCGATGAACCACACAGATCTTTTTCATCTTAGAGTTTTGGTGTTCGATATATTCTTAGAAATTTCTTCTAATCATACTAGGAATCATTCTATTTAATTAAAATAATATTTTTTATTTTTTTAGTATATTTTTCTAATTCAGATAGCTTCGAGTATAGTTGAATTATGGTCCTTGATTAGGGTGATTAAAGACGAATTACTATTTCCACTAATTGTTAATAGGCCACACCATGAATTTAGGTAATCCAAACCCTAATAATTGTACATGAGAAATCTCATCACCCAATTCGTCTCGAAAATGCCCTAATTATCTATATAAGCTCTAGCCTGCTCATTAGTGGGCCACTAGACTTGAAGCCATAGAATAACGATCATCTTACCGGGCTTGACATCTATTGCTGATGTCAAGATGAGATAGTGTTTATAATTATTCAAATTGGACCGAAGTCCGGCTGCATGGGATGTGCAAATGTCCTAAGCAAAAACCTGAAAATTTAAGTGAATTAGGCTCTCTACTCTTTTATGAAGTTGTGAATTTCAGACCGCTGGGTTCCAACCAAACTCAAGGTGTGAGTTAATGATATTTCCTTGCACATATACATATAGCCACGGCCCGGATTGATCATTGGTGACCGTTCCTCGCAAGTGGGGTCCCCATGGCTAATCAGAACGTCAGATTGCCACCCGATTATAATAAAATATTAATCTAATGGCTGGGCACCTATCCCATGGTGTACATATGACAGTAGGCCTCTAATGAGGCCCTGTAAATTGAAACCAACCTGCCCTAGGACTTCCTTAATGGAAAAAGAGTCACCGGGGCTATTTGTGCACATCATGACACTATAAATAGCCCCCCATTTTCACCCCCATCTCCCCATATGAATTTTTCCTTAGAAATAAAAGGAGAAAGAGAGAGATAGAGAGAGAGAGAGAGAGAGAGAGAGAGAGAGAGAGAGAGATTGAGAGAGAGAGAGAGGGAGGAAGATGTTGTGAGGGAGATCTTGGAGCATTCCTGATAGATTTCCTTCGATTAAGTCATAGCCTTGACCGTTCTCCTCCGTTAAATCCATCACACTCTTGATTAGGAGGTAAGAAATGAACCATGCTTCCCAACTTAAGTTTCATAGGATTAATTACAGAATTCTCACCTAATTCCTTTGAATTTAATGTAAGAATCGTTTTCCACAAATCCCTAACCTTAGAAACATGAAATCAAAAGGTCCTTCTTAAAGATGCGGACCATTTGTAAGTGCTTTGATTTTATATCCCTTTGGTTGTAAAATTTTTTGGTGCCAAAACCTATATCTATGTCTTGTATATCTTGTGTTTCATGTTTGAGACTATTCATTGCTTCAAGACATCGTATATCAAGCAAGAACTTAAATGAAGAAAGTTTCAAGTCATGGATGAAGAATTCAAGAATAGAAGTCTCCAAGTATGCATGTTCAAGATTCAAACAAGTACAAGTATAGAAGAAGACTTTGTCAAGTCAAGAAAGGATTAAGCTCAAGAAGGCCTACAACAAGATTCATAAATTCTCAAGCTTCTCTTAAGAGTCAACTGAGTGTACAGACTATCAATGTCCATTTCACTTTTAAGGTTTGTTTGACCTTAGATTGACCTTTGGATGGACTTTACTGTAGGTCATTCTGGATACATAATTTGTATATTTTAATATGCTTGTTCGGGTTGTTCTAAGACCAGTCCTAGCTCTGCTACGACCAGTCTTATATTTTTCAGGACCAGTCCTAAGTTGTTGAAGATTTTTAAAATTTTTTGGTTGTCTTATGACCAGTCCTGGACATCCTTCGACCAGTCCTGTGAGTTATATGACTTGTCCTTCGACCGGTCTTAGCCCTACGAATCAAACTCTAGCAACTAATCTGGGGGTCCTACGACCAGTCGTAAATGACCCACGACCAGTCGTAGGTGGCCCACGACCGATCGTAGGCTACCTAGGACTAGTCGTGGAACAGCTAATCCTTATCCCGTGAAAATCTTTAAAAATCTTTGAAGCTACGACCAGTCCTAGGATCCCAAGACCAGTCATAGATGGGATTTTTCAGGCTATAAATAGAGCACGAACTTCAAAGTTTTTCAATTCAATTAAACTCAATTCAAGCAATCTTTAGGTTATACTCTGAGATAAGTTCGTGTTTATTTTTAAGCTACTTTGTGCTCATTTAATATTCCTTTTGCTAGCTTGTTTATTATTTGATTTTGATCTACATTCCAATCTTATTTGAAAAGGAGAATTTCTGATATTCCTTCTTCTTGGATTCAAAATCAAATAGAACTAGCCCTTTTGATTTAAAATCCATTAGACTTAGAACCATTCTTAAAGTGAACGTTGAATCGAACTTCTACTCTGATTGATTCTACCGGGCTACTTCAAAAGGAGATTCAGGTATTTTACATTTGTGTAATTTACATTTTTTGGTTTTGTTTGAGATTTGCCAGAAAAATCTCATTGTTTGGGTTATCTGAGGAGAGCAAAAAAACTCAGATTGTGTGGGTTTTTGGATTGTGTAAGCCTTAGATAAAAAGACACAATTGTGAAGGTTTTAGATAAACCTGTGAAACCTATTTTGATAGTGTATGCTAATATCCCCTGTGTGAGGATATTAGGAGTGGAGTAGCATTCTGTGTGGCTGTTGGATAACAGTTGGTGTACACACAGGCGAACCACTATATATCGTTGTATTGTGGATGTGCTTTATTCTTTCATTCCTTTATTCATTCAGTTTTGTGGATTGTATTTGTGGATGAATATTGTAATCATTTTATTTCAAACAAGTGTGAGAATGTTATAATAAATTAGGATTTATTTCTGCATGTTATTTTGGTTTCCTTTCTTTTTATTTGTCATTGGTTTGTGATACAAAGGACGTTCTAGAAATTAGGTTGTCCTACCTTAAACCTTTAGTTTTTGGTGTAAGGTTGTCCTTAGAACTGATATAGTATCATTCTCTTAATTCTAGGTTATTGAGATTACTTTTAATTCAGCATTGTGCTTTATTTCTTTTATTATTCCACTGTTTTAAGTTTTATTTGGCATTGCCCTATTCACCCCCCCTCTAGGGCATATAGCTAGGCGCTTTCACCATTAACCCTAGGTTTTCATTTATTGAACCCTATGTCATAATTAATGATTTATGTTATAAATGGATGAATGCATGCTAACTTATGCTAAATAATGATTTGCGTAATGTGTTGATGAATACATGTTAACCAGTGTCGATTATTGATTTAGGTAATGTATGGGCTAATGCACGATAATTAGTGCCGATTAATGATTTGTGTAATGCGTAGATGAATGCATGCTAACCATTACCGATTATTGATTCAGGTAATGTATAGGCCAATGCATAATAATTAGTGTCGATTTATGATTGATATAATGCGTGGACGAATGCATGCTTAGCAATGTACACTTATATGGCCACTTACTTTCCATGTATTGTTATTTTAGTGTAATACGACCTACATGTTCGATGAAATGCATTATAAAGCAGGATAGTCTGAATTCACTATTTATATCCCTCTCTGTTAGTGGCGGTAGTCAATTTATTGATGTGATTGACTAATTGGGACTACATGAGTAGTCGGATTGGCTGGAAAACCGTGAATCCACGAGGGTGGCCCCGATTAGATTGGTCACCCCAGTCCGATTGATTTAGGCTGAACACGAATAACCAGAAGGAGGAGGTGATATATCCTTGTTCGAACAACCCCAGTCATATTTTTCGGTTGATGATTCTGTGCCAGAGTACTGTTTGAATGACTTGTGTATGAATGGAATTGGGTGACAAGCCCTTTTCCTTGTGGTGTTTTGGTTTTATGTGATAAGCCCGCACCTCGAAACTTAGCCATCACACTTGACATTGGGTGACGACCCATACCGAGTTATCCTCATACATTTAGGTATCATGTTGTACCTTTGGAATTAATGATTTGTGAGTTAAATGGGTGATACCTAAATTTGGATCATGGATTGTAGGCTTAGAGCTGCTATGGGCGCATTAGGGTGGGCGATTTGGATAAGGCCATTGATTAAATGGAAGTATTTTAGCTTCTCCAATCTTGATGGATGAACAAACTTAATTAAATACTCGACTAACATGAACATTCATAACATTGCATTAGTATAGGTTGTGGTGACTTTGGCGTTGTGGTTGCGTGTTGAGGGGAGTGTTGGGATTTATGAATGCGGTGTTGGAGTAGCTTATGAGGGAGTGTTGGATTCTGAGGGCATGAATCATCTCATGAAAACTTGTACGTGCATTAATATGAGCATTAAAGAACTGGGTGTTTAAGTTACTTTATCATTACTTGTTCTAGTGGAATTGATAACATACGTAACTTAGAGTTAATGGAACCACTGAGTTTATCACTCACTCCCACTCTGGGATGGTGTTTTAAAACACCAACAAGGTGATATTATCGATGCAAGTGCTATCGAGATCCCAGACATGTAAGCTTAGAGTGTCTTACAACACTGACGTTGTGCTTTAAAGGATTGGTACAAGCTAAAAAAATTATATTTTAATCATTTTGGGTATGTATATTATGGCTTGTATAACCCCATTTCGGAGGACACCATATTTTAATTGTATCTTTACTGTCAGCCTCATATTTATTTATTTTCATTACCTCTACCTTACTTTGGATCTACTAATTTGAATTGCAGCACTCTGATTGCTCGTGTGTAAACTAAGTGTGAATATGAATGAGGTCACACGTGCATTTTATTTGGTTAACACCTGAAAGCTCAAGATTGTCTTTGTACTCACGTGCTGATTTTCGGGGTGTTACAAATGATTAGTTTTGTATGCTCCCTTGAGTGACATCTTTAAATATGTGCGTATGCTAAAATAAGTGTAATTTCCTTATGCACCTAACTCCCCCTGAAATATGCATGCAGGAGATGCTTCCTTGAGAAAATTGCCATTTAGTCTACCTCTCACATGGTGGATTGTTAGTGAGAAATCACCCCACTCCCAGTGAGCGGCAGGGTCTCGACTCGGGTCTAGAGTATGAAGCTGTGGTCAGGCAGTTGCAGCCTTTGCTAAAATAAGGTTGGTAAAGATTGGCATACTCACTTGGTGTAGTGAATGCCACACAAGAGGCGATCCCAGAAGCACCGCTGGCCTTTGGCCTGACCCAGGCTAGATCCTCTACACTACCTGTGCCTCAGGCAGCCTCAACATTAGATATGATGGGACAAATGTTGTTCTTAATGCAAAACTAGTAGCATCAATAAAAACAACAGCAACAATAAACCCGAACAACACTTGTGGGAGACATTCCCTAAAATCTGAACATGGCCCCACTAGTACAACACGCATAGGCCCCTGCCACGATGACTACAAGAAGTCTATTTAAGTGCTTCCAAAGGCTTAGTGTAACACCCTGAAAATCGGGGGTCGTGTATAAACTCAACTCCCGAGTTCCAGACCGTCACTTATACAACAAAAATGGTTATGATTCAATGTTGTCTGATTTAAAGCATTCACATGAGTAAAAGTATACCAAAACTGCAATTCATACTTCAGATCCAGTGATAAAAGCAAGCGGAAGACTAAACAATGTATATATCACTGTATGGAAAAAAAAAACAAAGTAATCTCATCTGTCTCCAAAGTATGACTACATCCCTGAGTCTCATGTACATATACATAACAAAAGAATAATGTTCAAAAAAGAAAGTTCCACTGATGTCCCCTCGATCCAGGTCGCCTACGGGAAGCCGTCATGATACTGCATATACGGGAACTCATCCTGGTCCTCGTCAACATCTAGCTCCACCTCCTGGATCTCGTCCTCACCTGCAACTACAACAGGGTCTGGTGGGTGTTGCAAACACCATCCCGTAACGTGGGAATGAGTGATCAACTCAGTGGAATCATAGAGCAAATAATAGCATGTTCACAATTCAATCACGCGATAATAGTAAAGCAGTAAATCAGACAATCCTAATACTGTTGTTAATGCAAGATGATATGACGTGATGTATGCCCTCACCGACAATCACCCTCATGCGGCAACATCTTACGACCGCGGCATGCCACACTCCCTAGAGTGCTCCACATCTTCCAGGCACATGCAATGCTATGGTGATATGATTTCCAAGTTGTTATTAGTCCATTCAAACAGCAGGATTGGGAAACTAAGGTACTTCCCTTGTATCAATCCCAACACGGATCCTGTCTAGGGTCGTCACTCCTAGTAATCTCATACGATGTGTATTTCGTAGGTCACTGTAAGGGCTGTCAGGGCTGTTGCTCGCACTCGTTGCACCGCTCCCCCATCACCTTATCAATACAGGCCTACTATACTCTACTGTACGGAAGGGTCGTCGCCTCCCGTGGACTCAGAATACGCTCGCGGTCACTACAAAGGGCTCGTCGCCTGATCAGTGTAGGCCGACAGCTAGAATATAGTGTCCCATACCACCATAGTCTGCTCACGAGTCTAGGTGCTCACTGGTCACTACGGGGAGGTTTGTGGCCCCAGCGTCGGCCGACAGCTCGACCACGGTGTCCCATACCACCATGCCTGGCTCATGAGTCTTCGTGGATCAAGGTACCACGGTTAATAGGGTTTACAATGGTAAGTTCAGTACCCTAGGTTCAAGCAGTTATGACACATACAAGGTGAACATACATCGGCCAGTCGGGTTACTTGACGGGCTCGACTAGTGCGATCGCATCGCAAGTCGAACGACATGAAGTGCGTAAAACACTTCGCGTGGCCTAACCACTGCCGCCAACTCTAAACACGAATCACGTTCATCGACGCGTCGTTCGTGGCTATGACCAGTCAGCCACGAATTCGCTCGGTTACCGACTGCCTGGACTAAGTCTAGTCCCATACACTTATGGAATCACATCAACAAGTTATGTAAGAGCATTGGAATTGAAATACAATCATGTGAGCATGTTAACACATGTTATAACATTCAACTTAAGCAAATCCTCAAGCACATAAATTCCATGCATGTAATGAAATCATGCATTTAGTCAACATGTAGAAAATCATTTAGGTCAGCATAATAATTGAAAAATCAATCACAAACTATCAAATAACATCATTTAAATCAATACATACTAATACAAGCATTTATACAAACACATACACTACACACTTAAGTCTACATATAGTATGTCGACCCAAAGTGCGCAACTAGGTGAATCTCTTCGCCAAATTAATTATACACGCATTCCTAACTTCCTAATGCGACAACAAACCATGTCAATCACATCAGCAAAATATGAATGTAAACAGTACTTCCTACAAATGACTAAAATGCCCTAAATCTCATATTCTTCGTTAGCTTACGAAACGGGAAACGGAGAGCATTTTGTACATGTCAAACGGCGATGCCGTCAAGAATCTACTATTAAACGACATTGAAAGCGTTGGGAACCGTCAATCAAAGCGTCTAAAATCCTCACCTTATGTCTTGTAGACTCGGAAATTGAAACGGAGCGTATACGCTTCGTCTACGGCGAATAAGGAGCCTAATACACAAGATCCATAAGCTACATCGCTATGGAAACAAGGGAAACTCAAATCAACAACTATTTAGGGTTTTTACTTACCTAAGATCGCGGTGGAATCGCCGGGAAAGCGGTAGAGGTGTGTTTCTTAAGCACGTGCAACGCGTAGTACAAGTGGCAGGAAGAACTCTCCCACACTCTCACAATCTCCCACCTTTTTCTCTCTCCCAAGCTAGGGTTTCTCTCAAATTCGGATGGAAGGGAGGAGTGAGGGTTTCAACCCCTTTTATAGCCTAAAACATGCCCAAAATAGGCTTGGGAACAATGTTTACTTGGTGCCTAACCAAATCGGGGCCGTTTCGGTCCAAAAGGGCATTTCTGAAGGTCCCCTGGCCAAATGCGGTCGGACTTAAGCTCATGCATACTGGATCTAGCACACATCCAGTTTTCAGACCGGTAGGGTTCCCAGATCGCACGTGGCGGTCCAGTTTCAGTTTAACGGTCATCGCACCAAGATCAGGCCTATAAGTCTCGTGATATATAATAGATATTTTTCCTGATCCAAGGGTGTAATTTGGCTGTATTCTGACGGTCAGAACGCTCAATACTGATGCCTCAAATTGTGTGCCAGATTTGAATTTCAAATTCCAATTCTAACCCTATTCTCACTCTCTTCGGTCCGGGCTCAACGAAATAGCCTGTGATTATCGGTTTGACTTGATTTTTGGAATGAGTGTCAAGTCCAGCTAGACGGTTCTAACGGTCTAAGATAGGAGGTATCGGACTTTCGACGTGCGGTCTAGATCCAATACAAAGATTCAAAGTGGTCCAGAGAACAAACCTGCTTAGAGTTTGGTCCGAGGTTTTAGAGCATTATAGCACCATTAGTTCCACTCGCTTTGGGCCTTGTAGAACGTATTTAAAGTGATCAGGGACCATTTCCCAGCTATTCTAACGTTGCACTAGCTAACCTAGTCATATTTTCTAAAGGAATGAATTCTACGCAATTTCGGGTCGAGTTGGTACTCGAGCCCAAGTATGGATTTTTCACGGGCGTTACAATCTACCCCCCTTAACAAATAATTTCATCCTCGAAATTTTGTACCTTTTCGTACTCCTCGAGAAGCTGTGGGTAGTTCTTTCTGATCTCGGCTTCAGTCTCCCAAGTAGCCTCCTCCTCAGAGTGATGCGTCCATAGTACCTTCACAAGGGGAATCACCTTGCTACGCAGTACCTGCTCCTTCCTGTCTAAGATACGTGACAGTCGCAGGATATAAGTAACATCCTCTCCTAACTGCACCTGCTCCCATCTGATGATATGGGAAGGATCAGCAACGTACTTCTTCAGCATAGAAACATGAAATACGTTGTGAACGCTCGCGAGGGACGTGGGTAAAGCCAATCGGTAAGCCACCGCTCCCACACGATCGAGGATCTGGAATGGACCAATGAATCGCGGTGCCAGCTTCCCCTTCTTCCCGAACTGAATGACTCCCTTCATAGGGGAAACTCGCAAAAACACATGATCCCCAACTGTGAACTCTAGTGGCCTCCACCTCGTATCGGCGTAGCTCTTCTGTCTGCTCTGCGCTTTAAGGAGCCGACGTCGAATAATATCGATCTTCTCTGACGTCGCCTGCACCAACTCTGGGCCAATCAAGCTACGCTCACCGACCTCTAACCGGCAATGCGGTGCGCGACAAGGTCGCCCATACAGCGCCTCATAAGGTGCCATCCCGATACTCGCCTGGAAGCTATTATTGTACGCAAACTCCGCATATGCAAGACAGTCATCCCAACTGTCCTTGAAGTCCAATGCGCAAGCTCGCAACATGTCCTCCAGGATCTGGTTCACTCGCTCCGTCTGTCCGTCCGTCTGTGGGTGGAAGGCAGTACTGAATTTCAACTTCACACCCATAGCCTCCTGAATACGAGTCCAGAAAATAGAAGTGAACCGCGTGTCTCTGTCCGACACGATCTCTAACGGAACTCCATGCAGACGCACAATCTCTCGGATGTACATTCTAGCCAGCTCGTCTGCAGAGTTCGTAACTCTGATCGGTAGGAAGTGCGTCGACTTCGTCAATCGGTCGACGATCACCCAAATGGAATCATGCCCCTTCCTCGTCTTTGGCAACCCAGAAATGAAGTCCATGGAAATGAAATCCCACTTCCACTCTGCAATCGGCATAGGCTGCAAAAGTCCAGGTGGTCGGCGATGCTCTGCCTTCACCTGCTGACAAGTGAGACAACGGGACACGAACTCAGCTATGTGGGTCTTCATACCTTCCCACCAATACGTCCTCTTCACGTCACGATACATCTTCGTGCTGCCTGGATGCATCGCGAGTCTAGTAGAATGCGCAGCCTCGAGAATCTCTCGTCTCAAGTCAGGGACATCTGGGACGCATAGGCGGCCACGGTAACGTAAGCCCCCATCTATACCAACTCGCCAGTCGGCGTCAGCATCATCACTGGCCTGCTCTCGAAGCTCAGTAAGATGCGCGTCGTCCCTCTGCGCCTCGATGACTCGGTCATCGATCTGAGATCGCACCTGTACATGTGCGATGAACTCAAATGGCTCCTCTACAGTGAGTTTCTGCTCAAAGTCTCGCAAAAACTCAACCATATCCCACTCGGCAACCATCAGCGGAGCCGCAAACTCTATCGCCTTCTTGCGGCTCAACGCATCAGCCACAAGGTTCGCCTTCCCAGGATGGTAAGAGACTTCAAACTTGAAGTCCTTCAACGTCTCCATCCATCGCCGCTGCCTCATATTCAAGTCTCGCTGCGTGAATATGTACTTGAGGCTCTTGTGGTCGCAAAAGAGCTCGAACTCCTCTCCGTAGAGGTAATGTCTCCAGAGTCTCAGTGCGAATATAACGGCTGCCAACTCTAGGTCGTGTGTAGGGTAATTCTCCTCGTGCTTCCTTAATTGTCTCGAGGCATACGAAATTACCCTGTCCCTCTGCATAAGGACACAACCCAAACCAACGCTAGACGCGTCAGTGAATATAGTGTATTTAACCCCTTGCTCTGGCAATACTAGCACAGGGGCGGACGTAAGCCTGTCCTTCAGCTCCTGAAAAGCTGACTCTGCCTTATCATTCCAGGCGAACTTCACGTCCTTCCGTGTTAACTGAGATAAGGGTCTCGCGATCTTTGAGAAATCCTGAATGAAGCGCCGATAATAGCCAGCGAGACCCAAGAAACTCCTCACCTCAGTGACAGAACCAGGCCGCTCCCAGTCCTGCACCGCAGCTACCTTAGACAGGTCAACTGCCATACCATCCTTGGACACCACGTGTCCCAGAAACTTCACCTCCTGCTTCCAGAAATCGCACTTCTTATACTGTGCGAACAACTGATGTCGTCTAAGCGTATCAAGGACCAAACGCAAATGCTCCTCATGCTCCTCTCGACTCCTAGAGTACACCAAAATGTCGTCGATGAAGACAACGACGAATCGATAGAGGAAAGGCCGAAATACCCGGTTCATCAGATCCATGAACACGGCCGGTGCGTTCGTGAGACCGAACGACATCACGAGGAACTCATAGTGGCCAAAACTGGTCCTGAATGCTGTCTTCTGCACGTCCTCATCCCTGACGCGCAGCTGATGATATCCTGACTGAAGATCAATCTTCGAGAAGTACTGCGCTCCTCTCAACTGATCAAACAAGTCATCGATCCTGGGCAAAGGGTACTTGTTCTTCACCGTGAGCTGGTTCAGCCTGCGATAATCAATACACAATCGCAGCGAACCATCCTTCTTCACGAACAAGACCGGTGCTCCCCAAGGAGACACGTTAGGCCGTATAAAGCCAAGCTCTAGCAGGCCATCAATCTGCGTCCTCAACTCCTCCATCTCACATGGTGCCATGCGATACGTCGGCAGTGAGACGGGTGTAGAACCAGGAACCAGATCGATAGTGAAATCGATCTCACGTCGGGGCGGCAAACTAGGGATCTTCCTGAATAGATCCCCGAACTCAGAAACAACTGGCGTCTGCTCAAGTACCTGGGCACCAGCGTCGCGCAATAGAGTGGCGTAGCTAAGTATGCGGAAAGGAAGATTTACCCGCACTGAAAACGTGAAAGGCGTGCCCTCAGGCTCGTACACCGTCACCACACGAGCCTCGCAGTCAATCTCGGCTCTCGCTGCAGTCAACCAGTCCATGCCAAGAATGACGTCGAGATAAACGAGCGAGGGATCGACGACCAGATCAAGAGTCATCGTCCTGCCTCCCAGATCAACTAAACAACCCTCACACATCTGGGTGACATCCGAATAATCTCCATGAGCTGCAAGGACTCGCACGCTATCCATAGTGATAGTCTGCAACCCAAGACGTCTGACTACGGCACGCGCTATCAAAGAAATCGTGGAACCAGTGTCCACCATGAAAAGAATGGGAGTACCTCCGATATGGCCCGTGACCTCGAAGGCTGAATGCTGGAAAGTCGGCGTCGTAGCTGCCTCAGCGGTCAGTGCATGAACTCGAGCCTGCTGTGGCCGGTTCGGCCGCTGTGTCAAGGGTCGTGGAGGCTGTCAAATCTGCGATACTATGGGTCTGAAAGAGGGATGCGCAGGAGCTGACCGTATAGGTAGTGCTGATATCGCCTGTGGACGTACACGATCAATCTTCTGCGGCGGCGAGAACCCACTGTCCCGCATCCTCGAAAAGCAACTCTGCGCTAAGTGGCCCGTCCTCCCACAGTATGTGCATGACAAATCAGGGCGCCGAAACGGTGGTACAGGCGCCGTGGTCCTGGTAGGAGGATCAATGCGAGGCCTCTTGCCCGCGAAGGGCCTGTTTGGCAAATCCGGTCGCGGCCTAGAAGTAGTCGGGCCTCGAGA
This sequence comes from Magnolia kwangsiensis, assembly GCA_037074715.1. Lineage (NCBI taxonomy): Eukaryota > Viridiplantae > Streptophyta > Magnoliopsida > Magnoliales > Magnoliaceae > Magnolia > Magnolia kwangsiensis. Next base: position 119,504,643 of record CM073571.1, on the reverse strand, counting down.
TTGCGCAAGTCGATCCACGTCCTGCTCTGCCCGCATGGACATGTGAACCAACTCCGCATAGGAAGGGAAACTGACACAACACATCTTCAACCTAATATCCGGTCGTAAGCCCTCCAAAAAGCGCCGTATGCGCATCTGCTCATCAGCTAGAATCGTCGGGACATACCTGCCCAACTCTGTGAACCGATGCTCATACTCGGTAACTGTCATCGCTGCCTGCCTGAGACGGAGAAACTCATTCTCCCTCTCGTGCTTGTAGGTCTGGGGATAATACTTCTCATGGAAGCGGAACTTGAATGCTGCCCATGTCCATACGAACTCTGCGGCAACAGTCCGCAATATACTATCCCACCACATACTGGCCTCTCTCTCAAACAGGAAGGTAGCCAGCTCTACCTGCTCAGCCTCGGTACAGTGCAACATCCGTAGAATCTTTGACACTCGGTCGAGCCAGAACTCAGCCTCCTCGGGTCTGTGAGAACCCGTGAAAGTAGGAGGCCGCAAGCGCTGAAATCGCTCCAGAAGGCCCCGTGTGTCGGCAGGATTCCCCGCAGGGAAAGCAGGCGGCGCAGGATGTGCTATGTCCTCATCCTGGGTGTAAGCATAGGCATCCTCAGCTGGATGCGCAGGTGGTGCAGGTGGAGTAGGTGTAGTCGCACCCCCACCCTGGGCTAAAGTCCCCACTATGGTGGTCAGGAGCTGCTGCTGCTGTAGCATCATAGCCATCATCTGCTCGAATCTGTCAGGGGGTGGAGCAGGCTGTGGCGGATGAGGTACGGAAGTAGATGCGGGCTGTGGCTCTCTAACTGATGGTGTAAATGGCGGTGGTCCATCTGTAGGACCAACAGCAGGCTGAGACGATCGAACCGTCTCAGGAATCGGGCCCACAGCAGGGTCCGGACGAGTGCCAGACTGAGAGGGAGTCTGATCCATCTGCTCTGACAATGAAAGCCGAACCGCGCTCCTCGTAGTCTTAGGTGGCATTCCCTATATTCAAAATAGGGCGCAACCTTGTTAGTCTCAATTACACAAATACACCACAATCATTCACTAAAGAGTTAAAGGCATTCCATGCATTTCAATTAATCAAAATTGTCACAATACAAGGGATATATCCTTACAAGCATCATGACTAGAATGACATGGAAATTAAGACAGTTAAGCAACAGCAACATAAGCAAAGCACTAGCCTTAACAGGCTTACACATATAAAACGGGAAATGGCTAACTACTAATAACAACATCAAAGATCGCATCGCTAGTCGGAGTCTGGTGACGGAGGAGGAGCACCCTTATCCTGTAAGCAACACAGGATTGCCTTCAAGGTGTGAGTCACCTTGCCAAATTTCTTCTTCGTAACGGCCTTGGCATCAGCGACCTCTGCTCGAAGTTCTTGGACTTCCCTTCGCAAAGCGGTCTGACTCTCCTCCATCCGAGCAATGCGGTCGTCGATAGTAGTCTGCGCAGAAGGAGGAGGGCTCTCATCAGTATCCTGAGCCTCCTCTTCCGCTTCTTCCTGAACCTCTGCTCTAGGTTCTTCTTCGCTTTGATCTTCCTCTTCATCAAAGTCATCTCCACTATCCCTTTCAAGTTGATTTTCATGATATTGCGACCCAATCTTCATCTTAACCATTGTCGACTCATCGATGGTGTGAATCGACACCGGCAATTCGGGTCCAAGTCTATAGGCAAACTCAAGCGCAATCTTGCAAATGAGTCGGCCAAAGGGAAGGGACTCGGATGTCCTTCTCGACCTGGCTATGAGAACTATCTGCCGTAAGATGAAAGTGGCCATACATACATTCTCTCCCTGGGCCACCAGAAATAAGAAATCGACCATAAGACGTGTGCATTCAATGCGGTTCGTCGACCTGGGATAGATATTGAACGTGCAGATATGGTGCAGCAGGCGCAAATCCTCAGACATGTATGTCGCCTTGAGGCTATTATTGGGCTGCCATGGAACCAACTTACCGCACAGAAACCTGGTGCGGCGATCTCGTTCACGTCTAGTCCTCAAATTCTTCTCACTTGGATGCACATCACCTAGAGGCACGTTGAGAAGTCGCGCAATCAACCGGACGTCGATCGTAGCCATCCGATCTCTACCAAAATGGATTTTGAACTGCAAAGGGTCCAAGGTAGGATTCTGGATGTTAGCATAGAAGGCACGAACGGTGCTCACATTAGCACGAGCACGAGCTTCAAAGATCGGTCCCCAGTGAGCAGCTTCAATGCGTTCGAACAACAGATATTCGCCAAACAATCGTCCATCTACGTCCGCCTCAAATAACACTCTACGATCAGTGTATTCACCATGAGGCATCTCTGATAGAATGGTTCGTCCAAGGTGTGCATGGGGATCCAAATCCCGCTTTGTACGGCACTCCAGGACTGCAGCTGGACCTGCGACGGTGCTTGAACTTGCGGCACCACCCCGCGGTCTTCTCGATCGAGCAGGGCGGCTCGGCCCAGCCTCGTCTGTCACGGTTTTCCTCTTACCCATCAAAGATATGATGGATGAGAGTGACAAAAGGCCCAAAATGGCTTCCACGAAAGCCATGGAAACGCCGAAAATGCGGGGAAATGGCTGCCAATCTGACAAAAGAAAATCTAGGCGTCGTAGAGGGATGCTTCAAGCTTCCCAAGGCTGTACTTTCAGGGAAAAATACAAACAAAAAGATGGGATGGAGCACCTCACGATTTCAGCTATATTTGGGGGATTTTGGAGCTCCAAATGGTGATATCTTCCAGGAAAGAGCCTCCCAACACCCAATAAATGATGGGTGGTGGTCGGTTTTGGCCAAGGAAGGTTTTAGAGGTGGTTTGGGATGCCGGGGTTTGGAATGGGTTGCTGAAAATCAAATCTAGGGCTATGTAGGGGGCTGTTTGTGAAGGAGAGGTGGGATTTGAGGGTTTACGTGAGGTGGGAGGTGTATAGGGATGATGTGGACCCTATTTAAGGGGGTGCGCCCGAAGGACGGCCCCATCGGACACCGCCGGCCGGCGATGCATCGCCCGACCGGCGCTGGCATCGCCGGCCAACTTTGAAGTTGGCCGGTGGGACCCCATGGGTCTGGTCCCCCATGGTCCCAGGGTCCCAAAAAGTTAGGTCCCACCCCCTGGTTCATATTATTTTGGTCTGTATGAGCCCAAACATGTGTTCGGGGCTTTTCGGGTCCACATTGCAATCCCGAATACCAAACCATATGATGCAGCATATGAATTTAGGGTAGAAGGAGCCATTACACCTATCTAGATCCTTAGTTGCTAAAGAAAGTGAAGTTAGAATGGCCTTATGGCCATTTTTCATGAAATTTTACTATTCACTATAAAATTTGATGAATGTAGTAATTTGTGTTATTTTCACATTAGGTTTGATTCCTAACATGAAATGGATAAGAAAAAACTGAAGGTTGAAGTGGTTAAAGGAGAAGTTTCGAGAATTTTTGGCAAAACAGGGTTTTTAAGCCTTGGCGATTGATTACTGGAGTCGTGGTCATCCCACGGCCCAAGGATTTACTTTTTCGGTTTAAAACCGCTCATAGGACGTCTCTACCCGACTTCCTAAAGCTTAGAAGTGATTCGGGTTGCTTTACGCGACCCGAGACGCGTTACAGACTCGATCTTGCGATCGATCCTAATAGACTTCGCCTATCGGCGAATCGGCGATCCTAGAAGTGTTTCTAGACCCTTCTCGCACCCACCTAAGTCAAAGGAAGCGACAGCGTACGTCGCAAGACCATAACCCAGGCCCAGTATACTCTTATTCATGCTCTGATACCAACTTGTAACACCCTGAAAATCAGGGGTCGTGTATAAACTGAACTCCCGAGTTCCAGACCGTCACTTATACAACAAAAATGGTTATGATTCAATGTTGTCTGATTTAAAGCATTCACATGAGTAAAAGTATACCAAAACTGCAATTCATACTTCAGATCCAGTGATAAAAGCAAGCGGAAGACTAAACAATGTATATATCACTGTATGGAAAAAAAAAACAAAGTAATCTCATCTGTCTCCAAAGTATGACTACATCCCTGAGTCTCATGTACATATACATAACAAAAGAATAATGTTCAAAAAAGAAAGTTCCACTGATGTCCCCTCGATCCAGGTCGCCTACGGGAAGCCGTCATGATACTGCATATACGGGAACTCATCCTGGTCCTCGTCAACATCTAGCTCCACCTCCTGGTCTCGTCCTCACCTGCAACTACAACAGGGTCTGGTGGGTGTTGCAAACACCATCCCGTAACGTGGGAATGAGTGATAAACTCAGTGGAATCATAGAGCAAAGAATAGCATGTTCACAATTCAATCACGCGATAATAGTAAAGCAGTAAATCAGACAATCCTAATACTGTTGTTAATGCAAGATGATATGACGTGATGTATGCCCTCACCGACAATCACCCTCATGCGGCAACATCTTACGACCGCGGCATGCCACACTCCCTAGAGTGCTCCACATCTTCCATGCACATGCAATGCTATGGTGATATGATTTCCAAGTTGTTATTAGTCCATTCAAACAGCAGGATTGGGAAACTAAGGTACTTCCCTTGTATCAATCCCAACACGGATCCTGTCTAGGGTCGTCACTCTTAGTAATCTCATACGATGTGTATTTCGTAGGTCACTGTAAGGGCTGCCAGGGCTCTTGCTCGCACTCGTTGCACCTCTCCCCCATCACCTTATCAATACAGGCCTACTGTACTCTACTGCACGGAAGGGTCGTCGCCTCCCGTGGACTCAGAATACGCTCACGGTCACTACAAAGGGCTCGTCGCCTGATCAGTGTAGGCCGACAGCTAGAATATAGTGTCCCATACCACCATAGTCTGCTCACGAGTCTAGGTGCTCACTGGTCACTACGGGGAGGTTTGTGGCCCCAGCGTAGGCCGACAGCTCGACCACGGTGTCCCATACCACCATGCCTGGCTCATGAGTCTTCGTGGATCAAGGTACCACGGTTAATAGGGTTTACAATGGTAAGTTCAGTACCCTAGGTTCAAACAGTTATGACACATACAAGGTGAACATACATCGGCCAGTCGGGTTACTTGACGGGCTCGACTAGTGCGATCGCATCGCAAGTCGAACGACATGAAGTGCGTAAAACACTTCGCGTGGCCTAACCACTGCCGCCAACTCTAAACACGAATCACGTTCATCGACGCGTCGTTCGTGGCTATGACCAGTCAGCCACGAATTCGCTCGGTTACCGACTGCTTGGACTAAGTCTAGTCCCAAACACTTATGGAATCACATCAACAAGTTATGTAAGAGCATTGGAATTGAAATACAATCATGTGAGCATGTTAACACATGTTATAACATTCAACTTAAGCAAATCCTCAAGCACATAAATTCCATGCATGTAATGAAATCATGCATTTAGTCAACATGTAGAAAATCATTTAGGTCAGCATAATAATTGAAAAATCAATCACAAACTATCAAATAACATCATTTAATTCAATACATACTAATACAAGCATTTATACAAACACATACACTACACACTTAAGTCTACATATAGTATGTCGACCCAAAGTGCGCAACTAGGCGAATCTCTTCGCCAAAATAATTATACACGCATTCCTAACTTCCTAATGCGACAACAAACCATGTCAATCACATCAGCAAAATATGAATGTAAACAGTACTTCCTACAAATGACTAAAATGCCCTAAATCTCATATTCTTCGTTAGCTTACGAAACGGGAAACGGAGAGCATTTTGTACATGTCAAACGGCGATGCCGTCAAGAATCTACTATTAAACGACATTGAAAGCGTTGGGAACCGTCAATCAAAGCGTCTAAAATCCTCACCTTATGTCTTGTAGACTCGGAAATTGAAACGGAGCGTATACGCTTCGTCTACGGCGAATAAGGAGCCTAATACACAAGATCCATAAGCTACATCGCTATGGAAACAAGGGAAACTCAAATCAATAACTATTTAGGGTTTTTACTTACCTAGGATCGCGGTGGAATCGCCGGGAAAGCGGTAGAGGTGTGTTGCTTAAGCACGTGCAACGCGTAGTACAAGTGGCAGGAAGAACTCTCCCACACTCTCACAATCTCCCACCTTTTTCTCTCTCCCAAGCTAGGGTTTCTCTCAAATTCGGATGGAAGGGAGGAGTGAGGGTTTCAACCCCTTTTATAGCCTAAAACATGCCCAAAATAGGCTTGGGAACAATGTTTACTTGGTGCCTAACCAAATCGGGGCCGTTTCGGTCCAAAAGGGCATTTCTGAAGGTCCCCTGGCCAAATGCGGTCGGACTTAAGCTCATGCATACTGGATCTAGCACACATCCAGTTTTCAGACCGGTAGGGTTCCCAGATCGCACGTGGCGGTCCAGTTTCAGTTTAACGGTCATCGCACCAAGATCAGGCCTATAAGTCTCGTGATATATAATAGATATTTTTCCTGATCCAAGGGTGTAATTTGGCTGTATTTTGACGGTCAGAACGCTCAATACTGATGCATCAAATTGTGTGCCAGATTTGAATTTCAAATTCCAATTCTAACCCTATTCTCACTCTCTTCGGTCCGGGCTCAATGAAATAGCCTGTGATTATCGGTTTGACTTGATTTTTGGAATGAGTGTCAAGTCCAGCTAGATGGTTCTAACGGTCTAAGATAGGAGGTATCGGACTTTCGACGTGCGGTCTAGATCCAATACAAAGATTCAAAGTGGTCCAGAGAACAAACCTGCTTAGAGTTTGGTCCGAGGTTTTAGAGCATTATAGCACCATTGGTTCCACTCGCTTTGGGCCTTGTAGAACGTATTTAAAGTGATCAGGGACCATTTCCCAGCTATTCTAACGTTGCACTAGCTAACCTAGTCATATTTTCTAAAGGAATAAATTCTACGTAATTTCGGGTCGAGTTGGTACTCGAGCCCAAGTATGGATTTTTCACGGGCGTTACACTTAGGCCGCCCACCTTTGTGGGCACCCGCTGGCTTGAGGACGCCGAATATTGGTTGAATCGGGTCTCTAACATGATTCGGGCCCTTCACTGCTCTGATGCGAACCAAGTCGAGCTAGTTACTTACATGTTTAAGAAGGAAGCTGACCTGTGGTGGGATAAGATGATGAGGTCTGTCCCGACTAGCTTTGTGTGGATATGTGACGAGTTTGAGATGCTCTTTTTCAATAAGTATTTCCCACTCACCTATTGTAAAGAGGAGTGTGAATTCCTCTACCTCTGGTAAGAAGGAATGTCAGTAGCCGAATAGTGGTGGATGAACAAACCAGGATGCATCATTTTTCAGAAGGCTTGAGAGTAGACATCCGCATGAAGATGTGTGGCGTCAACATCCATACATATGCCAACCTTGTGGAGATGTCCTTGCGATTTGAGTAGGACGAGGAGCAGGTCTCTTGACTTTGTTATAATTGGGCCTAGGACCGAGGGGCAACCCTCATCACTTGTGAGCAAGAGGCAATAAATGGACTCTTCACCGAGTCTTATAGCTCCCCAGGTGTGGCCCGATTGTGTATATATGTACTGCAAGATAGTGGGCCATACAACACCTTTTTGTTTCTCCATAATGAGGGACAACTACTACTTGCCCCCTTAGCGCATTGATCATCAGCCATGACAAGCAAAGCCAACAACAATTCAATTGTCCTCCTGCACACCAGAATAGGTTGCCTTAACGGCCTGTGCAACCACCCAACCTTGTGCAATAGGAGTGAGTTCATCCAATGTCAACCGAGGGTGTTAATGTTGTTGTCATTACGCCAACAATTTTGAGGTTATGGCCCATATATGAGGTACCCTCATATTCCTTTTAATGGACACTGGGTCCACGACATCCCTAATATCACATCCTACAATCAAGCATTTAAAGATGAACACCAACCCTATGTCACTACGTGAAAAATGGAAAAAAAAAGGATGGATTTTGAGATGGTCCTAGATCGTCTCTAAAATTGCTTAGTTTAAAGATGCTTTAGAGATGGTCATAAACCGTCTCTAACATTTTAGACGGCCCCTGACCGTCCTTAATGTTGTATTAAAAATTCCAACGTCCACAAATCGTTTAGGATGGTCGTTGACCATCTTATATGCGGTCATTTGAGACAGTCATTGGCCATCTAAATTAGAGACGGTCATTGGCCGTCTTTTAATTGTAATCTGAGACTGTCAAGTACCGTCTTTATTAGAGATGGTCCTTAGCCGTCTTATAGCCCTGCCAAAGACCGTCTCTATTAGAGACTGTTAATGATCGTCTCTATTAGAGACAGTCCTAAACCGTCTTATAACCCTGTGAAAGACCCTCTCTATTAGAGACTGTCAAAGACCGTCTCTATTAGAGATGGTCCTAAGCCGTCTTTAATGCTCAGGTCAAAAATTAAGAAGCTCAAAAAAATTATGAATTTTGCAAAAAAAATAGTCAAGAAGGTTAGAAAAATAAATAACAATGTCTAAGAAAAATTTAAATTTTGAAAAAAAAAACCTGTAATTTTATAAAAATTGAGATTTTGCAAAAAAACATTAAGAACTTTGAATAATGTTGATAAATTTGAAAAAAAAATCAATAAAAAAATGATATTTTGAAAAAGAAAATTTAAAAAATTAAACAAAATTGTGAAAAAATTGACAAATTGTAAAAATAATATATATTTTAAAAAAGAAAACTAGATTTTGTATTTTGACAAGAAAAATTAAAAAGTTATAAGCGAGATTTAAAAAATGATATTTTAAAAAAGAAAATTAAAAAAATTAAACAAAATTATGAAAAAATTGACAAATTGTAAAAAAATATATATATTTTAAAAAAGAAAACTAGATTTTCTATTTTGAAAAGACATATTAAAAAGTTATATAACAAAAGTGAGATTTAAAAAATGATATTTTGAAAAAGAAAATTTTAAAAATTAAACAAAATTGTGAAAAAAATGACAAATTGTATAAAAATATATATTTTAAAAAAGAAAACTAAATTTTGTATTTTGACAAGAAAAATTGAAAAGTTAGATAACAAAAGTGAAATTTTGATGATGTATTATATATCTTTACCATCCCTTTGTTTCTCCAACCCATTTTTGGGTCGGGTAATAATGTAAAAATATTTTCATTTTTAAAAATTTTTGTCGGTAAAAATGTGTGTGTGTGTGTGTGTGTGTGTGTGTGTGTGTATAAAATTAAAAGGTAATATTTAAATGATTTGTAATATCACATGAAAAAGAATATTGAAAAGTTTAGAAATTTTAACTGTGTTTAAGAAAAATTTTGAGAACAAAAAATTGCTTTTGAAGGAAAAAAAATTGACATTTTGAAATTTTAGAGATTTTAAAAATAAAAATTCAAAATTTGTATTTTAAATATTTTATAAATATATTTTAATAAAAATGATATTTAGTTAAAAGAGAAAAAAAATATACATTTTGAAAAAAAAAATGTTAAATTTATTTATGAAAAATAAAATTAATAAATTATTAGGCACATCCACTAATTGAACCTTTAATCATTTTTGGATAATCTAATAAGTTTATATTGAAGAGTAAATAACTTCAGATGTTTAAATCAAATTTCACTGAAATTGTTGATCAATCTTTTATGCCTAATATCTTTCTCATATGTAGCCTGATTGAGGCGAGTAACTAGTGAAATTGAGAGTATTGATCAGTAAAATAGAGTGAATGGACCAGATATGTAAAATGGGTCAAATATTCTAGTCAAAATTATGACCCAACTTACTGACCTCGTGAGAACATAAGCATTGATGTTAGTAAGTTTTGTGGGCCCCATGTAACGCCTTGAAATTCGAAGGTCGAGCATAACTCAGCTCCCGAGTTAAAAAACATACACTTATGCAACATCAAGAATGATGGATGTATGTTGTCTGTATTAGCCCATAAAACATGAAATAGATTAAGCCAGATCAACAGACATAACTCAGGGATATTGAGAAAATACAAGCGGAAGACTTAAATACATATATAAACTAAAATAATCCCCAAGGTATGCGTGCTCTGCCCAGGGCAATATAAACAACTATGTCTCAAAATACATGTATCTAACTGTGCAAAATCATCATATACATATTCCAGAATCCCTGCTGGTCAAGACAAGGTTCACATGAACCCGCCTGAGAACTGCATAAATGAGAACGCCTCCTCGTCCTCGTCAAAATCCGGCTCCGCCTCACAAGCATCGCTATCACCTGTAGCTAAGTCAAGGTTTGGTTGGTGTTTAAGCACCATCCCAGAACGTGGGAGTGAGTGATCAACTCAGTGGTACTATATAGCAAAGGTTAATATGTTATCAATTCAATCAAGTAGTAATGATAAAGTAATACAATCAAACATGTCCTAGATACTCTTGTTAATGCAAGAATGATACGAGGGAATAATGCATGCCCTCACCACAAACTCCCTCATGCGACATCATCTAACGATCGCGGCATGAATCACTTCCTCAGTGCTCTTACACCAACACCGATAGCACATGCAATGCGATGATATGAACATGTTTACTAAGTTCTTATTAGTCCTTTTCATACAGCAGGATTGGGAAGCTGAGACACCTCCCTTATATCAATTCTCAAACATTGATCCATTCTAGGGTCGTCAGTCCTAGAAAATCTCATACGATGTTACAGTTCTAGGTCGGTGTAAGGGCTGCTAGGGCTGTTGCACCGAATCGTTACACCACTCTCCCATCACCAAATCAATATAGGCCTATCTTGTACTCTTGTTACTATGGAAGGGTCGTCGCCCTCACGTAGACTTAGAGTATGCTCGAGGTCACTACAAAGGGCTCGTCACCTGATCAATGTAGGTCGACAGCTTGAATGTAGTGTCTCATACCACCACAATCGGCTCACGAGACAAGGTTGCTCACTGGTCACTATGGGGAGGCTCGTCGACCCAGCATAGGCTGACAGCTCGGCCACAGTGTCCCATACCATCATGTCCGGCTCATGAGTCTTAGGGGATCACGGTACCAAGGTTAACGAGAGTTTCGCTTGTGAGTTCGGTGCCTTAGATTTAAACAGTAGTGACCAAACATGGTGAACAAACATCAGTCAATCGGGTTAGTTAATAAGTCCAACTAGGCCAAGCGCACGTTGAGTTGAACGACATAGAATGCATAAGCACTCCGTGTGGCCTAACCACTGTCGAACATCCCAAGCACGACTCATATTAGTTAAACTCATCCTATGTGGTGAAAATGACCTCAACTACTATTTGCAGAACGGTTACCGATTACCTGGACTGTAGTACAGCCCCAATCACGTATAAGCTCAATAACAGGCATATGAGTCCTACATTCATATGAACATTCATGAAATATAACTTGAGCTTGAATACAGTACATGGAGGAAATTATACACACAGTTAACATGAATAAGCTAAGTTACACAATTCATGGAGGAAATCATACACACAGTTAACATGAATAAGCTAAGTTACACAATTCATGGAGGAAATCATACACACAGTTAACATGATCGAGATTCATATCTCAACAACCTTAATAATCACACTTTACTAACTACTAACTCATTTGGGCATTTATACAAACACTTAGATTACACTATTTAAAATACATCACATATGTCGACTCCGTTACATATTAGGGCAAGTCCTTTCACCAAGGAGTTACCACAGACATATCAACCATATATCAACGATAAATAATCATGGCAATCATAATAGTAATTTTGTAATACCTCAGATTTTTGCCAACCTGGAGTTAGATGTCCTTAGGCAATGGGTCAAACATAACACTTTCAAGCTCAATCTCGAAGCCAAAGAAATCGCTTTTCAACCCATTTCCTTCAAAACTCACCTTTTACCACCTCATTCTTCAAATTTCTCCAAGTACTTTCATATTAAACATGACACCTTAAGTTTAAATAGTAAAGAACACAAACCTTAGAGTATTAATGATGAAGAACAATACCGAAGCTAAAAATTATCGTGAATAGTAAATAAATGAGTAAAATGGGTTTCGACCATTAACATTTTAGAATATAATAAGATAGATAGGTTAATTGGATAGATTAGCGTCTCCTACCCCAAAATCATATGCTATACACCATAGAAATTTATTTCGGATTGTAAACTGGCCTCGAAATGCCTCGAATGGAGTCGTGGGCCCACCCACTCTAATCCACAATGATCCAATGTGGGCCCCACATATTTTTGCGACCTGGGGGATAGGGGGAACCCAGCCCATATGGCCGGCCTCACCGGAGATGATTTTCATCGGCGATGGCATCGCCGATTCCGCGATGCATCGGCCATCAAATTCCTCGGTTGGGTCCAGGCTTCGGGCTGGAGGTGTTTGGGGGCTAGGGTAGCCCCCTGGTATGTGGGTCGACCGTTAAAACCTCCCCGATCAGGTACTTCCTTCACAAAGTGATCCTCCAAGCTCTCCTTTTTCACCAAACTGCCTGATTTTTGGTAAAAACCACCCCTCCAAACTCTTCCTTCTTTCGTTTCCAAATACCCTCACTCCACCCTTTGAATTTCATCTCAAACAGAGATCATTATAGGCTACTTCCTTTAGAAATCTAATGAGAATCACCTAGCGCTGCACTAGACGACCTGTGAAATTTGCACCAATCACTTTCGATACGATCTGCTAGAGCCAAAACGTATAGGATAGGTGACGATACAATACCGTAAATCCTGGGATCAAACTCTATTCCTGATTGCTCTCTGGAGCACCTTGAAACTTTGTATCGGCTCTAGACCGCACGTCGGAAGTCCGATTACCCCAGACTTAGACGAATATGACCACCTAGTTGGACTTGACAATCACCTCAAAAATCAAGTCCAGATGTCCCACGATGATTTTCTTGAGTCCAGAGTGAAGAGTGTGAGAAATAAATATAATTTATGAAATCTGGCACGTTCGCTTGTGCACTTTTTCTAATCATTCTGACCGTCAGAATTCAATCAAATTTCACCCTCGGATCAGAAAAAATTTCCCTTACATGTCATAGTACTTGTAGCTCCGATCGAGTTCTCATAACCGTTGAACTGAAACTGGTCCGCCACGGTCGATCTGGATATCTGCTCAGACTGAAAACTCTGCCTGACCTAGATCCAATGTTAGGGAGCTTAAGTCCGACCGCATTCAGTCACAGGACCTCCACAAATGCTCCGTTGGATCAGAACAAGCCCTCTTTGGTTACAAAATAAGTATACCTTGGCCCCAAGTCTATTTTGGTCATGTTTGGGCTTATAAAAAGGGCTTAAACCCTTGCTCTTTCATTCCATATGAATTTGGGGAGAGAAGAGAGAAAAGAGAGAGAAAGGGAGGGAGATTTGGAGCTCTCTCCTGGGAGTCTTCCCTGCTGCTCCTCGTGCCACATCCACCTGCCTGCATCACCCTCCCGGTGATTCCAACGTACTTCTACATAAGAAAAACCCTAACCACTTACTGTTTTGGGATTCCGTCGATTCAAATAGCAAAGTAGATTGTACATCTTGTGCATTAGGTCGCCGCTACGCCGTTGATGAAGCATTGATGTTCTGTTCAAAACAATACACGTCTACGGCAAAAGGTGAGGATTTTAGATGCTTTGATTGACTGATTTCAAAGCTTTCAATGTCGTTTAATAGTAGGTTATTGATGACAGCGTCGTTTGACATGTAGAACATGCTGTCCGTTTTCCGTTTCGTAAATGTACGGTAAATATGAGATTTAGGGTATTTTAGGCATTTGTAGGAAATACCGCATACGTCCGTATTTTGCTGAAATGCTTGACATGTAAATTCATCATGTTATGATATTAAGTATGCGTGCATGATCTGTTTGGCGAAGAGATTTACCCTATTGCACACTTTGGGTCGACATACGCTATGTAGACTAAGGTATGTAGACTAAGTGTTTGTATAAATGTTTGTATTAGTATGTATTGAGTAAATGGTATTGTAGATTAGTTTTGAGAATGAATTCTCAATCCATATGATGTTGTATATGATTTCCTGCATGTTGGCTATACGTATTGATTTCACTATATATATGAAATGTAGGTGTTGGATGATTTGCTTATGTTGTATGTTATCACATGTTGTGAATATGCTTTGGTTGTTTGTATTTCAATTATGTTACACTCACATGATCATTGATGTGGTTTATAAATGCTTGGGGCTATACGTTAGTCCAGGCAGTCGGTAATAGATTGAATTCATGGTTGGCTTCTATTTGCCATGAAGGACGCGTCGATGAACGCGAGTCGTGTTTTGGGTTGGCGGCAGTGGTTAGGCCACACGAAGTCTTTTATGCACTTCATGTCGTTCAGCTTGAGATGTGCTCGTACTAGTCGAGCCTGTCAAGTAACCCGACTGGCCATTGTATGTTCACCATGTATGAGTCATAACTACTTGAACCTAGGGTACTGAACTTACCATTGGAAACCTTGCTAACCATGGTACCTTAATCCATAAATACTCATGAGCCGGGCATGGTGGTATGGGACACCGTGGTCGAGCTGTCGGCCTACGCTGGGGCCACAAACCTACCCGTAGTGACCAGTGAGCACCCTACTCTGAGCAAATTATGGTGGTATGTGACATTATATTCTTGTTGGCGGCCTACACTGATCAGGTGACGAGCCCTTTGTAGTGACCTTGAGTTTATCCTGACACCGCATGGGGGCGACGAGTCCTAATGTAGTCTTAAGGATATAACTAGGCCTGTATAGAAAAGGTGATGGGGGAGCGGTGCAACGAGTGCAAGAAATAACCCTGGCAGCCCTTCCAGTGACCTACAAATATAACATCGTGTGAGATTACTAGGAGTGACGACCCTAGATAGGATCTGTGTTGGGATTGATATAAGCAAGGTACCCTAGTTTCCCAATCCTGCTGTATGAAAAGGACTAATAACAACTCGGTAATCATTGTCCATATCGCATTGCATGTGCCTGGAAGATGTGGAGCACTGCGGGAAGAAAGAATGCCATGGATGCAGATGGTGCCGCATGAGGGAGTATGTCGGTGAGGGCATCCATCATGTCATTTCATGCATGCATTAACAATAGTATCTAGGAATGGTTGATTGTTTGCATTATTATTAATGCGTGATTGATTTGATAACATGCTAATCTTTGCTCTATTATTCCACTGAGTTAGCTACTCACTCCCACGTTATGGGACGGTGTTTTCAGACACCCACCAGACACGGTTGTAATTGCAGATGATGGCGCTGCTTGTGAAGTGGAGTCGGACTTGTATGATGCTGAGGAGGACTTCTCCTCCGTGTTTTGATCGACGGGATTACAGGGAAGTTGATTAGATGCCATGACACTTGTCATTTTATATTTTTGGAGCACTCATGTATATTCTTTTCTTTCTATTTTGGAGTATACATGTATTTAGTTAACCTGGTAATATGTTCACACTCTGGAGACTTACAATCATTTATATATTTTATATATCTACCACATTCTTCCGCTTGCTAATTTAACTGTCTCTGGAGTATGATATGCTGTTTTGGCTTAGTCTCAATCTTGTTTAATGCCATTCTATAGACAACATGCATTTATCATCATCTATGTTGTATAAGTGATGTTTTGGAACTCGGGAGTTGGGTTTCTACTCGACCCCCGATTTTTGAGATGTTAAAATTTCTATACATATACGGTTATTCTAACATATACATGAAATACGCTATTTATAACATAAAGTATACATATACGTAAATCGAAACGGATAGCGCATTTGGCATGTGTAATGGCAATCACAACATGAATAAATCATTATCTAACAATGAAACAGACGATATGTCTTCGTCAACGGCGGATACGCTACCTAAGGCATGAAATAGGTTAGCTATAACTTCACTACATCTATTCTAAGCTTCAAAACAGGTTAGGATTGACTTAACTTATCCAAGAATGGAATAACGATTCAGATATCTGGATGTGATGTATAGATGAACTGGAAAGAATCCCAAGGAGAATCAACAGGTTCTCTCTCACTTTCTCTCTTTTCTCTCTCTTAAGTAGCTAGGGTTTAGGAAATTCATATGGAATTTGGGAATGAGGGTTTAAAGCCTTTTTGTAAGTCTAAAGTCGATGAAAATAGCCTTATGGCCAAGGTATAGTTAGGTTATTACCAAATCGGGCTCTTTCTGATCTAACAGAGCACTTCTGGAGGTCCTCTTATCAAATGCGGTCGAACTTAAGCTCACTAGTATTGGATCTTTAGTAAGTCAAGTTTTCAGTTCGATCGGGTTTTCAGATCGTCCGTGGCTGACCAGCTTCAATTCAACAGTTATTCAAATAAGATCAAGGCTACAAGTACTTTGACGTGTAAGGGCCACCTTTCCTGATCCGAGGGTGAATTTGGGTTGAAATCTAATGGTCAGAATGCTTAGAAATAACGCACAAGCGAAACGATCCAGATTACTTCATATTATATTTAATTTTCTAAAAATCTTTGTTTTCTCACTCTCTTCACTCCGGACTCAAGGAAATGGTCTCAGGACATCGTTTGGGCTTAATTTTCGAGGTGATTGTCAAGTCCATCTAAGCGGTCATAATAGTCTAAGTTCATAGCTATTAGACTTTTGACGTGCAGTTTAGGTCCAATACGAAGTTACAAAGTATTCCCGAGAGCAACTGGGTTTAGAGTTAGATCTTAGATTTCAGGGTAATATAGCGTCAATGATTTTATAGGTTTTAGGTCTTACAGATCGTATTGAAAGTTATTGGTGCTAATTCCATAAGTAATCTATTTTAGCGTTAGCTAAAACACATTAAATTTCTAAGGGATTTTGTTCTAATTGATTTCTACTAGAGGTGGTACTCGGGTCTAAGTACGGATTTTTCTAAGTCGTTACAATCTACCCCCCTAAGAAAAAAAAATTCATCTTCGAAATTCGTACCTTCTCATACTCCTCGAGGATCTGGGGGTAATTCTTCCTGACCTTAGCTTCAATTTCCCAAGTAGCTTCTTCTTCGCTATGATGTGTCCACAGTACCTTCACAAGTGGAATAACCTTGCTATGCAATACCTGCTCCTTCCTATCTAAAATACGCGTCAGTCACAGTTTATAAGTGGTATCCTCGCTCAACTGCACCTGCTCCCATATAATAATATGCCAAGGATCAGGTACGTACTTTTTCAACATGGACACATGGAAAACATTATGCATGCCTGCGAGTGGTGTGGGTAAAGCAAGGCGATACGCTACTGGCCCCACTCGATCAAGTATCTGGAATGGGCCAATAAATCTCGGTGTGAGCTTCCCTTTCTTACCAAACCTAAGAACTCCCCGCATAGGGGAAACCTTAAGGAACATATGGTCCCCAACATCAAACTCAAGCGGTCGCCGTCTCGTATCGGCGTAGCTCTTCTGCCTGATCCGTGCTGAGAGCGGTCAACGCAGAATAATGCCGATCTTCTCTAAAGTCGCCTGAACCAACTCTGGGCCAATCAAAGTCTTCTTGCCCACTTCTGCCCAACAATGCGGTGCTCTACACGGGCGACCATACAGTGCCTCATAGGGAACCATACCAATACTCGCCTGGAAGCTGTTGTTATACGCTAACTCTGCATAAGGAAGACAGTCATCCCAACTGTCCTTGAAGTCCAACACACAAGATCACAACATATCCTCTAAAATCTGATTCACACGCTCCGTCTGCCCGTCTGTCTGCGGATGGAACGCGGTACTGAACTTCAACTTCACACCCATCGCTTCTTGGATGTAAGTCCAAAAGATAGATGTGAATCGGGTGTCTCTATTTGATACAATCTCTAAGGAAACTCCATGCAGGCGTACAATCTCCCTGATATATAATCTAGCCAATTCGTCTATAGAATTTGTGACTCTGATCAGTAGAAAATGAGCTAACTTTATCAACCTATCAACAATCACCCAAATAGAGTTATGCCCTTTCCTCGTCTTCGGTAGTCTAGAAATAAAGTCCATGGAAATAAAGTCCCACTTCCATTCAGCTATAGGCATGGGCTGAAGCAATCTACGAGGTCGGCGATGCTCTGCCTTAACTTGCTAACACGTGAGAAATGGGATACGAACTCAGTAATGTGAACCTTCATATTATCCCACTAGTACAATCTTTTCATATTCTAATACATCTTCGTGCTACCTAGATGCATCGCGAGCCTCGAACTGTGGGCTGACTCAAGAATCTCTCACCTCAAGTCAGGTATGTCTGGAACACATAGGTGGCCTCGATATCGCAAGCCCCCATCCGTACCAATAGTCCACTCAGAGTCCCCGTCAGTACCAACCCGCTCCTTCATCTTCATCAGAAGCTCATCGCCTGCCAGAGCCTCAATGATACGGCCATCTAAGAGCGGTTGTACACGAATATGTGTGATGACTTCATACGGCCCTTCCACTGTGAGTTTCTGCTCAAAGTCTCACACGAATTCCACCATATCCCATTCTGCAATCATAAGCGGAACCGTAAATTCTATAGTCTTCTTGCAGCTCAATGCATCTACCACAAGGTTTACCTTGCCCGGATGGTAGGAAACCTCGAACTTAAAGTCTTTCAAGGTCTCCATCCATTGGCGCTGCCTCATATTCAAATCTCGCTGTGAGAATATATATCTAAGGCTCTTGTGGTTGCAAAAGAGCTTGAACTCCTCTCCGTAGAGGTAATGTCTCCAGACCTTTAATGCAAAGATGACAGCTGCCAACTCTAGGTCATGCGTAGGGTAATTCTCCTCGTGCTTCCTTAATTGTCTCGAGGCATAGGCAATCACCCTGTCCTTCTGCATAAGGACACATCCCAAACCAACGCGAGACGCGTCAGTATATATTGTATACTTAACTCTATGCTCTGACAATACTAGCACAGGGGCGAATGTCAACTTGTCCTTCAGCTCCTGAAAAGATGCTTCAGCCTTTTCATTCCAGGCAAACTTCAAGTCTTTCCGTGTCAACTGAGACAACGGTCTGGCAATCTTGGAAAAGTCTAAAATGAATCGTCGATAGTAACCTGCCAGACCCAGAAAACTCCTCACCTCGGTAACTGAACTGGGCTGCTTCCATTTCTGAACTGCAACAACCTTAGCGAGGTCAACCGTAATACCTTCCTTGGACACCATATGTCCCAGGAACTTAACTTCTTCCTTCCAGAAGTCGCATTTCTTATATTGTGCGAACAACTAGTTCTCCCTGAGAGTCTTCAATACCGCTCTCATGTGCTCCTCGTGCTCCTCCCGACTTGGGGAGTATATCAAAATGTGGTCGATAAAGATGATGACAAATCAAAACAAGAATGACCGAAACACTCTGTTCATCAAATCCATGAACACGGCCGGAACATTCGTGAGTCCAAAAGATATCACAAGGAACTCATAATGACCAAAACTGGTCCTGAACACAGTCTTCTTCACGTTTTCATCCCTGACGCGCAACTGATGATACCCAGGCTGTAAATCTATCTTTCAGAAATAACGTGCCCCCTTCAACAATCCTGGACAAAGGATACTTGTTCTTCACTGTCACCTGATTCAGCCCGCGATAATCAATACACAACTGCATGAAACCATCTTTCTTCTTCCCAAACAAGACAGGCGCTCCCCAAGGTGACACACTTGGTCAAATAAATCCTGCTTCAAGCAAACCATCAATCTGTCTCCTCAACTCCTCCATCTCACAAGGAGGCATAAGATACGTTGGTAGGGAAATAGGTGTCGTACCGGGCACAAGATCAATAATGAAGTCAATCTCGCACCGAGGAGGAAGCCCTGGAATCTTCTCAAACACATCAGAGAAATAGTGAACTACTGGCATATCTTCTAACACTGGAACATCAGAACTCTCTAAAATGGAAGCGTAGCTGTTAACACGACAGGACCAACTGACCTAAACTAGAAAAGAGAAGACAGTGCCCTCAGGTCTGTAGGTTATCACAACTCTGGCCTCTCAATCAATCTCTGCTCTCATCTTCGCGAGCCAGTCCATCCCAAAAATAACATCATAATGACACAGTGGGGAGACAATTAGGTCCATGACCACTGTCCTGCTACCCAAATCTATCGAGCAAGACTCACAGGTCTGAGTAATATTTGATGTAGTCCTTGTAGCTATCGTGAGTCTCACTCCCTTCACAGGAGCCGTAACCAAACCTAACTGCTTGACCGTAGCACAAGAAATAATCGAAACAGTGGACCAAGTGTCCACCAACAGGAAGATAGGCATACCTAGGATGTGAGCAGGAACCTCAAATGACGTCGGTGCTGAATCTGCCTCGAGTGCCTCAGTTGTGAGCGCATGAACCCGAGCCTACTGTGGGCAATGTGGTGGAGGAACCATAGGCCGTTGTGGCGGCCTGAAATGTGGTGCTGGAGGTCTAAAGGAAGGATGAGCTGGTGTTGATCGAAGGGGTGGTGCTGAAATATCCTGAGGCATCGGACGACCGATCCTCTGAGGCGGTGAGAACCCACTGTCTCGCATCCTGAAAAAATAAGAAATCTCAGTGTGGCCAGACCTCTTGCAATAGCTGCACCACACATCAGGATGCCCCAAATGGGCAGGAGATGCAGAAAACCCCTATGGCAAATCGAACCGAGGCCTCTTACTGAGGAAAGGCCTGCTCATGAAATTAGGTCATGGCCTAGGAACCATAGGTGCTCGCGTGTGGGACAACCTCTCCTCGTCCTACTCTACTCGTAAGGACATGCTCACCAGCTCTGTGTAGGAAGAAATGCTCACACAGCACATCTTCAATCGAATCTCAGGCTGCAAACCCTCAGAAAAATGCTGTATCCTCAACGGCTGATCATCCAGAATCAAAGGAGCATACCTGCCTAGATCCGTAAATTGATTCTCATACTCAGTCACCGACATGCCTTCCTAGCGAAGGCGAAGGAACTCACTCTCCTTCTCGTGCCGGTAAGTGACCGAAAAATACTTCTCGTGGAACGTGCTTCAAACGCTGCCCATGTCCACTCAAATCCCTCCGCAACTGTGTGGAGGATGTTGTCCCACCATAAGCTAGCCTACTTCTCAAACATGAAGGTGGCAAGCTCAACCTGCTCTGCCTTAGAACAATGTAACGGCCTAAGCATCTTAGAGATACGGTCGATCCAATACTCAGCCTCCTCGGGTCTGTGAGTACCCGAAAATGTAGGAGGCCTCAAGCGCTAAAATCGCTCGAATGTACCGCTCACACTAGTATGCCCAACAGGGTGTAGAGGCGATGCAGGTGGAGTCACCGCCATTGACTGAGCAAAGATACCAGCTATGGAGGATAAGAACTGCTGCTGCTACTGCTGCTGTATCTGCTACTGCTGCATTAATAGTATCATCTGCTCTAGCCTATCAGGAGGCGGAGCGGACTGTGATGTAGAAGGCATTGACGCAGACGCACAGTTCTGGTGGGGAACCGCAGGTGTGACAGGAGGCACCACAAAAGGTGTCATAGGAGGTGGCCCAACAGCAGGACCAGAAGCTGGCTGAGAACTCGGCATGGGATCTGAACGATATGGGCCCGAATGGGGGTCTATATGAGTATTGCACAGGGCAAGGTCCCCATCGAGCGAATCTCCCAGAGAAAGACGGGCTGAAGATCTCGAACCCTTAGGTGGCATACCCTACACACAACAGAGGGTAGTAACCATTGAGATTTGACATTCACACAGTTCATTAACAACATTAACTTCACAAGCTAAAGAAACAACATGCATTTCATTAACAAAATTATCACAATACATGATTTGCAGCATTACATGAATCGCGACAGAGAAAGCATGTGAGCAAACAACTAAGCTTCAAACACTAAGCTTCAACACTAAACAACTACCAAACTACTCATAAAAATAAGCAACAAACAAGCAAAAAATGACCACATAAAGCTTATTCATTGGAATCTGGCGATGAAGAAGGGGCACCCTTATCCTTCAGGCAGTATAGGATGGTCTTCAACATGCAGGTTACTTTCTTGAACTTACGCTTTACGAGGCCTCGTAAATCCATAATATCCTGTCGAAGAGTAGCCTGACCCTCCTCAAGTCAAACTATACGGGCATCCCTATCAGCCTAAATAGGATCAGGCTCTTGAGTCGTAGTAGGAGGACTCTCATCAGTATCCTGAGCCTCCTCTTCTTCTTCATCCTGCACTTCTTCCTCTATCTCAGCACCACCTTCTTCTTCACTTTCTTCTTCTTCGCTATCATACTCATCCTCACTTTCATCAAGTTAGGCTTCTCGTTGCTGAGGCCTGATCTTCATCTGGTTGAGAGTGGTCTCGGTGATGTAATAGACCGGCGCTAGTAACTTCGCCCCAAGTCTGTAGGCAAACTCGAGCGCAATCTTGCATATGAGTCGGTCGAAGGGAAGCGACTTAGTCGTTCTTCTTGATTGCACGATAAGGATGATCTGTCATAGGATAAACGTAGGCACGCACACCTTCGCTCCCTGCCCCACTTGATATAGAAAATCCACCATGAGATGCCTGCATTTATTCCAATTGCTCCACCTGGGATAAACATTGAACATGTAGATGTGGTGAAGCAGACTGAAATCGTCCGACATATGGGTCGCTAAGAGGCTCTTGTTATGCTACCACTCAACTAAACACCACACAGAAATCTGGTGCGGTGATCCCTTTCACGAACACTATTCAGATTCCTTGCACTTGGATGTACGTTGCTAAGTGGCACATTCAGGAGTCGAGCTATCAACCCAACATTGATTGTGGCCTCTTGATCTCTGTCGAAGGGGATCTTGAACTGCAAGGGCTCCAGCGTAGGGTCCCAAAAGTGAGCATAGAAGGAGTGAACAATACTTACATTTACACGAGACTCGCCTTCAAATAGCGGACCCCACCCAGCAGCTTCCAAACGCTCGAATAATAAATACTCGCCAAAGAGTCTCCCATCCACATGCGCTTCAAAAAGAACCCTACGGTCCTCGTAGACGCCACGAGCCAACTCTGCCAACAATGATCTTTCAAATGGAGCATGGGGATCTAAATCTCGCTTCATCTGCACTTCTCTCCCAATGCTTGAACTCACGGTAGCTCCTCTAGGCCGCCTCGAACAAGCGGGATGACTAGGCCCAACCTCATCCACAGGGGCACGCTTCTTGCCCATGAAAGAAAGGATGGAGGAAATGGAAAATAGAGTCATTACAAGCTCTAAGAAAGCCATGAAAAGTGAAGAAAATGAAGAAAGGGCTGAGATTTCTAGGCCTTCAAGGATTTGGGTCTGAAATAGGAGTGTAATGGGTCAAAGAAAGGAAAAATAGAAGAAAGAAAAGATCAAAGTAAGAGGGGTTGGGGGCTAGCACGATTTTAGAGCTTAAATGAGAGATTTGGAAGCTTAAATCAAAGAAAATGGAAGGAGTAGGTGATGGGTATGGCTGAGAACGATGGAGGGATGAAGGCTTTAACGAAAAATGAAAGAGGAAGTGATTAGAATGCTGATTTGAAAGAGAATGGGATGGTTTTAAAGAAAAGGAAAAGCATGGGAGGGTGGTTTGTGAAGGAAGTAGCAGAATGAGAATGAAATAGGGGTCAAACCCTGCACCATTGGGTCCCACTAGGCCCCACATAAGATCGGCCCGAAGGCCCGGCCCTAACTGGCTCATCGGTCGGTGAGGCCTCACCGGCCACTGGCTAATCCGGTGAGGGCCCGCCCATTGAGCGAGGGCCTCACAACCCACTGGGTCTAAAAATGTTCGGGTCCCACCGTGAAACCCCCTGAAAGTTGTTCGTTTAGTCCCCTCTTCCGATTTGAGCCGTTTCGAGTCATTTTGGAACTAATCTGATCTCTATTTACTTTTACCAATTTCTAACAAATGAAATGGGATGAAACGAGGTCTATACCTGTCAATTGACGGTCTAGACTTGATTTGGGGTCATCGTGTGTGATCAGGAGTGTGCAAGGACTCGATCTCGATCATCATTTTTAGTAAACTTTCACCAAATAACAACTTGGGAGTCCTAGTTCTGTTTCTATATTGTTCACGCACCCTCCTACGCTATAGTAGCATCAACATGCTTTGTGTTACCCTAACCCAGGTCTAGTTTAATCTAGATCATACTCTGATACCAACTTGTAATGCCCTGAAATTCGGGGGTTGAGCATAACTTAGCTCCCGAGTTCCAAAACATCACTTATGTAACATCAAGAATGATGGATGTATGTTGTCTGTATCAGTACATAAAACATGAAATAGATTAAGCCAGATCAGTAGACATAACTCAAGGATATTGAGAAAATGCAAGCGGAAGACTTAAATACATATATAAACCAAAATAATCCGCAAGGTATGCGTGCTCTGCCCAGGGAAATATATACAACTGTGTCACAAAATACATGTATCTAACTGTGCAAAATCATCATATATATATATATATATATATATATATATATATATATATATATATATATATATATATATATATATATATATATATATATCCCAGAATCCCCGCTGATCAGGACAAGGCTCACATGAACACGCCTGAGAACTGCATAAATGAGAACGCCTCCTCATCCTCGTCAAAATCTGCCTCCGCCTCGTGTAACATCCCGAAAATCGGGGGGTTGAGTGAAAACCAAACTCCCGAGTTCCAAAACATTATTTATGCAACATAGATATGTATGGTTGAATGTTGTCTGTGTTAATGTATTAAACATGAGTGGGATTACGCCAGAACAGCATATCATACTCCAGAGACAGTTAAATTAACCAATGAAAGACTGTGATAGTATGTATAACATATATAAACTATTGTATATCTCCAGAGTGTGAACATGTTACCAGGTTATATACATACATGTATGCTCCAAAAGTAAACAGAAAGAATATACATGAGTTCTCTAATAATATAAAACGACAAGTGTCAAGACATCTAATCAACCTCCCTGTAATCCCGTTAATCCGAACACACATAAAGGAGGGATCCTCCTCATCATCATCAAGTCCAGCTCCGCCTCACAGGCCGCGCCATCATCTGCAATCACAAAAGGGTCTGGTGGGTGTCCAGGAACACCGTCCCGTAACGTGGGAGTGAGTAGCTAACTCAGTGGAATAATAGAGCAAGGATTAACATGTTCTCAAATCAATCATGCGATAATAGTAAAGCAATAAATCAAACAATCCTAATACTTTGTTAATGAAATATGACATGACATGATGTATGCCTTCACCGAGGATCTCCCTTATACGGCACCATCTTACGACCGCGACATGCCACACTCCCTAAAGTGCTCCACATCTTCCATGCACATGCAATGTAATGGTGATATGATTTTCGAGTTGTTATTAGTCCATTCAAACAGCAGGATTGGGAAATTAAGGTACCTCCCTTATATCAATCCCAACACAGATCCTATCTAGGGTCGTCACTCCTAGTAATCTCATACGATGTATATTTTGTAGGTCGCTGCAAGGGCTGCCAGGGCTGTTGCTCGCACTCGTTGCACCGCTCCCCCATCACCTTATCAATACAGGCCTACTGTACTCTATTGCTACGGAAGGGTCGTCGCCTCCCGTAGACTCAGAATACGCTCGCAGTCACTACAAAGGGCTGCCAGGGCTGTTGCTCGCACTCGTTGCACCGCTCCCCCATCACCTTATCAATGTAGGCCCACAGCAAGAATATAGTGTCCCATACCACCATAATCTGCTCACGAGACTAGGTGCTCACTGGTCACTATGGGGAGGTTTGTGGCCCCAGCGTAGACCGACAGCTCGACCACGGTATCCCATACCACCATGCCCGACTCATGAGTCTTCGTAGATCAAGGTACCATGGTTAACAGGGTTTACAATGGTAAGTTTAGTACCCTAGGTTCAAGCAGTTATGACTCATATAGGGTGAACATACATCGGCCAGTCGGGTTACTTGACGGGCTCGACTGGCGCGATCGTATCTCAAGTCGAACGACATGAAGTGCGTAAAACACTTCGCGTGGCCTAACCACTGTCGCCAACTCCAAACATGACTCGCGTTCATCGACGCGTCGTTCATGGCCAAGACCAGCCAACCACGAATTCGCTCGGTTACCGACTGTCTGGACTAAGTATAGTCCCAAACACATATGAATTCACATCAGAAAATTATGTAGCAGTACTGGAATTGAAATACAATCATGTGAGCATGTTAACACATATTATAACATTCAACTTAAGCAAACCTTCAAGCACATACATTTCATGCATAGTATGGAATCATGTACATAGTCAACACGTAGGAAATCATTTATGTCAACATATAAATTGAGAAATCCATCTCAAACTAATTCATAACATCATTTAATTCAATACATACTAATACAAGCATTTATACAAACACATACACTACACACTTAAGTCTACATATAGTATGTCGACCTGAAGTGCGCATTTAGGCGAATCTCTTCGCCGAACTAATTATGCACGTATTCCTAACATTCTAATGCGACAACAAATCATGTCAATCACATCAGCAAAATATGAATGGAAACAGTACTTCCTACAAATGACTAAAATGCCCTAAATCTCATATTCTCCGTCGGTTTACGAAACAGGAAACGGACAGCATGTTGTACATGTCAAACGGCATTGCCGTCAATAATCTACTATTAAACGACATTGAAAGCTTTGGAAACAGTCAATCAAAGCGTCTAAAATCCGCACATTGTCTCTTATGGATGTGTAAATTCGAACGGAGCGTATACGCTTCGTCTACAGCGATAAGAGAACCTAATTCACGAGTTACGTCAGCTAACAAGCTATGAATCCTAGTAAACCTCAAATCAGCAACTTTCTAGGGTTATTTCATACCTAAAAAAGTGGAGGAATCACCGGCCAGGTGATTGAGATGTGTTGCTGAAGCATGTGCAACAGCTGGCACGAAGGCAGGAAAAATCCCTCCTAATCTCTCTCATGAACTCTCACCTTTTCTCTCTCCCAATCTAGTGTTTCTCTCAAATTCGGATGGGAGAGAGGAGTGAGGGTTTCAACCCCTTTTATAAGCATAAAAATGCCCAAAATAGGCTCCGGTACAAGGTTCACTTAGTGCATAACCAATTCGGGGCTGTTTCGGTCCAAAAGATGCTTTCTAGTGGTCCCCTGGTCGAATGCGATCGGAATTAAGCTCATGCGTACCAGATCTAGCACGTATTAAGTTTTCAGTCCGGCAGGGCTCCCAGATCGCGCGTGGCGGACCAGTTTCAGTTCAGCGGTCACCGCACGTAGATCAGGGCTGAAAGTCTCATGATATGAAATAAAAATTTTTCCTGATCCGAGGGTGTAATCTGGCTGAATTCTGATGGTCAAAACGCTTAATACTGACGCGTCAAGTCGTGTGCCAGATTTGAATTTGAAATTTCAATTCTGTCCCTATTCGCACTCTCTTCAATCCGGGCTCAATGAAATAGCTTGTGTTTATCGGTTGGACTTGATTTTTGAAATGATTGTCAAGTCCAGCTGGGCGGTCCTAACGGTCTAAGATAGGAGGTATCGGACTTTCGACGCGCGGTCTAGATCCAATACAAAATTTCAAAGTGGCCCAGAGAACAAACCTGCTTAGAGTTTGATCCGAGGTTATAGAGTATTATAGAGTCATTGGTTCTACTCGATTTGGGTCTTGTAGAACGTATTTAAAGTGATCAGGGACTATTTCCCAGCTACTCTAACGTTGCGCTAGCTAACTTACGCTTAATTTCCATAGGAATTAATCCTAAGTGGTTTCTTTGGCTATGGAATTGGGTTCTGAGCGATTTTTCAGGTGTTTTAGTTGACCCACTACCTAAGGACGTCAAATCCCAGATTGGCCAAAATCTGGGGTATTACAATCTACCCCCCTTAAAACACAATTTCGTCCCCGAAATTAACGAAGGGTAAGGAGTACTTTTTCTAAGGAAGGTTCAAATCCTATTTAATAACCTAACCTTACGTAGAACCTAACTCAGCTGTTTCGATCCTGGGCCAGTGGGGAAGAGGCTAACCACGCTTCCGCTGCGCCACTCTGGTCCAACGGTTGCATTAGCTAATACTAATAAGATTGGGCTCGATACGTTCTACCCCCCTTAAAACTTGGTTCTACTTAAGGTTTAAGATTCTATGTCTCGCCCCGTACATCAGAACGAGGAGCAACTTAAGACCTATCCTTGACATGAATTGGGAAACAACCTCTCATCACAGTGGTTTTCCTTTGCTAATGATGTGTTCTATGGCATTGGTATCTATGGCGATAGAGATGAGCCTAATCTCTATTGTGGTTGAGTTCAGGGGCAGGTATGAGTTGGTAGCAAGATGTTGAATTCTTTACTGGCTTTAAGTCCTCACCATTTCCCAAGGGTAATGTGATCACATTTGGTTATAGGTGGTTGGGTCATCACAGAAGAAAGGTTGTGTAGTAGGTCTGAACTGGATACATAGACTTTCTGCCTAGAACAGAAAATTTACCATATCAGTTCTTAATCCTAGACGATGCCGATCTTCTGCTTGATCAGAGCATTGGATTTATTAGCAACTACCAGGATTTAGAAGTCAATTCAAACCGTGAATACTTCGCTGATAAATGCATTTCCTTTATTCCGCGTTCCCGAATGCAATAAGTCCTTGGGAAAGGCAATTCTAAGGGGCGTGCTAGTTCATTCTAAGTTCAATCTGAGGGATTTATAAATTTTCTCTGAGAGTGAATGGTTCTAAGTTAAAAACACTTTTCTATGGGTTACAACAGAAATCTATAAGTAAGAAGGGGATCTATCGAAGGAATAAGGTTCTACTTCAACCAAATCTAACCTACAATTCCTTAGCATATACAGGCTTTACACTACTTAAGGTAACTAGTAGGCTAGTCTGAAACTCAGTAGCTATAATCCAAAGCCTAAGATTATACGGTAAATGGTTCCATACCATTACTAATACAGGGAATTGCTCTATCGCTTAGGGTCAAGATTATCGAAATAAAATTGGCTTTCCTATATCTTCAGATCCTTTAAATCTAGGAGTGCTAACACTAGGTCCAAACGCCAAGGGCCGATTGTATGAAACGAAACTGCATTCCTAATCCCATGTTGGGATTGGGAGTGGTATGCTTGGTTGGAGGGTGGGGTGGGATAAAAACTAATTTGTAGGCTGAATCCCGGGAGTTATAATACTCCCAATCTAGGGACAATACCATACAACAAACGAACGGCATGCACTCCATTCAACAAAATTTGGCTATATTAAGCCCAAACCACTAACACAAACACATTTTCTACCTAACAACAACAAAACACAAATTTTAAACGGCAATCAAACAAGCGAAGAACGTAGAGAAATAAGATGGGTAAGCAGGTTTTTGCGAGTCTGAGGATCAAATAAAAGGAACATGAGAGAGAGGACGATGGAAAGGGAGGAAAAGGCTGAAACAGCCTTAACAATAGCCATGGAAGGAGGAGGAAATGTAGAGAAATGGTTGCCCAAATTGACAGAACAAAATCTAGGCGTTGTAGAGGGATGCTTCAAGCTTCCCTAGGATGGATTTTCAGAAAGAAAAGAGAATGAAAAAGGGGAATGGAGCTCCTCACGATTTCAGCTCGTTGTGGAGGTCGTAAGAGCTCCAAACGATGAAATTTGCAAGAGGGAGGGCTACAAACAGCAATGGAGTGATGAAGAGTGGTCGTTTTTGGCCAAGGAAGGATTTGGGAGTGATTTAAAATCACGATTTTTGGGATAGGGCAGCTGAAAATGAAAATGGGGCTAGGGAAGGGGCTGTTTATGAAGGAAGTACCCATATTTGGGTTTTCTTCAGACGGACCATACATGGGAGGGGTACACCACCCAAAATAGGGCGTGCGCCCAAAAATTACCTCAAGTGGGCCCCACCGGACTGCGATGCATCGCCGAATCGGCGATGCCATCTTGCACGGTGGCCGGTGGAACCACATGGATCTGGTCCCCCATGGTCCAGGGACCCCAAAAATGTATGGTCTCCACCTTGGTTCATTCTAGATTGCCCTATATGGGTCCAAAGATGCATTCAGGGCTTTTCGGGGCCAATCTGCAATCTCGAATATAAACTCCTATCATGAAGCATATGATTTTTGGGTAGAAGGAGCTAGTACATCCATCTAGCCCATTATTTGCTAAAGAAAGCGAAGTTAGAATGACCTTATGACCATTTTTTATAAAATTTTACTATTCACTGTAAAATTTTGTGAAAGTATGATTTTATGTTATTTTCACATTAGGATTGATGCCTAAAATGAAAAAGATAAGAAATAATTAAAGATTGGAATGGTGAGAGGAAGAATTTTGAAGATTTTGGATAAAACGGGATTTTTAAGCCCTGACGATTGAATACAGGGGTTGTGGTTGTCCCACAGCTCAAGGATTCATATTTATGGGTTTAGAATTGTTCAAAGAACATCTCAACCCAACTACCTATAACCTAGGAGCTATTCGGGTTGCTTCATGCGACCCTAGACGCGCTACGGACTCGATCGAGCGATCGATTCGAATAGTCTTTGCCTATTGGCGAATCTGAGATCCTAGAAGTGTTTCTAGACCCTTCTCGCACCCACCTAAGTCAAAGGAAGCAACAACGTACGTCGCGTGACCATAACCCAGGCCCGGTTTAATCCAAATCATGCTCTGATACCATCTGTAACATTCCAAAAATCGGGGGGTTGAGTGAAAACCCAACTCCTGAGTTCCAAAACATTATTTATGCAACATAGATATGTATGATTGAATGTTGTCTGTGTTAATGTATTAAACATGAGTGGGATTACGCCAGAACAACATATCATACTCCAGAGACAGTTAAATTAACCAGTGAAAGACTGTGATAGTATGTATAACATATATAAACTATTGTATATCTCCAGAGTGTGAACATGTTACCAGGTTATATACATACATGTATGCTCCAAAAGTAAACAGAAAGAATATACATGAGTGCTCTAATAATATAAAATGACAAGTGTCAAGACATCTAATCAACCTCCGTGTAATCCCGTCAATTCGAACACGCATAAAGGAGGGATCCTCCTCATCATCATCAAGTCCAGCTCCGCCTCACAGGCCGCGCCATCATCTGCAATCACAAAAGGGTCTGGTGGGTGTCCAGGAACACCGTCCCGTAACGTGGGAGTGAGTAGCTAACTCAGTGGAATAATAGAGCAAGGATTAACATGTTCTCAAATCAATCATGCGATAATAGTAAAGCAATAAATCAAACAATCTTAATACTGTTGTTAATGAAATATGACATGACATGATGTATGCCCTCACCGACGATCTCCCTCATACGGCACCATCTTACGACCGCGGCATGCCACACTCCCTAAAGTGCTCCACATCTTCCATGCACATGCAATGTAATGGTGATATGATTTCTGAGTTGTTATTAGTCCATTCAAACAGTAGGATTGGGAAACTAAAGTACCTCCCTTATATCAATCCCAACACAGATCCTATCCAGGGTCGTCACTCCTAGTAATCTTATACGATGTATATTTTGTAGGTCGCTGCAAGGGCTGCCAGGGCTGTTGCACGCACTCGTTGCACCGCTCCCCCATCTCCTTATCAATACAGGCCTACTGTACTCTACTGCTTCGGAAGGGTCGTCGCCTCCCGTAGACTCAGAATACGCTCGCGGTCACTACAAAGGGCTGCCAGGGCTGTTGCTCGCACTCGTTGCACGGCTCCCCCATCACCTTATCCATGTAGGCCGACAGCAAGAATATAGTGTCCCATACCACCATAATCTGCTCACGAGACTAGGTGCTCACTGGTCACTACGGGGAGGTTTGTGGCCCCAGCGTAGGCCAACAGCTCGACCACGTGTCCCATACCACCATGCCCGGCTCAGGAGTCTTCTTGGATCAAGGTACCATGGTTAACAGGGTTTACAATGGTAAGTTCAGTACCCTAGGTTCAAGCAGTTATGACTCATACAGGGTGAACATACATCGGCCAGTCGGGTTACTTGATAGGCTCGACTAGCGCGAACGCATCTCAAGTCGAACGACATGAAATGCGTAAAACAATTCGCGTGGCCTAACCACTGCCGCCAACTCCAAACACGACTCGCGTTCATCGACGCGCCGTTCGTGGCCAAGACCAGCCAACCACGAATTCGCTCGGTTACCGACTGCCTGGACTAAGTATAGTCCCAAACACATATGAATTCACATCAGCAAATTATGTAAGAGTATTGGAATTGAAATACAATCATGTGAGCATGTTAACACATATTATAACATTCAACTTAAGAAAACCTTCAAGCACATACATTTCATGCATAGTATGGAATCATGTACATAGTCAACATGTAGGAAATCATTTATGTCAACTTATAAATTGAGAAATCTATCTCAAACTAATTCATAACATCATTTAATTCAATACATACTAATACAAGCATTTATACAAACACATACACTACACACTTAAGTCTACATATAGTATGTCGACCCGAAGTGCACATTTAGGCGAATCTCTTCGCCGAACTAATTATGCACGTATTCCTAACATTCTAATGTGACAACAAATCATGTCAATCACATCAGCAAAATATGAATGGAAACAGTACTTCCTACAAATGACTAAAATGCCCTAAATCTCATATTCTCCGTCGGTTTACGAAACAGGAAATGGACAGCATGTTGTACATGTCAAACGGCATTGCCATCAATAATCTACTATTAAACAACATTGAAAGCTTTGGAAACAGTCAATCAAAGCGTCTAAAATCTGCACCTTGTCTCTTATGGATGTGTAAATTCGAACGGAGCGTATACGCTTTGTCTACAGCGATAAGAGAACCTAATTCACGAGTTACGTCAGCTAACAGGCTATGAATCCTAGTAAACCTCAAATCAGCAACTTTCTAGGGTTATTTCATACCTAAAAAAGTGGAGGAATCACCGGCCAGGTGATTGAGATGTGTTGATGAAGCACGTGCAACAGGTGGCACGAAGGCAGGAAAAATCCCTCCTAATCTCTCTCACGAACTCTCACCTTTTCTCTCTCCCAATCTAGGGTTTCTCTCAAATTCGGATGGGAGAGAGGAGTGAGGGTTTCAACTCCTTTTATAAGCTTAAAAATGCCCAAAATAGGCTCCCGTACAAGGTTCACTTAGTGCATAACCAATTCGGGGCTGTTTCGGTCCAAAAGATGCTTTCTAGTGGTCCCCTAGTCGAATGCGATCGGACTTAAGCTCATGCATACCAGATCTAGCACGTATTAAGTTTTCAGTCCGGCAGGGTTCGCAGATCGCGCGTGGCGGACCAGTTTCAGTTCAGCGATCACCGCACGTAGATCAGGGCTGAAAGTCTCATGATATGAAATAGAAATTTTTCCTGATCCGAGGGTGTAATCTGGCTGAATTCTGACGGTCAGAACGCTTAATACTGACGCGTCAAGTCGTGTGCCAGATTTGAATTTGAAATTCCAATTCTGTCCCTATTCGCACTCTCTTTAATCCGGGCTCAATGAAATTGCCTGTGTTTATCGGTTGGACTTGATTTTTGAAAAGATTGTCAAGTCCAGCTGGGCGGTCCTAACGTTCTAAGATAGGAGGTATCGGACTTTCGACGCACGGTCTAGATCCAATACAAAATTTCAAAGTGGTCTAGAGAACAAACCTGCTTAGAGTTTGATCCGAGGTTATAGAGTATTATAGAGCCATTGGTTCTACTCGATTTGGGTCTTGTAGAATGTATTTAAAGTGATCAGGGACTATTTCCCAGCTACTCTAACATTGCGCTAGCTAACTTATGCTTAATTTCCATAGGAATTAATTCTAAGTGGTTTCTTTGGCTATGGAATTGGGTTCTGAGCGATTTTTCAGGTGTTTTAGTTGACCCACTGCCTAAGGATGTCAAATCCCAGATTAGCCAAAATCTGGGGTATTACACCCCCCAAACATCGCCGTCACCTGTAGGTAAGTCAGGGTTTGGTTGGTGTTTAAGCACCATGCCAGAACGTGGGAGTGAGTGATCAACTCAGTGGTACTATATAACAAAGGTTAACATGTTATTAATTCAATCAAGTAGTAATGATAAAGCAGTACAATCAATCATGTCCTAGATACTCTTGTTAATGCAAGAATGATATGAGGGAATGATGCATGCCCTCACCACAAACTCCCTCATGCGACATCATCTAACGATCGCGTCATGAATCAATTCTCAGTGCTCTTATACCAACACCGATAGCACATGTAATGTGATGATATGAACATGTTTACCAAGTTCTTATTAGTCCTTTTCATATAGCAGGATTGGAAAGTTAAGACACCTCCCTTATATCAATTCTCAAACATTGATCCATTCTAGGGTCATCAGTCTTAGGAAATCTCATACGATGTTACGGTTCTACGTCGCTGCAAGGGCTGTCAGGGCTGTTGCACGGAATCGTTACACCACTCCCCCATCACCACCAAATCAATACAGGCCTAGCTTGTACTCTTGTTACTACAAAAGGGCCGTCACCCTCACGTAGGCTCAGAGTACGCTCGAGGTCAGTACAAAGGGCTCATCACCGGATCAGGGAATGTAGTGTCCCATACCACCATAATCGGCTCACGAGATAAGGTTTCTCACTGGTCACTACGGGGAGGCTCGTTGCCTCAGCATAGGATGACAGCTCGGACACGGTGTCCCATACCACCATGTCCGGCTCATGAGTCTTAGGGGATCATGGTACCAAGGTTAATTGGAGTTTCAATAGTGAGTTCGGTGCCTTATATTGAAATAGTAGTGACCAAACATGGTGAACAAACATCAGTCAATCGGGTTAGTTAATAAGCCTAACTAGGCCAAGCACACGTTGAGTTGAACGACTTGGAATGCATAAGCACTCCATGTGGCCTAGCCACTGTCGAACATCCCAAGCACGACTCAGATTCGTTAAACTCATCCTGTGTGGCGAAAATGACCTCAACCACTATTTGCAGAACGGTTACCGATTACCTGAACTGTAGTACATCTCCAATCACGTACAAGCTCAATAACAGGCATATGAGTCATGTCCTACATTCATATGAACATTCATGAAATATAACTTGAGCTTAAATACAGTACATGGAGGAAATCATACACACAATTAACATGAAAAAGTAAAGTTACACAATTCATGGAGGAAATCATACACATAGTTAACATGATCGGGATTCATATCTCAACAACCTTAACAATCACACTTTGCTAACTACTAACTCATTTGGGCATTTATACAAACACTTAGATTACACTATTCAACATACATCACGTATGTCGACTCCGTTACATATTAGGGAAAGTCCTTTCGCCAAGGAGTTGTGGCATACATATCAACCATATATCAATGACAAATAATCATGGCAATCATAATAACAATTTCTATATGTATACGGTTATTCTAACATATACATGAAATACGCTATTTATAACATAAAGTATACATATACGTAAATCGAAACGGATAGCGCATTTGGCATGTGTAATGGCAATCACAACATGAATAAATCATTATCTAACATTGAGATCCTTGAAAACCATAACCTAAATGTATATAGTCCGCACCTTAAACCAGAAAATGCGTATAAGATGTGATTCAGACGATATGTCTTCGTCAACGGTGGATACGCTACCTAAGGCATGAAATAGGTTAACTATAACTTCACTACAACTATTCTAAGCTTCAAAACAGGTTAGGGTTGGCTTAAATTACCCATGAACGGAATCAGAATCGCAGGAATAACGATTCAGATATGTGGATGTGATGTATAGATGAACTGGAAAGAATCCCACAGAGAATCAACAGGTTCTCTCTCACTTTCTCTCTTTTCTTTCTCTTAAGTAGCTAGGGTTTATGAAATTCGTATGAAATTTGGGAATGAGGGTTTAAACCCTTTTTATAAGCCTAAAGTCGACGAAAATAGCCTTATTGCCAAGGTATACTTAAGTTATAACCAAATTGGGCTCTTTCTGATCCAACGAAGCACTTCTGGAGGTCCTCTTATCAAATGCTGTCGGACTTAATGTAATGACTTAGAAAAATCCGTACTTAGACCCGATTACCACCTTTAGCAGAAATCTTTTAGAACCAAATCCTTTAGAACTTTAATGTGTTTTAGCCATCGCTAAACTAGATTACTTATGGAATTAGCACCGATAGCTTTCAATGCGATCTGTAAGACCCAGAACCTAGAGAATCCTTAACGCTATCTTACCCTGAAATCTAGGATCCAATCTAAACCCAGTTGCTCTCGGAAATGCTTGGTAACTTTGTATTGGTTCTAAACCATGCATCAAAAGCCTGATAGCTATGAACTTAGACCATTACGACTGCCTAGTTAGACTTGACAATCACCTAGAAAATCAAGCCCAAATGATGTCCTGAGACCATTTTATTGAGCCGGAGTAAAGAGTAAGAAAATGACGATTTTTAAAAAATTAATTATATTTTTTAGTAATCTAGAATGTTTTACTTGCGCGTTATTGTTAAGCATTCTGACTGTTAGAATTTGACCCAAATTCACCCTCGGATCAGGATAAGTGGCCCTTTCATATCATAGAACTTGTAGCCCTGATTTAAGTTTGATAACTGTTGAATTGAAGCTGGTCCACCACAGACGATCTGAAAACCCGATCGGACTAAAAACTTAACTTACTAAAGATCCAATGCTAGTGAGCTTAAGTCTGATCGCATTTGATAAGAGGACCTTCAGAAGTGCTCCGTTAGATCGGAACAGGCCCGATTTGGTTATAACCTAAGTGTACCTTAGCTCTAAGTCTGTTTTCATTGTGTTTAGGCTTATAAATAGGCCTTAAACCCTTAGTTTCAAATCCTATACGAATTGTCTAAACCCTAGCTTTCTAAGACAGAGAAAAGAGAGAGAAAGTGTGGGAGAATCTATCGAATCTCCGTAGAATTCTTCCTAGTCCATCTCTTCATATACTTGCCTATCTGAATCGTTCTTTCGGCGATTCTGATTTTGTTTTTGGGTAATTCAAGCTAACCCTAACTTGTTTTGAAGCTTAGACTTGTTGTAGTGAAGTTCTAGCTAACCTGTTTCATGCCATAGGTAGCGTATCCACCGTTGACAAAGACTTATCGTCTGAATCACCTCTTATACGCATTTTCTGGTTTAAGGTGTGGACTATATACGTTTAGGTTATGGTTTGCAACACTTTCAATGTTAAATAATAATTTATTCATGTTGTGATTATCGTTACACATGCCAAATGCGCTATCTGTTTTGATTTTCGTATATGTATTCTTTATATTGTAAATAGCGTATTTAATGAATATGTTAGAATACCTGTATACGTATGGAATCTGTTATTTTTGTTGTCATGATTATTTATTGTTGTTATATGTTTGATATGTATGTGGCAACTCCTTGGCGAAAGGACTTGTCCTAATATGCATTGGCATCGACATACGTGATGTAAGTTGAATAGTGTAATTAAAGTTTGTTTAAATGCCTAAATGAGTTAGTAGTTAGTAAAAATATGATTGTTAAGGTTATTGAGGCATGAATCTCCATCACCATACTTGAGTGTATGATTTTCTCCATGAATTATGTACTTAGATGTATCATGTTGAAGATGTGTATGATTTCCTCCATGTACTGTATTTACATTCAAGTTATACTTCATGAATGTCCATATAATTGTAGGATATGACTCATATGCCTGTTATGGAATTTATATGTGAATGGGGCTGTGCTATAGTCCAGGTAATCGGTAATTGTACTCTAAATGGTGGTTGAGGTCATTTTCGCCACACAGGGTGAGTTTAACGAATCTGAGTTGTGCTTGGGACGTTCGGCAGTGGTTAGGCCACACGGAGTGCTTATGCATTCCATGTCGTTCAAATCAACGTGCGCTTGGCCTAGTTGAGCTCATCAACTAACCCGATTGGCCGATGTTTGTTCACCATGTTTGGTCGCCACTGTTTGAATCTAAGACACTGAGCTTACCAGTGAAACTCCCGTTAACCGTGGTACTGTGATCCCCTAAACTCATGAGCCGGACATGGTGGTATGGGACACCATGGTCAAGCTGTCGGCCTACGCTGGGGCTACAAACCTCCCCATACTAAACAGTGAGCACTTTAATCTTGTGAGCAGATTATGGTGGTATGAGACACTATATTCTTGTTATCGGCCTACATTGATTGGTGACGAGCCCTTTATAGTGACCTCGAGTATATCCTGACACTACATAAGGGTAACAAGTCCTGTTATAGTCTTGAGGAT
This sequence comes from Magnolia kwangsiensis, assembly GCA_037074715.1. Lineage (NCBI taxonomy): Eukaryota > Viridiplantae > Streptophyta > Magnoliopsida > Magnoliales > Magnoliaceae > Magnolia > Magnolia kwangsiensis. The sequence goes on along the minus strand of CM073571.1, from coordinate 119,466,483 downwards.
ACAAGTAGGCCTGTATTGATTTTGGTCATGGGGGAGTGGTGTAATGATTGTGCGCAACAACCCTGACAGCCCTTGTAGCGACCTAGAACCATAACATCGTATGAGATTCCATAGGACTGACGACCCTAGAATGGATCAATGTTGGGAATTGATACAAGGGAGGTGTCTTAGCTTCCCAATCCTGCTATATAAAAAGGACTAATAAGAACTTAGTAAGCATGTTCATCTCATCGCAATGCATGTGCTAACGGGGTTGGTGATAGAGCACTGAGGAAGTGATTCATGCCGCGATCGTTAGATGATGTCGCAGAGGGGATTGTGGTGACGGCAAGCATCATTCTTCATATCATCCTGCATTAACAAGAGTATCTAGGACCTGTTTGATTGTACTGCCTTATCATTACTGCTTGATTGGATTGATAACATGTTAACCTTTGTTGTATAGTACCACTGAGTTGATCACTCACTCCCACGTTCTGGGATGGTGCTTAAACACCAACCAGACTCTAATTTAGTTACAGGTGATGGCGATGCTGGCGAGGTAGAGCCAGACTTTGATGAGGATAAGGAGACGTTCTCCTTTATGCAGTTCTCGGGCAGGTTCATGTGAGCCTCGTCCTGACCAGCGAGAATTTTTGGGATATATATTGAATTATTTTGCACAGTTGATATATGTATTTGAGACACAGTTGTATATGTTGCCCTGGGTAGAGCACGCATCATTTGAGGATTATTTTTAAACTATTTATATATTTAAGTCTTTCGCTTGCTTTACCTCAATATCCCTGAATTATGTCTGCTGATCTGGCTTGATCTATCTCATGCTTTATGCACTAAAATAGACAACATACAATTATCATTCATTATGTTGCATAAGTGATGTTTTGAAACTCAGGAGCAGAGTTATTCTCGACCCCCCAATTTTCATGGCATTACACTTAAGCTCACTAGTATTGGATCTTTAGTAAGTCAAGTTTTTAATCCGATCGGGTTTCCAGATCGTCCGTGGTGGACCAGCTTCAATTCAACTGATACCAAAATTCGATCAAGGCTACAAGTACTTTGACATGTAAGGGCCACCTTTCCTAATCCGACGGTGAATTTGGATCGAAATCTAACGGTCAGAATGCTTAGAAATAACGCACAAGCGAAACGATCCAGATTACTTAAAATTATATTTAATTTTCTAAAAATCTTTGTTTTCTCACTCTCTTCACTCCGGACTCAAGGAAATGATCTCAGGACATCGTTTGGGCTTAATTTTTAAGGTGATTTCAAGTCCATCTAAGCAGTCATAATGGTCTAAGTTCATAGCTATTAGACTTTCGACGTGCGGTCTAGGTTCAATACGAAGTTACAAAGTATTCCCGGGAGCAACTGGGTTTAGAGTTGGATCCTAGATTTCAGGATAATATAGGTTTTGGGTCTTATAGATCGTATTGAAAGCTAATGGTGCTAATTCCATAAATATTCTAGTTTAGCGCTAGCTAAAACACATTAAATTTCTAAGGGATTTGGTTCTAATTGATTTCTACTAGAGGTGGTACTCGGTCTAAGTACAGATTTTTCTAAGTCGTTACACTCCATCATGATGAATGTCGAACATCAACACTGTGAATTTGATGTGCCCCCTTTAGGTTGCGAGATTTCTCAAAAATCATTTGTATACGAAACTCAAGTGGGCCATACCATCTAAAACTATGTGAAGACATCCTAAAAAATAAAAAAAGCACTTGGTGGGGCCTACATAAGTTTTGGATGCAGTTGAAACTTGGTCTGACCCCTCATATAAGTGGGACACACATAATGAGTAGGTTGGATATGTGAATCACATTTATGTAGGCCCAATATATGATTATGAATGTTTTAAGAAAACCCTTCTCCATTACGTTTAGGTGAGTTACTCGTTACCCTTAACAGAGGAAACTCTGTGGGGTCCACCATTAATTATTTATTTTATCCACTGTATTCATCATATATGTATGTTATCAATGGAGGATACCTTGTTTAGGGGCACATGAAATTCTTGTAGCTTATGGTATGGTGCCCCAATATTGGTTGTATGTTACTAGTATGTAGTAGATAATACTAGAGAATCCCTAAACCTAAAAGCACACCTAATCTAAATCTACTCCTTAACCTATAATTAAACTCAAAAACCTAAACCTAAATCCGTACACAAACCCGAACCCAATTTCCTAAACCTAAACCTTAACCTATTCTTAATTCCCTAAACCGTATCCTATAACCTAACCTAAACCTAAACCTAAACCTATAACCTACACTTATAACCTAATCCTAAACCTATAACCTAAACCTGTAACCTTAACCTAAACGTAAAACCTAAACCTAAACCTAAACCTAAACCCAAACCTAATCCAGAACCCAAATCTAAATCCCTAAACCCTTATCCTAAACTTAAAACCCAAACGTAAACCCGATCTCAAACTCGAACCTGATTTCCTACACCTAAACCTTAACGTATTCTCAAATACCTAAACTTAAACCTACATCTAATCCTAATCTCAACTCCTTAACCTGAACCTAGACCTACATTGAAAACCTAAACATAAACCCGATCCCGAACCAGAATCTGAATCCCTAAACGCTTAGCCTAAACCTAAAACCCAATCCAAAACCCGATCCCGAACCCGATTTCCTAAACCTAAACCTTAACCTATTCTCAATTCCCTAAACCTATAGCGTATGACCTAAAACTTAACCTAAACTTATAACCTTAACCTAAACCAAAACCTATAACCTATAACCTAAACTTATAACCTATAACCTAACAAAAACCTAAACCTTAACCTATAACCTAAAACCTAAACCTAAACCTAAACATATAACCTATAACCTAAACCTAAACATAAAACCTAAATGTATTCTCAAATCCCTAAACCTAAACCTACACCTAATCCTAATCTTAACTCCCTAACCTAAACCTAAACCCTTCCCGAACCCAAACCCGATTTCCTAAACCTTAACCTTAACCTATTCTCAATTCCCTAAGCCTATAGCTTATAACCTAAACCTAAACCTAAACCTTAACCTAAAACATAACCTAAACCTATAACCTATAACCTAAACCTAAACCTAAACCTAAAACCTAAATGTATTCTCAAATCCGTAAACCTAAAGCTACACCTAATACTAATCTTAACTCCCTAACCTAAACTTGAAAACCCAAACCTAAACCTGATCCCGAACCTGAACCTGAGTTCCTAAACCAAAACCTTAACCTATTCTAAATTCCCTAAACCTATAGCTAATAACCTAAACCTAAACCTAAACCTAAAACCTAAACGTATTCTCAAATCCCAAAACCTAAACCTACACCTAATCCTAATCTCAAATCCCTAACCTAAACTTAAACCTAAACTTGAAAACCCAAACCAAAACGCTATCCCGAACCCGAACCTGATTTCTTAAACTTAAACCTTAACCTATTCTTAATTCCCTAAACCTAAACCTAAACCTTAATCTAAACCTAAACCTAAACCTATAACCTAAATGTATTCTCAAATCCCTAAACCTAAATCTATACCTAATCCTAATCTCAACTCCCTAACCTAAACCTAAAACTAAACTTGAAAATGCAGACCTAAACCCGATCCCGAACCCGAACCCGATTTCCTAAACCTAAACCTTAACCTATTCTCAATTCCCTAAATCTAAAGCTTATAACCAAAACCTATACCTAAACCTATAACCTTAACCTAAACCCAAACCTGTAACCTATAATCTAAACTTATAACCTATAACCTAACCTTAACCTAAACCTATAACCTAAAACTTAACCTAAACCTAAACCTAAACCTATAGCCTATAACCTAGACCTAAACCTAAAACGTAAATGTATTCTCAAATCCCTAAACCTAAACCTACATCTAATCTTAATCTCAACTCCCTAACCAAAACCTAAACCTAAACTTAAAAACCCAAACCTAAACCCTATCCCGAACCCGAACTCGATTTCCTAAACCTAAACCTAAACCTTAATCTGAACCTAAACCTAAACCTATAACCTATAACCAAAAACCTAAATGTATTCTTAAATCCCTAAACCAAAACCTACACCTAATCCTAATCTCAACTCCCTAACCTAAACCTAAACTTAAACTTGAAAATGCAAACCTAAACCCGATCCTGAACCCGAACCCGATATCTTAAACCCAAACCTTAACCTATTCTCAATACCCTAAACATATAGCTTATAACCTAAACCTAAACATATAACCTATAACCTAAACCTAAACCTAAAACCTAAATGTATTCTCCAATCCCTAAACCTAAACCTACACCTAATCCTAATCTCAACTCCCTTACATAAACCTAAATCTAAACTTGAAAACCCAATCCTAAACCCGGTCCCGATCCCAAACCCGAACCCGATTTCCTAAACCTACACCTTAACCTATTCTCAATTTCCTAAACCTATAGTTTATAACCTAAACCTTAACCTAAACCTAAACCTAAAACCTAAATGTATTCTCAAATCCCTAAAACTAAACCTACACCAAATCTTAATCTCAACTCCCTTACCAAAACCTAAACCTAAACTTGAAAACCCAAACCTAACCACGATCCCGAACCCGAACCCGATTTTCTAAAACTAAACCTTAACCTATTCTCTTTTCCCTAAACCTATAGCTTATAACCTAAACCTAAACCTTAACCTAAACCTAAACCTAAACCTATAACCTTAACCTAAACCAAAACCTATAACCTATAACCAAAACTTATAACCTATAACCTAACCTTAACCTAAACCTAAACCTAAACCTATAACCTTAACCTATACCAAAACCTATAACCTATAACCAAAACTTATAACCTATAACCTAACCTTAACCTAAACCTAAACCTAAAACCTAAATCTTAACCTATAACCTAAAACCTAAACCTAAACCTAAAACCTAAACCTAAACCTAAAACATAAATGTATTCTCAAATCCCTAACCTAAACCTACACCTAATCCTAATCTCAACTCCCTAACCTAAACCTAAACCTAAACTTGAAAACCCAAACCTAAACCCGATTCCGAACCCGAACCCGATTTCCTAAACCTAAACCTAAACCTATTCCAATTCACTAAACCTTAACCTATAACCTAACCTAACCTAAACCTAAACCTATTCTCAATTCCCTAAACCTTAACCTATAACCTAACCTAACCTAAACCTAAACCTATAACTTGCACTTATACCCTAAACCTAAACCTAAAACTGAATTGTATTCTCAAATCCTTAAACTTAAACCTACACCTAATCCTAATCTAAACTCCCTAACCTGAACTTAAACCTAGACTTGAAAACCCAAACCTAAACCTGATCCCGAACACGAACCTGATTTCCTAAACCAAAACCTTAACCTATTCCTAATTCCCTAAACCTTAACCTATAACCTAACCTAAACCTAAACCTATAACTTGCACTTATAGCCTAAACCTAAGCCTAAAACCAAAACCTAAACCTAAAACCGAATTGTATTCTCAAATCCTTAAATCTAAACCTACACCTAATCCTAATCTCAACTCCCTAACCTAAACTTAAACCTAAACTTAAAAACTCAAACCTAAACCCGATCCCGAACTCCAACCCGATTTCCTAAACCTAAACCTTAACCTTAACCTTAACTTATTCTTAATTACCTAAAGCTATAACCTATATATTATAACCTATAACCTAAACCTAAACCTTACCCGAAACCTATAACCTGAACCTAAACCTTAACCTAAATCAAAACCAAAACATATAACCCAAACCTAAACCCGATCCCGAACACGAACCCGATTTCCTAAACCAAAACCTTAACCTATTCTCAATTCCCTAAACCTTAACCTATAACCTAACCTAAACCTAAACCTATAAGTTGCACTTATAGCCTAAACCTAAGCCTAAAACCGAAACCTAAACCTAAAACCGAATTGTATTCTCAAATCCATAAACCTAAACCTACACCTAATCCTAATCTCAACTCCCTAACCTAAACTTAAACCTAAACTTGAAAACTTAAACTTAAACCCGATCCCGAACTCCAACCTAATTTCCTAAACCTAAACCTTAACCTTAACCTTAACTTATTCTCAATTCCCTAAAGCTATAATGTAACATCCCGAAAATCGAGGGTCGAGTAAAAACCTAACTCCTGAGTTCCAAAACGTCACTTATGCAACATAGATAATGATGAATGCATGTTGTTTGTAGAATGGCATTAAAAAAGATTGGGACTAAGCCAAAACAGCATATCATACTTCAGAGACAGTTAAATTAGCGAGCGGAAGACTGTGATAAATATATAAAATATATAAATGATTGTAAGTCTCCAGAGTGTGAACATGTTACCAGGTCAACTAATTACATGTATACTCCAAAATAGAAAGAAAAGAATATACATGGGTGTGTAAATAAAAGACAAGATACCAAGTGTACTGACATCTAATCAGTAACCCTGTAAACCCCGTCAATCAGAACCTGCATATAGGAGGGATCCTCCTCATCATCATCAAGTCCGGCTCTGCTTCGCAAGCATCGCCATTATCTGAAACTAAAATAGGAACTGGTTGGTGTGTACAACACTGTCCTGTAATGTCGGAATGAGTAGCTAACTCAGTAGGATCATAGAGCAAAGATTGGCATGTTATCAAATCAATCACGTGATAATAGTAAAGCAAAAAATCAGACACTCCTAAATACTATGATTAATGCAAGAATGAAATGACATGATGGATGCCCTCACCGACAAACTCCCTCATGCGACATCATCTTACGTCCACGACATGCTTTCTTCCCACAGTGCTCCACATCTTTCAGTCACATGCTGTGCGATATGAATATGATTATCGAGTTATTATTAGTCCTTTTCATACAGCAGGATTGAGAAACTAGGGTACCTCCCTCATATCAATACCCAAACAATGATCCTATCTAGGGTCGTCACTCCTAGTAGTCTCACACGATGATATATTTCTAGGTCGCTGCAAGGGCTGTCAGGGCTGTTGCACGCACTCGTTGCTCCACTCCCCCATCACCTTATCAATACAGGCTTAGTTTATATCCTTAAGACTGCATCAGGACTCGTCGCCCCCATGCGGTGTCAGGATAAACTCAAGGTCACTACAAAGGGCTGCCAGGGCTGTTGCTCGCACTCGTTGTTCCACTCCCCCATCACCTTATCAATGTAGGCCGACAGCAAGAATATAGTGTCCCATACCACCATAATCTGCTCGGAGTAGGGTGCTCACTGGTCACTACGTGGAGGTTTGTGGCCCCAGTGTAGGCCGATAGCTCAACCACGGTGTCCCATACCACCATGCCCGACTCATGAGTCTTAGGGGATCGAGGTACCAAAGTTAGAAGGGTTTTTTGATGGTAATTTTGGTACCTTAGGTTCAAACAGTTATGACGAATACAAGGTGAACATACAATGGTTAGTCGGGTTACTTGATGTGTCCGACTAGCATGAGCGCACGTTGAATCGACCGACATGAATTGCACAAGCACTTCTTGCGGCCTAAACACTGCCGACGACTCTAGTACGACTCGGGTTCGTCATACACATCCTTCGTGGCGAATAGAATCCAACCACGAAATCTAAACCGTTACCGACTGCCTAGACTAGAGTATAGCCCCAAACACATGTAATCTACATCAATAATCATATGAGAAAGACAGAATTAAAATACAAGAAATTCTAGCATGTTATCAGCATATTATAACATACATCATAAGGAGTTAACCATACATGAGTATTTCACACCTAAGGTAGGAAATTCAAATACAACAAGTATGGAGGAAATCATGTGCATCATCATAGTAGTTGTGAATCAAGTCTCAACACTAATCTACAACACCATTTACTCAATACTTACTAATACATACATTTATACAAACACTTAGACTATTCAACTCCAACGTACTTGACATATGTTGATTCCAACATATAATATGACAGAACCTTATATCAAGGAGTTGTCTAATATACAACAATCATGTTCTTACATTCAAAACATATGGCAGGCATAAATCATATTGATTTAGGCATTTCAACAAACATTTAGTCTATACACATTAGTCTACATAGCTTATGTCGGCCAATATGTGCATTAGGGCAAATCTCTTCGCCAAACAGAACCTACACGCATATCTTGTATAATAACACGACAAATAAACATGGTAATCATTTTAGAAAAATACGGACGTATATGGTATTTCCTACAAATACCTAAAATACTCTAAATCTCATATTCTTCATACGTAAGCGAAATGAAAAACGGATAGCATGTTCTACATGTCAAACAACATCCTTATTAGCAATCTACCATAAAACGGCATTGAAAGCTTTGAAAAATGGTAACCAAAGCGTCTAAAATCGGCACCTTTCGCCGTAGAAGCGTATCGATTCGAATAGGAAGTCTACGCTTCGCCAACGTCGATATGGCGACCTAATTCACAAGATAGGTTAGCTACTTCGCTACTTGTATTGCTAGAATCTCCAAAACAGGTTGAGGTTAGGGTTTACTTACCTAGAACATAGTTGGAATCGCCAAAATAGTGATGCAGGTGGAACGATTTGGCACGTGGAGCAGTAGGGAAGAATCCCAGGAAGCTTCTCCCACTTCTCCCACACTTTCTCTCTCCTTTCTCTCCTCTCTCCTAGGGTTTTTCCCAAATTCGTATGGGTTAGAAGGTTAAGGGTTTAAAGCCCTTTTATAAGCCCAAACATAACCAAAACAAACTCCAAGTCAAGGTATACTTGGGTTATAGCCAAATCGGGTCTTTTCCGATCCAAAAGAACATTTCTAGAGGTCCCCTGACTGAATGCGGTCGGACTTAAGCTCATGGATAGTGGATCCTGATCACATTAAGTTTTCTGTCCGGTAGTGTTCCCAGATCGCACGTGGTGGACCAGTTTCAGTTCAGTGATCACGGAGACTCGATCAGGAATTCCAAGTACACTGACCTGAGTGGGAAATGTTTCCTGATCCGAGGGTGTATTTGGGTCAGATTCCGATGGTCTGAATGCTTATACTTAACCCGCAAGCGAAACGTGCCAGATTTATTTAAATCACATTTAAGTTAAAAAGAATTTCACTCTTTCTCACACTCCTTGCTCCAGGCCCAATAAAATAGCCTTAGAACATCAGTTGGGCTTGATTTTTGAAACAATTGTCAAGTCCAACTAGGCAGTCATAATGGTCTAAGATGGTAGATATCAGACTTTCGACATGCAGTCTAGATCCAATACAAAGTTTTAAAGGGTTCCTAAGAGAAAACAGGTTTAGAGTTTGATCCGAAGTTTTAGGGTAACGTAACGTGAATGATTCTATAAGTTTTGGGTCTTTCAGATCGTATTGAAAGTGGTTGGTACTAATTTTGCAGGAAATCTAGTGCAGCGCTAGCTAATTCACGTTAAATTTCTAAAGAATTAGGTTCTAAATGATTTATTTGTCTTTGGAATTGGGTTCTGAGAGATTACCAAGGTGTTATGGTTGACCCATTGCCTAAAAGCGTCTAACCCCAGGTTGACAAAAATCCAGGGTGTTACAATCTACCCCCCTTAAAATAAAATTTCATCCCCGAAATTGGCTAAGGGTAATGAGTCCCTAGAGAAACTTTAGTATTGACATTCTAAGGAAGGTTCAAATCCTATTTAATGACCTAACCTTACGTATAACCTAAACCAACTTCTTCGATCCTGGGCCAGTGGGGAAGAGGCCAACCACGCTTCCGCTGCGCAGTTCTAATCTAACGGTTGTATTAACTAATCCTAATTAGGTTGGACTCAATCCATTCTACCCCCGTTAAAACTTAGTTCTACTTAAGGTTCAAGAATCTATTTCTCGATCCGTATATCGGAATGAGGTGTAACTTAGGACCTATCCTTGACATGAAATGAGAAATAACCTCTTGCTACATTGGTCTTCCTTTGTTAATGATGCGTTCTATGACATTGCTACCTATGGTTGTAGAAAGAAGCCTAATCTCTATTGTGATTGAGTTCAGGGGCAGGTGCGAGCTTGCGGCAAGATGTCTACTCTCTATTGGCTATATGTCCTCAACATTTGCCAAAGGCAAAGCAATAACTTTTGGTTGTGGGTGGTTGGGCCAACATGGAAGAAAAGTTGTATAGTAGGTCTGAGCCGGATACATAGACTTTCTGCCTAGGATAAAAAATTTACCGTATCAGTTCTTAATCCTAGACGATATTGATTTTCTGCTTGATCAAAGCATTGTATTTATTGACAACTACCAGGATTGAGAAGTCAATTCAAACCATGAATACTTCGCTTATATATACAGTTCCTTTACTCCGCGTTCCCGAATGCAATAAGCCCTTGGGGAAGGTAATTCTAAGGGGCGTGCTGGTTTATTCTAAGTTCAATTTTAGGGATGTATAAGTTTTTCCTGAGAGTGAATGGTTCTTTAAAATGACTTTCCTAAGGGTTATAACAGAAGTCTATAACTATTAAGGGGATCTATCGAAGGAATGAGGTTCTACTCCAACCAAATCTAACCTACTATTCCTTAGCATATACAGGCTTTACACTGCTTAATTCAACTAGTAGCCTAGTCTGTAACTCACTAGCTATAATCCAAGACTTAAGCTTATACGCTAAATGGTTTCATACCATTTCTACTACAGGGGATTGTTCTATCGCTTAGGGTCAAAATTGTCTAAATGGAATTGGATTTCCTATATTGTTAGATCTTTCAAAACCTAGGAGTACTAACTCTAAGCCTAAAACTCCAAGGGCATATGTTGTCAGTGGTCTCAAGTTGTGTTAAATGGGACTTCTTTCCTACTCCCACCTAAGAATTGGGAGTGACATGTTTAGTAGGTGGGTGGGTTGGGATTCAAATCAATTTCATGGGCTTTGGAAAATAGATCTTGTGTTGGAAAGTGTGAGACGGGATTTCCAAATCCCATGACGATGAATTCCAACGTGATGAACTCACATAGAGCCATAGGAAGTGGAAGAAAGGGATAAAAAGAATGGGGTTTGATGGGTTGTTGAGTTGTGAGGTAATGAGTTACAAAGAGGGGTTCGTGAACTCAAGACAAGTGAAAAGAAGGAGGTGGGAGATGTATGTAACAATGGAGGCCAGTTGGAAGCATAAAATGATGAAGGAAATCTATTTCCTAGGAAGGAGAGAATGGTATTTGAGGTTTGCACGATTTTGAGACCAAAAAGAGAGTGTAAAGGGTCTGATGAAAGGGGAAGAAGAGGAGGAGCACCCTTTCTCTTTTCCATGAGAGAGAGGACGGTGAAATGGGAGAAAAGAAGTTAAAATAACCTCTATAAAGGCCATGGAAGATGAAGGAAAGGGGGAGAAAAGGCTGATTTAGTGGGCTGACACGAATCTAGGCCTTATAGAGGAGTGAAACATGCCCCCAAAGGCTAGGATTTCAAAGGGAAAAGAGTGAAATAGGTTGGGATGGAGGCTCACCCTATTTTTAGCCTCCAATGGGGGATAGGAGAGCTCCAACAGACGAAAATGGAGAGAGAAGGAGGTGCGTACGACTGTGAGTGGTGGAGTAGCGTCGGTTGAGGCAGAAAATGGGATTGAGGGTGATTTTAAATGGGATTTGAGAGGGAAGGCAGCAAAAACGTGGAGAAGGGAGAGCTTGGGAGGGATTTTTGTGAAGGAAGTGGGTGTTTGGGGCACTTTTAATGGATGGCCCTTATGCACAGGGGCTACACTACCCCCCAAACTACATCGGCCCGATGCCCGGCCCGAGTGGGGCCCATTATACGGTGAGGCCTCTCCGAACCGATGAGGTCCTCACCGACTATTGTGATGATTGGTGAGGGCTCGCCCATGGGGCGAGGTCCTCCGACCCCCTGGGTCCCAAAAAGGTGTGGGGCCCACTCTGGATCCTCCCGAAACTTGATTGTTTGGCCCCTGCTCCGTTTGAGGCATTTTTGGGGCCAGTTTACAAAATGAAATGAGTTTATGCATCATATAGCATATGATTTTAGGGTAGGAGACACTAATCTATCCAACTAACCTATTTATTACATAAGATTTCATAATTGGAATGGTCAAAAGTCCAATCTACACATATATTTACTATTTACTATTTATAGTAAATTTTTGTTTAAGTATGATTCTCCATCATTTTTACATTAGGATTTATGTGTAGTATAAAAGGACTTAGAAAAAGTTAAAGAATAGGGTGGTGGAAGGAGAGATTTTGAAAGAATTGGATAAAAAGGGGTTTTAGGCCTTGAGATTGAGTGTAAGGTGTTGTGGTCGACACACAACCTAAAGAAATTCGTTTCTAGGTTTGAAATGCTTCAGGGAATGACTTAAACCTGTCGACTGACGGCCTAGAGGCAACTTAGGTTGCTTCACGTGACCGAAGATATGTTATGGCCTAAATTACCATATAGTCTCACCTGTCGGCGAAACTTGGGATTCTAATGTGGTTTCTAAGTTTCCATCGCCCCCTTCCTAAGTCAGAGTGCGTCAGTGTGCGTTGTGTTACTATAACCTAGGTCCAGTTTAATCTAAATCATGCTCTGATACCATCTGTAACATCCCGAAAATTGGGGTAGTGTAAAAACCTAACTCCTGAGTTTCAAAACGTTACTTATTCAACATAGATAATGATGAATGCATGTTGTTTGTAGAATGGCATTAAAAAAGATTGGGACTAAGACAAAACAACATATCATACTCCAGAGACAGTTAAATTAGCGAGCGAAAGACTGATAAATATATAAAATATATAAATGATTGTAAGTCTCCAGAGTGTGAACATGTTACCAGGTCAACTAATTACATGTATACTCCAAAATAGAAAGAAAAGAATATACATGGGTGTGTAAATAAAAGGCAAGATACCAAGTGTACTGACATCTAATCAGTAACCCTGTAAACCCCATCAATCAGAACCTGCATATAGGAGGGATCCTCCTCATCATCATCAAGTCCGGCTCTGCTTCGCAAGCATCGCCATTATCTGAAACTGAAATAAGAACTGGTTGGTGTGTACAACACCGTCCCGTAACGTGGGAGTGAGTAGCTAACTCAATGGGATCATAGAGTAAAGAATGACATGTTATCAAATCAATCATGCGATAATAGTAAAGAAAACAATCAGACACTCCAAGATACTGTGATTAATGCAAGCATGAAATGACATGATAGATGCCCTCACTGACATACTCCCTCATGCGACACCATCTTACGTCCGCGGCATGATTTCTTCTCTCAGCGCTCCACATCTTCCAGGCACATGCAGTGCGATATGAATATGATTAAGGAGTTATTATTAGTCCTTTTCATACAGCAGGATTGGGAAACTAAGGTACCTCCCTCATATGAATACCCAAACAATGATCCTGTCTAGGGTCATCACTCCTAGTAGTCTCACAGAATGATATATTTCTAGGTCGCTGCAAGGGCTGCCAGGGCTGTTGCACGCACTCGTTGCTCCACTCCCCCATCACCTTATCAATACAGGCCTAGTTTATATCCTTAAGACTGCATTAAGACTCGTCGCCCCCATACGGTGTCAGGATAAACTCAAGGTCACTACAAAGAGCTGTCAGGGCTATTGCTCGCACTCGTTGCTCCACTCCCCCATCACCTTATCAATGTAAGTCGATAACAAGAATATAGTGTCCCATACCACCATAATCTGCTCAGAGTAGGGTACTCACTAATCACTATGGGGAGGTTTGTGGCCCCATCGTAGGCTGACAGCTCGACCACGGTGTCCCATCCACCATGCCCAGCTCATGAGTCTTAGGGGATCGAGGTACCAAAGTTAGAGGGGCTTCCAATGGTAAGTTTGGTACCTTAGGTTCAAACAGTTATGATGAATACAAGGTGAATATACAATGGTCAGTTGGGTTACTTGATGAGTCCGACTAGCACGAGCGCACGTTGAATCGACCGACATGAAGTGCACAAGCACTTCGTGTGGCCTAAACACTGCCGACTACTCTAGTATGACTCGGGTTCGTCATACACATCCTTCGTGGCGAATAAAATCCAACCACGAAATCTAAACTGTTACCGACTACCTGGACTATAGTATAGCCCCAAACACATGTAATCTACATCAATAATCATATGAGAAAGACAATTGAAATACAAGAAATTCTAGCATGTTATCAGCATATTATAACATACATCATAAGTAGTTAACCATACAGGAGTATTTCACACCTAAGGTAGGCAATTCAAATAAACAAGCATGGAGGAAATCATGTGCATCATCATAGTATTTGAGAATCCAGTCTCAATGCTAATCTACAACACCATTTACTCAATACTTACTAATACATACATTTATACAAACACTTAGACTATTCAACTCCAATTTACTTGGCGTATGTTGATTCTAACATATAATATGACAGAACCTTATATCAAGGAGTTTTCTAATGCACAACAATCATGTTCTTACATTCAAAAATATGGCAGGCATAAATCATATTGATTTAGGCATTTCAATAAACACTTAGTCTATACACATTAGTCTACATAGCCTATGTCGGCCAATATGTTTATTAGGGCGAATCTCTTCGCAAAACAGAACCTACACGCATATCTTGTATAATAAAACGATAAATAAACATGGCAATCATTTTAGTAAAATACGGACGTATATGGTATTTCTTATAAATACCTAAAATACTGTAAATCTCATATTCTTCGTACGTAAGCGAAATGAAAAATAGACAGCATGTTCTACATGTCAAACAATATCCTTATCTGAAATCTACCATTAAACGGCATTGAAAGCTTTGAAAAATGGTAACCAAAGCATCTAAAATCAGCACCTTTCACCATAGAAGCGTATCGATTTGAATAGGAAGTCTACGCTTCGCCAACGTCGATATGGCGACCTAATTCACATGATATGTTAGCTACTTCGCTACTTGTGTAACATCCCAAAAATTGGGGGTCGGGTAGAAACCCAACTCCCGTGTTCCAGAACATCACTTATGTAACATTTTCAATAATGGATGAATGTCGTCGGTAACAGTACATAAAACATGAGGTGGATTAAGCCAAAACATCAAATCATACTCCAAAGACAGTTAAATTAGAAAGCGGAAGACTGTGATAAATACATAAAATATATAATTGATTGTAAGTCTCCAGAGTGTGAACATGTTACCAGGTTAAACATATAAATGTATACTCTAAAGATGAACAAAAAGAATATACATGAGTGCTTCAAAAATACAAAAGAAAGACAAGTGTCATGGCGTCTAATCAACCTCCCTATAATCCCGTCGATCAAAACACGGAGGAGAAGTCCTCCTCAGCATCATACAAGTCCAGCTCCGCTCCACAAGCAGCGACCTCATCTGAAACTAAAGTAGGGACTGGTGGGTGTCCGAAACACCATCCTGTAACGTGGGAGTGAGTAGCTAACTCAGTGGAATCATAGAACAAAGATTAACATGTTATCAAATCCATCACGCGATAATGATAAAGAAAACAAAACAAACATTCCTAAATACTGTGATTAATGCATGGATGAAATGACATGATGGATGCCCTCACCGACATGCTCCCTCATGCGGCACCATCTGCGTCTACGGCATGCTTACGTTCCTCAGTGCTCCACATCTTCCAGGCACATGCAGTGTGATATGAGTAATGATTACTGAGTTGTTATTAGTCCTTTTCATACAACAGGATTAGGAAACTAAGGTACCTCCCTTATATCAATACCCAAATAATGATCCTTTCTAGGGTCATCACTCCTAGTAATCTCATACGATGATATATTTCTAGGTAGCTACAAGGGCTGTCAGGGCTGTTGCACGCACTCGTTGCTCTGCTCCCCCATCACCTTATCAATACAGGCCTAGTTTATATCCTTAAGACTGCATCAGAACTCGTCGCCCCCATGCGGTGTTAGGATAAACTCAAGGTCACTATAAAGGGTTGTCAAGGCTGTTGCTCGCACTCGTTGCTCAACTCCCCCATCACCTTATCAATGTAGGCCAATAGCAAGAATATAGTGTCCCATACCACCATAATCTACTCAGAGTAGAGTGCTCACTGGTCACTATGGGGAGGTTTGTAGCCCCAGCGTAGGCCGACAGCTCGACCACGGTGTCCCATACCACCATGCCCAGCTCATGAGTCTTAGTGGATCAATGTACCACGGTTATCAAGGTTATCACTGGTAAGTTCAATACCCTAGGTTCAAGCAGTTATGACGAATACAAGGTGAATATACAATGGTCAATCGGGTTACTTGATGAGTCCGATTAGCACAAGCGCACATTGAATCGATCGACATGAAGTGCACAAGAACTTCGTGTGGCCTAACCACTGTCGACGATTCTAGTACGACTCGAGTTCGTCATACACATCCTTCCTGATGAATAGAATCCGACCACGAATTCTAAACTGTTACCGACTGCCTGGACTAGAGTATAGCCCCAAGCACAAAGATGTGAACCAGTAATCATATGAGATAAACAAAATTGAAATAACAAGTAATCCAAGCATGTTATCAGCATGTTATAACATACATCAGAAGCAGTTAACCATACATGAGTATTTCACACATAAGGTAATCAATTCAATACAACAAACATGGAAGAATTCATGTACATCATCAAATTAGTTGAGAATCCAATCTCAACTCTAATCCACAACACCATTTACTCAATACTTAGCAATACATACATTTATACAAACTCTTAGACTACACAACACCAACGTACTTGATGTATGTTGATTTCAATGTATAATATGACAAATCCTTACATCAAGGAGATGTCTAATACACAATAATCATGTTCTTACATTCGATACATATGGCAGGCATAAATCATATTGATTTAGGCATTTCAACAAACACTTAGTCTACACACATTAGTCTACATAGCATATGTCGGCCAATATGTGCATTAGGGCGAATCTCTTCGCCAAACAGTTCATACACGCATAACTAGTATAGGTACATGACAAATACTCGTGGCAATCATATCGGCAAAATATGTACATATACAGTATTTCCTATAAATACCTAAAATACCCTAAATCTCATATTCTTCGTACGTATTCGAAATGAAAAACGGACAGCATATTGTACATATCAAATAGCATCCTTATCAGCAATCTACCATTAAATGGCATTAAAAGCTTTGAAAACAGGTAATCTAAGTATCTAAGATCCGTACCTTTCACTGTAGAAGTGTAACGAATCGAACAGGAAGTCTACTCTTCGTCAACGGCGATATGACAACCTAAAGTACAAGATACATCAGCTACTTCACTACATGTATCGAAGGAATCTCTAAAATAAGTTGAGGTTAGGGTTTTCTTACCTAGAACGAAGCCAGAATCGCAAGAATAACGATGCAGGTGGATGGCTTTGGCACGTGGAGCAGCGGGGAAGAATCCCAGGAGAAAGCCCTAACTTCTCCCTCACTTTTCCTCTCTTTTCTCTCTTCTCTCTCCAAATTCGTATGGAATGAAAGAGCAAGGGTTTAAGCCCTTTTTATAAGTCCAAAAGCGACGAAAATAGACTTGGGGCCAAGGTATACTTATTTTATAACCAAAGTGGGCTTGTTCTGATCCAACAGAGCACTTCTGAAGGTCCTGTTACTAAGTGCGGTCGGACTTAACCTCTCTGACATTGGATCTAGGTCAGGCAGAGTTTTCAGTCCGGTCGGATTTCCAGATCGATCGTGGCAGACCAGTTTCAGTTTGACGACTACCGGTACTCGATCAGGGCCACAAGTGCGTTGACATGTAAGGGCCACCTATCCTGATCTAAGGGTAAAATTTGATCGAATTCTGATGATCAGAACACTTAGAAAATGTCGCACAAGCGACACGTGCCAGATTTCATAAATTATATTAATTTCTAACATTTCTCACACTCTTCACTCTGGACTCAAGAAAATCGTCGTGGGACATCAATTGGACTTGATTTTTGAGGTGATTGTCATGTCCAACCAGGCGGTCAAGATTGTCTAAGTTCGGGGTAATCGGACTTCCGATGTGCGGTCCAAAGCCGATATAAAGTTTTAAGATGCTCCCGAGAGAAATCGGGAATAGAGTTTGATCCTAGGTTTTATGGTATTGTAGCGTCACCTATCCTATACGTTTTGACTCTAGCAGATGGTATTGAAAGTGATTGGTGAGAATTTCATAGGTCATCTAGTGTAGCGCTAGTCAATTCTCGTTAGATTTCTAAAGGAAGTAGCCTTTATTGATTTTTGTTTGAGATTAGATTTGAAGGGTGGAGTGAGGGTGCTTGGAAACGGAAGAAGGAGGAGTTTGGAGGGGTGGTTTTTATCAAAAATTAGACATTTGGGGGAGAAAAGAGAGCTTGGAAGGGTAGTTTGTGAAGGAGGTACTAGATTGGAGGGATTTTAACTGACGGCCTACATACCATGGGGCTACCCTAACCCCCAAACACCTCCGGCCCGAAGGCCGGCTCGAGTGGGGCCCACTGTATGGTGTGGCCCTCGCTGGCCAAACTCAATTCCGGTGATGGCCGGCCATCCAGGAGTGGTCCCCCTATCCCCTATGTCCCAAATATATGTGGGGCCCACCTTAGATCATTGTGAATTAGCGTGGGTAGGCCCACGACTCCATTTTGAACTATTTCGGGTCATTTTACAAATCAGAATTATTTTATGTATCATGTAGCATATGATTTTGGGGTAGGAGAGGCTAATCCATCCAACTAACCCATTTATTCCATGAGATTCCATGATTGGAATAATCGAAAGTCCAATTTATACATATATTTACTATTTATAGTAAATTTTTACTTAAGCATGATTCTCCATCATTTACACACTAGGATTTATGTCTAGTGTGAAAGGACTTAGAAAACGTTGAAGAATGGGGTGGTGGAAGGAGAGATTCTGAAGAAATTGGATAAAAAGGGGTTTTAGGCCTTGAGACTGAGTGTAAGGGTTGTGGTTGACCTACCACCTAAGGACATTCATTTCTAGGGTTGTAATGGAATGAAACATGGCCTAAACCCTTCGATTGACGGTCTAGAAGTGATTTGGAGTCGTTGGGTGTGATCAGGAGTGTAACCTCCCAAAAATCGGGGGGTCGAGTAAAAACTCAACTCCCGAGTTCCAAAATGTTATTTATGCAACATAGATATGTATGATTGAATGTTGTCTGTATTAATGTATTAAACATGAGTGGGATTATGCCAGAACAACATATCATACTCCAGAGACAGTTAAATTAACAAGCGGAAGACTGTGATAGTATGTATAACATATATAAACTGTCGTATGTCTCCAGAGTGTGAACATGTTACTAGGTTATATACATACATGTATACTCTAAAAATAAACAAAATGAATATACATGAGTGCGCTAAAAATATAAAATGACAAGTTTCAAGGCATCTAATCAACCTCCCTATAATCCCGTCAATCAGATCACGCATAAAGGAGGAATCCTCCTCATCATCATCAAGTCCAGCTCCGCCTCGCAGGCCGCGCCATCATCTGCAATCACAATAGGGACTGGTGGGTGTCCGGAAACACTATCCCGTAACGTGGGAGTGAGTGATCAACTCAGTGGGATAAGAGAGCAGAGATTAGCATGTTATCAAATCAATCATGCGCTAATAGTAAAGCAATAAATCAAACAATCCTAATACTGTTGTTAATGCAATATGACATGACGTGATGTATGCCCTCACCGATGATCTCCCTCATACGGTACCATCTTACGACCGCGGCATGCAATCGTCCCTCAAGTGCTCCACATCTTTCAGGCACATGCAATGTAATGGTGATATGATTTCTGAGTTGTTATTAGTCCATTCAAACAGCAGGATTGGGAAACTAAGGTACTTTCCTTATATCAATCCCAACACAGATCCAGTCTAGGGTCGTCACTCCTAGTAATCTCATACGATATATATTTTTTAGGTCGCTATAAGGGCTGTTGCACGCACTCATTGCTCCGCTCCCCCATCACCTTATCAATACAGGCCTACTGTACTCTACTGCTACGGAAGGGTCATCGCCTCCCATAGACTCAGAATACGCTCGCGGTCACTACAAAGGACTCGTCGCCTGATCAGTGTAGGTCGACAGCAAGAATATAGTGTCTCATACCACCATAATCTGCTCACGAGACTAGGTGCTCACTGGTCACTACAGGGAGGTTTGTGGCCCCAGCGTAGGCCGACAGCTCGATCACGGTGTCCCATACCACCATGTTCGGCTCATGAGTCTTCGTGGATCATGGTACCATGGTTAACAGGGTTTACAATGGTAAGTTCATTACCCTAGGTTCAAGCAGTTATGACTCATGCAGGGTGAACATACAACTGCCAGTCGGGTTACTTGACAGGCTCGACTAGCACGAGCGCATCGCAAGTCGAACGACATGAAGTGCGTGAAACACTTCGCGTGGCCTAACCACTGCCGCCAACTCCAAACACGACTCGCGTTCATCGACGCGTCCTTAGTGGCAAATACCATCTAGTCACGAATTTTCTCTGTTACCGACTGCCTGGACTAAGTATAGTCCCAAACAATTATGAATCCACATCAGTAATCAGGTAAGAGTATTGGAAATGGAATACAAACATGTGAGCATGTTAACACATGTTATAATGTACAACTTAAGTAAATCATCTTGCACATGTCTTTCACATATATAATGAAATTATGCATATCGCCAACATATAGGAAATCATCTCCATCAGCATATTAATTGAGAATTCAATCTCAAACTAAATCATAAGGAAATCATCAAGCACATGTTATAACATACCACTTAAGTGAAACATCAAGCATATGCATTTCATACATATAATGAAATCATGCATATAGCTAACATGTAAGAAATCATTTACATCAGCATATTAATTGAGAAATCAATCTCAAACTAAATCATAACACCATTTAATTCAATACATACTAATACAAGCATTTATACAAACACTTAAACGACACACTTAAGTCTACATATAGTATGTCGACTCAAAGTGTGCATTTTAGCGAATCTCTTCACCAAACTAATTATGCACGCATTCCTAGTATTCTAATGCGACAAGAAGCCATGTCAATCACGTCAGCAAATTATGAATGAAAACAGTACTTCCTACAAATGACTAAAATGCCCTAAATCTCATATTCTTCGTCGGTTTAGGAAATAGGAAACGGACAGCGTGTTGTACATGTCAAACGGCGTTGTCGTCGATAATCTACTATTAAACGACATTAAAAGCGTTGGAAACAGTCAATGAAAGCGTCTAAAATCCGCACCTTACACTTTATATATGTATCGTTTCGAACGGAGCGTATACGCTTCGTCTACGGCGATCAGGCGACCTAATACACAAGCTACATAAGCTGCATCGCTAATGAAATTGACGAAAGATTAAATCAGCAAGTGGTTAGGATTTTTCTTACCTAGAAGTGCGTTGAAATCGTCGGGAAAGTGATTGGAGTGCTTTGCCTAAGCACGTGCAGCAGCAGCAGCAGGTGGCAGGAAAATCCCTCCCACCTTCTCTCATAAACTCTCACCTTTTCTCTCTCCTAATCTAGGATTTTTTCTCAAATTCGGATAGGAGAGAGGAGTGAAGGTTTCAACCCCTTTTATAAGCATAAAAATACCTGAAATAGGCTCGGGAACAAAGTTTACTTGAGGTTTATCCAAATCGGGGCTGTTTTGGTCCAAAAGAGCATTTCTGGAGGTTCCCTAGCCAAATGCGGTCGGACATAAGCTCATGCATACTGGATCTAGCATACATCAAGTTTTCAGTTCGGCAGGGTTTGCAGATCGCACGTGGCGGTCCAGTTTCAGTTCAGCAGTCACCGCACGTAGATCAGGCCTACAAGTCTCATGACATGAAAGAGAAATTTTTCCTGATCCGAGGGTGTAATTTTGCTGAATTCTGACGGTCAGAACGCTTAATACTGACGCGTCAAGTCATGTGCCAGATTTGAATTTCAAATTCCAAATCTAACCCTATTCTCACTCTCTTCAGTCCAGGCTCAATGAAATAGCCCGTGATTATCGGTTGGACTTGATTTTCAAAATGATTGTCAAGTCCAGCTAGGCGGTTCTAACGGTCTAAGATTTTAGGTATCGGACTTTCGACGCGCGGTCTAGATCCAATACAAAGTTTCAAAGAGGTCCAGAGAACAAACCGGTTTAGAGTTTGATCCGAGGTTTTAGGGTATTATAGCACCATTGGTTTTACTCGATTTGGGTCTTGTAGAACGTATTTAAAGCGGTCAGGGACTATTTCACAGCTACTCCAGCATAGCGCTAGCTAACTTATGCTTAGTTTTAAAGGAATTAATCTTAAGTGATTTATTTGGCTATGGAATTGGGTTCTGAGCAGTTACCAAGGTATTTTGATTGACTCATTGCCCAAGGACGTCTAATCCCAGATTGGCCAAAATCTGAGGTGTTACAATCTACCCCCCTTAAAACACAATTTTATCCCCGAAATTGGCGAAGGGTAAGGAGTATCTAGTAAGACTTTAGTATTGACGTTCTAAGAAAGGGTCAATCCTATTTATTGACCTAACTGTATGTAAATCCTAACTCAAATGTTTCGATCTTGGGCCAGTGGGAAAGAGGCTAACCATGCTTCCGCTGCGCCACTCTGATCGAACGGTAGCATTGACTAACCTAATTGAATTGGACTCAATACGTTCTACCCCCCTTAAAACTTGGTTCTACTTAAAGTGCAAGAATCTATGCATCGATCCATATATTGGAACGAGGCGCAACTTAGGGGCTATCCTTGACATGAATTAGGAAACAACCTCTCATTATAGTGGTTTTCCTTTGCTAATGATGCGTTCTATGGCATTGGTATCTATGGCGATAGAGATGAGCCTAATCTCTATTGTGGTTGAGTTCAGGGGCAGGTATGAGTTGGTGGCAAGATGTCGAATTCTCTACTGGCTTTAAGTCCTCGCCATTTCCCAAAGACAAAGCAATAACTTTTGGTTGTATGTGGTCGAGCCAATGCGGAAGGAAAGTTGTATAGTGGGTCTGAGCCGGATACATAGACTTTCTGCCTAGAACAGAAATTTACTGTATCAGTTCTTAATCGTAGATGATGCTGATCTTCTGCTTGATCAGAGCATTGAATTTATTGGCAACTACCAGGATTAAGAAGTCAATTCAAACTGTGAATACATCGCTTACATGTAGTTCCTTTATTCCGCGTTCCCGAATGCAATAAGCCCTTGGGGAAGGCAATTCTAAGGGGCGTGCTAGTTTATTCTAAGTTCAATCTGAGGGATTTATAAATGTTCCCTGAGAGTGAATGGTTCTAAGTTAAAACCACTTTCCTATGGGTTACGACAGAAGTCTATAAGTAATAAGGGGATCTATCCAAGGAATAAGGTTCTACTTCAACCAAATCTAACCTACAATTCCTTAGCATATGCAGGCTTTACACTACTTAAAGTAACTAATAGCCTAGTCTGTAACTCAGTAGCTATAATCCAAAGCCTAAGATTATACGGTAAATGGTTCCATAGCATTACTAATACAAAGAATTGCTCTATCTCTTAGGATCAAGATTATCTAAATAGAATTAGCTTTCCTATATAGTCAGATCCTTCAAATCTAGGAGTGCTAACACTAGGTCCAAAACGCCAAGGGCCTATGTGGCCAGTAGCGTTTAGTTGTATTAAATGGAACGGCATTCCTAGTCCCATGACGGGATTGGAAGTGACATGCTTGGTAGGAGGGTGGGTTGGGATAAAAATTAATTTGTAGGCTGAATCCCGGGAGTCATAATACTCCCAAACTAGGGACAATACCTTACAGCGAACGAAACAGCATGCATTCCATCTAACCAAATTCGGCTATATTAAGCCCAAACCACAACACAAACATTCACATAACAAGCTGAAAAATGCCATGCATTTCATTAAATCAAAATTGTCACAATACAAGAGATATCTCCTTACAGGCATCATGACAAGAAGTACATGGGAACTAAGACAATTAAAGCTACAACAACAACATAAACAAACTACTAGCCTCATCAGGCTTACATACAAAAAGCAGGAAATAACTAACTACAACCAGTGATATCTGGATCTAGATCACTAGTCTGAGTCGGGCGATGGAGGAGGAGCACCCTTATCCTGCAAGCAGCACAGGATCGCCTTCAAGGTGTGAGTCACCTTGCTGAATTTCCTCTTCGTAACGGCCTTGGTATCCTCGACTTCAGCTCGAAGTTCCTGAACTTCCCTTCGCAAGGCGATCTGGCTCTCCTCAATTCGGGTAATGCGATCATCGCCAGTAGCCTGAGCAGAAGGAGGAGGGCTCTCATCTGTATCCTGAGCCTCCTCTTCTACCTCTTCCTGGACTTCTTCTTCAACTTCTACTCCAGGTTCTCCTTCACTTGGATCCTCTTCATCATCAAAGTCATCCTCGCTATCTTCCTCAAGCTGAGTCTCACGGTACTGAGACCCGATCTTCATCTTGACCATGGTAGACTCATCAATGCTGTGAATCGGAACTGGCAACTCCGGCCCAAGTCTATAAGCAAACTCAAGCGCCATCTTGCATATCAGTCGGCCAAAAGGAAGCGATTCAGACGTTCTTCTTGATTTCGCTATGAGGATAATCTGTCATAAGATGAAAGTGGCCATACACACATTCTCTCCCTGGGCCACCAGATATAAGAAATCAACTATAAGGCGTGTACATTCAATGCGATTTGTCGACTTGGGATACACGTTGAACGTGCAAATGTGGTGCAGCAGACGCGAATCATCGGACATGTAAGACGTCTTGAGGCTATTATTAGGCTTCCATGGAACTAGTTTACCATATAGAAATCTGGTACGGTGATCTCGTTCACGCCTACTCCTTAAATTCTTCTCACTAGGATGAACATCACCAAGAGGCACGTTCAGAAGTCATGCAATCAACCGAACATCGATCGTAGCCATCCGGTCTCTACCAAAAGGAATCTTGAACTGCAATGGCTCCAGTGTAGGATTCTGGATACGAGGGTAGAAGGCACGAATGGTACTCACATTAGCACGAGCACGAGCTTCAAAGATCGGACCCCAATGCACAGCTTCAATGCGCTCATACAATAGAAATTCACCGAATAGTCATCCTTCTACGTCCACCTCAAACAACACCTTACGGTCAGTGTATTGGCCATGAGGCATCTCTGCTAAAATCACTCGCCCAAGTTGAGTATGGGGATCCAAATCCCGCTTTATATGGAACTCTCGGGTTGTGCTTGGAATTGCGGCGGCGCTTGAGCTAGCGGTGCCATCCCGTGGTCTTCTCTATTGAGAAGGGCGACTAGGCCCAGCCTCACTCGCTGCGGTCTTTCTCTTACCCATCAAAGAGAGGATGGTGGAGAGTGACAAAAGACCCCAAATGGCTTCAACAAAAGCCATGAAAAATAGAAAAAATGCAAGGAAATGGCTGCCCAAACTGGAAAAGGGAGATCTAGGCGTTGTAGAGGGATGCTTCAAGCTCCCCTAAGATGTATTTTCAGGAAGAAAAGAGAATGAAAAAGGGAAATGGAGCACCTCACAATTTCAACTCGATTTGAGGGTTTTAAGAGCTCCAAATGACGAGATCTGCAAGAGGGAAGGCTGTAAACAGCAATGGAGTGAAGGAGTGTGGTCGTTTTTAGCTAAGACTAGATTTGGGAGTGGTTTGAAACCATGAATTTGGGTTAGGGCAGCTGAAAAATGAAAATCGGGCTTGGAAAGGGGCTGTTTGTGAAGGAAGTACCCATTTTTGGGGTTTTCTACGGTCGGACACTACATGGAGGGGGTGTACTACCCCAAAAGACCCCACGTGCCAACTTTCAGCTTGAGTGGGCCACCCCGGGCGGCGATGCATCACCGAATCGGCGATGGAATCCCCGACCGTCCGATGATCTGATCGGTGGAACCACATGGGTCTGGTCCCCCATGGTCCAGGGACCCCAAAAATGTATGGTCCCCACATTGGTTCATTGTATATTGCCCTATAGAGGCCCAAACATGTGTTCGGGGCTTTTCGGGGCCAATATGCAAACCTGAATATAATCCCCTATCATGCAGCATATGATTATAGGATAGAAGGAGCTAATACATCCAGCTAGCCCATTATTTTCTAAATAAAGCATACTTAAAATGGCCTAAAGGCCAGTTTTCATGAAATTTTACTATTCACCATAAAATTTTATTGAAGTATGATTTTATATCATTTTCACACTAGGTTCAATGCCTAACATGAAAATTATAAGAAATAATTGAAGAATGGAGTGGTGAGAGGAAGAATTTTGAAGAATTTAGGTGAAACGGGGTTTTTAGGCCCTGACGATTGAATGCAAGGGTTGTGGTTGTCCCACAGCCCAAGAATTTACATTTATGGGTTTAGAACCATTCAAATAATGTCTCAACCCACCTAGCTACAACCTAGGAGCTACTTAGGTCGATTCACGCGACCCTAGATGCGTTACGGACTCGATCGCGCAATCGATTTGAATAGACTTCGCCTATTGGCGAATCTGCAATCCTACAAGTGCTTCTAGACCCTTCTTGCACCCACTTAAGTCAAAGGAAGCGACAGCGTACGTCGCGTGACCATAACCCAGGCCCGGTTTAATCCAAATCATGCTCTGATACCATCTGTAACATCCCAAAAATCGGGGGGTCGAGTAAAAACCCAACTCCCGAGTTCCAAAATGTTATTTATGCAACATAGATATGTATGATTGAATGTTGTCTGTATTAATGTATTAAACATGAGTGAAATTATGCCAGAACAGCATATCATACTCCAAAGACAGTTAAATTAACAAGCGAAAGACTGTGATAGTATGTATAACATATATAAACTGTCGTATGTCTCCAGAGTGTGAACATGTTACTAGGTTATATACATACATGTATACTCTAAAAATAAACAAAACGAATATACATGAGTGCGCTAAAAATATAAAATGACAAGTGTCAAGGCATCTAATCAACCTCCCTGTAATCCTGTCAATCAGATCACGCATAAAAGAGGAATCCTCCTCATCATCATCAAGTCCAGCTCCACCTCGCAGGCCGCGCCATCATCTGCAATCACAATAGGGACTGGTGGGTGTCTGAAAACACCATCCCGTAATGTGAGAGTGAGTGATCAACTCAGTGGGATAAGAGAGAAGAGATTAGTATGTTATCAAATCAATCATGCGCTAATAGTAAAGCAGTAAATCAAACAATCCTAATACTGTTGTTAATGCAATATGACATGACGTGATGTATGCCCTCACCGACGATCTCCCTCATACGGCCCCATCTTACGACCGCGACATGCAATCGTCCCTCAAGTGCTCCACATCTTCCAGGCACATGCAATGTAATGGTGATATGATTTCCTAGTTGTTATTAGTCCATTCAAACAACAGGATTGGAAAACTAAGGTACTTCCCTTATATCAATCCCAACAAAGATCCTGTCTAGGTTCGTCACTCCTAATAATCTCATACGATATATATTTTGTAGGTCGCAGTAAGGGCTGTCAGGGCTGTTGCACGCACTCGTTGCTCCACTCCACCATCACCTTATCAATACAGGCCTACTGTACTCTACTGCTGCGGAAGGGTCGTCGCCTCCCGTAGACTCAGAATATGCTCGCGGTCACTACAAAGGACTCGTCGCCTGATCAGTGTAGGCCGACAGCAAGAATGTAGTGTCCCATACCACCATAATCTGCTCACGAGACTAGGTGCTCATTGGTCACTACGGGGAGGTTTGTGGCCCCAGCATAGGTCGACAGCTCGACCACGGTGTCCCATACCACCATGCCCGGCTCATGAGTCTTCGTGGATCAAGGTACCATGGTTAACAGGGTTTACAATGGTAAGTTCAGTACCCTAGGTTCAAGCAGTTATGACTCATGTAGGGTGAACATACAACGGCCAGTCGGGTTGCTTGACGGGCTCGACTAGCACGAGCGCATCGCAAGTCGAATGACATGAAGTGTGTGAAACACTTCGCGTCGCCTAACCACTGCCGCCAACTCCAAACACGACTCGCGTTCATCGACGCATCCTTCGTGGCAAATACCAGCTAGCCACGAATTTTCTCTATTACCGACTGCCTGGACTAAGTATAGTCCCAAACAATTATGAATCCACATCAGCAATCTGGTAAGAGTATTGGAAATGGAATACAAACATGTGAGCATGCACATGTTATAACGTACAACTTAAGTAAATCATCTTGCACATGTCTTTCACACATATAATGAAATTATGCATATCGCCAACATATAGGAAATCATCTCCATCAGCATATTAATTGAGAATTCAATCTCAAACTAAATCATAAGGAAATCATCAAGCACATGTTATAACATACCACTTAAGTGAAACATCAAGCATATGCATTTCATACATATAATGAAATCATGCATATAGCTAACATGCAGGAAATCATTTACATCAGCATATTAATTGAGAAATCAATCTCAAACTAAATCATAACACCATTTAATTCAATACATACTAATAAAAGCATTTATACAAACACTTAAACTACACACTTAAGTCTACATATAGTATGTCGACTCAAAGTGTGCATTTTGGTGAATCTCTTCGCCAAACTAATTATGCACGTATTCCTAGTATTCTAATGCGACAAGAAGCCATGTCAATCACGTCAGCAAATTATGAATGAAAACAGTACTTCCTACAAATGATTAAAATGCCCTAAATCTCATATTCTTCATCGGTTTAGGAAATAGGAAACGGACAGCATGTTGTACATGTCAAACGGCGTTGCCGTCGATAATCTACTATTAAACGACATTGAAAGCGTTGGAAACAGTCAATCAAAGCGTCTAAAATCTGCACCTTTCACTCTATATATGTATCGTTTCGAACGGAGCGTATACGCTTCGTCTACAGCGATCAGGCGACCTAATACACAAGCTACATAAGCTACATCGCTAATGAAATTGACGAAAGCTTAAATCAGCAAGTGGTTAGGGTTTTCCTTACCTAGAAGTGCTTTGGAATCACCGGGAAAGTGATTGGAGTGCGTCGCCTAAGCACGTGCAGCAGCAGCAGCAGGTGGCAGGAAAATCCCTCCCACCTTCTCTCACAAACTCTCACCTTTTCTCTCTCCCAATCTAGGATTTTTTCTCAAATTCGGATGGGAGAGAGGAGTGAGGGTTTCAACCCCTTTTATAAGCATAAAAATGCCCAAAATAGGCTCGGAAACAAAGTTCACTTGAGGTTTATCCAAATCGGGGCTGTTTCGGTCCAAAAGATCATTTCTGGAGGTCCCCTGGCCAAATGCGGTCGGACTTAAGCTCATGCATACTGGATCTAGCATACATTAAGTTTTCAGTCCGGCCGGGTTCCCAGATCGCACGTGGCGATCCAGTTTCAGTTCAGCGGTCACCGCACGTCGATCAGGCCTACAAGTCTCATGACATGAAATAGAAATTTTTCCTGATCCGAGGGTGTAATTTTGCTGAATTCTGACGGTCAGAACGCTTAATACTGACGCGTCAAGTCGTGTGCCAGATTTGAATTTTAAATTCCAAATCTAACCCTATTCTCACTCTCTTCAGTCTAGGCTCAATGAAATAGCCCGTGATTATCGGTTGGACTTGATTTTCGAAATGATTGTCAAGTCCAGCTAGGCGATTCTAACGGTCTAAGATTTTAAGTATCGAAAAATCGGTCTAGATCCAATACAAAGTTTCAAAGAGGTCCAAAGAACAAACCGGTTTAGAGTTTGATCCGAGGTTTTAGGGTATTATAGTATCATTGGTTCTACTCGATTTGGGTCTTGTAGAACGTATTTAAAGCGGTCAGGGACCATTTCACAGCTACTCCAGTATAGCGCTAGCTAACTTATGCTTAGTTTCTAAAGGAATTAATCCTAAGTGATTTATTTGGCTATGGAATTGGGTTCTGAGCAGTTACCAAGGTATTTTGGTTGACCCATTGCCCAAGGACGTCTAATCCCAGATTGGCCAAAATATGGGGTGTTACAAGGAGTGTGCACGGACTTAATATCGGTGACCGTTTACAGTGAGTTTTCATTTAAGTATAGTTCTTTACTATTTAAATTTGAGGATTCGTGTCTAATATGAAAGTACTAGGAGAAGTTTGAAGAATGAGGTGGTGAAAGGTTAGGGTTTGAAGGAAATGGGTTGAAAAGTGATTTCTTTGGCTTTAAGATTGAGCTTTGAGAGTGTTATGGTTGACCCATTGTCTAAGGACGTCTAATTCTAGGTTGATAAAAGTCTGGGGTGTTACAACTCATATTGCTAGAATCCCCAAAGCAGGTTGAGGTTAGGGTTTACTTACCTAGAATAGAGTTGGAATCGCCAGAATAGCGATGCAGGTGGAAGGATTTGGCAAGTGGAGCAACAGAGAAGAATCCCAGGAAGCTTCTCCCACTTCTCCCACACTTTCTCTCTCCTTTCTCTCCTCTCTCCTAGGATTTTTTCCAAATTCGTATGGGTTAGAAGGCTTAAGGTTTAAAGCCCTTTTATAAGCCCAAACATAACCAAAACAGACTCCAAGTCAAGGTATACTTGGGTTATAGCCAAATCGGGTCTTTTCTGATCCAAAAGAACATTTCTGGAGGTCCCCTGACTGAATGCAGTCGGACTTAAGCTCATGGATAGTGGATCCTGATCACATTAATTTTTCTGTCCGGTAGTGTTCCCAGATCGCACGTGGCGGACCAGTTTCAGTTCAGTGGTCACGAAGACTCGATTAGGAATTCCAAGTACACTGACCTGAGTGGGAAATATTTCCTGATCCGAGGGTGTATTTGGGTTAGATTCCGACGGTCTGAATGCTTATACTTAACCCGCAAGCGAAACGTGCCAGATTTATTTAAATCACATTTAAGTTCAAAAGAATTTCACTCTTTCTCACACTCCTTGCTCCAGGCCCAATAAAATAGCCCAGGGACATCAGTTGGGCTTGATTTTTGAAACGATTGTCAAGTCTAAAAAGGCGGTCATAATGGTCTAAGATGGTAGATATCGGACTTTCGACATGCGGTCTAGATCCAATACAAAGTTTCAAAGGGTTCTTGAGAGCAAACGGGTTTAGAGTTTGATCCTAAGTTTTAGGGTAACGTAGCATCAATGATTCTATAGGTTTTGGGTCTTTCAGATCATATTTGAAGTGGTTTGTGCTAATTTTACAGGAAATCTAGTGCAGCGCTGGCTAATTCACGTTAAATTTCTAAAGAATTAGGTTTTACATGATTTATTTAGCTTTGGAATTGGGTTCTGAGAGATTACCAAGGTGATATGGTTGACCCATTGCCTAAGAGCGTCTAACCCCAGGTTGGAAAATATTTGGGGTGTTACATATAACCTATATACTATAACCTATAACCTAAACCTAAACCTTAACCGAAACCTATAACCTAAACCTAAACCTTAACCTAAACCAAAACCAAAACATATAACCTAAACCTTAACCTAAACTTATAACATATAACCTAACCTAAACCTAAACCTAAAACTCTAACCTAAAACCTAAACTTAAACTTAAAACCTAAATGTATTCTCAAATCCGTAAACCTAGACCAACACCTAATCCTAATCTCAACTCCCTAACCTGAACCTATACCTAAACTTGAAAACCCAAACCTAAACCCGATCCCGAACCCGAACCTAATTTTCTAAACCTAAACCTTAACCTATTCTTAATTCTCTAAAGCTATAATCTATAACCTAAACCTTAACCTAAACCTAAACCTATAACCTTAACCTAAACCAAAACCTATGACCTAAACCTTAATCTAAACCTAAAACCTAAACCTTAACCTAAAACCTAAAACCTAAACCTAAACATAAAACCTAAATGTATTCACAAATCCCTAAACCTAAACCTGCATCTAATCCTAATCTCAACTCCCTAACCTAAACGTAAACCTAAACTTGAAAACTTAAACCTAAACCCCATCCCAAAACCGAACCCGATTTCCTAAGCCTAATCCTTAACCTATTCTCAATTCCCTAAACCTATAGCTTATAACCTAAACCTAAACCAGAACCTATAACCTAAACCTATAACCAAAACTAAAACCTAAAATGTATTCTGAAATCCCTAAACCTAAACCTACAACTAATCCTAATCTCAACTCCCTAACCTAAACGTAAACCTAAACTTGAAAACCCAAACCTAAACTCGATCCCGAACTCAAACCCGATTTTCTAAACCTAAACCTTAACCAATTCTTAATTCCTTAAACCTGTAGCTTATAAACTAAACCTAAACCTAAACCTATGACATTTAACCTAAACCAAAGCCTATGACCTAAAACCTTAACCTATAACCCATAACCTAAACTTATAACCTATAATCTAACCTTAACCTAAACCTTAACCTATAAAGTAAAACGTAAACCTAAACCTAAACCTAAAACCTAAATGTATTCTCAAATCCCTAAACCTAAACCTACACCTAATCCTAATCTCAACTCCCTAACCTAAACCTAAACCTAAACTTGAAAACCCAAACTTAAACCCGATTTCCTAACCTAAACCTTAAGCTTTTCTCAATTCCCTAAACCTTAACTTTTTCTCAATTCCCTAAACCTTAACCTATAACTTAACCTAAACCTAAACCTATAACTTGGACTTATAAGCTAAACCTAAACCTATAAGGAAAAAAAGAAAAAGAAAAAAGCAAATGAAGTTTCTGCAATTCTTCATGATTCTGAATTATAATGTTTTGTTGGTTGAATATTTTTTTATTAGATGAAAGATAAAAAGAAAATTGTTGCTGATTTCCTTTTTTTTTAATGATGTTAATGTATTTATGCATGGATGAATGTAATGTGAAAGATTGTTTGTGTTTGGATGGATGTAGTTTATGTTTGGATGAATGTAGTTTATGTTTGGATGGATTTATGTAGTTTGTGTTTATATGGATGTGAATGTGAATACGATGAAATATATTATATAACAGGTGTATATCAGGAAGAATACGATGTTGTAACAGGTGTATATTAGGAAGAATATGATATTGTAACAGGTGTATATTGTTTGTGTTTGTCTGGATGTAGTTTATGTTTGGATGAATGTAGTTTTTGTTTAGATGGATTTACGTTGTTTAGGTTTAGATGGATGTGAATGTGAATATGACGAAATATATTATATATCAGGTGTATATCAAGAAGAATACGATGTTGTAATAGGTGTATATCAGGAAGAATATGATATGAACAAGTGTATATGCAAATACAAGACGGTCGAAGACCGTCCTTTTTAGGTTCATAAGAGACAGTCCATGACTGTCCTTTTCAGACTCATAAGAGACGGTTCATGACCGTCCTTTTAAAGGACCATCTACGACCATCCTTTTCCAGTTCATAAGAGACGGTACATGACCGTCTTTTTCAGGTTCATACGAGATGGTTTATAACCATCTTTTTTTATTGACGGTCATGGGCCGTCCTTTTTACGGACGGTCATAAACCATCCTTTTAAGCTTCACATAAGTCCACTAATACCTACCATTATAGACGGTCTATGACTGTCCTTCTTTAGAGACGGTCCATGACCGTCCTTCTTTAGAGACGGTTTTTGGCCGTCCTTGAAAAAATACGACACGTCAAAATTTGACAGTTATTGCGACGGTGCAGGACCGTCCTTTTTGGACTTTTGAGATGGTTTTCGACCATCCCTTTTTCATTGTTTTGGCGTAGTGTGTTAGGGGTAAGGATCATCATAGCCATTAGGACCTTCTCGTAGGCCACTGAGATCTATCACAACTGCCCCATATATTTGGGAAGTAGGGAGGTGTACATTGACTTGATCGTGACAAAAATCCTCCATTATGACGTCATCCTCAGATGAACTGGTTGACCATAATGAAGGAAAAAATTGACTGTGAAACTCAGTGTAACACCCCAGATTTTTTCCAACCAGGAATTAGACGTCCTTAGGAAATGGGTCAACCTTATCACTTTCAAAACTCAATTCCAAAGCCAGAGAACTTACTTTTCAACCCATTTCCTTCAAAACTCACCTTTCACCACCTCATTCTTCAAACTTCTCTAAGTACTTTCATATTAGACACGAATCCTCAAGTTTAAATAGTAAAGAACTATACTTAAACTAAAACTCACTGTAAACGGTCGCCGAGATTGAGTCCGTGTTCACTCCTGATCACACACAACGACCCCAAATCACTTCTAGAACGTCAATCGAAGGGTTTAGACCATGTTTCATTACATTCCAAAGCTAGAAATGAATGTCCTTAGGTGGTAGGTCAACCCCAACATCTCACACTCAATCTCAAAGCCTAAAACATCTTTTTATCCAATTCCTTCAAAATCTCACCCTCCACCACTTTATTCTTCATTTGTTTTTAAGAAAATTTATAATACACACCAATACTATGATATAAATGAGGAAGAACAATATCGAAACTAAAACTTACCATAATAGTAAATAAATGGATAAAATGGGTTTTGACCCTTAACAATATAAATAGGTTAGTTGGATAGATTAGCGTCTCCTACGCTAAAATCATATGCTACACATCATATAAACTCATTTCGATTTGTAAATTGGCCCTTAAAACACCTCAAATGGAGTCGGGGGCCTACCCACGCCAATCCAGAGGGATCCAGGGTGGGCCCCACACTTTTATGGGACCTGGGGGGCAGGAGGACCTGGCCCAAGGGGCTAACCCTTGCCAGTTGGCCCAGTGGTCGGCGAGGCCTAGCTGGTAAACGGATCTAGATGGGACCGGGCTTCAGGCCAATCTTGTTTGGGGGCTAGGGAAACCCCCTGATGTATGGGTCGTCGATCAAAACCCCTCCAATCTACTGCTTCCTTCACAAACCACCCCTCCAAGCTTTCATTTTCTTAAAAAATTTCTCAAATCTCTCCAAAAGTCCCTCTCCAAACTCTTCCTTTTTCCGTTTCCAAGCACCCTCACTCCACCCTTCAAATCTCATCTCAAACAGAAATCAATATAGGCTACTTCCTTTAGAAATTAGATGAAACTAACTAAGTGTTAGATTATACGACCTGTGAAATTGTCATCAATCACTTTAAATACAATATTCTAGAGCCAAAACGTGTAGAATAGTTGACGCTACAATACTCTAAAACCTAAGATCAAACTCTAAACCCGGTTGCTCACGGGAACATTCGGAAACTCCTTATCGGATCTGGACCGTACATCGGAAGTCCGATTATCCAAAACTTAGACGAATATGACCGCCTAGTTGGACTTGACAATCACCCCAAAAATTAAGTCCAGATGATGTCCCACGATGATTTTCTTGAGTCTAGACTGAAGAGTGTGAGAAATGTTAGAAATTAAATAAAATTTATAAAATCTGGCACATGTCGCACGTGCGCCTTTTCTAAGCATTCTAATCATCAGAATCTGATCCAAATTCACCCTCGGATCAGGAGAAATGGCCCACTCATGTCAACGCACTTGCGGCCCTGATCGAGTACCGGTGACCGTTGAAATGAAACTGGTCTGCCACGGGCGATCTGAAAATCCGATCGGACTAAAAAATGTTCCTGACCTAGATCCAACGTCAGGAAGCTTAAGTCCGATGACACGCAGAAAAGGGGCTGCCGGAAGTGCTCCGTTGGATCAGATCAAGCCCACTTTGGTTATAAAAAAAGTATACCTTGGCCATAAGGCCATTTTCGTCACTTTTGGACTTATAAAAAGGGCTTAAACCCTTACTCTCTCATTCCATACGAATTTCCTAAGCCCTAGAAAAGAGAGAGAGAAAGAAAGAGAGAAAGTGGGGGAGAAGATGAGGTTTTTCTTCCATGGATTCTTCTCTGCTACTCCTTGTGCTTCAACGCCGCTTCTGTACCGCCATTCCGGTGCTTCCAGCTCCGCTCTTAGGTAAGAAATCATAATCCTAACCTGTTCTAGAGTTCCAAATATCATAAGTGATGATGTAGCTAACCTATTTCATGGTATAGGTTGCCGTTGAACCGTTGATGAAGACTTATCGTCTGAATCAACTCCGTTTTGCAATTTCTGGTTTAAGGTGCGAACTATATACGTTTAGGTTGTGGTTTTCAAGACTTCCAATGTTAAGCAATGATTTATTCTTACTTAGGATGCTATTTCACATGTACAAAGTGTTGTCCATTTCGATTTTCAGTTATATGTTAATTATGTTAATTATACTGTATTCCTCGTATTTGTAGAAAATACCGTATACGTATAAAATTCAGATTTGTGCTTGCCATGATTAACTGCCGTCTATGTATACTGGATGTATGTGTAACAACTTCTGGCATAAAGGTTTAGGCCAAATGCATGATATACCAATATACGACATGTAGTTAGTATGTATAGCCTAAGTGTTTGTGAAAATGACTGAATGAGTATAGACTTTGTAAGTGTGCTCGCCATGACAGACTGTCATGGATATATGATTGTTGTATAGGCGATAACCCTTTGACAAAAGGTTTTATCCTAATACGTATGCTAATTAATACATAATATATATTATGTAATAGGTGTAGTCTAAGTGCTTGTATAAAATGTCTGAATGTGTTAGTAGTTGGTAAATTGTGATTTATAAGGGAGTTGAGATATGAATCCCAACTGCCTTAGCTGTGTGCATGTTTACATCCATGGATTGTACATGATTCATGTTTAACTGTGTGTATGATTTTCTTTATGTACTATATATCCATGTTTCCATAGTATGTTCAAATGGCTGTAGGATAGATTTATTTATTCATTATTGCCTTAATCTCATATGCTTATTTGTTGTAATTGTACGTGTTTGGGACTATGAAAAAGTCCAGGCAATCGGTAATAGACTCTACTTGGTGGCTGAGATTGTCTCACCACTTAGGACATGTCTCGACGAACCCGAGCCGTACGTTGCTTGTAGACAGTGGTTAGGCCACGTCGAGTGCTTGCGCATTCACGTCGATCAACTCAACATGCGCTCATACTAGTCGAGCTTATCAAGTAACTCGATTGGCCTAATGTTTGTTCACCATGTTTGGACGCTACTGTTTGAACCAAAGGTACCAAACTTACCATTGAAAAGCCCCTCTAACCTTGGTATCTCGATCTCCTAAGACTCATGAGCCCAGCATGGTGGTATGGGACATCGTGGTCGAGCTGTCGGCTTACGCTGGGGCCACAAACCTCCCCGTAGTGACCAGTGAGCAACCTAGATTCGTGAGCAGATTATGGTGGTATGGGACACTATATTCTTGTTGTCGGCCTACACTGATAAGGTGATGGGGGAGCAGTGCAACGAGTGCGAGCAACAGCCTTGACAGCCCTTTGTAGTGACCTCGAGCATATTCTGAATCTGCGGAGAGGCGACGATCCTTCCCGCAGTAAATAGAGTATAAACTAGGCCTGTATTGATAAGGTGATGGGGTAGCGGTGCAACGAGTGCGTGCATAAACCCTGAAAGCCCTTGCAGCGATCTAAAATCGTACTTCGTATGAGATATGCTAGGACTGACGACCCTATAATGGATCATTGTTTGGGTATTGATATAAGGGAGGTACCTTAGCTTCCCAATCCTGCTGTATGAAAAGGACTAATACAACTCGGTAATCATGTTCATATTGCACTGCATGTGCCTGGAAGATGTGGAGCACTGAGGGAAGAAAGCATGCCACGAACGTAAGATGGTGTTGCATGAGGGAGTATGTTGGCGAGGGCATACATCATGTCATATCATCCTTGCATTAATTACAGTATTTAGAAATATTTGATTGTACTTCTTTATCATTACTACTTGATTGAATTAATAACATGTTAACCTTTGTTGTATAGTTTCCACTGAGTTAGCTTCTCACTCCCACGTTACGGGACGGTGTTTGCAATACCAACTAATCCCTATTTTTTTTAGTTTCAGATGATGGCGATGCTTGCGAAGCAGAGCCAGACTAGATGATGTTGAAGAGGATTTCTCCTACATGCAGGTTCTGATCGACGGGGTTACAGGGTTAATGATTAGTTGCCAATACACTTGGTATTTTGCTTTTTATTTAAACACCCATGTATATTCTTTTTGCTCATCTTTGGAGTATACATGTATATAGTTAACCTGGTAACATGTTCACACTCTGGAGACTTACAATCAATTATATATTTTATGTATTTATCATAGTCTTCCTCTTGTGAAATTTAACTGTCTCTGGAGTATGATATGCTGTTTTGGCTTAGTCTCAATCTTGTTTAATATCATTCTACAGACAACATGCATTCATCATTATATATATTGCATAAGTATTGAAACTCGAGAGTTGGGTTTCTACTCGACCCCTGATTTTCGGGATGTTACAGATGGTATCAGAGAATGATTTGGATTAAACTGGACCTGAGTTATGGTAACACAACGAACACTGACGCACTTTGACTTAGGAAGGGGGCGATAGAATCTAAAAACTACATTAGCATCCCAAGTGTCGCCGGCGAGCGAGATTAACTACCGTAAAATAGCCCATACGTAACCGAGACCATGCAAAATGATCTCATATCCCTACTTTTATTCACTCAAGCTTCCGTCTTCTACACCCATCCACCACTATTCTTTACAACTCTTTACCTTCCTTTCAAAATTATACTTGCAATTCCATCATCATGGGATTTGGAAATCCCATCTCACACTCTCCAACACAAGGCCCATTTTTCAAATCCTATGAAATTAATTTTTAATCCCAACCCACCCTCCTACCAAACAAGTCGTTTCCTAATCCCGAGGTGGGATTAGCAACGCCAGCTATTGAATACACCTTAATGCCACTAGCCAAACAGGCCCTTAGAGTTTTGGACCTAGAGTTGGTATTCCTAGATTTAGAAAGATCTGACAGTATAGGGGATCTGATAAAGTGATAACATGAACCCTCTGACCTCCTTAGCTAGTATGGACATATGCGAATTTCTACTCCTAAGATAAGACTAGGCTACTATTTATACTAAGGAAAGTAAAAGAATGAATATGCTAAGATAATTGAATAATGAACTTAGTTAGTCGGCTTGATTAGGTTGAAGTGAGACCTCATTCTTTCGTTGAATCCCCATAATACTTATAGGCTTCTTTAATGACTCTTAGGAAGGTTGTTTGATTAGAAACTATTCACGCTTGGAGAGAACTTATAGATCCCTTAGAATTAATGTTAGGTCAAACCAACACACCCCCTAGAATTACCTTCCCAAGGACTTATTGCAATCGGGAATGCGGAGTAAAGGAACTGTATATAAGCGATGTATTCACGGTTTGAACTGAATTCCTAATCCTAGTGGTTACCAATAAATCCAATGCTCCGATCAAGAAGAAGATCGGCATCGACTCAGATTAAGAATTGATACGATAACTTTTTTGTCATCACGAGGCAGGAGGTCTATGTATCCGGCTCAGACCCACTACACAACTTTTCTTCCGTGTTGGCCTGATCACATACAACCAAAAGTTATTGCTTTGCCTTTGAGAAATGTTAAGGACATATAGCCAATAGAGATTTTTTAGTGGGCAATAGACAGTTAGGAATTAGGTCCCAAATCGCAGACTATTCTGGCATACATATTGTGCTTATGAATTTAGAGAGATAGTTTGCCCGTCAACCTGCTTTGTCCAAACTTCCTTATGTACTAATAATGTATAGATCCTATTATGGCATTAAAAAGGGTAAGTCAGGACCGTAGTAAGATTCCTTATTAGGTAGAATTAGGCATCTCACCACCAACTCACATCTTCCCCTGAACTCAACCACAATAGAGATTAGGCTCATTTCTACAACCATAGGTACCAATGCCATAGAATGCATCATTAGCAAAAGAAAACCAATGTATTGAGAAGTTGTTTCCCATTCATGTCAAGGATAGGTCCTAAGTTATACCTCGTTCCGACATACGGATCGAGACATAGAATCTTGAGTTTTGATAGTAGAAATAATTTTTTAAGGGGGGTAGAACCTTATGAGCCCAATCTAGTAAGGCTAGCTAATACAACAGTTGAGTTAGAACTGCACAGCGAAGCGTGATTGGCCCTTTCCCCACTGGCCCAGGATCAAAGAAAGTGATTCAGGTCATACGTAAGGTTAGGTCATTAAATTAAGATCCGAATCTTCCTTAGAATGTCAATAGTGAAGTCTCTATAGGGAAATGATTAGGGCTTAAGTGTTGAACCCATTTATATTGAATCATAGGCCTAATAATGGGAACCGTCGTCAAGACTCCAAATAGATAAGGAAATAAATTGCAGCAAACCATTAGGGCATAAGCAAGAGATAAAGAGTAAGTTTTTAGGAGGGTAGACTAAAATGCGTCAGACTAGCATAAATAGTATACACCCTACCACGCATATAAATTTAAAATCAGTAGAGCTTACGCGAAAGGAATAATAGAATCTTTACTCATTACCCTTAGCCAATTTCGAGGACGAAATTATTTTTAAGGGGGGTAGATTGTAACAGCCCGAATTTTTTCCAACCTGAAATTAGATGTCCTTAGGCAATGGGTCAACCTTATCACTTGCAAAACTCAATTCCAAAGCCAAAGAAATTACTTTTCAACCCATTTCCTTCAAAACTAACCT
Source organism: Magnolia kwangsiensis (assembly GCA_037074715.1). Lineage (NCBI taxonomy): Eukaryota > Viridiplantae > Streptophyta > Magnoliopsida > Magnoliales > Magnoliaceae > Magnolia > Magnolia kwangsiensis. The sequence continues at coordinate 119,425,948 of CM073571.1, read as the reverse complement.
TTCACCACCTCATTCTTCAAACTTCTCCAAGTACTTTCATATTAGACACGAATCCTCAAGTTTAAATAGTAAAGAACTATACTTAAACTAAAACTCACTATAAACGGTCGCCGAGATTGAGTCCGTGCACACTCCTGATCACACACAACTACCCTAAATCACATATAGACCGTCAATCGAAGGGTTTAGACCATGTTTCATTCCATTCCAAACCTAGAAATGAATGTCCTTAGGTGGTAGGTCAACCCCAACATCTTACACTCAATCTCAAAGCCTAAAACATCTTTTTATCCAATTCCTTCAAAATCTCACCCTCCACCACTTTATTCTTCATTTTTTAAAGCACATTCATAATACACACCAATCCTAGGGTATAAATGAGGAAGAACAATACTGAAACTAAAAATTACCATAAATAGTAAATAAATGGATAAAATAGGTTTTGACCCTTAACCTTTTGGAATCTAACAAAATAAATAGGTTTTTTGGATATAGTAGCATCTCCTACCCCAAAATCATATGCTATACATCACATAAACTTATTCCAGTTTACAAATTGGCCCCAAAAATTCCTCAAATGGAGTCGGGGGCCTACCCACGCCAATCCAGAGGGATCCAGGGTGGCCCCCACACTTTTTTGGGACCTGGGGGGCAGGAGGACCTCGTCCAAGGGGTTAACCCTCAACAGTTGGCCCAGTGGTCGGCGAGGCCTCGCCGGTAACGTGCCCAGATGGGACCGGGCTTCGGGCCGATCGTGTTTGGGGGCTAGGGAAACCCCCTGATGTATGGGTCGTCAATCAAAACCCCTCCAATCTACTACTTTCTTCACAAACCACCCCTCCAAGCTTTCCTTTTCATAAAAAATCTCTCAAATCTCTCCAAAAGTCCCTCTCCAAACTCTTCCTTTTTCCGTTTCCAAGCACCCTCACTCCACCATTCAAATCTCATCTCAAACAGAAATCATTATAGGCTACTTCCTTTAGAAATTAGATGAAACTAACTAAGTGTTAGATTATACGACCTGTAAAATTATCACCAATCACTTTAAATACGATCTGATAGAGGGAAAACGTGTAGAATAGTTGACGCTACAATACCATAAAACCTAAGATCAAACTCTAAACCCGGTTGCTCACGGGAGCATTCGAAAACTTTGTATCGGATCTGGACCGTTCATCGGAAGTTCGATTACCCCAAACTTAGACGAATATGACCGCCTAGTTGGACTTGACAATCACCCCAAAAATTAAGTCCAGATGATGTCCCATGATGATTTTCTTGAGTCTAGAGTGAAAAGTGTGAGAAATGTTAGAAATTAAATAAAATTTATGAAATCTGGCACGTGTCGCTTCCGCGCCTTTTCTAAGTGTTCTGACCGTCAGAATCTAATCTAAATTCAACCTCAGATCAGGAGAAATGGCCCACTCATGTCAACGTACTTGCGGCCCTTATCGAGTACCGGTGACCGTTGAACTAAAACTGGTCCACCACAGGCGATCTGGAAATTTGATCGGACTAAAAACTCTGCCTGACCTAGATACAACGTCAGGAAGCTTAAGTCCGATCGCACGCAGAAAAGGGACTGCCAGAAGTGCTCTGTTGGATCAGAACAAGCCCACTTTGGTTATAAAATAAGTATACCTTGGCCATAAGGCCATTCTCGTCGCTTTTGGACTTATAAAAAGGGCTTAAACCCATACTCTCTCATTCTATACGAATTTCCTAAGCCCTAGGCAAGAGAGAGAGAAAGTGGGGGAGAAGATGGGGGTTTTCTTCCATGGATTCTTCCCTGCTACTCCTTGTGCTTCAACGTCGCTTTTGCACAGCCATTCCAGTGCTTTCAGCTCCGCTCTTAGGTAAGAAATCATAACCCTAACCTGTTTTAGAGTTTCAAATAGCATAAGTGATGATGTAGCAAACCTATTTCATGGTATAGGTTACCGTTGAGCCATTGACATAGACTTATCGTCTGAATCAACTCTGTTTCACAATTTCTGGTTTAAGGTGCGGACTATATACGTTTAGGTTATGGTTTTCAAGACTTTCAATGCTAAGCAATGATTTGTTCTTGCTTAGGATGCTATTTCACATGTACAAAGTGTTTTCTGTTTTGATTTTCAGTTATACATTTATTATGTTAATTATACTGTATTCCTCGTATTTGTAGAAAATACTGTATACATATAAAATTCAGATTTGTACTTGCCATGATTAACTGCCGTCTATGTATGCTGGATGTATGTGTAACAACTTCTGGGCTAAAGGTTTAGTCAAAATACATGATATACCAATAAATGATATATAGTTAGTATGTGTAGCCTAAGTGTTTGTGAAATTGACCGAATGAGTATAGACTTTGTAAGTGTGCTTACCATGACAGACTGTCATAGATGTATGATTGTTGTATAGGCGATAACCCTTTGACGAAAGGTTTTGCCCTAATACGTATGCTAATTAATACATAATATGTATTATGTAATAGGTGTAGTCTAAGTGCTTGTATAAAATGTCTGAATGTGTTAGTAGTTGGTAAATTGTGATTTATAAGGGAGTTGAGATATGAATCCCAACTGCCTTAGTTGTGTACATGTTTACATCCATGGATTGTACATGATTCATGTTTAGCTGTGTGTATGATTTCCTTTATGTACTATATATCCATGTTTCCATAGTATGTTCAAATGGCTGTAGGATAGATTTATTTATTCATTACTGCCTTGATAATCTCATATGCTTATTTGTTGTAATTATACGTGTTTGGGACTATGAAATAGTCCAGACAATCGGTAATAGACTCTGCTTGGTTCCTGAGATTGTCTCGCCACTTAGGACATGTCTTGACAAACTCGAGCCATACGTTTCTTGTCGATAATGGTTAGGCCACGTCGAGTGCTTGGGCATTCATGTTGATCAACTCCACATACGCTCGTACTAGTCGAGCTTGTCAAGTATCTCGATTGGCCCGATGTTTGTTCACCATGTTTAGACGCTTCTGTTTGAACCTAAGTGTAAGACCCGTATCTTGGTCCGTACCTTTCCTTAGACTTCCACGATCTTACCGGTCGAATTCCGGCAACCTTCGACCCTTAACCAATATCGACGTGCGACCCTGATTCATATACCGACAACCTGAGTCGACTTAACCCGAGACCAATACCATAGCGACCGCGCCGTCGTTGCGGTTCCGATGCCGCGACTCGTGCGCCAAGGCGATACCCTGGTCGAGAGTTGTAGGCCAACGTTCGGTGCGAGAAAAATGCCGCGCGTTGCGAAATCCAAGGGAATCTATACGATGTGTCACATCAATCACATCAATCTCATCAATCAATCAATCCATCACATGTCAAGTACACATCACTTTCACCCCTTTTCCCAAGCAACCACAAAAGTCTTCCAACCCATACCTTTCTTACACAAAAGGCCACAAAAGTCTTCACCTCCCATATCTCTCTTACACAAAAGGCCACAAAAGTCAAAGATTTCTTACACAACCATCACTCACCACATCCATCCATCACTCTCTCTCTCCCTTTACAACTCCTCTCTTCCTCATTTGCAAAAAAAAAAAAAACTCCAAAATAAAAGAAAATCCCACGTATGGAATTTTTCAAGTATCTCTAAGCTTCAAGTGGCCCACTTTCCTACCCCACCATCTCCCATCTCAACCCTCCATTCCTCATCTCATCCATTGAAGTTAGAGTTAAGGTGCCAAGGAACCCCTAGGAGCAAGAAGATCGGATGGTGGGTGCCTCTATAGGGTAGTTTCTTTCTTATTTTTATGATGGGCCAAGTGAGACCCACCGATCAATGGTGTGGATCTCGCTTAGGACCCTAAGATAAGGCCGATGGCCCACTTGGATCATCATGATCATTTCATGATGGGGCCATTCTCCATGGACCCCATCATGATGTTTATTTCATTGCAAAAGGTCATCTAGACCGTCCATTTTGGTGGAGAGAGGATCTCCACCGTTGATTCTCGATCTTGGTGGTCCCATGTGTTGAGGGACCCTTTTGATTGTATGATTTGCTTTTAAGGGAGGGCCCATAATGTCGGGGTCCCTCCATCACAAGGCGTGTCCCACTCTCTATATCTCTCTCTCTCTTTTATTTCTTTTTATTTTATTTTATCTTATTTTATGCAATAGGGTTATGTGGCCCACTTGTATGGACCCCACCTTGAGACATTATTTTGTTCAAGATTTATTCAAGTGGGGCCCACCTCCCACGTCACCCATCAGTGGTGGCCCACTTCATCAGGGCCCACCACTATGTATTTTTAAAAGAAACTAAACCGTCCAGCGTCTGGGACGCTGGACATTTCAAAAAAAAAAAAAAAGAAAGAAAGAAAGGGAAAGAAGAAAAGAAGGAGGCCTTTGGTGGTCCACTTGCTTAGGCCCCACCGTGATGTATGTAATCAATCCACGCCGTCCATCCCATTCTCCGCCTAATTTCATGCGTTGGGCCAAGATTTGGAGCTGATCCAATCACCTGGTGGGCCATAGCGTCAAAAAATTACATCCTCACCATTCAAATATCATTTTCTTATTTTATTTCATTTCCTAAGCATATAAAAATTCGAACTTCGGACTCTTTTCGCCTGTTGCGAGTCACTGAATGCAATGGCCGGGGCGGATTTTTTTGTAAGCTGGCCCCACGTGTGAAATACCCCAAAAAATCGGGTTTTTCCCAAAATTGCAAGAGGCCTTGCCTCTTTGCTTCTGACAACAGCTGCAACAGCAGCGTCAGCATGGTGGGCGGTCGAGCAGCTGCCCACGGTTGCTGCCGTGGGTCCCACCATGATGTATATGTTAAGATCCACACCGTTCATGAGGTGGGTCCCCTCCTCAGGTGGGCCCCCTCCACATTTCAACCCGATCTAGAACTCAGGCGGCCCACACCACAGGAAACAGTGGAATTGTATACCTACCATTGAAATCCTTTTTGGGGCCCACAGAAGTGTTGGATCAAGCTGAAATTTATGTTTTCCCTTCATCCAGGTCAGAGTGACCTTATGAGCAACTTGGATGCCAAATAAATGTTACAGTGGGCCCCACATGGGACCCACAATGATGTATGTGTTGTAAGTCCACCGTCCAGTGGACGGTGGCGCCCACCTTGACACCGTATTGTCTCCATCGTCCAGCGGACGGTGGAGCCCTCCTTGATGCGTGTGTCATCCCCTCTGACCAGCGGTAGTGGGACCCACCATGATGCATGTGATGTATCCAGACCATCCATCCGCTTGGTGAAATCATTTTAAGGCATGAGTGGCTGGTTGGGTGGGCCACTCATGCATGGGCTAGGCCCATTTGAATTACAAAAGGCCTTTGGGTTAGGCTCAATTGATTTATGAAAGGCTTATGGGTCAGGCCTATTTAATTCATATAAGGCCTATGGACTTGGGCCCACTTGATATGTAAAGCCTATGGACTTAGGCTCACTTGATATTTAAGGCCTATGGGTTTAGGCCCACTTGATATGTTTCAAGTCCATGGGATTAGGCCCATTTGATGTATTCCGAGGCCCATGAAATCGGACCCATTTGATGCGTTTTTAAAGCCCATGGAAGTAGGCCCATTTGATTTGTAAAAGCCCTATGGGTTAGGCCCATTTAAGACATATAAGACCCATGAGATTAAACTCATTTGATGCAATCCAAGGCCCACGGGTTTTGACCCATTGCAATGCACATAAGACCCATTGGTGTGGCCCATCTATGTGGCCCATCTGATGAATAAAAGGCCCATAAGATATGACCCATTTGATATATATGTAAGGCCCAATGGGATGAACCTAAAGTCCATTGCAATGTGTAATTCCAATACAGACTAAGTAGCGATGTCTACAAAGATCGTGCCTTGGGAGCGATGTTGGTTTGACGTCCACATTGCGAGTGTAATGTTGGTTGGATGTCCACATTACGACTCTCCTTAGGGCCCATTGTTGGGTCGTACTGCTGTGTATAGGCCGTCTAGGCCCATCTGCGTTGTAAGAATGGTTCATCACTCACTTACATGTTTAGTATAGTTTCATGACTCATGATCATACGCATCATATGTTGCTTGATATGAGGATTGACTGATCATAGCATATGCCTTCGGGCAGGTTGTTTATGGGCTCCTGGTTAGGCGGTGTTGCCCTACATGAGCGCACGATATGCGCAGGATTTGTTGCATGACTGGACAGTGTGAATAATGCATTTCTCATTTGTGTGACATGATTATTGTATGTCCTAGCGACATCAGGGTCGTAGTCTCCACAGACGCACCGTGGTTGGCAGGATTGGATACTGGAAATCTTGTTCTACATGGGATGCTATAGATATCCCTGGGTGAAAATCTCTAAACTCTTATGGTACCAAGAGGTTGCTCCAACGTCTAGACCGAGTGGGTAGATGAGCGTTGAGTGCCGATTACCAGACGGTTACGCTCTCCACTGTGTCGTGGTCGGTTGGAAGGGGGTGCGGCCTTACCCGCCCGAGTGTAGGGGAAAATGCTAAGTTGAGTCTGACCAGTTCGAGGAATGGGTCCGCTATCGACGAGTCGCGCCCGATATTGGCAGACGGATAGTGAGGTCTCTTCCACTTACCTTATTGCGCGTGATGTGGCGGAAATCTGGTTTAGAGTGTACTAGACCCCGGTGATATCCCATATTTGAGCTGTATTGGTGTGAACATAGATGAGGATCTGTATGCTTGAGTTATATTGCACATCGCATGGCCTTGGGGTGGCCGATACCATTCATGTCTTGCATCGCATAAGCCTTGGTATGGCTCATGATATTATAGATTCATCTGCATATTCTGTATTACTCTGATATTGTATGATCATATTACTACCTTGTGCACACACTTTCACCACCCTCTAAGCTTTCTATAAGCTTATGCACGACCGTTGCGTGCATGTGACGTTGGTTCGCAGCAGCGATGATGTAGGAGCACGTTACAGATCATTTTGGAGTTTTTATTCTTTACCATTGTATTTCTCTTTATGCTCATTGTACTTGTAAATTTTTTGATCATAGTGGAAATGTTATGGAGTTCTTGGTTGTTGTTTATGGGTTATGCCATTGGTTATGCTTATTACGAATCAAACTGACATTGAAAATCCTCCTCGTAGCATCCCAGGATCGGAACCTGGCGAATGGGAGCTAGGAGCCGAGAATGGGGTTCTACGGAGGCTGTCGGCGCCGGATTCGGCAATCGAGAATTTTGTGAGCCCGGTTTCTGAGTTTGGGGCGTGAGAGAAGTTGGTATCAGAGCATAACTTGGGAATAACTGAGAATAACATTACATGTCTGCTATGAGTGTAGAATGGTTAAGTTCTGAAGTTTGGATAGCTTAGCAACCTTCCGTTACAGACCGTTATCGTGCGTACCTTCGAGAGTTTTGAAGTTGATAGGGGCCTTCGCTCTTTCCTGTAGGACATGGCGCCTAAGAGGGTTACCTGATCAACTCCTTCACCACCACCTGAGGATCCCGCTTCACCACCTGAGGCTCCAGCTTTACCACCTGCGCCTCCCATTCCACCCTCAGATATCCCTGCTCCCTTCCCTGAGGATGACATTCCTCCACCTGAGGCCAATGCGGAGCCGACTGTGACTGTGAGTGCCTCTCAGTTACAGCAGATGTTACAGGCTGTGACAGCCGCACTCCAGGGACAGGGCAGGCACCCAGTTGTTTCACCAGCTCAGGCAGAGTAGGAGCACGTGAGCGCCTTACTTCGTGAGTTCAGACGGCTTGATCCCCCACGTTTCCAGGGTGAACTAGATCCGACCGCAGCAGAGAGATGGCGCTCCGAGGTGGAGAAGATTTTTGATACCATGTCATGTACGACCTAGCAGCGCGTCCGGTTAGCAGTATTTCTCTTCCAGGGTGAAGCCGAGCATTGGTGGACCTCTGTTACCAGTGTTGCCAGACCTGAGTATGTCTGGACATGGGAGGACTTTGTTGATCGATTCGAGGAGCAGTACTTCCCCGACCATATCCGTCGTCAGCGAGCCTTAGAGTTTGAGACTCTGGTGCAGGGAGACATGACTGTGGCACAGTACGTGGCCCGTTTTGTGGCACTATCACGATTTGCACCGTATATGGTTGATGACGAGGGGCGAAAGGCCCGCCGTTTCGAGCACGGCTTACGTTACGGCCTTCGAGGTCATGTTATTGGGCATGAGCTCCCTACTTTCCAGGCAGTGGTGCAGAGAGCTCAGATTTATAAGACTGAGTGGGCCGGTTCTCAGTCTGATCGTGGTCAGAGGAGAGACCGGAAGAGGCAGGCTTCTTCCAGTGATTCCCAGCAGCGTCGACCACAGTAGCAGAGGCGTACAGGTCGCCCAGCCTTCCGTGCACCATCAGCACCAGTAGCACCTCCACCACCACCTCAGAGGCAGTTCACCGGTACTTGCTTTAGGTGCAGTGCGACGGGACACCGTTCATGGGAGTGTCCCAGCCCCCAGCAGTAGCAGAGAGGTCCACAGCAGTAGAGGGCTCCACAGCAGCCTCCACTACAGCAGCAGAGACCCCCACAGCAGCAGCGACAACAGCCTCCACCATCGAGGCCACCTCAGCAGCAGCATCAGCATCATCACCAGCCTCAGAGGCCACAGCAGCAGAGGCAGCAGTTTCGACCACCTCAGCGACCCCAGCAGCAGCAGCAGCACGTTCAGAGGGGACAGACACCTCTCCAGCCAGCTCAGGCTAGATTTTATATGGCTCAGCAGGATCTGCAGTCATCCGGAGGAGTCGTTGAGGGTATACTTTCAGTTTCTGCATGCATTGCACGTGTGCTGTTTGATTCCGGTGCATCGCACTCTTTTGTGGCCGAGAGCTTCTGTCGATCGGTCGGATTACCGTTGGAGTCTGCTAGTGAGAGCCTATTAGTATCGACTCCCTTGGGGAGGACTGCAGTGTTGGGACGATTTTGCTCGTCTTGTCCCATTCTGATTGGGGATACCTTTCTGCCTGCCGATTTATTTATTTTGTCGATATCCGAGTTCGACGTTATCCTGGGCATGGATTGGTTCGCTGAGTATTATACCATTTTGGACTGTGCCGAGAGGATTGTCACGTTCTGTATACCCGGCGTGCTACAGTTTCAGTTCGTTGCGGAGGCCAGAGGGGAGCGGTTGTCTTGTTTGATGTCTTGCACCATAGAGGAGCTTGTTGCCGCTTGCATCGACCATTTGCCCATAGTATGTGATTTTTTCGATGTGTTCCAAGAGATTTTGGGATTACTGCCTCGTCGACTCACCGAGTTCCAGATTGATCTCGTGCCCGGTATCGTGCCTATTTCGAAGGCCCGTATCGTATGACACTGTTGGAGTTACGGGAACTGCAGAAGCAGTTGGACGAGTTGCGCGAGTTGGGTTTTATCCGTCCGAGCAGTTCACCATGGGGAGCACCGGTACTCTTCGTGAAGAAGAAGGATGGCTCGTTTAGGATCTGCGTTGACTACCGCGAGCTCAACAAAGTCACGATCAAGAACAAGTACCCGCTCCATAGGATTGATGATTTGTTTGACCAGCTGCAGGGTGCACAGTTCTTTTCGAAGATTGACCTGTATTCCGGTTATCATCAAATTCGGGTCCTAGATGAGGACATTCCAAAGACGGCATTCAGGACGCGTTACGGTCATTTTGAGTTTCAGGTCATGTCCTTCGGACTGACCAATGCACCCGCGGTCTTCATGCAGCTGATGAACGAGGTCTTCCGCCCATATCTAGATCAGTTTGTTGTAGTCTTCATCGACGACATTCTGATATACTCGAGGACCCGTGAGGAGCATGAGCAGCACTTGGAGATTACCTTACAGACCCTCCACGTACACCGGCATTATGCGAAGCTGGAGAAGTGCGAGTTCTGGCAGGAGGAGGTGAAGTTCCTCGGTCACGTGGTGACGAGGGAGGGTGTCGTAGTGGACCCCTCGAAGGTCGAGGCAGTTCGTCAGTGGGGCCAGCCCACGACTGCGACAGAGATCCGTGGTTTCCTTGGCTTGGCGGGCTATTACCGACGTTTCATTGAGTGTTTTTCTCGTATTGCAGTCCCGCTGACCAGGTTGACTCGGAAGGGCACAGAGTTTATTTGGAGTGACGCCTGCGAGCGAGCATTTATGGAGTTGAAGGACCGTCTGACGTCCGCTCCTGTCCTCACTCTTCCTTTTGGGAGTGACGGATTTATTGTATTCACTGATGCCTTGCATATCGGTTTGGGTGCTGTCCTGATGCAGCACGGGAGACCAGTGGCCTTTGCGTCTCGTCAGCTCAAGGTCCATGAGTTGAACTATCCTACGCATGACTTAGAGCTGGCTGCAGTTGTCTTTGCACTGAAGGTGTGGAGGCACTATCTTTATGGGGTCAGGTTCGAGCTCTTCTCTGATCACAAGAGCTTGAAGTACCTCTTCTCGCAGTCTGAGTTGAATATGAGACAGAGGCGCTGGATGGAGCTCTTGAAAGACTATGATTTTGACCTCCAGTACCACTCGGGCAAGGCGAACATGGTGGCAGATGCCCTCAGTCGTAAGCGCGAGGCCTAGTAGCGCGATGATGATTCGGGAGTGGCGGATGCTTGAGGATATTGCAGCGTATGACTTTGAGTTCGGCCTGTAGTCTTCCATCGTACAGTTATCGAGCTTGTCGATTCAACCCTTTCTTGTCGCTAGGGTGATCAAGGCTCAGCAGGCTGATGAGTCGTTGCAGAGTTATATGGTTGAGGCGGCATCTAAGGGTCAGGTAGATTGGCAGATTGGTACAGACGGTGGACTTCGTTTTGGAAGCCGATTATGTGTCCCGGATATTCCAGAGTTACACAGAGATCTTATGACTGAGGCACATCGATCGCAATTTTCTATCCACTCGGGCTCGACGAAGATGTACCGTGACATGAGGCGACAGTATTTTTGGGCGGGGATGAAGCGTCAGATCGCCAGTTTTGTGGCCGAGTGTGACACGTGCTAGCGTGTCAAGGTCGATCATCAGAGACCTCCTGGTCTATTGCAGCCGTTGAGCGTCCCGATGTGGAAGTGGGAGCATGTGTCGACCGATTTCATTATGGATTTTTCAAGGATTCAGCGCGGTCATGACGCCATTTGGGTTGTTGTGGATCGTCTGACGAAGTCGGCACATTTCCTTGCGATGCGTGCGACTTGGTCTATGGACCAGCTTGTGAGATTATTCATTGAGGAGATTGTGAGGCTGTATGGCATTCCAGTCTCGATCGTTTCTGACCGAGACTCGAGGTTCACGTCTCAGTTTTGGGAGAGCTTTCAGCTTGCGATGGGGACTGATTTACAGCTCAGCACCGCGTACCATCCGCAGACCGATGGCCAAACCGAGAGGGTCAATCAGATACTTGAGGATATGCTTCGGGCCTGCGCGATTGACTTCGGGGGTAGCTGGGATGAGCATCTGCGATTGGCTGATTTCGCATACAATAACAGCTATCAGGCGACCATCGTTATGGCTCCTTTTGAGGCACTATATGGCAGACCATGCAGATCACCGAGTTGTTGGATCGAGGTTAGAGAGCGTCGTCTCCTAGGTCCCGAGCTTGTGCAGGAGATGTCAGAGGCTATTGACATCATCAAGCAGAGGATACGCACAGCTCAGAGCGGACAGAAGAGTTTTACTGATCGTCGGCGCGTCTTCCCTTGGAGTTTGATGTAGGGGACCATGTGTATCTCAAGGTCTCGCCCATGAAGGGCGTAGTTCAATTTGGAGCGAAGGGCAAGCTTGCCCCAAGATTCATAGGACCTTTTGAGATCACTGGGTGCGTTGGCACCGTGGCCTATCATCTTGCCTTGCCATCTCAATTGTCTGGCGTCCACAACGTTTTTCACGTCTCCATGTTGAGGAAGTGTGGGTCAGACATAGTTCCCGTTATTGATTGGCAGCCGCTGGAGGTTCGTGAGGACGCTTCTTACATTAAGCAGTCAGTCCGTATCCTTGATCGGAATGAGAAGGTCCTCAGAACTAAGGTCATTCCGTTGGTAAAGGTGCAGTGGGGTCACCATTCTGTAGAGGAGGCTTCTTGGGAGCGTGAGGCAGAGATTCGAGAGCGTTTTCCTCATCTCTTTGATGATTGATCATGTATTGTATTTTGTATGTTGTCCCTGATTCTATATGATGATGTTATGTCGTTTCTTTTTTCATGAGCAATGCTTAGTTGCGATGCTTGTGTAAATTTCGTGGATGAAATTTTTATAAGGAGGGGAGAGCTATAAGACCCGTATCTTGGTCCCTAGCTTTCCTTAGACTTCCACGGTCTTACCGGTCAAATTTCGATAACCTTCAACCCTTAACCGATATCGACGCGCGACCATGATTCATATACCGACAACCCGAGTCGACTCAACCCGAGACCAATACCATAGCGACCGCGCCATCGTTGCGGTTTCGATGCCACGACTCGCGTGCCAAGGCGATACCCTGGTCGAGAGTTGTAGGCCAACGTTCGGTGCGAGAAAAACGCCGCGCGTTGTGAAACCCAAGAGAATCTCTACGATATGTCACATCAATCACATCAATCCCATCAATCAATCAATCCATCAATCCATCACATGTCAAGTACACATCACTTTCACCCCTTTTCCCAAGCAACCACAAAAGTCTTCCTAACCCATACCTTTCTTACACAAAAGGCCACAAAAGTCTTCACCTCCCATACCTCTCTTACACAAAAGGCCACAAAAGTTAAAGATTTCTTACACAACCATCACTCACCACATCCATCCATCACTCTCTCTCTCTCCCTTTACAACTCTCTCTCTTTCTCTCTTTCTCATTTCAAATTTCCAAGTAACAAAAAAAATTCGAAGACTCCATACGTATGAAATTTCTCCAAGCTTCCTAAACTTCAAGTGTGGCCCACCTCTTCATCCCAAGATCTCCCATCTCAACCCTCCATTCCTCATCTTAACCGTTGAAAACCAAGCTAAGGTTCCAAGGAACTCCTAGGAGCAAGAAGATCGGACGGTGGGTGCTAGATTACACTAGTTTTTTTTTATTTTTATGATGTGCCAAGTGAGGCCCACCGATCAATGGTGTGGATCTCACTTGGGACCCTAAAATGTGGCCGATGGGCCACTTGGATCATCATGATCATTCCATGATGGGGCCATTCTCCATGGACCCCATCATGATGTTTATTTCATTTAGAAAGGTTATCTAGGCCATCCATATTGGTGGGGAAAGGATCCCCACCGTTGATCTTAAGTTTTGATGGTCACATGTGCAAAATGACCTACTTGATGTATGATTTCATGTAAGGGAGGGCCCATAATGTCGGGGTCCCTCCATCGCAAGCGTGTCTCACCCTCCATGTCTCTCTCTATCTTTTATTTCTTTTCATTTTGTTTTATTTTATTTTTATGTGATAAGGTTGTGTGGCCCACTTGAATGGACCCCACCTTGAGATTCATTTTGTCCAAGATTTATTCAGGTGGGGCACACCTTATGCATTGTACTCACGTCACCCATCTGTGGTGGCCCACTTCATCAGGGCCCACCACCATCCATTTAAAAGAATAAACCGTCCAGCGTCTGGGACGCTGGACATTTCAAAAGAAAAAAAAGAAAAAAAAAGAGGAAAAGAAGAAAAGGCCTTTGGTGGTCCACTAGCTAAGGCCCCACCGTGATGTGTGTAATCAATCCATGCCGTCCATCCCATTCTCCACCAGATTTCATGCGTTGGGCCAAGGTTTGGAGCTGATCCAATCACCTGGTGGGCCACAGCACCAAATATTGCGTCCTCACCATTCAAATGCTATTTTCTTATTTTATTTCACTTCCTAAGCATATAAAAATTCGAACTCTGGACTCATTTGGACGGCGTCGAGCCACTGAACGCAATGGCCGGGGCGGATTTCATTTTAGCGGGCCTCACGTGCGAAAAACCCCAGAAAAATGGGTTTTCAAAAATTTTTAAAAAAATAAAAGCAAGAGGCATAGCCTCTCTGACGCCTGCAGCAGCAGGCGGGAGACCGTGAGCGGACGGCCGTGCAGCCACTCACGGCTGCTGCCGTGGGCCTCACATGATGTATATGCCTTATCTAAGCCGTTCATGAGGCGGGTCCCTTCCTCAGGTGGGCCCCCTCCAAATTTCGGCTCGATCCAGAACTCGGGTGGCCCACACCACAGGAAACCGTGGGATTGTATATCTGCCATTGAAATCTATTTTGGGGCCTGCAGAAGTGTTGGATCAAGCTGAAATTTATGTGTTCCAAGCTAAAATTTATGTGTTCCCTTCACCTAGGTCCAAGTGACCTTGTGAACGGGTTGGATTTCCAAATGAACATTCCGGGTGGGCCCCACATGGGACCCGCAATGATGTATGTGTTTCCAAGGCCACCGTCCAGGCGGATGGTGGCACCCCCCTTGCGCACGTGCTGCCTCCACAGTCCAACGGACGATGGGGCCCTAGGTGATGTATATGCTTTATCCGCACTATCCACTGGACAGTAGGACCCACCATGATGCGTGTAATGCATCCAGACCGTCCATCCACTTGGTGGGTTCATTTTAAAGCATGAGTTTTTGGTTGGGTGGGCCACTCACCTATGGGCTAGGCCCATTTAAATTACGAAAGGTCTATGGGCTAGGCCCATTTGATTTATGAAATGTTTATGGGCTAGGCCCATTTGATTCATTTAAGGCCTATAAACTTGGGCCCACTTGATATGTAAAGCCTATGGGCTTAGGCTCACTCGATATTTAATGCCTATGGGTTTAGGCCCACTTGATATATTTCAAGTCCATGGGACTAGGCCCATTTGATGTACTTCAAGGCCCATGAAATTGGACCCATTTGTTGCATTCTTTAAGTCCATGGATCTGGACCCATTTGATATATTGTAAGGCCCATGGTACTAAACCCATTTAATTATAAAAGGGGTCCATGGGATTAGGCCCATGAGATTTATTTGAGACCCATGAGTTAGGCCCATTTTATTTGATTAAGGCCTAGGGGTTTAGGCCCATTGAACTCATGTTAGGTCTATGGGTTGAGGCCCACTTGATCTACATGTGGGGCCCAATTGGAGTGGCCCATTGGTTATATATTAGACTCATGAGACTATGCTCATTTGATGCAATCCAAGGCCCACGGGTTTGACCCATTGCAATGCACATAAGCCCATTGGTGTGGCCCATTTATGTGGCCCATCTGATGAATAAAAGGCCCATAGGATATGGCCCATTTGATATATATGTAAGGTCCAATGGGGACAACCTACGGTCCATTACAATGTGTAAATCCATTACAGACTAAGTACTGATGTTTACAAAGATCGTGCCTTGGGAGCAATGTTGGTTTGACGTCCATATTGTGAGTGTAATGTTGGTTGGATGTCCACATTAAGACTCTCCTTAGGGCTCATTACTGGGACGTACTTATCCTGTATAGGCCGTCCAAGTCCATCTGCATTGTAAGATAGTTCATTTTATTATAACATGTTTAGTACAGTTCATGACTCATGATCATACGCATCATATGTATGCTTGACGTGAGAATTTTCTGATCATAGCATTTGCCTTCGGGCAGGTTGTTTATGGGCTCCCGGTTAGGCGGTGTTGCCCTATATGAGCGCACGATATGCACCGGATTTGATGCATGACTGGATAGCGTGAATCATGCATATCGCATTTGTATGACATGGATATTATACGCCCTAGCGACATCGGAGTCGTAACTTCCACAGATGTATCGTGGTTGGCAGGATTGGATATCAAAAATCTTATTCTACATGGGGTACTATAGATATCCCTAGGTGAAAGTCCCTAAACCCTTATGGTACCAAGAGGTTGCTCAAACATCTAGACCGAGTGGGTAGATGAGCGTTGAGTGCTGAATACCAGTTGGCTGTGCTCTCCACTGTGTCTTGATCGGTTGGAAGCGGGTGCGGCCTTACCCGCCCGAGTGTAGAGGGCAATCCTAGGCTGAGTTTGATCAGCTCGAGGAATGGGTCCGCTATCGACGAGTCGCGCCCGATATTGGCAGACGGATAGTGTGGTCTCTTCCACTTACCTTATTGCACGCGATGCGGCAGCAATCTGGTTTAGAGTGTACTAGACCCTGGTGATATCCCATATTTGAGCTGTATTGATGTGTGGACATAGATGAGGATCTGTATGCTTGAGTTGCATTGCACATCGCATGGCCTTGGGATGGCCGATACCATTCATGTCTTGCATCGCATAAGCCTTGGTACGGCTCATGATATTAGATTCATCTGCATATTTCGCTTTACACTAACATCGCATGTTCATATTACTACCTTGCGCACACACTTTCACCACCCTCTAAGCTTTCTGTAAGCTTATACACGACTGTTGCGTGCAGGTGACGTTGGATCGCAACAGCGCTGAGGCAGGAGCACGTTGCAAAGCGTTTTGGAGTTTTTATTCTTTACCATTGTATTTCCCTTTATGCTCATTGTACTTGTAAGTTTTTTACATTGTGGAAATGTAATAGAGTACTTGGTTGTTGTTTGTGGGTTATGCCTTTGATTATGCTTATTACGAATCAAACTAACATTGAAAATCCTCCTCGTAGCATCCCAGGATCGGAACCTAGCGAATGGGAGCTAGGAGCCGAGAATGGGGTTTTATGGAGGCTGTCGACGCCAGATTCAGCGATCGGGAATTTTGTGAGCCCAGTTTCCGAGTTTGGGGTGTGACAGTGGGTGGTCGAGCAGCTACCCACGGCTACTACCGTGGGCCCCACCATGATGTATATGTTAAGATCCACACCGTTCATGAGGTGGGCCCCCTCCAAATTTCAATCCGATCTAGAACTCAGGCGGCCCACACCACAGGAAACAGTGGAATTGTATACCTACCTTTGAAATCCTTTTTGGGGCCCACAGAAGTGTTGGATCAAGCTGAAATTTATGTTTTCCCTTCATCCAGGTCAGAGTGACCTTATGAGCAGCTTGGATGCCAAATAAATATTACAGTGGGCCCCACATGGGACCCACAATGATGTATGTGTTGTAAGTCCACCGTCAAGTGGACAGTGGCGCCCACCTTGACACCATATTGTCTTCACCGTCCAGCAGACGGTGGAGCCCTCCTTGATGCGTGTGCCATCCCCTTTGACCAGCAGTAGTGGGACCCACCATGATGCATGTGATGCATTCAGACCATCCATCCGCTTGGTGAAATCATTTTAAGGCATGAGTGGCTGGTTGGGTGGGCCACTCATGCATGGGCTAGGCCCATTTGAATTACAAAAGGCCTTTGGGTTAGGCTCAATTGATTTATGAAAGGCTTATGGGTCAGGCCTATTTGATTCATATAAGGCCTATGGACTTGGGCCCACTTGATATGTAAAGCCTATGGACTTAGGCTCACTTGATATTTAAGGCCTATGGGTTTAGGCCCACTTGATATGTTTCAAGTCCATGGGACTAGGCCCATTTGATGTATTCCAAGGCCCATGAAATTGGACCCATTTGATGCGTTTTTAAAGCTCATGGAATTAGGTCCATTTGATTTGTAAAATCCCTATGGGTTAGGCCCATTTAAGACATATAAGACCCATGAGATTAAACCCATTTGATGCAATCCAAGGCCCACGGGTTTTGACCCATTGTAATGCACATAAGACCCATTGGTGTGGCCCATCTATGTGGGCCATCTGATGAATAAAAGACCCATAAGATATGACCCATTTGATATATATGTAAGTCCCAATGGGATGAACCTAAAGTCCATTGCAATGTGTAATTCTAATACAGACTAAGTAGCGATGTCTACAAAGATCATGCCTTGGGAGCAATGTTGGTTTGACGTCCACATTGCGAGTGTAATGTTGGTTGGATGTCCACATTACGACTCTCCTTAGGGCCCATTATTGGGCTGTACTTTTGTGTATAGGCCGTCTAGGCCCATCTGCGTTGTAAGAATAGTTCATCACTCACTTACATGTTTAGTATAGTTTCATGACTCATGATCATACGCATCATATGTATGCTTGATATGAGGATTGACTGATCATATCATATGCCTTTGGGCAGGTTGTTTATGAGCTCCTGGTTAGGCGGTGTTGCCCTACATGAGTGCATAATATGCGCAGGATTTGTTGCATGACTGGACAGTGTGAATCATGCATTTCACATTTATGTGACATGGTTATTGTACGCCCTAGCGACATCAGGGACGTAGCCTCCACAAACGCACCGTGGTTGGTAGGATTGGATACTGAAAATCTTGTTCTACATGAGGTGTTATTGATATCCCTGGGTGAAAGTCCCTAAACCCTTATGGTACCAAGAGGTTGCTCTAACGTTTAGACCGAGTGGATAGATGAGCGTTAAATGCCGATTACCAGACGGTTGCGCTCTCCACTGTGTCGTGGTCAGTTGGAAGGGGGTGCGGCCTTACCCGCCCGAGAGTAGGGGGCAATGCTAGGCTGAGTCTGACCAGCTCGAGGAATGGGTCCGCTATCGACGAGTCGCGCCCGATATTGGTAGACGGATAGTGAGGTCTCTTCCACTTACCTTATTGCACGCGATGTGGCGACAATCTGGTTTAGAGTGTACTGGACCCCGGTGATATCCCATATTTGAGCCGTATTGATATGTGGACATAGATGAGGATCTGTATGCATGAGTTGCATTACACATCGCATGGCCTTGGGGTGGCCGATACTATTCATGTCTTGCATCGCCTAAGCCTTGATACGGCTCATGATATTATGGATTCATCTGCATATTCCGTATTACTCTGATATTGCATGATCATATTACTACCTTGCGTGCATACTTTCTCCGCCCTTTAAGCTTTCTATAAGTTTATGCACGACCGTTGCGTGCAGGTGACGTTAGTTCGTAGCAGCGCTGAGGCAGGAGTACGTTGCAGATCGTTTTGGAGTTTTTGTTCTTTACCATTGTATTTCCCTTTATGCTCATTGTACTTGTAAAGTTTTTAATCATAGTGGAAATGTTATGGAGTTCTTGGTTGTTGTTTGTGGGTTATGCCATTGGTTATGCTTATTACGAATCAAACTGACATTGAAAACCCTCCTCGTAGCATCCCAGGATTGGAATCTGGCGAATGGGAGCTAGGAGCCGAGAATGGGGTTCTAGGGAGGCTGTCGGCGCCGGATTCGGCGATCGAAAATTTTGTGAGCCCGGTTTCTGAGTTTGGGGCATGACACTAAGGTACCAAACTTACCATTGGAAGGCCCCTCTAACCCTGGTACCTCGATCCCCTAAGACTCATGAGCCGGGCATGGTGGTATGGGACACCGTGGTCGAGCTGTCGGCATGCGCTGGGGCCACAAACCTCCCCGTAGTGACTAGTGAGAAACCCAGACTCGTGAGCAGATTATGCTGGTATGGGACACTATATTCTTGTTGTCGGCCTACACTAATAAGGTGATGGGGGAGCGGTGCAACGAGTGCGAGCAATAGCCTTGACAGCCCTTTGTAGTGACCTCGAGCATATTCTGAATCTGCGGAGAGGCGACGAGCCTTCTCACAGTAAATAGAGTATAAACTAGGCCTGTATTGATAAGGTGATGGGGGAGCGGTGCAACGAGTGCATGCAACAGCCCTGACAACCCTTGTAGCGACCTAGAACCGTACTTCGTATGAGATATGCTAGGACTGATGACCCTAGAATAGATCATTGTTTGGGTATTGATATAAGGGAGGTACCTTAGCTTCCCAATCCTGCTGTATGAAAAGGACTAATAACAACTCGGTAATCATATTCATATCGCACTGCATGTGCTTGGAAGATATGGAGCACTAAGGGAAGAAAGCATGCTGCGGACGTAAGATGGTGTCGCATGAGGGAGTATGTTGGAGAGGGCATACATCATGTCATTTCATCCTTGCATTAATTACAGTATTTATAAATGTTTGATTGTACTGCTTTATCATTACTGCTTGATTGAATTGATAACATGTTAACCTTTGCTGTATAGTTTCCACTGAGTTAGCTACTCATCCCACGTTACGGGACGGTATTTGCAACACCAACTAGTCCCTATTTTTTTTAGTTTCAGATGATGGCGATGCTTGCGAAGCAGAGTCGGACTTGATGATGTTGAAGAGGATTTCTCCTACATGCAGGTTCTGATCGACGGGGTTACAGGGTTAATGATTAGTTGCCAATACACTTGGTATTTTGCCTTTTATTTAAACACCCATGTATATTCTTTTTGTTCATCTTTGGAGTATACATATATATAGTTAACCTGGTAAGATGTTCACACTCTGGAGACTTACAATCAATTATATATTTTATGTATTTATCATAGTCTTCCGCTTACGAAATTTAACTGTCTCTGGAGTATGATATGTTATTTTGGCTTAGTCTCAATCTTGTTTAATGTCATTCTATAGACAACATGCATTCATCATTATCTATGTTTCATAAGTGACGTTTTGGAACTCGGGAGTTGGGTTTCTACTTGACCCTCAATTTTCGGGATGTTACACTCAGTCTGTGAAAATCCACGAAGTCGAGGGCACCTCCTTCACATTCTCAGTCCAGGTCGGCTATCCACATCGAATTTATTGTTATGCTTCCCTACTAGAAGGGTATGATGATCCCCCATTGTTGAGGGTCAAATATTACATATTATCCCCCATTTATTACTTAGTTTTATGAACATGATAATGCTCAATGTCCCATTTTAATCATGTTTGTGTTGCAAGGTGAATTTAAGAGCTAAAATTGAAAAGGATGCTAAAAGCATAAATTTAACGTTCAAGAATCACCAAAGTCAAGGATGGATCTTATGAGACCAATAATGAAGAATTCACATGCCAAAGATCCAAGAAAACTAAGGAATGAAGAGCATTGAAGACTTGAATTGAAGAAAAGGAACCCTAAAAATATGCCTCCTTCAACTAGTCTCTCGACTAGTCGAAGATTCCTCGACTCGAACTCCAATGATAAAATCCTCTTAAATCTCATCATCCTTAACTAGTCGAAGGAGACCCTCGACCAGTCGAAGGTTGTCCTTAACTAGTCGAGAGTACGCAAATGTTGAACAGACTGCGTAAATTTGAGGCGATTTCCAGATTTTTCCAACTCGGTACAAAAGGAGGTGATGCACAACTATAAATAGGAGTCCCTAGGATGTTCTTAGGCATCTTCTAGGGTTTGAGGAGTGGAGCGAAAGGGTAGAGGCACCGTTCGAGAGATTTTCTTCTTCTTCCTTAGTTCATCTTTTTGTTTTGTTAAGAGTTCTTAGTTCAATCATGTTTCTGGTTGGCTAAACCTCTTAACTAGGGATAAGAGGTGAAGCTTGTAATGTGATTGGGATGTTTGTTTTGATTTGATTCTTATTTTATGAAACTTTCTTGGATTCTGGTTTGTTTATATGGAATATTTTTAATTTTTAATGGTTTGTTGGGACAAATTACAATAGATCTACGATAGCTTGAAATATCTTCTTTTCTTAAATTGAGATTGTGAAATTAAGAAATCTTATTGTTCACCATCGTCCCTTGGGCATGGTAGGATGATGAAATTCTTCCCAACCTTCATAATTGTAACACCCCACACCTCTGGTACACAGGTGTTACCATCAAAACCATTATTCGTGTAATTGTTATTTAATAAACATTTCTAACCTAAACCAAGATGGTGAGAATGAACTTCAACCACTCATCTGGACTGCTCAAAACATCCACTAATCCCATGGGTTAATTCGACAATTAAATCTCCTTACCCCGACCATTGAGTCCAACCACCATTTGCTCAAAGAAGTAGATGTACCTTGATTGGAATAGATGACCCACACCGATGGCTTGGATCAGAGGTGGACTATAATGCCCCGTGTTTTCAGGACCTGAGTGTATAACCCGTTTCCTAAAAACCAGAGTGTTAACCTTAAAGGATGATCAAATTTGAGTATACATTTTTTTTTCAATCATTCAGAGTAAGCAAATGAGCATAGAGTGGACAAATCAACATAAAGAAAAATTTCATTTATATTTGAAATATATAAGAAGTTGCCCATAATGACTTATACAAACCAATGCCCCCATTATTACAATTACAAAATGAAATAATATTACATATGAAATAAAGTAAATTATAATAATCTTGGGATGTGAAATCCTGTAACAACCCTTAGCAATTATAATCATACATCCTTATCAATTATAACCTGCTTCTCATCAATATAAACATGAATGTCACCTGGGCCACCTGTGATACCTATACGGTTATATATTGATGGAAGAGTGGCCAACTCAATGTGAATTTTCCTCAAGATTATACACTGCCACATTAGGTAAGAAATAGTATAAAAATTCAGGCAACCAAAATAGAGTAAATGCAGTCTTAATATATGCAAGGATGCGAAAATGTAATCATCGCTGCAGGGATGCTCATCCATGCGGACATTAGGCTCGTAACCCATGCAATCATTGTCCCAGGAAAAACATCCAGTCGAACATTGGGCTTGTCACCCATGCAATCATTCTCCTGGGAAAAACATCCGTCGGACAAATACGTACATCACGTACGATATCAATAGATACTGGTCTGTGCCATGTATGCATGATTAGCCAACTTGTTATTAGTCCAATTACAACGAACCAACTTAAATGAGCTTAAAGGTCACTACAAGGGCTAGTTGCCAGTGTAGGCTGACAGCTCGGGCATAGGTCCCATACTACCATCCTCAACTCATGAGGCTACCACCTTAGGATATTTAATGGAAACCTGTCGACTAGTGGCCAATCATATTACAGTATATGGGGTTTACCACCGTAGGGTTTTATAGAATAAAACATCAAACTCAACTAAGGCATGTACTAAAATAAAATCATGTAGGGCGAATATTAAAACTAAGCCACATATGGCGATTAGTAAAACTAAGCCTCATAGGGCCAATATCGAAATCATGTGATAAGAAACCATTCTTAAAATTATTGGACACAACAACCCTGGATGGTAGTCCCACATCATTAATCAATCTAAACCATCACTCAATAACCACTAAGTCGAAGGTCCATTACAATCACAACCAATTGGGTTACATCCCAAGTATGGGTGTACATTTTTAGGTGGGAGTTTTCCATTGATGTACCAGTTTAAGTTCCATAAGCAATCGACAAATAATCCACAAACATGAGATAACATACTGGATAAATATTAAGCATAAAACCTAGTAATTTGATTCCAACAATTACACATGTGATTATAAGATGAAGACATCAATTATCAATTTAAAATTAAAATAAAATTATACTTAAGCTAATGGGAAAATGGAAAGCTTGAGGGAGAGAATCATCACCATATGTTTGAATCGCCTGCACCATCGCTATGAAATGCGTGTTTTCTTGAAATCAATTCCTACCATCAATCGTAAAGTTATGAAATTAGATCCAAGCTTAAACACTACTTAGGGTTAGGGTCTTAAACATGGGTTTGGATTAATTATGTTCTTAGGGTTTAGTTGTCACACCCCGGACTCGAAGACTAGGCTTATAAGATTTTTGATTGCCGATTTCGGTGCCGACAGCCCCCTTAGTACCCCATTCTCAGCTCTTGGCACCCATTCACCAGGTTTCGATCTTGGCATCCTAAAAGGAGGATTTCTATAATATAAGTATGATTCATACTGAGCATACCCAAGATCATAACATTATAAGCACAAATAATAACTATAGGAACACCATTACAAAATCCACTAAGAATTTAAACTTTTGCAAGTACAAGGAAATACAAGACTATATAAAAACAACTCCAAAAGGGTCCACGACAAGCTTCACACTCCCGCTCAGCTACTGTTGCTGCCTAGAATCACCTGCATGCATCAATCGTGCATAAGCTTATTGAAAGCTTAGAGGATGGTGTAAGTGTGTGTAAGACCAGTGTTGTGAATGCAATATCAGAGTAAGTGGAATATGCGACAAGGACCATGAATGCCACCAGCTATAATAAGGCTATGAAATGCGATTCAGGAATGTCAACAGCCATCCCAAGGCTAAACAATAATAAAGTAGGGCCTATGGAGCCAATGCCTCATGTAATATGCAATATGATCAAGCTCATCCACATATCAATCCGCATATCAGTACAGTTCCTCTCTGAGGAATCACTGGGGTCAAATACACTACCTGCTGATTGCCACTCTGAAAGTACTATAACTGCTAGCCCCTTTTTGTTATCAAATTTGTGGTGCCAAAGACACTGTTTGTATCTTGTTATGAAGCTTGCATATGTCTACTCAAGATATGCCGAGTCATAAGCCTCACAACATCAGCTTCGATAGACAAGTACTGTTCACAAGTCAAGTCTTGAGAATACAAGTATGTACAACTTAATACAAGTGAAGTATAATTCAAAGATCAAGATGAAACTTTCAAGTTCAAGATCTCAAGAAGCTTTCAAGTCCAAGCTACATCAAGATCTCAGGCTCATTATTCTCAAAGGTTATTCGCCTTCAAATTTCAATGTCCTTACTTCACTATTGAAGTATGACTGACTGTAGGTTGACCCTTAGAGTAGGTCATGTTGGATGCATAACTCATGTGATTTGTACAAATGAGTTTGGTCTACTCTAAGACTACTCCTGGACTTTGTTCAACTAGTCCTAGCACTGCTTCGACCTGTCTAAGAATTTCTTGGATCAGTCATAAGTTTGTTGCAAAATTGAGAAATTTTCTGTTACGCTTCGACCAGTCCTGGAGTCTGATCGACTAGTCGTACGAACAGTGTTGACTGCTTCTTCGATCAGTCGTGGCCCTACGACTTAAAGTATAACGTTGAAATTTGGCTTCCTTCGACTAGTCATGGGAGACCTTCGACCAATCGTAGGGGACCTACGACCAGTCGTAGCTGACCTACGACTAGTCGTGAAACTGCCTTATCTTATTGCGCCCAAAATTTTAAATATCCGTTAGCCCTACAACCGGTCGTAGATCTGTTTGGACCAGTCGAAGACGTGATTTTCTCACCTATAAATAGAGCACGAATCTCAGAATAATTAACCCAATTCATGCTAATTTAATTCGGCCATCTAAGAGATAAGACTGTGCTCCATTTAAACTAAGTGTGCCTATTTAATATTCTCTTTCTTTAGCTTTGTTAATTGATTTTGTTTCTTATATTCCAATCTAATCTGAAAAGGGAAACTTTGATTATCCTTTTTCTGAAATCAAAATCAATTAAAGCTACCCGATTTGATTTAAATTAAAATCTATTAGAACTTAAAACCATTGTAAAGTGAGTATTGGACATTGAACTTGGACATTCAAATCTCTACTCCGATTTGGTTCTTCTGGGCTGCTACATTGAAGGAAATATTCAGGTATTTTACATTTCAGTAGTTTACTTTCTTTTGGTTTACTTTTGAGGTTTTCCAGAAAAATCTCATTGTATTGAGTATTTGAGGAGAGCCGTAAAAACTCAGAAGTGAGGGTTTTTGTAATTCTATATGCCCATGGAGAAAGACACAATTGTGAAGGTTTTGGGTGGTCCTAGAAAACCTATTTTGATAATCAACGCTAATATTCACTGTGTGAGGATATTAGGAGTGGAGTAGCTGTGTGGCTATTTACTAACAGGCAAACCACTATAATCCCTTGTGTTTTGTGGTTGTGAGATTTATATTTTATCTTTCAGTATTCATTTGTGGGATGTATATGTGGATGTGAATGTTGTAATCATTTTAATTCAAGAACTGTGGAGAATGTTGTAATAGTTTAGAATTTACTTCTTACTATTTTCTTATTGCTTTGAGATTCAATTTCTCTATTTGTTCTAGTAAGGTTGCCCTGCCATTCTTATGGTGTATGGTTGTCCTTAGAATAATCAATATTTGAGATTGCATTTTATTCTTCAGTACAGTTTGTATTTATTCATTCATTTATTCATTCCACTTCAGTTTGAGTTATTGATACAAAGACCTTTCTATAAATAAGGTTGTCCTACCATAAACCTTTGGTTTTTAGTGTAAGGTTGTCCTTAGAATAACATTTGTATCAACCTCTCAAGACTTGAATTTTGAGGGTGCCTTTCATTTCAGCATTGTGTATTGAATTTCTTTATTTGGCTATCTCTCTTTTATTGATTCCGCTGTAATTATCTTAAATTTGCCCCCCCCCCCCCCCCCCCCCCCCCCCCCAAGGACATATAGCTAGGCCATTTCAAGTGGTATCACAGCTTAATAGCTTATTTTTAATTCTTTATTCTTAGATTTATTATTTATTTCCTGAGCTAACGATCTAAGCTATATTTATATAAGATGTCAAATTTTGATAGCCTTTCAGTCACTAGGCCTCCACCTTTTGATGACACCAATTATGCTTATTGGAAAGTCAGGATGAGGATCTTCCTCAAATCCATGGATGAAAGTATGTGGCTAGCCACAGTGAATGAATGGACCTCTCCTACCACTGAAGTAACTGGGATTGATGGTTCAAAATCAATGAGAGTAACACCTTATTTCTCATGGACCACAATTCAGAAAAGTGAGAGTAGTGCAAATACAAAAGCACTAAATGCAATTACTTGTGCACTAACATTGGATGAATTCAAAAGAATTATATCCTGTGATTCTATAAAACAAGCTTGGGATATATTGAAAATGACACACGAGGGTACTTCAATTGTCAAGAAATCTAAGATACAAATCCTCACAACTAAATTTGATGAAATACGTATGGAAGAAAATGAAATGTTCATGGACTTCCATACCAGGTTGAATGACATTGTAAACTCTATGTGGGGTCTAGGCGATAAAATCCCTAAAAGCAAAATATGTGCTAAAATACTACACTCACTTCTTGAACAGTTCAATTTAAAAGTAACCACAATCCAGGAACTTCGTGATACGGAAAATATGAGGGTTGAGGAATTAGTTGGCTCATTACAGACTTATGAGTTAACCTTTAAAGATCCAAAAAGTAAATCCATTGCCTTAAAAATATCTAAAAATGGTTTTCAAGAAAATGATTTAAACTCTGATTTAGAAAACTCTGAAGATGATATGGCCCTTTTGGCGAAAAAGTTTTATAATATTTTTAAAAGTAAAAAGAGGGTTGATCTTCAAAAAGTAAATGATAAAAAGAAACCTAAACCAAAATCTAGAAAATCATTGAAAGACAGTTAATGTTACAACTGCCATGAGTATGGGCATTTGACTAACAAATGTCCTAATAAGGGCAAGTTGAAAAAGAAAAGTATGATGGCTACTTGGCATGAGTTCTCTAATTCTGAAGCCTCTTTTGAATCAGAAGATTCTGAAACTGAGTCAGGGAATGAAGTTAAAGCCCTTATGACTCTAGGTAAATTCACTTTTTTAGATAATGATGACTCAACTAGTGAATAAAATCTGAATAGTGAATGTGAAAATGAAGATGATCTTCAAGATGCTTATAATGCCCTATACAAGGAAAGTTGTAAAATTGTTGTGAAACTAAAACTTCAAAAAGAGAAATTTTCTAAACTCAAAGAATCACATGAATCTCTTGTTTTAGAAAAGTCTCATATCTCAGACTGTTTTGAAAAGATAAAATGCAATTTGGTTTTTAAAACCTCCCAGTTTGAAAATCTTAAATCTAAAAATGAACAATTAAAAAATGAAGTTTCTTCTCTCTTAAGTTTAAAGGAAACCTGGAAATACGCCCAAGGTGTTTCTAAATTAGAAAAACTCTTATTTGGATTAAGAAAATGTGGTGATCGATCCGGTTTGTGCTATGATAAGAATGTTCCGCCTAAACCGAAGAATACTCCTCCCAAATTCACAAAAGGAGAAACTTTAAACTCAAAAGGGAAAGAACAAATGTTTTCCAAAGACTTTAAATCTTTTCAAAAACCTAAAGGCAATTATTTTAACTATAAGAAGCATAATCAAAATTTTTTGGCTGAAAAGATAGTTGATTTGCTTTAAGAGCTTCTAAAGTCTAACTCAATAGGTCATACTTATAATTCCTACAAAAAAAAAAGAAGACCAACTATCCACTTAAACCCAAAACGGTTATGAAATGGGTTTTAAAGGTCACCTGTCTAGTTGCCCACATAGCTTTCAAAGCTACAAGCCATTCTAAGTGGTACGTAGACAGTGGATGCTCAAGGCATATGACTGGTGATAAAGGTTTATTCACTGATCTCAAAGACATGACTGATGGTTCAGTCACATTTGGTAATGGCAGCAACTGCAAGATTATGGGCCAAGGTACAGTTTAACTTTATAACCTTCCTTTGTTTAAAAATATTTTATATGTTGAAGGACTGAAACATAATCTGCTAAGAATATCTCAAATATGCGATAATAACCATAGTGTAAGATTCTCTAATCAAAGCTATGAGATTCTAAATAACAAGGGTTCAGTAATACTAACTGGAAGTAGAAGATCAGAAAACTGCTGTATTGTTAGTGAATCCAGCTCACCTATTCAATCATGTTACATGGTCCATACAGACATGATTGATTTGTGGCACAAACGTCTTGGACATGTACACTATCGAAAATTATATAGGTCGAGCAAACAAGAACTAATAAGAGGCCTACCCAAACTTCAAAAAATAGATAAAATATGTGGCAAATGCCAGATTGGCAAACAAACAAGGAACTCACATAAAAAGGTGAATTCCAATGCCACTTCAAGACCACTCGAGCTTCTCCATATGGATCTTGTAGGACCTACCAGGACAGAAAGTGAAGGTGGCAAAAGATATATCTTGGTAATTTTAAATGATTTTACCAGATATACATTGGTAGTCTTCCTAAGGGATAAATCAGAAACCATTGAAGAAGTAAGAAAAGTTTTCAAAAGGATTCAAACTGAAAAAGGTTCTTAAATAAGTAAGATTTGTAGTGATCATGGATCTGAATTTGAGAGTAGCGGTTTTGAGAAGTTCTGTAATGACCAGGGAATATTACATGAATTCTTAGCGCCCAAAACTCTACAACAAAATGGAATAGTTGAAAGAAAAAATAAAGTGCTTTAAGAAATGACTAATGTTATGTTGAATAACATGAAGCTCTCTAAAAATCTTTAGGCTGAAGCAGTCAATACATCTTGTTATATAATAAATCGGGTTTACACTAGTAAATGTAATAATAAAATGGCTTACGAAATGTGGTTTGATAAAAAGCCTACTGTAAAATACTTTCGAGTTTTTGACAGCAAGTGCTATATTTTACAAGATCATGAAAATCTAGGAAAGTTTGATACGAAGAGTGATGAAGGGATCTTTCTTGGATACTCTTTAAACAGTCAAGCTTATAGGGTTTTGAACAAAAAGACTGGTGTAATTCAAGAGTCCATCAATGCAGTCATTGATGATCACTTAAACATGTCATTCTCAAGTCTAGATAATGATGAAGTTCTCATAATTGATAAACCTGATACTTCATCTAATTAGATTAATTCTGATTTAAGGACTGTTAAAGATCATCCAACCACACGGATTCTTAGAAACCCTCTCACTGGTGTTCGTACCCATAAACAACTTGAGGATATATGTAATTATGTATGTTTTACATCCCAGATAGAACCATCTAATGTAAAAGAAGCACTTGCTGATGAAAACTAGATTGTTACAATACAAGAAGAACTTAACCAATTCATGAGAAATGATGTCCGGTATCTTGTACCTAGACCTAAAGATAAACACATTATTGGAACCAAGTGGATTTTCAAGAATAAGTCTGATGAACTTGGTAATATAATTTGAAATAAGGCTAGGTTAGTGGTACAAGGTTACACTCAAATTGAAGGTATTGACTATGATGAAACCTTTGCACTAGTAGCACGTCTTGAATCAATTAGACATTTTATATCCATTGCATGTTTTAGAAAGCTTAAGTTTACCAAATGGATGTGAAAAATATATTTTTAAATGGTGATCTACATGAAGAAGTTTATGTTCAACAACCTATGGGTTTTGAAGACTCTAAGAATGTTGATCATGTGTATCGCCTTAAAGAGACACTTTATGGCTTAAAACAAGCTTCTAGGGCATGGTACGAGAAACTAACAAAATTTCTATTAAATCATAATATTCAAATGGGATGTATTGATAAAACTATATTTATTAAAAAACGTAATGATCACATTTTAATAGTACAAATTTATGTTGATGATATCATTTATGGGTCTACTTGTACTGACATGACTACTGAATTTGCAGATTTGATGAAATCTCAATTTAAAATGAGCATGGTTGGGGAATTAAATTATTTTCTTGGGTTACAAGTAAAATAATAACCTGATGGGATGTTCATTTCTCAATCTAAATATGCTATGAATTTGATTAAGAGATTTGGATTTGAAAATGATAAGAATTTTGATACTCCTATGAGTACAACTTTGAAACTCTCAAAAGATTCTGCTAGTAAGAATGTCGATCCGAAATTATATTGGAGTATGATTGGTAGTCTACTATATTTAACTGCTAGTAGACCTGATATCGCTCTAAGTGTTGGTATTTGTGCTAGATATCAGTCTGATCCTAAAGAATCGGACTTGACTGTTGTCAAGCGGATTATGCAATATGTCGCAAGTACTGTTAATCTCAGTCTCTGGTATCCACATGAGACTAGAGTTCAATTAGCTGGGTACTCGGATGTTGACTGGGCTGGTAATTTTGATAATAGAAAATCAACAAGTGGTGGTTGCTTTTATATCGAAAACTTTTTAGTTTATTGGTTTAGTAAGAAACAAAGTTCTATATCACTTTCAGGTGCTGAAGCTGAATATATCGCAGTTGGTAATGCGTGTACGCAACTTGTCTGAATGAAACATATGCTAAGTGATTATGGAATTAAAAAGGATTATATGTTATTATATTGTGATAATTTCAGTTCCATAAATATTTTAAAAAATCCAATTCAGCATTCTCGTACTAAGCACATTGACATTGGATTTCATTATATTCGTGAATTAGTGGAAGAAAAGGTTATATCTTTGGAATATATTCCTACCGAGAATCAATGTGCTGACTTTTTTACTAAACCACTTGACAAAAGCAGGTTTAATAAAATGAAATTTGATCTTGGCATGTGCATTCTAAAATGATTATTTATGCCTATTTGTATCATATTGTATATATTTACTAGTTTAAATTTTATTTTTAAAAAAAATATACAGGAAATCAGAATTTTTGGCCGGTACTCGACCAGTCATGAGTATACACGACCAGTCGTAAATCGCGTGAATCACTTAAAATTTGGAGAAATCACTTCATCTTCTTCATTTCCTCTTCACTCTCCAACGAGCCAACGCACAACTAGTCAAACCCATCTTTTAAAATCTATAAGGTTAGTGCTTCATTTGCATTTTTATTGTAGATTTTTGTCTAGATTACTTCTATTTATCCCTTGAAGTTGTCTATTTCATATTTCATTGTGATTTGGGGTTTTTCTTTTGAAAAATTTGATTTAAGAAAACCTTTTTCTCACTTCTTTGTAACTCCTTGTCTTCTTGAAATCCTTGTTGCAAATGGCTTCTAGAGGGAGAAAGATAACATCCCGTAGTCCATCTTCCTCCAGATCAGCCCCTATCACTAAGCGTCATCTTCGAGCTTCCGAGGATAATCCGTCTTATGTTCGGGACATCAGATTGCGTAATATTATTGTTGAACATCCTGTTGATATTAATCATGTTGCTCCTTTTGATATCCTTCCTATGCTCCAAGCTGTAGGTTGGGATAACTTATTGCATTGGGGTGGGCCAGCATACCGGTCCTTTGCCCAGTCCATGTTCACTTGTATAAGTGAGTTTTCACTGAAAAATTTAACTTTTAAAATAGCCACAAGAGAAGGACCATTTGACGTTGATCGTCATTTGATTTCAGCTCTTATAAAAATTCATGTGAATAATGAGGGCATTCATATCTATACCTTATCTGAAAAGTCCTCAGAAACTGAAAAATGTATGCTCACTAGAAACTTATGCAATTTGGACATTCAATAGACGCATAAAGGGAATGCACTCCCCTCAAAGTTTTTGTTACCCAAATATAGAGTTCTTCACAAAATTTTTGTATCCAACTTGTATCCTGGATCGGGTAATAAATCTGAATTGACATCCTTCATGGTTCATGTTCTTCATCCTATTTCTTGAGGTGTTCATGTCTGTTTATCATCCTTAATTTGTTATTCCATTAGTCAGTTTAGACTTCATCCAGGTCATAGTAACATCCCTTTTGCTTATTTGATGACTGTGTTGGCTACACATATGTTAGTCGATATGCCTATTGGAGAGGCTCCTATCTATCATATTATATTTAACAATTCTAATATCAATAAGATGAAGCTGACTTACCTTCCTGGTCAAGGTAATGATAATTGTGATGCACAAGCTGGACATGAGGAAGAAGCAGGTGATCTTCCTCCTTATGACATTGACATGGATGATATTTTCGAAGAACTTGAATCTGATTTAGCTAATGATCCAGATTATGAACCATCTGAGTTTGATGTGCGTTTATGTATATTGGAAGAGAAAGTTGAGAATATAAATATTAAGATGAAAAACATGAATGTTGCCCATGATTTACAGTTTAAATATATGTGCAAATATCTAAGGCACTTGAACAAGGGCATGTATCAACTTGATCCTTCCATCCCTGCTCCTTCATCTGGCTCAGATTAGCTCTTTTTATCTTACTAGACTGTAATAACTTTATTACTCTTGTGCTAGCTTAACTGGTTTTGAGATTGTAGCTATCTTTGACTTTGCTTAGTTTATGAATGATGTATGTTTCTTATGTAATATCTTATCTTATTACCTCTCTTATATCTCTTTCTTTATTACTGCTCAGTCATCCTTTTTGTGCCTCCATTGTCCTCTTATGACAAAAAGGGAGAGAATAGATGTCTTGCTTATGCCTATGTTATGTTATGAGGAGGAGTAGCATTTTTTGCGATATATGTTACTCAAGGGGAATATGTGTAGAGGTGGACTGTATATTTAATATTGATTTGCAAGTTCATGTTATTAATGTGTGCTAGTTGATAACAACTGGTGCATGATTCTATAATCAGATATTTTATTTTATATATCTTGTAGTGTGTTTTGTCACTAATTTTACAAAGGGGGAGAATGTAAGTGCTATAGTTGCTAGCCCCTTTTTGTTGTCAAATTTGTGGTGCCAAAGACACTGTTTGTATCTTGTTATGAAGCTTGCATATGTCTACTCGAGGTATGCCGAGTCACAAGCCTCACAACATCAGCTTCAATAGACAAGTACTGTTCACAAGTCAAGTCTCGAGAATGCAAGTATGTACGACTTAATACAAGTGAAGTATAATTCAAAGATCAAGATGAAGCTTTCAAGTTCAAGATCTCAAGAAGCTTTTAAGTCCAAGCTACATCAAGATCTCAGGCTTCATTATTTGCAAAGGTCATTCGCCTTCAAGTTTCAATGTCCTTACTTCACTATTGAGGTATGACTGACCGTATGTTGACCCTTAGAGTAGGTCATGTTGGATGCATAACTCATGTGATTTATACAAATGAGTTTGGTCTGCTTTAAGACTAGTCCTGGTCTTTGTTCGACTAGTCCTAGCACTACTTTGACCTGTCTAAGAATTTCCTAGATCAGTCGTAAGTTTGTAACAAAATTTAGAAATTTTTTGTTAGGCTTTGACCAGTCCTGGAGTCTGTTCAACTAGTCGTATGAACAGTGTCGACTGCTTCTTCGACCAGTCATGGCTCTACGACTCAAAATACAGCGTTGAAATTCAGCTTCCTTTGACCAGTCGTGGGGGACCTTCGACCAGTCATAGGGGACTTAAGACCAGTCGTAGCTGACCTATGACTAGTCGTGAAACTACCTTATCTTATCACGCTCGAAATTTTAAATATCCGTTGGCCCTACGACTAGTCATAGATCTGTCTGGACCAGTCGAAGACGTAATTTTCTCACCTATAAATAGAGCATGAATCTCAAAATGATTAACACAATTCATGCTAATTTAATTCGACCTTCTAAGAGATAAAACTGTGCTCCATTTAAGCTAAGTGTGCCTATTTAATATTCTCTTTCTTTAGCTTTGTTAATTGATTTTATTTCTTATATTCCAATCTAATCTGAAAAGAGAAACTTTGATTATCTTTTTCTGGAATCAAAATCAATTAAATCTAGCCCATTTGATTTAATTTAAAATCTATTAGAACTTAGAACCATTGTAAAGTGAGTATTGAACATTGAACTTGGACATTCAAATTTCTACTTCGATTTGGTTCTTCTAGGCTGCTTCATTGAAGGAAATATTCAGGTATTTTACGTTTCAGTAATTTACTTTCTTTTGGTTTACTTTTGAGATTTGTCAGAAAAATCTCATTGTATTGGTTATTTGAGGAGAGCCAGGGAAACTTGGAAGCAGGGTTTTTTAAATTGTGTAAGCCCACGGAGAAAGACACAATTGTGAAGGTTTTGGGTGGACCTGGAAAACCTATTTTGATAGTCAACACTAATATCGACTGTGTAAGGATATTAGGAGTAGAGTAGTTGTGTGGCTGTTTATTAACAGTTGGTGTACACACAGGCGAACCACTATAATCCCATGTGTTTTGTGGTTGTGAGATTTATATTTTATCTTTCATTATTCATTTGTGGGATGTATATGTGGATGTGAATGTTGTAATCATTTTAATTCAAGCACTGTGGAGAATGTTGTAATAGTTTAGAATTTACTTCTTGCTATTTCCTTATTGCTTTGAAATTCAATTTCTTTATTTATTCTAGTAAGGTTGCCCTGTCATTCTTACGGTGTATGGTTGTCCTTAAGAACAATCAATATTTGAGATTGCATTTTATTCTTCAGTACAATTTGAATTTATTCATTCATTTATTTATTCCTCTTCAGTTTGAGTTCTTGATACGAAGACCTTTCTGGAAATAAGGTTGTCCTACCATAAACCTTTGGTTTTTGGTGTAAGGTTGTCCTTAGAACAACAATTGTATCAACCCCTCAAGACTTGAATTTTGAGGGTGCCTTTCAATTCAGCATTGTGCATTGAATTTCTCTATTTGGCTATCTCTCTTTTATTGATTCTGCTTTAATTATCTTAAATTTGGCATAGTCCTATTCACCCCCCCCCCCCTCTAGGACATATAGCTAGCCCATTTCACGCTCTCCTAGCCACATAGCCTAGCGAGCGTAAGAGACCTCACTACCTGCTTGTGGATAGCCAATCACCAACAAGGCTCGACAGTAGCGGACCTATTTACGAGCTGATTAAACTCAGCCTAGCTATTTGCCTCCTCACTCAGGCGAGTAAGGCCACACCCCCTCCCAACTAACCACGATATAGTGGGAGACGTGGCGTAAAGTAAAAGCATCGACGCTCACGTTTTTCACTCAGTCTCGGCGTTGGAGCATCTCATGGTACCATGAAGGTTTTGAGACTTTCAACTAAGGACATCCTACGTGCCCTCAGTGCTTAAACAAATATTTTGGTGTCCAATCTAGCCATCCACGGTATGCCTGTGGAGGCTACGGCCCTGATGAAGCTAGGGCGAATATCAACTGTGCTATGTAATGCCAGATGCATGAATCACACAAGTCAACCATGCATTAGTCCTGCGCATACAGCACACTTAAGAAGGGCAACTCCATCACTCAGGGAGTCCCATAACAGCTTGCCCAATGGCATAAACCAAGACCAATCACATCTCAACCAAGCATACATATGATGCACATGGGAATGGGTCATGATGATAACAAAGTATGCCATGCGTTGATGTTGTACTCTCCTCATAGAAAGGTCGGGTCTAGGTACTTAGACAATTTTACATAGAATGTGAAGATCACAACTACTAGTGGGGGCCCAACAATTTGGGGTAGCCTACAAAGACTAAGAGAACAATACTACGGGCCTAAATGGGTGAGAATGGGCTCAATTAAGGTCTAAGGTGGACATTTAACCACCAATAGATGAGAGTGGGCTTAACATAGGGGCCTATAGGGGTACACAATGTGGACATTCAACCACCATTTGTCCTCGAGAAGGCATCCCATCAAGAAGTCTAGCCAAGATAAGGCCCGTGGCCCGAGTACAACCATAAAAGTGAAAGGGGTAGCATTACTTACATCTTACATCACATGATGGGCCTCGAGAAAATGGCCCAAAAACTACATACATTAACATGGGCCCAAAAGGGGCAAATCTTGGCCCAAGTACAGTGGAAAGCAAGTTCATGCATTACGATGGGTCTCATGAGCAGC
Source organism: Magnolia kwangsiensis (assembly GCA_037074715.1). NCBI lineage: Eukaryota > Viridiplantae > Streptophyta > Magnoliopsida > Magnoliales > Magnoliaceae > Magnolia > Magnolia kwangsiensis. The sequence goes on along the minus strand of CM073571.1, from coordinate 119,389,794 downwards.
CCATATGCCCAAAAACAAATGACTAAGGTGTATCTAATATTCACATTGTGGGCCTTATAGGTCAGTCCAAAAGTTGATAAATTGGATGAGCCATAGAGGTACAATCGTATACACCATAGTGGGCTTACAACCAGCCCATAAGATCCAAAATAATGGAATAGATAGCACTTGCATATGGAGAATGACATGGCTGGACGTCCAGCCCATCTGGGCTTGCCTGGACATCCAAAAATCTAGCTTACTATGGCCCTCAAAATCAACCCAAAAGTGGGCCTTACAAGGCACTAATTAAGCCCAAAAAATCATAGATTTACGAGTATGGTGTGTACACATAACACCCTCAGCCTTGTGGGCCTCTCAATCCCAAAACAAACAACTATATGCAAAAAATTATAGGCTTACTGGAGCCCAGCAAAGCAAATTTTCTGGTTAAAATACATAGTCCAAGGTAGCCCATACACGATACAATGGGCCCCACTAGATGGAAGGTGGACCTACAACACATAAAACATGGTGGGATTTCTGCTGGACTGCACCCCCAAAAATCTAGGCATCCCCAAGGGCCTGGATGGCTGGCCCTTCAAAGCGCTCAAGGTGGGCCCCACTATGGATGTCCCATCAGGAGTGGGCAACACCAAAGGGGCGAGCGGTTGGATGAAACACGTCATCATGGTGGGCCTAAGAGATGGGGACAGCTAGCCCTTGCTGGACTCCAACCCAACTGGGACATTCAGCAAGGCTACAGGCCCTACAATTTACTCCCCCAAAATGGTGGCCCAGATGGCCCACAAGCACATGAGTTGGGTCCTAACAAGGTGGGCCACAAGAAAGGTGATTTGAGAAGCCATTAACACATGTTTAAGCAATTTACAAAAGTGGACAACAAGGTTATGAAAAATAAAATAAAATTCTACTGCTGGAAAAATGTTGTTGTCCCCAACTTAGACACCCAATGGGGTGGGCCCAGGCCTGCCAAATCAAAGGAGAAATGGGGAGATTACATGCACTCATATATGAACAACAAATGGGGTCCACCAGAGTGGCCCATTATCCCTAAAACTAAGTTGATACACGTTCATCTTCTGCATGCAAGACTGCTGGACAATTTAGAAAATTTGGACCGCCCAGCCCTCTTGGGCCCACCGTATGGAGCTCAAATTAAGGGTGGATGGTGTGGGCTCCATTGTTCATCAAGGTGGGGTCCATACCTTAGAGTATACCCAAAAACAATTGGAAGAAAAGGCATTGTAAACAGGCCTTGCAACAACATACAAAACCATACAATAATGGGCCTAAAATATATACAACAACATGTTGCTGTCCATTTTTAGCCCATTGTAAAAGCTTAGATTCAACGAAGTGGGTCCACCTAGATGGGCCACATATACTCCAGACCTAAGCCTCTCACAAAATCATCTAAGAAATCAGGCCTTAGTGGTCATCCAACCCATGCAAACAGGATGGGCTTGGACGTCCCAAAAATCTAGACGGTCTGGATTTTATGGACACATTAGGTTGGCCACATACCTTAGGAACAAAAGTGGGAGAGAGAGAGAGAGAGAGAGAGAGAGAGAGAGAGAGAGAGAGAGAGAGAGAGAGAGAGAGATAGAGAATCATGGCCATAGGGAGGACTCCGCCACTATGAGTCCTCCAATAATCCAAACCTTACATCATAGGTCCATGCATGCATGAGATTCTTACATTCAAGCAAATTTTTATGGGGATGCCATCCCCTCCATACAATCTAGGGTCTAGATGACCCGACAACCCTAGATCAAAGGGAAAATCACCATGATGAGGTCCATGAAGAATGGCCCCATCATGGCAACATGCATGCATAAAGTGAGTCGTTGGCCACTCTCATGGAGTTATGTAAGACCTCCACCATTGATTGGTGGGTCCTACACTGTAACCCCAGATTTTTGCCTACCTGAAATTAGACGTCCTTAGGCAATGGGTCAACCATAACACCTTGGTAGCTTCTCAAAATTCAATTCCAAAGCCAGAGAAATCATTTAGAACCTAATTCTTTAGAAATTTAACGTGAATTAGACAGTGCTACACTAGATTTCCTGCAAAATTAGCACCAACCACTTTAAATACGATCTGTAAGACCCAAAACCTCTAGAATTGTTACCGCTACGTTACCCTAAAATTTAGGATCCAACTCTAAGCCCAGTTGCCCTCGAAATCATTTGAAAATTTTGTATTGGATCTAGATCGCACGTCGAAAGTCCGATATCTATAATCTTAGACCATTATGACCGCCTAGTTGGACTTAACAATCATTTCAAAAATCAAGCCCAACCGATATCCTGAGACCATTTTACTGAGTTCGGAGTGAAGAGAGTGAGAAAAGGAAAATATTTAGAAAATTAATTCAATTTTTAATAAATCTGGCACGTGTCGCTTACACGACATTTTTAAGCATTCTGACCATTGGAATTCGACCAAATTTCACCCTCGGATCAGGATAGGTGGCCCTTACATGTCATAGCACTTGTAGCCCTGATCGAGTTTCGGTGACCGCTGAACTGAAACTGGTCCACCACGGTCGATCTGAAAACCCGACCGGACTGAAAACTTAGCTTGACCTAGATCCAATATTACAGATCTTAAGTCTGACCGTATTTAGTAACAGGACCTCTAGAAGCGCTCCGTTAGATCGGAACAGACCCGATTTAGATATAACATAAGTATACCTTGGACCTAAGTCTATATAGGTGAGTTTTTATCTTATAAAAGGGCCTTAAACCCTTAGCTTTCTAACCCATAAGAATTTGGAGAAACCCTAGGAGAGAGAAGAGAGAAAAGAGAGAGAAAGTGAGGGAGAAGTTGGGGTTTTCTCCTGGGATTCTTCCCTGCTACTCCACGTGCCAAATCCATCCACTTGCATCGCTATTCTGGTGATTCCAACTCTGTTCTTAGGTAAGAAAAACTAAACACTAACCTGATTTGAAGCTTAGACTAGCTGTAGAAGAGTTCTAGCTAACCTGTTTCTTGCCACGGGTAGCGTATCTGCCTTTGACGAAGACACATCGTCTGAATCCTAACGAATACGCATTTTTTAGTTTAAGGTACGGACTATATACGTTTAGGTTATGGTTTTCAAGACTTTCAATGTTAAGCATTGATTTATTCTTGCTTAGGATGTTATTTCACATGTACAAAGTGTTGTCCGTTTTGATTTTCAGTTATACGTTAATTATGTTAATTATACTGTATTCCTCGTATTTGTAGAAAATACCGTATACGTATAAAATTCAGATTTGTGCTTTCCATGATTAACTGCCTCTATGTATGCTGGATGTATGTGTAATAACTTCTGGGCTAAAGGTTTAGTCCAAATGCATAATATACCAATATACGATATGTAGTGAGTATGTGTAGCCTAAGTGTTTGTGAAAATGACCGAATGAGTATAGACTTTGTAAATGTGCTTGCCATGACAGACTTTCGTGGATATATGATTGTCGTATAGGCGATAACCCTTTGACAAAAGGTTTTGCCCTAATACGTATGCTAATTAATACATAATATGTATTATGTAATAGGTGTAGTCTAAGTGCTTGTATAAAATGTCTAAATGTGTTTAGTTGGTAAATTATGATTTATAAGGTAGTTGAGATATGAATCCCAACTGCCTTAGCTGTGTGCATGTTTACATCCATGGATTGTACATGACTCATGTTTAGCTGTGTGTATGATTTCCTTTATGTACTGTATATCCATGTTTCCATAGTATGTTCAAATGGCTGTAGGATAGATTTATTTATTCATTACTGCCTCGATAATCTCATATGCTTATTTGTTGTAATTGTACATGTTTGGGACTATGAAATAGTCCAGGCAATCGGTAATAACTCTGCTTGGTGGCGGAGATTGTCGCGCCACTTAGGACATGTCTCGACGAACCCGAGCCGTACGTTGCTTGTTGACAGTGGTTAAGCCACGTCGAGTGCTTGCGTATTCATGTTGATCAACTCAACGTGCGCTCGTACTAGTCGAGCTTGTCAAGTAACCCGATTGGCCCGATGCTTGTTCACCATGTTTGGACGCTACTGTTTGAACCTAAGGTACCAAACTTACCATTGGAAAGCCCCTCTAACCTTGGTACCTCGATCCCCTAAGACTCATGAGCCAGACATGGTGGTATGGGACACCGTGGTCGAGCTGTCGGCCTACGCTAGGGATACAAACCTCCCCGTAGTGACCAGTGAGCAACCCAGACTCGTGAGCAGATTACTGTAGTATAGGACGCTATATTCTTATTGTCGGCCTACACTGATAAGGTGATGGGGGAGCGGTGCAACGAGTGCGAGCAATAACCCTGACAGCCCTTTGTAGTGACCTCGAGCATATTCTGAATCTGCGGAGAGGTGATGAGCCTTCCCGCGGTAAACAGAGTATAAACTAGGCCTGTATTGATAAGGTGATGGGGGAGCGGTGCAACGAGTGCGTGCAACAGCCCTGACAGCCCTTGCAGTGACCTAGAACAGTACTTCGTATGAGATATGCTAGGATTGATGACCCTTGAATGGATCTTTGTTTGGGTATTGATATAAGGGAGGTACCTTAGCTTCCCAATCCTGCTGTATGAAAAGGACTAATAACAACTCGGTAATCATGTTCATATCGCATGCATATGCCTAGAAGATATGGAGCACTGAGGGAAGAAAGCATGCCGCAGACGTAAGATGGTGTCGCATGAGGGAGTATGTTGGAGAGGACATCCATTATGTCATTTTATCCTTGCATTAATTACAGTATTTAGAAATGTTTGATTGTACTGATTTATCATTAATGCTTGATTAAATTGATAACATGTTAACCTTTGCTGTATAGTTTCCACTGAGTTAACTACTCACTCCCACGTTACGGGATGGTGTTCTGGACACCCACCAGTCCCTATTTTAGTTTCAGATGATGGCGATGCTTGCGAAGTAGAGCCGGACTAGATGATGTTGAAGAGAATTTCTCCTACATGCAGGTTCTGATTGACGGGGTTACAGGGTTAATGATTAGTTGCCAATACACTTGGTATTTTGCTTTTTATTTAAACACCCATGTATATTCTTTTTTCTCATCTTTGGAGTATACATGTATATAGCTAACCTGGTAACATGTTCACACTCTGGAGACTTATAACCAATTATATATTTTATGTATTTATCACATTCTTCTGCTTGCTAATTTAACTGTCTCTGGAGTCTAATATGCTGTTTTGGCTTAGTCTCAATCTTGTTTAATGCCATTCTACAGACAACATGCATTCATCATTGTCTATGTTGCATAAGTGACATTTTGGAACTCAGGAGTTGGGTTTCTACTCGAACCCCGATTTTCAGGGCGTTATATACACACTCCCAAACAATTGAAAAAGATTCATGAAAGAAGAGAGGAGAGAAACTAATGCTATGAATCACCCACCTCAAGACTTCTTCTTCGTTCTCCACACTAGAGATCTATAGCACCTTAGGAGAGGTTTTAATGGCTAAGATGGGATTTGGAAGGTTAGATTGTTAGGGAAAAGAGGGAAAAGTTGCTGGAAATTTTAGAAAATGGTGGATGTCCCAGCTTGCTAACAATGGAATGAGAGAGAAAGAGAAGAGGGTGGAGTGTTGTAGGGATGGAAATGATGGCATTGAGGTAATGATGTGTTTTGGGGAAGAAAAACCACTTATTGCACATGGGGAAGAAACTCATGATGATTTATTTATTTATTATTATTATTTTTTTCGGGGGGGGGGGGGGGGAAGAAAATTCATAATTGCTAAGCTAGGCTAGCTTGTAGCTTACATGGGGAATGAGGAACACTAGGGTGGTCCCACATGGGAAAACGTGCACAAGGATAAAGTGGATCTCACATCATGATCAAGGGACCAAAATTGCTCGGCCTTCATCTTTTGATCTACTACTCGGATTAACACATGAGACATCGATGCGGTCACCACAGTATAGGTTTCAGTTTGATCCAGGTCAGGTTTACATGATGGGACTTAAGGATGATCACAAACGAAATCGACAAGTAGCGAGCCGCCGAGATTTGACCGGCAGGACCACGGGACCTAATGGAACAAAATGAACACTAAGGTTAAGGGTCTTATATTAGTTCTAGGGGTTGGTCTATAATATATGTGTAGTTTATACACAATGTAATAATATGGTTAGTTACCCTTTAAAGGTAATGATACAACTATTATTTGTGACCATGGTAATAATTAGTATTAAGAATTGTAATAAAATAATATAACCTATTATTTAAGATAATATTCTTAAGTGATGGATACTATGCTAATATCATTAATGATAGTTTCATTCATAAGAACCAATATTAGCACAACATGTTACAAGTAATCATTATGAAGATAATTAATAATAAAATTATATTTGGTGATAATAATAACAACACACTAATTAATACATTGTAGTATTTATTAAACCTTCTAGTCAATAGCATTAAAATAACAGTAATTCTTATATAATTAGAAAATAATAACGATATCATTAATAGCAAAAGAAACTATTGACAAATTTGATTGATGAAAATAGATGAAAATCCTCACCTTGATGATTCGGTTCCAAACCGAGTTGACTCGGTTGGCTAGGACAGCCACACACCCCTTCTCTCTCTCTCTCATCCTTCTTCTCTCTCTTTCTTCTTTTCTTCCTTCTTCTCCTCACTCAAGACCCCTCCTCCAGCTAGACTTAGGCTAGGCCCATGTCTAACTCAACCCAACTGACTTGGTAGTGAGTTAGCCAACAACTCAGCCCCAAACTCTCTTTCCCTACCTTATCGTTTCCTTTATTTCCTTCCTTTCTAGTTCTTCTTCTTTAAAAAAAAAATAAATTTGTAGAGAGGCTTGAGGCGCTTGGTAGCGGCTCAGTTGAGCTTAAAACTTAGCCTGACTCGAGCTCACAACTCATCAGTGAGTCAGGCTTGGCTCAGTTCGAGTTGACTCCAAAAAGCACCCATTCTTCTTTCTGATCCTTTTTCCTCTCTTTCTTCCTTCTCTTCCTATCTCATGGACACTGTTAACACTCCCATTACAGGGAGACTCAGGTGCATCTTGAACATCTCCACCACTTGGAGCTCTGTCACCAGCCACAACTAATAGTGGGCGTGCATTTGCAAACTCATCTGCTGATGTCCTTGATGTTAATGGATTTGGTTGCACTTACATAAGAGAAACAGGGCTATCATGTCTAGATACCAACACACGTGCATCATCAGCCTCCTCAACATCCCAGTAGACCACACTCGAGCTGTTGTTTGGCGGAGGAGATGATGGCCATCAATGGAATTTTTGCCTCCACCACTTCTTCCTTCGATCTGACTCCTATAGGTGGTCCATATGGACTCCATAAAGCTCACGGATGTGAGATTTTTTAAGCTTGGGAGAGATCGGCCGGTGGGTTCAAATGGAGAGGGTAGCGGTTGACCTTTTCTCTCTCATTTTCTTTCTTTTAAACAAAAAGGCTAGTTTGTAGGGCTAGGATTGCTTTAAGATGGACGGTCAGGATGGAGAACCCTTCCTCTCACACGGATTGCCCTCGTGGCAAGGAGAACAATTTTCGATTTTGAAAACGATGTTTTTGTAGGCCTTACTTATGTTAAGAATTGTGTGTCCACACGTACAGGAACCTAATACCATGGTTGGGTTTTGGTAGAGCCCACTGCTTGAGTCAGATGGATAGTTTGGATCGTCTAGTTGGTCAGTGTAGGTGGGCCATTTATCACCAAAACAGACGTCTATCCGTCCTTTGTTAAAAGCCAAAGCAAGAGAGAATTCTTTCCTTTTTAGAGGCATTGCATGTCAATGGTAGTTGATCAGTTCCTTTGGCCCAATGCACAGTGAGTACACCTCCCATGGTGAACCCATAGGGCAGATCTTGACAGATCCGAGCCGTTCATCGAGTTCTATGGGTCCTATTAGGACATTAAGTTTAGGACGAGGCAGACCTGAGGCTTAGGTGGGCCATACCAATCGAATCAAGGTCTTTAGGTGTCGATTAATGTCAATGGTTGGAAAGGTCCAAGGGACCATTTTATCTAAAAATCAATGGTTGGATTATGAATATATGACCTGTTGTACTTTTTTAATAGTAAGTATCATGTTACACTACTTACACTAAATATTATTTATAATTATCATTACTATTTATTATTATTATTACTACTATTATTATCATTATTAGTATTATTATTATCATTATTTTCCCCACATATGCATGCATTTTTAGTCATGCTATGGTTCCCACTCCATAGGTTATTAGGACTATTTAACTCTGAGTAGAGTCATCAATGGATTTAATCATGTCCTAGTGGGCCATGTATCCAATTCCAGACGCAATCTTATAGTCGATTTTGCAATCCAATGGCCAATTAGGGAAAATCGGTCATTAGATTGATCAATAAAATGTTGTGATCGATCTACACTTTATATAGGGAGTCTTAATGCAGTTGTATGGTCCGTCTTGAATGTCTACTAGATCTTCAACCATCTAAGAGATTAATATCTTGAAATGAGTTCTGTAATTACGTGATGGCCCATCTTAAGGATCAATCTAATGGAAAGCTCGATTTATAGGTGAATCCTAGTCCCAACGGTCAGGTGACCTAATATAGGAATGAAGATTGTACTAGTCGGTCAGATGAGTAGATTTGTGGGCTACTAGGTGTGATACATAAGGTGAGTTATGTGTGTCTCCACACACGTGTGAGCTAATCAAGATATTTATGGTAACACCCGAGTATTGAAAAGTACAGGGTGTTACAAACTACCCCCCTTAAAGAGAATTTTGCCCTCAAAATTCAGCACTTCCCTCTACGAAGGTGGAGTACAATCTATCTTACGATGTCTGTATGCATCCGCTGGTTTTCTGTATTAAGGTTATTTGTATATGCAAGCGCTTATAACTCACCACTAGAACAAGAGTCATTGCAACCTACCCTCTTTAAAGAAAGTTTTACCATCGAGATTTGATAATGATCATCCCGGTTGTTAATGTAGGAGAATTTTCTTAGTGTCATGTCGTATTCTCAATTTGTCTAAGTGTGAAAATCCAATGAGCTAGACGCAGATCTACCACAACCCTTAAGTCTTTAGCCTAGCAAGACAACCAAGGCTTAAGTTCCACTAAAGGTTAGGAGTCATTCTAGCATGGACCAAAGTAAGCAACTTATTTAAATTCCTACCATCATCAGGACTTCCTATGGCATTTACTAAGATTACAACTTCGTCTAAGTGGGAACTAATAGTAATATTGTATTTTTCTATTTATTTCCTTCGACTATTACTTATAGTCCCCAACTGTCTAAAGTACAATACAATTTCAAATTTCAAAGTTCAGCTAACACGAATAGATGGTCGTAGTAGGTTTGAGCCCGATACATTAATCATATGTCTGTGCAGGAATTAGAATCTCGATCCTTTACTTAACCAGAGCATTGAAGTCAATGAGATTTGCTAAGAATTAGAATTCGAGTCAAACCATGTAAACTTTGTTTAAATATGGTTCCATCAACTCGTGATCCCAATTATTTTGGACCCCTGAATGTCATGTAATCTTGTATTATCATAAAGGACAAGTCTATGTGGCCCTTTATGCTTTCACTGCGCACTTTGTCTATCTAAACACTACTTATAAGTTTCAGGTCTAGGAATTCTATATGAAACCTAAGTTTAAATTTGCTAAGTTTTATTTGACTTCTTAAATCTAGTTCCAGCATGCCTAGTCAAAGATTAAAATTTTACCCAAAATTATATAACTTCACATTTAGTTGACCTTAAGTGTTGAAATTTATGAGAATTATAGTTTTCCAATTAACGATATGTATCAGGAAATTTAAATTATAACTTCTAATAAGTTTTCTTAAGTGTAGGAGAATACTTAAATTTAATCGAGTGTATGGTATAATGGGTAAAGAATTTCCTAGAATGTCCAAGTTCAATCTATTTGATGATACACTACCATAAAACTAGGCAAAGGCTACGGATTAAAGCTGTAGCTAAATGCCTAAGGCTACGGTTATAGTCTGTAGCACAACCGTAGCCATTGATGTCGTAGCCATAGGTCTTAACGTTATGGCTACGGATTTAATCCATAGTCATGAAAACAATAGGTACGGATTAAATCCGTAGCAATACTTTCCGTAGCTCTAAGGTATATACAGCTACGGAATATATATTTGTAGCTGAAAGTAGAGCGAGAACCGTAGCGATAGGCTAAAATTAGCAACAACTACGGTTTCTAGTTAAAGAGCTACGAATAATAACCGTAGCTAGTGCCTTTTTTAAAAAAATATAATTATAGATAATATAATAATCACATCTCTTACCATTGTAGTACATGCCCTGATAGATCAACTCATATAAGCTAATATAGATAAATACTTCATGGCTAAATCATTCATTCATTCAATCAAACACAATCATTCATTCATTCAATCGAATACAATCATTTATTTTAATCCAAATCACAAAATTACAATGCCAACATAATAGTTACATCTCTATTTTAAGTTCTCATTGACAGCAAGATCCAATGCCTTCTTGCCGCCAAATAGCTTCTCAACAATCGGAAACAAGAACTCCATGGATGTGCCTCTACTGGTTATCAATTTTCCATCAACTAATACCCTATTCTCAACTTCGCTTTGATCCGAAAGCTTACTGCACATGGCTGAAAATCAATTTATCATACAAATAATATAGTCATATGAAAAAGCTATGCCCCAAAACTGAAGAACTAAATTATAGAGAAAGATGACAACGAGATGACATTAAAAAAAAAAAAAAGACAATACTCGGGAGCATACACTGATCTTCTCATTTCTAAATAAGAAAAATTTGCAAATAAATTGAATACCTTCTTTTTTGAAGAAAATTTAACTCATTCAGCATCCTAGGAGTTCATCCCTCGCCTTAACTACACGGTCTCTATCAGTGCTATCAACAACAAAAATGAATCCCTGTGTGTTTTGGAAATTGTTGCTCCATAACGGTCTGATTAGTTTTCAGAGAATTCACAGCACCATATGTCAGTGAAATATAGTATGAAAATGCTTCAACAGTCAAAGTAGGCATAGATTATCAAACAAAATAAACAATGGTGGTGGAGCCCTACCTTGTCCTGCCCCCCGACATCCTAAACAGTGAAGCTGATATTCTTGTACTCCACCATATTAACATTAAAACCCGTATTCCAGATACCCAACAGGAATCATGATATTACTAAAGACCCTTTTCCAGAAACATTAAAGGTAGTGGGATCCACTCCCGTCACATAGACTGCAAATGGATGAACTCAGTAAACATGAGAAATTGTAATTTGAACCAAACATAACTTGAAAAACTCACATCTACATCAATAATAGGTGTTTTCCAATGGTGGATGGAATAGTACCTAAAAGCATATTATTTCTTAGGACTCATAAAGAAAAGCACAAATCAGATACATATGAGTATCTTGTTTTAAGTTTCTGAGGCATGGATGAAAAAAGAAAAAACAAAAGATCTAACAGATTAGCATTACTGCATATGATGAGATCATATGGTATTACAAGTTGGTTAAAGATGTCATATTCTCAATAAAATTCAACGACGAGCTCCCAATAGACATGTCACTGAGCCTCCTGCATGATTACACAATTAGTTAAGACTATTTGGAGAAAAATAATTTACAATTTTCAAGAGTTCAACTTTAAAATCAAAATGATATTCATGTAGATACATATGAGATATTTCCTTCTTTATCATGGTTGCACATCATTAGAGTTAAATTGAACTAGCAAGTAGCAGGGATATGATCAAATCTACATGGTTGCATTGCAAAAGTCCAACACAAACAATCTACAACTGAACATAGCTGGTGGGAAGATGATGGGAAGAATTTCAACAAACACAATGAACGTCTGAAAAGAGTTATCAATCAGGATAACTAGCGAATTTGGATTCACGAATTAAATAGAAGATACACCTCCAGAAAAATTGGTGTGAAAAATCTTGAAAAGTAGGGCCGGAATGTTGTTTTCCCCTGCCTGGCTTCCAAATTTTCTTCTACCTACATATATTTGGCGATGGACAATCCAATCAGCAAAATTTTTTTCACTCCCATCTTTTAGAAAACCAAAATTTTCATTCTCCAAATTTCTTCGGTTTCCATATCTTTGACCATATCAAAAGTGAACATTTCCTGTACTACTTCTCTGCAGTATGTAATTTTGCTATGGTTAGAGAACATAGAACATGGTCTAATATAAATAAGGAAAGTTAAACCAATTGACAGATTGGATCGCCCGATGAAATTTGATCAAAAGTAAATAGGAAAAGGTGTAGCTCAGATCAGCCAATGAAAGATTATCTGCAGTTAATAGGAAAAGTTGTGGCTTGGATCATCCGGTGAAAGATTCTTTTTTTTTTTCTTCTTTTTTTTTTTTAACTCTTAGTAAAATGCCATTGCTCCAGCAGTTAGGGTCATCTGCTGGGTTCCACAATCAAAAATGGAGAATGACAGTAGTGATGGATTAGCCTACAAGTAATTCAAAAAAGGGTTCTAATGTGCCATAATTTTTCTCCCATTACTTGCTAATAAGCACATCCTTGCTGAATTTACATTTTCTTCAAAATATCAATTACCTAATGTCAGTTGGAGAAGAGTAATGCCATGCCTATTTTCTCAGGAGCCACTCACCAATATATCCACAACACGCATCCCCTCCGAAAAGTAAGTGCATGCAATGTCAAGCTGTGTGGCCCACTGAGATGTGTATATGAAATGCACTCCTGTACATCAATTACTCCAGCTTATGTTAAGACATTATGAAATCATGTTGACAGAAAGCTCAAGTGGGCCACACATAATACAGAATAATGGGAAAAGGGACAACCACCTTAAGAACTTTTGTAGCGCCTGAAGTTTATATGACATCCAACCCATTCATAAGAGACTACATCCTAGATCTAGAACTTCAGTAGGCTCCAACAATGTTTCAATGGCCCGCGTCACATCATCACATTGTTCACTGTGTGCCCGCTTGAGTTTGGATTGGCCTGATTTTTGGGCTCATGGCCTGCCATGACCTGGCTCAAGTGATGGACAGAGTAGATGTTAGACACATCACGGTGGACCCCACACATTTTTAGCTGGCTTGGATTGGAAGGAAGAGCTTCACTTTCTGTTCTATTTTTAGGCTGGTTTGGATAGGTGTGGGCCTATCACAGTAGCAATAGACAGGACGCATCTGACAAACATCATTTTGGCAAAAGGGTTGCACATACTAGCTCCATCCAGTTGGCACAGGGAGGGGACGTGTTGGAATAACAGAGGTGAATCACCCAAGGCAAATCGAAGTAGCATTACTCATTAGAGAAAACCTATTTTAACTCCGCACCTGAGTTAGCATACATGCTTCCGTATAGTGAGCTCAGCCCTGAGGTGAAGCAAGCCATTGATGAAGTAGATGCTCTCGTCAGCCATGAATGATGTCCAAGGGGTGGCAAACAGGTTCCGGTACCCAACTGCCTTCCCACCTGTGAATGTGTAGTTCCCCTTGTACTTGCTCACAGAGTCACCAGTGGGCTTCGTCCTTGCTGCAAACTCAATGTCCACCGCAAAGCTGACAGAGCCCTTCTCCTGCATTCCCAAGAAGAGCCCAAAGCAATGGAATGAGCTATGTGCTTGGCCCAAAGCAGTGAAAGATTCAACAATAAATAGAAAAAGGAGTGGTTAAGATCATCCATAGATCAAACCTTAGCCTGTGCTTGGCCCACTTACATCCGTGGAATGGTCCAACTGCATTGTGTAGACAGGTCCATTTTGTTGAGATCCTAAGATTGACCAGAATTGTATTTTCATGATGCACTTAGAGAGTTTGAGTAAATATCTAGCATTAATGTGGTAAGAAATGAGCATGAAAGAAAATGGAAATTGCAAGAATATCAAGTAAGAGAGTTGGTATAGATGATTTACCAGTGCAACCTCTTCATAGTTATCAATTAATAAAGATAGCTTCTTCAATCCACCACTTGAAGTCAAAGCAACTTCCCCTGCTACACCATGTTAGTTTTGAGTAGGACTTGAAAAGAAAGAAACTCAATTTGAAGGAGACTTCCGCATTATGAATATACTTGAGAAAGTAGTTGTAACTTCAAGACTTTCATCTCTCCTGGATTAGTTATTTCAATTCAATTCATTAGTACCGATGTCATAACAGTGGTAAGAAATCCAAACAATGCCCTTTTGGTGATATTATCTAGATTCTTTCATTTATATATTTGGAATTGTAATAGAAAATTCTTTGGCTTCTTGTGCTACTTGATATTTTCAGTTGGTTTGTGGGGCATCCAAACCGTGCATCAGGTGGGCCCCCACCATGTGGATGACATGGCGCATAAATCAGGCCACTAAAACAAATCGGTTGTGCTACTCATGTACAATATAATGGATGGTACGAGAATTGCAAGCAGTCCACATCTGTGGCACACATGTGGCCTACTAGATGAGTGGACAGGATGCTTTTGGTCCACGATTCAAACAATAACTGATATGATTCAAAAAATACAGAGTTGTACTGGTTGATCATTTAAACCATGGTGCCATTAATGAGAATGCTTCTGTTCACAGTAGTATTAGAACTGCAGTAGGAAGAAGCAATCACCACCCACAGAAAGACATGGATCTTGCTGCAAATAAGAGTATATGAATTCTCCCCAAAAGAATACAGGTTTAAAAGACTTTGAAGGAGCAAAAAGATTCTGATTACAACAACCAAACAAATTATATTGGAAAGAACAAAAATAATCTTCTAAAAATAGCAGGATTCTAGGAAAATGTAGAAAAAAAATAAATAAATCTTTTTTCGATTTGGGCTATCTATGGCATCCATCATACCGAAAGAAACTCAATTTGATAGGCCTCATGAGTGGTGAAATACACTCTAGTTTAAGGCATTTCTACATCAGCAGTGTATGTTTGTGTGGATTCATATATGTAATTATCTCTCAATGTAATTATGAACGTAGTTTAAAAACCAGAAAACTCGACTCCACTCGATGTTCATTTGGGTTGGTTTGACTCGAAGACTCAACTTGATAATTTTTTTCTTCTTCTTTTAAAGGTGACAAAATTTTATAGAAAAGGAGCACGGATGACTTACAGAATATGATAGTAGCAGGTCGACTCCAGGAGTCTTGCTGTGACTCAAGACAAGTAACAGTCAGATACAAGTTCCACATGATTAGCTTGAAATCTCACTGAGTTGAGTTGACTCGGCCAAGTTTCGAGTCAAGCCAACAAGTTTTTTAAGTATGGTTATGAACATTTTGGCATACATACAGATGTAGGTATGTGTCATGTATAAGAGTGTTGACATAGGAAAAGTCACTTTTTTCCATGTTGCCCCAAAACCTGATGGATAGTATGAAAATCTCCCAAAGGAGGGGGTCGTGCACAACATTTTTGGTTCGTGCACATAGCCCCAATGCTAACATGACTGACCCTGTGCACACAACCAAGAGTTAGCTTGAGACTATTGATGAGCATGGAAAAGGCATGGTCCATGGTCACCCTTCCCTACTCCTATAGGAAAATCGAAGGGTTCTAGGACATTTGATAGCCATTGCGTCCATCTAAGAGTGTCTATAAGGCTCTGTGCTGGTTCAATGCTATTCTAGGATAGCCATTGCGTCCATCTAAGGGTTCCCTACTCCTACTCATGCATTGTTTCATTTGCATTCATTATGAGAGTATTCAGTCACTTTTAATCAAGAGTTTATCCACAAGGAACGTAATCAAGGGCCTGTGCTAGACCATAGCCTGGAATGTATTTTGTACTCAGATATTTGAAACCCCTCAAAAGGGCATATTTGGGTGCATATACTTGCAGTGGAGTTAATAATATAAAACCCTATCGTAAATTAGACAATTCTTGTAAACAATGTGCATGTGCAAGTAATAATCTGAATTATAAGACTGATGAAGGGCACTTTCCAATCATAAGTTCTAAAAGAAGGGCAATGCCCATGAACTAATACTTAGAAACTAGATCCCGAATCAGCTCACATCTGAATGTACCTGAATGCCACTATCGCTGCATCTGCAATAAAGTTTTCCCTGTACAAGAGCCAAGCATCTGACATGTTTGTTGACGTTAAGCAACTTCGAATCTCCATTCCAAGAATGAACCTAATTAATGAAGGAAAAAAAATCAAATATTATCCATTACAGTTTTTCTTTTCTGATTTTTTGCTCAGCACATACAAAGATGAGAATTATTTTTTTTTAAGACCTTAAAATCTATCATATGACACTCAGAAGCAAGATTTAAGAACTCAAAACTTGCCATGGACATCACAAGGGCACGAGTCTTAGTCAAGTTGAAATCCGGGTAAGTGATTTGAGTTTCAGTTTGGATAAGTTGTGCCATTAGTCTGTTTGGCACTACCAGGTCTGATCATAACACGAACTAATTTAAAGGATGAAAAATAATATATTGAAATTTGAAACAGATTAAATGATTTTACTTATTTATTTATAAATTTCCCTCATTGTTCTGTCGAGTGAACCGCTGTATAATTTCTCTACAGACTGCAAAATGGCCAAGCTAGTGACTGCCTTCGAATGTTCTTTAGTTTCGTGGATCAGATGAAGAAGGGTCCCTCTGCCACTCCAGACGTTCAGAGTTTCAGATCAAAATCCATATCAGAATTGAAGGATTCACACAATTAGTTGTAGGGAAATGGGTCGGAATCCAAAACATATTTCAAAATTCGACTTTTAATGTCCCATTTTGATTTTTTTTCCCACCAATTGTACTTTCGATACAATGAAGTCCTGCACTTCTTAATAACAAGAGAAAGATATTTATGCACTGATAGTACAAATCAAGTTTTGGAAATTCATTTTTAGAGTGTGGCAGGCACTTCTCAGTCACCTTAATTGTTCCATCTGAGTGGCTGGAGAATATCTTATCCTTGAAGCAGGTTACTGAAAGCACTTCCCCATTTGTGCTGAAATCCACTTAAATAAGTTCTTTACGATTCCACAGGTCCTGCAGCCAAATCAGGTGTTAGAAAGTTATTTTTCTTCCTAAAGAACTATGCAAAAGAGCACGTGTGGAACGCTATGAAATTACCGTACTGGAATCTTGCCCTTTTGAGAAAACTTTCATCATCTTAGAAGCCAAGGCCGAAGATTTCTTGAGCTCTCTCAGGTTTTTCAATATATCCTTCACGTAGCAAGTTAGATCCCGTAATCCTTCTAAAATTTCACAATGAATACAAAGCATCAGAAGAAGCACAATTGCTTATTGAACTGTATTGCTACCTATGTCTTAGATATTGAAAATCAGATATTCTTGGACATTTGTAGGATTCTGGATCCAATACAAAGCTTTGTATGTTAATATTAGTCTACAAAGTGTTGTTTTTTGCATATCAAAACTAAGGAAGAAAGCCCTTTGCACACGTGTATGTGTGTGCCAAGCTGGACCAGGAGTCACACGTGCTTGGGGTGGAACTTGTCCTAAAGAAAGCAACATCATCATGCTCAGCCCTTGTGGAAGCCACATTAGACAGGACAATGTTCATCTGTTCAGCTTCTACACATTTACAACTATCATCTTGCTCGTAATCAGGTTCTGTGTGAGGTAATTTTTTATCTATGGTAGTTTATAGCGTTGCTCTTTTTTTTTTTCAACCCAAGGTTCATCTACGTTCATCTATGTGTGTATAAGTTTATCTAAGTGCATTTATCTTCATCTAAGTACATGAGGTTAAATGTATGTTAAATTGAAGCACTTGGATGCACTCATATTAGCTTAAATGCACTCAGATGAACTTAGAGACTCTTGGATGCGCTAGGATGAGCTTAGATGCACTTGAATGTGAAGCTTAGCATACAAAGATTCGTGTTGAATCCAGGTTCTATTAAAGGGGTGCGCTCTGGTGGTACCAGTACAATTGTAAGCTATAGGGGTACAGGGACAAAGTGGGGCCCATGTGATGTATTCACGACAACCAATCCATACATCAGATGAGTTATCTTACTTTACACTGAGGGTCCAAAAAATCAGACCAAACAGAATCTCAGGTGCGGGAGAAACTGAGACGGCATGCCACCCTTGATTTGCGTAAGGCTGACCATATTCTATATATGGAATCTAGACCATCCAGACCCTCATCTGCCATGGATGAAGGGTCAGGAAAAATCAGGCTGTTATACAACTCAGGTGGGCACAATCACAACAAAGGGTGGGTGTCTCCTCTGTGGTCCACTAGAGTTTTTGTATCGATCTGATTTTTAGGATCTGAGCGTAACCTGAAGGTACACATCTGATGGATGTGTTGGATGTCATACATACACCATGGGCCTCAAATCTGCCTGGAACCAGTACCATTGGAGTGCAGCTCCTTTTAAATAATATATTACTGCATAAACGTTAGTTTATAAAAGTGTAAGGTATAGAAAATTGCACCCAAAGTAATAGGATGGGTTTGGGCCTGCAAATTTTCTTTCTCAACTACAAGTTTTTCATAAATCACAATTTCAGTGTTCCGCACAGACAAATCAACCATTAGCCATGTCATTTGCTGGTTTGTTCCCCATACAATGTTGAGATTCAAAATTCTGTCTGGTCTAGTTTTTGGCAGGGAGGAACAATTACAAGCTGTAACTGATGCATTGATGTGGAGCATGCTGAAATTGTAATTTACGAAGAAACGGTATTTGAAAATAAAAATAAAAAATGCAACTGGACCTGCCCTTATGTTCTTCCAGAAGGTAGAGAAAATGTATAACTGTCACATGTAAATAACCCAAGAAATTTTGAACTATGGATTGTCCTTGTTACATATATTTTTACCTACCAGAATCATCCATGAAGCTGCTCAAAGAAAGCATGGAAAGAACTTTGTCTTCAGTATCTCTAGCAGATTTGAGAATCGAAATGAACCTTTTGAGCAAGAAAACCCATGCTGCTCCTCGAATTCCCGTGTCAGGAAGAATGGTGAGCATGTGCGTAAGCCAGGCTGCAGACACAAAATAGGCTGAGGATAGCTCGGCGCATCTGCTCTTTAGGCCTTTGGCCAATGCCTCAAACACTAAACTAAATTCATGGCTGACTAGAACAAATGCCATTTTTCTTTCCCATTCCTCGGCAGCCTTCTCTTCTTCCTATTACATTCAATACAAAAAACCCGAATAAAATAATAATCGTAGAAGATCATAATATTCGTAGAAGATCATACAATCGGTAGACTGGATTTTCGGTGAAAGAAAGGAAGAGACAGATTCAGACAAGAGCTAACCAAATTTTCATCAGACTCACCAACTATGGGATTCTTCTGCTTTGATTGCATTACTGCTCTGTATCTCTTATCAAATCCTGCACATTTCAGGAGGGAAACCCGAGTGAGGGGCTCTCCGGAGGAAGAGAACCTCCCTTGTAGGGCCATGATGGTCTCTGCAGCTGCGATCTGAGTACCAGGGAAGTTTGACTTCCTAAGGCATGAAATAAGAGCATCCATGGCCTCCTCATGGTAGATGCTCATCTTTCTCAGCTCTGCCTATAGACCAAGACATCCGTTAGCGACATTACTTTCCACTAGGGGAAGGAAACTACTGAGACTGAGGTTTGGAGAGATTCGAACCAGAAGATCAAGCTGGAGGATGAGACCCGTGATGATCGGACATTGATCCTGGAGGGCTGAGAGAGAGAGAGAGAGAGAGGGACGGGAATAATGGTGCGGGAGATTGAGAGAGAGAGAGAGAAGAGGCACGGGAGATCGAGAGTGTGAGAGAAAGGGAAGGACGTGAGAAGGAATGGGGTTTTTCCCCAAGGAGGGGAGGGAAAAATGAACATTTCGTGAGAGGGGGAAAAGAAAAAGGAGCGCGATTTCTGCATTTTGTACCTGTTGTGGCTCTGCTATGGTCTAAAACCGTAGCTAAAATCCCCCTAGCCGTAGTTATTGTGTCGTCCATCGTAGCCCCTCCACGCCCACACGTCTGGCGGGATCTCAATGGACAAATTTTTCAAGGGCTTTGTGGGGTCCATCCTGATGCATTTGATATATCCACTCCATCCATTAATTTTTTATTTTTATTTATAAGGAATGACCCTAACATCTAGGTAAATCAAAGGTCCAATTGAACCACACCCTCAAATAATGGTAGGTATTAATCTCTACTATTTCCTAACATGTGGTCCACTCGAGTGTTCAATCTACTTCCTTTTTTTGGCTCCTGCCCTAACATTCTCTTTCAAAATGGATAGACCTATTGGATGGAGCACATAAATTTTAATGGGCCTCGTAGAGTCCCTTATGGGGCTATCCCAAGTTGGATGAACGTGTGAAGGTGGCAGCTTTTAGCTATGGTTTATGTATTTTTAGCTATGGTTTTAAGCTGTAGTAATATAGCTACAGTTTATATCTGTAGCTAAAAGCTAAGATGGTCCGTAGCCTTTAGTCATTTTTTTGGTAGTGATAGTGTTATTCTTAACTATGAAAGCCTAGGAAAATTCATATTCTGAATTTATAGAAAATTTTTGTTCGGAAGTCAAGTATAAAAATGTTCTGGTTTAGTCCTTTTATACATCATAGTGGGCATTTGTACTTCCTCAATTCATAAGTTTAGTTTCTAAGTTTAATCAATTATCTGATAGTTGGAGTGAGGGTTTAAGTTTTGCTTATACATTCAAATGACAATTTTGATGATTTACATGAGAACCAAAGTTTTCACTTTTAAGTTCGAAGGACCAAGCCCAAAATTTTTAAGGGAACCTAAGATCATTTCTAAGTTCTAAACTTTTCCCAACAATTTCCCAGGGAGCATACATTTGAGCTTCTATATCCTCATTTCCTTCCTATTTTGAGGGATTTCTATGTAAATTGAAGTCCATAGGTCTAACTAAAAATTTCAAGGGAGCCTAAAGTTTAACTCTCTATGTTTCTCAAATTTCTTCTAGCTACAAGGGGATTTCACATAAGTTCAAATACTTGTTCTAATAAATTTTTAAGGGGACCTAAGTTCGGATTTCTACATTCTACGATCATCCAAACAAATTTCTAGGAGCATAAAAATTTTGGGCCTTTATATTCTCAATATCTCATACCTTTAAGGGATTCCACATTCTCAATCATTCTTCTAAGTTCTAGGGAAATTAACCTAAGTTCAATTTCTAATTCCAAACTTCCTAACTTGAGACATTTACAGTTTATATAGGGTCATTTCCCAAGGCCTAGTTTGTCCAAACTATACTTTGATACCAACTGTAACGCCCCATGTTTTCAGGACCCGAATATATGACCCGTTTTTCAAAAACTCGAGTGTTAACCTCAAAGGATGGTCAGATTCGAGTATAGATTTTTTTTTTCATTCATTTAGAGTAAGCAAATGAGCGAAGAGTGGACAAATCAACATAAAGGAAAATTTCATTTACATTTGGAATATACAAGAAGTTGCCCATAATGACTTATACAAACCAATGCCCCCATTCTTACAATTACAAAATGAAATAATATCTCATGTGAAATAAAGTAAATTACAACAATCTTGGGATGTGAAATCCTATAGCAACCCTTAGTAATTACAATCATGCATCCTTATCGATTATAGCCTGCTCCCCATCAATATAAACATGAATGTCACCTGGGCTACTTGTGCTACTTGTACGTTTTTATATTGATGGATGAGTGACCAGCTCAGTGTGAATTCCTCTCAAAATTACACACCACTACATTAGGTAAGAAACAATATAAAACATCCAGGAAACCAAAATAGAGTAAGTGCGGTCTTATTATATGCATGGATGCGTGAATGCAATCATTGCCCCAGGGATGCTCATCTGTGCGAACATTGGGCTCGTCACCCATGCAATCATTGTCCCAAGAAAAATATCCAGTTGGAATTGAGCTCGTCACCCATGCAACATTGTCCTGGGAAAAACAGCCAGTCGAAAAAATATGTACATCATACATGATAGGAATAGATGTGGATCTATGTCATGTATACATGATTAGCCAATCTGTTATTAGTCCAATTACAACCAGCCAATTTAAATGAGCTCAAAGGTCACTACAAGGGATAGTTGCCAGTGTAGGCCGATAGCTTGGGCATAGGTCCCATACCACCATCCCCGGCTCATGAGGCTACCACCTTATGATTTTAGTGGAAACCTGTCAACTAGTGACCAATCATATTACAGTATATGGGGTTTACCATAACAGGGTTGTATAGAATAAAATGTCGAACCCATCTAGGGCAAGTACGAAAAGTAAAACCACATAGAACAAATATCAAAACTAAGCCACATAGGGCGATTAGTAAAACTAAACCACGTAGAGCCAATATCGAAATCATGAGATAAGAAACCATCCTTAAAACTATTGGACACAACAACTCTGGATGGTAGGCCCACATCATTGATCAATTTAAACCACCACTCAATAACCACTGAGTCGAAAGTCCATTATAATCACAACCAACTGGGTTACATCCCAAGTATGAGTGTACATTTATAGGTGTGGGTTTCCTACTGGTGTACCGGTTTAAGTTCCATAAGCAATCCACAAATGATCCACAAACATGAGATAATATGTAGGATAAATATTAAGCATGAAACCTAGTAATTTGATTCCAACAATTACACATGTGATTATAAGATGGAGACATCAATTATCAATTTAAATTAAAATAAAACTATACTTAAGCTATTGGGAAAATGGAAAGATCAAGGGGGAGAATCGTCACCTTATGTTTGAATCGCCTACAGCATCGCTATGAAATGCATGTTCTCCTAGAATAAATTCCTACCATCAATCGTAAAGATGTGAAATTAGATCCATGCTTACACACTACTTAGGGTTAGTGTCTTAACCTTGGGTTTGGATTACTTGGGTTCTTAGGGTTTAGTTCTAGGGGTTGATCTATAGTATATGTGTAGTTTATACATAATGTAATAATATGGTTAGTTATCCTTTAAAGGTAATGATACAACTATTATTTATGACCATGGAAATAATTAGTATAACCTATTATTTAAGATAATATTCTTAAGTGATGGACACTATGCTAATATCATTAATGATAGTTTCATTCATAAGAACTAATATTAGCGCAACATGTTAATAGTAATCATTATGAGGATAATTAATAATTAAATTATAATTGGGGATAATAATAATAACACACTAATTAATACATTGTAATATTTATTAAACCTTCCAGTCAATAGCATTAAAATAAGATTAATCATTATACAGTGAAAAAATAATAAAGATATCATTAATAGCAAAAGCATCTATTGACAAATCTGATTGTTAAAAAGGGGTGAAAATCCTGACCTTGATGATTTGATGTGGTTGTAAGCCTTACTAACGTCACGAATTGTGTGTCCACATGTACATGAAAACCTGATACCACGGTTAGGTTTTGGTTAAGCCCACTGCCTAAGTCAGATGGATGGTTTGGATTGTCCAGATGGTCGATGTAGGTGGGCCATTTATCATCAAAATAGATGTTCTTCTATCCTTCGTTTAAAACTAAAGTGAGAGAGAATTCTTTCCTTTTTAGAGGGATTGTTGACTGGGTCCTTTAGTCCAGTGCACGGTGAGTACACCTCTCATGGTGCACACACACCCCATTAAGTGGGGCCCAGAGGGCAGATCTTGACAGATTCGAGCCATTTGTCGAGTTCTATGGGTCCTATTAGGACATTAAGTCAAGGATAAGGTAGACCCGAGGCTTAGGTCGGCCATACCAATCGAATCAAGGTCTTTAGGTGTCGATTATGTCGACCCGACGGTCGTATCACCCTGAAATTGAACGTCAACGGTTGGAAAGGTCCAAGGGACCATTTTAGCTAAAATTAAATGGTTAGATTACGAATATTGAAATAGCGGTGAAGACCGCTTAAGTTGAAGTAGAGATATGTCAATATATCCTAGAGGGGGGGTGAATAGGACTTTTTAAAGTTTTTATGAATTATTAAAAATTCTTATCACACTAATCCTATTACAGAGTATAGATTAGGATTACTCAAAATTAACTCTACTGGCTTCCAAGCCTGGTAGAGGATCCAATCACAAACTATTTAAAAGACAAACAGTTTATAGATGAGATTGTGATGGATATGACTGTGTGTGCATAAGATGTGATCATATATAAGGACTTGTAAGGAAATCACATAAATGTAAGACAACATCAATCTCAAATACAGTCATTTTATAGTGGTTCGATGACTTTCCTACTCCACTCCCGGCTTCCACACTCAATCCTTGAGTGACTGGATTTCACTGAGGAGGTTTCCCATGGTTCACCTCAAACCTAAGGTTTTAAATCAGGTTCACCTTCAACCTTTACAGAGGTTTCTACTCGGTTCACCTCAAACCCTGGAGTTTTACAGGCGTACTCCTAAACAGATGTTTATGTCCACACAGGACAAAGGTCCACACAATGCACCCGGAGGTTTCTACTCGGTTCACCTCTAACCCTGGAGTTTTGCTGGTGTACTCCTGACCAGATGTTTATGCTCTCCACAGAGCAAGGGTCCACACAACGCACCCCGCACGTACACTCCTATCGGAGGCCTCCTTCGAGGACTTCAAATGGTGAGCAACACTTAAAACTCAATCCTAAAAAGGAATGATCACAAGTGTCCTCTGGACTCTTAGTACTTACAGATAAGTTGATGAGTCCCTTTCAGCGCAGTGATGAAGACCTTCTACTTGTTGATGAAGAGTCTTCAGCTCCCTTGATCCGCAACACAAAGATGTATCTATACTAGGCTTAGGTTGGGTCAAGGTTATGATGGAATACCATTCTAAAGATTTTCATATAAGGAAGATAGAGTGGTTCCAATCATCTATGCATTCAAGGCATCCCAGCTTAATGATATGTCATTAAAGTAGTAGCTGAAGGATCCTTGAATGCAGAAGTTCATTCCCCAATCCACTCTATGAAATATCAATGATTAGGGTGGTTAGAGGATGAACTTTCGGAGAGAAAGGGCTTAAGGTAAATGATAGGAAGGTTAAAACTCACAAAAGCACTCTCTACTTTCTCTACCAGCAATGAAGACAACTCTCTATATTTATAGACAAAAGGTTCCAACGGATATAAACGGTCATATTTATGACAGAGTTCGATATCATCGAGAAGTCATCGATATGATCGAGAGTATACTCTCGATTGTATTGGCAGACCTCTCGATGATAAAAACTCAATTGTCATTTCGCTTTTGGAAACCTTCCGCCAACTAGTCGATGGGATTGAGACACACATCGATCTTATTGAATTTTGAACTCCGATTCAATCGAGTGATGGTTCGATCTATCGACAAGTGAAAAATACAAGAGAAGTCTCGAAGAATTTCAGGTTCTACAGATATGATCGGAGAAGCAGTCGATGTTATCAGAATTTGTACATCGATCATATCTGAGACCTTGTCGATGGGATCGATAAATCGTATAGATTTACCTATAATCTTGCTGGACGAATTATGTCCTGACTCGATCCAATCGATTAGGTCTCGATATAATCGATATATGAATATCGATTTATCGACTGGCACGCCGATCATCATAAAAAAATAACCTGAAATTCATGCTGGTGAGAATATGCGCCCACAATCGATATGATCGATTGACTTCCGATATGATCGATATTTGAGTTCAGATTGTATCGGACAAACATCGATATATCGAAGCATATGTTAGTTTTCTTAAAAAAAATAGGGGCGCCGAAAAGCAGTCTGTCGATTATATCGATCCTCTTCAGATATGATCGATATTCGAATATCGATGATATCGACTCTCAAGTCGATATATCGATAAATCATCCAGATGATTATTTTTATTGCTGGACGCTTTCTATCCTCACTCGATTGTATCGATTGAGATACTGAGGACATCGACAGCGTTGGTCGATCATATCGAAGGGGTAATCGATATAATCGACAGTGTAAGAAAAACTTTACTGATTTTCCTTTTTGATAAAAAGCTTTCTTACACTGAAATCTTATAATGTTCTAATTCTTTTTAAGGGTTTAATCACCTGGTGTTTTGGGACATGGGATGTGAGGCTATGATTTACCTTTTAGTGAGCTTCCACACATTCAGTTGAGACAGAAGCTTGACTTGATCTTCTTGTTAGGCGCTGTTGTCTGACTGACTCAACTTATAACGTAATTGACAAACAAGGGCACATAGTAGGTGCACTTTCAATCTCTCCCTTTATCAATTACGTGAAAAAATATCCAAAACACCCTAGGAACATATCTAAACAGATACATCATAAATTGTGTGTACAAGTTTTAACACAATTTTACAAATTCTAAACTCCCATGTATACACCCAATAAACTTCTCCCCCATAATTCAAAAACCCCCCCTTTCTTGTTGCGGCTGCTCTCCCTAACACCTACAACACAAATATACAATTTTCACTCGGGGTGTTTGAATTTGTTCTCCCCCTTTTTGTCAGTCATTGGCAAAGGTATAAGATGTGATATTGACTGAAGATTGTAGCATATAAGAGAACCATAGATAGATAGATGTATATAAATGAAGACATCAATGAAGACAGTGTAAAGCATACATCAAAGAAGACACAGTATGAAGTTAATAGATAAGCATGCAGACAATAACCTTAAGACTGCAATAAACCAGGGAGAAATGCAAATGGTAGAAGTAAAAGAACTAGATTAAGCCATATGTATAAGAAGCTTAAGATTGGCAGAAATATTCAATGCTGCCCCAGACGGCAGCAATTTAAACCAACAAAAAAAATAAACCAATATTTTTAGCCCAACTGTGGGCACATTTATCCAAAAAGAAAACAGTTAAAAAGCAGAAACTGTCATACACACCACTGAAAGCGTAAAACATCCAAAAAGATACTGATGTTCACACGCAAAATTAAGAGTAAGGTGTGTATGATAACATATATGAATCTGGCATCAGGGAGCAGAATGAGATGGCATCGTGTCGTCCCGTCGGCACGTCAGTAGGTCCACCAATTGTTGGACCGTGCTCTTAACTCCTTGAACCATTCTTTCCAGAATAGTGAGCCGCTCCTTTACTGAGTGCATGTCCTTCTGAATGGCCCCAATCCTGTCCAGTTTAAGCCTTTTTCCATACCCAGCAGTTGATGTGGACGGAGCAACATCTGGTCCAAGAGGTGCATCGTCAGCCATTGCATCTCCTTCCATGGGATCACCACCTTCTCCTCCTTCCGCTTCAGCATGAATTTCTTCCTCAGTTTCCTCCTTGTATTCATGAAATCTCAGATCCATTTTTTGAATATTTTTCTTGTTGAAAACTTTGAGGGGAAAAACCGGATCAGTTGAAGAAGGAAAGCCAATGCTCTGACAGATTCTACTAACAATCCATGGATATGACAGATGCAAATCTTTAGACATGTGTATCGCATTGAGAAACTGATTTACAATCAAGGTTGAAAGGCAGATATTCATCTCAGTTACAACAAAGTAGACTATCATCACCATAAGACTTGTTAGATCGGACGGTTCGTGCTTCTTGGGTACAGATTAGTGGTGAAGATCCCATGCATGACTCTGAACCGGGGCTCCATATACCTAGCTTTCAGGGCATTCCCTTGATGCCATGGGATATCTCGGTTATGGCATAGGTATTTGGTTATTTTGGAGCACACATCTAAAAAGTAAGATTCCAATTTGAAAGGCCTCCTGGAATCATTTGTAGATTGAGAATCTGTGCTATGGTGGCAGGAGTGATGAATACATCATCACCATCCATGGAAACCATGAAGGAAGGAGGATCAGCCACCGGGGAATGACATGCAATAAAGAAGTTACATGTTCTTTCCAGCTAGCATGGTCCACCAAAATCCAAGATGGGTAGCCAACCAATTGGAGCAAACAGAGGTTCGAAGTTGTAAGATGTTAAACACTCCCTGTCTACTTTTCTCTCAAAGATCAACTTCCGATTGACATATTTTGGTGGCCGTTGGACAGTAGGAGGAGGAGGCACTGGTTGAGATGGTTCAGGGATTTCTGTTCGGGACCCACTGCGTCGTGATCTTTACCGTGTGGGGGTCCCTCTGTCCGGGATCCTTGCTCTCTCCCTTGAAGCAAGGACCTTTTGTCGAGTTCCTCTTGAAGATTCCCCCAGACCGGATGCCACGTTTTTATCCTTTCCCATGTGAAAGAAAAGGCTATTTGAAATATTGAGAAAATGACAAAAAGAAATCCCGACAAACCAAGAGAAAAAGATTCTGATGATGGAAGAATATTGCCTGGTTTGTGGTGAGATTTGACTGGTCCTACCTGGCTTAGGATGATTGGTCGAGAGGATAGGATAGAGAAGACAATCGAATCTTCCTTTGAAAACCCATTTTTCTATTCTGCTCGCTTTTATCGGGCGCCATTTGTCAATCATATCGGCCGACATATCGATTATATCGAGAGGTTGTCGGTCGATTCTATCGAGGCTACCCTCGATGTTATCCATGGACACATGACTTTTCACATTCTGAATAGCCGTCGATTGTATCGATCATCCGTCGATAAAATCAAAGAAGACAATCACTTGCATTGAAAGTATGTGCTTTTCAGAATTTTCCTAATTTTGACACGCTATTGTATATTTCTTGACTTAATCAATATATGTCAAAAAATTGCACTTGTACTGTACAAATATAAACATGATAATGTTCATATACAAAAATTAGAGGTCTCCAACCTCAGATGTAACTTTGAGAATTTAGCAAAAATTGCATCATTTCACCAATTGTCCAGATTTCGATGCAAAATCTGAACGTGTTCTTATACTCTCAATAATTCAGGGTATAGAGTTCAATTTTTCTTTCACTCTCCATCTTGAGACAGAAGTTTTTGCTGTGGTGACTTTTGTTATCTCACCAACTTGATCCAGTGATTTTTCTATTCTGTCTTCCATTTTGGGTGATGAATGGGTATTTTGCATTACTCTGGTCAGATTAAGTTTATCAGTGTGAATTTGACCAGGGTTATAAGAAGTTGTCTTTAAGCATTCAAACTTGTAATGTCCCATATCACCACAAAAATGATAAACTGGAGAAGTTCTTATATTGCTACCTGAAGCAACAGATTTTTCAGTTTTCATTTTGATTTTCTCATACCCTAGGCCACTCTTATCTTTTTCAGGCCTTCCTATCCCTAACATTCTTTCAAGTTTTTCACTACTCTGAGAAAACTTATAGTTTATCTCGACAAATTTTTTAGAATTTTCTAAGTCAATACAAAGTGAGTGGTTCTCATTTTTGAGTTTTGCATTATCATCTTTTAGCAGTTCAGCTTTGTTCATAAGTTTTGATTATTCTCCTTTTAGGGATAAGTTTTCTTTTTCTAATTGATCATTATCTGTGAGATATTGTTACAAATCATTGGACAAATGTACGTTTATTTCTATGGTTCTGTCCAAGTCTTTCTGCAACACTTTCTTTTTGTTTTCAGTCATGCCAATTTTCTTAAGGATGTAGATGCTATGAATGTATAGTTGATTATATGCATCCTGCAATTCATTTAGCTCTTTATCTTCTTCTTCCTCAATTTCCTCATTGTCAGATGAAAATGATTCAGTGACTTGTTGTTCTTCTTTTCTTTCAAATTCCATGGGAATAATTGGAGTGGTGGAGACCATAAGAATTTTCAAAGGTTTTTGATCTCCATCACTTCCTGAGTCACTGTTTTCTGAATTTGACTCCTCCGTATCATCCCATGTGGCAGCCATTGCCTTGTCCTTGGTTTTTCTATTTGGGCATTCGGTAGATAGGTGTCCATACTCATAACAGGCATAACACTGTGGTTCCCTGTTTCTTTTTCTAAATTTTCCTGTTAAGGGTTTGTCATCCACCTTTCTACCTTTAGAGGGGCGGCCGCGATTCCTTTGAAAGAATCTTTTGAATCTTTGTACCAGCAGAGCCACTTCCTCATCTTCATCTTCCTTTTCACTCTCACTGTCCTCATGTTTTGGTTTCTTGGAGGTTTTTAGGACAATGTTTTTGGATTTTTGGAGTTGTGTGAAGTGTAGTTCAAAGGTTTGTAGGGAACCTACTAGTTCTTTTACTTTCATTTCATCAATATTCCTACACTCCTCAATTGTTATTACCTTGGGATTGAAGCGTTCCAGTAAAGATCTTAAGATTTTTCTACATATTTTAGGTGCTGGAACCTTCTCTCCCAATCCACCCAAGGAGTTATAAATAATGTTTAATTTGGTGTAAAACTTCATAAATGTCTCATGCTCTTCCATCCTGAGATTTTCAAACTATGAAGTTAAGATTTGTAGTTTAGATCTCTTCACAGTGCTTGTGCCTTTATGGGTTGTTTCCAGTAAATCCCATGCTTCCTTGGATGTCCCACACATACTTATTTGATTGAAAATATCTTAGGACACGGCACAGTAGATGGCGTTCATTGCTTTTGCTTCAGCATTTCGATGTTCTTTGTCAAACGCCGTCCACTTCTCATTAGGTTTGGGTTTAGTGATTGTGGTTTCATCTTCAAGTACAATTTGTTCGGATGGTACCACGTATCCTTTTTCAACTGCATCCCAAACTTCATGATCTAAAGATCTCAGGAAGTAGTGCATTCTAGCCTTCCAGTACGCATAATTTGATCTATCAAATACTGGAGATCTAGTGACAGATGAGCCCTCTCCTTTGGCCATATTTCTACTTCAGCTAAAATCACTCTCTAGGCGGTGAAGCCCTTAAAGAGAGACTCGCTCTGATACTAATTGAAATAGCGGTGAAGACCACTTAAGTTGAAGTAGAGATATATCAATATATCCTAGAGGGGGGGGGGGTGAATAGGACTTTTTAAAGTTTTTATGAATTATTAAAAATCCTTATCACACTAATCCTATTACAGAGTATAGATTAGGATTACTCAAAATTAACTCTACTGGCTTCCAAGCCTGGTAGAGGATCCAATCACAAACTATTTAAAAGATAAACAGTTTATAGATGAGATTGTGATGGAAATGACTGTGTGTGCATAAGATGTGATCATATATAAGGACTTGTAAGGCAATCACATAAATGTAAGACAACATCAATCTCAAATACAGTCATTTTATAGTGGTTCGATGACTTGTCTACTCCACTCCCGGCTTCCACACTCAACCTTTGAGTGACCAGATTTCACTAAGGAGGTTTCCCATGGTTCACCTCAAACCTAAGGTTTTAAATCAGGTTCACCTTTAACCTTTACAGAGGTTTCTACTCGGTTCACCTCAAACCCTTGAGTTTTGCGGGCGTACTCCTAACCAGATGTTTATGTCCACACAGGACAAGGGTCCACACAACGCACCCGGAGGTTTCTACTCGGTTCACCTCTAACCCTGGAGTTTTGCTGGCGGACTCCTAACCAGATGTTTATTCTCTCCACAGAGCAAGGGTCCACACAACGCACCCCGTACGTACACTCCCGTCGGAGGCCTCCTTCAAGGACTTCAAATGGTGAGCAATACTTAAAACCCAATCCTAAAAAGGAATGATCACAAGTGTCCTCTGGACTCTTAGTACTTATAGATAAGTTGATGAGTACCTTTCAGCGCAGTGATGAAGACCTTCTACTTGTTGATGAAGAGTCTTCAGCTCCCTTGATCCGCAACACAAAGATGTATCTATAATGGGCTTAGGTTGGGTCAAGGTTATGATGGAATACCATTCTAAAGATTTTCCTATAAGGAAGATAGAGTAGTTCCCATCATCTATGCATTCAAGGCATCCCAGCTTAATGATATGTCATTAAAGTAGTAGCTGAAGGATCCTTAAATGCAGAAGTTCATTCCTCAATCCACTCTATGAAATATCAATGATTAGGGTGGTTGGAGGATGAACTTCCGGAGAGAAAGGGCTTAAGGTAAATGATAGGAAGGTTAAAACTCACAAAAGCACTCTCTACTTTCTCTACCAGCAATGAAGACAACTCTCTATATTTATAGGCAAAAGGTTCCAACGGATATAAATGGTCATATTTATGACAGAGTTCGATATCATCTAAAAGTCGTCGATATGATCGAGCGTATACTCTCGATTATATTGGCGGACCTCTCGATGATAAAAACTCAATTGTCATTTCGCTTTTGGAAACCTTCCGCCAACTGGTCGATGGGATCGAGACACACATCGATGTTATCGGATTACGAACTCCGATTCAATCGAGTGATGGTTCAATCTATCGACATGTGAAAAATACGAGAGAAGCCTTGAAGAATTTCATGTTCTACAGATATGATCGGGGAAGCAGTCGATGTCATCGGAATTTATACATCGATCATATCGGAGACCTTGTCGATGGGATTGATAAATCGTATAGATTTACCTATAAGCTTGCTGGATGATTTATGTCCTGACTCGATCCAATCGACTAGGTCTCGATATAATCGATATATGAATATCGATTTATCGACTGGCACCCTGATCATCATAAAACAACAACCTGAAATTCATGCTGGTGAGAATATCTACCCACAATCGATATGATCGACTAACTTTCGATATGATCGATATTTGAGTTCAGATTGTATCGGACAGACATCGATATATCGAAGCATATGTTAGTTTTCTTTTAAAAAATAGATGCACCGGAAAGCAGTCTGTCGATTATATCGATCCTCTTCAGATATGATCGATATTCGAATATCGATGATATCGACTCTCAAGTCAATATATCGATAAATCGTCCAGATGATTGTTTTGATTGCTGGACGCTTTCTATCCTCACTCGATTGTATCGATTGAGATGCTGAGGACATCGACAGAGCTGGTCAATCATATCGAAGGGGTAATCGATATAATTGACAGTGTAAGAAAAACTTTACTGATTTTTCTTTTTGATAAAAAGCTTTCTTATACTGAAATCCTAAGATGTTCTAATTCTTTTTAAGGGTTTAATCACCTAGTGTTTTGGGACATGGGATGTGAGGCTATGATTTACCTTTTGGTGAGCTTCCACACATCCAGTTGAGGCAGAAGCTTGACTTGATCTTCTTGTTAGGCGCTGTTGTCCGACTGACTCAACTTACAACGTAATTGACAAACAAGGGCACGTAGTAGGTGCACTTTCAAATATATGACCTGTTGTGCTTTTGTAACAGTAAGTATCATGTTACACTACTTACACTAAATATTAATTATTATTATTATTACTATTTATTATTATTATTACCATTATTGTTATTACTATTATTATTATCATTATTATTAGTAGTATTATCATTATTATTTATTGTTATCATTATTTTCCCCATATATGTATGCATTTTTAGTCATGTTATGGTTTCCACTCCATAGGTTATTAGGACTATTTGTCTCATGATTTTACATTATTAATATTATTATATTACTGTTATATGTGCATACATGGATATTGTATTTATTTATTGTTTATTAATAATATTATTATTATCTTGTGTGACGTGCCTCTCAGTAGAGTCGTAAATGGATTTAATCATGTCCTAGTGGGCCATGTATCCAATTCCAGACGTAGTCTTATAGCCGATTTTGCAATTTAATGGCCAATTAGGGAAAATCGGTCGTTAGATTGATCAATGAAACGTTGTGATCGATCTACAGTTTATCTCGGGAGTCTTAATGTAGTTGTATGGTCCATCTTGAATGGCTACTAGATCTTCAACCATCTAAGAGATTAATATCCTGAAATGAGTTCTATAATTACGTGATGGCCCATCTTAAGGATTAATCTAATGGAATGCTTGATTTATAGGTGAATCCCACTCCCAACGGTCAGGTGACCAAATATAGGAATGAAGGTTGTACTAGTCGGTCAAATGAGTAGATTTGTGAGCCACTAGGCATGATATATAAGGTGAGTCATGTGTGTCTCCACACACGTGTGAGCTAATCTAGATCTTTATGGTAACATCTGAGTACCAAAAAGTGCAGGGTGTTACATGGACCCTATGAATAAGAGTCGCAGATAACTAGGTGTTTAGGCCTACACCAATGGAAATAACTCATGAAAAAACACTATTCTAATTTTTCTCAACAGTCAAAATGATTAGGCCTGGACATACCCATAACTCTAGGACCCTTTGGGCCATTAATACCAGGGCACGGGGGAATCTAACCCTCAGATTAGTGGAAATCCATTTATAAATGCCTCGATTATGACTTATGGACCACCCAAGTATTCGATCATTCCGATCATTAGTCATACCCCTTAAATGGGACCATATAGGAGAATGGACGGTGCAGATTACACGAATCCATCCCCATGGGGCCCACACAGGAGTGCCCATGCACCACAGTCAGCATGAATGACGTGCATCGAACAACCCAAGCGGTCAAATGGGCGCTGACCCGTTGAAATCCAAAAAAAAAGTGAGAACTTCTCTCTATTCACTCGCTTAGAACGGACAACATCTGTTTAGATGAAATGTGGCCCACTTTGGGCCATCGTCCAGTAGATCTGGACCATCCATCGAGTAGCAGAGCTCTAGACGACTAGGTCCACATTATCCAACCCAACCCAACCCACTTAAATGTGCATGTACATGAGCAAGGGACAGATGGAAACATGCGACAGGGTCTTTTTTCCTGAAAACAGAAAGCATCGGGGGATTACCACGAGGGTGATCCACGTCTACCATTTTTCCTCCATCCCAGCCGTCCTTCCGAGCTTTGATCCATGCTCTCTTTTCATTTCTGAAAATGGGCGGACAACTGGCTAAGAAGCAAAAAGTTATGGGGAACATTACCATTTCAAGAAAATTCATTGGCGCGATCTAAACCTTTCACTAGGCCACAAGGAGTAATCTCTACCTTTCGTTGTAGGGCTGCAATGACTCTCTCAGAGGAGCCTCCCATCTTGTGAGAAAACCTTTGAGGCGCAGGAAACGCCGATGAATGGCCAGATTAGTGGCCCCTCCAGTGATCAAAGGTTTCATCCAAGCTGTTGAAAAGGACCAGATCATCTTAATACTCCACAGATAAAAATCTTTCATGATTGGCCCATCATCTTGCCCATTAGGTTGAAAGACCCACTATAATTGGGTGGGCCCCATAACAAATAAAAGTTTCCTTTTCTGATGGTCCCCAACAGTAAGAACACATCCCTGGTGATGGATGGGTCCCATGCATGCGAAAACCCAAGGATCGTACATGAGTTCGGTCACCTATTCACAGCCATTAGATGGTATGTTCGAGCATGCTCCACGGCTATATAAGGAGGGCATCCGTCTTGGGATTCTCACTAAGGAATTTGGAGATAAAATGGGAGAGAATAGAGGAAAGGAGAGAGTGTGATCTAGTGCAGGGTGGGTGTGAACTCGGTGCTGCACTGTACAAACTCAGTCCGTTTAACTTAGACTGAGTTGGGTTAGTACAGACCTATAACACCATCACCAGAGTAAAAGGGTGAGAGAGTGAGAGAGAAAGAGAGAGAGGAGGAGGGATCAACGGTTGGACTCTAGTCTATTGACATGCTCAATCAACTGGACCGAGCCAAGGCTGCCGAGTCTCTAGCATAAGTCGTGGGCTTTCTTGTAATCATCCCTTCTCTCTAAATTTTCGGTGATAAACCAGGATCTAATCGTGTGCTACCATGTAACAAAGCATGCTGAGTTTAAATCGAGTTTGTGTAGATGCCATTTCAACCTAGTGACTCAGCACTGGTTTTAGGTGAGTGGGACTAACCGTCCAACGGCCGAGTAGCAACTCGGTATCCCTCTCTGTGGTGAGCTGGTTGCTGACCAAGTGTGGGCCACACCTGAGTAAAACTCATTGGGCCGCAATGTCTAGCGACCGACTGAGTGTGGGTCACATTTGAGTAAAGCTCAGTGGGCTACAGTAGCTGGGCCAGGCCAGATCGACCTAGCCATAGCAATGGGTTACAGCTTGCTGGGCCAGGCCAGACCGACCTAGCCACAACAATGGGTTGCAGTTACTGGGTCGGATCAAGTTGGGTTTGGGCCTAGTTTTCATTGTTTGGGAAAATCCCTATATTCCCCACCTAATTTTGATGGCCAAGAAACATTGCCATGCCCCAAACTCGAAAATTGGGCTAACAAAATTCTCAATCGCCGAATTTAATGCCGAAAGCCACCGTAATACCCCATTCTCAGCTTCCAACGTATATACACCAGATTTCGATCTTAAGATCCTATAAGGAGGATTTTTAACATACATCTGTTTCATAATAAGCATAACCATAAGTTTACCTAAATCACAAAGACAACATCATCATCACATATCCACTAATATCAACATTTGAATACAATGCTGAAAGGGAAAATACATATTCCAAAATCAATGCTCCAGAAAACTGCTGCATGCTCCAAGCTCAATGATGATTCAACTTAATATCACATGCACACATCTATCATGCATTGGCTTATAAAAAGGTTAGAGGGTGGTGTAAGTATGTGCGATGCACATGGCAAGTACATAAATATCAAAGTAAGTGGAAATACTGGCAATCCATAAATACCATTAGCCTTATCCAAGTTATGCGATGCAAAAACATAATATGCCAATATCATATACCGAGGAAGCAATGTAGATCAACTATGCAATGCAAAGATGTAATAAGCGAATTATCGGATAATGAGACCATGAATACCCTTAACCTCATCTAGGCCATATAAAACATAACAACCAAAAATGCTATATGCAACAGATGTAATGCAATATGCGATGTGAATGAAATGACCATGCAGGAGTGTGAAGTCAGGATGATAGTACGTAGTATCGCAGGCAATAGGGTCCATCACAAGGGACTTCTATCCAAAATAGTTCCATACCTAAATTTGGATAGTCAGACTCAATGTGGTAAACTCCTGATCTAAGGTTAGTCGTGCACCCAACCAAAATCTTAGCCATTGCGAAGGTATAAATAATAATTAGTTACACACCACCAACCCAAGTGAATATTTAATGAATGAATGAATGACTAAAATGCTGAGTATGCAACTCCTTAATAAGTCCATATATCAGTACTATACATCTCTGGGATCATCACCGGGGTCTGGTACACTCTATATGCAATGGCCTCCTACTGGACATGTAATCATGAAAGTGGAAGGGACCTCATTATATACTTGGCCAATAGTCAGCCAATATCTACCTAGCATGTCGATAGCAGACCGAATTATGAGCTGGCAAACTCATCCTAGCTATACCCACTACCCTCGGGCGGGTAAGGCTACAACCCCTTCCAAACCGACCATGATACAGTGGGAGAAGCTGTCTAATGGTATTTGGCACTCGGGCGCTCATGTATCCACTCGGTCTAGACATTGGGGCATCTCCTGGCCACGGAGGTTTAGGAATTTTCACCCAGGGACATCTATATCACCCCGATGCTAACAAAATTTTTTTGGTGTCCCATCTAGCCATCCATGACATGTCTGTGGAGGCTACGACCCTGATGTCGATAGGGCGTACAGTAATCATAACACACAATGCAAGATGCATGAGTCATACAATCCAGTCATGCATCAGTTCTGTGCATACCGTATACTCATGTGAGACAATCTCTGCCTATCTGGGAGTCTCATAACAACCAGCCCAATGACATATGCAATGGTCAACCACATCTCAAAAAATATATAGATGATGCGTATGAGCATGTATCATGATGCTATGTTGTCACATACTCATAATCGGTATCGCTAACTGACATCGATAATTGGCCTAACAAAGGGCCTAAGGGAATGTCACAATGAGGACATTTAACCATCATGCCCATCAATGTAGGCATTTAACCAACATTGCTCCCAATGAGTGGCCCACATAGTGTAGAACATATGGTGGGCCCATGGCCTCACACAAGGGCCTAATATACATTAAGTCAGGCCTCATTATATGGGCCAAAAATATATCACCATGGGCCACATCCCATGGGCCTTGAATACATCACAATGGGATGCACCACCTGAGCCTCGATAATCGACATCAATAATCGGCCTTGATATTCAGCCTCGATATTTGACCACGATATTCGACCTTGATATTTAGCCATGATAATTGGCCTCGATAATCGGCCTAATACACACCACAATGAGCCTTATCACATGAATCACAATTACATCGAGGTGGGCCTTAATGGATGGGCCACAAATACATCAAGATGGGCCACACCAATAGGCCTTAAATGAGAGCTTGGATTACACCAACAATCATTTCAATAGCCACAGGTGTAACTTTTATATCACTATACACTATCGTTTTATGGGACACATGGCTCACTAATGATGATCAGATGATCAACACTATCCAAACATTGCCTATGTAAATCAGCAGTGTCCAAACAATATACATGTAAATCAGCACTGTCCAAACATTATCCATGTAAATCAGCACTGTCCAAACATTGTCCATGTAAATCAGCACTGTCCAAACATTGTCCATGTAAATCAGCACTGTCCAAACATTGTCCATGTAAATTAGCACTATCCAAACATTAGATATGTAAATCAGCACTATCCAAACATTGGACATGTAAATCAGCATTGTCCAAACATTGTCCATGTAAATCAGCATTGTCCAAACATTGTCCATGTAAATCAACACTGGGTAAACATTGGGCATGTAAATCAACACTATACAAACATTGGACGTGTAAATCAGCACTGTCTAAGCATTGTCCATCACCATCAGCACCTATCCAAACATTAGACAATATGGATGCAATACATAGATCACGGTGGATCTCACACATGCAGCAAGTGGGTTCCATGGCTAGACGGAGTGGATATAGAATAAATACATCATGGTGGTGCAGCATCAGATGGATGGTTAAATAAAACACGTCCCAAGGTGGGTCCCACGTAGGGCCCACCATATAATATTATATGTTATAATATATATATATATATTATCATTATTATTATATTATTATTTATTTTTAAAAGTAGCAGTGCCCAGGCCCGCCAAATCAGACCAGGGCCCACCATATAAATGATCTTGGGAAAATGGATGGACAATGTTGATAAAATAGATACGTCACAGGGGTCCCACCGTCCTAACATATGGACGATGTGGATATAGAATAAATACATCAGGGTGGGTCCCTCCCACACGTGTGAGGTGGGCCCCCACGGGTCCAGCAATGGAGGGATAAGATGCATACATCAAGGTGGTCCCACACCTCCCGTCCAGATGGACAGTGTGGGATGAAAACATACAGCATGGTGGTTTGCACAACACCGTCAGATGGACAGTGCAGACAACACATACATCATGTGGGTCTGCACAATAGATGAATGGTGTGGATGTTGCACACGTGCAGCGAGTGGGGGCCACAAATGGATGGATGGTTGGATATAATGAACACCTCATGATCACCCCACCATCCAAAAGTCTGGATGGTGTGGATCTGAACCATACATCGCGGTGGTCCTCACGGCACCGTCCAAATGGATGGTGTAGATAAATACATCACAGTGAACTCCAAGCAGATGGACGATCGATGTGGTTCAAAGGGACCCACAAAACTTGCTGCCCATCAACACAGCAGCTAATAGCTGGTGTGGGCATTCCAGCCAATCTGATCCTCATCAGGTCGGTCCCACGTTCAAAATGGATGGACGGGTGGATTAAAACTCATACATCATTGTGGGGTGGATCTCCACTGTCCAACATCATGGTCGGCCACACATCAAAAAAAAAGAAAGAGAGAGAGAGAGAGAGAGAGAGAGAGAGAGAGAGTAACGACTCAGAAAAACCCGTACAAAGACCTGAGTACCAACTCAAGCAGAAATCCCTCAGGACTAAATCCTTTAGAAACTAGACGAGAATTAACTAAGTGCTAACCTAGATTACCTATGAAATTAGCACTAATCAATTTAAATACGATCTGCAAGACTCAAAA
Organism: Magnolia kwangsiensis; assembly: GCA_037074715.1. Taxonomy (NCBI): domain Eukaryota; kingdom Viridiplantae; phylum Streptophyta; class Magnoliopsida; order Magnoliales; family Magnoliaceae; genus Magnolia; species Magnolia kwangsiensis. Next base: position 119,349,930 of record CM073571.1, on the reverse strand, counting down.
CCTGTAGAATCGTTAATGCTATGTTACCCTAAAATATAGAATCAATCTCTGAACCCAGTTACTCTCGGGAGCACTTTAAAACTTCATATCGGACCTGGACCGCACATCGAAAGTCCGATAGCGATGAACTTAGATGATTACGACCGCCTAGTTGGACTTGACAATCACCTCAAAAATCAAGTCCAAACGATGTCCTGAGACTGTTTCCTTGAGTCCGGAGTGAAGAGTGTGAGAAAGTGAAGATTTTTAAGAAATTAAATATGAATTTAAGTAATCTGAGTCATGCCACTTGCGTGCCATTTATAAGCATTCTGATCGTTGGTTTTTGACCCAAATTCACCCTCAGATCAGGGAAGATGGCCCATACATGTCAAAGTACTTGTGACCTTGATCGAGTTTCGATGACCGTTGAACTGAAACTAGTCAGCCACGGTCGATCTAGAAACCCCATCGGACTAAAAAAACTTAACTTTTTTGAGATCTTATACTAGTGAGCTTAAGTCCAACCGCATTTAATAAAAGGACCTCTAGAAGTGTTTCGTTGGATCAGAACAAGCCCGATTTGGTTATAACTTAAGTATACCTTAGTCCTAGGGCTAATTTCATCAGTTTTAGGCCTATATAAGGACCTTAAACACTCTCTCTTTCACTCCATATGAATTTGAGAAAACCTAGGAGAGAGAAGAGAGTAAAGAGAGAGAAAGTGAGATAGAAGTGAGAGTTACTCCACGGATTCAATTCCCGTTACTGTTGTGCTTAAACATCATTACTGAATCGCTATTCTGGTAATTCTAACTTTGTTCTTAGGTAAGAAATTATAACCCTAAGTTGTTCTAGGGTTTCCATTGTTACAAGTAGTGAGATAGCTAACCTAGTTCGTGTTATAGGTTGCTAAAACGCCATTGACGAAGGCATACCGTTTAAATCATATTTGTTACGCTTCTATGGCGTAAGGTGCAGATTATATATGTATAGATTTGGTTTTCAAAGCTTTCAATGTCATTTAATGATAGATTCCTGACGTGGGTGATATTGTACATGCCAAATGCGCTATCTGTTCTGTTTTACGAATATGTATAGTATATGTTGTAAATAAAGTATTCCATGTGTTTGTTAAAATGTTTGCATGCATATGAAATCTGATGTTATGATTGTCATGATTAACTATTGTTAGTACATGCTTGTTATGTATGCGACAACGCCTTAGCAAGAGGCTTGGCCCAAATATGTAAAATGCTAACATACGTGATGTATGTTGAATAATGTAGTCTAAGTATTTGTATAAACGCCTGAACGGGTTAGAAATTGGTAGAGTATGATTTTTTTAGGGTGTTAAGATATGAAATCAATCACCTTACTTGTGTGTATGATTTCCTCCATGAAATGTTTAGCCTATTTTATTCATGTCAACTGTGTGTATGATTTCTTCCATGTAATGTATTCATGTTAAAGTTATATTTCTTAACATGTTCATATGAATGTAGAATTTGAATTAAATGTCTATTACTGAGATTGTACATGACTGGGACTATATTACAGTCCAGGAAATCGGTAGAAGGCTTTGATTTCGTGGCTGAGATTTATTCACTACATAAGACCTGTTTGACGAACCCGAGTCGTATTAGAGTTGTCGGTAGTGGTTTAGCCACACAGAGTGCTTATGCAATTCATGTCGATCAACTCAACGTGCGATCGTGCTAGTCGAGCTTGTCAAGTAGCCTGATTGACCCGATGTATGTTCACCATGTATGGACGCTCCTGTTTAAATCTAGGGTACCAAACTTACCAGTGCAATCCCATCAACCTTGGTACCTCGATCTGCTAAGACTCATGAGCCGGGCATGGTGGTATGGGACACCATGGTCGAGCTGTCGGCCTATGCTTGGGCGACGAGCCTCCCCGTAGTGACCAGTGAGAAACTTAGACTCGTGAGCCAAATATGGTGGTATGGGACACTATATTCGAGTTGTTGGCCTACTCTGATTGGTGACGAGCCCTCTGTAGTGACCTCGAGAATACCTTTACTCTGATTGGCGACGAGCCCTTTTATAGTAGCTAAGGTATACTAGGCCTGTATTGATTGGGGATGAGCCCTTCACAGCGACCTAGAACAGTAATATCGTATGAGATTTACTAGGATTAATGACCCTAGAATGTATCATTGTTTAGGTAATGATATAAGGGAGGTACCTTAGCTTCCCAATCCTGCTGTATGAAAAAGACTAATAATAACTCGATAATCATACTCATTAAGTCGCACCGCATGTGCCCCGGGTTGAAGAGCACAGAGGGAAGAAAGAATGTCGCGAACGTAAGATGGTGTCACACGAGGGAGTGTAGACGAGGGCATGCATCATGAAAATATTTCATCCTTACATTAATAAGAGTATCTAGGAATGTCTGATATGTTTGCTTTATCATTACTGCTTGACTGAATTGATAACATGTTAATCTTTGCTCTATGATTCCACTGAGTTGATCACTCACTCCCACGTTCTGAGATGGTGTTTTGAACACCCACCAGACTCTGTCTTAGTTGCAGATGACGATGCGACTCAGGAGACGGAGCCTGATTACTATGACGATCAGGACTAGTTCTTGTATATGTAGTTCTCTGACGGTTTCGCTTAGGCCGTTCTGATCGAGGGGGCTACTGGGCTTTTCATTGTAGTTGAAACTGTCTCTCCACATTTTAATTTTTTTTTTGAACTAATACATGTATATGGTGACTCAGTGATGTATTCATACTCTGGGGTTCGATAGAGATCTTTTGGACTCATATACGTTTAGATACATCTTTTAGTCTTCCGCTTGCATTATGTAAATTGATCTGGAGTATGAATTACTGTTTTGGTATAATCCCACTCATGTTTAGTGCACTAATATGAATAACATTCAATCATCATTATGTATGTTGCATAAGTGATGCGTTGGAACTTGGGAGTTGAGTTTCTGCTCGACCCCCAATTTTCAGGGCGTTACAGAGAGGATAGAGAAAAAGAGAGAGAAATTGGTGAAGGGGAGGGACCTCGCCACTACGGGCCCTCCCTATACTATGCATACATCAAGATGGGTCCCAAATCATGTGGACCCTACATCAAAATCAAATGCTATGGACACCCACCTTTGATCATGGACTTCTTATGAGACCCGTATCCTAGACTGTACCATTCCGTAGGCTTCTGTAGTCCTTTTAATCGAATTCTGGCAACTTACGACTTGTAATTGGTATTTACACGTGACCCTAAGTTGCATCATGTCGATCTAAGTCAGCTTAGCCAGATACTTGTATCATTGCGACCACACCGTCACCGTGGTTCTGACGTCGTGCCTCATGCGTTGAGGCGATACCTGGGCCAGGAGATGTGGGTTTGCGTTAAGGTAAAGGAAAGCATAGCGCTTCGTAATTCGAAGAGAAAACATCACATCAATCACCTCACTTGTCAAAGTACACCCATCACTCAACCCATTACTCTTCCCATCCCTAAGTACAACACCCATCCTTAAAGTCAACTCTCTCCCTTACATGTCAAATACACATCACTCTATCAGTCATCTCTCTCTCTCTCTCTCTCTCTCTCTCTCTCTCTCACACACACACACACACACACACACACACACACTCTCTCTCTTTCTCTCTCTCTTTCTCGAACCCATCTCCCTAGCAACACCCATGAGAGAAATTGTCCAAGCTTTCATGAGAGAAGTTAGTGTGGCCCACCTTCCTACCTCTCATCTCCACCATCCAAAGATCATCTCAACCATTGAAATCATTCCCTTGAAGCTCTAAAGGCTATAGGTGGAAGAAAGAAGAGGAGATCAAAGGTGGGTGTTCATAGCATTAGTTTTTATGATTTGAGGGCCCACTTATGGTGGGACCCATCTTGATTATGCCTCATTTTATTACACTTCCAAAGGTGTAAATGTGGCAAATGATAAATTTTATGATGTACATTTGGCTTAATTACAGTTTTAAATTCATGTTTTCAACTAGAAAAAGGCCTAGATGGGCTATTCGATAGTTTTGCTCGATTGGATTCATGTGTCTCTAACGTGGGATAGACTGTTGCCAAAATTGGAGATCCTCTACAGGTAAAACTGATTCTTTACCAGCATGATATTAAAAAATGGTCACATAATGATTGTTTAATGTCACACAGATAAAAATGGTCACATAAAACTGATTTTTTCCCCTTTCTCTTTGTTTGTATTAGGTTTTCACAGCTTCATCTTCCCATGAATCGATCCCTACCGTAGATTGGATTGGCCAATTAGAATCTCTTATAGCCTGTTTGAAGGCAAGTAGAGTGAACCTCAATGTAGAATGTACAAATGAAGCCCAACAATCATGACAAGTTCTCTTCAGGTAGTGGCTTTGAGGAATTAATCTGTTTGAATAGGTTGAGAGACAAAGATGCTAGCTCTTCAGTACTTATTGATTTTATGATTTGGTTCTCGCAAAACGTAACTGATGGCATGACTATTGTTCTTGTATGGGGCTAAACTAAAAACTTTAGTGAATATAGACGTCAAAATTGTTGTCTATAAATTCATTATAAAAATAAAATTTTAAAAAAACCTTAGGTAAGTCTTTTGATCTGGATTTCAAAAATTATTGTAGTTTTTTTATATTATTTAATCATAAATTAGATGACTTTTCGGCAATAATATAGGTGTACTGACACCATGGCCAAATACTTTATAGCTAGTGATGCCATTGGGTGAATTTGGGGAGCAAATGGTCTTCAACCATCCCCCAGTCAACAGCCTCTAGGCACTCTAGCTTTGCATTTCCACCAAGAGCATTTTGCTAGAGATGAGCCATTAGAATAGCTAGTTGCCTATATCACCTAGGGTCCACCCACCTCATGACAGTATTCGAGTAATATTTTGTTACATGCATGTTAAAAGGAAGAGTTATATGACCTGAGGGTATGCTCGGTATCCTTTGTTTCAGTTTGTACAAGAAGGGCCCTCAGTTTAGTTAACTAGACGATTAATATGATAATGATGGGCACAAATCAACTAGGGAATAACCATGACCCAAATCAACAGGATGATTGTCTGCATTCAACTGAAAAGAGACTGAAGATCAGATGGCTATAACCTTTTGATCTGAAAGATTTTTGGGGCATTGTCACTCTAAGGCTATCCTATCTTATCCAAAACCTGGATCATTGGACCATAGGCACCACTTCTACAAATAAACAACCTGAGGATGCCATTATATCTTTTGGTCAAGGACCAAATAAATCCTGCAAAGACACCCTTAATAGCCTTCCTTTCATGATATGCTATGACTTCACTTGGGATAGAAAGAAGGTAGGACAAATTTTTATCATTTCCATGTGTCCTGTCTAGTTTCAATGGAGTTTGTCTTAGTGGTTAAAATTCTCAGCTTCAACAGACTAAAATATATTAGCTATCATAACTTACAATCTAATGAAAGGCCACATTAATTTTCACGGCATGGAACTAACTTTTATTATCATCTGAAGTTTGCATGAAACTAACTTCTAAACATCATGTGAAGTATAGCTTCCTCCTTAATAGTACATTTTTGAGTTCTACCAATTATGACAATTATGTTTTTTCCAGGTTATACCTCAACTAGAAACAACTTCTTATTTGAAAGGGTAATTGCTTAATCTTAATAATGTCATTTGGTTATTGAAGTATGAATCTAGTGACTATCATGTAATACCATATCTTAGGATTTCATGGAATAAATGATTCTTCTGCAAAACTATCAATTGTTACTAATTACTCTAGAAATCTATTTGTATCATTCCATTGCAGTATATTGATGATCCAGTTAGATTTAGTTTCTTTCTTTCTTTCTTTCTTCCTCTTACTTGGTTTCTTTCTTTTCTTTTTCTTTTTATTAGCTGAGTGCAGATGATGTCCATTTTTAATGGTGAATCTATGCATTAGTGGCTAGCTAAATTCACAATTCTTCACAACTCTCATATCGGATAATCATCCATGGACAAAATCTCTTCCAACAGGTGTAACGCTGTGAAAATTGGGGGTCGAGCGTAAACTCCACTCCGAGTTCCAACGCATCACTTATGCAACATAGATGATGATGATTGAATGTTGTTCACATTAGTACATTAAACATGGCTGAGATTATACCAAAACAACATATCATACTCTAGAGACAGTTAAATTTTACAAGCGAAAGACTATGATAGATATATAAAATATATAAACTGTTATAAGTCTCCAGAGTGTGAACATATTACCAGGTTAAATATATACATGCATACTCCAAAATGAACAAAATGAATATACATGGGTGTTCCCAACAGTGCAAAATAACAAGTGTAATGGTGTCTAATCAACATCCATGTGACCTTGTCGATCAGAACATGGTCTATATAGACCCGCCTGATAGCTGCATATAGGAGAAACCCTCCTCCTCATCATAAAAGTCCGACTCCACTTCACAAGCATCTTCATCATCTGAAACTAAAACAGGGACTGGTTGGTATTACAAACACCGTCCTGTAACGTGGGAGTGAGTGATCAACTCAGTAGAACTATACAGAAGAGGTTAACATGTTATCAATTCAATCAAGCAGTAATGATAAAGCAGACATATCAGACAATTCTAGATACTCTTATTAATGCAAGGATGAAATATTTTCATGATGCATGCCCTCGCCTACACTCCCTCGTGCGACACCATCTTACAGTCACGACATGCTTTCTTCCCTCTGTGCTCTTCAACCCAGGGCACATGCAGTGCGATGTTATGAGCGTGATTACTAAGTTCTTATTAGACCTTTTCATACAGCAGGATTGGGAAGCTAAGGTACCTCCCTCATATCAATTCCCAAATAATGATCCATTCTAGGATCGTTAGTCCTAGACAATCTCATACAATGTTATGGTTCTAGGTCGCTGCAAAGGGCTCGTCACCAATCAATGCATGCCTAGTTATACACTAGTTACTACAATAAGGCTCGTTGCCTCAATGCAGTATCAAGGTATGCTCGAGGTCACTACAAAGGGCTCGTCACCAATCAGAGTAGGCCGATAACTTGAATATAGTGTCCCATAGCACCATAATCAGCTCATGAGTCTAGTTTGCTCACTGGTCACTATGGGGAGGCTCGTCGCCCCAGCGTAGACCGACAGCTCGACCACGATGTCCCATACCATCATGCCCAGCTCATGAGTCTTAGCAGATCGAGGTACCAAGGTTAAAGGGATTTTTTCACTAGTAAGTTTGGTACCTTAGCTTCAATCAGTAGCGTCCAAACATGGTGAACATACATCGGGCCAATCAGGTTACTTGACGAGCTCAACTAGTACGACGCACGTTGAGTTGATCGAAATGAAGTGTATAAGCTTTTCGTGTGGCCTAACCACGACCGACATCCCAAGTATGGCTCGGATTCATCGAACACATCCTGTGTGGTGAAAACAACCTTAGCCACCAGTTTGAGGCCTGTTACCGATCGCCTGGACTAGAATATAGTCCCAACCACGTACAATCACAATGATGAATATTTAAATCAATCCTAAAATCATATGAACATGTTATGAAATATAACTTAAACATGAATACACAGTACATGGAAGAAATCATACACATAGTTAACATGAATAAGTAAGCTATACAGTTCATGGAGGAAATTATACACACAGTTAAGGTAGTTGGGATTCATATCTCAACTCCCTTACAAATCACACTTTACTAACAACTAACTCATTCAGACATTTTCACAAACACTTAGACTACACTTTTGAGCATACATCACGTATGTTGGCCATATTACGTATTAGGACAAATCCTTTTGCCAAGGAATTGTCACATATATAACAAGCATGTACCTACGACAGATAATCATGGCAATCACAAATCCAGATTCCAAATGCATACAAACATTTCAACAAACACGTCTTAAACATGTTATCATACATACGTAATTCACCCATGAATCATATAGTAGTAAGATAGGTTACATAGAGGAAACTGTAACTAAGCATGAGGGGATTCAAGATCGCATCTCAACATCCTCATTAAATATACTACAACATGCATTTTCTCATTCGGGCATTTTATCAAACACTTAGGCTATACATATTCACATGCATGTAATAGCTTAGTTAAATACATATTACAGCAATTCCTTCCACATAGGAGTTGCCACACATACACTAATCATGTATTTTTAAGCATCAATCATAACAAGTGCAAACCATAATTCCATATTCATTCAAGCAATTCAACAAACACATAGATGCATTTAAAAATCAACAGAGTATATATATTTATGTAATATACAGAAGACATCGTATCTAACATGTGTGACAGCAATCAAGTCAGACATAAATCACTCCTGACATTGGAAGCCTTGAAACCCATAACTTAAACGTTTATAGTCCACACCTTACGCCGGTAGGCAAGTAACGAATTCAGTTTAAACTATAAGTCTTTATCTACGACACAATGGCAACCTACAACATAAAATAGTTTAGCTATTTCACCCTATACTCTATTCAAATCCCTAAAACCAATTAGGGTTAGGATTTCTTACCTAAAAATGAATTTAGAATTGCTGAAACGGCGACACGGTAGCGTGGATTTGACACTTAGAACAACATGAAGGAATCCCTATAGCAACACCCCAAATTCCCTTACCTTTTCTCTCTCTCTCTTCTTCTCTTCCTTTTCTTTCCTCTCTCCCTAGGTTTTTCCAAATTCATATGGGATGAGAGAGTGAGGGTTTAAGGTCCTTATATAGGTTTAAAACTAATGAAAATAGTCATAGGGCTAAGGTATACTTAGGTTATATCCAATTCGGGCTTATTTCAATCCAACGGGCATTTCTGGAGGTCCTTTTGCTGAATGCGGTCGGACTTAAGCTCACAGATACTAGATCTTGATCAAGTTAACTTTTCAGTCCGATCGGGTTTCCAAATCGACCGGGGCGGACAGTTTCAGTTCAATGGTCATCGAAACTCGATCAGGGCCACAAATATTTTGACATGTGTGGGCCATCTTTCCTAATTCGAGGGTGTATTTGGGTCAGAATCTAACAATCAGAATGCTTATAATTGGTCCGCAAGAGACGCGACTCAGATTACTTAAATTTATATTTAATTTCTAAATATATTCACTTTTCTCACACTTTTCGCTCCGGACTTAAGAAAATAGTTCCAGGACATCATCTGGACTTAATTTTTGAGATGATTGTTAAGTACAACTAGGCGGTCATAACTATCTAATTTCATCACAATCGGACTTTCGACGTGCAATCTAGGTCCGATACGAAGTTTCTGAAAGCTCCCGAGAGCAACTGGGTTTAGAGTTGGATCCTAGATTTCTAGGTAATGTAGTATTAGTGGTCCTACTCATTTTTGATCTTCTCTTTTGTATTTAAAATGGTTCAAGCTAATTTTACTGAGTATTCAGTTTTGTACTTAACCAAATTCTACCTTATTATGGCATAATACGGTCCAAGGGCCATTCTATGCCCTATTTTTGGCACTTCTAGTTATTATATTATTTTAATTATTTTCTTAGTAGTTTATAATCAATTTTATCCCATATTAATAAAATTTCATGAGATTTTGTGTAGTATAAAAATTTTAAAAATTCTCGAAGCAGCAGTTGTCCAACAAGTAATTTTCATACAGTTGTCACAACGACCTCCTTTAAATGATATTAAATATTTTATTATATTTTTCATATCTTTTAATATAAAAATATACTCATTTATCTTCAATTTGGTTTTTGAATCACCTAAATTGGAGTTATAACGAGGGAGATATGAGTTTTCAAAGTTGGATAAAATGCGCAGAAAAATACAGAAAACGGGCTGCCTAATCTGTTGTACGGACGAGGCCTCGCCAAACCGGCAAGCCCCTCACCGGTCACTGGAAATTTGGGTGGGACCTCACCCCAAGGGGATTGTCCTCACCCCTCGGGGATGCCAAAAACATGTGGGACCCACCCCGGGTCCCCCCGAATTGAGTCTTTTGGTCCTACGAGTCCGTCGAGATATTATCGGGTCTCATTTACAAACCGAATGAGTTACGTGATGTACAATATATGATTTTGGGGTAGGAGAAGCTAATATATCCAAAGAAACTATATATATCATGAGAATATAAAAAATTCAATAGTTTAAATACCATTTTATTCATGTATTTACCATTTACAGTAAGTTTTAGTTTAAGTATAGTTCTTCACCATTTAAACTTTAGGATTTGTATCTAATATGAAAGTACTTAGAAAAATTTGAAGAATGAAGTGATAAAAGGTGTGATTTTGAAGGAAATGGGTTGAAAAACAATTTCTTTGGCTTTGGAATTGAGTTATGAGAAGTTACCAAGGTGTTATGGTTGACCCATTGCCTAAAGACGTCTAATTCCAGGTTGGCAAAAATCCAGGGTGTTACAATCTACCCTCCTTAAAAATAATTTCATCCCTAAAATTGGCTAAGAGTAATGAGTAAAGATTCTATTATTCCTTTTGCCTAAAATTTATTGATTCAAGTTTATATGTGTGGTGGGGTATATACATTTATACTAGTCTGGCGCATTTTTTTGTCTATCCTCCTTAAAAATTTACTTTTTATCTCTTGCTTATATCCTGATGGTTTGCTACAATTTATTTCTTTATCTATTTATAGTTTTGATGACGATTCTCATCTACCTAGAGTAAGATTTATGTTTTCAATGGTCGACCAATACGGAGAGACGGTTGTAATGGGCTTGATCCCGATACTTTGATCACCTACCTGACCAAGGTAGAAGGCTCATCATATCCCTTCCTAGTCCTGGTAGATCCTGGTCTTCTGCTCGGTCAAAGCAGTGAGTCCATTGGTAGTCGCCCAGGATTGAGAAATGGGTCAAGCCGCGAATGCTTCGTAATTGTATATTTCAGTAACTCCGTAGTCCAATCACTCTAAAAGCTTAGGGAATGACCATCACTAAAAGGTTCAAATTTCCTATTTATAAGGATGCCCTTTGGGTCTTGGTCTAGCAGAGTCCTCGTATGAATCTATGTCCAAGGTAGGGGTTAATAAGCACCTTAATAGATCATCCTAAAAGGATTTCTAATCGTATAGAGTTGGCCAAGGCTTTTATTATGTTCGTATTTAACAAGTAGATTTGTATATACACTGACCTCCGCTCGTTCCCATTATTAGGCTTATGATTTAATATGAATGGGTTCAACACTTAAGCCCTAATAATTTCCCTTTAAAGACTTCTCTATTGACATTCTAAGGAAAATTCAGACCCTATTTAATGACCTAATCTTATGTATAACCTAAATCAATTTCCTTCGATCCTGGGCCAGTGGGGACGGGGCCAACCACACTTTCACTGCGCCACTCTGATCCAACGGTTGTATTAGCTGACCTAATTAGATTGAGCTCATAATGGTCTACTCCCCTTAAAAATTATTTCTACGCTCAAGGCTCAAGAATCTATGTCTTGATCCGTATGTTAGAACAAGGTATGATTTATGACCTATCCTTGACATAGACTTGAAAGGGCCTAGCTATATGCCCTAGAGGGGGGGTGAATAGGGCAATGCCAAATAAAAATCATAATAGAGGAATAATAAAAGAATTAAAGCACAATGCTTAATATAAAACAATTGCAATAGCCTAGAATAAGGAGATTGATACTTTATCAGTTCTAAGGACAACCTTACACCAAAAACCAGAGGTTTAAGGTAGGACAACCTTCTTTCTAGAACGTCCTTGTATCACAAACCAAAGAGGAATAAAAAGCAATGAAATCAAAATAACTTGCGACAAATAGATCCTAAGTTATTACAACATTCATCCACACTTTGCTTGAAGTGATTACAACATTCATCCACAAACACAAATCACAAAACTGAATGAATAAAGGAATGAAAGAATAAAGCACATCCACAACACAACGATATATAGTGGTTCGCCTGTGTGTACACCAACTGTTATCCAACAGCCACACAGATTGCTACTCCACTCCTAATATCCTCACATAGGGGATATTAGCATGCACTATCGAAATAGGTTTCACAGGTTCACCTAAAACCTTCACAATTGTGTCTTTGATCTTGGGCTTACACAATCCAAAAACCCCACAATCTGAGTTTTCTGGATCTCCTCAGATAACCAATACAATGAGATGTTTCTGGCGAATCTCAAACAAAAACTAGAGAAAGTAAATTACAAAACATGTAAAATACCTGAATCACCTTTTGATGAAGCCTGGTAGAACCAATCGGAGTAGTAGTTTGATTCGACGTTCAAAGTTCAATACTCACTTTAAAAATGGTTTTAAGTCTAATTGATTTTAGATCAAACGGGCTAGATCTATTTGATTTTGAATCCAGAAGAAGGAATAACAGAAATTCCCCTTTTCTAATAAGATTGGAATGTAGATCAAAATCAAATAAGAATAAGCTAGAAAAATGAATATTAAATAAGCACAAAGCAGCTTAAAATAAACACAAACTTATCTCAGAGAATAGCCTAAAGAATTCTTGAATAGAATTGATTTGAAGTGCTTAAACTCTGAAGTTCGTGCTCAATTTATAGACTAAAAAATCCCATCTACGACTGGTCTTAGGATCCTAGGACTGGTCGTAGCTCCAAAGATTTTTGAAAGATTTTCACGGGATTTGATTTTCAGTTCCACGACCGGTCGAGGGTGGTCTACGACCGGTCGTGGGCCATCTACGACTGGTCGTGAGACACCTACGACCGGTCGTAGGACCACAAAAATGGTTGCTGGAGTTTGAGTCGTAGGGCTACGACCGGTCGAAGGATGAGTCGTAGAACTCACAAGACTGGTCGTAGGATGTTCAGGACTGGTCGTAGGACAGCTAGAAAGATCCAAAAATCTTCAACTACCTAGGACTGGTCCTGAAAAACCTAAGACTGGTCGTAGCAAAGCTAGGACTGGTCTTGAAGTCCCTAAGACTGGTCTTAGAACACTCCAAACAAGCATATAAAGATATATGAGTTATGTATCCGGAATGACTTACAATAAAGCCCATCCTAAGGTCAATTTAAGGTCAAACAAACCTTAAAAGTGAGATGGACTTGAAAGTCTATATACTCAGATGACCCTTAAGAGAAGCTTGTGAATATTCAAAACTTGTAGTAGGCCTTCATAAGCTTGATCTTGACTTGACAAAGTCTTCTAGTAAACTTGAACTTGATCAAACCTTGAACATGCAACCTTGAAAACTTCTATTCTTGATTTCTTCATCCAAGACTTGAAAACTTTCTTCTTTTAAGATCTTGTCTTGAAATGCGATGTCTTGATATGTCTTGATTGCAATGAATAGACTCCAAACATAAAACACAAGATATACAAGACATATATATAGGTTTTGGCACCACAAAATTTGACAACTAAAGGGATATGAAATCATAGCACTTACAATCTCCCCCTTTGTCAAATTATGACAAAACACATAGCATCAAAGATAATAAGGAATGATAAGTCATAAAACCACAAAATACTCTACTCCCCCTGAGTAATACGAGTATTGCTCATATAATCAATACATAACATGAAAATCTCAAAACTTCAATCCACATATCCATCATTCCACATATCCTTCTCAATAAATACAAACAAAATTACTCCCCCTATCCGTATTACTCCCCTTTTAGCAATGCTTACTACTCTCCCTTTTTGTCACAAAATGACAATGGAAAGGAACAATATAAAAGAGAATATAGAGAGAAAATAATGAGAAGGTGATATGAAAGGACATAAAATAAACCTGAAGTGTCAAGTCATAATCCATACCATAAAGTACAATATCCAAAATGTTATGAAACCAGAATCCATAATACATATCCAGAGTAAAAGAAATGTTATACTATTCAGAAGATAATTCACTTAATCTAGTCCAGAGGAGGGAGCAGGAATAGATGGATCAATCTGGTGTAAGCCCTTATTTATGCGACGAAGATATTTTCGCATGTACTTGAATCTCATGTCATGGGCTATATTCATATTATCAAGTTTTTCTTCCAATGCACGAAGGCGTGCTTCAAAACCAGAAGGATCATAATCTGGATCATTAGGTGAATCGGTTTCTATATCATCAAATAAGTCATCCAAATTAACATCTTGTTGTGGAAGATCACTAGCTTCCTCTTCGTTTCCAGCAACACCACCATCACCACCGACACCACTAACACCAGCTTCATCAAATTGGCCAGGAAGCAGTTCCAATTTCATCTTATTAAGATTGGCATTATTGAAAATGAGATGAAGAATTGGTGCCTCATTAACAGGTTTATTGACAAGCATGTGAGTGGTTAGAACATTCATAAGATGACTGAATGGAATATCACTGTGACCTGGATGGAAACAAAATTGTATAATGAAATGACAAATCAAAGAAGGAAGACAGACCTTGATTCCAGAAGCAATAGAATGCAACACACGAACCATGAAAGAAGTTAACTCGGTTTTATTACCGGACCAAGGATATACATTGGAAATGAAGAAATGATGTAGTATTCTGTATTTGGATAACAGATACTTTACAGGGAGCGCATTCCCTTTGTGAGTCCAATGCACATCAATTTTGCATAAATCTTTAGTTAACATGCATTTTTCTTATTCTGAAGGTTTATCGTATAAAGTATGAATTGGTATTCCTTCATCATTACCAGGTATATCCATAATACTTGATATTAAATGATGGTCTACTTCAAATTTCTCTTCTCTTGTATTAATAGAAAATGTTAAATTATCAAGGAAAAAATCTGAAATGCATGCAACCATTAATTGAGCAATGGACTGGTATGCAGACCCATCCCAAAGCAAAATGTTAGTCCAACCTACAGATTCAAGAAGGAGAATGACACCATATGGAGCAATGTGATTTAGATCAGCGGTATGCTCAACGATAATGTTACGGACACGCAAATCCCATACATCTTGAGTATCATCTTCGGGTGACCGAAGATGCCGTCTAGTTATTGGTCCAGATCTGGATGAAGATGGACCACGGGATGTTTTCTTTTTCCCCCTAGCATCCATATCCAAAAAGATATACAAAGAACAAGCAAGATGCACAAATGAAAGATGGGTTTTCTCTAGATCATCAAATAGAGAGCAAACCCTTGAAAACCTCAACAAGAGATGAAATCTAACTCTACTATGAACAAATCAAAGCATAGAGATTATGAAACTTTAAGAAAAATGATAAAATAGGACTTACCTTGAAGAAAAACTAGAAATCTTATCACTGGTCACGACTCGTCGTAGGTGGGTATGGAAATGAAGAAGAAGGGGAATTTTCCCAAATTATATGATGTTCACGAGATCCACGACCGGTCGTGAGTGGTCCACGACCGGTCTAACCACGACTGGTCATGTAAAACCACGACCGGTCGAGCATCGACCAAAAATGCATTTTAAATGAAAAAATTTAAAATTTAAACAATTAAAATGTGAAATATAATACACTATGATACATGCAAGAAAGTGTATTCAATGTAAAATGCACATACCAAGATCAAATTTTAATTTATTAAACCTGCTTTTGTCGAGCGGTTTAGTAAATATATCAGCAAGTTGAGTTTCAGTTGGTATATATTCCAATGAAATTATTTTTTTTTCAACCAACTCACGAATGTAATGATACCTAATGTCAATATGCTTAGTACGTGAATGCTGGATTGAATTTTTGAAAATTTCTATAGCACTGGAATTATCACAATGTAAAATTATTGAATCTTGATTAATTCCATAATCGCTAAGCATGCGTTTCATCCAAACTATATGAGTACATGCATATCCAGCTGTAATATATTCAGCCTTAGTTGTAGAGAGCGATAGTGAGCTTTGTTTCTTGCTGAACCAAGAAACTAAACAATTTCCAATGTAAAAATAACCACCACTGGTTGATTTTCTATCATCAATATTTTCGGCCCAATCAGCATCTGAATAGCCAGCTAATTGAACATTAGTATCAAAAGGATACCAAAGTTCCAAATTTATAGAACTTGCGACATATCTAATAATCTGTTTAACAATAGTGAGATGTGATTCCTTAGGATTAGACTGATATCTCGCACAAATTCCAACACTGAATGCGATATCAGGTCTACTAGCAGTAAGATATAACAAACTACCAATCATACTGCGATATAGTTTAGGGTCTATATCTTTACCTGTAGAGTCTTTTGAGAGTCTTAATGTTGTACTCATAGGAGTATCAAAGTTCTTACCATTCTCAAATCCAAACCTTTTAACCAAGTTTGAAGCATATTTGGTCTGAGAAATGAAAATTCCATCAGGTTGTTGTTTTACTTGCAATCTAGGAAATAGTTAAGTTCGCCAACCATGCTCATTTCGAACCTTGATTTCATTAACTCTGTAAACTCAGTAGACATGTTAGAACAAGTAGATCCATAAATAATATCATCAACACATTTGAACCATCAAAATATCAGTGTTATTCTTTTTAACAAAAATCGTCTTATTGACACTACCTACTTGAAAGCTATGACTAAGTAAGAATTTAGTCAATTTTTCATACCATGCCCTGGGTGCTTGTTTTAGACCATAGAGAGCCTTTTTGAGATGAAATACATGGTCAGATAACTTAGGGTCTTCAAACCCTGAAGGTTGTTCAACATACACTTCTTCATGTAGATCGCCATTCAAGAAAGCACTCTTTACATCCATCTAAAAGATTTTAAATTTTTTGAAACATGCGATGGAAATAAAAAGTCTGATTGATTCAAGGCGAGTGACAAGAGCAAAGGTTTCATCGTAATCGATGCCTTCAATCTGTGTGTACCCTTGTACAACCAGTCTAGCCTTGTTTCGTATAATATTTCCGAGTTCATCAGACTTATTTTTAAAGATCCACTTTGTTCTAATAATGTTTTTATCTTTAGGTCTAGGAACAAGACACCAGACATCATCACGAAAAAATTGATTAAGTTCATCCTACATAGCAACTATCCAATTTTCGTCAGAAAGTGCTTCTTTTACTTTGACCGGTTCTATTTGGGATGTAAAACAAACATAATTACATGTGTTCTCAAGTTGTTTGCGAGTACGAACTCCAGTGAGAGGATTTTCAAGAATTTGATTGGTTGGATGTTCTTTAACAGTCCTTGGTTTAGATTCTTTTTGACTTGATGAGATATCTACATTGTCAATAATAATAGCTTCATCATCATCTGAACATGGGGCCGGTGTATTCAAATGATCATCAATGACCACATTGATGGACTCTTGAATCACACCAGTTCTCTTATTTAGAACCCTATAAGCTCGACTGTTCAATGAATAACCAAGAAAAATTCCTTCGTCACTCTTCATATCAAACTTACCCAAATTTTCATGATCCCGTAAAATATAACACTTGCTGCCAAAAACCTGAAAGTATTTGACAGTAGGTTTCTTTTCAAACCATAATTCATAAGCAGTCTTATTATCAGATTTACTTGTATACACCTGATTAATAATATAGCATGCGGTATTAACTGCTTCAGCCCAAAGATTTCTAGAGAGCTTCATACTATTCAACATAACATTAGCCATTTCCTGAAGCACTCTATTTTTCCTTTCTACTATACCATTTTGTTGCGGTGTTTTGGGTGCTGAGAATTCATGTGATATTCCCTGATCGCTACAAAATTTCTCAAAACTACTGTTTTCGAATTCAGATCCATGATCACTACGGATCTTACTAACATGAGAACCTTTCTCATTTTGGATTCGTTTGATGACCTTTTTCACTTCATCCAGGGTTTCAGTTTTTTCTTTTAAGAACGATACCCAAGTGAATCTTGTATAGTCATCTACGATAACCAAGATGTATTTTTTGCCTCCTCGACTCTCCGATCTGGTAGGTCCAATAAGATCCATGTGGAGAAGCTCGAGTGGTCTAGATGTGGTGTTAGAGTTTACTTTCTTATGAGAACTCCTAATTTATTTGCCCAACTGGCATTCACCACATATTTTGTCTACTTTTTACAATTTGGGTAGACCTCTAATTAGTTCTCTTTTGCTCAATCTAAATAATTTTCGATAGTGTACATGTCCAAGGCGTTTATGCCATAATTCAGTCTCATCGGTATGGACCATGTAACATGATTGAGTAGATGAGCTAGCATCACTAACAATGTAGCAGTTTTTAGAAGTTCTGCGACCAGTTAATATAACAGAACCCCTTTTATTAACTATCTCATAACCTTAATTAGAAAACTTTACACTATGGTTGTTATCACATATCTGAGAAATGCTTAATAGGTTGTGTTTTAAACCCTCAACATATAAGACATTCTTAAATAAGGGAAGGTTATAAAGTTGAACCGTACCTTGGCCAATAATCTTGCAATTTCTTCCATCACCAAATGTGACTAACCCATCAGTCATATCTTTAAGATCGGTGAATAAAGCTTTGTCACTTGTCATATGCCTGGAGTAACCACTATCTAGTTACCACTTTGAATGGCTTGTTGCTTTGAAACCAGTGTGGGAAACCAAGCTGGCAACTTTAGGAACCCATTTCATAACTGTTTTGGGTTTAGGAGTATAAATGGTCTTTTTCTGTCTATTGTCGTAGGAACGACCTATAGAGTTCGACTTTAATAACTCCTTAAGAAGATCAATAATTTTTTCAGCCAATTGATTTCGGTTTTGAAAATTAAAGTTGACATGGCCACTTTTAGGTTTTGGGAAAGACCTAGAATTTTTAGAAAAACCTTGATAGGTATTCTTTTCTTTTGAGGTCAAAGACTCTCCTTTAACAAATCTAGGAGCAATATTCATTTGTTTAGGAGATGTATTTTTATCATAGCCCAACCTGGATCGATCGCCACATTTTCTTGATTCGGACAATAATTTTTCCAATTTCGGATCTCCTTGGGCATATCTCCATGTGTCTTTCGAACTCAGAAGAGAAGCTACCTCATTTTTGAGTTTCTCTTTTTCGAATTTCAAATCTTCAATATGAGAGGTTTTGAAATCTAAATCATTTTTGGTTTTTTCAAAAGAATCAGAAATATGAGATTTTTCCAAGATCAGAGACTCATAATCTTCCTTAAGATTAGAAAATTTTTCTTTTTGTAATTTAAGCTTGACAGCAATTTTACAACTTTCTTTATACAGGGCATTATAAGCATCTTGAAGATCATCTTCATTATCGCAATCACTATTCAGATTTTCTTCACTAGATGTATCATCATGATCTGAATAGGTAATCTTGGCTAGAGTTATAAGGGCTTTAACACCATCGCCCGACTCGGTTTCAGAATCTTCTGATTTAGAAGAGGATTCAGAATCAGATGATTCATCCTAAATAGCCATCATGCTTTTCCTTTTCGATTTGTCCTTTTTAGGACATTTGTTAGATAAGTGCCCATACTCTTGACAGTTGTAACATTGACTATCTTTCAAGGATTTACGAGTTCTAGGTTTAGATCGTCTCTTATCATTTGATTTTTGAAAATCAACCTTTTTCCTATTTTTAAAAATTTTGTAAAACCTTTTTGCTAAAAGTGCCATATCATCTTCGGTATTTTCTGAATCCAAAGTGCTCTCTTGAGAAATGTTTTTAGATGATTTGAGAGCTATTGATTTTCCTTTAGGAGCCTTAAAGGATAACTCATAGGTTTGAAGTGAACCAACTAATTCCTCAACCCTCATGGTATCCATATCACAAAGTTCCTGAATCGCGGTTACTTTAGAATTGAACCGTTCAGGAAGTGAACGTAGTATTGTTGCGCACACTTTCCTTTCAAGAATTTTATCACCAAGACCCCACATAGAGTTCACTATGTCATTCAATCTAGTGAAGAAGTCCATAAACATCTCATTCTCCTCCATATGAATTTCTTCAAATTTAGTTGTGAGGAGTTGGACTTTAGATTTCTTGACAATAGAAGTACCCTCGTGTGTCATTTCTAATATATCCCATGCTTGTTTTGTATTTTCACAAGAGATGATTCTTTTGAATTCATCCAGTGATAATGCACAAGTAATTGCATTTAGTGCTTTTGCATTCGCACTACTTTCACTTTTCTGAAGTGTGGTCGAAAGAGAATAAGCCGTTATTTTCATAGTTTTTGAACCATCGTCATTAGCAACTTCAGTAATAGGAGGGTTCCATTCATTCACTGTGGCTAGCCACACACTTTCATCCAAGGATTTGAGGAATATCCTCATCCTGGCTTTCCAATAGGAATAGTTTGTGCCATTAAAAGGTGGTGGCCTAGTGACTGATAGGCTATCAAAATTTGACATCTTAATATAGCGTAGATCGTTAGCTCAGGAAATAAATCCAATAAAACAAACAATAAGCACGAGCTATTAAGCTCTGATATCACTTGAAAGAGCCTAGCTATATGCCCCAGAGGGGGGGTGAATAGGGCAATGCCAAATAAAAATAATAACAGCGAAATAATAAAAGAATTAAAACACAATGCTTAATATAAAACAATTGCAATAGCCTAGAATAAGGAGATTGATACTTTATCAGTTCTAAGGACAACCTTACATTAAAAACCAGAGGTTTAAGGTAGGACAACCTTATTTCTGGAACGTCCTTGTATCACAAACCAAAGAGGAATAAAAAGCAATGAAATCAAAATAACTTGCGGAAAATAGATCTTAAGTTATTACAACATTCATCCACACTTTGCTTGAAGTGATTACAACATTCATCCACAAACACAAATCACAAAACTGAATGAATAAAGGAATGAAAGAATAAAGTACATCCACAACACAACGATATATAGTGGTTCACCTGTGTGTACAGCAACTGTTATCCAGCAGCCACACAGATTCCTACTCCACTCCTAATATCCTCACACAGGGGATATAAACAAGCACTATCGAAATAGGTTTCACAGGTTCACCTAAAACCTTCACAATTGTGTCTTTGATCTCGGGCTTACACAATCCAAAAACCCCATAATCTAATTTTTCTGGCTCTCCTCAGATAACCAATGCAATGAGATTTTTCTGGTGAATCTCAAACAAAAACCAGAGAAAGTAAATTACAAAACATGTAAAATACCTGAATCACCTTTTGATGAAGCCCGGTAGAACCAATCGGAGTAGTAGTTTGATTCGACGTTCAAAGTCCAATACTCACTTTTAAAATGGTTCTAAGTCTAATTGATTTTAGATCAAACGGCCTAGATCTATTTGATTTTGAATCCAGAAGAAGGAATAACAGAAATTCCCCTTTTCTAATAAGATTGGAATGTAGATTAAAATCAAATAAGAATAAGCTCGAAAAATGAATACTAAATAAGCACAAAGAAGCTTAAAATAAACACAAACTTATCTCAGAGAATAGCCTAAAGAATGCTTGAATAGAATTGATTTGAAGTGCTTAAACTCTGAAGTTCGTGCTCAATTTATAGACTGAAAAATCCCATCTATGACTGGTCTTAGGATCCTAGGACTGGTCGTAGCTCCAAAGATTTTCGAAAGATTTCCGCGGGATTTCATTTTCAGTTCCACGACCGGTCGAGGGTGGTCTACGACCAGTCGTGGGCCATCTACGACTGGTCGTGAGACACCTACGAGCGGTCGTAGGACTCCAAAAATTGTTGTTGGAGTTTGAGTCATAGGGCTACGACCGGTCGAAGGATGAGTCGTAGTATTCACAAGACTGGTCGTAGGACAGCTAGAAAGATCCGAAAATCTTCAACTACCTAGGACTGGTCTTGAAAAACCTAAGACTGGTCGTAGCAAAGCTAGGACTGGTCTTGAAGTCCCTAGGACTGGTCTTAGAACACTCCAAACAAGCATATAAAGATATATGAGTTATGTATCCGGAATGACCTACAATAAAGCCCATCTTAAGGTCAATCTAAGGTCAAACAAACCTTAAAAGTGAGATGGACTTGAAAGTCTGTACACTCAGATGACCTTTAAGAGAAGCTTCTGAATATTCAAAACTTGTAGTAGGCCTTCATAAGCTTGATCTTGACTTGACAAAGTCTTCTAGTAAACTTGAACTTGATCAAACCTTGAACATGTAACCTTGAAAACTTCTATTCTTGATTTCTTCATCCAAGACTTGAAAACTTTCTTCTTTTAAGATCTTGTCTTGAAATGTGATGTCTTGATATGTCTTGATTGCAATGAATAGACTTCAAACATAAAACACAAGATATACAAGACATAGATATAGGTTTTGGCACCACAAAATTTGACAACTAAAGGGATATGAAATCATTGCACTTACAATGGGATACAATCTCTCAATACATTGGTCTTCCTTTCATTGATGATGTGTACTATGGCATTGATACCTATGGTTATAGAAATGAGCCTCATCTCTATTGTGGTTGATTCCAGGGACGGGTGTGAGTTGGTGGAAAGGTGCCTAATTCTACCAAAGGACTCTTACTACGGTCTTGACTTACCCTCTTTAATCATGTCCAGTTTAATACCATAATATAATCTATACATTATTAGTAATATCTCTCTAAGTTCATATGCACAATGTGAATGCTAGAATAGTCTGTGATTCGGGACTTAATTCCTAACTGTCTATTGCCCAATTGAGACATTTCTCAGGCCTAAAAAGAAAAATCTCTATTGGCTATAGGATCTTAACACTTCTCAAAGATGAAGTAATAAACTTTTAGTTGTAAGTGGTTGGGCCAACATGGAAGGAAAGTTGTGTAGTGGGTCTGAACCAGATACATACACCTTCTGCCTAGTTAGGACAGAAAATTAGTCCTATCAGTTCTTAATCCTAGTCGATCTAGATCTTCTGATTGATCAGAGTATAAAGTTCATTGGTAATCTACCAAGATTGAGAATGCGATTCAAATCGTGAATACATCGCTTATATACAGTTTCTCTATTCCGTGTTCCCGATTATAACAAGTCCTTAAGAATTTAAGTCTAAGGGGTTTGATGATTTGACCTAACGTTCAATCCGAGGGATATATAAGTTTCTCTATGCATGAATAGTTTCTAAATCAAAATAGTTTCCCTAAGTATCAAGGGACTTCATCGAAAGAATGAGGCCCCACTCCAAGCTAATCGAGCCGACTAACTAAGTTTATCATTCAATTACCTTAACATAATTAGTCTTTTACATTCCTTAGTATAACAAGTAGCCTAGTCTTAACTTATGAGTAGCAGTAATCCACTAGTTATATTCTAAAGTCTATGTTTATACGCTAGATGGTTTTTAAGTTGTCCGGACTTAAATGTGATTGCGCTCGAGTACTACACATAGGACCATACCTGCTAATTGCGTTGCTAATCCCACCTCGGGATTTGGGAATGACATGTTTGGAAGGAGGGTGGAATGGGTCTAAAATTTAATTTTATAGGCTTTGGAAAATGAGCCTTCTGTTAAAAAGTGTGAGATGGGATTTCTAAATCCCATGATGGTGAATTTTCAAGTGTAATTTGAAAGGAAATCTTGAGATTTACTATTAATTGCATACATTCCAATCATGGCATTAGAAACCATGAGATACACCCAATCTAGGGATAATACCTTGCACATGCATGTATTATTACTTTTACAATTCCATCCGCCCTAATCTTACCTAATGGAGTTGGTCGAATGGTCCATAAATGTCCTATCATTTGGAGGTTGTGCAGGTTATGGGACACAAAAATATGGGTTTCGTGCCCAAATGAGGGGGGTATAAGGAAGGTGAAGAGTTGTAAAGAATAGTGGTAGATGGGTGTAAGATGTAGAAGAAGATGGAAGCTTGAGTGAATAGAAGTGAGGATATGAGATCATTTTACATGGTCTCAGTTACGTATGGGCTATACTACGGTAGTTAATCTTGCCGGTCGGCGAAACTTGTGATCCTAATGTCATCTCTAGATTCCATTGCCCCCTTCCTAAGTCAGAGTGCTTCAGTATGTGTTGTGTAACCATAATTCAAATCCAGTTTAATCCAAATCATGCTCTGATACCATCTTTGTAACGCCCTGAAAATCGGGGGTCGAGCGTAAACTTCACTCACAAGTTCCAACGCATCACTTATGCAAAATAGATGATGATGATTGAATGTTGTTCACATTAGTACATTAAATATGAGTAGGATTATACCAAAATAGCTTATCATACTCCAGAGACAGTAAAATTTTTCAAGCGGAAGATTGTAATAGATATATAAAATATATAAATTGTTGTAGGTCTCTAGAGTGTGAACATGTTACCGGGTTAAATATATACATGCATACTCCAAAATGAACAAAATAAATATACATGGGTGTTCAAAACAGTGCAAAATAACAAGTGTAATGACATTTAATCAACATCCCTGTGACCTCATCGATTAGAACATGGTCTACATAGACCCTCCTGATAGCTGCATATAGGAGAAACCCTCCTCATCATCTTAAAATTCTGACTCCGCTTTGCAAGCATCGTCATCATCTGAAACTAAAACAAGGATGTTAGTGTTGCAAACACTGTCCCATAACATGGGAGTGAGTGATCAACTCAGTGGAACTATACAGCAGAGGTTAACATGTTATCAATTCAATCAAGCAGTAATGATAAAGCTGACATATCAAACAATCCTAGATACTCTTATTAATGCAATGGTGAAATGTTTTCATGATGCATGCCCTCGCCTACACTCCCTCGTTCTACACCATCTTACGGTCACAATATGCTTTCTTCCCTCTGTGCTCTTCAACCCAGGGCACATGCAGTGCGATGTTATGAGCGTGATTACCAAGTTCTTATTAGTCCTTTTCATACAGTAGGATTGGGAAGCTAAGGTACCTCCCTCATATAAATTCCCAAACAATGATCCATTATAGGGTCGTCAGTCCTAGACAATCTCATATGATGTTATAGTTTTAGGTCGCTGCAAAGGGCTCGTCACCAATCAATGCATGCCTAGTTATACCCTAGTTGCTACAATAAGGCTCGTCACCTCAATGCATTTTTAAGGTATGCTCGAGGTCACTACAAAGGGCTCATCACCAATCAGAGTAGGCCGACAACTCAAATATAGTGTCTCATACCACCATAATTGGTTCATGAGTCTAGGTTGCTCACTGGTCACTACGAGGAGGCTCGTCGCCCCAGCGAAGGACAACAACTCGACCACGCTGTCCCATACCACCATGCCCGACTCATGAGTCTTAGTGGATCGAGGTACCGAGGTTAAAGAGGCTTTTTCACTGGTAAGTTTGGTACCTTAGGTTCAACCAGTAGCATCCAAATATGGTGAATATACATCGGGCCAATCAGGTTACTTGACGAGCTTAACTAGTACGAGCACACGTTGAGTTGATCGACATGAAGTGCATAAGCACTCCCTGTGGCCTAACCATTGCCGACATCCCAAGTACGGCTCAGATTCATCGAACACATCCTATGTGGCGAAAATAACCCGAGCCACCAGTTCGAGGCCTGTAACCGATCGCCTGGACTAGAATATAGTCCCAACCATATACAATCACAATAATGAATATTTAAATCAATCCTACAATCATATGAACATGTTATGGAATATAACTTAAACATGAATACACAATACATGGAAGAAATCATAGACATAGTTAACATGAATAAGTAAGCTATACAGTTCATGGAGGAAATCATACACACAGTTAAGGTAGTTGGGATTCATATCTCAACTCCCTTACAAATCACACTTTACTAACTACTAACTCATTCAAACATTTTTACAAACACTTAGACTACACTTTTCAACATACATCACGTATGTTGGCCATATTACGTATTAGGGTAAATCCTTTTGCCAAGGAATTGTCGCGTATATCACTTTTCAACAAGCTTGTAGGTACGACGGTTAATCATGGTAATCACAAATTCATATTCCAAATGCATACAAACATTTCAACAAACACTTCTTAAACATGTTAACATACATGGGTAATTCACCCATGAATCACATAGTAGTAAGATAGGTTGTAAGACCCGTATCTTTGTCCGTACCATTCTGTAGACTTCCGCGGTCTTCTCGATCAAATTTTGACAACCTTCGACCCTTAACCGATATTCGCGCACGACACTGATTCACACGCCGTCAACCCGAGTTAACTCAACCTAAGACCTGTACCTTAGCGATCGCGTTGTCACCGTAGTTCCGATGCAGCGACTCGCGCGCTAAGGTGAAACCCTAGACAAGAGATGTGGGCCAGCGTTCGGTGCAAGGAAAACGTCGCGCATTGTAAAACTCAAGAGAATCTCTACGACTTGTCACATCAATCCATCAATCCATTAATCTCAACATGTCAAGTACATGTCAAGTACACATCACTTTTCACCATTTTCCCAAGCAACCACAAAAGTCAAAAAGTTCTTACAAAGTCCATACCTTTCTTACACAAAATACCTCTAAAGTCAAAAAAGTTCTTACACACCCATCACCACCACATCCATCACTCCATCACCCATCACTCCTTCTCTCCCTTTACAAGTCTCTCTCTCTCTCTCTCTCTCTCTCTCTTTTTCAAGCTCATTTCCAAGCAAGAAAAGCACCATATGTATGAGCCTCTCCAAGCCTTCCCAAGCAACAAAGGTGGCCCACTTTCCTACCCTTTCATCTCCCATCTCAACCATCCAAACCTCATCTCCTCCATTGGAATCAAAGCTAAGGAGCTAAGGAAGCCTAAGGTGCAAGAAGAAGCCGATGGGTGATCTTTGATTTTTATCTTTCATCCGTTTATTTGATTTAAGGGTCTATGTATGTAGGACCCACATTGATGTATATTTTGTATCAAAGAGGGGCCCATAGTGGCGAGGCCCCTCCATCACCTTCGTTGTCTCTTTTTCTCTCTTGTCTCTCTCTCTCTCTCCTTTCATTAGTTATGATGATGATGAGATGTGTGGCCCACCATGATGTTTGCATCCAAGCCATCTATCGGTGGACCCCATCCATATGGGACACACCATGATATTTACATGACATCCCAACCATCCATCCTCATCTAGGACGTGTCCCACCCATGCGTGCAGGTGGGGCCCTACACCCTGATCTATAACTCAAGTGGTAGACTGAGTGAAAGATGCCCCATTTCAACACTTGAGGTCTTGATACTGATCCCTGTGGTGGTGGCTGACATGAGTGTGTAACTAACGTGGGGTGTACTGACATGGGGTGTGTGCTTGCCGTGGGGTCTATGGGACCCAACCACACCCTCCATCCATCCAGATGGGCCACACCATAGTGTATATGTTCTATCCAAGCCATCCACTGCACCTGGATGGTGGGAGCCTGTCTTAGTGGGGCCCATTTCCATCCAAACCCATAGCTCAACTGGAAAACTGAGTGGTGATGCCTCGTCTCAACTATGGGCCCCAGCTCACGTGGCAGACGGAGTGAAAGGTACCTCGTTTCAAACACTAAGGTCTTGGCATCAATTTCCTAGTAGGGGTGGCTAACCGTTCAGTGTATGGTGGAGTCCATGGGACCCACCTACACCATCCACCCATTCTAATGGGCCACACCTCGGGTGTGTATTTCATCCAAGTCGTCCACCACCCCCGGACGGTGGGACCCACTCCACGTGTGGGGTACCTTGATGCATGTGTCTTTCCAGGCCGTCCAGGGCATGGAGGTTGTACTTTTTTAATATAATGATAATGTATTATATTATATTATTTTAATATATAATCTAATATGTTATATATTATAATCTATATATATGTTAGATATATACATTCATAAGGGTGGGCCCTACGTGGACCCAACTCTACTTCTTTCATAAGGCAGCAAAACCTACACGCCTATATAATATATGTTATATATCTAATATATAAGGGTGGGCCCTACGTGGACCCACCTCTACTCCCTTTAAAAGATATAAGTTGCATAACAGCAGCTAAGATTTATAAATATATAACATATTTTATATATCTATCCTTAAAACTGACAACATCCTTATATATATATATATATATATATATATATATATATATATATATATATATATATATATATATATATATATATATATATATATATTATGTAATAGGCATGTGTTGTATGTTACCGTTCAACTATTGTGACCCACTATGGTGCATGGGTTGCATCCATTTCGTCCAACCATCTTGAAAGCTCATTTTATAGTGTGAGTTAAAGAATGGGCCAGATTCGTAGTCCAAGTGGACCCCACCTTGGCACGTTATGAGGCCCATCTTAAATGTATCTGTGGTAGTCCATTGATCGTAGCATATGCCTTCGGGTAGATTGTTTAGGGGCTCCCAAATAGGTAGTGTTACCCCACATGAGCGCACGATACACACAGGATTTTTGTATGACTGGATAGTGTGATTCATGCATTTCACATTGTGTGACATGGTTACTGTACGCCATAGCGACATTAGGGCCATATCCTCCACAAGCGTATCGTTGTTGGTAGGATTGGATACCGAAAATATTATTCTACATGGGGTGTTATAGATATCCCTGGGTGAAAGTCCCTAAACCCTTATGGTACCAAGAGGTTGCTCCAACGTCTAGACCGAGTGGGTACAGGAGCACCGAGTGCTGATTACCAGAAGGACGTACTTTCCACTGTGTCATGGTCGGTTAGAGAGGGGGTGCGGCCTTACCCGTCCAAGTGGAGGGGGAAAAGCTAGGCTGAGTTTGACCAGCTCAAGGAATGGGTCTGCTATCGACAAGTCGAGCCCGATATTGGCAAACAGATGTGATGTCTCTTTCACTTTCCTTATTACGCGTGATGGGGTGCCGATCTAGTTTAGAGTGTACTAGACCCTGGTGATATCTCAGATTTGAGTTGTATTGATATGTGGACTTAAATGAGGATTTGTATGCTTGAGTTGCATTTCACATCACATGGCCTTGGTATGGCCGATATCATTCATGTATTGCATCGCGTGGCCTTGGTACGACTATGGTATTCATGGATCCCTCTGCATATTCTGTATTACTCTGATATCGCATGATCATATTACTACCTTACGCACACACTTTCATCACCCTTTAAGCTTTCTATAAGCTTTTGCACGATCGTTGCGTGCAGGTGACGTTGGTGCATAGCAGCGCTGAGGCAGGAGCGCTTTGTAGATTATTTTGGAGTTATCGTCCACTATCATTGTATTTCCCTTTATGCTCATTGTACTTGTAAAGTTTTTTATCATAGTGGAAATGTAATAGAGTTTTTGGTTATTGTTTGTGGGTTATGCCTTTGGTTATGCTTATTATGAATCAAACTGATGTTGAAAATCCTCCTTGTAGCATCCCAGGATCGGAACCTGGCGAATGGGTGCTGAAGCCGAGAATGGGGTTCTACAGAGGCTGTCGGTGCTAGATTCAGCGATTGGGAATTTTATGAGCTCAGTTTTCGAGTTTGGGGCGTGACAAAAGTTGGTATCAGAGTATAACTTGGTAATAACTAAGAACAACATTACATGTCTTCTATGAATGATTAAGTCCCGAGTTCGAATAGCTTCGCGATCTTCCGTTTTAGGCCTTTAACGTGCGTGCCTTCGAGAGTTTTCATGTTGATAGGCGCCTTCGCTCTTTCCTGTAGGACATGCCACCCAAGAGAGTGACCCGATCGACTCTCGCACCACCACCTGAGATTCCCGCTCCACCACTTGTGGCTCTCGCAGTACCACCTACGATCCTCGTTCCACCACCAGAGATTTCTACTGCCCAGCCTATGGATGCAGCACCTCCACCAGAGACTGGTGTGGACCCGATTGTATCCGTGAGTGCCTGCCAGTTGCAGCAGATGTTACAGGCTGTGAGGGTTGCACTCCAGGGGCAGGGTAAGTACCTCGTTATTTCACCGGCCCAGGCAGAGCAGGAGAGCGCGAGCGCCCTCCCTTTGTGAGTTTTGACGATGGTAAGGCTGAGCACTGGTGGACATCAGTCTCCCGAGCAATAGGCCCCGATTTTATATGGACTTAGGAGGATTTTATGGATCAGTTTGACCGATAGTATTTTCTTGATCACATCTGATGATAGCGAGCGTTGGAGTTTGAGGCCTTGGTGCAGGGTGATATGACAGTGGCTCAGTATGCGGCTCATTTTGTAGCGCTGTCCAAATTTGTGCCGTACCTGGTAGATGATGAGTGAAGAGCCCGTCGATTCGAGGATGGCTTGCGTTATGATCTTCAAGGCCTTGTTATTAGGCATGAGCTCTCAACTTTTGAGGGAGTGGTACGGAAGGCTCAAATTTTTGAGGCTGAGTGGGTCGGTTATCAGTCAGATCGCGGTCAGAGGAGAGACCAAAAGAGGCAGACTCCTTCCAGTGATTCCCAGCAACATCGACCACAGTAGAGGCGTATAAGTCGCCCAGCCTTTCGAGCGTCAACAGCACCTCTAGTACCACCTTCGAGGTAGTTCATCGGTACTTATTTTAGGTACGGTGTGACGGGATACCATATGTGGGTGTGTCTCAGTCTCCAGCAGCAGCAGAGAGATCCACAATAGCCTCCACCACATCCACAACAGAGACCCCTACATCTGCAACGACAGTAACCCCCACCATCGAGGCCACCTCAACAACAACATCAGCATCAGCCTCAAAGGCCGCAGCAGTAGAGGCAGCAGTTTCGACTGCCTCAACGACCCCAGCAGCAACAACACGCTCAGAGGGGACAGGCACCTCCCCAGCAGCTCAGGCTAGTTTCTATACGGCTCAGCAGGATCCACAGTCATCTGGAGGAGTCGTTGAGGGTATACTTCTAGTCTCTGCATGCATCGCTTGGGTTTTATTTAATTCCGGTGCTTCGCACTCGTTTATGTCTTAGGGATTCTGTCGTTCAACTAGATTGCCGGTGGAGTTTGCTCGAGAGGGGTTGATCGTATCGACGCTCTTGGGGAAGACTACAGTATTAGGCCGCTTCTGTCCGTCTTGCCCCATGTTGTAGGAGAGATTTTCTTACCCGCTGATATGTACGTACTGCTGATGTTAGATTTCGACGTTATCCTAGGAATGGATTGGCTTACCGAGTACTATGCCATATTGGACTACTCCGCGAGGACAGTCACATTTTGTATACCCGGTGTGTCGTAGTTCCAGTTTATTGCAAAGCCCAGAGGAGAGCCATTATCGTGCTTGATGTCCTACGCCGTTGATGAGCCTGTTGCCGCTTGTATCGACCATTTGCCCATGGTTTGTAATTTTCCTGATGTGTTCAAGGAGATTTCGAGATTACCGCCTCGTCGACTCACCGAGTTTCAGATTGATCTTGTGCCCGGTACCATGCCTATTTCGAAGGCCCCACATCATATGGCACTGTTGGAGTTACAAAAACTGCAGAAGCAGTTGGACGAGTTGTGCGAGTTGGGCTTTATCCGTCCGAGCAGTTCACCGTGGGGAGCGCCGGTACTCTTCGTGAACAAGAAGGATGGCTCGTTGAGGCTCTGCATAGATTACCACGATCTCAACAAAGTCACGATCAAGAACAGGTACCCGCTCCTGAGGATTGATGATTTGTTTGATTAGCTACAGGGTGCACAGTTCTTTTCAAAGATTGACCTGCGTTCCGGTTATCATCAGATTCGGGTTTGAGAGGAGGACATTTCGATGATGGCTTTCAGGACGCGCTACGGTCATTTTGATTTTCAGGTCATGTCCTTCGAACTGACCAATGCACCTGCGGTCTTCATGCAGCTGATGAAGGAGGTCTTCCCCCCTTATCTCGATTAGTTTGTTGTAGTCTTCATCGATGACATTCTGATCTATTCGAGGACCTGTGAGGAGCACGAGCAGTATTTGGAGATTACCTTGCAGACCCTCCGCCCAGACCAGCTGTATGTGAAGCTGGAGAAGTGCGAGTTCTGACAGGAGGAGGTGAAGTTCCTCGGTCATGTGGTGATGAGGGAGGGCATCGCAGTGGACCCCTCAAAGGTCGAGGCAGTGCCTCAGTGGGGCCAGCCCACGAACGCGTCTGAGATTTACAGTTTCCTTAGTTTAGCAGGCTACTACCGGCGTTTCATTGAGGGTTTCTCTCGTATTGCAGCCCCGCTGACCAGGTGCAGAGTTTATTTGGAGTGACACCTGCGAGTGAACATTTATGGAGTTGAAGGACCGTCTGACATCTGCTCTTGTCCTCACTCTTCCATCTGGGAGTGACGGATTTATTGTATTTACTGATGCCTCGCATATTGGTTTGGGTGCTGTCGTGAAGCAGCACGGGAGACCAATGGCCTTCGCGTCTTATCAGCTTAAGATTCATGAGCTGAACTATCCTATGCATGATTTGGAGTTGGCTGCAATTGTCTTCCCATTGAAGGTGTGGAGACACTATCTCTATGGGGTCAGATTCGAGCTCTTCTCCGGTCACAAGAGCTTGAAGTACCTCTTCTCGTAGTCTGAGTTGAACATGAGGTAGAGGCGCTAGATAGAGCTCCTGAAGAACTATGGCTTCGATCTTCAGTACCACCTGGGTAAGGCGAACGTGGTGGCAGATGCCCTCAGTTGTCAGCCACTAGGCCTAGTGGTGCATATGATGATTCAGGAGTGGTGGATGCTTGACGATATCACAGAGTATGATTTTGAGTTCGGCCTCCAGTCTTCTATCGTGCAGTTATCGTGCCGGTCGATTCAACCCTCTCTTGCATAAGGTTGATCGAGGCTCATCAGGCTGATGAGTCATTGCAGAGTTATATGACTGAGGCTACATCTGAGAGTTAGGAAGATTGACAGATTGGTGCGGATGGTGGACTTCACTTCAGAGGCCGATTATGTGTCCTAGATATTCCTGAGTTACGTAGAGATCTTATGATCGAGGCACATCGATCGTGATTTTTTATCCACCCTGGCTCGACGAAGATGTTCTGTGACATGAGGCGACAGTATTTTTAAGAGGGGATGAAGCACTAAATCACCAGTTTTGTGGCCGAGTGTGACACATGCCAGCGTGTCAAGGCCGATTATCAGAGACCCCTTGGTCTATTGCAACCATTGAGCGTCCCGATGTGGAAGTCGGAGCACGTGTCGATAGATTTCATTATGCGCTTGCCAAGGACTCAGCGTGGTCATGACGCCATTTAGGTTGTTGTGGATCGTCTGATGAAGTCGGCACATTTTCTTGCGATACGTGTAACTTGGTCTATGGACCATCTTGCGAGGTTATTTATCGAGGAGGTTGTGAGACTGCATGACGTTCCAGTCTCGATCATTTCTGATCAAGATTTGAGGTTCACGTCTTAGTTTTGTGGGAGCTTTCAGAGAGCGATGGGGACTGATTTGCAGCTTAGCACTGCATACCATCCGCAGACCGATGGCCAGACTAAGAGAGTCAACTAGATCCTTGAGGATATGGTTCGAGCCTACACGATTGATTTCGGAGGTAGCTGGGATGAGCATCTGCGATTGGTTGAGTTCGCATACAACAACAGCTATCAGGCGACCATCGACATGGCTCCTTTTGAGGCACTATATGGCAGACCATGCAAATCACCGAGTTGTTAGACCGAGGTTGGAGACCGTCGTATCCTAGGTCCTGAGCTTGTGCAGGAGACGTCAGAGGTTATTGATATCATCAGGAAGAGGATGCGCATAGCTCAGAGCTGACAGAAGAGTTTTACTGATCTTCGGCGTCGTCCCTTAGAGTTTGATGTGAGGGACCATGTGTATCTCAAGGTCTCGGCCATGAAGGGCATAGTTCAATTTGGATCCAAGGGCAAGCTTGCCCCGAGATTCATACGACCTTTTGAGATCACTGGGCGCGTTGGCGTCGTGGCCTATTAGCTTACCTTGCCATCTCAGTTATCTGACGTCCACAACATTTTTCATGTCTGTATGTTGAGGAAGTGTGGGTTAGACATAGTTCCCGTTATTGATTGGCAGCCGTTGGAGGTTCGTGAGGATGCTTCTTACATCAAGCAGCCAGTCCGTATCCTTGATCGGAAGGAGCAGGTCCTCCAAACTAAGGTCATTCCGTTGGTGAAGGTTCAGTGGGGCCAACATTCTGTTGAGGAGGCTTCTTGTGAGCGCGAGGCCGAGATTCATCTTTGATTATATATGGCGATGTTATGTTCCTTCTTCCTCATGAGTTATGTCTAGTTACGATGATTGCATAAATTTCGAGGATGAAATTTTATTAGGAGGGGAGAGCTGTAACACCCGTATCTTAGTCCGTACCATTTCGTAGACTTTCACGATCTTTCCGGTCAAATTTCGATAACCTTCGACTCTTAACCGGTATTTGCGCACGACCGTGATTCACATGATGTTAACCCGAGTCAACTCAACCCAAGACCTGTACCTTAGCGACCGGGCTATCGCCGCGGTTCTGATGCCGCGACTCGAGTGCCAAGGCGATACCCTGGTCAGGAGATGTGGGCCAACGTTCGGTGCGAGGAAAACACCGTGCATTGCAAAACCCAAGAGAATCTGTACGACTTGTCACATCAATCCATCAATCTCAACATGTCAAGTACATGTCAAGTACACATCACCTTTCACCCTTTCTCCAAGCAACCATAAAAGTTAAAAAGTTCTTACAAAGCCCATACCTTTCTTACATAAAATACCTCCAAAGTTAAAAAAGTATCTTACTGTAAGCCCCGTATCCTAGACCGTACCATTCCATAGACTTCCACGGTCTTACCGGTCAAATTCTGGCAACCTTCGACCCTTAACCAATATTTTCGTACGACCCTGATTCCTATGCCGTCAACCCGTATTTACTTAACCTAAGACCTTTACCATAGCGACAGCGCCGTCGCTGCGGTTCCGATGCCGCGACTTGCGCGCCGAGGAGATACCCTGGTCAAGAGATGTGGGCCAACGTTCGGTGCGAAAAAAATGTCACGCGTTTCGAAACCCAAGAGAATCTCTACGAGGTGTCACATCAATCCCATCAATCCATCACATGTCAAGTACATGTCAAGTACACATCACCTTTCACCCATTCCCAAGCAACTACAAAAGTTAAGAATCTCTTACAAGCCCATACCTCTCTTACACCAAAAGCCCTCAAAGTCAAAAAGTTCTTACACCACCAATGCTTTTCTTACACAAATGGTCACAAAAGTCAAGATTTTCTTACACCCATCACTCACCACATCCATCACCCATCTCTCTCTCCCTTTACAAGTCTCTCTCTCTCTTTCTCATTTTCAAACTCAAAAAAATCTAAGGAGAGAAATCCCATACGTATGAGAATTCTCCAAGCCTCTCCCTCTCTTTCAAAACTTCAAGTGTGGCCCACTTTCCTATCTCATGATCTCCCATCCTAACCATCCATTCCCCATCTCCTCCATTGGAATCAAAGCTAAGGTGCTAAGGAACTCATAGGAGCAAGAAGATCGAACGGTGGGTGCTCCTCTAGATATAAAAAATCTGATTTCTATAGCCTAGATATTTTCCTTCTTTCATGAGGGAAGTGTAGGACCCACCAATCAATGGTGGAGATCCCACACAATCCCATGGTTGTGGCCTAATAGCCTACATTATGCATGCATAATCCATGCATGGGGCCTTTCTCTATGGGCCCCATCATGGTAGTTTTATTTCATATCATATTATGTTTGAGTCATCTAGACCTTATAACCATGGTGGGGATGACATCCTCACCGTGCATTTTAATTATAGGCCATGCATGTGAAAGATCCATCTTGTAAATGTAAATCTAGGTATGATGTGCGGGTGTGATTGATCTTGGGAGCTCAATAGTAGCGGAGCCCCTTTCCCTATGGCCGAATTGTCCTTCTATCTCTCTTTTCCCTCATTTTATTTCCTGATGTGTGTGGCCCATTAATATATTTCCCTTTCAGCATTGTATTCAAATGATTATATTAGTGGATATGTGATGATGATGTTGCCTTTATGATTTGGGTAAACTTGTGGTTATGCTTATTACTAGTTAAATGTATATAAAAAAAAATCCTCCTTATAGGATCCCAGGATCGAAAATCTGGCATATGAATGCTAGGAGCCGAGAATTGGGTACTACGGAGGCTGTCGGTACCGGATTCGGCGATCGGGATTCCTGTGAATCCGATTTCTGAGTTTGGGGCGTGACACTTACGCACCCATCACCACCACATCCATCACTCCATCACTCCTTCTCTCCCTTTACAAGTCTCTTTCTCTCCCTTTTCCAAGCTCATTTCCAAGCAAGAAAAGCACCAAACGTATGAGCCTCTCCATGCCTTCCCAAACAACAAAGGTGGCCCACGTTCCTACCCTTTCATCTCCCATCTCAACCATCCAAACCTCATCTCCTCCATTGGAATCAAAGCTAAGGAGCTAAGGAAGCCTAAGGTGCAAGAAGAAGCCGGTGGGTGATCTTTGATTTTTGTCTTTCATCCATTTATTTAATTTAAGGATCCTTGTATGTGGGACCCACATTGATGTATATTTTGTATCAAAGAGGGGCCCATAGTGGCGGGGCCCCTCCATCACCTCCGTTGTCTCTTTTTCTCTCTCTCTCTCTCTCTCTCCTTTCATTTACTTTGATGATGATGAGAAGTGTGGCCCACCATGATGTTTAATCCAAGCCATCTATCGGTGGACCCCATCCATATGGGACACACAATGATATTTACATGACATCCCAACCGTCCATCCTCATGTAGGACGTGGCCAACCCATGCGTGCAGGTGGGGCCCTACACCCTGATCTATAGCTCAAGTGGTAGACCGAGTGAAAGATGCCCTATTTCAACACTTGAGGTCTTGATACTGATCCCTGTGGTGGTGGCTGACATGAGTGTGTAACTAACGTGGTGTGTACTGACATGAGTGTGTAACTAACGTGGGGTGTATTGACATGAGTGTGTAACTAACGTGGGGTGTACTGACATGGGGTGTGTGCTAGCCGTGGAGTCCATGGGACCCAACCACACCCTCCATTCGTCCAGATGGGCCACACAATGGTGTATATGTTCTATCCAAGACATCCACTACTCCTGGACAGTGGGACCCTGTCTTAGTGGGGCCCATTTCCAACCAAAACCATAGCTCAACTGGCAGACTGAGTGGTGATGCCTCGTCTCAACTGTGGGCCCCAGCTCACATGGCAGATGGAGTGAAAGATACCTCATTTCAAACACTAAGGTCTTGGCATCAATTTCCTAGTAGGGGTGGCTAACCGTGCAGTGTACGGTGGAGTCCATGGGAACTACCTACACCATCCACCCATTCTGATGGGCCACACCTCGGGTGTGTATTTCTTCCAAGCCGTCCACCACCCCTGGACGGTGGGACCCACTCCACGTGTGGGGTACCTTGATGCATGTGTATGTCTAGGCTGTCCAGGGCCTAGAGGTTGTACTTTTTTAATATAATGATAATGTATTATATTATATTATTTTAATATATAATCTAATATGTTATATATTATAATCTATATATATGTTAGATATATACATTCATAATGGTGGGCACTACGTGGACCCACCTCTGCTTCTTTCATAAAGCAGCAAAACCTGCACGCCTATATAATATATGTTATATATCTAATATATAAGGGTGGGCCCTACGTGGACCCACCTCTGCTCCCTTTAAAAGATATAAGCTGCATAACAGCAGCTAAGATATATAAATATATTACATATTTTATATATCTATCCTTAAAATTGACAACATCCTTATTATATATATATATATATTATGCAATAGGCATGTGTTGTATCATGTCGTTCAACTATTGTGACCCACCATGATGCATGAGTTGCATCCAATTCGTCCAACCATCTTGAAAGCTCATTTTATAGTGTGAGTTAAAGAATGAGCCAGATCCATAGTCCAAGTGGATCCCACCTTGACATGTTACGAGGCTCATCTTAAATGTATCTGTGGTAGTCCATTGGGGCCCACTTCGATGTGGATGTAAGGCCCATGTTATGAGGCCATTCGATGTATTTGTGGCCCTTGGTTGAGGCCCACTTTGATATATATGTAAGGCTCATGGGTTGAGACCCATTAGATGTATTAAGGGCCTATGGGTTAAGGCCAATTGAGATGTATTAGGGCCTATGGGTATGTAACACCTCGGATTTTTTTCGACCTGGAGTTAGACGTCCTTAGGCAATGGGTCAACCATATCACCCTCAAATATCAATCCCAAGGTCTAAAAATCGCTTTTCAACCCATTTCCTTCAAAATCTCACCTTTCACCACCTCATTCTTCAAATT
This sequence comes from Magnolia kwangsiensis, assembly GCA_037074715.1. Classification (NCBI taxonomy): domain Eukaryota; kingdom Viridiplantae; phylum Streptophyta; class Magnoliopsida; order Magnoliales; family Magnoliaceae; genus Magnolia; species Magnolia kwangsiensis. The sequence continues at coordinate 119,311,867 of CM073571.1, read as the reverse complement.
TCTCCAAATACTTTCATGTTAGACATAAATCCTAAAGTTTAAAAGGTAAAGAACTATACTTAAACTAAAACTTACTATAAATGGTATGTACATGAATAAAATGGGATTTATACTATTGAATTTTTAGAATTTCATGATGTAGATAGGTTATTTGGATGTATTAGCTTCTTCTACCCCAAAATCATATATTGTACGTCGCGTAACTCATTCCAGTTTACAAATGAGACTCAATAAATGCCTCAACGGACTCGTGGGCCCAAATGGCTCAATTCGAAGGGACCCGAGGTGGGTCCCACATGTTTTCGGCATCCCTAGGGGGTGAGGAAATTGCCCTATAGGTGATCCCTTACCAAAAAGTCCAGTGACTGGCAAGGGGCTCGACGGTTTGGCAAGGCCTCGTCCGTACAGTAGTCAGGCAGCCCGTATTCTCCATTTTCTCTACACATTTTGTTCAACTTTGAAAAATCATATATCCCTCGTTATAACTGTGATTTAGGTGATTCAAAAACTAGATTGAATCTAAATGAGTCTAGTTTTATATAAAAATATATAAAAAAATATAATAAAATATTTAATATAGTTTAAAGTAGGTTATTGTGACAACTGTCCGAAAATCACTTGTTGGACAGCTGCTGCTTCAGGAATTTTTTAAATTTTTTTACAGTAGGAAATCTCATGAAATTTGGTGGAGACGGGGTAAAATTGTTGATGAACCACTCTAAAAATAATTAAAATAATATAATAACTAGAAGTTCCCAAAACTGTGCATAGAATGGCCCTAGGACAGTATTCTACTATAATTATAGTAGAATTTGCTTAAGTACTAAACTGAATACTCAGTAGAATTAGCTTGAACCACTTTAAATATGAACTACAAGACCCAAAATGAGTAGGACCATTAATGCTTCGTTACCTAGAAACCTAGGATCAATCTCTAAACCCAGTTGCTCTTAGGAGCATCGTGAAACTTCATATCGGACCTGGACCGTACGTCAAAAGTCCGATAGCGACAAACTTAGACAATTATGACCGCCTAGTTGGACTTGAAAATCACCTCAAAAATTACATCCAAACGATGTCCTGAGACCATTTTCTTGAGTCCAGAGTGAAGAGTGTGAGAAAATGAAGTTTTTAAAGAAATTAAATAAAAATTTAAGTAATCTGAGACGTGTCGCTTACGTGCCAGTTATAAGAATTCTGACCGTTGGATTGTAACCCAAATTCACTCTCGTATCCGGGAAGGTGACCCATACATGTCAAGGCACTTGTGGCCCTGATCGAGTTTCAGTGACCGTTGAATTGAAACTAGTCCACCATGGTCGATCTGTAAACCCGACTGGAATGAAAGCTTAGCTTGACCTAGATCCGATATTAGAGAGCTTAATTCCGACCGCATTTAGTATTAGGACCTCCAAAAAGACTCCGTTGGATCAGAATAGACCCGATTTGGTTATAACCTAAGTATACATTGGCCCTAGGGCTATTTTCATCACTTTTGGGCTTATAGAAAGGCCTTAAACCCCCATTCTCAAATCCCATACAAATTCTAAAACCTAGCCAATCCAAGAGAGAGAAATCAAGAGAGAACCTGTTGTTCCTTCTTGGGATTCTTCCCAGTTCTTCTACACATCAAATCCATCGTCGCTGAATCTTTAATCCGGCAATTCTAATTCCGTTCTTGGGTAAGTTAAGTAAACCCTAACCTATTTTGAAGCTTAGAATAATTGAAGTGAAGTTATAGCTAACCTGTTTTATGCCTTAGGTAGCGAATCCGCCGTTGACGAAGACTTATCGTCTGAATCATATTTATTACGCGTTTTCTAGTTTAAGGTGCGGATTATAGATGTATAGGTTATGGTTTTCAAAGCTTTCAATGTCAGATAATGATTTATTATTAACTTGGATGCTATTTCACATGTAAAACCTGTTGTTTGTTTCGCGTTATGAATACGTATGAAATATGTATACCATAGTGTATTCTATGTATTTGTTGAAATACCAGTATACGTATAAATTTTGAATTTGTGATTTCCATGATTAATTTGTGTATGTATGCTAGATGCATGTGTATCACCTTCTGGGTGAATGGATTAGCCTAATACATGTTTTATCAACATATGTTGTGTATATTATATTGTGTAGTCTAAGTGATTGTAAAAATGACTGAATAAGTATAGAATTCGCTTTCGTGCTCTCCATGACTAATTGTCATGGATATATGATTGTTGTATAGGCGATAACCCTTTGATGAGAGGATTGGTCCTAATACATATGATAAACTTATATATATCATATATGATGGAATGCGTAGGCTAGTGTTTGTAAAAATATTTGAATGAGTTAGTAGTTAGTAAGGTGTACCTATATGCGTGTTGAGATATGCTTCTCAACTACCTTGTCTATGTGTATGACTTCCTCCATGTATTTTATATTACGTATGTGTAGATTCATGTTTAAGTTGTATTCCATAACATGCAGAAACAAAGCCGTGAAGGGTGATGGGGGAGTGGTGTAACGATTCCGTGCAATAGCCCTGACAGCTCTAAAGTGGACAATATCGGACCTTTGATTGTATAATTTGAAATATGATCCATTTACTGTTTTGACTATATCATCGGATGACATGTTTTAATTGAATGTGTTTGGGGCTATGACATAGTCCAAGTAATCGGTAACAACCCTTAAATTGGTGGTTGAAGTTATTTACGCCATGCAGGTTGGGTTTGATGAATCTAAGTCATACTTGGGATGTTCGACAGTGGTTAGGCTACACGGAGTGCTCATGCATTCCATGTCGATCATTTCGACATGCGCTTGGCCTAGTTGAGCTTATCAACTAACCCGATTGACCGATGTATGTTCACCATGTTTGGACGCTACGGCTTGAACCTAAGGTACCAAACTTACCAGTGTAAAGCCCCTCTAACCTTGGTACCTCAATCCACTAAGACTCATGAGCCGGGCATGGTGGTATGAGATACGGTGGTCGAGCTGTCAGCCTACGCTGGGGAAACGAGCCTCCCCGTAGTGACCAGTGAGCAACCTAGACTCGTAAGCCAATTATGGTGGTATGAGACACTATATTCGTGTTGTCAGCCTACATTGATTGGTGATGAGCCCTTTATAGTGATCTCGAGCATACTTTGAGTCTGCGTTGAGGCGACGAGTCTTTCTATAGCATTAGAGTATAACTAGGCCTACACTGATTACTTGTCGCGTCCTGTGCATGTGATGTGTTTCCCACAGGAGCAACACTGATTTGGTGACACGCCATTTTATGGTGACCTAGAACCACAACATCGTATGAGATTGTCTAGGACTGACGACCTTAGAATGGATCATCGTTTGGGTATTAATATAAGAGAGGTACCTTAGCTTCCCAATCCTGCTGTATGAAAAGGACTAATAATAACTCGGTAATCATGTTCATATCATCGCACTGCATGTGCCGATGATGAAGTGTACAGAGGGTTGGAAGCTTGCCGTAAACGCAAGATGGTGTCGCACGAGGGAGTGTAGGCGAGGGCATGCATTCATGAAACATCTCATCCCTGCATTAATAAGAGTATTTAGGAATGGTTGATATGTTTGCTTTATCATTACTTCTTGACTGAATTGATAACATGTTAATCTTTATTCTATGATTCCACTGAGATGATCACTCACTCCCACGTTACGGGACGGTGTTTGCAACACCAACCAGTCCATGTTTTAGTTTCAGATGATGGCGATGCTTGCGAGGCAGAGCCGGTCTTTTATGCCGATGAGGAGGGTTTCTCCTAATGCAGTTCTCAGGCGGGTTCATGTGAACAATGCTCTGATTGACGGGGATTCACGGATATGTTGGAAGTGATTTTCACTTTTTAATATATGTATTTTGAGACATAACTTGTAATTATGACCTGGCAGAGCATACATATCTCGGGGACTTATGTTGATTTATATATGTATTTCAGTCTTCCGCTCGTGTTTTCAGACTATCCCTAAATTATGTTTGTTATTTTGGCTTAATCTATCTCATATTTTATGCCCTAATATAAATAACATTTATCCATCATAAAAAAAAAATGTTGCATAAGTGATGTTCTGGAACTCCGGAGCTGAGTTATGCTCGACCCCCAATTTTCAGAGCGTTACAAGATGGTATCAGAGCATGATATGGATTAAACTGGACCTGGGTTATGGTCACACGATGCACGTTGACGCCACTCTAGCATAGGAGGGTGTGAGAAAAATTTAGAAAAAGGTTTAGGACTCCCAGTTTTATTCGTTGGCGAAAGTTTACTGAAAACGATCGTCGAGATTGAATCCGTGCACACTCCTAATCACACATGACAACCCCATATCACTTCTAGACTATCAATTGATGGGTTTAAATCATGTTTCAATACATTTCAGCTGTTAGAAATCGATAAATATCCATGTGTATCAGTTTTGTTACGAATCGACCTGAAACGAGTCAAACCGAAGTAAGGGCCCAATCGGGGCTCATTTAGAGGGACCTAGGGTGGGACCCATGTCTTTTTGGACCCAAGGAGGGGGGAGGACCACATCAGTGAGGTGAACCCTCACCGTGGAGTCCAGTGGCCGGTGAGGCCCTCGCCGCCTCACCGACAGTGGGGCTGGGCCTTCGGGCCGACGCCCTTAGGGGTCTAGTGGGACCCTTTGGTCCATGGTCCTTCATTTAAAACACCCCCAAATATCTACTTTGTTTAAAACCCTTTCATCCATCATAAAAAAATGTTGCATAAGTGATGTTCTGGAACTCGGGAGCTGAGTTATGCTCGACCCCCGATTTTCAGGGCATTACAGGGTTGAGGCCCATTTGATGTACATATGAGGCCCAATTGGGGTGGCCCATTTGGTACACATAAGGCCCATGTGATTAGGCCCATTTAATTCATTCTAAGGCCCACGGGGTATGGCCTATTGCAATGCAAATAAGGCCCATTGGTGCGGCCCATTGAAGTGGCTCACTTGATGAATATAAGGCCCATATGATATGGCTCATTTGAGTATTTAAGGCCCAATGGGATGTACTTAAGGTCCATTGCAATGTGTGATCCCAACAGGTTTATGTAATGATGTTTACGACGAGCTATGACTTAGGATCAATGATGGTTTGACGTCCACATTACAAGTATAATGTTGGTTAAATGTCCGCCTTACGACTCTCCCTGGGGTTGCTGATAGGCCTGTACTTGTTGAGTGAAGGTCGTTTAGGCCCATCTGCATTGTAAGGATAGTTCATTACTTTATAAAATGCTTATTATAGTTCCATGACTCATGCCCGCACGCATCATATGTATGCTTGATATGAGAAATGTTTGATCGTAGCATATGCCTTTGGGCAGATTATTTAGGGGCTCCCAAATAGGCAGTGTTACCCCACATGAGCACACGATACACGCAGGATTGTTATATGACTGTATAGTGTGATTTATGCATTTCGGCAGGATTGGATACCGAAAATCTTATTCTATATGGGGTGCTATAGATATCTCTGGGTGAAAGTTCCTAAACCCTTATGGTACCAAGAGGTTGCTCCAACGTCTAGACCGAGTGGGTACAGGAGCGTCAAGTGTCGATTACCAGATGGATGTGCTTTCAACTATGTCGTGGTCGGTTGGAAGGGGGTGAGGCCTTACTCGCCAGAGTGGAGGGGGCAAAGTTAGGCTGAGTTTGACCAGATCGAGGAATGGGTCCGCTATCGATGAGTCGAGCTCGATATTGGCAGATGGATAGTGAGGTCTCTTCCACTTATCTTATTACGCGTGATGGGGCAACGATCTAGTTTAGAGTGTACTAGACCCCGGTGATATCCTAGATCTAAGCTATATTGATATGTGGGCTTAAATGAGGATTTGTATGCTTGAGTTGTATTTCACATCGCATGACCTTGGTATGGTCGATATCATTCATGTATTGCATCGCATAGCCTTGGTACAACTAATGGTATTCATGGATCCCTCTGCATATTCCGCATTACTCTGATATCGCATGATCATCGGACAACCTTACACCAAAAACCAAAGTTTATGATAGGACAACCTTATTTCTAAAAAAGTCTTTATATTAAAAACTCAAACTTAAGAGGAATAAATAAATAGTAATGAACTAAAATAAATTACATGAATTTAAATCTAAAGTATTACAACATTCCCCACTGTGCTTGAAATGTAAATATTACAACATTCACATTCACATATACATCCCACAATCCTGAATGATGAAAGATATGAAATATAAATCACACACCCACAAAACACAAAGAATTATAGTGGTTCACCTATGTGTACAACAAATATTTAAAAATAGCCACACAGATTGCTACTCCACTCCTAATATCCTCACATAGGGGATATTAGCGTTCACTATCAAAATAGGTTTTCATAGGTTTACCTAAAAGCTTCACAATTGTCTTTTAGAAAAGGGCTTACACAATCCAAAAACCCTCACTTCTGAGTTTTTTGGCTCTCCTTAGATAACCAACAAATTGATATTTTTCTGGCTTAACCTCAAATAAAACTAAAATGAAAGAAATTTACAATAAATGTAAAATACCTAGATTTCTCCTTTGAAGCAGCCCGGAAGAACCAATCAGAGTAAAAGTTCGAATGAAGAAGTTCAAAGTCCAATGCTCACTTTAAAATGGTTCTAGGTTCTAATTTATTTTAAATTAAATCAGTTAGGCCAGCTATATTTGATTTTGATTCCAAGAAGAAGGAATATCACAATTCCTCTTTTCAATGAAGATTGGAATATATAAATAAAATCAAATAAATAAAGCTAACAAAAGAGAATATAAATTATGCACAAAGTAGTTTAAAATGAACACAAACTTATCTCAAAGTAATCTCTTAATTTTTCTTAAATTTTTATATCAAACTCTGAAATTCGTGCTCTATTTATAATTGCCGAAATCGCACCTTCGACTGGTCTTAAGGTCACTATGACTGGTCATAGGAGAATGGATTTTTAAAATTTTTAGCGCGATCGGATAAAACTGTTCCATGACTGGTCGTAGGGTGTCTATGATTGGTCGTAAGGTGTCTACGACTGGTCGTAGCACCTCTACGACTGGTTATAGCATTCCCATGACTGGTCATAGGACCCAAAGTTTGGTTGCTAGAGTTTGAGTCATAGAACCAGGACTAGTCGTAGGACGAGTCAACACTATTCAGACGACTGGTCGAAAAGAGTCCAAGATTGGTCATGGACGAACAAAAAATTCTGAAATTTTGCAACAAACTTAGGACTGGTCTTGGAATCTCTTGGACTGGTCGAGGCAGAGCTAGGACTTGTCAAACAAGGTTCAGGACTAGTCTTAGAACACTCCAATTCCATGTAAAATGATTCAAATAAATTATGTATCCAAAATGACCTATCCTAAGGACAATCTAAGGTTAATCTCACCTTGAAAGTGAGATATGAACTTCGAGACTTCATATCTTCTGTTGATAGATGACCTTTGATCATTGTGAAACTTGAGAACTTTGAACATAATGTAGCAATGAAACAAGAGATCTTTTAAAGCTTGAATAACCATTCATCTTGTGTTGTATACTGGCTTGAGTCTTTGAACAAGATCACTTCTACTATTGTATCTTGTACTTACATTTCTTAAAGCAGTTTATACTTATATTTGAAGTAGTTTGTACTTGGATTCTTCGTTCTTGACTTGAAGTAAAGTACTTAGAGTGTTGAAGCAATGTCTTGAACATTTATAACAATAAGCTACACAAGACATAAATTGAGGTTTTGGAACCACAAAATTTGACAACCAAAGGAACATAAAACCATATCTCCTACAGGGTCCACTATCGACGTGCTGCATAAGTATTGGCAGAGTATTGGTCAGGCAAATAATGAGGTTTCTTATGCTCACTTAGACTACGCGCTTGGGAAAGGGGATGTGTCATTTGGAGTGTACTAAACCCTGGTTAATGTCTTGGCTAAGAACTCTACTAATATTTCATGCTTTATTGATGAGCTACATTGATATGTGGATTTGGATGAAGATTGGTATGCTTGATCTTCATTTTATTCATGTATTGACAATGTAGGCTTTACATCATATGGCCTTGGTATGGCTGATAGCATTCATGCCTTGCATCGCATAGCATTGGTATGGCTGATACATTCATGAACTTAGTGGCATTTTCGCATTACTCTAATATCGTAAACTTGCATTTCTACCATATGGACACACCCTCACCACCCACTAAGCTTTCAATAATCTTTTGCACGATTAATGCATACAGGTGATGCCAGGACAACCATAACTTAGTCGTAGAAGGAGCGTGCAGTCGAGCTTCTGAAGCTTTCGATTTTGTTATTGTATTTCCCTTTATACTCATTGTACTCAAAGGTTTTGATCATAATGGATTTGTGATGATGTTGTTGGTTGTTGTTTGTGGCTTATGCTTATGGTTATGCTTACTATAAATCAAATTCATGTTGAAAATCTTCATTGTAGGATCCCAGGATTGGAACCTGGGGTATGGGTGTCGGAGTCAAGAATGGGGTACTAAGGAGGTTGTTAGTGCCGGATTCGATGATCAGAAATTTTGTGAGCCCGGTTTCTAAGTTTAGGTCATGAAAGTTATTTTAATTAAATAAAATTATACTTTTTTTTAGAGATGAAGAGGAGGATGTTCTCATTGAGAGTTGCCATTTTGGTATCTATGCGACGCCAAACAGTTATGAAAATCCCCTAAATATAAGTTATCATTGAATAATAACAATTCCCTAACAGAGTCGCCATTTTATTTCGACAAGAAACGAATGTTTTTTGATAGGGGAATGATCATTCAATAATAATAGAGAAGATAAAAGAACATACATCATCATAGATTTTATTGATTTTGGGTTCATTTACATCATTGTATTTCCCTTCATTCTAAAACAAAGTATAATGAATCAACATAATGACATGAAAAAGAAGTAATACGATGGTAATTTCAGTGTGTTTTGCATCCTTTGGGGTGACAGAAGGGTTGTATGGGTCCATGATCCTTGCTTCAAGTCGATATTCGCTATATATATATATACACGCAACACTATTCACGTGAAACACTATTCATCACGCAACATAGTTTTCCAATACCTGCTCCTCTCTCCTTACTTTTACCACCTCTCTGAAACTTTTGATGATCCAAATGAGGAGGGGAATGGGTATTTATAGGCTTTCACACATGTGAAACCTCAATTTATGTGCCACGGGCCTCATTTTACGCAACAAACCAGACTACATGCGCAACAGCACTATTCCCCTGCAACACTATTCACCACGCAACATTATTCACGTGCAACACTATTCCTAGGGAGAGGGATAATAGAGAGAGGGCTACGCAAATGAGAGATCCAAAAAGATAGAGACAAGGCTGCACAATGGACAGACCTACCTATCTTGGAACCTTGATGCATAACAAACCAAACTCTTATTGCCTTGTACATTTTTTATGCCCCAACGAAGATGTTAAAGGACTTTAAATTTAAGGTATCTTATCACCTGTACAAGGCCAATCCATTGGCTGACGCCTTAAGCCACAAGAAAGCCTTGGATTTTGCGGCCCCATTAATGGTGGAGGAGTGGACCATGGTGGAGTTCGTGCAGGACTTCCAGTTGAAACTGACAATGGAAGAGCCATATGAGGACCCTATCCCATATCCACGTTCAACTACTAATTGATAGTTAAATTATCGAGGTACAAGAAGAGGACGAACTCCTAAGGAAGATGAAGGAAAGGGTATAAAGTGATGAGGGATCTAAGTGGAGGGTCGGTTTTGATAGAGGTTTATGACACCATGGCCATTTATGTGTCCCAAACCTCCATGAACTGAGGAAATAAGTCCTCGCCTCACTTGCCACCAAGTTAAGGCTGAACATCGCCGACCGTCGGGCCTTCTACAGCACATGTTGTTGGAAGAGTGGAAATGGGATATCATATCCATGAATTTTATCTCCAGCTTGCCTAAGACGAGGAAGGGACACGACTCTTTATGGGTAATTATGGATCGGTTGATGAAGTCGGCCCACTTTCTTCCTATTCGGGCTTTTAACTCCACCGATGACCTAGCCAAATTGTATATCAAGAAGATAGTGACGCTTCATGGCATCCCTTTAGAAATCGTGTCGGACTGAGACACGCGATTCACATCAATTTTTTGGACACAAATACAAGAGGCGATGGGGGTAAAGTTGAAGTTCAGCACCGCCTTCCATTCACTGACCGATGGGCAAATGGAGTGGATAAATCCAGTGTTAGGTGACATGCTATGATTTTACCTACAACAATATCTTCTAAGCTAGTATCGGCATGGTACCTTATGAAGCATTATATGGGCGGCCATGTTGGGCCCCGCGGTATTGGGCAGAAATTGGTGAGAAGAGCTTGGTAGGGGCAAATCCAGTACGAGCAACCACCTAAAGGATTGAAGTTGTCTAGTGCCACCTCATGGCAGCTCAAAGCAGACAAAAGAGCTATGGGGATAAAAGATAGTGTCATGACCCAAACTCAAAAATTGGATTCACAGGAATACCGATCACCGAATCAGGTGCCGACAGCCTCCGTAGTACCCCATTCTCGGCTCCTAGTATTCATATGCCATATTTCAATCCTAGTATCCTATAAGGAGGATTTTCTTTTCCAATGTATATTTAAATCATAATAAGCATAACCACAAGATTAACTAATTCACAAAGGAAACATCATCATCACATATACACTAATATAATCATTTCAGTACAATACTGAAAGGGAAATATATAAATAGAAAATCAATCTTTAGAAAACCACTGCATGCTCCAAGCTTAACATTGCTGCAACCTAACATCACTTGCACGCATCTATCATGCATAAGCTTATAGAAAGCTTAGAGGGTAGTGTAAGTGTGTGCATAAGGTAAGAGCAAAGTATTCAATACAATGCCATAATCATACGATACCGAAAATACTGGTAATCCATAAATCGTACAATATATGAATAAGCATAAATATTGATAAGATCATGAATTATCAGAGTAAACAGAAATACTTACAAGATCAAGAATTATCAGAGTAAACAGAAATACTGATAAAGTCATAAATCACATGAAAACAGAGTAAGCGAAAATATTGACAAGTGCATGAGTCATATAATATTAGAATACGCAATAGAAATCAACTATGAAAATGAGGAGTTATAGAGAGCTAAATGTCAGATGTATAGGATACAATGCAATATATATTACTAATGAGTAACACAAATAGCGTCAGTCGTACCATATGTCACGGATGTAATGCAACATACAGTGCGAATGGAATGACCATGCTGGAGTGTGAAGTCAGGATGATAGTATGTAGTATCACAAGCTATGGGGTCCATCACAAGGGACTTCTATCCAAACCAGTCTCATACCTAAATTTGGATACTCAGACTCGATGTGGTAAACTCCTAACCTCGGGTTAGTCGCGTGCCCCAACCGAAATCCTGGTCATTGGGAAGGTACACATAACAATTAGTTGCACACCATCAGCTCGAGTGGATAGTGAATGAATGAGTATACAACTCCTCAATAAGTCCACATATCAGTACGGTTCATCTCTACGATCATCACCGGAGATTAGTACACTTAAAATGGCACTGTCGCTCTCCCAGCCGCATAGTCCAAGTGAGCGTAAGAAACCTTACAATCTGCCTAACCAATAGTCTGCCAATATCTATCCGGCACGTCAATAGCAGACCCATTCATGAGCTGGTTAAACTCAGCCTAGTAATGCCCCCTACCCTCGGGCAGGTAAGGCCACACCCCTCTCAACCGACCACGACACAGTAGGAGACGCAGCCTCCTGGTATTCAGCACTCGGGCGCTTATGAATCCACTCGGTCTCGACGTTAAGGCATCCTCCGGTACTAAGAGTGTTTAGAAATTTTTACCCACGACCATCTATGGCAGCCCGATGCTAGAATAAATTTTTGGTATCCCGTCTGGCCATCCACGACATTCCTGTGGAGGCTACGACCCTAATATCGCTAGGGCGTACAGTAATCACAACACAATGTAAGATGCGTGAGTCATACAATCCAGTTATGCATCAATCCTGTGCATGTTGTGCGCTCATGTGAGATAACCTCCTCCTATCAGGGAGTCTCATATCATCCTACCCAATGACATATGCAATGGTCAATCACATCTCATAAAAAACATGCAGATGATGCGTATGGGCATGTATCATGATGTTATGTTGTCACATACTCATAATCGGTATCAACGATCGGCCTCGACAATGTGAACATTTAACCAGCATTGCCCCCAAGGAATGACCCACATAGAATCAAATATATAATGGGCCCAAGACCTCACATAAGTGCATAATAAACAACACAATGGGCCTCACTCAAGAGTTTAATATACATCACAATGGGCCTCTCACATGGGCCTAACATACATTACAATGGATTCCATCACATGACCCTCAATGCATCACAATGTGCCTCATCACGTAGGCCTCATATACATCACATTAGGCCTTAAATACGGGTTGAATGTACATTACAATGGGCCTCAAATATGGGCCGCATATACATCATATTGGGCTTCGACAATGGGCAATCGGCAATTGGCCACAATAATCGAAATCGACAATCGACCACGATAATTGGCCTCGATAATCGGAATCAGCAATCGACCACGACAATTAGAATCGGCAATCGGCCACGATAAGCAAAATCGTTAATCGGCCACGACAATAGACAATCGGCCATGATAATCGGCCTAAACAATCGAAATCGACAATCTGTCACAATAATCAGCCTCGATTGGTAATCAGTCAATCAGCCACGACAAGTAGAATCGACAATTGGCCACGTCAATTGACAATCGGCCACGATAATCGGCATTGATCGGTAATCGATGAATCGACCATGATAAATAGAATCTGTAATCGGCCACATCAATCGACAATTGGCCATAATAATTGGTATTGATAATCAAAATCGACAATCAGTCACGATAATCAGCCTCAATCAGTAATCGGTTAATCGGCCACAATAATCAGAATCGGCAATCGGCCACGACAATCGGAATCGATGATCAACATCGACAATCGACAACGACAATCAACATCGATAATTGGCACCGATCATTATCATATAAACAAGGAAGGATCCATAGATGAAGAGTCGATCAATCCATAATATAAAGATCGGCCCTCGATCGTGGTTATATCAAATCTAATAGCGTGAAACCATCCGTCTATGGTAAATGGGTCCCACTTATCTAGGTTAACCCACAAGATAATTATGAGAATAGGCCTAACAAGGCCCAAGGAAAGGTCATAATGTGGACATCCAACATTTATTGTCCATCAATGTGTACATCTAACCAACCTTTCTCCCAAGGACTGGCCTACATATAGAGTCAAACATATAATGAGCTCGTGGCCTCACATAAGGGCCATACACACATTAAGTGGGTCGCATCGCAGGGGCCTTGAATACATCACATTGGACTTCAAATACATCACATTGGGCTTTGCCCACGGGCCTCGAATACATTGCATTCGGCCTCACCCACGGGCCTCAAATACACCGCAGTGGGCCTCGCCCATGGGCCGAGTGTACATCAAGTGGGCCGCATCAATGGGCTGCGCCAATGGGCCTTCTATATATCAATTAGGCAGCATCAATGGGCCGCACTAGTGGGCCATAAATACATAACAGGTGGGCCCTGCACATGGGCCTTATACATAATAATGGGCCTCATCACTTGGGCCTGATATACACCACATCGGGCCTCACATATGGGCCTCGAATCTACATCACAGGTGGGACCTATCACATGGCCAGGCAGTGTGGATGAATCACATCCATCAAGGTGGGACCGACAGAAGGACGGTGTGGACATAAAATATAAACATCATGGTGGAGTCCTCACCACTGTCCAAAAACATCCAGCACCGTTCAAATCGTCTGAACGGTGTGGCTAAACAAATGCATCACTGTAGGGAGGCACGACACCATCCAAACTGTACAGTATAGATGGATGGAGTAAGTATAATACATACATTCAGTCAAAGCCTCACTGTCCCTGTGGATGGTTATGAATGGAGCATGTACATCGTGCATCTAGCATAGATGGACGGTTTCGAAGTAATACAAACATCAGGGGTGGGGTCCACATACATGGGCCACCAAGGGATTAAATCTGCTTCATTTTCATCTTGAACCAAAGACGAGCTCGCTAGATGAATGAACGGCGTGGATATAAACATACATGAGCTCGCTAGATGAATGAACGGTGTGGATATAAACATACATCACGGTAGGCTTCACTCGTCCAACTGATGAATGGGCGGCATGGATATAAACATACATCACGGTGGGCTCCACCCATCCAAATTGCTGGACGGCGTGCATACAATCAAACATCAATGGTGGGTCCCACGCACATGGCCCACCTTACATATATATATATATATATCATATTATAATATAATATAATATATATAAATTAAAAATAGCCACCGTCCAAATCCTGTATGTTCTGGACGGTGGAGATTTCATACATATTTACATGGTGGGTCCACACGTGTGGCCCACCTCATATCATGTATTATGATATTAATATTATATATATAATATGTATTATATCATCCACCCACCGTCCAACAGCAAGGACACTGGATGGTTTGAATACAAAATATGTACATCATGTGGGGCCCTTAGGTTGGATGGTTTTGGATACAACACTTACATCAAGTTGGCCCACTGTCCAAGTAATGGATAGTGGATACAACACCTACATGATCAGAATGGGGCCCATAGAACTTGCTGGTGTCATGTACCAGCTACATGTTGTTGGAGTGATCCAGCCAATCCACTTCTCTCATCAAGTGGGTCCCACGTGGGGACTACAACAGATATGATATATATAATATATTATTATTATTATTATATATTTATTATATTATATATATATATATATATATATATATAAGACGTCAAGCATCCATACCCGGACACCGGACGAACGACATGAATAAATCACATACGCTGCAGTGGGGTCCACCGTCTTGGACGTACAGACGGAGTGGAGGTAGAATAGATACATCAAGGTGGGTCCCACCCACACGTGCAGCACGTGTGGGGTGGGCCCAGATGTGTGTTGCTTTAAAATAAAGGGATGGATGGTATGGTATATAACACATACCTCAAGCATGGTCCAGAGGACCTGCTGGCATCCACGCTCCAGCTGATTGGCTAGTGGGACCCACAGCGCTTGCTGCTGTGAAATGGACAGTGGGGATTAAAAAATCAGACCCACCTACTGACGTTAGTACAGAAACTATATAGGTGCTGTACACCAGCCACTGCTTGCCAAAAAGGGTGGGTCCCACGTAGGTGAACCAGATACACCACATGGGCTCTCAACTGCTAGACAACACGAGGCACAACACATACATACAAGTTGTAACATCCCGAAAATCGGAGGTCGAGTAAAAACTCCGCTCCCGAGTTTCAGAACATCACTTATGCAACATAAATGTGTATGATTGAATGTTGTCTATGTTAATGTATTAAACATGAGTGGGATTACGCCAGAACAGCATATCATACTCCAGAGACAGTCAAATTAACAAGCTGAAGACTGTGATACATACATATAACATATAATTGATTGTAAGTCTCCAGAGTGTGAACATGTTACCAGGTTAAACATATACATATATACCTAAAAATAGAAAGAAAGAATATACATGAGTGCTCTAAAAATATAAAATGACAAGTGTCATGACATCTAATGAATCTCCCTGTAATCCCGTCGTTCAGAACACGCATAAAGGAGGGATCCTCCTCATCATCATCAAGTCCAGCTCCGCTTCTCAAGCAACACCATCATCTGCAACTAAAATACGGACTGGTGGGTGTCCGAAAACATCGTCTCGTAACGTGGGAGTGAGTGATCAACTCAGTGGGATAAGAGAGAAAAAATTAGCATGTTCTCAAATCAATCATGCGATAATAGTAAAATAATAACTCAAACATTCCTAAATACTGTTGTTAATACAATATGACATGACATGATGGATGCCCTCACTGACGATCTCCCTCATACGGCACCATCTTACGCCCGCGGCATGCTTTCTTCCCACAGTGCTCCACATCTTCTAGGCACATGCAATGTGATGGTGATATGATTACCGAGTTATTATCAATCCTTTTCATACAGCAGTATTGGGAAACTAAGGTACCTTCCTTATATCAATCCCAACACAGATCCTGTCTAGGGTCGTCACTCCTAGTAATCTCATACGATGTTATATTTATAGGTCGCTGCAAGGGC
Source organism: Magnolia kwangsiensis (assembly GCA_037074715.1). NCBI lineage: Eukaryota > Viridiplantae > Streptophyta > Magnoliopsida > Magnoliales > Magnoliaceae > Magnolia > Magnolia kwangsiensis. Next base: position 119,295,538 of record CM073571.1, on the reverse strand, counting down.
TACCAGGGCTGTTGCACGCACTCGTTGCTCCTCTCCCCCATCACCTTATCAATACAGGACTATTATATCCTTAAGACTACATCAGGACTCGTCGCCCCCATGCGGTGTCAGGATAAACTCAAGGTCACTACAAAGAGCTCGTCACCTGATCAGTGTAGGCCGACAACAAGAATATAGTGTCTCATACCACCATAATCTTCTCAGAGTAGGGTGTTCACTGGTCACTACGGGGAGGTTTGTGGCCCCAGTGTAGGCTGACAGCTCGACCACGGTGTCCCATACCACCATGCCCGGCTCATGAGTCTTTATGGATCAAGGTACCATGGTTGACAGGGTTTCCAATGGTAAGTTCAGTACCCTAGGTTCAAGCAGTTATGACACATACATGATGAACATACAATGGCCAGTCGGGTTACTTGACGGGCTCGACTAGTACGAGCACATCTCAAGTTGAGTGACATGAAGTGCATGAAACACTTCATGTGGCCTAACCACTGCCGCCAACTCAAAACACGACTCGCGTTCATCGACGCGTCCTTCGTGGCAAAGATAAGTCAACCACAAATTTACTCGGTTACCGACTACCTGGACTAAGTATAGTCCCAAACATTTATGAATCCACATCACCAATCATATAAAGGTAATGGAAATGAAATACAACAATGTGAGCATGTTAACACATGTTATAATATACAACTTAAGTAAATCATCTAACACATGCATTTCATACATATAATGAAATCATGCATATAGCCAACATGTAGGAAATCATTTACATCAGCATATTATTTAAGAATTTAATCTCAAACTAATTCATAACACCATTTAATTCAATACATACTAATACAAACATTTATACAAACACTTAGTCTACACACTTAAGTCTTCATATAGTATGTCGACTCAAAGTGCGCATTTGGGCGAATCTCTTTGCCAAAATGATTATGTAAGCATTCCTAATATCCTAATGCGACAAAGATCTATGTCAATCATATCAGCAAAATATGGATGAAAATAGTATTTCCTACAAATGACTAAAATGCCCTAAATTTCATATTTTTCTTCTGCTTATGAAACAGGAAACGGACAGCATGTTGTACATGTCAAATGGCGTTGCTGTCAATAATCTACTATTAAACGACATTGAAAGCGTTGAAAACAGTCAATCAAAGCGTCTAAAATCCGCACCTATTGCTTTAGATGTGTATCGTTTCGAACGGAGCTATATGCTTCGTCTACGGCGAACAAGCGACCTGTTTCACAAGTTATATCAACTACTTTGCTATTCGAATTGACGAAATGCTAAATCAGTAAGTGGACAGGGTTTTCCTTACCTAGAAAAGCGTCGGAATCACCAACAAAGTGATTGGAATACGTCGCTTAAGCACGTGCAGCAACAGCAGCAGGTGGCACGAAAATCTCTCCCACCTTCTCTCATAAACTCTCACTTTTTCTCTCTCTCAATCTAGGGTTTTTAGCAAATTCGGATGGGAGAGAAATGAGAGGGTTTCAAGCCCTTTTATAGCCTAAAATCTTCCCAAATTAGGCTTGGGAACAATGTTTACTTGGGTTATAACCAAATCGGGGCTGTTCTGGTCCAAAAGAGCATTTCTGGAGGTCCCCTGGCCGAATGCGGTCGGACTTAAGCTCATGCATACTGGATCTAGCGTACATCAAGTTTTCAGACCGAAAGAGTTCACAGATCGCACATGGCGGTCCAATTTCAGTTCAGGGGTCATCGCACCTAGATCAGGTCTACAAGTCTCATGATATGAAAGAGAAATTTTTCCTAATCCGAGCGTGTAATTTGGCTGAATTCTGACGGTCAGAACGTTTAATAATAACGCACCAAGTCATGTGCCAGATTTGAATTTTAAAATTCCAAATCTAACCCTATTCTCACTCTCTTCACTCCAGGCTCAATGAAATATCCTCTGAATATCGGCTGGACTTAATTTTGAAATGATTGTCAAGTCCAGCTAAGCGGTCATAACGGTCTAAGATTGCAGGTATCGGACTTTCGACGCGTGGTCTAGATCCAATACAAAGTTTCAAAGGGGTCCTGAGAACAAACCGGTTTAGAGTTTGATCCAAGGTTTCAGGATGTTATAGCATCATTGGCTCTACAAGTTTTGGGTCTTGTAGAACGTATTTAAAGTGATCAGGGACTATTTCACAGCTACTCTAGCGTTGCGCTAGCTAACTTACGCTTATTTTCTAAAGGAATTAATCCTAAGTGATTTCTTTGGCTTTGGAATTGGGTTCTGAGAGGTTACCAAGGCGTTTTGGTTGACCCATTGCCTAAGGACGTCTGATCCCAGGTTGGCAAAATTTTGGGGTGTTACACAAGTAGATCTCACCGTCGAGGCCTGTGCACTGGATGGTGCAGATATAATACAGCGTCAAGGTGGGCATCACGCCACCATCCAGGGTATATAGACAGTGCAGATAAAACACTTGCATCAAGGTGGGTCCACTTGGTAGCCCACCAGCTTGAATGGAATCTGATATTTATGATTTCCTCACGGTCTGGGACAGTCCAAACAGACAGCAATGGTGAGCCTCGGATGTGGCAGCGAGGTGGGCCCCACTTGGACAGCAGTGTGTCCCACGTAGTGGACGGCATGGATCACATTCATCCATCATCGGGTGGGCCACACATCAAGAGAGAGAGAGAGAGGGAGAGAGGGAGAGTGAGACAACAGTGATGGAGGGACCCCGCCACAATGGGGCCCTTAATACATGCATCAAATAAGTCCCACCACATGTGGGCCCTCAAATCTAATAAATAAAATCACCTACCTCTGATCTTCTTAGACCTCTTCTTCCATCAATGCATCCTAGAGCTCCGAGGGATGCTTACCAATGGTGGAGATGATCATTGGATGGTGGCGATGGGAGATAGGAAGGTGGGCCACACTAGCCTCTCCATGGGAGGCTTGGACGTTGGAGTTGCTTGGGAGGAAAAATGAGAGAGAGATGTGAGAGAGAGAGGTGTAAGAGAGAGAGAGGGATGGGTGTGAGTGATGGAGTGATGGAGAGTTAGTGATGGGTGATGGGCATGTACTTGACATGTAAGAGAGAGTTGACTTTAAGTGAGAGAGGGATGGGTGTTGGTACTTGACATGATGTCATAGATTAATGTGATGTGTTGTATAGATTCCCTCGGCATTTGCAACGTGCAGCGTTTTCCTCAAACTGAATGCAGGCCCACATCTCTTAGCTTGGGGATCGTCGGAACCGCGGCGACAGCACGGTCACTAGGGTATAAGTTGAAATAGCAGTGAAGACCGCTTAAATTGAAGTAGGAATATGTCAATATATCCTAGAGGGGGTGAATAGGACTTTTTAAAGTTTTTATGAATTATTAAAAATCCTTATCACACTAATCCTATCACAGAGTACTGATTAGGATTACTCAAAATTAACTCTACTTGCTTCTAAGCCTGATAGAGGATCCAATCACAAACTATTTAAAAGACAAACAATGTATAGATGAGATTGTGATGGATATGACTGTGTGTGCATAGGTTGTGATCATATATAAAGACATGCAAGGCAATCACATAAATGAAAAACAATATCAATCTCAAACACAATCATTTTATAGTGGTTCGACGACTTGTCTACTCCACTCTCGACTTCCACACTCAACTCTTGAGTGATCAGATTTCACTAAGGAGGTTTCTCATGGTTCACCTCAAACCTAAGGTTTTAAATCAGGTTCACCTTCAACTTTTACAGAGATTTCTACTCGGTTCACCTCAAACCCTAGAGTTTTGATGGCGTACTCCTAACCAGATGTTTATGCCCACACAGGGCAAGGGTCCACACAATGCACCCGGAGATTTCTACTCGGTTCACCTCTAACCCTGGAGTTTTGCTGGCGTACTCCTAACCAGATATTTATGCCCACACAGGGCAAGGGTCCACACAACGCATCCGGAGGTTTATACTTGGTTCACCTCTAACCTTGGAGTTTTACTGGCGTACTCCTAACCAAATGTTTATGCTCTCCACAAAACAAGGGTCCACACAACGCACCCCGCACGTACACTCCCGTCGGAGGCCTCCTTCGAGGACTTCAAATAGTGAGCAACACTTAAAACCCAATCCTATAAAGGAATGATCACAAGTGTCCTCTGGACTCTTAGTACTTACAGATAAGTTGATGAGTCCCTTTTAGCGCAGTGATGAAGATCTCCTTCTTGTTGATGAAGAGTCTTCATCTCCCTTGATCCGTAACACAAAGATGTATCTATACTAGGCTTTAGGTTGGGTCAAGGTTATGATGAAATACCAATCTCTAAATATTTTCCTATAAGGAAGATAGAGTGGTTCCCATCATTTATGCATTCAAGGCATCCCAGCTTAATGACGTGTCATTAAGGTAGTAGTTGAAGGATCCTTGAATGTGAAAGTTCATTCCCCAATCCACTCTATGAAATATCAATGATGAGGGTGGATTGGAGGATGAACTTCCTGAGAGAAAGGGCTTGAGGTAAATGATAGGTTGGTTAAAACTCTCTAAAGCACTCTCTTCTTTCTCTACCAGCAATAAAGACTAATCTCTCTATATATAGACAAAAGGTTCCAACGGATATAAACGGTCATATTTATGACAGAGTTCGATATCATCAAGCAGTTGTCGATATGATCGAGCGTATACTCTTGATTATATCGGCAGGCCTCTCGATGATACAAACTTAATTGTCATTTCACTTTTGAAAACCTTCCACCTATTGGTCGATGGGATCGAGACACACATCGATGTTATCGGATTTCGAACTCCGATTCCATCGAGTGATGGATCGATCTATCGACAGGTCAAAAAAAAGAGAGAAGCCTTGAAGAATTTCATGTTCTACATATATGATCGAAAAAACAGTCGATGTCATCAGAATTTGTACATCGATCATATCGAAGACCTTATCGATGGGATCGATAAATCGTATAGATTTACCTATAAGCTTGCTGGACGATTTATGTCCGGACTCGATCCAATCGACGAGGTCTCGATATGATCGATATATGAATATCGATTTATTGACTGGCACCCCGATCATCATAAAAAATAACATGAAATTCATGCTGGTTAAAACATGCACCCACACTCGATATGATCGACTGACTCCCGATATGATCGATATTTGAGTTCAGATTGAATCGGATAGTCATCGATATATCGAAGCTTATGATAGTTTTCTTTAGAAAAATAGGGGCGCCGGAAAGCAGTCTGTCGATATTATCGATCCACTTCAGATATGATCGATATTCGAATATCGATGATATCGACTCGAAAGTTGATATATCGATAAATCTTCTAGAAGATTGTTTGATTGCTGGACGCTTTTTGTCCTCACTTGATTGTATCGATTGAGATCCCGAGGACATCGATAGAGCTGGTCGATTATATCGAAGGGGTAATCGATATAATCGACAGTGTAAGAAAAACTTTAAAGATTTTTCTTTTTGATAAAAAGTTTTCTTACACAGAAAACCTAAGATGTTATAGTTCTTTTTAAGGGTTTAATCACCTGGTGTTTTGGGACATGGGATGTGAGGCTATGATTTATCTATGGCGAGCTTCCACACATCCAGACGCTTGACTTGATCTTCCTGTTAGGCGCTGTTGTCCGACTGACTCAACTTACAACATAATTAACAAACCAGGGCACGTAGTAGGTGTACTTTCAATCTCCCCCTTTGTCAATTAGGTGACAAAATCTCCAAAACACCCTAGGAACATATCTTGACAGATACATCTTAAATTGTGTGTACATGTATTAACACAATTTTATAAATTCTAAACACCCATGTACACACCAAATAAATTCTCCCCCTTAATTCAAAGACTCCCCCTTTCTTGTTGCGGCTGCTCCCCCTAACACCTGCAACACAGATATACAAATTTCACTCGGGGTGTTTAAATTGTTCTCTCCTTTTTTGTCAGTCATTAGCAAAGATATAAGACGTGATATTGACTGAAGATTGAAGCTTGTGGGAGAACCATAGATAGATAGATGTATATGAATGAGAACACTGTAAAGCATACATCAATGAAGACCAGAAGTAATGAGAGAAAACAAGCAGCTTAGTCATTTTAATAGCAGCAAGAATGACAATGAAGTATGAATTAAAAACAACCATATCAATCAATATAAAAAAATATATACTGCCACAGACAGCAGTGCCGCTATTTGTCCAAAAATGTAGGGATATCCAAAATAAGTAAGCAAAGATGGATGCAAAATTAGGTATTTTATGGCTAGATACAATTTCATCATAACTGTCTCCTTTTTAGCACAATTTAGGCCCGCCAGTGGTTAGTAACTCAAGAATCTGCTGCATAGAGTGTTGGAGAGCTTCCATCCTGTTTTCTATTCCTGATAGTCGTTGTTCGCAGTGTTGGAGTCGCTCATCAAATCTAGTGAAATTGTTTAAAAGTTAGCGCTCAAGCACATGATGCTGATGATTTGTGACAGAAGCAGGACTATAATCAGGAGTTTGATTGGATCCCCAAAGAATTTCTTCATGAAGCATGGGACCACTATCTTCAACAGGTGGAAGGATCTTCATATCCGATGAGACAGAAGCTGACATATGTTGCGTTGCTTCAAGGTCGAACCATACTTCAGGACATACCTTATCAGTTGTTTTCGGCAGACCTGCCCAGTGTGCGAGCTTGCAGAAAAGAGATGAAAAAGGCAAAAACTCAAGACAGTCACTCCTGATTACCTTTATTAGCTGGTCTAATATGAAAGTCGGTAAGCATACAGGGATCTCTTGATAGACATCATACAGAATGTTGAGGGCAATGAGACTCAGATATGTGTTATTTGCATCACATGGGTACACATTCGTGCTGAAAATACTGTGAAGGAGTCGGGACAAGATTCCTAGGTATTTTACTGGAAGAATATTACTATCATTTCTAGGAATTGTCATACCCTAGCACAGTACTTGTGTAATTTCCACCCATCTACCCAAATCGTTTAGATTTCTACTAGTGACAGGGATTTGCGTTACTTCAATTTTTAGAACATGACCAAGAACTGATGGAGTAATGTGCTTGGTGTGTTGCATGAATCTCAGACATATGCAAGGTGGGTAATCTTGGATAACATGACAACAGTTGAAGAACTGCTGGATCATTTTAAACTAGTATGTCCCGCCCATATTAAACATATTCTTCCATCCAATGGTTTCCATCATGAGATCCACCCCATAGAGTTTGACAGTACTAATGAGAATAGTACTATCGACTATTGTAACTTGTTCCCAGTCTGACTGGTTTTGAGGTGGTCTAGAATATTCCTCTTTCTTATTCTTGAAAGATTTTGCAGATGAGAGAGCCTTACCTTTTCCTTTAATCATCTTTCTTGTGTCACAAGGGTGCCGAGATTTCATTTGGACTTCGAGTAGATCAACCAAAGGAACTGATCAGGGCAGAGAGATAGGACTAGCCTTTAAAAAAAACTTTTTGATCAGCCTTTTATTTGGGCGCCATCTGTCGATCATATCGCCCAAAATATCGATTGTATCGAGAAATTGTCATTCGATTCTATCGAGACAGCCCTCGATGTTATCCATGGTCACACGACTTTTCATATTTTTGAAGATTCATCGATTGTATTGACCTTTAGTTGATGAGATCGAAAAAGGGGCCAACACTCATATCGAAAGTAGATAATATTTTAAATTTTCACAATTTTGACACACTGTTGGGTACTTCTTGGCTTGATCAGTATGTGTCAAAAAAAAAAAAATTTATACCAGTTCTATAACTATAAATAAGATGATGTTTATATACAAAACTTCAAGGTCTCCAACCTTTGATGTTATTTTGAAGGCTCAACAAAAATTACATCATTTCAGCAAATATCTAGATTTTGATGCATAACCTGGACCAATTTCTTCATTCTCAGCGTTTCTTAATATCACTTCTTCCTTTTCCTTCAATAATGTAGCAGTGGTTACTTGTACGAAGACCTTTTATAATTGATTTCCCTGATTGATCTAGAATCTCGCATTCTTCTTTGTTAAAATTTACCACATGCCCATTATTGCAGATTTGAGAGATGCTTAATAGGTTATGTGTCAAGCCTTTTATGCAAAGAGCATTCTCATTCTTAAACAGATTAACTCCTTCTATAATTCCCTGACCAATTACTTCAGCAGTGGTTCCATCTTCGTAGGTGACTATCCCTTTGTGAAGATCCTTATAGTTTGAAAGGAGAGACTTGTCACCTGTGACGTGTCTTGAGCAACCATTGTCCAGGTACCATTTATCCATATTTCCTGATAAATGATCTGATTAAGTAACAAGGCAATTTGTCTTTTTCTTAATCACCCACTTTGTGACAGGAGTTTTACTTGTGGTAGATTTATTTTTCTTATTTGATTTGTCCACATGACTTAACTGCTCCTTCATCCTGTCAACTATCTCAAGTGGTGATGCTTGCATACTTTTTTTATTTAGCTCATAAACTGACTCCTCATTTTTACAATGAACTGGGATAGGTTTGGTGTTACTACTGGATGCAACAGATTTTTCAAATAGTTGTGCATCAGTTTTTATTCTACCCTTTCCATAACCTAATCCTTTTTTGTCATCTCCATATTTTCCCATTCCTAGCAGTTTTTCTAATTTCTCACCACTCTGGCAAAATTTACAGTTTATTTTGGCAATTTTTTTAGATTCTTCTAGATCATTTTGAAGTGTATAATTTTTATTTTGAAGAATCAGGTTTTCCTCATTTAGTTCTTTGACTTGTTCCTCTAATTTCTTTGACTCAGATTTCAATGAGTTGTTAGTTCTTTTAAGTCTATCATTGTCTAAGTGGCATTGCTGCAAATCAGTGATTAGATGAGTATTAATATTTGAAGCTTTATCCAGATCTATTTGCAGCAATTTCTTTTTATTTTCAACTATTCCAAGTCTCTTGACAATATTAACGCTATGGATGTAAAGTTCATTGTAAGCGTTTTGTAATTCATTTTGCTCTTTATCTTTTTCTTCTTCAATTTCCTCATTTTCAGATGAAAATGATTCAGTGGCTTGTTGTTCTTTCTCAGATTCAGTTGGAATGATCGAAGTAGTGGAGACTATAAGTATTTTTAAGGTTTTTTTATCTTCATCACTTTCTGAGTCACTATTTTCTGACTTTGACTCTTCCGTATCATCCCATGTGGCAGTCATCGCCTTGTCCTTAGTTTTTCTGTTTGGGCATTCAGTAGATAGGTGTCCATACTCATGACAGGCGTAACATTGTGGTTCTTTGATCCTTTTTCCAAATTTTCCTGCAGATGATTTGTCATCCACCTTTCTACCTCTAGATGGGCGGCCACAATTCCTTTGAAAGAATCTTCTGAATCTTTATACAAGTAGAGCCATTTCCTCATCTTCATCTTCTTTTTCGCTCTCACAGTCCTCATGTTTTGATTTCTTAGAAGTTTTTAGGACAGTGTTTTTGGATTTTTGGGGTGTAAAGTGTAGTTCAAAAGTTTATAGGGAACCTACTAGTTCTTCTACTTTCATTTCATGAATATTCCTACACTCCTCAATTGTTGTTACCTTGGGATTGAATCGTTTCGGCAAGGATCTTAAGATTTTTCTACATATTTTAGGTGTCGGAACCTTCTCTCCCAATCCACCCATGGAGTTACAAATGATGTTCAATTTGGTGAAAAACTCCATAAATGTCTCATGATCTTCCATCTTGAGATTTTCAAACTGTGAAGTTAGGAGTTGTAGTTTAGACCTCTTCACAGTGCTTGTGCCTTCATGGGTTGTTTCCAGTAAATCCCATGCTTCCTTGGATGTCCCACACATACATATTTGATTGAATATATCTTGGGACACGGTGCAGTAGATGGCGTTCATTGTTTTTGCTTCAGCATTTCGCTGTTCTTTGTCAAACGCCGTCCACTTCTCATGAGGTTTGGGTTTAGTGATTGTGGTTTCATTTTCAAGTACAATTTTTTCGGATGGTACCACATATCCTTTTTCAACTGTATCCCAAATTTCTTGATCCAAAGATCTCAGGAAGTAGTGCATTTTAGCCTTCCAGTAAACATAATTTGATCCATCAAATACTAGAGGTCTAGTGACAGATGAGCCCTCTCCTTTGGCCATATTTCTACTTCAGTTAAGATCACTCTCTAGGCGGTGAAACTCTTAAAGAGAGACCTGCTTTGATACCAATTGAAATAGCGGTGAAGACCGCTTAAGTTGAAGTAAGAATATGTCAATATATCCTAGAGGGGGGTGAATAGGACTTTTTAAAGTTTTTATGAATTATTAAAAATCCTTATCACACTAATCCTATCACAGAGTACTGATTAGGATTACTCAAAATTAACTCTACTGGCTTCCAAGCTTGATAGAGGATCCAATCACAAACTATTTAAAAGACAAACAATATACAATGAGATTGTGATGGATATGACTGTGTGTACATAGGATGTGATCATATATAAAGACATGCAAGGCAATCACATAAATGAAAGACAGTATCAATCTCAAACGCAGTCATTTTATAGTGGTTCGACGACTTGTCTACTCCACTCCCGGCTTCCACACTCAACCCTTGAGTGACCGAATTTCACTAAGGAGGTTTCTCATGGTTCACCTCAAACCTAAGGTTTTAAATTAGGTTCACCTTCAACCTTTACAGAGGTTTCTACTCGGTTCACCTCAAACCCTAGAGTTTTGATGGCGTACTCCTAACCAGATGTTTATGCCCACACAGGGCAAGGGTCCACACAACGCACCCGGAGGTTTCTATTCGGTTCACCTCTAACTCTGGAGTTTTTCTAGCGTACTCCTAACCAGATATTTATGCTCTCCACAGAGCAAGGGTCCACACAACGCACCCCGCACGTACACTCCCGTCAGAGACCTCCTTCGAGGACTTCAAATGGTGAGCAACACTTAAAACTCAATCCTAGAAAGGAATGATCACAAGTGTCCTCTGGACTCTTAGTACCTACAGATAAGTTGATGAGTCCCTTTTAGCGCAGTGATGAAGATTTCCTTCTTGTTGATGAAGAGTCTTCAGCTACCTTAATCCGCAATACAAAATGTATCTATACTAGGCTTTAGGTTGGGTCAAGGTTATGATGGAATACCATTCTCTAAAGATTTTCCTATAAGGAAGATAGAGTGGTTCCCATCATTTATGCATTCAAGGCATCCTAGCTTAATGATGTGTCATTAAGGTAGTAGCTGAAGGATCCTTGAATGCGGAAGTTCATTCCCTAATCTACTCTATGAAATATCAATGATGAGGGTGGATTGGAGGATGAACTTCCTGAGAGAAAGGGCTTGAGGTAAATGATACGTAGGTTAAAACTCTCTAAAGAACTCTCTTCTTTCTCTACCAGCAATAAAGACTAATCTCTCTATATATATAGGTAAAAGGTTCCAACGGATATAAACGGTCATATTTATGACAGATTTCGATATGATCGAGCAGTCATCGATATGATCGAGCGTATACTCTCGATTGTATTGGCAGGCCTCTCGATGATACAAACTCAATTGTCATTTTACTTTTGCAAACCTTCCACCTATTGGTCGATGGGATCGAGACACACATCGATGTTATCGAATTTCGAACTCCGATTCCATCGAGTGATGGATTGATCTATCGACAGGTGAAAACAAGAGAGAAGCCTTGAAGAATTTCAGGTTCTACAGATATGATCGAAGAAATAGTCGATGTCATCGGAATTTGCACATCGATCATATTGGAGACCTTGTCGATGAGATCGATAAATCGTGTAGATTTACCTATAAGCTTACTGGACGATTTATGTCCGGACTCGATACAATCAATAAGGTCTCGATATGATCGATATATGAATATCGATTTATCGACTGGCATCCCGATCATCATAAAAAACAACCTTAAATTCATGCTGGTTAAAACATGCGCCCACACTCGATATGATCGAATGACTCCCGATATGATCGATATTTGAGTTCAGATTGAATTGGATAGCCATCGATATATCGAAGCTTATGATAGTTTTCTTTAGAAAAATAGGGGCGCCGAAAAGTAGTGTGTCGATATTATCGATCCACTTCAGATATGATCGATATTCGAATATCGATGATATCGACTCGAAAGTCGATATATCAATAAATCGTCCAGAAGATTGTTTGATTGCTGGATGCTTTTTGTCCTCACTCGATTGTATCGATTGAGATCCCGAGGACATCAACAGAGCTGGTCGATTATATCGAAGGAGTAATCGATATAATCGACAGTGTAAGAAAAACTTTAAAGATTTTCCTTTTTGATAAAAAGTTTTCTTACACAGAAACTCTAAGATGTTCTAGTTCTTTTTAAGGGTTTAATCACCTGGTGTTTTGGAACATGGGATGTGAGGCTATGATTTACCTATGGCGAGCTTCCACACATCCCGTTGAGGCAGATGTTTAACTTAATCTTCCTATTAGGCACTGTTGTCCGACTGACTCAACTTACAACATAATTGACAAACCAGGGCACGTAGTAGGTGCACTTTCATAAGTCTCGAGTCAAGCCAACTCTGATATACGGAACACGACTCGGGATCGCACACAAATGCTAATAACAGATCACAGGTCGTCGAAATTTGACTGGGAGGACCGCGGAAGCCTATGGTACGGTATGGTCTAGGATACGGGTCTTACAACTCTCCCCTCCAAATAAAAATTCCATCCTCAAAATTTAAATCACAAGGCAACCAATATAGAGCTCAATAAGGGAGGGAAATCCTATTAGAACACAACACATCAACTCAATCATATACCTAAGAGATAGGGATAGCGCCAACAAATCTCAGTCTCTTGCTCCCAAGATGCCTTCTCAACATTATGATGACCTCACTAATCTTCGAATCCTGAATCAGAAATGATTGAAATGGGAATACTATGCAGCCTCATAATCTAAACGATAGGGAGCTATGTTAGAAATTCTCTAAGTTATTCGAACTTGGGGATCTAAGTATTCTAAGTTCTCAACAATCATATAGTATAAGGTAGTTATCAGCAGATATGTGATGTTATCTTCAGGTATGCCTAAGTTATGCTCTGATACCAACTTCTGTCACGCCCTAAACCGAGAAATTGGATTCACAGGAATCCCAATCACCGAATCAGGTGCTGACAGCCTCCGTAGTACCCCATTCTCGGCTCCTAGCATTCATATGTCAGATTTCGATCCTGAGATCCTACAAGGAGGATTTTTTTTCAATGCATATTTAACTCGTAATAAGCATAACCACAAGATTACCCAATTCACAAAGGCAACATCATCATCACATATCCACTAATATAATCATTTGAGTACAATACTGAAAGGGAAATACATAAATAGAAAATCAAGCTCCAGAAGACCACTGCACGCTCCAAGCTCAATACTGCTGCAACCTAACATCACTTGCACGCATCTATCATGCATAAGCTTATAAAAAGCTTAGAGGGTGGTGTAAGTGTGTGCACAAGGTAAGTGCCAAGTATTTAATACAATGCCATAATTATACAATACCAGAAATACTGGTAATCCACAAATTGTATGATATCTGAATAAGCAGATATACTGATAAGATGATGAATTATCAGAATAAAAAGAAATACTGACAAGATTAGGAATTATCAGAGCAAACAGAAATACTGACAAAGTCATAAATCACACGATAACAGAGTAAGCAGAAATACTAACAAGTGCATGAGTCATACAATATTAGAATATACAATAGAAATTAACTATGCAAATGAGGAGTCATAGAGAGTCAAATATCAGATGCAGAGGATGCAATACAATATTACTGATGAGTAACACAAACAGCGTCAGCCGTACCATGTGCCGTGGATGTAATGCAACATGCAGTGCGAATGGAATGACCATGCTAGAGTGTGAAGTCGGGATGATAGTACGTAGTATTGCAGGCTATGGGGTCCATCACAAGGGACTTCTATCCAAACCAGTCCCATACCTAAATTTAGATAGTCAGACTCGATGTGGTAAACTCCTGATCTCAGGTTAGTCGCGTGATCCAACCAAAATCCTGGTCATTGCGAAGGTACATATAACAATTAGTTGCGCACCACCAGCCCGAGTGGATAATGAATGAATGAGTATATAACTCCTACTCAATAAGTCCACATATCAGTACGGTTAATCTTTAGGATCATCACCGGATTTTAGTACACTCAAAATGGCACTACCGCAGTCTCAACTGCACAGTCCAAGTGAGCGTAAGAAACCTCACTATCCTCCTGACCAATAGTCTGTTAATATCTATCCGGCACATTGACAGCAGACCCATTCACGAGCTGGTTAAACTTAGCCTAGTAATGCCCCTTACCTTCGATCGGGTAAGGCCACACCCCCTCCTAACTGACCACTCATTCTCGACGTTGAGGTATCCTTTGGTACTAAGAGAGTTTAGGAATTTTCACCCATGGCCATCTATGGTAGCCTGATGTTAGAAGAAATTTTTGTTGTCCCATCTGGCCATCCACGACATACCTATGGAGGCTACGGCCCTAATGTCGCTAGGGCATACAGTAATTACAACACAATGCAAGATGCATGAATCATACAATCCAGTCATGCATCAATCCTACGCATGTCGTGCTGTAACACCCCGAAAATCGGGGGTCAGGTAGAAGCCCAACTCCCGAGTTCCAGAACGTCACTTATGCAACATAGATAATGATAAATGCATGTTGTCTGTAGAATGGAATTAAACAAGATTGAGACTAATCCAAAACACCATATCATACTCCAGAGACAGTTAAATTAGCAAGCGGAAGGCTGTGATAAATACATAAAATATATAATTGATTGTAAGTCTCCAGAGTGTGAACATGTTACCAGTTAAATTAAATACATGTATACTCCAAAAATGGAAAGAAAAGAATATACATGAGTGCTCCAAAAATATAAAATGACAAGTGTCAAGGTATCTAATCAACCTCCCTGCAATCCCGTCGATCAGAACATGGAGGAGAAGTCCTCCTCATCATCATACAAGTCCGGCTCCGCTTCACAAGCCGCGCCATCATCTGCAACTACAACCGGGTCTGGTGGGTGTCCGAAAACACCATCCCGTAACGTGGGAGTGAGTGATCAACTCAGTAGAATAATAGAGCAAAGATTAGCATGTTACCAAATCAATCACGCGTTAATAGTAAAGCAAACAATCAAACATTCCTAGATACTGTTGTTAATGCATGCATGAAATGACATGATGGATGCCCTCACCGACATACTCCCTCATGCGGCACCATTTGCATCCGTGACATGCTTTCTTCCCGTAGTGCTCCACATCTTCCAGGCACATGCAATGCGATATGGATAATGATTACCAAGTTGTTATTAGTCCTTTTCATACAGCAGGATTAGAAAACTAAGGTACTTTCCATATCAATCCCAACACAGATCCTGTCTAGGGTCGTCCCTCCTAGTAATCTCATACGATGTTATATTTGTAGGTCGCTGCAAGGGCTGCCAGGGCTGTTGCTCACACTCGTTGCACCGCTCCCCCATCACCTTATCAATACAGGCCTAATGTACTCTTGTCGCTACGGAAGGGTCGTCGCCTCCTGTAGACTCAGAATATGCTCGAGGTCACTACAAAGGGCTCGTCACCTGATCAGTGTAGGCTGACAGCAAGAATATAGTGTCTCATACCACCATAATCTGCTCACGAGTCTGAGTTGCTCACTGGCTACTACGGGGAGGTTTGTGGCCCCAGCGTAGGCCGACAGCTCGACCACGGTGTCCCATACCACCATGCCTGGCTCATGAGTCTTAGGGGATCGAGGTACCAAGGTTAGAGGGGCTTTCCAATGGTAAGTTTAGTACCCTAGGTTCAAGCAGTTATGACGAATACAAGGTGAACATATAATGGTCAGTCGGGTTACTTAATGAGTCCGACTAGCGCGAGCGCACGTCGAATCGACCGACATGAAGTGCACAAGCACTTCGTGTGGCCTAACCACTGTCGACGACTTTAGTACGATTCGAGTTCGTCATACACATCCTTCGTGGTGAATAGAATCTGACCACAAATTTTAAACTGTTACCGACTGCCTGGACTAGAGTATAGCCCCAAGCACATGAAATGTGAATCAGTAATCATATGAGATAGATAGAATTGAATAACAAGTGATTCAAGCATGTTAGCAACATGTTATAAGAGACAACATATGCAATTTAACCATACACAAGCATTTCATATATATAAGGTAATCAATTCAAATAAACAAACGTGGAGGAAATCATATACTTCACCCAAAGAGTTGAGAATCCTATCTCAACGCTTATCTACACCCTCATTTACTCAATACTTACTTATACAAACATTTATACAAACACTTAGACTACACAACTCTAACGTACTTGACGTATGTTGATTTCAACATATAATATGACAGATCCTTATATTAAGGAGATGTCTAATACACAACAATCATGTTCTTACATTCAAAACATGTGGCAAGCATAAATCATATTGATTTAGGCATTTCCACAAACACTTAGCCTACACACATTAGTCTACATAGCATATGTCGGCCAATATGTGCATTAGGGAGAATCTCTTCGCCAAACAGATCATACATCCATGACTAGTATAAATACACAGAAAATACCCATGACAATCATATCGGAAAAATACGTACGTATACAGTATTTCCTATAAATACCTAAAATACCCTAAATCTCATATTCTTAGTACGTATTCGGAATGAAAAATGGACAGCATGTTGTACACATCAAATAGCATTCTTGTCAACAATCTACCATTAAACGGCATTGAAAGCTTTGAAAATAGGTAATCTAAGCATCTAAGATCCTCACCTTAAACCAGAAATTGTGAAACGGAGTTCATTCAGACGATAAGTCTTCGTCAACGGCGGGTACGGTACCTATGGCATGAAACGGGTTAGCTATACCAACATTACAACTATTCTAAGCTTTAAATCAGGTTAGGGTTAGGATTTCTTACCTAAGAATGGAGCTGAAAACATCGGAATGGCAGTGCAGAAGCGGCGGCTATGGAACATGGAGCAGCAGGGAAGAATCCCATGAGAGAGCTCCAAATCTCCCTCCCTTTCTCTCTCTTTCTCCCTCTCTTTTCTCTGTTCTCTCTCCAAATTCGTATGGAATGAAAGAGTAAGGGTCTAAGCCCTTTTTATAAGTCCAAAAGCAACGAAAATAGACTTGGGGCCAAAGTATACTTATTTTATATCCAAATACGGACTGTTCCGTCTCAACAGAGCATTTCTGGAGGTCCCTTGGCCGAATGCGGTCGGACTTAAGCTCATGAATACTGGATCCTTCTCACATCAAGTTTTCAGTCCGGTAGTGTTCCCAGATCACACGTGGCGGACCAGTTTCAGTTCAACGGCTACCGGTACTCGATCAGGGCCACAAGTGCGTTGACATGTAAGGGCCACCTATCCTGATCCGAGGGTAAAATTTGATCCAATTCTGACGGTCAGAACGCTTAGAAAATGTCGTACAAGCGACACGTGCCAGATTTCATAATTTATATTAATTTCTAACATTTCTCACACTCTTCACTCTGGACTCAAGGAAATCGTCATGGGACATCATCTGGACTTGATTTTTGAGGTGATTGTCAAGTCCAACTAGGCGGTCAGGATTGTCTAAGTTCGGGGTAATTGGACTTCCGACGTGCAGTCCAGAGCCGATACAAAGTTTTAAGGTGCTCCCGAGAGCAATCGGGAATAGAGTTTGATCCTAGATTTTATGGTATTGTAGCGTCAACTATCCTATACGTTTTGACTCTAGCAGATAGTATTGAAAGTGATTGGTGAGAATTTCACAGGTCATCTAATGCAGCGCTAGTTGATTCTCATTGGATTTCTAAAGGAAGTAGCCTTTATTGATTTTTGTTTGAGATGATATTTGAAGGGTAGAGTGAGGGTGTTTGGAAACGGAAGAAGGAAGAGTTTGGAGGGGTAGTTTTTGCCAAAAATTGGATGTTTGGGAGAGAAAGGAGAGCTTGAAGGGTCACTTTGTGAAGGAAGTACCTGATCAGGGAGGTTTTAAGGGATGACCCACACCTAGGGGAAGTGCCCTAGCCATTTAAGGGCGTCGGCCCGAAGATCAGCCCGAGTGGGGCCCACCGTATGGTGAGCCCTCGCTGGTGAACTTGCAAACTGGTAATGCCGGCCATGTGGGCTAGGTTCTCCCTGCCCTAGGGACCCCAAATATATGTGGGACCCACCCTGGTTCATTGTGGATTAGCGTGGGTGGGCCCACGACTCTGTTCGAGGAATTTTGGGGCCATTTTGTAAACCAGAATCAGTGTATGCATCATGTGGCATATGATTTTGGGGTAGGAGAGGCTAATCCATCCAACTAACCCATTTATTTTGTTAGATTCCAAAAGGTTAAGGGTCAAAACCGATTTTACCTATTTATTTACTATTCACGGTAATTTTTAGCTTTGGTATTGTTCTTCATCATTAATACCCTAGGATTGGTGTTGTTTACTATTTAAACTTGAGGAGTCATGTTTAATATGAAAGTACTTGGAGAAATTTGAAGAATGAGGTGGTGAAAAGTGAGTTATGAAGGAAATAGATTGAAAAGTGATTTCTTTAGCTTTGGGATTGAGCTCTGAAAGTGATAAGGTTGACCCATTTCCTAAGGACGTCTAACCCCAAGTTGGCAAAAATCTGGGGTGTTACACGTGCGCTTACGTGATATAACCTCCTCCTATCAGGGAGTCTTATATCATCCTACCCAATGACATATGTAATGGTCAATCACATCTCATAACAAATATGCAGATGATGCATATGGGTATGTATCATGATGTTATGTTGTCACATACTCATAATCGGTATCAACGATTGGCCTCAACAATGTGGACATTTAACCACCATTACTCCCAAGGAATGACCCACATAGAATCAAACACATAATGGGCCCACTGCCTCACACAAGGGCCCAATATACCACACAATGGGCCTCACTTAAGAGTTTAATATACATCATAATGGGCCTCTCACATGGGCCTAACATACTTTACAATGGACTCCAACACCTGACCCTCAATGCATCACAATAGGCCTCATTACATAGGCCTCATATACATCACATTGGGTCTTAAACACGGGCTGAATGTACATCACAATGGGCCTCAAATATGGGCCGCGTATACATCATATTGGGCCTCGCCAATCGGTAATCAGCAATTGGCCACAACAATCAGAATTGACGATCGACAACGATAATTGGCCATGATAATCGGAATCAGCAATCGACTACGACAATTAGAGTCAGCAATCGGCCACGACAAGCAAAATCGGTAATCGGCCACGTCAATCGACAATCGGTCTAGACAATCGAAATCAGTAATCTGTCACAATAATCAGCCTCGATTGGTAATCGATCAATTGGTCATGACAAGTAGAATCGGCAATCGGCCACATCAATCGACAATTGGCCAAGATAATCGACATCGATCAGTAATCGGTCAATCGCCCACGACAAGTAGAATCAGCAATCGGCCACGATAATCGGCATCGACAATCAAAATTGGCAATCAGTCACGATAATCGGCCTCGATCAGTAACCAGTCAATTGGCCACAACAATTAGAATCGGCAATCGACCACAACAATTAGAATCGATGATCAACATCAACAATCGGCACCGATAATCAACATCGATAATCGGCACCGATCATTATGAAATAAATAAGGCGGGATCCATAGATGAACAGCCGATTAATCCATAATATAAATATTGGCCCTCGGTTGTGGTTATATCAAATCCGATAGCGTGAAACCATCTATCTATGGTGAATGGGTCTCACTTATCTGGGTTAACCCACAAGATAATTAGGAGAATAGGGCTAACAAGGCCTAAGGGAAGGTCACAATGTGGACATCCAACCATCATTGACCATTAATGTGTACATCTAACCAACATTGCTCCCAAGGAGTGGCCTACATATAGAGTCAAGCATATAATGAGCTCATAGCCTCACATAAGGGCCATCGCAGGAGCCTTAAATACATCACATTGAACTTCGAATACATCACATTGGGCTTCGCCCATGGTCCTCGAATACATCGCATTCGGCCTCGCCCACGAGCCTCGAATACATCACATTGGGCCTCGCCCATGGGCCGGGTGTACTCAAGTGGGCCACATCAATGGGCCTTCTATATATCAAGTGGGTCGCATCAATAGGCCGCACTAGTGGGCCATAATTACTCAACAGGTGGGCCCTGCACATGGGCCTTATACATAATAATGGGCCTCATCACTTGGGCCTGATATACACCACATCGGGCCTCACATATGTGAAAGTGCACCTACTACGTGCCCTTGTTTGTCAATTACGTTGTAAGTTGAGTCAGTCGGACAACAGTGCCTAACAAGAAGATCAAGTCAAACGTCTGCCTCAACTGGATGTGTGGAAGCTCACCAAAAGGTAAATCATAACCTCACATCCCATGTCCCAAAACACCAGGTGATTAAACCCTTAAAAAGAATTAGAACATCTTAGGGTTTTAGTGTAAGAAAGCATTTTAACAAAAAGAAAAATCAGTAAAGTTTTTCTTACACTGTCGAGTATATCGATTATCCCTTCGATATGATCGACCAGCTCTGTCGATGTCCTCGGCATCTCAATCGATACAATTAAGTGAGGACAGAAAGCGTCCAGTAATCAAAACAATCATCTGGACGATTTATCGATATATCGACTTGAGAGTCAATATCATTGATATTCGAATATCGATCATATCTAAAGAGGATCGATATAATCGACAGACTTCTTTCTGGCGGCCCTATTTTTTTAAAGAAAACTAACATATGGTTCGATATATTGATGTTTGTCTGATACAATCTGAACTCAAATATCGATCATATCGGAAGTCAGTCGATCATATCAATTGTGGGCGCATATTTTCACCAGCATGAATTTCAGGTTGTTGTTTTATGATGATCGGGGTGCCAGTCGATAAATCGATATTCATATATCGAGTATATCAAAACCTAGTCGATTGGATCGAGTCAGGACATAAATTGTCCAGCAAGCTTATAGGTAAATTGTAACATCCCGAAAATCGGGGAGTCGAGTAAAAACTCCACTCCCGAGTTCCAGAACATCACTTATGCAACATAAATTTATATGATTGAATGTTGTCTATGTTAATGCATTAAACATGAGTGGGATTAATCCAAAACATCGTATCATACTTTAGAGACCGTTAAATTAGCAAGCGGAAGACTGTGATAGTATGTATAACATATATAAACTGTTGTATGTCTCCAGAGTGTGAACATGTTACCAGGTTATATACATACATGTATACTCCAAAAGTAGACAAAACGAATATACATGAGTGTGCTAAAACTATAAAATGACAAGTGTCAAGGTATCTAATTAACCTCCCTGTAATCCCATCAATTAGAACACGCATAAAGGATAGATCCTCCTCATCATCATCAAGTCCAGCTCCACCTCTCAAGCAGCGCCATCATCTGTAACCAAAATAGGGACTGGTGTGTGTCCGAAAATACCATCCCGTAACATGGGAGTAAGTGATCAACTCAGTGGGATAAGAGAGCAGAGATTACCATGTTATCAAATTAATCATGCACTAATAGTAAAGCAGTAAATCAAACAATCCTAATACTGTTGTTAATGCAATATGACATGGCGTGATGTATGCCCTCACCGAGGATCTCCCTCATATGGCACCATCTTACGACCGCGGCATGCAATCATCCCTCAAGTGCTCCACATCTTCCAGGCACATGCAATGTAATGGTGATATGATTTTCGAGTTGTTATTAGTCCATTTAAACAGTAGGATTGGGAAACTAAGGTACTTCCCTTATATCAATCCCAACACAGATCCTGTCTAGGGTCGTCACTCCTAGTAATCTCATACGATATATATTTCGTAGGTCGCTGCAAGGGCTGCCAGGGTTGTTGCACGCACTCGTTGCTCCGCTCCCCCATCACCTTATCAATACAGGCCTACTGTACTCTACTGCTACGGAAGGGTCGTTGACTCCCGTAGACTCAGAATAGCTCGCGGTCACTACAAAGGACTCGTCACCTGATCAGTGTAGGCCGACAGCAAGAATATAGTGTCCCATACCACCATAATCTGCTCACGAGACTAGGTTCTCACTGGTCACTACGGGGAGGTTTGTGGGCCCAGCGTAGGCCGACAGCTCAACCACGGTGTCCCATACCACCATGCCCGGCTCATGAGCCTTCGTGGATCAAGGTACCATGGTTAACAGGGTTTACAATGGTAAGTTCAGTACCCTAGGTTCAAGCAGTTATGACTCATGCAGGGTGAACATACAATGGCCAGTCGGGTTACTTGACGGGCTCGACTAGCATGATCGCATCTCAAGTTGAACGACATGAAGTACGTAAAACAGTTCGTGTGGCCTAACCACTGCCGCCAACTCTAAAACACGACTCGCGTTCATCGACGCGTCGTTTGTGGCCAAGATAAGCCAACCACGAATTCGCTCGGTTACTGACTTCCTTGACTTAGTATAGTCCTAAACAATTATAAATTCACATCAGCCATCATGTAAGAGTAATAGAAATGAATACAACCATGTGAGTATGTTAACACATGTTATAACATACAACTTAAGTAAATCTTCCAACGCATGCATTTCATACATATAATGAAATCATGCATATAGATAACATGTAGGAAACCATTTACATCAGCATATAAATTGAGAAATCAATCTCAAACTAAATCATAACACCTTGTAATTCAATACATACTAATACAAGCATTTATACAAACACTTAAACTACACACTTAAGTTTACATATAGTATGTCGACTCAAAGTGTGCATTTAGGAGAATCTCTTCGTCAAACTAATTATGCACGCATTCCTAGTATCCTAATGCGACGAGAAGCCATGTCATTCACATCAGCAAATTATGGATGAAAACAGTATTTCCTACAAATGACTAAAATGCCTTAAATCTCATATTCTTCTACTTATGAAACAGGAAACGGACAGCATGTTGTACATGTCAAACGGCATTGCCGTCGATAATGTACTATTAAATGACATTGAAAGCGTTGAAAATAGTCAATCAAAGCGTCTAAAATCTGCACCTTTCACTTTATATATGTATCGTTTCGAACGGAGCGTATACGCTTCGTCTACGGCGATCAGGCGACCTAATACACAAGCTACATAAGCTACATCGCTAATGGAATTGACGGAAGCTTAAATCAGCAAGTGGTTAGAGTTTTCCTTACCTAGAAGTGCGTTGGAATCGCTGAGAAAGTGATTGGAGTGCGTCGCCTAAGCATGTGCAGCAGCAGCAGCAGGTGGCAGGAAAATCCCTCCCACCTTCTCTCATAAACTCTCACCTTTTCTCTCTCCCAATCTAGGGTTTTTCTCAAATTCGGATGGGAGAGAGTGAGGGTTTCAACCCCTTTTATAACCTAACTCTCGCCCAAAACAGGCTTGGGAACAAAGTTTACTTGATGCCTAACCAAATCGGGGCTGTTTCGGTCCAAAAGACCATTTCTGGTGGTCCCCTGGCCGAACACGATCGGACTTAAGTTCATGCATGTCGAATGTCGCTCACATCCCATTTTCAGACCAGCAGTGTTCGTAGATCGCACTTGGCGGTTCAGTTTCAGTTCAGCGGTCACCGCACGTAGATCAGGCCTACAAGTCTCGAGATATGAAATAGAAATTTTTTCTGATCCGAGGGTGTAATTTGGCTGAATTCTGACGGTCAGAACGCTTAATACAGACGCGTCAAGTCGTGTGTCAGATTTGAATTTTAAATTCCAAATCTAACCCTATTCTCACTCTCTTCAGTCCAAGCTCAATAAAATAGCCTCTGAATGTCAGTTGGACTTGATTTTCGAAATGATTGTCAGGTCCAACTAGGCGGTTATAACAGTCTAAGATTGTAGGTATCGGACTTTCGACGCGCGGTCTAGATCCAATACAAAGTTTCAAAGAGGTCCAGAGAATAAACCGATTTAGAGTTTGATCCGAGGTTTTAGAGTATTATAGCACCATTGATTCTACAAGTTTTGGGTCTTGTAGAACGTATTTAAAGTGATCAGGGACTATTTCCCAGCTACTCTAGCATTGCGCTAGCTAACTTATGCTTAGTTTCTAAAGGAATTAACCCTAAGTGATTTCTTTGGCCACGGAATTGGGTTCTGAGCGATTTTTCAGGTGTTTTAGTTGACCCATTGCCTAAGGACGTCTAATCCCAGGTTGGTCAAAATCTGGGGTGTTACAATCTACCCCCCTTAAAATAAAATTTTATCCCCGAAATTGACGAAGGGTAAGGAGTATCTAGCAAGACTTCAGTATTGACATTCTAAGAAAGGATCAATCCTATTTAATGACCTAACCGTACGTATATCCTAAATCAAATGTTTCGATCCTAGGCCAGTGGGGAAGAGGCCAACCACGCTTCCGCTGGGCCACTCTGATCGAACGGTAGCGTTTACTGACCTAACTGGATTGAACTCAATACGTTCTACCCCCTTAAAACTTGGTTCTACTTAAAGTTCAAGAATCTTTGTATTGCTCCTTATATCGGAACGAGGTGCAACTTAGGGGCTATCCTTGACATGAATTAGGAAACAACCTCTCATTACAGTGGTTTTCCTTTAGTAATGATGTGTTCTATGGCATTGATATCTATGGCGATAGAGATGAGCCTAATCTCTATTGTGGTTGAGTTCAGGGGCAGGTATGAGTTTGTGGCAAGATGTCGAATTCTCTACTAGCTTTAAGTCCTCGCCATTTTCCAGAGGCAATGTGATCACGTTTGGTTGTAGGTGGTTGGGCCATCACAGAAGAAAGGTTGTGTAGTAGGTCTGAGGCGGATATATAGACTTTCTGTCTAGCTAGGACAGAAGATTTATTGTATCAATTCTTAATCCGAGTCGATGCCGATCTTCTACTTGATCAGAGCATTGGATTTATTAGTATCCACTAGGATTAAGAAGTCGATTCAAACCGCGAATACATCGCTTGCATGCAGTTCCTTTATTCCGCGTTGCCGAATGCAATAAGCCCTTGGGGAAGGCAATTCTAAGGGGTGTGTTGGTTTATTCTGAGTTTGACTTGAGGGATTTATAAGTCTTCCCTAAGAGTGAATGGTTCTTTCCTATGGGCAACAACAGAAGTCTATAAGTCATAAGGGGATCTATCGAAGGAATAAGGTTCTACTTCAACCAAATCTAACCTACAATTCCTTAGCATATACAGGCTTTACACTACTTAAGGTAACTAGTAGGCTAGTCTGTAACTCAGTAGCTATAATCCAAAGCCTAAGATTATACGGTAAATGGTTCCATACCATTACTAATACAGGGAATTGCTCTATCACTTAGGGTCAAGATTATCTAAATAGAATTGGCTTTCCTATATAGTCAAATCCTTCAAATCTAGGAGTGCTAACATTAGGTCCAAAACGCCAAGGGCCTATGTGGCCAGTAGCGTTAAGTTGTATTAAATGGAACGGCATTCCTAGTCCCATGGCGGGATTGGAAGTGGCATGCTAGGTAAGAGGGTGGGGTGGGATAAAATAAATTTTGTAGGCTTAATCCCTAGATTTTCAATAGGGCAGTGGAAACCACAGGACACACCCAATCTAGGGACAATACTTTACAGCGAACGAAACGGCATGCATTCCATTCAACAAAATTTTCCACAATACATGGAATAAAGTTCCACATGGATTATGACAGGAACACATTCGGCTATGCTAAGGCCAAACCACTAACACAAACACATTTTCTACCTCTGACTTCACTAAACCTAACAACAACAAAACACAGATGCCTAATTCTACCAAAGGACTCTACCACAGTCCCGACTTACCTTCTTTAACACTGTCGATCTAATACTGTCTATTGCTCACTAGAACACTCTCGGCCATATATTTTCAGTATTCTTTAAGCAAAGAAAGTAAAGAAATAGGATTGAGAAGGAGGATGGTGGAAAGAGAGACAAGAAAAAGCTAAAACAGCCTTAACAATAGCCATGGAAAGCGGAGGAAATGCGGAGAAATGGTTACCCAAATGGATAGAATGAAATCTAGGCGTTGTAGAGGGATGCTTCAAGCTCCCCTAGGATGAATTTTCAAGAAGAAAAAAGAAGGAAAAAGGGGAATGGAGCTCCACACGATTTCAACTCGTTTTGGGCGTTGTAGGAGCTCCAGTTGCAAACTGCAATAGAGTGATGGAGTGGGGTCGTGTTCAGCAAGGAATGGGTTTGGGAAGGATTTGGGATCACGGTCTTGAGATAGAGCAGTAAGAAAATGAAAATGGAGCTAGGGAAGGGGGATGTTGTGAAGGAAGTACCCTATTTAGGGGTTTTCTACGGTCGGACCACATGTGGGAGGGGTGTATTACCCAAAATACCACACGTGACCAAATTTCACATCAAGTGGGCCCCACCGGACGGCGATGGCATCGCCGGCCATCTTGCTAGGTGGCCGGTGGGACCACATGGGCCGGGTGCCCCCTGGCCTAGGGACCTCAAAAAACTATGGGCCCCACCTTAGTTCATTCTAGATTGCCCTAGGGAGGCCCAAACATGCATTCGGGGCTTTTCAGGGCCAATCTGTAAATCCGAATGCAATCCCCTATCATGCAGCATATGGTTTTAAGGTAGAAGGAGCCAATACATCCATCTAGACCATTAGTTGCTAAAGATTGCAAACTTGGAATGGCCTTATGGCCAGTTTTCATAAAATTTTACTATTCATAGTAAAATTTTGTTGAAGTATGATTTTATATCATTTTCACATTAGGATCTATGCCTAACATGAAAATAATAAGAAATAATTAAAAAATGGAGTGGTGAGAGGAAGAATTTTGAAGAAATTAGGTGAAACGGGGTTTTTAAGCCCTAACGATTGAATGCAAGGGTTGTGGTTGTCCCACAGCCCAAGGATTTATGTTTACAGGTTTAGAACCATTCAAAGAACGTCTGAACTCACCTAGCTACAACGTAGGAGCTACTTAGGTCACTTCACGCGACCCTAGATGCGTTACGGACTCGATCGCGCGATCGATACGAATAAACTTCGTCTATTGGAGAATCTGCGATCCTATAAGTGTTTCTAGACCCTTCTCGCACCCACCTAAGTCAAAGGAAGTGACAGCGTACGTCGCGTGACCATAACCCAGGCCCGGTTTAATCCAAATCATGCTTTGATACCATGTGTAACATCCCAAAAATCGGGGGGTTGAGTAAAAACTCCGCTCCCGAGTTTCAGAACATCACTTATGCAACATAAATGTGTATGATTGAATGTTGTCTGTGTTAATGCATTAAACATGAGTGGGATTAATCCAAAACATCATATCATACTCTAGAGACCGTTAAATTAGCAAGCGGAAGACTGTGATAGTATGTATAACATATATAAACTATTGTATGTCTCCAGAGTGTGAACATGTTACCAGGTTATATACATACATGTATACTCCAAAAGTAGACAAAACAAATATACAAGAGTGCGCTAAAACCATAAAATGACAAGTGTCAAGGTATCTAATCAACCTCCCTGTAATCCGGTCAATCAGAACACGCATAAAGGAGAGATCCTCCTCCTCATCATCAAGTCCAGCTCCACCTCTCAAGCAGCCCCATCATCTGCAACCAAAATAGGGACTGGTGGGTGACCGAAAACACCATCCCGTAACGTGGGAGTGAGTGATCAACTCAGTGGGATAAGAGAGCAGAGATTACTATGTTATCAAATCAATCATGCGCTAATAGTAAAGCAGTAAATCAAACAATCCTAATACTGTTGTTAATGCAATATGACATGACGTGATGTATGCCCTCACCGACGATCTCCCTCATACGGTACCATCTTACGACCGCGGCATGCAATCATCCCTCAAGTGCTCCACATCTTCCAGGCACATGCAATGTAATGGTGATATGATTTTCGAGTTGTTATTAGTCCATTTAAACAGTAGGATTGGGAAACTAAGGTACTTCCCTTATATCAATCCCAACACAGATCCTGTCTAGGGTCGTCACTCCTAATAATCTCATACGATATATTTTGTAGGTCGCTGCAAGGGCTGTCAGGGCTATTGCACGCACTCATTTCTCCACTCCCCCATCACCTTATCAAAACAGGCCTACTATACGCTACTACTACGGAAGGGTCGTCACCTCCCGTAGACTCAGAATATGCTCGCGGTCACTACAAAAGACTCGTCACCTGATCAGTGTAGGCCGACAGCAAGAATATAGTGTCTCATACCACCATAATCTGCTCACGAGACTAGGTGATCACTGGTTACTACGGGGAGGTTTGTGGCCCCAGCGTAGGCTGACAGCTCGACCACGGTGTTCCATACCACCATGCCTGGCTCATGAGTTTTCGTGGATCAAGGTACCATGGTTAACAGGGTGTACAATGGTAAGTTCAGTACCCTAGGTTCAAGCAGTTATGACTCATGCAGGGTGAACATACAATGGCCAGTCGGGTTACTTGACGGGCTCGACTAGCATGATCGCATCTCAAGTTGAACGACATGAAGTGCGTAAAACACTTTGTGTGGCGTAACCACTGCCGCCAACTCCAAAACACGACTCGCGTTCATCAACCCGTTGTTCGTGGCCAAGATAAGCCAACCACGAATTCGCTCAGTTACCGACTGCTTGGACTAAGTATAGTCCCAAACAATTATGAATTCACATCAGCCATCATGTAAGAGTAATGGAAATGAAATACAACCATGTGAGTATGTTAACACATGTTATAACATACAACTTAAGTAAATCTTCCAAAGCATGCATTTCATACATATAATGAAATCATGCATATAGCTAACATGTAGGAAACCATTTACATCAGCATATAAATTGAGAAATCAATCTCAAACTAAATCATAACACCTTGTAATTCAATACATAGTAATACAAGCATTTATATAAACACTTAAACTACACACTTAAGTCTACATATAGTATGTCGACTCAAAGTGCGCATTTAGGCAAATCTCTTCGCCAAAATAATTATGCACGCATTCCTAGTATCCTAATGCGACAAGAAGCCATGTCAATCACATCAGCAAATTATGGATGAAAACAGTATTTCCTACAAATGACTAAAATTCCCTAAATCTCATATTCTTCATCTACTTACGAAACAGGAAACGGACAGCATGTTGTACATGTCAAACGGCGTTGCCGTCGATAATCTACTATTAAACGACATTGAAAGCATTGGAAACATTCAATCAAAGCGTCTAAAATCCGCACCTTTCACTTTATATATGTATCGTTTCGAACGGAGCGTATACGCTTCATCTACGGTGATCAGGCGACCTAATACACAAGCTACATAAGCTACATCGCTAATGGAATTGACGGAAGCTTAAATCAGCAAGTGGTTAGAGTTTTCCTTACCTAGAAATGCATTGGAATCGCTGGGAAAGTGATTGGAGTGCGTCGCCTAAGCACGTGCAGCAGCAGCAGCAGGTGGCAGGAAAATCCCTCCCACCTTCTGTCACAAACTCTCACCTTTTCTCTCTCCCAATCTAGGGTTTTTCTCAAATTCGGATGGGAGAGAGGAGTGAGGGTTTCAACCCCTTTTATAACCTAATTCTCACCCAAAACAGGCTTGGGAACAAAGTTTACTTGATTCCTAACCAAATCGGGGCTGTTTCGGTCCAAAAGACCATTTCTGGTGGTCCCCTGGCCAAACGCGATCGGACTTAAGTTCATGCATGTCGGATGTCGCTCACATCCCATTTTCAGACCAGCAGTGTTCGTAGATCACACGTGGCGGTCCAGTTTCAGTTCAGCGGTCACCGCACGTAGATCAGGCCTACAAGTCTCGAGATATGAAATAGAAATTTTTCCTGATCCAAGGGTATAATTTGGCTGAATTTTAATGGTCAGAACGCTTGATACTGACACGTCAAGTCGTGTGCCAGATTTGAATTTCAAATTCCAAATCTAACCCTATTCTCACTCTCTTCAGTCCAGGCTCAATAAAATAGCCTCTGAATGTCAGTTGGACTTGATTTTCGAAATGATTGTCAGGTCCAACTAGGCGATTATAACAGTCTAAGATTGTACGTATCGGACTTTCGACGCGCGGTCTAGATCCAATACAAAGTTTCAAAGAGGTCCAGAGAACAAACCGGTTTAGAGTTTGATCCGAAGTTTTAGAATATTATAGCACCATTGATTCTACAAGTTTTGGGTCTTGTAGAACGTATTTAAAGTGATCAGGGACTATTTTGCAGCTACTCTAGCGTTGCGCTAGCTAACTTATGCTTAGTTTCTAAAGGAATTAACCCTAAGTGATTTCTTTGGCTATGGAATTGGGTTCTGAGCGATTTTCTACGTGTTTTAGTTGACCCATTGCCTAAGGACGTCTAATCCCAGATTGGCCAAAATTCGGGGTGTTACATAAATCTATACGATTTATCGATCCCATCGACAAGTCTCCGATATGATCGATATACAAATTCTGATGACATCGACTGCTTCCCCGATCATATCTGTAGAACCTGAAATTCTTCAAGGCTTCTCTCATGTTTTTCACCTTTCGATAGATCGAACCATCACTTGTAACACCCTGAAAATCGGGGGTCGTGTATAAACTCAACTCCCGAGTTCTAGACCGTCACTTATGCAACAAAAATGATTATGATTCAATGTTGTCTGATTTAAAGCATTCACATGAGTAAAAGTATACCAAAACTGCAATTCATACTTCAGATCCAGTGATAAAAGCAAGCGGAAGACTAAATAATATATATATCACTGTATGGAAAAACAAAGTAAATCTCATCTGTCTCTAAAGTATGAATACATCTCTGAGTCTCATATACATATACATGAACAAAAGTAAATGTTCAAAATGGTCCCACTTAAGTCCCATCAATCCAGGTCACCTACGCAAAGCCATCATGATACTGCATGTACGAGAACTCATCCTGGTCCTCGTTGAAGTCTGGCTCTGCCTCCTGGATCTTAGCCTCACCTGCATCTATAACAGGGTCTGCTGGGTGTTGCAAACACCATCCCGTAACATGGGAGTGAGTGATCAACTCAGTGGAATCATAGAGCAAAGATTAGCATGTTCACAATTCAATCATGCGATAATAGTAAAGCAGTAAATCAGACAATCCTAATACTGTTGTTAATCCAAGATGACATGAAGTGATGTATGCCCTCACCGACGATCTCCCTCATATGGCACCATCTTACGACCGCGGCATGCAATCGACCCTCAAGTGCTCCACATCTTCCAGGCACATGCAATGGCATGGTGATATGATTTCCAAGTTGTTATTAGTCCATTCAAACAGCAGGATTGGGAAACTAAGGTACTTCCCTTGTATCAATCCCAACACAGATCCTGTCTAGGGCCGTCACTTCTAGTAGTCTCATACGATGTATATTTTGTAGGTCGCTGCAAGGGCTATCAGGGCTGTTGCTCGCACTCGTTGCACCGCTCCCCCATCACCTTATCAATGCAGGCCTACCGTACTCTACTGCAACGGAAGGGTTGTCGCCTCGCGTGGACTCAGAATACGCTCGCGGTCACTACAAAGGACTCGTCGCCTGATCAGTGTAGGCCGACAGCTAGAATATAGTGTCCCATACCACCATAATCTACTCACGAGTCTAGGTGCTCACTGGTCACTACGGGGAGGTTTGTGGCCCCAGCGTAGGCCGACAGCTCGACCACGGTGTCCCATACCACCATGCCCGGCTCATGAGTCTTCGTGGATCAAAGTACCATGGTTAACAGGATTTACAATGGTAAGTTCAGTACCCTAGGTTCAAGCAGTTATGACTCATACAGGGTGAACATACATCGGCCAGTCGGGGTGCTTGACGGGCTCGACTAGCGCGATCGCATCTCAAGTCGAACGACATGAAGTACGTAAAACACTTCGCATGGCCTAACCACTGCCGCCAACTTCAAACACGACTCGCGTTCATCGACGCGTCCTTCGTGGCCAAGACCAGCCAGCCACGAATTCGATCGGTTACCGACTGCCTGGACTAAGTAGAGTCCCAAACAATTATGGAATCACATCAGCAATTTATATAGGAATATTGGAATTGAAATACAATCATGTGAGCATGTTAACACATGTTATAACATTCAACTTAAGTAAATCTTCAATCACATATATTTCATGCATGTAATGAAATCATGCATATAGTCAACATGTAAGAAAACATTTAGGTCAGCATATTAATTGAGAAATCCATCTCAAACTAATCCATAACATCATTTAATTCAATACATACTAATACAAGCATTTATACAAACACATACACTACACACTTAAGTCTACATATAGTATGTCGACCCGAAGTGCGCAATTAGGCGAATCTCTTCGCCAAACTAATTATGCACATATTCCTAACTTCCTAATGCGACAACAAACCATGTCAATCAGATCAGCAAAATATGAACGTAATCTGTACTTCCTACAAATGACTAAAATGCCCTAAATCTCATATTCTTCGTTAATTTACGAAACAGGAAACGGAAGCATGTTGTACATGTCAAACGGCGATGTCGTCGATAATCTACTATTAAACGACATTGAAAGCATTGTAAACCGTCAATCAAAGCGTCTAAAATCCTCACCTAGTCTCTTGTAGACTCGTGAATTCGAACGGAGCGTATACGCTTCGTCTACGGCAGTAGGAGAACCTGTTTTACGAAGTACGTTAGCTAACACGCTACGAATCTAAGTAATCCCTAAATCAGTAACTTTTAGGGTCGTTTCATACCTAAAAAAGTGGAAGAATCACTGGCCAGGTGATTGGAAAGAGTTACTGAAGCACGTGTAATCAGCGACACGAAGGCGGGAAAAATCCTTCTACTCTCTCTCTCAAACTCTCTCCTTTTCTCTCTCCCAAAGCTAGGGTTTTGCAATTTTCGGATGGGAGAGAGGAATGAGGGTTTCAACCCCTTTTATAAGCTTAAAAATGCTGAAAACAGGCTCCGGAATGAAGTTTACTTAGTGCATATCCAATTCGGGGCTGTTTCGGTCCAAAAGATGCTTTCTGGTGGTCCCCTGGTCGAATGCGATCGGACTTAAGCTCATGCGTACCAGATATAGCACGTATTAAGTTTTCAGTCCGGCAGGGTTCGCAGATCGTACGTGGCGGACCAGTTTCAGTTCAGCGGTCACCGCACGTAGATCAGGGCTGAAAGTCTCATGATATAAAATAAAAATTTCTCCTGATCCGAGGGTGTAATCTGGATGAATTCTAACGGTCAGAACGCTTAATACTGACGCGTCAAGTCGTGTGCCAGATTTGAATTTGAAATTCCAATTCTGTCCCTATTCGCACTCTCTTCGGTCCGGGCTCAATGAAATAGCCTGTGATTATCGGTTTGACTTGATTTTTGAAATGAGTGTCAAGTCCAGCTAGGCGGTTCTAATGGTCTAAGATAGGAGGTATCAAACTTTCAACGTGTGGTCTAGATCCAATATAAAAATTCAAAACGGTCCAGAGAACAAACCTGCTTAGAGTTTGATCCGAGGTTATAGAGTATTATAGAATCGTTTGTTCTACTCGATTTGGGTCTTGTAGAACGTATTTAAAGTGATCAGGGACTATTTTCCAGCCACTCCAGCGTTACGCTAGCTAACTTACGCTTAATTTCCATAGAAATTAATTCTACGCGATTTCGGGTCGAGTTGGTACTCGAGCCCAAGTATGGATTTTTCACGGGCGTTACATCACTCGATTGAATCGGAGTTTGAAATCTGATAACATCGATGTGTGTCTCGATCCCATCGACCAGTTGGCGGAAGGTTTCTAAAAGTGAAATGATAATTGAGTTTTTATCATCGAGAGGTCTGCCGATACAATCGAGAGTGTACGCTCGATCATATCGATGACTTCTCGATGATATCGAACACTGTCATAAATATGACTGTTTATATCCGTTGGAACCTTTTTTCTATAAATAGAAAGAGTTGTCTTCATTGCTGGTAGAGAAAGTAGAGAGTGCTTTTGTGAGTTTTAACCTTCCTATCATTTACCTTAAGCCCTTTCTCTCCGGAAGTTCATCCTCCAACTCATCATTGATATTTCATAGAGTAGATTGGGGAATGAACTTTTGCATTCAAGAATCCTTCAGCTACTACTTTAATGACATATCATTAAGCTGGGATGCCTTGAATGCATAGATGATGGGAACCACTCTATCTTCCTTATAGGAAAATTTTTAGAATGGTATTCCATCATAACCTTGACCCAACTTAAGCCCAGTTTAGATACATCTTTATGTTGTGGATCAAGGGAGCTGAATACTGTTCATCAACAAGTAGAAGGTCTTCATTACTGCGCTGAAAGGGACTCATCAACTTATTTATAAGTACTAAGAGTCCAGAGGACACTTGTGATCATTCCTTTTTAGGATTGGGTTTTAAGTGTTACTCACCATTTGAAGTCCTCGAAGGAGGCCTCCGACGGGAGTGTACGTGCAGGGTGCGTTGTGTGGACCCTTGCTCTGTGGAGAGCATAAACATCTGGTTAGGAGTACACCAGTAAAACTCCAAGGTTAGAGGTGAACCGAGTAAAAACCTCCGGGTGCGTTATGTGGACCCTTGTCCTGTGTGGACATAAACATCTGGTTAGGAGTATGCCAGCAAAACTCCAAGGTTTGAGGTGAACCGAGTAGAAACCTCTGTAAAGGTTGAAGGTGAACCTGATTTAAAACCTTAGGTTTGAGGTGAACCATGGGAAACCTCCTTAGTGAAATCGGGTCACTCAAGGGTTGAGTGTAGAAGCTGGGAGTGGAGTAGACAAGTCTTCGAACAACTATAAAATGACTGTGTTTGAGATTGATGTTGTCTTATATTTATGTGATTGCCTTACAAGTCCTTATATATGATCACATCTTATGCACACACAGTCATTTCCATCACAATCTCATCTATAAACTGTTTGTCTTTTAAATAGTTTGTGATTGGATCCTCTACCAGGCTTGGAAGCCAGTAGAGTTAATTTTGAGTATCCTAATCAGTACTCTGTAATAGGATTAGTGTGATAAGGATTTTTAATAATTCATAAAACTTTAAAAAGTCCTATTCACCCCCCCCCCCCCCCCCCCCCCCCCCCCTCCCCTCTAGGATATATTGACATATCTCTACTTCAACTTAAGCGGTCTTCACCACTATTTCAATTGATATCAGGGCGGGTCTCTGTTTAAGGGCTTCACCGCCTAGAGAGTGATCTTAACTGAAGTAGAAATATGGCCAAAGGAGAGGGCTCATCTGTCACTAGACCTCCAGTATTTGATGGATCAAATTATGCGTTCTAGAAGGCTAGAATGCACTACTTCCTGAGATCTTTGGATCATGAAGTTTGGGATGCAGTTGAAAAATGATACTTGATACCATCCGAACAAATTGTACTTGAAGATGAAACCACAATCACTAAACCCAAACCTAATGAGAAGTGGACGGCGTTTGACAAAGAACAGCGAAATGCTGAAGCAAAAGTAATGAACACCATCTACTGTGCCGTGTCCCAAGATATTTTCAATCAAATAAGTATGTGTGGGACATCCAACGAAGCATGGGATTTACCGGAAACAACCCATGAAGGCACAAACACTGTGAAGAGATCTAAACTACAACTCTTAACTTCACAGTTTGAAAATCTTAGGATGGAAGAGCATGAGACATTTATGGAGTTTTACACCAAATTAAACATTATTTGTAACTCCATGGGTGGATTGGGAGAGAAGGTTCCGGCACCTAAAATATGTAGAAAAATCTTAAGATCCTTACCGGAACGCTTCAATCCCGAGGTAACAACAATTGAGGAGTGTAGGAATATTGATGAAATAAAAGTAGAAGAACTAGTAGGTTCCCTACAAACCTTTGAACTACACTTCACATAACCCAAAAATCTAAAAATACTGTCCTAAAAACCTCTAAGAAACCAAAACATGAGGACAGTGAGAGTGAAAAGGAAGATGAAGATGAGGAAGTGGCTCTGCTGGCACAAAGATTCAAAAGATTCTTTCAAAGGAATCGCGGCTGCCCCTCTAAAGGTAGAAAGGTGGACGACAAACCTTTAACAGGCAAATTTGGGAAAAGAAACAGAGAACCACAGTGTTATGTCTATCATAAGTATGAACACCTATCTACCGAATGCCCAAACAGAAAAACTAAGGGTAAGGCGATGGCTACCACATGGGATGATATGGAGGAGTCAAATTCAGAAAATAGTGACTCAAGAAGTGATGGAGATCAGAAACCTTTGAAAATTCTTATGGTCTCCACCACTCCAATTATTCCTATGGAATCTGAAAGAAAAGAAGAATAAGAAGTCACTGAATCATTTTCATCTGGCAATGAGGAAATTGAGGAAGAAGAAGATAAAGAGCTAAATGAATTACAGGATGCTTATAATCAACTATACATTCATACCATCCACATCCTTAAGAAAATTGGCATGACTGAAAATAAAAAAAAAAGTGTTGCAGAAAGACTTGGACAGAATCATAGAAATAAACATACATTTGTCCAATGATTTGCAACAATATCTCATAGATAATGATCAATTAGAAAAAGAAAACCTATCCCTAAAAGGAGAATTATCAAAACTTATGAACAAAGCTGAACTGTTAAAAGATGATAATGAAAAACTCAAAAATGAGAACCACTCACTTTGTATTGACTTAGAAAATTCCAGAAAATTTGCCGAGATAAACTATAAGTTTTCTCAAAGTGGTGAAAAACTTGAAAGAATGTTAGGGATAGGAAGGCCTGGAAAAGATAAGAGTGGCCTAGGGTATGAGAAAATTAAAATGAAAACTGGAAAATCTATTGCTTCAGGTAGCAATACAAGAACTTCTCCAATTTGTCATTTGTGTGGTGATATGGGACATTATAAGTTTGAATGCTTAAAGACAACTTCTTATAACCCTATTCAAATTCACACTGATAAACTTAATCTGACCAGAGTAATGCAAAATACCCATTCATCACCCAAAATGGAAGACAGAACGGAAAAATCACTGGATCAAGTTTGTGAGATAACAAAAGTCACCACAGCAAAAACTTCTGTCTCAAGATGGAGAGTGAAAGAAAAACTGAACTCTATACCCTGAATTATTGAGAGTATAAGAACACGTTCAGATTTTGCATTGAAATCTGGATAATTGGTGAAATGATGCAATTTTGCTAAATTCTCAAAGTTACATCTGAGGTTGGAGACCTCTAATTTTTGTATATAAACATTATCATGTTTATATTTATACAGTACAGGTGCAATTTTTTGACATATATTGATTAAGTCAAGAAATATACAATAGTGTGTCAAAATTAGGAAAATTTTGAAAAGCACATACTTTCAATACAAGTGATTGTCTTCTTCGATTTTATCGACGGATGATCGATACAATCGACGGCTGTTCAGAATGTGAAAAGTCGTGTGTCCATGGATAACATCGAGGGTAGCCTCGATAGAATCGACCGACAACCTCTCGATACAATCGATATGTCGGTCGATATGACGGACAAATGGCACCCGATAAAAGCGAGCAGAATAGAAAAAGGGATTTTTCAAAGGGCGATTCGACTGTCTTCTCTATCCGATCGTCTCGACCAATCATCCTAAGCCAGGTAGGACCAGTAAAATCTCACCACAAACCAGGTAATATTCTTCCATCATCAGAATCTTTTTCTCTTGGTTTGTCGGGATTTTTTTTTTATCATTTTTCCAATATTTCAATTAGCCTTTTCTTTCACGTGGGAAAGGACAAAAACGTGGCATCCGGTCCGGGGGAATCTTCAAGAGGAACTCGACAAAAGGTCCTTGCTTCAATGGAGAGAGCAAGGATCCTGGACAGAGGGACCCCCACACGGCAAAGATCATGATGCGGTGGGTCCCAAACAGAAATCCCTGAACCATCTCAACCAGAGCCTCCTCCTCATACTGTCCAACGGCCACCAAAATATGCCAATCAAAAGTTGATCTTTGAGAGAAAAGTAGACAGAGAGTGTTTAACATCTTACAACTTAGAACCTCTGTTTGCTGCAATTGGTTGGCTGCCCATCCTGGATTTTGGTGGACCATGCCAGCTGGAAAGAACATGTAACTTTTTTGCTGCATGTCATTCCCCGGTGGCTGATCCTCCTTCCTTCATGGTTTTCATGGATGGTGATGATGTATTCATCACTCCTACCACCATAGCATAGATTCTCAATCTACAAATGATTCCAGGAGGCCTTCCAAACTGGGATCTTGACTTTCCAAATGTGCGCTCCAAAATAACCAAATACCTATGCGATAACCGAGATATCCCATGGCATCAAGGGAATGCCCTGAAAGCTAAGTATATGGAGCCCCAGTTCAGAGTCATGCATGGGATCTTCACCACTAATCTGTACCCAAGAAGTACGAACTGATCCGATCTAATAAGTCTTATCGTGATGATAGTCTACTCTGTTACAACCGAGATGAATATCTGCCTTCCAACCTTGATTGTAAATCAATTTGTCAATGCGATACACACGTCCAGAGATTTGCATCTGTCATATCCCTGGATTGTTAGTAGAATCTGTCAGAGCATTGACTTTCCTTCTTCAACTAATCCGGTTTTTCCCCTCAAAGTTTTCAACAAGAAAAATATTCAGAAAATGGATCTGAGATTTCATGAATACAAGGAGGAAACTGAGGAAGAAATTCATGCTGAAGCGGAAGGAGGAGAAGGTGGTGATCCCATGGAAGGAGATGCAATGGCTGACGATGCACCTCTTAAACCAGATGTTGCTCCGTCCACATCAACTGCTGGGTATGGTAAAAGCTTAAACTGGACAGGATTGGGGCCATTCAGAAGGACATGCACTCAGTAAAGGAGCGGCTCACTATTCTGGAAAGAATGGTTCAAGGAGTTCAGAGCACGGTCCAACAATTGGTGGACCTACTGACGTGCCGACAGGACAACACAATGCCATCTCATTCTGCTCCCTGATGTCGGATTCATACATGCTATCATGCACAACTTACTCTTAATTTTTCATGTGAATATCAGTATCTTTTTAGATGTTCTACGCTTTCAGTGGTGTGTATGACAGTTTCTGCTTTTTAACTGTTTTCTTTTTGGATGAATGTGCCCACAGTTGGGCTAAAAATACTGGTTTATTTTTTTTGTTGGTTTAAATTGCTATCGTCTGGGGCAGCATTGAATATTTCTGCCAATCTTGGGCTGCTTATACATATGGCTTAATCTAGTTCTTTTACTTCTGTCATTTACATTTCTCCCTGGTTTATTGCAGTCTTAAGGTTATTGTCTGCATGCTTATCTATTAACTTCATATTGTGTCTTCATTGATGTATGCTTTACACTGCTCTTCTTTTATATACATCTATCTATCTATGGTTCTCCCATAGGCTTCAATCTTCAGTCAATATCACGTCTTATACCTTTGCCAATGACTGACAAAAAGGAGGAGAACAATTCAAACACCCTGAGAGAAAATTGTATATCTGTGTTGCAGGTGTTAGAGGGAGCAGCCGCAACGAGAAAGGGGGAGTTTTTGAATTATGGGGGAGAAGTTTATTGGGTGTGTACATGGGAGTTTAGAATTTATAAAATTGTGTTAAAACATGTACACACAATTTAGGATGAATCTGTTTAGATATGTTCCTAGGGTGTTTTGGGTATTTTGTCATGTAATTGACAAAGGGGGAGATTGAAAGTGCACCTACTACGTGCCCTTGTTTGTCAATTACGTTGTAAGTTGAGTCAGTCGGACAACAACGCCTAACAAGAAGATCAAGTCAAGCGTCTGCCTCAACTGGATATGTGGAAGCTCACCAAAAGGTAAATCATAGCCTCACATCCCATGTCCTAAAACACCAGGTGATTAAACCCTTAAAAAGAATTAGAACATCTTAGGATTTTAGTGTAAGAAAGATTTTTATCAAAAAGAAAAATCAGTAAAGTTTTTCTTACACTGTCAATTATATCGATTACCCCTTCGATATGATCGACCAGTTCTGTCGATGTCCTCGGCATCTCACTCGATACAATTGAGTGAGGACAAAAAGCGTCCAGCAATCAAAACAATCATCTGGACAATTTATCGATAGATCGACTTGAGAGTCGATATCATTGATATTCGAATATCGGTCATATCTGAAGAGGATCGATATAATCGACAGACTGCTTTCCAGCGCCCCTTCTTTTTTAAAGAAAACTAACATATGCTTTGATATATCGATGTCTGTTCGATACAATCTAAACTCAAATATCGATCATATCGCAAGTCAGTCGATCATATCGATTATGGGCGCATATTCTCACCAGCATGAATTTCATATTGTTGTTTTATGATGATCGGGGTGCCAGTCGATAAATCGATATTCATATATCGATTATATCGAGACCTAGTCAATTGGATCGAGTCAGGACATAAATCGTCCAACAAGCTTATAGGTAAATCTATACGATTTATCGATCCCATCGACAAGGTCTCCGATATGATCGATGTACAAATTTCGATGACATCGACTGCTTCCCGATCATATATGTAGAACCTGAAATTCTTCAAGGCTTCTCTCATATTTTTCACCTGTCGATAGATCGAACCATCACTCGATTGAATCGGAGTTCAAAATTCGATAACATCGATGTGTGTCTCGATCCCATCGACCAGTTGGCGGAAGGTTTCCAAAAGCAAAATGAAAATTGAGTTTTTATCATCGACAGGTCTGTCGATACAATCGAGAGTATACGCTCGATCATATCGACGACTTCTCGATGATATCAAACTCTGTCATAAATATGACTGTTTATATCCATCGGAACCTTTTGCCTATAAATAAAGAGAGTTGTCTTCATTGCTGGTAGAGAAAGTAGAGAGTGCTTTTATGAGTTTTAACCTTCCTATCATTTACCTTAAGTCCTTTCTCTTCTGAAGTTCATCCTCCAATCCACCCTTATCATTGATATTTCATAGAGTGGATTGGGGAATGAACTTCTGCATTTAAGGATCCT
The DNA here is from genome assembly GCA_037074715.1 of Magnolia kwangsiensis. Taxonomy (NCBI): domain Eukaryota; kingdom Viridiplantae; phylum Streptophyta; class Magnoliopsida; order Magnoliales; family Magnoliaceae; genus Magnolia; species Magnolia kwangsiensis. Next base: position 119,254,462 of record CM073571.1, on the reverse strand, counting down.
TCAGCTACTACTTTAATGACATATCATTAAGCTGGGATGCCTTGAATGCATAGATGATGGGAACCACTCTATCTTCCTTATAGAAAAATCTTTAGAATGGTATTCCATCATAACCTTGACCTAACCTAAGCCCAGTATAGATACATCTTTGTGTTGCGGATCAAGGGAGCTGAAGACTCTTCATTAACAAGTAGAAAGTCTTTATCACTGCGCTGAAAGGGACTCATCAACTTATCTGTAAGTACTAAGAGTCCAGAGGACACTTGTAATCATTCCATTTTAGGATTGGGTTTTAAGTGTTGCTCACCATTTGAAGTCCTCGAAGGAGGCCTCCGATGGAAGTGTATGTGCGGGGTGCGTTGTGTGGACCCTTGCTCTGTGAAGAGCATAAACATCTGGTTAGGAGTACACCAGCAAAACTCCAGGGTTAGAGGTGACCCGAGTAGAAACCTTCGGGTGCATTGTGTGGACCCTTGTCCTATGTGGACATAAACATCTAGTTAGGAGTACGCCAGCAAAACTTTAGGGTTTGAGGTGAACCGAGTAGAAACTTCTGTAAAGGTTGAAGGTGAACCTGATTTAAAATCTTAGGTTTGAGGTGAACCATGGGAAACCTCCTTAGTGAAATCCGATCACTCAAGGGTTGAGTGTGGAAGTCGGGAGTGGAGTAGACAAGTCGTCGAACCACTATAAAATGACTGTGTTTGAGATTGATGTTGTCTTACATTTATGTGATTGCCTTACAAGTCCTTATATATGATCACATCTTATGCACACACAGTCATATCCATCACAATCTCATCTATAAACTGTTTGTCTTTTAAATAGTTTGTGATTGGATCCTCTACCAGGTTTGGAAGCCAGTAGAGTTAATTTTGAGAAATCCTAATCTGTACTCTGTAATAGGATTATTATGATAAGGATTTTTAATAATTCATAAAAACTTTAAAAAGTCCTATTCACCCCCCCTCTAGGATATATTGACATATCTCTACTTCAACTTAAGCGGTCTTCACCGCTATTTCAATATGGGCCTCGAATCTACATCACAGGTGGGACCTATCACATGGCCAGGCGGTGTAGATGAATCACATCCATCAAGGTGGGACCGAGAGAAGGACAGCGTGGACATAAAATACAAACTTCATGATAGAGTCCTCATCACCGTCCAAACACGTCCAGCACCGTTCAGATCGTCTGAACGGTGTGGCTAAACAAATGCATCACGGTAGGGAGGCATGACACCATCCAAACTACCTAGCACAGATGGACGGAGTAAGTATAATATATACATCAAGTCAAGGCCTCACCGTCCCTGTGGATTGTGGTGAAAGGAGCACGTACATCGTGGGTCCAACATAGATGGACGGTTTGGATGTAATACAAACATCAGGGGTGGGGTCCACGTACATGGCCCACTAGGGGATTAAATCTGCTTCATTTTCGTCTTGAGCCAAAGATGAGCTCGCCAGATGAATGAATGACGTGGATATAAACATACATCACGGTGGGCTCCACCCGTCTAACTGATGAATGGGCGGCATGGATATAAACATACATAATGGTGGGCTCCACGAGTCCAACTTGTTGGACGGTGTGGATACAATCATACATCAATGGTGGGTCCCACGCACGTGGCCCACCCTACATATATATATATATATATATATATATATATATATATATATATATATATATATATATGTATATATATATACATATATATATATATATATATATATATATACATATATATATATATATATATATATATATATATATATATATTACAAGTAGCCACCGTCCAGATCCTGTATGTTTTGGACGGTGGAGATTTCATACATATTTACATGGAGGGTCCACATGTGTGGCCCACCTCATATCATGTATTATGATATTAATATACTATTTATATATATATATATATATATATATATATATATATATAAAATATGTATTATATCATCCAGCCACCGTCCAGCAGCAGGGACGTTGGACGGTCTGGATACAAAATATGTACATCAAGTGGGGCCTTTAGGATGGACGGTTGTGGATACAACACCTACATGACCAGAATGGGACCCGCAAAACTTGCTAGCGTCATGTACCAGCTACGTGCTGCTGGAGTGATCCATCTAATCCACTTCTCTCATCAGGTGGGTCCGACGTGGGGACTACCACATATATGATATATATAATATATTATTATTATTATATTTATTATATTATATTATATTATATATATAAGGACATCCAGTATCCATACATGGATACTGGATGAACGGCATGCATAAATCATATACGTTGTAGTGGGTTCCACCGTCCTGGATGTACGGACGGAGTGGAGGTAGAATAGATACATCAAGGTGGGTCACATCCACACGTGCAGTACGTGTGGGGTGGGCCCATACGTCTGTTGCTTTAAAACAAAGGGATGGACGGTATGATATATAACACATACCTCACGCATGGTCCAGAGGACCTGCTGGCGTCCACGCTCCAATTGATTGGCTGGTCAGACCCACAGCGCTTGCTGCTGTGAAATGGATGGTGGGGATTAAAAAATCAAACCCACCTACTGACGTTAGTATAGATACTATATAGGTATTGTACACCAGTCGCTCCTTGCCAAAAAAGGTGGGTCCCACGTAGGTGAACCAGATACACCACATGGGCTCTCAGCTCCTGGACAGCATGAGGCACAACACATACATACAAGTGGATCTCACCATCCAAGCCTGTGCACTGGACGATGCAAATATAATGTAGCGTCAAGGTGGGCATCATGCCACCGTTCAGGGTATCTGGATAGTGCAGATAGAACACTTGCAACAAGGTGGCTCCACGTGGTGACCCACCGGCTTGAATGGAAGCTGATATTTGTGATTTCCTCACGGTCCAGGGCAGTCCAAACATACAGCAATGGTGGGCCCCGGACGTGGCAACGAGGTGGGCCCCACTTGGACAGTGGTATGTCCCACGTAGTGGACGACATGGATCACATTCATGCATCATCAGGTGGGCCACACATCAAGAGAGAGAGAGAGAGATACGGCGGTGATGGAGGGACCCCGCCACTATGGAGCCCTCAATACATGCATCAAATGGATCCCACCACATGTGGGCCCTCAAATCATCAAATCTAATAAATAAAATCACCCACCTTTGATCTTCTTGGACCTCTTCTTCCATCAATGCATCCTAGAGCTCCGAGGGATGCTTACCAACGATGGAGATGATCATTGGATGGTGGAGATGAGAGATTGGAAGGTGGGCCACACTAGCCTCTCCATGGGAGGCTTGGACGTTGGAGTTGCTTGGGAGGAAAAATGAGAGAGAGATGAGAGAGAGAGGTGTAAGTGAGAGAGGGATGGGTGTGAGTGATGGAGTGATGGGGAGTGAGTGATAGGTGATGGGCATGTACTTGACATGTAAGCGAGAGTTGACTTTAGGTGAGAGAGGGATGGGTGTTGGTACTTGACATGATGTGATAGATGGATATGATGTGTTGTAGAGATTCTCTCGGCATATGCAACATGCCGCGTTTTCCTCAAACTGAATGCAAGCCCGCATCTCCTGGCCCGGGTATCACCTTGGCGCGCGAGACTTGGTGTCGGAACGGCGGAGACGGCGCGGTCGCTAGTGTATAAGTCTCGGGTCGATCCAACTCTGATATACGGAACATGACTCGGGATCACGTGAAAATGCCGATAACAGATCGCGGGTCGTCGAAATTCGACCGGGAGGATCGCGGAAGCCTACGGTATGATATGGTCTAGGATACGGGTCTTACCGATTGAGAGACTTAAAGTTTGAAGTTAGGAACCACGTGTTCTTCAAGCTTCGTCCTATGAAAGGAGTGATGCGTTTTGGAAAAAAGGGGAAGCTTGCTACTTGATTCATTGGGCTATTGCAGATACAGATCGATGGGCTTCATAGCATATCACCTCACCCTACCCACGCCACTCGCAGGGGTACACAACGTGTTTCGACATTTCAATGTTGAAAAGCATGTCCCCAATCCTAAGCATGTCATCAACTGGGAACACGTGGAGCTCAGGGAAGATATTACCTACGTCATCCGGCCCCCTTGAATACTGGACAGGAGGGAGTAAGTGATTCACAAAAAAGTCATCCCGCTAATGAAGGTTCTATAGACGCACCACCCTGAATAAGAGATCACATGGGAGATAGAGGCATAAGTTCGGAAGCATTACCCACAATTGCTCGAGGAATATGGACATGTACAAATTTCAATGATGTAATTTATTTTAAGGGGGGTAGATTGTAACACCTGAGCCAAAATGACGCTGGCTCCTAGGGAGTCCATCAGCGAAGTCGCCCTAGGACCGTATCAGGCAGCCTACATAAAGCAAACGTGCGAAGCCCCAAGAACTAGGAGTAAATAGGGTTGGATGCCCCCTTTCACAAATCGTGGAGGGATGGCGTCGCAAACTTAGCTAATCCTAAGTATGACCGGGACCCAAAATGAACCTCGGGGGTTGGCTCTCCCAAAAATTCACTTAGATAAAATAGGTCAAGGCCACTCGTCATAGTTCCGCTAAGCCCGAAACTATAGGGAATCATTCGCCTCACTAGGCATGAGGCCCATCCTGGGTGGAGAACCAAAAAAGTCCTAAAATTACTCAAGTTGGGCTGAAAGCCGAGTGCTTACAACGTGTGAAACCCCTAGGCTGAAATCTGAAAACTTAAGTAAAATAGACCCATCACCATTTTGCAAAGTTGCAACCTTCTGACAATTAGATTGTGATAAAACTCGATGTATGAGTCAAGGATATTTACCATCTCGTATCCGTATAGCCACGTCCCTAATTGATCACCGACGAACGTCCATCGCTTGTGGGGCCCCCATGATTGATTGGAGCGTCCACTTCCCACCTTATTGTGACAAACCATAGATTCTATGGTGGGACACCTACCCCTTGGTACAAATAAGCCAGCGGGTCCCCCATAGAGGCCCTGAAGGCTAAAAACAACCTTTCTAGGGTAAGTCTAAGAGAAAAGGGTGTCATGGGGCTATTCGGGCAAACCCCTGGCATTACAGAAAGGGCCTATTTCTAACTTCCCTCACTCCCATATGAATTTTTAATTGCAAAAGGGAGAGGGAGTGACGTGAGGAGGAATAAGTGGCATGTGGGAGGGCAGACTTTAGAGGATTCCCTACTGCCACTAGCCGCAACCTACTCCCACGACTGCGTCAGGCCATAGGAAATAGCCAGGCAACAAGAGAGGTAACTACTGAACCTCTCTCATGATTTGGGCCATAGAGGCTGCTTGCATGCACCCTTGTAAATTAACCTTACTAGCATAGGGCACCGACATGCTAATCAACGGACCTTAACCCTAAGAGCGTGTGTAAGGCTCGTATCCTAGTCTGTATCATTCCTTAGACTTCCGTGATCCTCCCTAGAGAATTTTGGTAACTCAGGCCTCTAATCGGCGTTTGTGCATGACCCCAAATCGCATCTTATAAATTTGAATCAACTCGACCCGAGACTTGTACCATTGTGACCGCACCGTCGCCGCGGTTCCAACACCACATCTTATGCACCAATGCGATGCCCAAGCCAAGAGTTGTGGGCCTGCGTTTATTTCAAAGAAAACGCCATGCATTCCAAATTATGAGAGAATCTCTAACCACCTTTCAAATCAATCGATCAATCAAGTACACATCCCATCTCTAACCCATGCTTTCGTTCTCCCCAAGACAAACAACCTACCTAAGTCAAGTCTCATATCACTCACACTCATCACTCACAACCCATCACTCTTACAGCCACCCCCTCTCTCTCTCTCTCTCTCTCTCTCCACCCATCCCAAGAAACCAAGAGAGGTGTGGACGTCCAAGCTTGCCAAGGAGGAAGAACCTAGGTGTGACCCAGTTCCTACCTTCAAACCTCTCAATCCAACCCTTCAATTCTCATCTTCCAACATCAAAGAAGAAGCCAAGGAGCTTAGCTTTCCAAGGAACCAAGAAGAAAAGAAAACGGTGAGTGATTTGTAGGTTAGATTTTTTTGATGATGGATCAAGTAGGGGCCTACCAATCAATGGTATGGATCTCACTTTGGACCCTAGGTGTGACCGATGACACACCATGATTCATATGATCATTCCATGATGGGGCCATTCTTCATGGACCTTATCATAATATTTATTTTACTATTGCAAAAGGTCACCTAGACCTTGCATTTTGTCTGGTGGAAAGGGATCTCCACTATTGATTTTGATTGTTGGGCCCACATCTAATGGGACCCACTTGATGTTTATCTTATAATGCATGGAAGGAGGGCCTATAGTGGCAGGGGTCCCCATAGCACATCTCTCTCTCTCTCTCTCCCTCCTTTTCCTTGTTGCGGCCACCTTGATGTATGTGTGCAATCCACACTGTCCATAAGCTGGACGTGTGGGGCCTACCATGATGGATGTGTTGTGTCTTCACCGTCCAATCTCTGGACGATGGGAAGTTTATTGGCTGGAGTACCTCATACCAACTATGCAGCTGCTGTGTGGACATCAGCAGCTATGTGGGCTTGATCACGGGTACGTGTTATATCCGGACCGTCCATCCATGTGGTCCCCACTAGCAATGCAACTGCTGTAGTTGTAGTGACGTCAGCAAATTTTGTGAGTCCCGGATTTATATCCAGACCGTCCGTTAATGGACGTCCAGGGGCTGGGCGATTAAAAGAATAAAATAATAAATACATATAATATTATATGGTCGGCCCATGTGGGACCCGCCATGTTATGGAATGGAATGGCTGGCATACCTTAAAGCGGCTGTATTGCTCCTGTATTGACGTCAGCAAGTGTTGTGGGTCCGACCATGATGTATCTGTACATCCACCCCGTCCAGCGTTATGGACAGTGGAATTCTCCTTCGTGTGGAACCACCATGATGCATGTGTTTTATCCTAGCCGTCCATCATCAGACCAGCCTGCTGTCCAGACCGGACGTACATGGCCACCTGGACACACGACCCTGTTTTGAAGGGAAAACATTGTTATCAGCTAATCCGAGTGGGGTGGCCCACTCATGTGGACCCCACCTTGATTACACACTGTATCCACGCCGTCCAGCCCATATAAGGCCAGCGGCCTAGCAGGACCGTTTGTCCAGAGAGCTGGGCCCATCCTACTATACATCTGGTTGTCCATTTGGACAGCCTGTATGAAGGAGAATGCAGATATCAGCTTGATCGTAATTGGTGGGCTACGCACGCGTGGGCCCACCTGATGTACATTTCATCCACGTCATCCATCTGTGCACGTTGCTGGACCGCCGTCCAACAACTACGGGGCTCACTGTGAGGTTTTATCCACATCGTCCATCCGTGGATCCCACATGATATGTGTTTTAATCCACATCGTCTAAGCACCTGGGGCCCACCCAATATAAGTGTTTTACCCACAACATCCGTCCGTGAGACGTGGACCCGCATGATATCCACACCGTCCAGTGTGGATGGTGGAAATCCACCGATATAGTTGTTTTATCCTCACTACCCACCGTCCCGCTATATGGACAGTGGGGTCCACCCTGATATACGTGTTTTGTCCAGACCATCCAGCGGGTCCAGCACCCTGCTCACCGTCTAGCCTGCCAGATTTTAGGCCCACCCTGATGTACCTGTTTTATCTCCCAATAGCCCACCCGTTTGGGTGATGAATGTGGTCGACCAGCTTCTAGATGGCCCACGTGCCAGTGGGACCTACTGTGAGGATGTGTTTCATCCGGATCGTCCATTTAAGGGACGCCCAGTCAGGCCCAACGCTGGGGTCAAGGCTGATCATCCAACGATCTGCTGGACCTACCATGAATTATATGTTTATACACTTCATCCAGCCATTGTGTGGCCCACCGGGGCTCGATCCATGTACCAGTTGGACCGGCCCACTGATAGGACCCACCATGTTAATGTTTCATCAAGACCGTCCATCTACTTGGCACCCAGTGGACCCTGAATGTTGGGTGGTTTGGACGACTAGTAAGGGCCCATTGCGATGTATATGCAGCCCGTGTATAGGTCTCATTGTAATGTATATGCATCCCATGTAATGAGGCCCATTGTGATGTATTTGCAGCCCGTGTAATGATGCCTATTGTGATATATATATGCGGCTCGTGTATGAGGCCCATTGCGATGTATATGCAGCCCATATATAAGGCCCACTGTGATGTATATGCGGCCCATATAATGAGGCCCGATGTGATGTATATGTGGCCCCATGTATGAGGCCCGATATGATGTATATAAGGCCCATGTGATGAGGCCCAATGTGATGTATATGCAACCCGTCTATGAGGTCCACCTTGATGTGAATATTGTATGCACACTACCCATCGATCCTTCTAGAGATTTTAAGGGCCGAGGGCTCCGTTGTGATTCCGATTCCAATCCCAAAGGGACAGCACCTTAGGAGGAATGGTAGTTAAATGTCCACATTGTAAACGGTGGTTAAATGTCCACATTGTGCATCCTCTTAAAGCCCATTGTTAGGCCCATTCTCATCTCCTCTTATTTGGCTTACCCCAAACCATTGGACCACCATTGATGCTAGTAATACCCATCTTTCCCTCATTGGGTTTTCTCAAACCGTTGGGCCCCATTTGATAATGATACTCTCCACTATACCCTGTAAGACTACCCAAACCTTAGAGCCCATCTTATGTTCATACTGGGTCTTTCATAGGAAATGTGGCCCACCTAGATCCATGTGTCTTGCCCAAGTTTAGTGAATATATCCAAGGCCCACTTAGATGACGAGCGGGCTACCCAATCTATGTGTAAGGACACATCATCTTAGATGTATGTGAAATTGCGGTGAATACCGCTTTAGTTGAAGTAGAAATAGGTCAGTATATCCTAGAGGGGGGTGAATAGGACTTTTTAAAGATTTATACGTTATTTTTTAGTCTTATCCCACTAATCCTATTACAGAGTATAAATTAGGATTACTCAAGAATTAACTCTATTGGCTTCCAAGCCTAATAGAGGATCCGATCACAAGCTATTTAAAAGACAAACAATGTAGATGAGATTGTGATGGATATGACTGTATGTGCATAAAATGTGATCATATATAAAGACATGCAAGGCAATCACATAAATGAAAGACAATATCAAACTCAAACACAGTCATTTTATAGTGGTTCAACGACTTGTCTACTCCACTCCCGGCTTCCACACTCAACCCTTGAGTGACCGGATTTCACTGAGGAGGTTTCTCATGGTTTACCTCAAACCTAAGATTTTAAATCAGGTTCACCTTCAACCTTTACAGAGGTTTCTACTCGGTTCACCTCAAACCCTGGAGTTTTACTGGCGTACTCCTAACCAGATGTTTATGCTCACACAGGACAAGGGTTCACACAACGCACCTTAAGTTTTCTACTCGGTTCACCTCTAACCCTGGAGTTTTACTAGCGTACTCCTAACCAGATGTTTATGCTCTGCACAGATCAAGGGTCCACACAACGCACCCCGCACGTACACTCCCGTCGGAGGTCTCCTTCGAGGACTTCAAATGGTGAGCAACATTTAAAACCTAATCCTAAAAAGGAATGATCGCAAGTGCCCTCTGTAAGACCCGTAACCTAACCCGTACCGTTCTGTTGCCTTCGCGGTCCTCTTGGTTGAATTTCGGTGACCGGTAGTTTATTATCGGCATTTGCGCGCGATCCTGAGTCGTGTTCCTTATATTAGAATCGGCTCGACCCGAGACTTGTACCAGTGCGATCGCACCGTCGTCGCGGTTCCGATGCCGCGTCTCGCGCGCCGAGGCGATACCCAAGCCAGGAGATGTGGGCCCGCGTACAGTTCGAGGAAAACGCCGCGCGTTGCAAGTATCAAGGGAATCTCTACGATATGTCTCATCCATCACATCAATCATAACTCAAGTACATCCCATCACAAGCCATCACTCATCCTTACCTCTCCTTACCCAAAATCAATGCAACCTATGCTTAGCCCATTCTTTTCTTACAAAAAGTCAAAAGAACCCATCCTTTTCTACTCCATCACCACTCCTTTCTCTCTCTCTCTCTCTCTCATTTCTCTCAAGCACCATGAGAGCTTGGACTTCCATAGCTTTCATGGAGAGCAAATGTGGCCCACTTTCCTATCTCCCATCTCCACCATCCTAAGTCGATCTCAACCGTTGAAGTGCCTCCATTGGATCTCTGGCATACATTGATGGATGAAAAAGTCCAAAAGATCAAAGGTGGGTGCTTCCTTCTCTCTTTCTCCCTCTCTCTTTCTCTCTCTCTCTCTCTCTTCATTTCTTTTTATGTTGTGGATGAGGAGGTGTGTGGCCCACTTGGTGTGCGTGTGTATGGCCCACCATGATGTTTCTACATCCATGTCATCTAAACCGTGTGACCCACCTTGCTGGACTGTCCAGCGGGTGGGATTGCTACACCGTCAGTCTGGACAGGCCCTAATGAAAGGGAAAATGTAAATATTAGCTTGATCCCAAACAGTGGGCCACATTGACGTCGCACCACCCTAATGCATGTGGTTGTCTCCACCGTCCAGAGATCTGGACGGTGGGAACCACCGTGAGACATGTGTTTCATTCATGCCATCCATCAAGGTGGAACCCACGATGATGTATGCGTTTTTATCCCTGCTGTTCAAAGGCTCCACCCGGTGTATTGGTTCTATCCCGTCCAAGGCAGTGGACCCACTGGGATACAGGTGTGGTAATCCCAGGTGAGACACCATCCACCACGTGGACCCCACTATTTCGTGTGGGTTTTATCTGCACCGTCCATCCATCTTGCTATCGAAGATGATGGAACCCACTGTGATGTTTACACGCCATCCTTACCGTCAGATCCCAGGACAGTGGGATGATCGGCTGGTGTATTTCACCCAGCTACCATAGCTGCTGCATTTATTATATAATAACATATTATATTATTATATTATTATATATCTGGTGTATATCTGATAGGCTACACCACGTGGGACCCACCTGGCTATACAACAACTGTAGTGACGTCACCACAGAGGTGTGGGTTATATCCCAACCATTCGTCCACTGAGGACGTGGACCCCACCATCTTGATGCACGTGGTTTACATCCGGCCGTTCACCTGGACAGTGATGGGTGGGGCCCTCCTTGATGAATGTATTCTATATCTAACTCTGTCCGTTCCTTCTTTTACAGTCGTGGGACCCACTCCACACGTGCTGCACGTGTGGAGGTGGGGCCCACATTCATGTATGCGTGATGTGTCCAAGCTGTCCATTAGAGGGACGGTGGATCCAAGCTATCCATATGTGTTGCATTGACATGAGCAAGATTTGGGCCACCGTGATGTATGTGCTTTTATCCCACATGTGGTGCACGTGCCTGGAATCCAGGCCATGCATATGATGTGGGCCATACCATTAATGTATGTGCTTTTGTCCCACACGTGGTGCACGTGCCTGGAATCCAGGCCGTGCATATGATGTGGGCCATACCGTTAACGTATGTGCTTTATACACACCATCCATCTGTCAGGCCCACCTTGATGGATGCGTTTCATCCAACCGTCCATCTAATAGGTCACATCGGCTACATGGCTGCTATATTCGTGACATCAGCAAGCTCTGTGGGCTGTCTAGATGTGGGATGTGGACCCCCCACAATGATGTATGTGTATCATCCTTACCATCCAAACCTTGGACGGTGGGATGAAGCTAATGTATTGAAGTCTACAAGTTCTCTGGGTCCTTCATGAGGTATGTATACCATGTCGTCCATCTGACCGACTATATAGGGTGCACCGTGTTGCATTTGTGATCCACACCATCCATCTATCAAGTGAACCACACTACATGAATAGTGAAGGATTGAACGTCTACCATTGAAACCCATTTGGGATCAATATGAAATTTTTTCCCCTCTAATTCAGGTTTACATGACCTTATGATCAGATCAGACGGAAAATAACATCATAGTGGGCCCTACCTTAATGATATGACATATTTGAGGCCCACATGATGCGGCCCGATTTGATTGAGGTCCACATGATGCAGCCCAATTTGATGTATTCAGGGCCCATGTATTACGACCCATTTGATGTATATGAGGCCTATTGGTGTGGCCAGTTGATGTGGCCTATTTGATGTATATGCATCCTGTTGATGCGGTCCACTTGATGTATATTAGGCCCATTTTGATGTATTCGAGGTCCATGTGATGCGGCCCACTTGATGTATATTAGGCCCATTGTAATGCATTCGAGGTCCATGTGATGCGGCCCACCGTGACGTGTATTAAGACCATGTGATGCGGCTCATAGTGATGTATGTGCGACACATACTAAGGCCCACCTTGATGTATTTTGTGGCCCATTGGTGCGACCCGTTGATGCGGCCCACTCGACGTTTTTGAAGCCTATTGGTGCGACTTGTTGATGCGGCCCACTCAACGTTTATGAGGCCCATTGGTGTGACCCGTTGACGCGGCCCACTCGACGTTTATGAGGCCTATTAGTGCGACCTGTTGATGTGGTCCACTCAATGTTTATGAGGCCCATTTATGCGACCCATTGATGCAACCCACTTGATGAGTATGAGGCCCATGTGGTAGGGCCTACCTATTGTGTATTTGAAGCCCACGGGTCAAGGCCCATTGTGATGTATTTAAGGCCCATGGGCGAGGCCCATTTGATGATTTCAGGCCTAGATACGTGGCCCATTTAATGCATATGAGGCCCAAGCAGTGCGGCCCGCTTATTGTATATGAGGCCCATTAGTGCGGCCCCTCGATACAGCCCATTTAATGTGTACGAGACCCGTGCGAGCAGCCCATCGTGATGTATATTAGCCCCTTTGTGTGAGGCCCATTATGATGTATATGCGGCCATGTTTGGGGCCCAATGAGATGCATTTGAGGCCCATATATGAGGCATAGTGTGATGTATTCATGACCCGTATGATAGGGCCCATCTGCTTGTATTTAAGGCCCATGTGCAGAGCCCACCTGTTACTTATATTGGGCCCATGTGCAGGGCCCGCCTGTTATGAATTTATGGCCCTTTTTGGCATGACTCATTGAGTTGTATTCTAAGTCCATATGATGCAGCACACCTGATGTATTCAAGCCCAAATGCGTGACCCATTTGATGCTTAATGGGCCCATATGTAGAGCCACATGTTATGTATTTGAGGCTCATGTGTAGGGCCCATCTGTGGTGTATATGAGGACCATAAGTCAGGCCATTGTGATGTGCTTAAGGTCTATGTGATGCGGCCCATTGGTGTGGTCCATTTGATGTATATTAGGCCCTTGTGTGAGGCCGTGGGGCCCACTATGTGTTTGGTTCTATGTGGGCGACTCCTTGGGAGCAATGTTGGTTAAATGTCCACATTGATGGACAATGATGGTTGGATGTCCACATTGTGACCTTCCCTTAAGCCTGGTTAGGCCCATTCTCATCATTCTCTAGTGGGTTAACAAAAATGAATAGGCCCCATTGGTATTTCTTGGACTATCATCGGCCATCCATCTATAAATCCCGTCTTGAGACCGACTATCGATCGTGATCGATTACCGATCGTGGCTGATTATCGATTGACGTGGCCGATTGCCGACTCTGCGTGTCATGGCCGATTGACCGATTATCGATCGAGGCCGATTACCGATTCTGATTTGTCATGACCGATTACCGATTTTGATTATCGGGGCCCAATGTGATGCACATGCGACCCATATTTGAGGCCCGGCGTGATGTGTTTCAGCCTGTGTCTAAGGCCTAATGTGATGTATATTAAGGGCCAGATGATGAGACCCATTGTGATGTATTTGTGGCTTATGGGTAAGGCCCATTGTGATATGTATTAGGCCCTTAATGCATGGCCGATTCGATGTATTTGAGGCCCATGAGCAAGGCCCACCTGTTGTGTATATGTGGCCCTTGAGTAAGGCCCATTATGTTGTATATTAGGCCTTTGTATGGGGTCGTGGGCCCATTATATGTTTGGCTCTATATGGGCCATCCCTTGGGGACAATGTTGGATAAATGTCCACATTGCCGAAGCTGATTGCTGATACCGATTATGAGTATATGACCGCATAACATCATGATACATGCCCATACGCATCATCTGTATGTTTGTTATGAGATTTGACTGACCATTGCATATGTCATAATGCTGGTTGTTATGAGACTCCCTGATAGGCGAATATTGTCTCACATGAGCGCACGATTTGCGCAGGATTGATGCATGACTGGATTGTATGACTCATGCATCTTGCATTATGTGCTGTGATTACTGTATGCCCTAGCGACAACAGGGTCGTAGCCTCCACAGACATGTTGTGGATGGCCAGATGGGACACCAAAAATCTGTTTTACATGGGGTGCTATAGATATCCCTGGGTGAAAGTCCCTAAACCCTCTTGGTTCCAGAGGTTTCTCCAACGTCTAGACCGAGTGGGTGGATGAGCGCCGAGTGCCGATTACCAGATGGTTGCGCTCTCCACTGTGTCGTGGTCGGTTGGAAGGGGGTGCGGCCTTACCTGCCCGAGGGAGGGGGCAATGTTAGGCTGAGTCTGACCAGCTTGAGGAATGGGTCCGCTATTGACGAGTCGGGCCCGATGTTGGCAGGCGGATAGTGAGGTCTCTTCCACTCACCTTGTTGTGCGCGATGGGGCGACAATCTGGTTTGGAGTGTAATAGACCCCGGTGATTTCCCAGAAAGGAACCGTACTGATATGTGGACTTATTGAGTAGGAGTTGCATACTCATTCATTCATTCATTCACTATACACTCGGGCTGGTGGTGCGCAACTAACTGTTGTGTACCTTCATTCTGGCAAGTATTTCGGTTGGGCGCGCGACTAACCTGAGATCAGGAGTTTACCACGATGAGTCTGACTATCCAAATTTAGGTATGGGACTGGTTTGGATAGAAGTCCCTTGTGGTGGGCCTCGTAGCTTGCGATACTACGTGCTATCATCCCGACTTCACACTCCAAGCATGGTCATTTCATTCGTATCGCATATTGCATTACATCCGCATGCATATGACATTTTGAGTTGCTATGTTTCTGCCCTTATATGGCCTAAATAAACTTAGCAGGATTTGTATATTGCATTGCATCCTTAACATCTGAAATTTAGCTCTTTATGATTCTTTATTGCATAACTGTTCTATATTACGTATCATGATATTTATTGACTTATGGACTTGTCAGTATTTCTGCTTATTTCGATGATGTACGAATTATAAATTATCAGTGTTTCTTGTTTGGTATCGTATGACTATGACATTGTATTGAATACTTGGCACTTGCCCTGTGCACACACTTACACCACCCTCTAAGCTTTCTATAAGCTTATGCATGATAGATGCATGCAGGTGATGTTAGGTTGCAGCAGTGTTGAGCTTGGAGCGTGCGGTGGTCTTCTGGAGCTTAATTCTCTATTTATGTATTTCCCTTTCAGTATTGTATTCAAATGATTATATTAGTGAATATGTGATGACGATGTTGATGTTGTGAATTGGGTAATCTTATGGTTATGCTTATTACTAGTTAAATGTACATTTCAAAAAAAAAAAATCCTCCTTATATGATCCCAGGATCGGAATCTGGCATATGAATGCTAGAAGCCGAGAATGGGGTACTACGGAGGCTATCGGCACCATATTCGGCGATCGGGATTCGTATGAATCCAATTTTCGGGTTTGGGGTGTGACACCCTCTGGACTCTTAGTACTTACAGATAAATTGATGAGTCTCTTTCAGCATAGTGATGAAGACCTTCTACTTGTTGATGAAGAGTCTTTAGCTCTCTTGATCCGCAATATGAAAATGTATATATGCTAGGCTTAGGTTGGGTCAAGGTTACGATGGACTACCACTCTCTAAAGGTTTTCCTATAAGGAAGATAAAGAGGTTTCCATCATCTATGAATTCAAGGCATCCCAGCTTAATGATATGTCATTAAAGCAGTAGCTGAAGGATCTTTGGATGCGGAAGTTCATTCCCCAATCCACTCTATGAGATATCAATGATGAGGGTGGATTGGAGGATGAACTTCCTGAGAAAAAGGGCTTAGATAAATGATAGGAAGGTTAAAACACTCTAAAGCACTCTCTACTTTCTCTACCAGTAATGAAGACAACTCTCTCTATTTATAGGCAAAAGGTTCCAATGGATATAAACGGTCATATTTATGACAGAGTTCGATATCATCGAGCAGTCGTCGATATGATCGAGCGTATATGTAACGCCCTGAAAAAATTCGTACTTGGACTCGAGTATCAACTCAACCAGAAATCGCGTAGGATTAATTCCTTTAGAAATTAAGTGTAAGTTAGCTAGCGCAACGCTAGAGTAGCTAGGAAATAGTCCATGATCACTTTAAATACGTTCTACAAGACCCAAATCGAGTAGAACCAATGACTCTATAATACTCTAAAACCTCGGATCAAACTCTAAGGTTTGTTCTCTGGACCACTTTGAAACTTTGTATTGGATTTAGACCGCACGTCGAAAGTCCGATACCTACTATCTTAGACCGTTAGAACCGCCTACCTGGATTTGACAATCATTTCGAAAATCAAGTCCAACCGACATTCACGGGCTATTTCATTAAGCCTGGACTGAAGAGAGTGAGAATAGGGCTAGATTTGGAATTTAAAATTCAAATCTGGCACACGACTTGACGTGTCAGTATTAAGCGTTCTAACCGTCAGAATTCAGCCAAATTACACCCTCGGATCAGGAAAAATTTCTATTTCATATCATGAGATTTGCAGACCTGATCTACGTGCGGTGACTGCTGAACTGAAACTGGACCGCCACGTGCGATCTGTGAATCCTGCCGGACTAAAAACCTGATGTATGCTAGATCCAGTATGCATGAGCTTAAGTCCGACCGCATTTGGACAGGGGACCACCAGAAATGTACTTTTGGACCGAAACAGCCCCGAATTGGATATACATCAAGTAAACTTTGTTCTCGAGCCTATTCCGGGCATTTTTGTGCTTATAAAAGGGGTTGAAACCCTCACTCCTCTCTCCCATCCAAATTTGAGAAAAACCCTAGATTGGGAGAGAGAAAAGGTGAGAGTTTGTGAGAGAGAGTAGGAGAGGATTTTCCTGCCGTTGCCTTACCTATTGCACGTGCTTTAGAAACACGCTCCAATCACTTGGCCAGTGATTTCTCCGCATTTTCAGGTAAGAAAATACCCTAGAAGTTGCTGATTTGAGGTTCCCTTCAATTCATAGCATGTTAGCTGATAAAACTTGTGTATTAGGTTCTCTAATCGCCGTAGACGAAGCGTATACGCTCCGTTCGAATTCACACCCCTAAAAGGGAAAAGGTGCGGATTTTAGACGCTTTGATTGACTGTTTCCAACGCTTTCAATGTCGTTTAATAGTAGATTATCGACGGCAACGTCGTTTGACATGTACAACATGCTGTCTGTTTCTTGTTTCGTAAATAGGCGAAGAATATGAGATTTAGGGCATTTTAGTCATTTGTAGGAAGTACTGTTTTCATTCATATTTTACTGATGTGATTGACATGACTTATTGTCGCATTAGAATACTAGGAATATTGACATGGCTTATTGACATGACTTAAGTGTGTAGTGTAAGTGTTTGTATAAATGCTTGTATTAGTATGTATTGAATTAAATGGTGTTATGAATTAGTTTGAGATTGATTTCTCAATTTATATGCTGATGTAAATGATTTCCTACATGTTAGTTATATGCATGATTTCATTGTATGTATGAAATGCATGTGCTTGATGATTTACTTAAGTTGTATGTTATAACATGTGTTAACATGCTCACATGGTTGTATTACATTTCCAATACTCTCATATGATTGCTAATGTGATTCAATAATTGTTTGGGACTATACGTAGTCCAGGTAGTCAGTAACAGAGCGAATTCGTGGTTGGCTTATCTTGGCCACGAACGACGCGTCGATGAACGCGAGCCGTGTTTTGGAGTTGGCGGCAGTGGTTAGGCCACACGAAGTGTTTTACGCACTTCATGTCGTTCGACTTGAGATGCGATCGTGCTAGTCGAGCCAGTCAAGTAACCCGACTGGCCATTGTATGCTCACCCTGCATGAGTCATAACTGCTTGAACCTAGGGTACTGAACTTACCATTGTAAACCCTGTTAACCATGGTACCTTGATTCACGAAGACTCATGAGCCGGGCATGGTGGTATGAGACACCGTGGTCGAGCTGTCGGCCTACGCTGGGGCCACAAACCTCCCCGTAGTGACCAGTGAGCACCTATTCTCGTGAGCAGATTATGGTGGTATGGGACACTATATTCTTGCTGTCGGCCTACACTGATCAGGCGACGAGTCCTTTGTAGTGACCGCGAGCGTATTTTGAGTCTACGGGAGGCGACGACCCTTCAGTAGCAGTGAGAGTACAGTAGGCCTGTATTGATAAGGTGATGGGGGAGCTGTGTAACGAGTGCGAGCAACAGCCCTGACAGCCTTACAACGACCTACAAAATATTCATCGTATGAGATTACTAGGAGTGACGACCCTAGACAGGATCTGTGTTGGGATTGATATAAGGGAAGTACCTTAGTTTCCCAATCCTGCTGTTTGAATGGACTAATAACAACTCAGAAATCATATCACCATAACATTGCATGTGCGTGGAAGATGTGGAGCACTTGAGGAATGATTGCGTGCCGCGGTCGTAAGATGGTGTCGTATGAGGGAGATCGTCGGTGAGGGCATACATCACGTCATGTCATATTGCATTAACAACAGTATTAGGAATGTCTGATTTACTGCTTTACTATTATCGCATGATTGATTTGAGAACATGTAAATCCTTGCTCTATTATTCCACTGAGTAAGCTACTCATTCCCACGTTACGGGATGGTGTTTGCAACACCCACCAGACCCTGTCTTAGATGCAGATGATGCAGAGATTCAGGAGGCAGAGCCTATGATGAGGACCAGGACGAGTTCTCATACATGCAGTACCACGACGGCTTTGCTTAGGTGACCTGGGTTGACGGGACTCCTCAGTGGGACTATTTTGGACATTTATTCTGTTATTTACATGTATATGAGACTTAGAGATGTATTCATACTTTAGTGACAGTCGAGATTTACTTTGTTTTCCATACAGTGATATATATATTCTTTTAGTCTTCCGCTTGCTTTTATCACTGGATCTGGAGTATGAATTACAGTTTTGGTATACTTTTAATCATGTGAATGCTTTAACTCAGACAACATTGAATCATAATCATTTTTGTTGCATAAGTGACGGTCTGGAACTCTGGAGTTGAGTTTATACACGACCCCCGATTTTCAGGGCATTACAGTATACTCTCGATTGTATCGGCCGACCTCTCGACAATAAGAACTCAATTGTCATTTTGCTTTTGGAAACCTTCTGCCGACTGGTCGATGGGATCGAGACACACATCGATGTTATCGGATTTCGAACTCCAATTCCATCGAGTGATGGTTCGATCTATCAACAGTTGAAAAACAAGAGAGAAGTCTTGAAGAATTTCAGAATCACAGATATGATTGGGGAAACAGTCGATGTCATCGGAATTTGTACATCGATTATATCGGCGACCTTTTCAATGGGATCGATAAATCGTATAGATTTACATGTAAGCTTATTGGACGAATTATGTCCTGACTGGATCCAATCGACTTGGTCTCGATATGATCGATATATGAATATCAATTTATCGACAGGCACCCCGATCGACATTAAAAGCAACCGAAAATTCATGCTGGAGAGAACATGCGCCCCACAGTCGATATGATCGACTGACTCCCGATATGATCAATATTTGAGTGCAGATTGAATCGGACAGTCATCGATATATCGAAGCATATGTTAATTTTCTTTAGAAAAACAGGGGCGCCAGAAAGTAGTCTGTCGATATGATCAATCTACTTCAGATATGATCGATTTTCGAATATCGATGATATCGACTCGAAGGTCGATATATCGATAAATCGTCCAGAAGATTGTTTGATTGCTGGACGCTTTTTGTCTTCACTCGATTGTATCGATTGATATGCCGAGGACATCGATAGAGCTGGTCGATCATATCGAAAGGGGAATCGATATAATCGACAGTGTAAGAAAAACTTAGAAGATTTTCTTTTTGATAAAAAGTTTTTTAACACATAAACCCTAAGATGTTCTAGTTCTTTTTAAGGGTTTAATCACCTGGTGTTTTGGGACATGGGATGTGAGGCTATGATTTACCTTTTGGTGAGCTTCCACACATCCAGATGAGACAGACGCTTGACTTGATCTTCTTGTTAGGTGCTGTCGTCCAACTGACTCAACATACAACGTAATTGACAAACCAGGGCACGTAATAGGTGCACTTTCAATCTCCCCCTTTGTCAATTACGTGACAAAATTCCCAAAACACCCTGGGAACATATCTAAACAGATATATCCTAAATTGTGTGTACATGTATTAACATAATTTTACAAATTCTAAACACCCATGTACACAACAAACAAATTCTCCCCCTTAATTCAAAAACTCCCCCTTTCTTGTTGCGGCTGCTCCCCCTAACACCTGTAACGAAGATATACAATTTTCGATCGGGGTGTTTTGAATTGTTCTCCCCCTTTTTGTCAGTCATTGGCAAAGGTATAAGACGTGATATTGACTAAAGATTGAAGCATATGGGAGAACCCCAGAGAGATATATTTGTAGTAAACTAGTGTGAATCATGCATCAATGATAGAGCATTATGAGAGCAATAGCAGTTATGATAGTCATTTAAAATTTCATGCATTGCAATAATTTACCAGATAACCATGATGGTAGTAAAGATATATAAGTAAAAACAGCACATGCCATGCAAAACTATGGATGCATTGAGATAAGAATCTATCACAAGCAATCCGTACAAGGTATACTCAAACAAAAAAGAAATAACGTTTGCAAGTTTGAAATTCATCACACTCATAAATGTGATCATAGGCATTCAAAAAGATGTTTAGGCCTGGATTATTTCAAAAGAACTTCAGGAATGTGATGGATGTGTATCCTGAGCACAGTTATGGTGCAGGTAGACGTTTCAGAACTCGTTTAGTTGCTCGTTGCAGGATCATAAGTTGTTGTTGAACTTTAGAAAGATAGGCTTCACAATCACTTAGTTTCTCTAAAATGTGAGCCTGTTCATTCAAAAGATCTTGTATGCTGTCTTGCACAGGGATATCAGAATTTTGCACGAATCTGCTACTTCCAGGAATTGAACCAGTTCTTTCACCACAAAACACATTTTCAAAGATGTTTAGTTTATGTATGTTTTCAAAGTTGAACCACGCACAAGGATGAGGAAGATCATGAGTCGGTAGTAGTCCGAATTGACATGAAAGCTTAGAGAGAAGACATGGAAATGGTAGTGTAGTGATGGATGCTTCTGTAAGCACACGGATCAACTATTGTACAATCAGAGCGGGTAAGCATATTGGAATTCTCAGATGAATGTCATACAGAATGTTCAAAATGTATGGTGAGAGTTTGTTGCCGGAGATTCCACGGGGATAGACATTAGTGCTAAAAATGCTGTGAAGAATCCTATAGGTAGGATCAAGGTACTTGATGTGAAGAATATTTTTAGCATTCCTGGGAATTGTGGCACCATTGCACAAAGCACGAGCAACTTCCCCCCATACACCAAGACCATTCAAGTTGCGATCAGTTACAGATATTCCAGTAAATCCGATGTCAACTAGCCTACTTATCAGTTTGGGCGTGATATATTCAACTTGATTGACGACTGCAACTGAGATGATTGGAGGATTGTTATCAACATTGAAGATTAAGCTAATAAGCTGATATACCAGATTATGTTGAAACGTTCCACCAAGATTCACAACATTTTTACATCCAATTTGTTTTAGAAGATCGATGATTCTGAAGGGTTCAATGCTATTTTTTTTTGTGAACCATTCGCTCCCCCACAAGGTTTAAATTAAAAAAGGAAGAAGAGGTGTTGCATCGTCCTTACATTTCTTCTTTCAGTTGATGCACGCTATGGATGGAACAATTCTTTCTCTTTTTCCATCTTGGGGAGATGAGATGTCTAGGTCTTGAGAGCACCAGATGTGGCTCTGTTTTTGATCTTCTGATTCTCACCAAGCAGCTACAATCTATCCCTTTGATCATGTTCTCTGATTCCAAAAATTTTAATTTTTAATTCCAAGTTCTAGGGAAGAACAACCGTCCCGACGTTTCAACAACCTAGAGAGTCGTCGATTCTATCGATTATAAGTCGATGTAATCGACATTCTCAAGTGCCCGATCAACACTCATATCAAAGGTAGATTTTTGTGATTTTTTTTTTTTTTTAGTCTAACAATTGTTCATATTTAGAATAGTATCTTTTTGAAGTTCCTAGCAAAGAGTATCAACAAAATTTCACATATCTTTTGTACATTAAAAAGTATAAACATATGGATATTTATGTGCAAAATGTGAGGTGAGATGCCTCAAATTGTTTCTTTGATGCAAAACCTGGACCAATTTCTTCATTCTCAGCGTTTCTCAATATCACTTCTTTTTCCTTCAATAATGTAGCAGTGGTTATTTGTACGAAGACCTTTTATAATTGACTTCCCTGATTGATCTAGAATCTCGCATTCTTCTTTGTTGAAATTTACCACATGCCCATTATCGCAGATTTGAGAGATGCTCAGTAAGTTATGTGCCAATCATTTTATGCAAAAAGCATTCTTATTCTTAAACAGATTAATTCCTTCTATAATTCCCTGACCAATTACTTCAGCATTGGTTCAATCTCCGTAAGTGACTATCCCTTTGTGAAGATCTTTATAGTTTGAAAGAAGAGATTTGTCGCCAGTGACATGTCTTGAGCAACCACTGTCCAGGTACCATTTAGCCATATTGCCTAATAAATGATCTGATTGAGTAACAAGGCAATTAGTCTTTTCTTTAATCACCCACTTTGTGACAGGAGTTTTATTTGTGGTATATTTGTTCTTCTTATTTGATTTGTCCACATAATTTAACTGCTCCTTCATCCTGTCAACTATCTCAAGTGGTGATGATTGCACACTTCTTTTATTTAGCTCATAGACTGACTCCTTATTTTTGCAATGAGCTGGGATAGGTTTGGTGTTACTATTGGATGCAACAAATTTTCCAAATGGTTGTGCATCAGTTTTTGTTCTAGCCTTTCCATAACCTAATCCCCTTTTGTCTTCTCCATATTTTCCCATTCCTAATAGTTTTTTTAATTTCTCAGCACTCTGAAAAAATTTACAGTTTATTTTGACAATTTTTCTAGATTCTTCTAGATCATTTTGAAGTGTATAATTTTTATCTTGAAGAATCAGGTTTTCCTCATTTATTTTTTTGACTTGTTCCTCTAATTTCTTTGACTCAGATTTCAATGAGTTGTTAGTTCTTTTAAGTCTATCATTGTCTGAGTGGCATTGCTACAAATCATTGATTAGATGAGTATTAATGTTTGAAGCTTTATCCAAATCTATTTGCAGCAATTCCTTTTTATTTTCAACTATTCCAAGTCTTTTGACGATATTAACGCTATGGATGTAGAGTTGATTGTAAGCGTTTTGTAATTCATTTTTCTCTCTATCTTCTTCTTTTTCAATTTCCTCATTGTCAAATGAAAATGATTCAGTGGCTTGTTGTTCTTCTTCTCTTTTAGATTCCATGGGAATAATTAGAGTGGTGGAGATCATAAGAATTTTTAAGGATTTCTGATCTCCATCACTTCCTGAGTCAGTGTTTTATGAATTCGACTCCTCCATATGATCCCATGTGGCGGCCATCGCCTTGCCCTTGATTTTTCTGTTTGGGCATTCGGTAGATAGGTGACCATATTCATGACAGGCATAGCATTGTGGTTCTTTGGTCTGTTTACCAAATTTTCCTGCAGAAGGTTTGTAGTTCACCTTTCTACCTCTAGAAGGTTGGCCGCGATTCTTCTGAAAGAATCTTCTGAATCTTTGTGCTAGCAAGGCCACTTCCTCATCATCATCTTCTTTTTCGCTCTCACTGTCCTCATGTTTTGATTTCTTATAAGTTTTTAGGACAGTGTTTTTAAATTTTTGGGGTTGTGTGAAGTGTAGTTCAAAAGTTTGTAGGGAACCTACCAGTTCTTCTACTTTCATCTCATCAATATTCCTACACTCCTCAATTGTTGTTACCTTGGGATTGAAGCGTTCCGGTAATGATCTTAAGATTTTTCTACATATTTTAAGTGCCGGAACCTTCTCTCCCAATCCACCCATGGAGTTACAAATGATGTTTAATTTTGTAAAAAACTCCATAAATGTCTCATGCTCTTCTATCCTGAGATTTTCAAACTGTGAAGTTAAGAGTTGTAGTTTAGATCTCTTCACAATGCTTGTGCCTTCATGGGTTGTTTCCAGTAAATCCCATGCTTCCTTAGATGTCCCACACATACTTATTTGATTGAAAATATCTTGAGACACGGCACAGTAGATGGCGTTCGTTGCTTTTTCTTCAGAATTCCGCTGTTCTTTGTCAAACGCCGTCCACTTCTCATTAGGTTTGTGTTTAGTGATTTTTGTTTCATTTTAAAGTACAATTTATTCCGATGGTATCACATATCCTTTTTCACTACATCCCAAACTTCATGATGTAAAGATCTCAGGAAGTAGTGCATTCTAGCCTTCCAATATACATAATTTGATCCATCAAATACTGGAGGTCTAATGACAGATGAGCCCTTTCCTTTAGCCATATTCTTACTTCAGTCAAGATCACTCTCTAGGCAGTGAAGCCCTTAAAGAGAGACCCGCTCTGATACCAATTGAATTTGCGGTGAAGACTGCTTTAGTTGAAGTAGAAATAGGTCAGTATATCCTAGAGGGGGGTGAATAGGACTTTTTAAAGATTTATACATTATTTTTTAGTCCTATCCCACTAATCCTATCACAGAATATAAATTAGGATTACTCAAGAATTAACTCTATTGGCTTCTAAGCCTAATAGAGGATCCAATCACAAACTATTTAAAAGACAAACAATGTAGATGAGATTGTGATGGATATGACTGTGTGTGCATAGAATGTGATCATATATAAAGACATGCAAGGTAATCACATAAATGAAAGACAATATCAAACTCAAACACGGTCATTTTATAGTGGTTCGATGACTTGTCTACTCCACTCCCGGCTTCCACACTCAACCCTTGAGTGACCGAATTTCACTAAGGAGGTTTCCCATGGTTCACCTCAAACCTAAGGTTTTAAATCAGGTTCACCTTCAACCTTTACAGAGGTTTCTACTCAGTTCACCTCAAACCCTGGAATTTTACTGACGTACTCCTAATCAGATGTTTATGCCCACACAGGACAAGGGTCCACACAACGCACCCTGAGGTTTCTACTCAGTTCACCTCTAACTCTGGAGTTTTACTGGCGTACGCCTAACCAGATGTTTATGCTCTCCACAGCAAGGGTCCACACAACGCACCCCGCACGTACACTCCCGTCGGAGGCCCCCTTCGAGGACTTCAAATGGTGAGCAACACTTAAAACCCATTCCTAAAAAGGAATGATCGCAAGTGCCCTCTGGACTCTTAGTACTTATAGATAAATTGATGAGTTCCTTTTAGCATAGTGATGAAGACCTTCTACTTGTTGATGAAGAGTCTTCAGCTCCCTTGATCCGCAACATGAAGATGTATATGTGCTAGGCTTAGGTTGGGTTAAGGTTATGATGGAGTACCACTCTCTAAAGGTTTTCCTACAAGGAAGATAGAGAGGTTCCCATCATCTATGCATTCAAGGCATCCCAGCTTAATGATATGTCATTAAAGCAGTAGCTGAAGGATCCTTGAATGCGGAAGTTCATTCCCCAATCCACTCTATGAGATATCAATGATGAGGGTGGATTGGAGGATGAACTTCCTGAGAGAAAGGGCTTAGATAAATGATAGGAAGGTTAAAACACTCTAAAGCACTCTCTACTTTCTCTACCAGCAATGAAGACAACTTTCTCTATTTATAGGCAAAAGGTTCCAATGGATATAAACGGTCATATTTATGACAGAGTTCGATATCATCGAGCAGTCGTCGATATGATCGAGCGTATACTCTTGATTGTATCGGCCGACCTCTCGATGATAAGAACTCAATTGTCATTTCGCTTTTGGAAACCTTCTGCCGACTGGTCGATGGGATCGAGACACACATCGATGTTATCGGATTTCGAACTCCGATTCCATCGAGTGATGGTTCGATCTATCGACAGTTGAAAAATAAGAGAGAAGTCTTGAAGAATTTCAGAATCACAGACATGATCGGGGAAACAGTCGATGTCATTGGAATTTGTACATCGATTATATCGGCGACCTTTTCAATGGGATCGATAAATCGTATAGATTTACATGTAAGCTTATTAGACGAATTATGTCCTAACTCGATCCAATCGACTTAGTCTCGATATGATCGATATATGAATATCAATTTATCGACAGACACCCCGATCGACATTAAAAGCAACTGAAAATTCATGCTGGAGAGAACATGCGCCCCACAGTCGATATGATCGACTGACTCCCGATATGATCGATATTTGAGTTCAGATTGAATCGGACATTCATCGATATATCGAAGCATATGTTAGTTTTCTTTAGAAAAATAGGGGTGCCAGAAAGCAGTCTGTCGATATGATCGATCCACTTCAGATATGATCGATTTTCGAATATCGATGATATCGACTCGAAGGTCGATATATCGATAAATCGTCCAGAAGATTGTTTGATTGCTGGACGCTTTTTGTCCTCACTCGATTGTATCGATTGATATGCTGAGGACATCAACAGAGCTGGTTGATCATATCGAAAGGGGAATCGATATTTGATAAAAAATTTTCTTACACATAAACCCTAAGATGTTCTAGTTCTTTTTAAGGGTTTAATCACCTGGTGTTTTGGGACATCGGATGTGAGTCTATGATTTACCTTTTGGTGAGCTTCCACACATCTTAGCTCCCGAGTTCCAACATATCACTTATGCAACATAGATAATAATGATTGAATGTTGTTCATATTAATGCATTAAACATGAGTGAGATTAGACCAAAACAACATATCATACTCTAAAGGTAGTTAAATTTCGCAAGCGGAAGACTGTGATAGATATATAAAATATATAAACTATTGTAGGTCTCCAGAGTGTGAACATGTTACCAGGTTAAATATATACATGTATACTCAAAAAATGAACAAGATGAATATACATGGGTGTTCCCAACAATGCAAAATAACAAGTGTAATGGCGTTTAATCAACATCCCTGTCACCCTGTCGATCAGAACATGGTTCACCTGATAGCTGCATATAGGAGAAACCCTCCTCATCGACATAAAGGCCTAGATCTGCTTCGCAAGTATCGCCATCATCTGAAACTAAAATAGGGACTGGTTGGTGTTTAAAACACCGTCTCGTAACGTGGGAGTGAGTGATCAACTCAGTGGAATAATAGAGCAAAGGTTAACATGTTATCAATTCAGTCAAGCAGTAATGATAACGCAATACAACAATTAGGTCCTAAGTACTCTTATTAATGCAAGGATGATATGAAAAAATGATGCATGGCCTCGCCTACACTCCCTCAGCGTCTTCATCTTATGGCGCACATGACAACCACCCGAAAGTGCTCTTCCTCGCCAAAGCACATGCAATGCGGTGTATGATCATGTTAGCCAATAATTAATTAGATTTATTCATACAACAGGATTGGAAAGCTAAGGTACCTCCCTTATATCAATTCCTAAACAGTGATCCATTTTAGGGTCGTCAGTCCTAGTAAATCTCATACGATGTTATGGTTCTAGGTTGCTATAAAGGGCTCGTCACCAATCAATACAGGCCTAATTATACCCTTGTTGCTACAATAAGGCTTGTCGTCTCAATGCAGTTTCAGGGTATGCTCGAGGTCACTACAAAGGGATTGTCATCAATTAGTGTAGGCCGACAACACGAATACAGTATCCCATACCACCGTATTCAGCTCACGAGTCTGGGTTACTCACTGGTCACTACGGGGAGGCTCGTCTCCCCAGCGTAGGCCAACAGCTCGACCATGGTGTCCTATACCACCATGTATGGCTCATGAGTCTCAGTGGATCGAGGTACCAAGGTTAGAGGGTGTAAGCCCCGTATCCTAAACCGTACCGTTTCATAGACTTCCGCGGTCTTACTAGTCAAATTCTGACAACCTTTGACCCCTAACCAATATTTGCGCAAGACCCTGATTCGTACGCCGTCAACCCGAGTCGAT
Organism: Magnolia kwangsiensis; assembly: GCA_037074715.1. Lineage (NCBI taxonomy): Eukaryota > Viridiplantae > Streptophyta > Magnoliopsida > Magnoliales > Magnoliaceae > Magnolia > Magnolia kwangsiensis. Next base: position 119,226,135 of record CM073571.1, on the reverse strand, counting down.
TCAACCCAAGATCTTTACCATAGCGACAGCGTCGTTGCTGCTGTTCCAATGCTGCGACTTTCGGGCCGAGGCGATACCCTGATTAGGAGATGTGGGCCAACGTTCGGTGCGAGGAAAACGTCGCGCATTGTGAAACCCAAGAGAATCTCTATGAGCTGTCACATCAATCCATCAATCTCAACATGTCAAGTACACATTACCTCACACCCATCCCCAAGTAACCACAAAAGTTAAAAAGTTCTTACAAAGCCCATGCTTTTCTTACACAAATGACCACAAAAGTCAAAAAGTGTCTTACACACCCATCACCACCACATCTATCACTCCATCACCCATCACTCTCTCTCTCCCTTTAGAAGTCTCTCTCTCTCATTTGCAAATTCATTCCCAAGCAAGAGAGAAATTCCATAAGTATGAGCCTCTCCAAGCTCTTCCAAACTTTAAGTGTGGCCCACCTTTTCTTCCCAAGATCTCCCATCTCAACCATCCAAATCTCATCTCATCCGTTGAAATTGAAGCTAAGGAGCTAAGGAACCCAAGGGAGCAAGAAAATCGAACGGTGAGTGCTTGATAATAGTAGTTTTTCCTATTTTTGAGATGGGCCAAGTGAGGCCAACCGATCAATGGTTTGGATCTCACTTGGGACCCTAAGATGTGGCCGATGGCCCACTAAGATCATCATGATCATTCCATGATGGGGCCATTCTCCATGGACCCCATCATAATGTTTATTTCTTTACTTGAGAAAGGTCATGTAGACCGTCCATATTGGTGGGGAAAGGATCTCCACCGTTGATTTTAAATCTCGATGGTCCCATGTGTAAAGGGATCCATTTGATGTGTGATTGCTTACAAGGGAGGGCTCATAGTGGTGGAGCCCTCCATCACAAGCGTGTCCCACTCCATCTCTCTCTCTCTCTCTCTCTCTCTCTCTCTTCTTTTCTTTTTTTTATTATATATTTTTGTGTGATGATTTGGCCGTGTGGCCCACTTAAATGGAACCCATCATAGGGTAAGTATTTTACCCAAGCCGCTATGAGTGGGGCCCACCTTATGTGTGTTGTACCTACACCTTTCATCATGAGGTGGCCCACTTGAATAAAGCCACTTGTGAGGACCGTCCAGCGTCCAGGGATGCTGGACGTCTCTGTGGAAACACAAATATAAGCTTTTTCTTTAAGCTTTAGGGGCGGCCCACTCTCATACGCCCCACTTTGAGGTATGTATTAAATCCACACCATCTATCCTATGCACTAGCTCATTTTAGATGTTGAGCCAGAAAATGAAATTGATCGGAACATCTGGTGGGCCATAACTTAGTAAATAGTGATCTCCACCATCTAAAGTTCCCCAGATTTTTTCTATACGCTGAAAAATATCCAATATTAGACTCATTGGGCTTGTTTTGAGCCAAAAATGTGATGGACAGATTGAATTTACTTGATGAGGGCCCCACACTCGAAAAACCTCAGAACCAATGTTTTCAAAAAAAAATAATACAGAAGCAGCACTGCTGCTGCTGCCAGTGCAGGCATCGCCTGCAGCACTAACGCTTGGCGGGCGGACGTCATGGGCCTAAGGGCCCCACATGTGGGCCCCACCATGATGTATATTTTGTATCCACACCTTCCACGAGGTGGGCCCCTCCCTGAAGTGGGCTCCCTCCAAGTTTTAGCCGCATCCAAATCTCAGGTGGCCCACACCATAGGAAACAGTGGGATTGAACCTCTACCATTAAAATCCTTTTGTAGGCCAAAGAAATTTTGGATCAAGACGAAATTTGTTTTTTTTCCTTTTTACCTAGGTCAGTACGACCTTATCAACAATTTGGATGGTGTACAAACATGGTGGTGGACCCCACGTGAAGCCACAGTGATGTATGTGTCCTATTTTCACCGTCCAACAGACGGTGGAGCCCACTGTGATGTATGCGTTCTAGGCCCTTGCCATCCATCTGTTTTGATGGTGGGGCCCACTGTCGCTGAGCAACAACAAGTTTTGTGGGTCCCACCATTATACATTTATATTATATTATATATTATATATTATATACTATTTATCTTTATTACTATATACATTATATACGTGGGCCTAAGGTCCATATGCCCTTTTGAATAGAATGGATTGCAAATAAATATTACAGTAGGCCCTAAGCCCATGTGACCCTATGAATAGTTTGGATGGAACTAAACATCATATTGGGCCCAGTTTGGATGGAAAATAAACATTATGTATGGCCCATGGGTTGAGGCCCACTTGATGTATTCTAAAGCCCATGGAATTAAGTCATTTGATGTTTTAGGGGCCCATAGATTAAGGACCATTGAGATGTAGTAGGGCCTATGGGTTGAGGCCCATTTAATGTACATATGGGGCCCAATTGGTGTGGCCCATTTGTTACATATAAGACCCACGAGATTTGGCCCATTTTATGCAATCTAAGGCCCATGGGTTTTGACCCATTGCAATGCACATAAGGCCCATTGGCGTGGCCCATTGATGTGGCCCATTTGATGAACATAAGGCCCATATGATATGGCCCATTTGATGTATTTAAGGCCAATGGTATGTACCTAAGGTCCATTGCAATGTGTGATCCCAACACGGATTATGTAAGGATGTTTACGACGATCGTGCCTTGGGAGCAATGTTGGTTTGACGTCCACATTGCGAGTATAATGTTGGTTGGATGTCCGCATTACGACTCTCCCTAGGGCCCATTGTTAGGCCCGTACTTGTTGTGTATAGGTCATCTAAGCCCATCTGCGTTGTAAGGATAGTTTATTACTTTATCACATGTTTAGTATAGTTCCATGACTCACGATCATACGTATCATATGTATGCTTGATATGAGAAGTGATTGATCATAGCATATGCCTTAGGGCAGATTGTTTATGGGACCCCGATTGGACAGTGTTTCCCTACATGAGCGTACGATACACACAAGATTACTGCATGATTGGATAGTATGATTCATGCATTTCGTATTGTGTGATATGGTTATTATACGCCCTAGCGACATCAGGGCTGTAGCCTCCACAGGTGTATTGTGGTTGGTAGGATTAGATACCGAAAATCTTGTTCTACATGGGGTGCTATAGATATCCTTGGGTGAAAGTCCCTAAACCCTTATAGTACCAAGAGGTTGCTCCAATGTCTAGACCGAGTGGGTACAAGAAAGTCGAGTGCCGATCACCATACGGTTGCGCTTTCCACTGTGTCGTGATCGGTTGGAAGGGGGTACGGCCTTACCCGCCCGAGAGTAGGGGGCAAAGCTAAGCTGAGTCTGACCAGATCGAGGAATGTGTCCGTTATCGACGAGTTGAGCTCAATATTGGCAGGCGAATAGTGAGGTCTCTTCCACTTACCTTATTGCAGGCGATGGAGTGGCGATCTGGTTTAGAGTGTACTAGACCCCGATGATATCCCAGATTTGAGCTGTATTGATATGTGGACTTAGATGAGGATTGTATGCTTGACTTGCATCTTGCATCGCATAGCCCTGTTATGGTTGACATCATTCATGTCTAGCATCGCATAGCCTTAGTACGACTAATAATAATTATGGATCCATCTGCATATTTCGCATTACTCTGATATTGCATAATCATATTACTACCTTGCGCACACACTTTCACCACCTTCTAAGTTTTCTATAAGCTTATGCACGACCGTTGCGTGCAGGTGACGTTGGGGTGCAGCAGCCTTGAGACAGGAGCACTTTGCAAATCATCTTTGAGTTTTTGTTCATCATCATTGTATTTCTCTTTATGCTCATTGTACTTGTAAAGTTTTTGATCATAGTGGAATGTAATGGAGTTTTGGTTATTGTTTGTGGGTTATGCCTTTGGTTATGCTTATTACGAATCAAACTGACGTTGAAAATCCTCCTCGTAGCATCCCAGGATCGGAACCTGGCGAATGGGCGCTGAGATCCGAGAATGGGGTTCTACGGAGGCTGTCGGCACCAGATTCGGTGATCGAGAATTTTGTGAGCCCAGTTTTCGAGTTTGGGGCGTGATAGAGGGGCTTTTCACTGGTAAGTTTGGTACCTTAGGTTCAAGCAGTAGCGTCCATACATGGTGAACATACATTGGGCCAATCGATTTATTAGACGAGTCCAACTAGTACGAGCGTATGCTGAATTAATCGATAAGGTACCGTTGTCGACGATCCTCGTACGACTCGGATTCACTGAACGCATCAATTGTGGCGAGACTAGCATGACCACTCAAACAAGAATTGTTACCGATTGCTTAGACTACGTCGTAGTCCCAATCATATTCAAATACAGCATATGGAGACATGTGATAATCATATAGGCATTTGACAAACAATCCAAGTACACTCATGTGAGTATTTTATCAAACATGTAGGGCACATGTTATCATACAAAGGCATTTCATCCATAAATCACGAAATGGTGAGATAGGTTACATGAAGGGAACAATAACTGTAAATAAGGTAATCTAAAATCCTATCTCAATACCCTCATTAAACACATTTCATCAAGCATTTTCTCATTCAAGCATTTTATCAAACACTTAGAATACACATTAATATACGTGTATTAGACTAGTTATAACATATATCTTGGCAAGCCCCTTTTCAAAAGAGTTGCCACATACACAACAAGCATATATTCATAGTTAATAATCATGACAAGCACATATCCAAATTCCATATTCATTCAGACATTTTTACAAGCACTTAGACTATACATATTACATGTTTGTAATAAATTAGTTAAACCACATAGTATGGAAAATCCTTCCACATAGGAGTTGTCATATGTACAATAATCATGTATTCCCACACATCAATCGTACCAAGCACAAATCATAATTTCCTATTCATTCAAACATTTCAACAAACACATGAAATGCATTATATTCAACATAGTCACACATATATATATATATATATATATATATATATATATATATATATATGTAATAAACAGAAATCCTTGCATCTAAGCACATATGACAGCAATCAAGTCAGTCATAAATCATTAATTGACATTGAAAGCCTTGAAAACCATAACCTAAAAATCTATAGTCCGCACCTTACACCGGTAGACTCGTAACGAATTCAGTTTAAACTATAAGTCTTTATCTACGGCAAGATGACAACCTGTAGCATGAAATAGGTTAGTTATTTCACCCTATACTCTATTCAAATCTCTAAAACCAATTAGGGTTAGGATTCCTTACCTAAGAACGAAGTTGGAATCGTTAAAATAGCGATACAGAAGCGATGATTTAGCCCGTTGAGTGATAAAAAAGGATCCCAGGAGAAAACCCCAACTCACTCTCTCTCTCTCTCTCTCTCACTTTCTCTCTCTTTCTTCTCTTTACTCTCCTAGGGTTTTAGCAAAATCGTATGGAATAGAAATGAGGTGGGTTTAGGCCTTTATATAGGCCCAAGACTGACGGAAATGGCCCCAGGGCCAAGGTATACTTAGGTTATAGCCAAAACTCATATGTTTCAACTCAACAGAGCATTTCTGGAGGCCCCTTTGCCAAATGCAGTCGGAATTAAACTCCCTGACCATGGATCTAGGTCAAGTTGAGTTTTCAGTCCGATCAGGTTTACAGATCAGACGCGGCAGACCAATTTCAGTTCAACGGTCACCGGAACTCGATCAGGGCCACAAGTGCACTGACATATGTGAGACATTTTTTCTGATCCAAGGGTGTAATTGGGTCAGATTCTGGTGGTCTAAATCATTATATTTTGTCTGCAAGCAACACGACTCAGATTACTTAAATTTGGTTTTAATTCTAAAGAAATTCACGTCTCTCACTCACTTTACTCCGGGATCAAGGAAATAGTCATGGGATACCATCTGGACTTGATTTTTGAGGTGTTCATCATGTCCAAAAAGACGGTCATAACTGTATAGTTTTGAGGTAATAGGACTTTCGACGCGCGGTCCAGGTTTGATACGAAGTTTCATGGCGCTCCAAAGAGCAACTGAGTTCAGAAATTGATCTTAAGTTTCTAGGTTACATAAAATTTGTGGTCGTACTCATTTTGGGTCTCTTATTTCATATTTAAAATGGTTTAAGCTAATTCTACTGAGTATTCAGTTTAGTACTTAACCAAATTCTACCCTAATTATGGCATAATACGGTCCTTGGGCCATTCTATGCCCCATTTTTGGCACTTCTAGTTATTATATTATTTTAATTATTTTTCTAGTAGTTCAATATCAATTTTACTCCATATTCACCAAATTTCATGAGATTTCGTGTTGTAGAAAATTTCTAAAAATTCCAGAAGCAGTAGCTGTCCAACAAGTGATTTTGGATAATTCTCATAACAACCTACTTTAAACTATATTAAATATTTTATTATATTTTTTAATTATTTTTATATAAAACTAGACTCATTTAGGTTCAATATGATCTTTGAATCACTTAAATAAGAGTTATAACGAGGGAGATATGATTTTTCAAAGTTGGACTATAACACCCTAAAAATTGAGGGTCGTGTATAAACTCAACTCCCGAATTCCAGACTGTCACTTATGCAACAAAAATGATTATGATTCATTTTTATCTGAGTTAAAGCATTCACATGAGTAAAAGTATACCAAAACTATAATTCATACTCCAGATCCAGTGATAAAAGCAAGCGGAAGACTAAAGAATATATATATCACTGTATGGAAAATAAAATAGATCTCAACTGTCTCCAAAGTATGAATACATCTCTGAGTCTCATATACATGTAAATAACAGAAATCAAATGTCAAAATAGTCTCACTAAGAAGTCCCGTCAATCCATGCCACCTAAGCAAAGCCGTCGTGGTACTGCATATATGAGAACTCGTCCTGGTCCTCATCATAGTCCGGCTCTGCCTCCTGAATCACTGCCTCACCTGCATCTAAGACAGGGTCTGGTGAGTGTTGCAAACACCATCCCGTAATGTGGGAGTGAGTAGCTAACTCAGTGGAATAATAGAGCAAAGATTAGCATTTTCTCAAATCAATCATGCGATAATAGTAAAGCAGTAAATCAAACATTCCTAATACTGTTGTTAATGCAATATGACATGACATGATGGATGCCCTCACCGATGATCTCCCTCATACGACACCATCTTACGCCCTCGGCATGCTTTCATCCCACAGTACTCCACATCTTCTAGGCACATGCAATGTGATGGTGATATGATTACCGAGTTATTATTAGTCCATTCAAACAGCAGGATTGGGAAACTAAGGTACTTCCCTTATATCAATCCCAACACAAATCCTGTCCAGGGTCGTCACTCCTAGTAATCTCATACGATGTATATTTCTGTAGGTCGCTGCAAGGGCTGCCAGGGCTATTGCTCGTACTCGTTGCACCGCTCCCCCATCACCTTATTAATACAGGCCTACCGTACTCTCACTGCTACGGAAGGGTCGTCGCCTCCCGTAGACTCAGAATACGCTCGCGGTCACTACAAAGGACTCGTCGCCTGATCAGTGTAGGCTGACAGTAAGAATATAGTGTCCCATACCACCATAATCTGCTCACGAGCCATAGGTGCTCACTGGTCACTACGGGGAGGTTTGTGGCCCGAGCGTAGGCCGACAGCTCGACCACGGTATCCCATACCACCATGCCCGGCTCATGAGTCTTTATGGATCAAGGTACCATGGTTGACAGGGTTTACAATGGTAAGTTCAGTACCCTAGGTTCGTGCAGTTATGACTCATACAGGGTGAACATACAATGGCCAGTCGGGTTGCTTGACGGGCTCGACTAGCACGAGCGCATCTCAAGTCGAACGACATGAAGTTCGTAAAACACTTCGTGTGGCCTAACCACTGCCGCCAACTCCAAAACACGGCTCGCGTTCATCGATGAGTCGTTGGTGGCAAAAATAAGCCAACTACGAACTTGATCGGTTGCCGACTGCCTGGACTAGGTATAGTCCCAAACAATTATGAATCCACATCAGCAATCATATAAGAGTATTGGAAATGATATACAACAATGTGAGCATGTTAACACATGTTATAACATACAACTTAAGTAAATCATCCAACGCATGCATTTCATACATATAATGAAATCATGCATATAGCCAACATGTAGAAAACCATTTACATCAGCATATTAATTGAGAAATCAATCTCAAACTAATTCATAACACCATTTAATTCAATACATACTAATATAAGCATTTATACAAACACTTAAACTACACACTTAAGTCTACATATAGTATGTCGACCGAAAGTGCGCATTTAGGCGAATCTCTTCGCCAAACTAATTATGCACGCATTTCTAGTATCCTAATGCGACAAGAAGCCATGTCAATCACATCAGAAAATTATGGATGAAAATAATATTTCTTACAAATGACTAAAATGCCCTAAATCTCATATTCTTCGTCTACTTACGAAACAGGAAACGGATGGCATGTTGTACATGTCAAACAGCATTGCCGTCGATAATCTACTATTAAACGACATTGAAAGCGTTGGAAACAGTCAATCAAAGCATCTAAAATTCGCACCTTTTCTCCTAGAAGCGTATCAATTCGAACGGAGCGTATACGCTTCGTCTACGGCGAATAGGCAACCTAATACACCAGATCCATAAGCTACTTCTCTATGGAAATGACAGAACCTCAAATCAGCAATTATTTAGGGTATTTGCTTACCTAAAATCGTGGCGAAATCACCGGGAAAGTGATTGAGGTGCGTTGCTTAAGCACGTGCAACAGGTAGCACAAGCTGCAGGAAATTCTCTTCCACTCTCTCTCACAATCTCTCACTTTCTCTCTCACTCTTGCTAGAGTTTCTAGAAAATTTGGATGGGTGAGAGGAGTGAGGGTTTAAGCCCCTTTTATAACCTAAAACTCGCCCAAAATAGGCTTGGGAACAATGTTTACTTGATACCTAACCAAATCGGGGCTGTTTCGGTCCAAAAAGATATTTCTGGTGGTCCCCTGGCCGAACGCGATCGGACTTAAGTTCATGCATGTCGGATGTCGCTCTCATCCCATTTTCAGACCAGTAGTGTTCGTAGATCACCCGTGACGGTCCAGTTTCAGTTCAACGGTTACCGCACGTATATCAGGTCTACAAGTCTCATGATATGAAATAGAAATTTTTCCTGATCCGAGGGTGTAATTTAGCTGAATTCTGATGGTCAGAACGCTTAATACTGACGCGTCAAGTCGTGTGTCAGATTTGAATTTCAAATTTCAAATCTAACCCTATTCTCACTCTCTTCACTCCAGGCTCAATGAAATAGCCTGTGAATGTCGGTTGGACTTGATTTTCGAAATGATTGTCAAGTCCAGCTAGGCGGTTATAATGGTCTAAGATTGTAGGTATCGGACTTTCGACGCACGGTCTAGATCCAATACAAAGTTTCAAAGGGGTCCTGAGAACAAACCGGTTTAGAGTTTGATCCGAGGTTTTAGAATATTATAGTGTCATTGGTTCTACTCGCTTTGGGTCTTGTAGAACGTATTTAAAGTGATCAGGGACTATTTCCTAGCTACTCTAGCGTTACGCTAGCTAACTTACACTTATTTTCTAAAGGAATTAATCCTACGCGATTTCTGGTCGAGTTGGTACTCGAGTCCAAGTACGGATTTTTCCAGGGCGTTACAATCTACCCCCCTTAACAAAAAATTTTATCCTCGAAATTAGTACCTTTTCGTACTCCTTGAGAAGCTGTGGGTAGTTCTTTCTGATCTGGGCTTCTATCTCCCAAGTAGCCTCTTCCTCAGAGTGATGCATCCACAATACCTTCAAAAGGGGAATCACCTTGCTACGCAGTACCTGCTCCTTCCTATCTAGGATACGCGTCGGTCGCAGGATATATGTAACATCCTCTCCTAACTACACCTGCTCCCATCTGATGATATGGGAAGGATCAGAAACGTACTTCTTCAGCATAGAAACATGAAATACGTTGTGAACGCTCGTGAGAGACGTGGGTAAAGCCAAACGGTATGCCACTGCTCCCACATGATCGAGGATCTGGAATGGACCAATGAATCGCAGTGCCAGCTTCCCCTTCTTCCCAAACCGAAGGACTCCCTTCATAGGGAAAACTCGTAAAAATACATGATCCCCAACTGTGAACTCTAGCGGCCGCCGTCTCGTATCGGCATAACTCTTCTGTCTGCTCTGCGCTGTGAGAAGCCGACGTCTAATAATATCAATCTTCTCCGACGTCGCCTGCACTAACTCTGGGCCAATCATGCTACGCTCACCGACCTCTGCCCAGCAATGCGGTGCACGACAAGGTCACCCATACAACCCCTCGTAAGGTGCCATATCGATACTCGCCTGAAAACTGTTGTTGTACGCGAACTTTGCTTATGCAAGACAATCATCCCAACTGTCCTTGAAGTCCAATGCGCAAGCTCGCAACATGTCCTCTAAGATCTGGTTCACCCACTCTGTCTGTCCGTCTGTCTGTGGGTGGAAGACAGTAATGAACTTTAACTTCACACCCATAGCCTCCTGAATGTGAGTCCAGAAAATAGAAGTGAACTGCGTGTCTCTGTCCGACACGATCTCCAACGAAACTCCATGCAGACGCACAATCTCCCTAATATATAGTCTAGCCAGCTCATCTGCAGAGTTCGTGACTTTGATCGGTAGGAAGTGCGCCGACTTCGTCAGACGGTCGATGATCACCCATATGGAATCATGTCCCCTCCTCGTCTTCGGCAGCCCTGAAATGAAATCCATGGAAATGAAATCCCACTTCCACTCTGCGATCGGCATAGGCTGCAAGAGTCCAGGTGGTCGGGGTTTGCTCTGCCTTCACCTGCTGGCACGTAAGACAACGGGACACGAACTCTGCTATGTAGGTCTTCATACCTTCCCACCAATAGGTCCTCTTCACGTCACGATACATCTTCGTACTTCCTGGATGCATCGCGAGTCTAGTACAATGCGCAGCCTCGAGAATCTCTCGTCTCAAGTCAGGGATATCTGGGACGCATAGGCGGCCACGATAACGTAAGCCCCCATCCATGCCAACTCGCCACTCGGTGTCTGCATCATCACTGGCTTACTCTCGAAGCTTAGTCAGATGCGCATCATCCCTCTGCACCTCGATGATCCAGTCATCGATCTGAGATTGCACCTACACATGTGCGATGAACTCATACGGCTCCTCTACAGTGAGTTTCTGCTCAAAGTCTTGCAAAAACTCAACCATATCCCACTCAGCAACCATCAGCGGAGCCACAAACTCTATCGCCTTCTTGCGGCTCAACGCGTCAGCCATAAGGTTCGCCTTCCCAGGATGGTAAGAGACTTCGAACTTGAAGTCCTTTAAAGTCTCCATCCATTGCCGCTGCCTCATATTCAAGTCTCGCTGCGTGAATATGTACTTGAGGCTCTTGTGGTCGTAAAAGAGCTCGAACTCCTCTCCATAGAGGTAATGTCTCCAGAGTCTCAGTGCGAATATGGCGGCTGCCAACTCTAGGTCGTGTGTAGGGTAATTCTCCTCGTGCTTCCTTAATTGTCTCGAGGCATATGAAATTACCCTGTCCTTCTGCATAAGGACACAACCCAGACCAACGCTAGACGCGTCAGTGTATATAGTGTACCTAACCCCCTGCTCTGGCAATACTAGCACAGGGGCGAACGTAAGTCTGTCCTTCAGCTCCTGAAAAGCTGACTCCGCCTTGTCATTCTAGACGAACTTCACGTCCTTCCGTGTCAACTGAGATAAAGGTCTCCTGATCTTCGAGAAATCCCGAATGAAGCGTCGATAATAGCCAGCGAGACCCAAGAAACTCCTCACCTCAGTGACAGAACCAGGCTGCTCCCAGTCCTGAACTGCGGCTACCTTAGACAGGTCAACTTCCATGCCATCCTTGGACACCACGTGTCCCAGGAACTTCACTTCCTGCTTCCAGAAGCCGCACTTCTTATACTGTACGAACAACTGATGCTGTCTGAGCGTATCCAGGACTAAGCGCAAGTGCTCCTCATGCTCCTCTCGACTCCTGGAGTATACCAAAATATCGTCAATGAACACAACGACGAATCGATAGAGGAAAGGTCGAAATACCCGGTTCATCAGATTCATTAACACGGCTGGTACGTTCGTGAGACCGAACGACATCACAAGGAACTCGTAGTGGCCATAGCTGGTCCTGAATGCTGTCTTCTGCACGTCCTCATCCCTGACGCGCAACTGATGATATCCTGACTGAAGATCAATCTTCAAGAAGTACTGCGCTCCTCTCAGCTGATCAAACAAGTCATCGATCCTGGGTAAAGGGTACTTGTTCTTCACCGTGATCTGGTTCAGTTTGCGATAATCAATACACAATCGCATCGAACCGTCCTTCTTCCTTACAAACAGGACTAGTGCTCCCCAAGGAGACACACTAGGCCGTATAAGGCCAAGCTCCAACAAACTATCAATTTGCGTCCTCAACTCCTCCATCTCACACGATGCCATGCGATACATCGGTAGTGAGACGGGCATAGAACCAGGCACCAGATCGATAGTGAAATCAATCTCTCGTCGAGGCGGAAAACCAGGGATCTTCCTCAACAGATCCCCAAAATCACAAACGACTGGTGTATGCTCAAGCATTTAGGCACCAGCGTCCCGTAGTAAAGTAGCGTAGTTAAGTATGTGGAAGGGGAGATTTACCCGCACTGGGAATGTAAAGGTGCGCCCTCTGGCTCGTAGGCAGTCACTATACGAGTCTCGCAGTCAATCTCGGCCCTCGCTGCAGTCAACCAGTCTATGCCAAGAATGACGTCGAGATAAACAAGAGAGGGGTCGACGAAAAGATCAAGAGCCATTGTCTTGCCCCCCAGATCCACTAAACAGCCCTCACACATCAGGGTGGCATCTATAAAGGACCCGTGAGCTGTATAAACTCGCACCCCATCCATCCTAATAGTCGATAGCCCAATGCTCCTGACTATGGCATGTGATATCAATAAAATCGTGGACCCTGTGTCCACCATCACAAGAATAAAAATACCTCCGATGTGGGCAGTGACCTCAAAGGTCGAATGCTGAGAAGTCTCTGTCGCAGCTGCCTCAGCTATCAAGGCATGCACCCGTGCCGGTTGTGGCCAGTTCGGCCGCTGTGCCATGGGCCGTAGAGGTGGCCTGAACTGAGATACCAGAGGTCTGAAGGAAGGGTGCGCAGGAGCCAACCGTAAAGGCGATGCTGATATAGCCTGTGGGCATGTACGGTCGATCTTCTGCGGCGGTGAGAACCCACTATCCCGCATCCGAGCAAAATAACTCTGTACTAAATGACCCGATCTCCCACAATATGTACATGATAAATTGGGGTGCCGCATCGGGGGTACTAGCACTGTAGCCCTAGAAGGAGGGTCGGCGCGAGGCCTTTTGCCCACAAAGGGCCTGTCCTACAACTTTGGTCATGGCCTAGGAGCAATAGGGCCACGAGATCGTGTAAGTCGATCCACATCCTACTCTTCTTACATGGACATGTGAATCAGCTCTGCGTAGGAGGGAATGCTCACGTAACACATCTTCGACCGAATATCCGGTCGCAAACCCTCTAAAAAGCACCGTATGCGCATCTGCTCATCTGCCAGTATAGTCGGGACGTATCTGCCCAACTCAGTGAACCTATGCTCATACTCAGTGACCGTCATGCCTCTGTCTGAGGCGTAGAAACTCATTCTTCCGATCATGCCTATACGTCTGGGGATAGTATTTCTCGTAGAAGAGGAACTCAAACGCTGCCCAGGTCCATATGTAATCAGCGGCAACGGTCCGCAACACACTGTCCCACCATAAGCTGGCCTCTCGCTCGAACAAGAACGTAGCCAACTCGACCTGCTCAGCCTCTGAACAATGCAGCATCCGTAGTATCTTTGACACACGGTTGAGCCAATACTCGGCCTCCTCGGGTCTATGAGAACCCGTAAAAGTGGGAGGCCGTAAGCGCTGGAATCGCTCTAGCAAGCCCCGTGTGTCTGCAGCATTCCCCGCAGGGTAAGCAGGTGGTACAGGATGAACCATGTCCTCATCCTGAGCATATGTATCGGCATCCTCAACTGGATGCGCAGGTGGTGCAAGTGGAGGCACACTCCCATCCTGGGCTAGAGCCCCCACAATCGTAGTCAGGAGCTGCTGCTGCTGCTACATCATAGCCATCATCTGCTCAAATCTATCTGGAGGTGGAGCAGGCTGTGGCATGTATTGCGTCGAAGAAGACACACGGTACTACTCTCTGACAGGCGGTGTGAAAGGCGGTGGTCCAACTGTAGGACCAGTAGTAGGCTGAGACGCACGTGCTGTCTCAGGAATCGGGCCCACAGCAGGATCCGCATGAGCATCAGACTGGAAAGGAGCCTGATCCATAGGCTCACCCAATGTAAGCCGAGCTGTGCTCCGTGTAGCCTTCGGCGGCATTCCCTATATTCAAAATAGGACGCAACCTTGTCAGTCTCAATAGCACAACCACACCGCAATCATTCACATAAAGAGTCAAAGGCATTCCATGCATTTCATTTAATCAAAATTGTCACAATACAAAGGATATCTCCTTACAAGCATCATGACAGGAAGTATATGGGAACTAAGACAGTTAAAGTTATAACAGCAACATAAGTAAACTACTAGCCTTAACAGGCTTACACAACATAAATCAGGAAACGACTAACTGCTACCAACAACATCTAAGATCTCATCGCTAGTTGAGTCGGGTGACAAAGGAGGAGCACCCTTATCCTACAAGCAGCACAGGATCGCCTTCAAGGTGCAAGTCACCTTGCCGAATTTCCTCTTCATAACGGCCTTGGTATCCTCGACCTCAGTCTGAAGTTTCTGAACTTTCCTTCGCAAGGCGACCTGGCTCTCCTCAATTTGGGTAATGTGAGCATCACTAGTAGCCTGAGTAGAAGGAGGAGGGCTCTCATCCGTATCCTGAGCCTCCTCTTCTACCTCTTCCTGGACTTCTTCCTCAACTTCTGCTTTAGGTTCTCCCTCACTTGGATCCTCTTCATCATCAAAATCATCCTCGCTATCCTCCTCAAGCTGAGTCTCACGATACTGAGACCCAATCTTCATCTTGACCATGGTAGACTCATCTATGCAGTGAATCGGAGCTGGCAACTCCGGCCCAAGTCTGTAAGTAAACTCAAGCGCGATCTTGCATATAAGTCGGCCAAAAGGAAGCGACTCAGACGTTCTTCTTGATTTTTCTATGAGGATAATCTTTCGCAACACGAAAGTGGCCATACACACATTTTCTCCCTGGGCCACCTGATACAAGAAATCAACCATAAGATGGGTACATTCAATGTGATTTGCTGACCTGGGATACACGTTGAACATGCAAATGTGGTGCAGCAGGCGTAAATGATCAGACATATGAGACACCTTGAGGCTATTGTTAGGCTGCCATGGAACCAGTCTACCACATAGGAACCTAGTACGGCGATCTCGCTCACGCCTACTCCTCAAATTCTTTACACTGGGATGAACATGACCAAGGGGCACGTTCAGAAGTCGCGCTATCAACCGAACATCGACTGTAGCCATCCGGTCTCTACCAAAAGGAATCTTGAACTGTAATGGCTCCAGTGTAGGATTCTGGATAAGAGCATAGAAAGCACGAACGGTGCTCACATTAGCACGAGAACGAGCTTCAAATAGCGGACCCCAATGTGCAGCTTCAATGCATTCGAATAACAGGAATTCGTCGAAGAGTGACCCTTCCACGTCCGCCTCAAACAACACCTTACGGTCAGTATATTCACCGTGAGGCATCTCTGCTAATATCACTCGCCCAAGTTGAGTATGGGGATCCAAATCCCGCTTTGTATGGAACTCACGGGTTGTGCTTGGACTTGTGGTGGCGCTTGAGCTAGCAGCGCCACCCCTCGATCTTCTTGATTGCGCAGGGTGACTAGGCCCAGCCTCATCCGCTGTGGTCTTTCTCTTTCCCGTCAAAGAGAGGATGGTGGAGAGAGAGAAAAAACTCAAAATGGCTTCAATAAAAGCCATGAAAAATGGGAGAAATATAGAGAAATGGCTGCCTAAATAGAAAAAAGGAGATCTAGGCATTGTAGATGGATGCTTCAAGCTCTCCTAGGATGAATTTTTAAAAAGAAAAGAGAAGAAAAAAGGAGAATGTAGCTCCACACGATTTCAGCACATTTTGGGGGTTGTAGGAGCTCCAACGGACAAGATCAGAGAGGGAGAGGATTTCTGATCACGTTGGAGGTATGGGATGGGGTCGTTTTCAGCAATGGGAGGATTTGGGAGTGATTTGGGGTCACGGTTTGAGATAGGGCAGCAAGAAAACGAGCAAGGGGCTTGGGAAGGGGGATGTTAGTGAAGGAAGTACCTCATTTAGGGGTTTTCTACGGTCGGCCCACACATGGGAGGGGTGCCCTACCCAAAAAAAACACACGCGCCAAGTTTCATTGCAAGTGGGTCCACCGGACGGCGATGCATCGCCGGATCGACGATGGCATCACCGGCCATCTCGCAAGGTGGCCGGTGGGACCACATGGGTCAGGTCCCCCCCTGGCCTATGGACCTCAAAAATATATGGGCCCCACCTTAGTTCATTCTAGATTGGCGTAGGGAGGCCCAAACATCCATTCGGGGCATTCCGGGGCCAATCTATAAACCTGAATGCATTCTCCTATCATGCAGCATATGATTTTGGGGTATAAGGAGCTAATACATCCATCTAGACTATTATTTTCTAAATATTGCAAACTTAGAATGGCCTAATGGCCAGTTTTCATGAAATTTTACTCTTCACTGTAAAATTTTTTCAAAGTATAATTTTATATAATTTTCACATTAGGATCAATGCCTAACATGAAAATAATAATAAATAATTGAAGGATGGAGTGGTGAGAGGAAGAATTTTGAAGAATTTAGGTGAAACGGGGTTTTTAAGCCCTAGCGATTGAATGTAAGGGTTGTGGTTGTCCCACATCCTAAGGATTCACATTTACGGGTTTAGAACCATTTAAAGAATGTCTCAACCCACCTACCTACAACCTAGAAGCTACTTAGGTCGCTCCACGCGACCCTAGATGCGTTATGGACTCGATCGCGCGATCGATACGAATAGACTTCGCCTATTGGCGAATCTGCGATCCTATAAGTATTTCTAGACCCTTCTCGCACCCACTTAAGTCAAAGAAAGTGACAGCGTACATCGCGTGACCATAACCCAGGCCCGGTATAATCTCATTCATGCTCTGATACCAACTTATAACACCCTGAAAATCGGGGGTCATGTATAAACTCAACTCCCGAGTTCCAGACCATCACTTATACAACAAAAATGATTATGATTCAATGTTGTCTGAGTTAAAGCATTCACATGAGTAAAAGTATACCAAAACTATAATTCATACTCCAGATCCAGTGATAAAAGCAAGCGGAAGACTAAAGAATATATATATCACTGTATAGAAAACAAAATAGATCTCAACTGTCTCCAAAGTATGAATACATCTCTGAGTCTCATATACAAGTAAATAACAGAAATCAAATGTCAAAATAGTCCCACTAAGAAGTCCCGTCAATCCAGGCCACCTAATCAAAGCCGTTGTGGTACTGCATATATGAGAACTCGTCCTGGTCCTCATCATAGTCCGGCTCTGCCTCCTGAATCACTGCCTCACCTGCATCTAAGACAGGGTCTGGTGGGTGTTGCAAACATCATCCCGTAACGTGGGAGAGAGTAGCTAACTCAGTGGAATAATAGAGCAAAGATTATCATGTTCTTAAATCAATCATGCGATAATAGTAAAGCAGTAAATCAAACATTCCTAATACTGTTGTTAATGCAATATGACATGACATGATGGATGCCTTCACCGACGATCTCCCCTCATACGGCACCATCTTACGCCCGTGGCATGCTTTCATCCCACAGTGTTCCACATCTTCCAGGCACATGCAATGTGATGGTGATATGATTACCGAGTTATTATTAGTCCATTCAAACAGCAGGATTGAAAAACTAAGGTACTTCCCTTATATCAATCCCAACACAGATCCTGTCCAGGGTCGTCACTCCTAGTAATCTCATACGATGTATATTTTTATAGGTCGCTGCAAGGGCTGCCAGGGCTGTTACTCGTACTCGTTGCACCGCTCCCCCATCACCTTATCAATACAGACCTACCGTACTCTCACTGCTACGGAAGGGTCGTCACCTCCCGTAGACTCAGAATACTCTCAGGGTCACTACAAAGGACTCGTCGCCTGATCAGTGTAGGCCGACAGAAAGAATATAGTGTCCCATACCACTATAATCTGCTCACGAGCCATAGGTGCTCACTGGTCACTACGGGAAGGTATGTGGCCCCAGTGTAAGCCGACAGCTCGACCACGGTGTCCCATACCACCATGCCCAGCTCATGAGTCTTTATGGATCAAGGTACCATGGTTGACAGGATTTTCAATGGTAAGTTTAGTACCCTAGGTTCGAGCAGTTATGACTCATACAGGGTGAACATACAATGGCCAGTCGAGTTGCTTGACGGGCTCGACTAGCACGAGCGCATCTCAAGTCGAATGACATGAAGTGCGTAAAACACTTCGTGTGGCCTAACCACTGCCGCCAACTCCAAAACATGGCTCGCGTTCATCGACGCGTCGTTCGTGGTAAAAATAAGCCAACCACGAACTTACTCGGTTGCCGACTGCCTGGACTAGGTATAGTCCCAAACAATTATGAATCCACATCAGCAATCATATAAGAGTATTGGAAATGAAATACAACAATGTGAGCATGTTAACACATGTTATAACATACAACTTAAGTAAATCATCCAACGCATGCATTTCATACATATAATGAAATCATGCATATAACCAACATGTAGAAAACCATTTACATCAGCATATTCATTGAGAAATCAATCTTAAACTAATTCATAACACCATTTAATTCAATACATACTAATACAAGCATTTATACAAACACTTAAACTACACACTTAAGTCTACATATAGTATGTCGACCGAAAGTGCATATTTAGGCAAATCTCTTCGCCAAACTAATTATGCACGCATTCCTAGTATCCTAATGCGACAAGAAGCCATGTCAATCACATCAGCAAATTATGGATGAAAACAGTATTTCCTACAAATGACTAAAATGCCCTAAATCTCATATTCTTCGTCTGCTTACGAAACAGGAAACGGACGGCATGTTGTACATGTCAAACGGCGTTGCCGTCGATAATCTACTATTAAACGACATTGAAAGCGTTGGAAACAGTCAATCAAAGCGTCTAAAATCTGCACCTTTTCTCCTAGAAGCGTATTAATTCGAACGGAGCGTATACGCTTCGTCTATAGCGAATAGGCAACCTAATACACCAGATCCATAAGCTACTTCGCTATGGAAATGACAGAACCTCAAATTAGCAAGTATTTAGGGTATTTTCTTACCTAGAATCGTGGCGAAATCATCGGGATAGTGATTGAGGCGCGTTGCTTAAGCACGTGCAATAGGTAGTACAAGCAGCTGGAAATTCTCTTCCACTCTCTCTCACAATCTCTCACTTTCTCTCTCACTCTTTCTAGGGTTTCTAGCAAATTCAGATGGGTGAGAGGAGTGAGGGTTTAAGCCCCTTTTATAACCTAAAACTCGCCCAAAACAGGCTTGGGAACAATGTTTACTTGATACCTAACCAAATCGGGGCTGTTTCGGTCCAAAAAGATATTTCTGGTGGTCTACTGGCCGAACGCGATCGGACTTAAGTTCATGCACGTCGGATGTCACTCTCATCCCATTTTCAGACCAGTAGTGTTCGTAGATCGCCCATGGCGGTCCAGTTTCAGTTCAGTGGTCACCGAACGTAGATCAGGTCTACAAGTCTCATGATATGAAATAGAAATTTTTCCTGATCCGAGGGTGTAATTTAGCTGAATTCTGACGGTCAGAACGTTTAATACTGACGCGTCAAGTCGTTTGTCAGATTTGAATTTCAAATTCCAAATCTAACCCTATTCTCACTCTCTTCACTCCAGGCTCAATGAAATAGCCTGTGAATGTCGGTTGGACTTGATTTTCGAAATGATTGTCAAGTCCAGCTAGGCGGTTATAATGGTCTAAGATTGTAGGTATCGGACTTTCGACGCACGGTCTAGATCTAATACAAAGTTTCAAAGGGGTCCTGAGAACAAACCGGTTTAGAGTTTGATCCGAGGTTTTAGAATATTATAGTGTCATTGGTTCTACTCGCTTTGGGTCTTGTAGAATGTATTTAAAGTGATCAGGGACTATTTCCCAACTACTTTAGCGTTGCGCTAGCTAACTTACACTTATTTTCTAAAGAAATTAATCCTACGTGATTTCTGGTCGAGTTGGTACTCGAGTCCAAGTACGGATTTTTCCAGGGCGTTACATGGACGAAATGTGCAGAAAATTGCAGAAAATGGGCTGCCCAAACTGTTGTACAGACGAGGCCTCACCAAACCGGTGAGCCCCTCACCTGTCACTAGACATATGGATGAGAGCTCACCCCAAGGGTGAGGTCCTCCCTCCCCCCCCCCCCCCCCCCCCCCTCGGGGACCCCCCTCGGGTCTCCTCGAATTGAGTCGTTTTGGCCCACGAGTCCCTTGAGGCATTTATCGAGTCTCATTTGCAAACCAAAATTAGTTACATGACATACAATATATGATTTTGGGGTAGGAGAAGCTAATCTATCCAAATAAACTATCTATATCATGAGATTACAAAAATTAAAAATTTAAAATCTCATTTTATTAATGTATTTACCATTTATAGTAAGTTTTAGTTTAAGTATAGTTCGTCACCATTTAAACTTTAGGATTTGTGTCTAATATGAAAGTACTTAGAAAAATTTGAAGAATGAGGTGGTAAAAGGTGAAATTTCGAAGGAAATGGGTTGAAAAGTGATTTTTTTTTTTTTACTTTGGGATTGAGCTTTGAGAGTGTTATGGTTGACCCATTGCCTAAGGATGTCTAACTCCAGATTGGCAAAAATTTGGGGTGTTACAGTAGTGAGGTCTTTTTCTCTCACTGAGTTGTGTGGTTAAGGAGACGACAGCTAATGTGGAGTGTACGAGACCCTGGTGATATCCTAGAGATGTACGGTATTGATACTGTGACGCCTCGTCACTGTTGCACATGTGGCCGAGCACACATAGGTGGATGCTAATGTGGGCAGGGCCTAAGAGCGTGGTCGAGCTACCAGTGGTTGATAGGCTACTGTGCATACAGTGGGGCAGAACCTTATTTCACATTGAAAGTGTTGTGGTGATTATATGTGGACTTACCGAGTATGAGTTGTGAACTCAGCATCTCATTCATTCATTCATTCACTATCCACTTGGGCTGGTGGTGCGCAACTAGATCATTATGTGTACCCTCGCAATGATCATAATTTTGGATGGGTACACGACTAACCTGAGATCATGAGTTTACCACATTGTGTCCAACTATCCAAATTAGGTATGCCCCAATTTGGATGGAATTTTCTTGTAATGGACCCCACAGCTTGCGATACTACGTATTATCATCCCAACTTCACATTTCTGTTCAGTTATTTCATTCGCACTGCATATTGCATTGCATCATCCGCACATAGCATTTAGTTTACTATGATTCTGTATTGCATATCCTGAACAAGGTTGATGGTATTATGAACTCACCAGGGTCTCCATATTGCTTACATCTACGACATATGACATTTGGGTTGTTATGTTTCTGCATTTGTATGGCCTAAATGAGGCTAATGGTAATCGTGGTTCGTCAGGAATTATATATTTCATTACATCCTTAACATTTGGTATTTGACTCTTTATGACTTTATATTTGCATAGTTGATCTGCATTACATACTCCGATATTGTATGGCTTATGGATTTGCCAGTATTTTCGCTTACTCTGATATTTGTGTACTTGGCACTTACCTTGCACGCACACTTACAATACCCTCTAAGATTTCTATAAGCTTATGCATGATAGATGCATGCATGTGGTGTTAGGTCGCAGCAGCATTAAGCTTGGAGCCTGCAGCTTTCTTCTGAAGTTTTAATTATTGATATATATATATATATATATATATATATATATATATATATATATATATATATATATATATATATATATATATATATTTTTCCCTTCAACACTGTAATCAACTATTTATATTAGTGGATATGTGATGATGATGTTGCCCTTGTGATTTGGGTACACTTGTGGTTATGCTCCTTTATTTATATATAAAAAAAATCACACTGAAAATCCTACTTGTAAGATCCCAGGATCGAAAACTAACGTATGGACGTTGGGAGCCGAGAATGGGGTACTATGGAGGCTGTCGGCACTGGTTTCGACGATTGAGAATTCTATGAGCTCGTTTTCTGAGTTTGGGGCATGACAGTGGGCTTGAAAACCAACGGAATGCCTCAAGGTGCAGACCATTACCCTTAGGTTGTCAATTATTAAACCCATATCATAATTAATGATTTTTATAGTAAAAATGTGATTGCATGCTAACAAGTGTGCACTCTTTTGATTCATTGCCCTCCATGAATTGTAAATTATGTGTACTGTATCTTGAACATATGATTTAATTCTAAAATAGGTTAAGTTTACTAAAATTTACACCCATGCCCCACATTATCCTTTGACATATGTAGTTAGCTTGTTTTAACGCTTGGAATTTGTGATGATTTGAGTAGTACACCCACATGTTCGATAAAATGCTCAAATTAAGTGGAAACATCCTAATTTACTATTATGGACTCCTTCATGTTCTTGAAATAAGTAATATATGAGGCATACTGTTTGATTGTGGCCAATTGGCTAATTGGGTTGGTTGGTAAACAGTAAAACTCACGAGGGCAACCCTATTTAGGTCAGATGCCCCGGGCTAGTCGGACTAATTCAGGCCAAATACGGATAACCAATAGTAATCGGACTACATGGGATGCTCATACACAGTACCGGTTACACCGAAGTTCGCATAAGTTAACTGAAATAGTCCACTAGTTGACGAACCATGTGTGTTTATCATGTATGATCACACTCCCCAAAATCTGGGGCACCACACACCCTATAGATGCCCACTTACAACTATTAACGATACAATCCTCATGTCTTGAGAACTAGGCATAGTTGTATGAGACACTATGTCCGCATTATTAGCCTATGCTAGGGTGATGAGCCTCTTCATAGTACCTGCGAGCAAACTTTATTCACAAACCTTGCATATTGTATGATTTCAAATGGGAGCGATGAAACTAGATGGATCAAGGATCACAGGTACGGGGCCACTACAACCGCCCTGTTCCAGTGATCGGGTTACGACCATTGATTTATTAGAGGCGTTTAACCTTCCCCAATCTGTCAGGATGAATGGACTTAATTAAATACTCAGCTAACGTGATCACTTATCGCATTGCATTAGTATAGGTTATGGAGACTTGGGCGTTGTGGTTGAGTGATGAGGGAGGGTGGTATTTGTGAATGAGGAGTCAGAGTCGCTACGAGGGAGTGTTGGATGGCGAGGACATGCATCATCTCATAATAGTATACACATTCATTAATAAGAGTATCTAAGAATTGAACGTTTAAGTTGACTTATCATTATTTGTTGTTATGGAATTATTAACATATGTAACTTGATGTTAATGGAACCACAGAGTTGATTACTTACACCCACTCTTGGACGATGTTTTAAAACACCAACAGACCCTATCATAGATGTAGGTACCCTAATGTCCGATGCATTGGATGAGGCATCTGTGGACTCAAAGAAGGAGCTCTCATATTTTCAACTGCTGGATGGGCCATTATAGGTTGCCTTAAGGCCAGTGATGAGAGTTTAGGGCTGAGACATTTTGTATTTTGGAACCGTATGTATTTTGCTGGGATACGTTCCCATACACTTGAGGTATATATCTTCTTGTTAGTCGTATTTTGAGTTTAAATTACATTCATTTCAATGTACATTGCATGATCTATTTCAATTCATCAAATGCTCGCATGCCATGTAAAATGAACCACAAAACTCGCTTATGCAAAACATAAGTGACACCCAGAATACTGAGAGTCGGTATTCACTTGGCCCTCAAGATTCAGGGAGTTACAATTGCCCTGCGCTTTCTACAGCCTTATGAGGATTTCATTACGCCGACTTGGACTTGATCAAGTTCCGCAAGCATCCACGCATAGTTATATGCGGGTGACATTTTTCCATGCAATCTTTTGGTTTTGACACTTAGTTTTACAATTTATCTTTTTCACCATTATATGATTTCTTCTTACCAATCTTGGTCTATCATATTTTTTTAGCATTAACATTTGATATGATGGACCTGACACTAGAATTTAGTCCAATCTTGATGTGCATTCAAATTTGATAATCTCTAGGGAAATTGCGAGACATCATATCTTATTCGGTTTTACGCTAACTCACACTTGAAGATATGGAAGATCTCTTAGTGCCTCAAAATCCTGACACTTTATTTTCGTTGCTGCCCTTTGTAAGCATTTGTGGGGACAATACTCACACTTTTCAGCTTCCTTTTCGTGAGTGGGGGATTATGTTCACAACCCCAAGGGTAGGGTCACGTTTTAGTAATAATCCTGGTGAGACCGAGGTCGAATCCATGGAGACTAATCTTGTACATTTCTGAAAGTAACTAGGACAAGAACTAGAAGAAGATGTAAATCTAGAATAAAGTTAATAATTGTGATTAAGGTGAAAGCCATCAATTAAAAGGAACTAGGGTGCCAAGGACCTACTTCTATCTTCTCAGGATGCTACCTTGCTTGATTTAGGAAATCCAACTGGAATTGGAGTCCTATCTATCAAATTGGAAAAGAGAGATAACCGAATCTCTGAACTTCTCAAGAACCTAGTCTTAACAGATGAGAGTTGTGAAGATTGGAAGGGATTCCATCACCCAACCATGCCCATGAGACAATGGCAAACAACAGGATATACCAATCCCACAACCAATCATAAGAGAATTATGAAGATTAGGAAGGATTCCATCACCCAACCAAGCCTAACGGACGATAGTGAACAATAAGACTTACTAATTTCACAATCTCAAATCAAGACAAGAAGATATTCGAAGCAATTGTAGATCAATTGTAATTTGTCACGACAAACCATTAAAAGTTAAAAATATTCCTTAAATAAGAACTATAATCCATAAAGTTCAATAAAAACATGAATCAAAGCAAAGCAAACATCCCAATCACACTACAAGCTTCACCTCTTAGCCCTAGAGAAGAGGTTTAGCCAACCATAGGAATGATTGAACTAAAATCTCTTAAGAAAAGCATAAAAACAATTAAGGACGAAGAAGAAAGACTCTTGCCGGTGGCTCTCCATGCTTTTGTTCCACTCCTCAAACCCTAGAAGATGCCTAAGAACATCCTAGGGATACCTATTTATAGTTGTGAAATTCTAACTTTCGCACCGAGTTGGAAAAATCTGAAAACCGCCTCAAATTTACGTAGTCCACGCAAAATTTGCATAACCCTCTACTAGTCGAGGACAACCTTCGACTGGTCGAGGGTCACCTTCAACTAGTCGAGGATGACGGGAATTTAGAGGATAATATTGCTGGAGTTCGAGTCGAGGATTCTTCGACTAGTCGAGAAGGAGCAGGGAGTGGTCGAAGCTTAGACTAGTCGAGGATTATAGAAATTCACCTCAAAACTTTGATTCTCTTCATTCCTTACTTGATTTTCTTGGATCTTTGACATGTGAATTTTTCATTCTTGATCTTCTAAGATCCAATCTTTGGCTTGGTGATTCTTGAGCATCAAATCCATACTTTTAGCATTCTTTTCAATCTAAGCTCTCAGATTCACCTTACAACAAATGCATGTATAAAATTGACCATTAAGTATTATCATGTTCATAAAATAAAGATATAAATAGGGGAGAATATGCAATATTTGACACTCAACACACTCCCCAACTAACATTTTTCTAGTCCTAAGAAAAACATGTGTGAAATAATCTTCCATCTTTAAAGTTCAAAACTTGTTTTCAAAAAACAGTCTTTTATATAATCAAGTATGAATGAGTAGAGTCAAGATGGAAAAGTAAGATTTTGAAAACCTAAAATCAACCTAAAATTGAATCACATAAGTAATCAATCAAATAGGTTCTTTATCAATCATTTAAGATCATAAATTCATATATCAAGTTTTTCCAATGTGTTTAGTGAATATCAGCTTACTTCCCATAAACATACTATCATTTCATACTATTAGCCATGTTCATCATATATGGATTAGTTGAAAAGTCAAGTACTGATTCCAAACATATCCCCTTTTCCTTCCTTTTCCACTTTTTGATTTTATATCGATGGTCACTCTTATTCATTCTTTTTCATGGTTTACATTCTTTTCAGAGACCTTTTTCATTCTCTTTAGAGATGTTGTCATTCTTTATTCTTTTCATTCTTTTTCATCATTCATGACTTTTTGTGGATCTCTTTTTTTTTTAATAGGTTTTTTTTTTCTTCTTTTAGGGTGGATAAAATTCTCCGGACTTGATTCTCACCATATATCAATGATTCACATACTAACAATCAGAAATTTTAGCATGACTTACAGAAGTTAAATTGAATGTGTCTTATGATTTAGATTACCATGATATTCAAACTTCCTCATAGTCAATTAAATGTAAGAACTTTATGTGATAGATTACTTAGTTGATCAAACTCCAACCATTTAAAATTCAATTTATATCTTATCATACTCAAAGCATCCTTAAATACACAAATTATTAATTTACAAAAAAGTTTTATCTTGAAAAGAATTGAGAATTTTTCATAATTTCCACAATTTTTGTTCAAAATTAAGATAACGCTGATTAGTTTACCTAATCCACACCCCAACCTAAAATCTACATTTTTCTCAATGTAAAAGATGTAAGCATGCAATGCAAATGAGGTAATAAAAAGAGAGGATTAGTGATGGAAAGATAGTACCTGAAAAGGGAATTTTTTAGGCTTTTTTCCAAGGATCTCAATGTGAAGACGGGTTAATAGAAAAAAAACTATCCTAATCCAAAATTCAATGAAAGCAATAAACCAAACCATACCTTCATCAGACTAAGAGGCCAATCCTAGTAAAAAGGATCAATCAGAGGTATGGACATGTCCTCCGAATCAAACTTCTCAACAAATGGCTTTGCACGATGTCCATTAACTTTAAAAGCATTGCCATTGTTTGGATTTTTTTTATCTCAATAGCCTCAGGAGGATAGATAATAGTAACTATGAAAAGGCTGGTCTAACAAGAATAGAGTTTACCCATAAAAAGATATAACCAAGAATTATACAAAAGGACCTTTTAACCAGTCAAGAATGATTTTCGAAGGATGTTCTTATCATGGAACACTTTCATCCTGTCCTTGTAAATTCTCGAGTTCTCATACACATCATTCCAGATTTTCTCGAGTTCATTTAATTGAAGTTTGTGTAGCGTGCCAGCATTATCCAAATTAAAGTTCAAAATTTTAATGGCCCAATAAGCTCTATGTTCCAACTCTACAGGTAAGTGGCAAGCCTTCCCATCGAGAAGTTTAAAGGGACACATTCCAATAGGTGTATTAAATGTAGTACGGTAAGCCCATAAAGCATCAGGGTTAATCGTCTTCTCTAAAATGTGTTTAATCTCTTGTTAGAAATCTCATCTTGCTCACTTGTTTGTGGATGGTATGGAGTGCTCACCTTGTGAGATATGACATATTTCTTCATTAAGTTTGTAAATGGGCTATTATATAAATGTGAACCTCCATCACTAATGATGGATCGAGGCGTTCCGAATCGAGAAAGGATATTTTCTTTTAAGAATTTAATGATAGTTTGATGGTCATTATTCCGACATAGGATCACTTCAACTCATTTAGTGACATAGTCTACTACTAGGAAGATGTATAAATTTCCTAAGATTGGGGGAATGGTCCCATGAAATCGATGCCCCAACAATCAAATGTTTCAATGATGAGAATGAGGTTCAAAGGCATATTTCGACATGACAATACTCATAATTTCTGACAATGCTCAAAAGCTTTGAAAAACTCATGAGTGTCCTTGAATATAGTGGGCCAGTAAAAGCCGCACAGCAGAATTTTGGTCGTGGTCTTTTTGGCAGAAAAGGGACCACCACAGGCCTGAGAGTGACAGAAGGAGATGACACTTTGGTGTTCATTGTCTGGCACACATTTCCTTAGAATTTAATTCGTGAAATATTGTTTTGACCAGAAACAAATGCATTTGATTTGGGGGAATTTATTTAATGATAGCAAAGAAAGCATGAGAAAATAATGATCATAAGGTATTCTATTTATTCTGAGTTCATTTACATCCTTATATTTCCCATTATTCTGAAAATAGATTACAATGAAGCAACGTAATGAATGAAAGAAGAAGGCAGTCTAATGGCAATTTTAGCAGTATTTCGACGCTTTTGATGTGCATCACAAAGGCAAATGGGTTGTGCAGACTTGAAGTCCTTGATTTGGTTGTGTGATAGGCATTGATCGCTCTTCCACTCATCCTTTTAGTTGTACGGACAGACTCTTCTTGGTTCTGGAGCTCTCTCACTCTATGCTTCACATTTCCCTTACTTTCCCTTTATGAATCCGACAACTGGCACACTAGATTAAGGATGGGGCATTCTGGGTAAGAATAATGGTGCACAATCTAAGAGAATCTAAAAACTTCATGAACTTGAGTTGTGGGGGTGCACAATTGAGGAAATGGCAGAGACTTTTAGACTTGAGTTGTGTGAATCTTCCATCATACTTCACTTTTCTTTTCTCCTCTAGGATCTCCTTAAGACTCCCAACTTCTATCTTCTCTCACTTCTCTTTCTCGTTTCTCTTTCTCACTACCCTCTCCAAATGAAGTTGGGATAGGGGTATTTATAGATCTCCCACACATGTGGGGGCTATTTTTGCACAATAGAGAGTGCACTACTAAAGGATGCACAACTATGGGGCACACATCAGAAGTGCGAACAAAGGAGTGCATGACCTTAGAGCGCACATCAAAAGCTCCTCTGATAGTGGCGCCTAGGTTTCATCTTAAGACAAGAGACCACACATAGTGGCGCACAAAATCTTATCTTAGGACAGGAAAACATGCAAAGTGGCACATAAAGCCTTATCTTATGAGAGGATCCAACTCAAAGTGGTGCACAAGGCTTTCCTCAGGACAAGAGCCCACTCAAAGTGGCGCACAAGACCTTCAGACAGGAGAACATACAAAGTGGTGCACAATCTCCTTCAAGCAAGGAGCACACAACACTCTTCAAACAAGGAGTGCACAATCTTCTTCCTTCAAAAGTGGCACTGAGGGCTTCCTTCCAGGGTAAGGATCCACTTAAAGTGGTGCACAATGCTTGCTTCAGGACAAAATCCCATGGAGAGTAGCATAGGAAGTCATCTCTTCAGACAAGGGCACACAAAGCCTCCACTAAAAGTGGCGCACAAGGGATTTCTTCAGGACAGAAGTCCATGCAAAGTGGTGCAACTCCTTCTCTTATGACAAAAGAGCACAAAGCTCCTTGAGAAGTGGACAACTCCTTCTCTTAAGATAAAAGAGCACCAAGCTCCTTGAGAAGTGGCGCAACTCCTTCTCTTAGGACAAAAGAGCACCAAGCTCCTTGAGGGTTGGCGCAACTCCTCTCCACTCCAAATGGCACAACTCACTTGCTTTCCATCAAAAGTGGTGCAACTCACTTGCTTTCCATCGAAAGTGGCGCAACTCATTTGCTTTCCACCAAAAGTGGTGCAACACACCTGGCAACTCTTGGGTGCAACCTCTCTCTCTCTCTCTCGCCTGAGGGGGAGCGGACAACACTCTCCTGGCTTCCATCATCCTCAATTGCGGAGTGAGGAGAGGTATTTATAGGCCTCCCAGGCTCCTCTCCTCCTTAAATATTGGTGATCACTACCATTTCTCCCCTAAGACAATGTCCATCCCTCCTTTCTTTCTTTCCTTAAGATAATGCTTCCAACACACATCCTCTCCTTAAATAGTGGTGTTCAACCACTTCTTCCTTCATATAAGACAACGTCCACACCTTCTCCTTACCAGATGACACCCATGCATTCCCTCATACTGGATAACGCCCATGCACTCCCCCATACCAAATGACCCCCATCCATTCTTCTATTCAAAATGTGGAGTGCAAACCACTTCTAACATGGAGCAGCACTTCACAAGGCTTCTATACTATTATGGGCGTACAACCCTCGGAGGGATTTGCATATTGGAATTCCCCTGCTAATGCAATGGGCATGTAATGAGATTTCAAGAGAAAGAAAGATGAAATATTTTTTTGTGCCTCAACAGATGCCCCCTTGATCCTTCTTTGATTGATTTATGAAATCAAATGGAGGATCTATCTTCTTCTGGACAAAAATCCTTTCACTTTAAAGAAGGATTCTTCATGAAATGTAGTTACATGATGGAGAAGAATCGCCTGGTCGAAGAACCAAAGGAATTTGTAATTGAAGAATAACTGGATGATCATGTTTGCATGGAAGACTGAATGATCGCACTCAAACGGAAGACTGAATGATCTCTCTCAAACGGAAGACTGAATGATCATGCTCGAATAGAAGACTGAATGGTCGCGCACGAACGGAAGACTGAATGCCCCCAGTAAGAAGCACCGAGTGAATGATTCAATGGGGAGGATAATGCAACAATGAAAGCACTCTGTCTTCACAGCGATCAATCAAATAGAACGTCTTTCCACAAACAGAGCTACAATTGCATCCTCTACAACTTTAACTCCCTTATTCGCATAATTCTCTTTTCATCAAAACTTGTAACTATAACAGTTGTGGCGACTTCATCTTTGAGTAACTTGACCAGAAAACTATCTTTCCATACTGTTGCTGCTGCAATGGTCTCTTTGATCAACTATGATGATTCTTTCTTTGTACTTTGTGTTTAGGAAGTTGTTCTTTAATGCTGCTCCTTCTATAACAATCTCTTCTATTATCTCCTCTATTCATAATCTGCATTATCCAATATTTTTAATGGTAATCTTTCCTACTAAATTAATCAGAATTAATATCTCAAGATATTATAATCTCTCAATTTAGTTTCATGAAGTATTGATAATTGTGAAATAAATTGAATTTTTTTGGAATGATTGTAATATTCGTAATATGACAATGATTTGGTCATTCTATCGTTGTGCTTATCAGTGTGCTTTGCATATTCTTTGCTCATTATATCATGCTTTCAGAGATGTCATTTCAGCCTCTAAAACTTCAACCACCAAGTCTTTTCTAGTTTGTACTCCTTAGCATCTCTTCATAGGCTGGTTAAGAGTGTATTTCCCTTGGGCCTTTGCTGATTCAGAAAATAGAGAATGCTTCTTTTTGTTTACTAGATTTTTGGAGGATATAAAAGAAGTTATCGACAATGATTCCATCTCTTTTGGCGAACACTCGTTCCTTGTCTCCATCAGGTCCATTACTCATATAACTGGGCTTTAATATTGAAGGCAACTTTTGAATATCAATACTGGATCTCACTTCATAATTCCTGGCTATAACTATCCAGTCCATACTTCTTATTGTTGGATGCATTAGTATGCCCAGTAGACTATGCAATACATATTCTTCCATCTTACGTAAGAAATTATCAGAAAGACCAAGGTATAGAATTTCTTTGGAATAAAATATTTATGAAGCAAACCATGCTGCTACTCTTTGAAAGATGGATAACATTCAGTGTTCCTTTAAGGAATTTAAAGAATATATATATATATATATATATATATATATATATATATATATATATATATATATATATATATATATATATATATATATATATATATATATATATATATATATTTGAGTCATCAACCCTGTAATGTCTCGAAAAAATCCATACAGAGACCCAAGTACCACCTCAGGCAGCAATCGCTAAGGACCAAATCCTTTAAAAATTAAGCGAATCATAACTAGTGCTAAACTAGATTACCTGTGAAATTTGTACTAATCACTTTAAATATGATCTGCAAGACCCAAAACTTGTAGAATCATTAATGCTACGTTACCCTAAAATTTAGGATCCATCTCTAAACCTAGTTGCTCTCAAGAGCATCTTGAAACTCCATATCGGACCTGGACCGCGCGTCGAAAGTCTAATAAATATGAAACTATACGATTATGGCCGCCTTGCTGGACTTGACAACCACCTCGGAAATCAAGCCAGAAGAAAATGATGATTTGTTGCTATTTACCCTCTATCACCTTTGAGGATTTTGTAAGATAATATTTCTTTGTCATCAAGATGGTAAGAGACAGAAAGACCACTCGACTCTTGTCGAAGGGATAAATATAGTTTTGCCTGCACACATTTTGAGTGGACATGACTTGACATGATTGGACTTAACTTTACTTAACTGGACTTAACTAGACTAAACTTGACTAGACTGAATTGGACTAAACTTGACTGGACTAAAGTGGACACTCTCACACATAGTTTAGGCTCGTAAGTAGTTAGAGAATTCACACATAGTTTTGGCTCATAAGTAGTTGGAGTGATCACACATAGTTTAGACTCATAAGTAGTTGGAGCTGGTCTTACATGAATGACTGTTATAACTTTTAGAGTTTGTAAGGCTTATTGCGGCCGAGGAGTTCACAAACCGCGATCCATTAGAGGGGACCGATGAAGCTACCGAGGTAGTAAACTCAATAGGATTTATGCATAGGGTTGCCCACAGTAACTCTATAGAATTCACAGGGTGCATAAGGCTACTGTGGGGTACTAAATCCAAGGCCACCAGTTCATCAATGAGGGGTCATCTTGCTTTAGAGACCTACTCTCATCCGTTACTACTGAAATCAAATTAGAGATCTGGGGACTCATCTTGCTTCAGAGACTCACTTTTCCTTCGTCTGGAAGGTCAGACCCATTCACAAGGGGGTGCTCTCTGGTCGCCCACGTGACACTGCCTAAAGCTGGACAAATGGCATAGGTCGCTGCCCGAATGGGTGTGTGTAAGGCCCATACCCTAGACCATACAGTTCTATAGGCTTCCGCTATCCTCCCGATCGAATTCCAGTAACCCCTGACCTGTATTCGATGTTTGCTTACGATCCTAAATTAAGTCCTGTATAATGAAGTCGGCTTGACCTGAAACTTATAACCTAGTGACCGCGCCGTCGCCATGGTTCCAATGTTGTGAATCGCGCACCGATCCGATACCCAGGCTAGGAGATGTGAGCCCGCGTTCATTCCAAAGAAACACCATGTGTGCAAATACTGAGAGAATCTCTACGACTTATTCCATCAATCAATCAATCAATCAATCAAGTATACACCATACCACAAGTACAAGCAACCCATCCCTTTCCTATTCTCAAAGTCAACTCTCTCTCTCTCTCTCTCTCTCTCTCTCTCTCTCTCCACCCATCCCTTTCTTACAACCCCATCACTCCACCCATCACTCATCACCCATCCCTCCAACTCTTTTCATCCCATCACTTCCCTCTTTCTCTCATTCTCTCTCTTCACTTCCTAGCAATAAAAAAATCCAATGTTCAAGCCTTCCAAGAGTAACCCAAGTGTGGCCCACTTTTCTACCACCCAATCTCTCATCTCCACCATCAAAACTTCATCATCCACCATCAAAAGTTGAGCATAGGAGCTAAGGAAGCTAAGGGGACTAAGTAGGATGCCTAAGGTGGGTGATCCATCATTTTTTCAACTTTTCTTAGGACCCACTTGTTGTGGGATCCACTTGATGTATGCATTATATAAAAGAGGGGCCCATAGTGGCGGGGTCCCTCTATCTCACTGTCTCTCTCTCTCTCTCTCTTGTGATAGGTGAGGCCCACTTGATCCATGCCGTATAAGCCATGGGCCCACCTGATGTATGCTTTCCATCCATGCCATCCAACCATCCAGATGTTTTAAAGGTGGGGCCGTGATTTGTGTTCTGTCCACACTGTTCATTTAGGATGCTGGATGAAGGGAATATATATAAAAAATTCGACAGATCCAAAACTCTAGTGGGCCACACTAATGTGGGCCCACCTGGATATATGTATTTTATCCTCGCAGCAAGGTGCTGCTATTGACATTAGTAAGTTCTGTGGGGCCACCCTGATGTTTTTGTTGTATCTACACCATCCAGAACGCTGGACGGTGAGATATACATCGATGGCATGTGTGGAACGCACACCGTTCAGATCATTGGACCACTATGACATGTATTTCATCCATGCAGTCCATCCAGGACGCTAGACATTAGATCCCAATAAAGAAAAAAATAATAAATAAATAAATATAAAGAAAGATATTATAATAATATGTATATATATATGATATATATTACATTGTATATATGTATGTGGTGGGCCCCATGTGGGACCCATCTGCTGTATGGATTGGCTCGGTACCTCATACCTATTATATAGCTAGTGTTTTGACGCCACCAAGCTATGTGGGTCCCACTACTGTTGATGTCACCAGGCTGCTTGGACCCACTATAATGTATGTTTTGTATCACACCATCCACTTCTCGTCGGTGCTGGATGGACCACACCGGATGTAGGGGTCCTATCCACACAGTCTAAATGGTTGGACGATGGGCCCTTCATAATGTATATATTATATCTAAACTGTTTATACATTTGGCGAGCCTGTCCAGAGTGGGCCACGTACGTGGACCCCACCCTGATGTATATGATTCATCCAACCATCCATCCATTTAGTGAGTCAGTCCTAAGGCTTGAGAAGAAAAATAAGATAGATCTAGTATCAAGTGGACCACATTATAGAAAGTAGTAGAGTTGAACGCCTATCATTGAAACCCCTTTGGGTTACTGAATTTTTGAATCATTATAATATTTATTTTTCCCTCCCCATTCAGGTCTTTATGACCTTATGAAAAGTCTGGATGGGAAATAAATGGTATGGTGGGCCCTCTAAATTTTTAACAGTGGGAATCATTAAAACCACTACCATTTGTGGTATAGTCTAGATGATCCTTGGGATATGATTCATTTTTTTATAATCTATAATGATCCCTAGTTATGGATGAACGGCCCATTGATTTGGCCCATTTGATTCGGCCCATATGACTAGGCCCATTAATTCGGCCCATTTGATTTGGTCCATTTGACTCGACCCATTGATTCGGCCCGTTTGAATTGGCCCATTTAATTCGGCCCACTAGATTCAGCCTGTTTGATGTAATTGAGGCCCACGATGATGTGTATTAGGCCTTTGTGCTAGGCCATGGGCCCCTATTCAATTGACCCTATGAGCATTGTTCCTTAGGAGCAATGTTGGTTAAATGACCACATTGATGGGCAATGATGGTTGAACGCCCACATTGTGACCTTCCCTTAGGCCTTGTTAGGCCCTTCCTCATCATTCTCTCGTGGGTTAACCCAAATGCTTGGGCCCCATTGATTTTAAATTGGTCCATCATCGGCCGTCCATCTATGGACCCCGCCTTGCGTCGAGGTTTATTATCAATGACGATTATCGATGCCAATTACCAACAATGACTACCATTGCCAATTATGAGTTTGTGACAGCATAACATTATGATACATGCCCATACGTATCATCTATATGTTTATTATGAGATGTGATTGGCTATTGCATATGCCATAGTGTATGTGGTTTATGGGACTCCCTGATAGGTAGAGTTACCCCACATGAGCGCACGATATGCGCAGGATTGATGTATGATTGGACTACATGAATCGTGTAAATTTGCATTTATGTGATTCTGATTACTGCATGTTATAGCGACATCAGGGATGTGACCTCCATAGACACATTGTGGGTAGCCGAATTAGATATCGAAATACTGTTTTTAGCATCGGGGAGCCATAGATGTCCCTAGGTGAAAATTCCTAAACTCGATGGTACCAGAGGATGACTACATCTTCAAGACTGAGTGGATACATGAGCATACAAAGGCCAAATACCAGGAAGCCGCGTCTCCCATTATGTCGTGGTCGGTTGAAAAGGGGTGTGACCTTACTCACCCGAGCATAGGGGGCATTGCTAGACTGAGTTTGACTAGCTCATGAATGGGTTCGTTATCGACGTGCTGGATAGGTGTTGACAGACTATTGGCCAGGTGGATAGTGAGGTTTCTTACGCTTAATTGGATTATGGTCCTGGAAAAGTGACAGTGTCATTTGGAGTGTATTAAACCCCGGTAATTATCCAGGATGAGAACTATACTGATATTTGATGCTCTAGTGATGAGCTGCATTAATATGTGGATTTGGATGAGGATTGGCATGCTTGAGTTGCATCTCACATCTCATGGTCTTGATATGGCCGATATCATTCATATCTTGCACTACATAGCCTTGGTACGGTTGATTACATTTATGTACCCATCAACATGATTCCGCATTACTCTGACATTACATTCTGAGCACGTTCATACTATTCACACACTTACACCGCCCTCTAAGCTTTCTATAAGCTTATGCACAATTGATATGTGCAGGTGACGCTCGGACATAGCTGTAGCCTCGTCGTAGTAGGAGCATGCAGCCGAGCTTAAGGAGTTTTCGTTATTATCTTATATTTCCCTTCATACGCATTATACCCTAAAGTTTTTTTATCATAGTGGATTGTGTGATGGTGTTCTTATGGTTATTGTTTGTGGGTTATGCTTAGACTGAATTAAAATCATGTTTGAAATCCTTATTATAGGATCCTAGGTTTGAAACCTGGTGTATGGGTGTCGGGTGCCACGAATGGGGTACTATGGAGGTTGTCAGTGCCAGATTCAGCGATCGAAAATTTTGTGAGCTCGATTTTCAAGTTTGGGGCATGACAATGCGCGTGATGCTCTTTCTGGGCTTTTTAAGGCCGCAGGCAACATCGTTACCTGTATAGTTATGCCATATTGCCATCACCATAATGATAAGCCTTATATGTGCTCGGCTTCATAGCGGCGTCTTTCTTGCTTTCATACATGAAAGATCGTCATTATTGTCACGATTCTCATACTTAACTTTATAAGCTTATTCTGTCACCTGTAAATGATGAATCAGCCTTGCTGGGATAATGAATCGAAATTAATATACCGCATTTTCTGATGATATGAAATAAAATTTTACAGCTAAGATAGTATTTCAACCTGGTGGTGCTATTAATTTTGATAAATTTAAATGGCCTTGTAGCAAGATGATGATAATAATAATAGCTTTGGCAATTCGACGATAATCATTATCGCATTGGCAAGCTTTGGCGATTCGGTGATAATCATTGGCGATATGGCAACAATCATTGGCACTTTACATTGACTCGCTTGGATTTATATGCTTAGAAGGCCTGCATTTCATTAGTATTCAAAGAAAAATACCATATTAGAAAGAAATATAGAGTTCTTACCTTTCTATGCTTTTTTCTGCCCCCTTTTGATTGAGAAGACTTATGATGTAAATCTTCTGAATCAAAACTTCACATACAGTCAAGGATGATATATTTTTATGAAACCGGCATTGACCGGTATACTTGCTTTCATTGACCGGTATGGGCCATCCCATTTAGGGTCGAACTTGCCCCCAGTCTTACGAGTGACCACTATCAGTCTTTTCAGCATCAATATCATATCACCTCTTTTGAAGGAACGATGCTTGACCTTTTTGTCAAAAGCAGTAGAAATTCTTACTTGATATAATTGTAATCATTGTTGGGCTGCTAATCACTTTTCATCTAGCAAATCCAATTTTACCAACCTAATCTTGGCGTTTTCATCAATAGTAATCTACTAATGTACTGCTATTCTGAGCGACACAACTTGCGTTTCATTGGGGATAACAACTTCAACTCCATAAATCAATGAATATGGCATTGCTTTCATAGCAGTATGATGAGCAGTTTGATAGGCCCGTAGAGTGTCACACCCCAAACCTGAAAATTGAATTCACAGGAATCCTGATTACTGAATTCAGTGCTGACAGCCTCCGTAGTACCCAATTCTCGGCTCCTAGCATCCATACGCCAGATTCCGATCCTGGGATCCTATAAGGAGGATTTTTTTTCTGATGTACATTTAACTCGTAATAAGCATAACCACAAGATTTCCCAATTCATAAAGGCAACATCATCGTCACATATCCATTAATATAAGCATTTGAGTACAATACTGAAAGGGAAATACATAAATAAAAAATTAAGTTCCAGAAGATCGCTGCATGCTCCAAGCTCAACATTGCTGTAACCTAACATCACCTGCACGCATCTATCATGCATAAGCCTATAGAAAGCTTAGAGGGTGGTGTAAGTGTGTGTACAAAATAAGTGTCAAGTATTCAATACAATGTCATCACCCTACAATACCGAAATTACTGGTAATCCATAAATCGTACATTATCGGAATAAGCAGAAATACTGACAAGATCATGAATCATACGATAACTGAGTAAGTGGAAGTATGAACAAGTTCATAAGTCAATCAATATCAGAATACGCAAAATAGAACAGCTATGCAATAAGGAGTCATAAAGAGCCAAATATCAGATGCCGAGGATGTAATGCAATATATAAATCCTGCTAAGTCTATCTAGGCCATATAAGTGCAGAAACATAGTAACCCAAAATGTCATATGCCTGCGGATGTAATGCAACATGCGATGCGAATGAAATGACCATGCTAGAGTATGAAGTCGGGATGATAGTACATAATATCGTAGGCTACGGGGTCCACCACAAGGGACTTCTATCTAAACCAGTCCCATACCTAAATTTGAATAGTCAGACTCAACGTGGTAAACTCCTAATCTTAGGTTAGTCGCGCACCCAACCAAAATCCTTGCCATAACGAAGGTACAAAATAATTAGTTATGCACCACCAGCCCGAGTGGATGGTGAATGAATGAATGAATAAGCATGCAACTCCTACTCAATAAGTCCACATATCAGTATGGTTCCTCTCTGAGAAATCACCGGAGTCTATACACTCCAAACCAGATTGTCGCCCCATCGCACGCAACAAGGTGAGTGGAAGAGACCTCACTATCCGCCTGCTAATATTCGGCCTGACTCATCGATAACGGACCCATTCCCCGAGCTGGTCAGACTCAGCCTAGCATTGTCCCCTCCTCTCGAGCAGGTAAGGCCATACCCCCTTCCAACCGACCACGATACAGTGGGAGACGCGACCTAACGGTATACGGCCCTCATGCGCTCATGCATCCACTCGGTCTAGACGTTGGAGCAACCTCTGAAACCAAGAGGATTTAGGGACTTTCACCAAGGGATATCTATAGCACCCCATGTAGAATAGATTTTTGGTGTCCCATCTGGCCATTCATGAAATACATGTGGAGGCTATGGCCCTAATGTCGCTAGGGCATACGGTGGTTATGTCACACAAATGCGAGATGCATGAGTCACACAGTCAATCATACATCAATCCTGCATATACCGTGCGCTCATGTAGGGTAACTCCTCCAATCAAGGAGCCTCGTGAACAACCTGCCATATGACATATGCAATGGTCAATCACATCTCATAACAAATGTGCAGATGATGTGTATGGGCATGTATTATGATGTTATGATGTCACATACTCATAATCGGTATTAATAGCCTCAATAGTTGACATGAACATTTGGCCTCGACAATGTGGACATTTAACCAACATTGCCCCCAAGGGGTGGCCCACATAGAGCCTAACATATAGTGGACCCATGGCCTCACACTAGGGCCAAATATACAACACCATGGGCCTCACTCAGGAGCTTAATACACATCGTGATGGACCTCACTCATGGGCCACATACACATCAAGTGGGTCGCATCTCATGAGTCTAATATACATCGCAATGGGCCGCTCACATGAGCCTAATATACATCAAGTCGGGCATCATCATATGAGCCAAAAATATGTCATAATGGGCCATGTCCCATGGGCCTCAAATACCTCATAATGGGCTTCGACAATCGAAATTGGCCTCAACAATCGACCTCGACAATCGGCACCGACAATCATCATATAAACAAGGCGGGGTCCATAAATGGGCAGCTAATCAACCATAATATAAAGATCGGCCCCCGACCGTGGTTATATCAAATCTGATGGCACGGAGCCATCCGTCTATAGTGAATGGGGCCCACTTATTTGGGTTAACCCACTCAGAGAATGGTGTGAATGAGCCTAACAAAGTCTACGGGAAGGTCGTAATGAGGACATCTAACCATCATTGCACATCAATGTAGACATCTAACCAACATTGCTCCCAAGGAGTGGCCTACATAAGGGATTCATACACAACGTAACAGCCACACATACATCACATTGGGCCTCATTCATGGGCTTCTCATATATCACGTTGGGCTTCCTACAAGGGCCTTAAACGTATCACAATGGGCCACGCCCAATGTCCTTAGATACATCTCGATGGGCCGCGCCCATAGGCCTTGCATACATCACAATGGGCCTTACCGAATGGGCCAGAAATATATCACAATAGATCATGAATACATCAAGTTAGGCTTCATTCAAGGGTCAAAATATATGGTCTTCAAATACACAACAGGTGGGCCTTACATATGGGCCACAAATACATCACATCGGACCTTAATACACAACGGGGTCGAATCAAATGGGTCGAGTCAAATAGGCCAATTCAATTGAGCCAATCAAATGGGCCAATACAAATGGTCCGAGTTAATAGGCCAATACAAATGGGCGGAGTCAATGGGTCGAGTCAAATGGGATGAGTCAATGGGTCGAGTCAAATGGGTCGAATCAAATGGGCCTAATCAATTGAGCTAGTCGAATGGGCCGAGTCAAATACATCATGCATTCATTGCAAGGGATCATTGTGGTTCATAAACAAAATGAATCATATCCAAAGGATCATATGGACCATGCCACAAATGGTAATGATGACAATGATTTACATTGTTATATTTCTAGTGGGCCCATCATAGTATTTATTTTCCATCCATACTGTTGATAAGGTCACAAGGACCTGAACAGGGAAGGAAAATAAATATTATATTGAATCAAAACTTTTATAACCCAAATGGGTTTCAAGGGTGGGTGTTCAACACCACTGTTTTCTGTAAGATGGTCCACTTGATATTAGATCTGTCTTATTTTTAGCCTCAAGCCCAAGGACAAGGCCACCAATTGAATAAACAGTTTGGATAAAACACATGCGGTATGGTGGGCCCATGTCCAATCTAATGGACGACTTGGATATGGACTACATACATCAAAAGGGGGGGTCCACCATCCTACCATATAGACGGTGTGGATAAGACCCATAAATCACATGTGGCCCCTCAAAATGGGATGGATGGTAAGGATACAACACATGCATCATGGTGGGGCCGCATGCACGTCAAATGGATGGACGACAAGGATACATCACGGTGGGCTCCACCCGTAAGATGGATGGACGGCTTGGACGACATGGCTACTGCACCATCCAATAGCTGGACGGTGCAGATGTAACATACATCAGGGTGCGGTCCACCTTAACATATGTAATATAATATAATATATTATCATATCATATAATATAATATATTATAATGTGACAAAAAGAAAAGCCATCGTCCAGGCCTTGCATGCTCTGGACGGTGTTGATCTTACGCATAAATCATGGTGGGTCCACACATAGGAGTGGCCCACCATTGTATTTATTATTAATATAAAATATTATATTATATGATAATTGTAACGCCCGTGAAAAATCCATACTTGGGCTCGAGTACTAACTCGACCCGAAATTGCGTAGAATTCATTCCTTTGGAAAATTTGACTAGGTTAGCTAGTGCAACGTTAGATTAGCTGGGAAATGGTCCCTGATCACTTTAAATACGTTCTACAAGGCCCGAAGCGAGTGGAACTAAGGGTGCTATAATGCTCTAAAGCCTCGGATCAAACTCTAAGCCGGTTTGTTCTCTGGACCACTTTGAATCTTTGTATTGGATCTAGACCGCACGTTGAAAGTCCGATTCCTCCTATCTTAGACCGTTAGGACCGTCTAGCTGGGCTTGACACTCATTCCAAAAATCAAGTCAAACCGATGATCACAGGCTATTTCATTGAGCCCGGACCGAAGAGAGTGTGAATAGGGACAGTTGGAATTTCAAATTCAAATCTGGCACACAAATTTGACGCATCAGTATTAAGCATTCTGACCGTCAGAATACAGCCAAATTACACCCTTGGATCAGGAAAAATATCTATTATATATCACGAGACATATAGGCCTGATCTTGGTGCGGTGACCGTTAAACTGAAACTGGGCCGCCACGTGCGATCTGGGAACCCAACCGGTCTGAAAACTGGATGTATGCTAGATCTAGTATGCATGAGCTTAAGTCCGACCGCATTTGGCCTGGGGACCTCCAGAAATGCCCTTTTGGACCGAAACGGCCCCGATTTGGTTAGGCACCAAGTAAACATTGTTCCCAAGCCTATTTTGGGAATGTTTTAGGCTATAAAAGGGGTTGAAACCCCCACTCCTCTCTCCCATCCGAATTTGAGAGAAGCCCTAGCTTGGGAGAGAGAAAAAGAGTGAGAGATTGTGAGAGAGTGGGAGAGTTCTTCCCGCCACTTGTGCTACGTGTTGCACATGCTTAAGCAACGCTCCTCTACCGCTTTCCCGGCGATTCCACCGCAATCCTAGGTAAGTAAAAATCCTAAATAGATGTTGATTTGAGTTTTCCTTATTTCCATAGCGATGTAGCTTATGGATCTTATGTATTAGGCTCCTTACTCGCCGTAGACGAAGCATATACACTCCGCTTCAATTCCCGAGTCTACAAGACACTAGGTGAGGATTTTAGACGCTTTGATTGACGGTTCCCAATGCTTTCAATGTCGTTTAATAGTAGATTCTTGACGGCATCGCCGTTTGACATGTACAAAATGCTCTCCGTTTCCCGTTTCGTAAGCTAACGAAGAATATGAGATTTAGGGCATTTTAGTCATTTGTAGGAAGTACTGTTTGCATTCATATTTTGCTGATGTGATTGACATGGTTTGTTGTCGCATTAGGAAGTTAGGAATGCGTGCATAATTATTTTGGCGAAGAGATTCGCCTAGTTGCACACTTTGGGTCGACATACTATATGTAGACTTAAGTGTGTAGTGTATGTGTTTGTATAAATGCTTGTATTAGTATGTATTGTATTAAATGATGTTATTTGATAGTTTGTGATTGATTTTTCAATTATTATGCTGACCTAAATGATTTTCTACATGTTGACAAAATGCATGATTTCATTACATGCATGGAATATATGTGCTTGAAGATTTGCTTAAGTTGAATGCTATAACATGTGCTAACATGCTCACATGATGTATTTCAATTCCAATACCTTCTTATAGTGTTAATGTAATTCCATAGATGTGTGGGACTTGACTTAGTCCAGGCAGTCGGTAACCGAGCGAATTCGTGGCTGACTGGTCATAGCCACGAACGACGCGTCGATGAATGTGATTCGTGTTGAGAGTTGGCGGCAGTGGTTAGGCCACGCGAAGTGTTTTACGCACTTCATGTCGTTCAATTCGAGATGCGATCGCGCTAGTCGAGCCCGTCAAGTAACCCGACTGGCCGATGTTTGTTCACCTTGTATGAATCATAACTGCTTGAACCTAGGGTACTGAACTTACCATTGTAAACCCTATTAACCGTGGTACCTTGATCCACGAAGACTCATGAGCCGGGCATGGTGGTATGGGACACCGTGGTCGAGCTGTCGGCCTACGCTGGGGCCACAAACCTCCCCGTAGTGACCAGTGAGCACCTTGACTCGTGAGCAGATTATGGTGGTATGGGACACTATATTCTAGCTGTCGGCCTACACTGATCAGGCGACGAGCCCTTTGTAGTGACCGCGAGCGTATTCTGAGTTCACGGGAGGCGACGACCCTTCCGTGCAGTAGAGTACAGTAGGCCTGTATTGATAAGGTGATGGGGGAGCGGTGCAACGAGTGCGAGCAACAGCCCTGGCAGCCCTTGCAGTGACCTACGAAATGTACATCGTATGAGATTACTAGGAGTGACGACCCTAGACAGGATCCGTGTTGGGATTGATACAAGGGAGGTACCTTAGTTTCCCAATCC
Organism: Magnolia kwangsiensis; assembly: GCA_037074715.1. Lineage (NCBI taxonomy): Eukaryota > Viridiplantae > Streptophyta > Magnoliopsida > Magnoliales > Magnoliaceae > Magnolia > Magnolia kwangsiensis. Next base: position 119,182,030 of record CM073571.1, on the reverse strand, counting down.
TGCTGTTTGAATGGACTAATAACAACTTGGTAATCATATCACCATAGCATTGCATGTGCCTGGAAGATGTGGAGCACTCTAGGGAGTGTGGCATGCCGCGGTCGTAAGATGTTGCCGTATGAGGGTGATCGTCGGTGAGGGCATACATCACGTCATATCATCTTGCATTAACAACAGTATTAGGACTTGTCTGATTTACTGCTTTACTATTATCGCGTGACTGAATTGTGAACATGCTAATCTTTGCTCTATGATTCCACTGAGTTGATCACTCATTCCCACGTTACGGGATGGTGTTTGCAACACCCACCAGACCCTGTTGTAGTTGCAGGTGACGATGAGATCCAGGAGGTGGAGCTAGATGATGACGAGGACCAGGATGAGTTCTTGTATATGCAGTATCATGACGGCTTCCCGTAGGCGACCTGGATCGAGGGGACATCAGTGGGACTTTTCTTTTTGAACATTATTCTTTTGTTATGTACATGTATATGAGACTCAGAGATGTAGTCATACTTTGGAGACAGTTGAGATTACTTTGTTTTTCCATACAGTGATATATATCTTGTTTAGTCTTCCGCTTGCTTTTATCACTGGATCTGAAGTATGATTTACAGTTTTGGTACACTTTTACTCATGTGAATGCTTTAAATCAGACAACATCGAATCATAACCATTTTTGTTGCATTAGTGACGGTCTGGAACTCGGGAGTTGAGTTTATACACGACCCCCGATTTTCAGGGTGTTACAATAATATATATCATATACATGTATACATACGTGGAGTATCAACGTCCAACGCCGGACAGGCAGTCTGATGAATGGACGGTCTGGATGGGCGGTTGGATAAACCGTATGCAGCAGGTGGGGGTCCACGGTCACCAAATGAGTGAACGGTTGGATGGAATATATAAATTCATGAAAGGCCCACCGTCCAGCCATCTGGACGGTGGGATACAAAACATACATTAGGGTGGGTCTAGACGACTTGCTTACATCCTCAGCAGTGGGACCCACGTATCTTGGTGGTGTCAATACACCAGCCATGTGCTGGTGTGCGGTACCCAGCAAAACTGCTGGATAGGTGGGTCCCACGTAGGGCCCACCATAATGTTTATTTCCCATCCGATCAGTTGAGAAGGTCATACAAACTTGGATTAAAGAGGAAAAATAAATTTCATAATGATCCAAAACTTCTACTAACCCAGAAAGGGTTTCAATGGCAGACGTACAACCCTCACTGTTTCTTGTGATGTGGGACACTTGAGCCTCTCATACAACAGATTTTTGGGGAAACCCAGTTTCGAAAAGGGAACCCATCAAATGCACGGTGTAAATGTGCAACATACTTCATGGTGGGGCCTGTGGCGGGGCCCACCATTCCACCTTTAAACCAGCAGCGTGAGTAGCGTCCAGAGCACGCTGATAGTAACAGAGACGTCCTTGCATATGTGTTTTGCTTATTTATTTATTTATTTATGTTATTTTAGGGATTCTTATATGTGGGGCCCACATTGGAAAAATCCACACCGACTACTGGCCTTTCTGGCTCATAATAGAACTAAAGAGTCCAATATGTAATATTTTTGACGTAAAGAAACATCACAGCGGGCCTTAACAGTTTAAATAACCTAAAACCACTGTTTCCTGTATTATGGCTCGCCAGAGGTTTAGATCGGCTTCACATTTTGGCTCAACGACTAAAATAAGATAGGAAAAAGAGTGGACGGTGTGGATTAAATCCATACATCAAGGTAGGGCCTGCATGAACAGCCCATCCCAAGCCTTGAATCAAATTAATATTTATTTTTTCAGGTCACGTCCAGTGTCCAGGGACGTTGGACGGTTTGGGCATAATCAATTGTTTAAGATGGTCCCTGCTCGGTTGGGCCACCAAATAAGTTGGATGGTGTGGATAAGACATATATCAAGGTGGGGTCCATCCGAGTGGGCCACACAGCACACAAAAATGAAAGAGAGAGAGAGAAGCACCCCACCTACCTTCTTCTTCCTCCCTAGCCTTCGAATGCTTCAAAAGTGGTCCTTCAACGGTGGAGATGATGATCCAAGGGTGGAGATGGAAAATAGGGTGGTATGGAGTGGGCCACACATGGCTCTTCTCATGGAGAGCTTGGACGTTTCCTCTCCTTGGGAATTGCTTGGGAGAGTGAGAAATGAGAGAGAGAAAGAAGAGTGGTGATGGAGTGGAAAGGGATGGGTTCTTTTGACTTTTGTAAGAAAAGAATGGGCTACGCATGGGTTGCATTGACTTTGGATAAGGAGAGGTAAGGGTGAGTGATGGCTTGTGATGGGATGTACTTGACTTATGATTGATGTGATTGATGGGACATATCATAGAGATTCTATCAGAATTCACAAAGCGTGACATTTTCCTTGAATTGAACGCGGGCCTACATCTCCTGGCCTGGGCATCATCTCACTGCGCGAGATGCGGCATCGAAATCGCGACGACGGTGCGGTCACACTGGTACAAGTCTTGGGTCGAGCCAACTCTGATACATGGGACACGTCTCAGGATCACACGCAAATATCGATAATAGATCGCGGGTCATCGAAATTTGACTCGGAGGACTGTGGAAGCCTATGGAATGATATGAGCTAGGATACGAGTTTTACATAGAGCTTCTTGAAACTTCTCATCCCAATTGCGCTGATTTCCTGTAACTGTTTTCTTGAATATTTTCACAATCGTCTTATTGAATGCTTCAGCCAACCCATTAGTCGGCGGATAGTAGGGTGTCAAGAATGAATGCTGGATATCAAACTTTTGGCATAATTTCTCTATTCATCTGTTTTTAAATGGAGTTCCTTTATTAGTGATGATCTCTAATACTACTACACCTCATAGTATTGCACATGATAGACCTATTAACCATGCTCGGCAGGATGGTACTCCTTGTAAAAGAAGATCGAACCCTTTATTTTTCAAATGTCACTATCATTCATTGTAACGCCCGGGAAAAATCCATACTTGGACTCGAGTACCAACTCGACCAGAAATCGCGTAGGATTAATTCCTTTAGAAAATAAGTGTAAGTTAGCTAGCGCAACGCTAGAGTAGCTGGGAAATAGTCCCTGATCACTTTAAATATGTTCTAGAAGACCCAAATCGAGTAGAACCAATGACTCTATAATACTCTATAACCTCGGATCAAACTATAAGCAGGTTTGTTCTCTGGACCACTTTAAAACTTTGTATTAGATCTAGACCGCGCGTCGAAAGTCCGATACCTGCTATCTTAGACCGTTAGAAACGCCTAGATGGACTTGACAATCATTTCAAAAATCAAGTCCAACTGACATCCGCAGGCTATTTCATTGAGCCTGGACTGAAGAGAGTAAGAATAGGGACAGAATTGGAATTTGAAATTCAAATCTGGCACACGACTTGACGCGTCAGTATTAAGCGTTCTGACCGTCAGAATTCAGCCAAATTACACCCTCGGATCAGAAAAAATTTCTATTTCATATCATGAGATTTGCAGGCCTGATCTACGTGCGGTGACCGCTGAAATGAAACTGGACTGCCACGTGCGATCTATGAATCCTGCCGGACTGAAAACTTGATGCGTGTTAGATCCTGTATGTGTGAACTTAAGTCCGATCGCGTTCGGCCAGGGGACCACCAGAAATCATCTTTTGGACCGAAACAGCCCCGATTTGGATATGCCCTAAGTGAACTTTGTTCCTGAGCCTATTCTGGGCACTTTTGGGCTTATAAAAGGGGTTGAAACCCTCACTCCTCTCTCCCATCCGAATTTGAGAGAAACCCTAGATTGGGAGAGAGAAAATGTGAGAGTTTGTGAGAGAGAGTAGGAGAGAATTTTTCTGCCTTTGCACCACCTGTTGCACGTACTTTAGCAACACGCTTGCATCATTCAACCGATGATTTCTCCACATTTTTAGGTAAGAAATAACCCTAATAATTTGCTGATTTGGGATTCTTTTCGTTCCATAGCTTGTTAACTCATAAATCTTATAAATTGTCCTCTATTCACTGTAGACGAAGCGTATACGCTCCGTTCGAATTCACACACCTATAAGAGATAAGGTGCAGATTTTAGGCACTTTGATTGATTGTTTCCAACGCTTTCAATGTCGTTTAATAGTAGATTATCGACGGCAACGCTGTTTGACATGTACAACATGTTGTCCGTTTCCTGTTTCGTAAACCAACGAAGAATATGAGATTTAGGGCATTTTAGTCATTTGTAGGAAGTACTGTTTTCATTCATATTTTGCTGATGTGATTGACATGGTTTATTGTCGCATTAGAATACTAGGAATACGTGCATAATTAGTTTGGTGAAGAGATTCTCCTAAATGCGCACTTCGGGTCGACATACTATATGTAGACTTAAGTGTGTAGTGTATGTGTTTGTATAAATGCTTGTATTAGTATGTATTGAATTAAATGGTGTTATGAATTAGTTTGAGATTGATTTCTCAATTAATATGCTGATGTAAATGATTTTCTACATGTTAGCCAAATGCATGATTTCATTGTATGTATGAAATGCATGTACTTGATGATTTACTTAAGGTGTATGTTATAACATGTGTTAACATGCTCACATGGTTGTATTTTATTTCCAATACTCTAATATGATTGCTGATGTGATTCCATAATTGTTTGGGAGTATACTTAGTCCAGGCAGTCGGTAATCGAGCGAATTTGTGGTTGGCTTATCTTGGCCACGAACGACGCATCGATGAACGCGAGCCATGTTCTGGAGTTGGCGGCAGTGGTTAGGCCACACGAGGTGTTTTACGCACTTCATGTCGTTCGACTTGAGATGCGATCGTACTAGTCCAGCCCGTCAAGTAACCTGACTGGCCGTTGTATGTTCACCCTGCATGAGTCATAACTGCTTGAACCTAGGGTACTGAACTTACCATTGTAAACCCTGTTAACCATGGTACCTTGATCCACGAAGACTCATGAGGCGGGCATGGTGGTATGGGACACCGTGGTCGAGCTGTCGGCCTACGCTGGGGCCACAAACCTCCCCGTAGTGACCAGTGAGCACCTAGTCTCGTGAGCAGATTATGGTGGTATGGGACACTATATTCTTGCTGTCGGCCTACATTGATAAGGTGATGGGTGAGCGGTGCAACGAGTGCGAGCAACAGCCCTGGCCGCCCTTTGTAGTGACCGTGAGAGTATTCTGAGTCTACGGGAGGCGATGACCCTTCCGTAGCAGTAGAGTACAGTAGGCCTGTATTGATAAGGTGATGGGGGAGCGGTGCAACGAGTGCGAGCAACAGCCCTGACAGCCCTTGCAGCGACCTACAAAATATACATCGTATGAGATTACTAGGAGTGACGACCCTAGACAGGATCTGTGTTGGGATTGATATAAGGGAGGTACCTTAGTTTCCCAATTCTTTTGTTTGAATGGACTAATAACAACTCAAAAATCATATCACCATTACATTGCATGTGCCTGGAAGATGTGGAGCACTTTAGGGAGTGTGGCATGCCGCGGTCGTAAGATGGTGCCGTATGAGGGAAATCGTCGGTGAGGGCATACATCACGTCATGTCATATTGCATTAACAACAGTATTAGGATTGTTTGATTTATTGCTTTACTATTATCGCATGATTGATTTGAGAACATGTTAATCCTTGCTCTATTATTCCACTGAGTTAGCTACTCACTCTCACGTTACGGGACGGTGTTCCTGGACACCCACCAGACCCTTTTGTGATTGCAGATGATGGCGCGTCCTGTGAGGCGGAGCTGGACTTGATGATGATGAGGAGGATCCCTCCTTTATGCGTGTTCTGATTGACGGGATTACAGGGAGGTTGATTAGATGTCTTGACACTTGTCATTTTATATTATTAGATCACTCATGTATATTCTTTCTGTTTACTTTTGGAGCATACATGTATGTATATAACCTGATAACATATTCACACTCTGGAGATATACAACAGTTTATATACGTTATACATACTAGCACAGTCTTTCGCTGGTTAATTTTACTGTCTCTGGAGTATGATATGTTGTTCTGGCATAATCCCACTCATGTTTAATACATTAAAATAGACAACATTCAATCATACATATCTATGTTGCATAAATAACATTTTGGAACTCGGGAGTTGGGTTTTCACTCACCCCCCGATTTTCGGGATGTTACAGATGGTATCAGAGCATGATTTGGATTAAACCGGGCCTGGGTTATGGTCACGCGACGTACGCTGTCGCTTCCTTTGACTTAGGTAGGTGCGAGAAGGGTCTAGAAACACTTATAGGATCGCAGAGTCGCCAATAGGCGAAGACTATTCGTATCGATCGCGCGATCGAGTCTGTAATGCATCTAGGGTCGCGTGAAGCAACCTGAGTTGCTCCTAGGTTATAGGTAGATGGGTTCAGACGTTCTTTAAATGACTCTAAACCTATTAATGTGAATCCTTGGGCCGTGGGACAACCACAATCCCTGTATTCAATCGCCAGGGCTTAAAAACCCCGTTTCACCTAAAATCTTCAAAATTCTTCCTCTCACCACTCCATTCTCCAATTATTTCTTATCCATTTCATGTTAGGCATTGATCCTAATGTGAAAATGATATAAAATAATACTTCAACAAAATTTTACAGTGAATAGTGAAATTTCATGAAAAATGGCCATAAGGACATTCTAACTTTACTTTCTTTTGTAACTAATGGGCTAGATGGATTTACTAGCTCCTTCTACCTCAAAATCATATGCTGCATGATAGGATTTTGTATTCGGGTTTATAGACTGGCCTCGGAAAGCCCCGAATACATGTTTGGGCCTCCTAGGGAAATCTACAATGAACCAAAGTGGGAACCATACTTTTTTGGAGTCCCTAGGGTAGGGGGAACCCATCCCATATGGCCTCAATGGCTAATTTACAAGTTCGCCGGCGATGTCATCACCGATTGGGCGATGCATCGCCGGTCAAACTCATCAGTTGGGTCTGGCCTTTGGGCTGGAGGAGTTTGGGGGCTAGGGTAGCCCCCTGGTATGCGGGCCATACCTTGAAACCCCCCAAAAGATGTACCTCCTTCACAAAATGCCCCCCCAAACTCTCCTTTCTTCACATTTTTGGTGCCTTCCCCTCAAATCTTGATGCCAAACCTCTCCCAATCTCATTTTCAGTCACAACCAACCCTACTCCATCACTCAAAGCCATTGTCACTCCCTTCCTCTCCATTTTTGTTGTTTGGAGCTCCCACATCCTCCATGAAAGGCTAAAAATCGTGTGGAGCTCCATTCCCCTTTTTCTTTCTCTTTTCTTTTTGAAAATCCAGCCTTTGGGAGCTTGAAGCATCCCTCTACAACGCCTAGATTTCATTCTGTCCATTTGGGCAACCATTTCTCCGCATTTTCTCCGCTTTTCATGCCTATTGTTAAGGCTATTTTAGCTTTTCCTCCCTTTCCATCGTCCTCTCTCTCAAGTCCCTTTTATTTGATCCTCAGACTCGTGGAAACCTGCTTACCCATCCCATTTCTCCACGTTCTTCGCTTGTTTGATTACTGTTTTGAAATTTTTATGTTTTGTTGTTGTTAGGTAGAAAATGTGTTTGTGTTGTGGTTTGAGCTTAATATAGCTGAAATTTGTTGAATGGAGTGCATGCCATTCATTTTTTTGTTAGGTATTGTCCCTAGATTGGGAGTATTGTAACTCCCGAGATTCAGCCTACAAATTAATTTTTATCCCAACCCACCCTCCTACCAAGCATGCCACTTCCAATCCCACCATGGGACTAGGAATGCAGTTCTATTTGATACAACTAAACACTGCTGGCCACATAGGCCCTTGGCGTTTTGGTCCTAGAGTTAACACTTCTAGATTTGAAGGGTCTGACGACATAAGAAATCCAATTCCAGTTAGACAATCTTGACCCTAATCGATAGAACAATTCCCTGTAGTAGAAATGGTATAGGAAAGCCATTTACTGTATAATCTTAGGCTTTGGATTATAGCTACTGAGTTACAGACTAGCCTACTAGTTACCTTAAGTAGTGTAAAGCCTGTATATGCTAAGGAATTGTAGGTTAGATTTGGTTGAAGTAGAACCTTATTCCTTCGCTAGATCCCCTTATGACTTATAGACTTCTGTTGTTGCCCATAGGAAGGAACCATTCACTCTCAGGGAACATTTATAAATCCCTCAGATTGAACTTAGAATGTACTGGCACGCCCCTTAGAATTGCCTTCCCCAAGGGCTTATTGCATTCGGGAACGCAGAATAAAGGAAATGCAATTATCAGCGAAGTATTCGCGGTTTGAATCGACTTCTTAATCCTAGTAGTTACCAATGAATCCAATGCTCTGATCAAGCAGAAGATCGGCATCGATTAGGATTGGGGACTAATACAACAACTTTTCTATCATCGCAGGGCAGAAGGTTTGTGTATCCAGCTCAGACCCATTACGTAACTATTATTCCGTGTTGGCTCGACCACCTACAACCACAAGTTATTACTTTGCCCTTGGTAAGTGTTAAGAACTTCAAGCCAGTAGAGGATTCGACATCTTGCCACCAACTCATACCTGCCCCTGAACTTAACCAGAATAGAGATTAGGCATATCTCTATCGCCATAGATACCAATGCCATAGAACGCATCATTAGCAAAGGAAAACAACTGTAATGAGAGGTTATTTCCCAATTCATGTCAAGGGTAGGTCTTAAGTTGCACCTCATTCCGATATACGGATCGATGCAAAGATTCTTAAAATTTAAGTAGAACCAAGTTCTAAGGGGGGTAGAACGTATTAAATCCAATCCAGTTAGGATTAGTCAACACTGCCGTCCGATCAGAGTGGCGCAGCGGAAGCGTGGTTAGCCTCTTTCCCACTGGCCCAGGATCGAAACATTTGAGTTAGGATGTACGTATGATTAGGTCATTAAATAGGATTTGAACCTTCCTTAGAAAAAGTACTCCTTAACCTTCGCCAATTTCGGGGACGAAATTTTATTTTAAGGGGGGTAGATTGTAACACCCCAGATTTTGGCCAATCTGGGATTTGACGTCCTTAGGCAGTGGGTCAATTAAAACACCTGGAAAATCGTTCAGAACCCAATTCCATAGCCAAAGAAACCACTTAGGATTAATTCCTTTAGAAATTAAGCGTAAGTTAGCTAGCGCAACGTTAGAGTAGCTGGGAAACAGTCTCTGATCACTTTAAATACGTTCTACAAGACCCAAATCGAGTAGAACGTATGACTCTATAATACTCTATAACCTCGGATCAAACACTAAGCAGGTTTGTTCTCTGGACCACCTCAAAAATTTTGTATTGGATCTAAACCGCGCGTCGAAAGTCCGATGCCTACTATCTTACACTGTTAGGACCGCCTAGCTGGACTTGACTATCATTTCAAAAATTAAGTCCAACCGATAATCACAGGCTATTTCATTGAGCCCGGACTGAAGAGAGTGCGAATAGGGACAGAATTGGAATTTGAAATTCAAATCTGGCACACGACTTGACGCGTCAGTATTAAGCGTTCTGATCGTCAGAATTTAGCCAAATTACACCGTCGGATCAGGAAAAATTTTTATTTCATATCATGAGATTTGTAGGCCTGATCTGTGTGCGATGACTGCTGAACTGAAACTGGACCGCCACGTGCGATCTGCGAACCCTGCCGGACTGAAAACTTGATGTATGCTAGATCCAGTATGCATGAGCTTAAGTTCGACCGCATTGGCCAGGGGACCTCCAGAAATGTCCTTTTGGACCGAAACAGCCCCGATTTGGTTACCCCTCAAGTGAACCTTGTTCCCGAGCCTATTTCGGGCAATTTTGGGCTTATAAAAGGGGTTGAAACCCTCACTCCTCTCTCTCATCCGAATTTGCAAAAATCCCTAGATTGGGAGAGAGAAAAGGTGAGAGTTTGTGAGAGAGAGTAGGAGAGAATTTCTTGCTGCTCGTGCCACCTGCTGCAAGTGCCTAAGCAACACACTCCGATCACCTGGCCGGTGATTTCTCTGCATTTTCAAGTAAGAAATAACCCTAGAAAGTTGCTGATTTGATGTTTCTTTCGTTCCATAGCTTGATAGTTAATAGATCTTGTAAAATAGTCCTCTATTCGCCGTAGACGAAGCGTATACGCTCCGTTCGAATTTACACATCCATAAAAGACAAGGTGCGGATTTTAGACGCTTTGATTGACTGTTTCCAAAGCTTTCAATGTCGTTTAATAGAAGATTATTGACGGCAACGCCGTTTGACATGTACAACATGCTGTCCCTTTCCTGTTTCGTAAATCGGCGAAGAATATGAGATTTAGGGCATTTTAGTCATTTGTAGGAAGTACAGAATTCATTCATATTTTGCTGATGTGATTGACATGATTTGTTATCACATTAGAATGTTAGGAATGTGTGCATAATTAGTTTGGCGAAAAGATTCGCCTAAATGTGCACTTCGGGTTGACATACTATATGTAGACTTAAGTGTGTAGTGTAAGTGTTTGTATAAATGTTTGTATTAGTATGTATTGAATTAAATGATGTTATGAATTAGTTTGAGATGGATTTCTCAATTAATATGCTGACGTAAATGATTTCCTACATGTTGACTATATGCATGATTTCATTATATGCATGAAATGCATGTACTTGATGATTTACTTAAGTTCTATGTTATAACATGTGTTAACATGCTCACATGGTTGTATTTCAATTCCAATACTCTCATATGATTTGCTGATGTGATTCCTTAATTGTTTGGGACTATGCTTAGTCCAGGCAGTCGGTAACCGAGCGAATTCGTGGTTGGCTTATCTTTGCCATGAACGACGCGTCGATGAACGCGAGCCGTGTTTTGGAGTTGGCGGCAGTGGTTAGGCCACACGAAGTGTTTTACACACTTCATGTCGTTCAACTTGAGATGCGATCGTGCTAGTCGAGCCCGTCAAGTAACCCGACTGGCCGTTGTATGTTCACCCTGCATGAGTCATAACTGCTTGAACCTAGGGTACTGAACTTACCATTGTAAACCCTGTTAACCATGGTACCTTGATCCACGAAGACTCATGAGGCGGACATGGTGGTATGGGACACCGTGATTGAGCTGTCGGCCTACGCTGGGGCCACAAACCTCCCCGTAGTGACCAGTGAGCACCTAGTCTCGTGAGCAGATTATGGTGGTATGAGACACTATATTCTTGCTGTCGGCCTACATTGATAAGGTGATGGGCGAGCGGTGCAACGAGTGTGAGCAACAGCCCTAGCAGCCCTTTGTAGTGACCGCGAGTGTATTCTGAGTCTACGGGAGGCGACGACCCTTCCGTAGTAGTAGAGTACAGTAGGCCTGTATTGATAAGGTGATGGGGGAGCGGTCCAACGAGTGCGAGCAACAGCCCTAGCGGCCCTTGCAGTGACCTACAAAATATACATCGTATGAGATTACTAGGAGTGACGACCCTAGACAGGATCTGTGTTCGGATTGATATAAGGGAGGTACCTTAGTTTCCCAATTCTGCTGTTTGAATAGACTAATAACAACTCGAAAATCATATCACCATTACATTGCATGTGCCTGGAAGATGTGGAGCACTTTAGGGAGTGTGGCATGCCGCGGTCGTAAGATGGTGCCGTATGAGGGAGATCGTCGGTGAGGGCATACATCACGTCATGTCATATTACATTAACAACAGTATTAGGATTGTTTGATTTATTGCTTTACTATTATCGCATGAATGATTTGAGAACATGTTAATCCTTGCTCTATTATTCCACTGAGTTAGCTACTCACTCTCACGTTACGGGACGGTGTTCCTGGACACCCACCAGACCCTTTTGTGATTGTAGATGATGGCGCGTCCTGTGAGGCGGAGCTGGACTTGATGATGAGGAGGAGGATCCCTCCTTTATGCGTGTTCTGATTGACGGGATTACAGGGAGGTTGATTAGATGTCTTGACACTTGTCATTTTATATTATTACAGCACTCATGTATATTCTTTCTGTTTACTTTTGGAGCATACATGTATGTATATAACCTGGTAACATGTTCACACTCTAGAGATATACAACAGTTTATATATGTTATACATACTATCACAGTCTTCTGCTGGTTAATTTAATTGTCTTTGGAGTATGATATGCTGTTCTGGCGTAATCCCACTCATGTTTAATACATTAACACAGACAACATTCAATCATACATATCTATGTTGCATAAATAACATTTTGGAACTTGGGAGTTGGGTTTTCACTCACCCCCCGATTTTCGGGATGTTACAAACAGTCACATCCCTAGCTCTATTTGCATTTTCCAGCTGCCCTCTCCCAAAATCGTGGTTCCAAACCACCCCCAAATCCATCCTTGGCCAAAAATGACCACACTCCTTCACTCCATTGCTATTTGCAGCCTTCCCTCTTGAAGATCTCGTTGTTTGGAGCTCTCAAAACCCCCAAATCGAGCTGAAATCGTGAGGTGCTCCATTCCCCTTTTTCATTCTCTTTTCTTTCTGAAAATACATCCTGAGGGAGCTTGAAACATCCTTCTACAACCCCTAGATCTCCCTTTTCCAGTTTGGGCAGCCATTTTATGGCATTTTCTCCATTTTTCATGGCTTTTATTGAAACCATTTTGGGTCTTTTGTCACTCTCCACCATCCTATCTTTGATGGGTAAGAGAAAAACCACAACGGATAAGGCTGGGCCTAGTCGCCCTGCTCAATCGAGAAGTTCGCGGGGTGGCGCCGCTAGGTCAAGCGCCGCTGCAAGTCCAACCACAGCCCGAGAATTCCATACAAAGCGGGATTTGGATCCCCATACTCAACTTGGGCGAGTGATTTTAGGAGAGATGCCTCACGGCCAATATACTAACCGTAAAGTGTTGTTTAAGGCGGATGTGGAAGGATGACTATTTGGTGAATTTCTGTTGTTCGAGCGCATTGAAGCTGTGCATTGGGGTCCGATCTTTGAAGCTCGTGCTCGTGCTAATGTGAGCACCGTTCGTGCCTTCTATGCTCGTATCCAAAATCCTACCTTGGAGCCATTGCAGTTCAAAATTCCTTTTGGTAGAGACCGGATGACTACGAACGATATTCGGTTGATTGCGTGACTTCTAAACGTGCCTCTTGGTGATGTTCATCCCAACGCAAAGAATTTGAGGAGTAGGCGTGAGCGAGATCGTCGTACTAGGTTTCTATACTGTAAACTGGTTCCATGGCAGCCTAATAATAGCCGCAAGGTGTCTCATATGTCTGATGATTTGCGCATGCTGCACCACATTTGCACGTTCAACGTGTATCCCAGGTCGACAAATCACATTGAGTGTACACGCCTTATAGTTGATTTCTTGTATCTGGTGGCCCAGGGAGAGAATGTGTGTATGGCCACTTTCATCTTGCGACAGATTATCCTCATAGCAAAATCAAGAAGAACGTCAGAATCGCTACCTTTTGGCCGACTGATATGCAAGATCGCGCTTGAGTTTGCTTACAGACTTGGGCTGGAGTTGTCAGTTTCTATTCACAGCATTGATGAGTCTACAATGGTCAAGATGAAGATCGGGTCTCAGTACCGTGAGACTCAGCTTGAGGAGGATAGCGAGGATGACTTTGATGATGAAGAGGATCCAAGTGAAGGAGAACCTGGAGCAGAAGTTGAGGAAGAAGTCTAGGAAGAGGTAGAAGAGGAGGCTTAGGATACAGATGAGAGCCCTCCTCCTTCTGCTCAGGCTACTGGTGATGATCGCATCGCCCAAATTAAGGAAATTCAGGTCACCTTGCGAAGGGAAGTGCAGGAACTTCGTGCTGAAGTCGAGGATGTCAAGGCCGTTATGAAGAGGAAATTCGGCAAGGTGACTCGCACCTTGAAGGCAATCCTGTGCTGCTTGCAGGATAAGGGTGCTCCTCCTCCGTCACCCGACTCAGACTAGCGATGATCTTTGATGTTGTTGTTAGTAGTTAGTCATTTCCTGCTTTATGTTGTGTAAGCCTTTTAAGGCTAGTGCTTTGCTTATGTTGCTGTTGTAATTTTAACTGTCTTAGTTCCCATGTATTTCTCGTCATGATGCTTGTAAGGACATATCCCTTGTATTATGACAATTTTGATTAAATGAAATGCATGAAATACTTTTAACTCCTCATGTGAATGATTGCGGTGTGTTTGTGCTATTGAGACTGACAAGGTTACGCCCTATTTTGAATATAGGGAATTCCGCCGAAGGCTACACGGAGCACGGCTCGGCTTGCATTGAGTGAGCCTATGGATCAGGCTCCTTCGCAGTCTGATACCCATGCGGACCCTGCTGTGGGCCCGATTCCTGAGACAGTGCGTGCATCTCAGCCTACTGCTGGTCTTACAGTTGGACCACCGCCGTTCACACCGCCCGTCAGAGAGCCGTACTGCGTGTCTTCTTCGGCGCAGTACACGCCACAGCCTGCTCCACCTCCAGAAAGATTTGAGCAGATGATGGCTATGATGCAGCAGCAGCAGCAGCTCTTAACTACTATTGTGGGGACACTAGCCCAGGGTGGGAGTGTGCCTTCACTCGCACCACCTGTGCATCCAACTGAGGATGCTGATACATATGCCCAGGATGAGGGCATGACTCATCCTATACCACCTGCTTACCCTGCGGGGAATGTTGCAGATACACGGGGCTTGTTAGAGCGATTCCACGGCTTACGGCCTCCCACTTTTACGGGTTCTCATAGACCCGAGGAGGCCGAGTATTGGCTCGACCGTGTATCGAAGATATTACGGATGCTTCATTGTACAGAGGCTGAGCAGGTTGAGTTGGCTACGTTCCTGTTCGAGCGAGAGGCCAGCTTGTGGTGGGACAGTGTATTGCGGACCGTTGCCGCCGACTTTATATGGACTTGGGCAGCGTTCGAGTTCCACTTCCACGAGAAATATTATCCCTAGACGTACAGGCATGATCGGGAGAATGAGTTTCTCTGCCTCAGACAGGGAGGCATGACAGTCACGGAGTATGAGCATCGGTTCACCGAGTTGGGTAAATACGTCCTGACTATTCTGGCTGATGAGAAGATGCGCATACGGCACTTTTTAGAGGGTTTGCGACCGGATATTCGGTCGAAGATGTGCTGCGTGAGCATTTCCTCGTATGCAGAGCTGATTCACATGTCCATGTGGGCAGATCAGGATGTGGATCGACTTACCCAATCTCATGGCCCTGTTGCTCTTAGGCCACGACCAGAGTTGCCAGACAGGCCCTTCGCGGGCAAGAGGCCTCGCGCCGACCCTCCTACTTGGGCTATAGCGCCAGCACCATCGTTTCGGCGCCCCGAGTTATCATGTACATACTGTGGGAGATCGGGCCACTTAGCGTAGAGTTATTTTGCTCGGATGCGGGACAGTGGGTTCTCGCCGACGCAGAAGATCGACTGTACACGCTCACAGGCGATATCAGCACCGCCTATATGGTTGGTTCCTGCGCACCCTTCCTTCAGACCTCCGGTATCGCAGATCAGGCAGCCTCCACGGCCCATGGCACAGCGGCCGAACCGGCCACAACAGGCACGGGTGCATGCGTTGACAGCTGAGGCAGCTGCGACGGAGACTTCTCAGCATTCGGCCTTTGAGGTCACGACCCACATTGGAGGTATTCCTATACTTGTGATGGTGGACACAGGATCTACGATTTCTTTGATATCGCGTGCTATAGTCAGACGTCTTGGACTACCGACTATTACTATGGATGGGGTGCGAGTTTATAAAGCTCACGGGTCCTTTACAGATGCCACCCTGATGTGTGAGGGTTGCTTGGTGGATCTAGGAGGAAAGACGATGGCTCTAGATCTCATCATCGACCCCTTACTGGTTTATCTCGACGTCATTCTTGGCATGGACTGGTCGACAGCAGCGAGGGCTGAGATAGACTGCGAGACTTGTATAGTGACAGCCTACGAGCCAGAGGGTGCATCCTTCACATTTCCTGTGCGGGTAAATCTCCCCTTTCGCATACTTAGTTACGCTACTTTGCTGCGAGACACTAGTGCCCAGATACTTGAGCATACGCGAGTTGTTTCTGAGTTTGGGGATCTGTTCAGGAAGATCCCTGGTTTGCCGCCTAGACGAGAGATCGATTTCACTATCGATCTGGTTCCTGGTTCCACGCCCGTCTCACTGCCGACGTATCGCATGGCACCGTGTGAGATGGAGGAGTTGAGGACGCAGATTGATGGTCTGCTAGAGCTTGGCATTATACGGCCTAGTGTGTCTCCTTGGGGAGCACCAGTTCTGTTCGTGAGGAAGAAGGATGGATCGATGCGATTGTGTATTGATTATCGCAGGCTAAACCAGATCACGGTGAAGAACAAGTATCCTTTACCCAGGATCGATGACTTGTTTAATCAGTTGAGAGGAGCGCAGTACTTCTCAAAGATTGATCTTCAGTCAGGATATCATCAGCTGTGCGTCAGGGATGTGGACGTGCAGAAGATGGCATTTAGGAACAGCTTTGGCCACTACGAGTTCCTTGTGATGTCGTTCGGTCTCACGAACGCACCAGCCGTGTTCATGGATCTGATGAACCGGGTATTTCCGCATTTCCTCTATCGATTCATCGTTGTGTTCATTGACGACATTTTGGTGTACTCCAGGAGTCGAGAGGAGCACTTGCGTTTGCTCCTGGATACGCTCAGACAGCATCAGTTGTTCGCACAGTACAAGAAGTGTGACTTCTGGAAGCAGGAAGTGAAGTTCCTGGGACACGTGGTGTCCAAGGATGGCATGGCAGTTGACCTGTCTAAGGTAGCTGCAGTTCAGGACTGGGAGCAGCCTGGTTCTGTCATTGAGGTGAGGAGCTTCTTGGGTCTCGCTGGCTACTATCGGCGCTTCATTCAGGATTTCTCGAAGATCGCGAGACCCTTGTCTCAGTTGACACGGAAGGACATGAAGTTCGCCTGGAACGACAAGGCGGAGTCAGCTTTTTAGGAGCTGAAGGACAGACTTACGTCTGCCCCTGTGCTAGTATTGCCAGAGCAAGGGGTTAGGTATACTATTTACACTGACGCATCTAGCGTTGGTCTGGGTTGTCCTTATGCAGAGGGACAGGGTAATTTCGTATGCCTCGAGACAATTAAGGAAGCACGAGGAGAATTACCCTACACACGACCTAAAATTGGCAGCCGTCATATTCGCACTGAGACTTTCGAGACATTACCTCTATGGAGAGGAATTCGAGCTCTTTTGCGACCACAAGAGCCTCAAGTACGTATTCACACAGCGAGACTTGAATATGAGGCAGCGGCGATGGATGGAGACATTGAAGGACTTCAAGTTCGAAGTCTCTTACCATCCTGGGAAGGCGAACCTTGTGGCTGACGCGTTGAGCCGTAAGAAGGCGATAGAGTTTGTGGCTCCGCTGATGGTTGCTGAGTGGGATATGGTTGAGTTTTTGCGAGACTTTGAGCAGAAACTTAACGTAGAGGAGCCGTATGAGTTCATCGCACATGTGCAGGTGCGATCTCAGATCGATGATCGGGTCATCGAGGCGCAGAGGGACGATGCGCATCTGACTGAGCTTCGAGAGCAGGCCAGTGATGATGCTGACGCCGAGTGGCGAGTTGGTATGGATGGGGCTTACGTTATCGTGGCCGCCTATGCGTCCCAGATGTCCCTGACTTGAGACGAGCGATTCTCGAGGCTGCGCTCGAGGCTGCGCATTGTACCAGACTCGCGATGCATCCAGGCAGTACGAAGATGTATCGTGACGTGAAGAGGACGTATTGGTGGGAAGGTATGAAGACCCACATAGCAGAGTTCGTGTCCCGTTGTCTCACTTGTCAGCAGGTGAAGGCAGAGCATCGCCGACCACCTGGACTTTTGCAGCCTATACTCATCGTAGAGTGGAAGTGGGATTTCATTTCCATGGACTTCATTTCTGGGCTGCCGAAGACGAGGAAGGGACATGATTCCATTTGGGTGATCGTCGACCATTTGATGAAGTCGGCGCACTTCCTACCGATCAGAGTTACGAACTCTGCAGACGAGCTGGCTAGACTGTACATCAGAGAGATTGTGCATCTACATGGAGTTCCGTTGAAGATCGTGTCGGACAGAGACACGCGGTTCACTTCTATTTTCTGGACTTGCATTCAGGAGGCTATGGGTGTGAAGTTGAAGTTCAGTACTGCCTTCCACCCATAGACAGACGGACAGACAGGGCGGGTGAACCAGATCTTAGAGGATATGTTGCGGGCTTGCGCATTGGACTTCAAGGACAGTTGGGATAATTGTCTTGCATATGCGAAGTTCGCGTACAACAACAGTTATCAGGAGAGTATCGGTATGGCACCTTATAAGGCGCTGTATGGACGACCTTGTCGCGCACCGCATTGCTGGGCAGAGGTCGGTAAGCATAGCTTGATTGGCCCAGAGTTAGTGCAGGCGACGTCAGAGAAGATTGATATTATTAGACATCGGCTTCTCACAGCGCAGAGCAGACAGAAGAGTTATGCCGATACGAGACGACGGCCGCTGGAGTTCACAGTTGGGGATCATGTATTCTTGCGAGTTTCTCCTATGAAGGGAGTCCTTCGGTTCGGGAAAAAGGGGAAACTAGCACCGCGATTCATTCGTCCATTCCAGATCCTCGATTGTGTGGGAGCTGTGGCTTACTGATTGGCTTTACCCACGCCTCTCGCGAGCCTTCATAACGTATTTCATGTTTCTATGCTGAAGAAGTACATTTCTAATCCTTCCCATATCATCAGATGGGAGCAGGTGCAGTTAGGAGAGGATGTTACATATATCCTGCGATCGACACGTATCCTAGACAGGAAGGAGCAGGTACTGCGTAGCAAGGTGATTCCCCTTGTGAAGGTATTGTGGACGCATCACTCTAAGGAAGAGGCTACCTGGGAGACAGAAGCCAAGATCAGAAAGAACTACCCACAGCTTCTCGAGGAGTACGAAAAGGTACAAATTTCGAGGACGAAATTATTTGTTAAGGGGGGTAGATTGTAACGCCCGGGAAAAATCCGTATTTGGACTCGAGTACCAACTCAACCAGAAATCACGTAGGATTAATTCCTTTAGAAAATAAGTTTAAGTTAGCTAGCGCAACGCTAGAGTAGCTGGGAAATAGTCCCTGATCACTTTAAATATGTTCTACAAGACCCAAATCGAGTAGAACCAATGACTCTATAATACTCTATAACCTCGGATCAAACTTTAAGCAGGTTTGTTCTCTGGACCACTTTGAAACTTTGTATTGGATCTAGACCACGCGTCGAAAGTCCGATACCTGCTATCTTAGACCGTTAGAACCGCCTAGCTGGACTTGACAATCATTTCGAAAATCAAGTCCAACCGACATCCACAGGCTATTTCATTGAGCCTGGACTGAAGAGAGTAAGAATAGGGACAGAATTGGAATTTAAAATTTAAATCTGGCACACGACTTGATACATCAGTATTAAGCGTTCTGACAGTCAGAATTCAGCCAAATTACACCCTCGGATCAGGAAAAATTTCTATTTCATATCATGAGATTTGCAGGCCTGATCTACGTACGGTGACTGCTGAACTGAAACAGGACCGTCACGTGCGATCTGCGAACCCTTCCGGACTGAAAACTTGATGCGTGTTAGATCCTGTATGTGTGAACTTAAGTCCTATCGCATTCGGCCAGGGGACCACTAGAAATCATCTTTTTGACCAAAACAGCCCCGAGTTGGATATGCCCTAAGTGAACTTTGTTCCTGAGCCTATTCTGGGCACTTTTGGGCTTATAAAAGGGGTTGAAACCCTCACTCCTCTCTCCCATCTGAATTTGAGAGAAACCCTAGATTGGGAGAGAGAAAAGGTGAGAGTTTGTGAGAGAGAGTAGGAGAGAATTTTCCTGCCTTTGCACCACCTGTTGCACGTACTTTAGCAACACGCTTCCATCATTCAGCCGGTGATTTCTCCGCGTTTCTAGGTAAGAAATAACCCTAATAAGTTACTGATTTAGGATTCTTTTCGTTCCATAGCTTGTTAACTCATAAATCTTGTAAATTAGGTCCTCTATTTGCCGTAGGCGAAGCGTATACGCTCCGTTCGAATTCACACACCTATAAGAGATAAGGTGCGGATTTTAGACGCTTTGATGGACTGTTTCCAACGCTTTCAATGTCGTTTAATAGTAGATTATCGACGGCAACGCCGTTTGACATGTACAACATGCTGTCCGTTTCCTGTTTCGTAAACCAACGAAGAATATGAGATTTAGGGCATTTTAGTCATTTGTAGGAAGTACTGTTTTTATTCATATTTTGCTGATGTGATTGACATGGTTTATTGTCGCATTAGAATACTAGGAATACGTGCATAATTATTTTGGCAAAGAGATTCGCCTAAATGCGCACTTCGGGTCGACATACTATATATAGACTTAAGTGTGTAGTGTATGTGTTTGTATAAATGCTTGTATTAGTATGTATTGAATTAAATGGTGTTATGAATTAGTTTGAGATTGATTTCTCAATTAATATGCTGATGTAAATGATTTCCAACATGTTAGCCAAATGCATGATTTCATTGTATGTATGAAATGCATGTACTTGATGATTTACTTAAGGTGTATGTTATAACATGTGTTAACATGCTCACATAGTTGTATTTTATTTTCAATACTCTAATATGATTGCTGATGTGATTCCATAATTGTTTGGGAGTATACTTACTCCAGGCAGTCGGTAATCGAGCGAATTCATGGTTGGCTTATCTTGGCCACGAACGGCGCGTCGATGAACGCGAGCCGTGTTCTGGAGTTGGCGGCAGTGGTTAGGCCACACGAGGTGTTTTACGCACTTCACGTCGTTCGACTTGAGATGCGATCGTGCTAGTAGAGCCCGTCAAGTAACCCGACTGGCCGTTGTATGTTCATCCTGCATGAGTCATAACTGCTTGAACGTAGGGTACTGAACTTACCATTGTAAACCCTGTTAACCATGGTACCTTGATCCACGAAGACTCATGAGTAGGGCATGGTGGTATAGGACACCGTGGCCTAGCTGTCGGCCTACGCTGGGGCCACAAACCTCCCCGTAGTGACCAGTGAGCACCTAGTCTCGTGAGCAGATTATGGTGGTATGGGACATTATATTCTTGCTGTCGGCCTACACTAATCAGGCGACGAGTCCTTTGTAGTGACCGCGAGCGTATTCTGAGTCTACGGGAGGCGACGACCCTTCAGTAGCAGTAGAGTACAGTAGGCCTGTATTGATAAGGTGATGGGGGAGCAGTGTAATGAGTGCGAGCAACAGCCCTGACAGCCCTTGCAGCGACCTACAAAATATACATCGTATGAGATTAGATTACTAGGAGTGACGACCCTAGACAGGATCTGTGTTGGGATTGATACAAGGAAAGTACCTTAGTTTCCCAATCCTGCTGTTTGAATGGACTAATAACAACTCAGAAATCATATCACCATAACATTGCATGTGCCTGGAAGATGTGGAGCACTTGAGGGTCGATTGCATGCTGCGGTCGTAAGATGGTGCCGTATGAGGGAGATCGTCGGTGAGGGCATACATCACGTCATGTCATATTGCATTAACAATAGTATTAGGATTGTTTGATTTACTTCTTTACTATTATCGCATGATTAATTTGGGAACATGTTAATCCTTGCTCTATTATTCCACTGAGTTAGCTACTCATTCCCACGTTACGGGATGGTGTTTGCAACACCCACCAGACCCTGTCTTAGATGCAGGTGACGCAGAGATCCAGGAGGTAGAGCCAGACTTTGATGAGGACCAGGACGAGTTCTCATACATGCAGTACCACGACGGCTTTGCTTAGGTGGCCTGGGTTGACGGGACTCCTCAGTGGGACTATTTTGGCATTTTGATTTATTTATTTATATGTATATGAGACTCAGAGATGTATTCATACTTTAGTGACAGTTGAGATCTACTTTGTTTTTCCATACAGTGATATATATATTCTTTAGTCTTCCGCTTGCTGTTATCACTGGATCTGAAGTATGAATTGCAGTTTTGGTATACTTTTACTCATGTGAATGCTTTAACTCAGACAACATTGAATCATAATCACTTTTGTTGCATAAGTGACGGTCTGGAACTCGGGAGTTGAGTTTATACACGACTCCCGATTTTCAGGGTGTTACATTCATCCTTCATTATTTTACTGTGCTAAAAGTGAAGCAGAAATTACTCCGGACATTACCTGACATTGTCTGTGCTTGATCACAACTGATATAACCTTTTTTGGTACTTTCTGTTACAGTGGTCTCGTATTGTTGTTGTAATCTATTGGTAATCTATTAGGTGCGAAGTAGACTACCATGTTTATCATGAGAAAATTAATTGCGGTATACATGTTGTTCGGAAGAGAGTGTTAGTTATTTTGATTAAATAAAAATTGTACTCTGTTTTAGAGATGAAGGGGAGGATGTTCCCATTGAGAGTCACCATTTTGGCGTCTATACAATGCCTAAAAGTGATAAATGTTCTCTGAATATTTTCTAAGTTATCATTGAAAATTCCCCAGTGGAGTTTCCATTTTGTTTTGACTAGAAACAAATGCATTTGATTTGGGTAAATTTATTCAATGATATCAAAGAAGGCATGAGAGAACAATGATCATAAGTTATTCTATTTATTCTAAGTTCATTTGCATCCTCATATATTCCCTTGATTCTGAAAACATAATACAATAAATCAACACAATGAATGAAAGAAGACGGCAATTTAATAGCAATTTTAGTAATATTTTGACGCTTTTGATGTTCATCGCAAAGATAGATGGGTTGTGCAGACTTGAAGTCCTTGATTTGGTTGTAGAATTGGCATTAATCGCCCTTCCACTCATCATTTCAGTCATACAGACAAATCTCCTTTCTTCTAGAGTTCTCTCCCTCTTTCCTTCACATTTCCCTTACTTTCCATTTATGAATCCGGCAACAGGGGCACTTGATCAATGACGGGGAATTCTGGGCAAGAACACTGGTGTGCATTCTAAGAGAATCTAAAAACTTCATGAACTTGAGTTGTGCGGGTGCATAATTGAGGAAACGATAGAGACTTTTAGACTTTAGTTGTACGAATCTTCCATCATACTTCACTTTTCTTTTCTCTTCTAGGATCTCCTTAAGAATCTCCCAACTTCTATCTTCTCTCACTTCTCTTTCTCGTTTCTCTCTCTCACTGCCCTCTCCAAATGAAGATGGGAGAGGGGTATTTATAGATCTCCCACACATGTGGGGGCTATTTTTACACAATAGAGAGTGCACTACTAAAGAATGCACAACTATGGGAAACACATCAGAAGTGCACACAAAGGAGCACATGACCTTGGAGCACATCAGAAGCTCCTATAATAGTGGCACCCAGGCTTCTTCTTAAGACAAGAGACTACACACAGTGGCATAAAAAATCTTATCTTAGGACAGGAAAACATGTAAAGTGGCACACAAAGCCTTATCTTATGATAGGAGCCAACTCAAAGTGGAGCACAAGGCTTTCCTCAGGACAAGAGCCCACTCAAAGTGGTGCACAAGACCTTATCTTTAGACAGGAGAACATACAACATGGTGCACAATGTCCTTCAAGGAAGGAGCACACAACACTCTTCAAACAAGGAGCTCACAACCTCCTTTAAACAAGGAGTGCTTAACACTCTTCAAACAAGGAGTGCGCAATCTCCTTCCTTCAAAAGTGGTGCTGAGGGCTTCCTTTCGGGATAAGGATCCACTTAAAGTGGTGCACACTACTTGCCTCAGGACAAAAGCCCATGGAGAGTGGTGCGGGAAGTCATCTCATCAGACAAGGGCACATAAAACCTCCACTAAAAGTGGCGCATAAGGGATTTCTTTAGGACAAAAGTCCATGAAAAGTGGTGCAACTTGTTCTCTTAGGACAAAAGAGCACAAAGCTACTTGAGAAGTGGCGCAACTCCTCTTAGGATAAAAGAGCACCAAGATCTTTGAGAAGTGGCGCAACTCCTCTCCACTCAAATGGCTCAACTCACTTGCTTTCCATCAAAAGTGGTGTAACTCATTTTCTTTCCACTAAAAGTGGTGCAACACACTTAGCGCGTAACTCCTGGGTGCAACTCTTGGGCGCAACCTCTCTCTCTCTCTCTCTCTCTCTCTCTCTCTCTCTCTCTCTCTCTCTCTCCCCTGAGGGGGAGCAGACAACACTCTCATGGCTTCCATCACTCAAATGAGGAGTGGGGAGAGATATTTATAGTTCTCCCAGGATCCTCCCCTCCTTAAATAGTGGTGATCAACACCATTTCTCCCCTAAGACAATGTCCATCGCTCCTTTCTTTCTTTCCGTAAGACAAGGCTTCCAACACACATCCTCTCCTTAAACAGTGGTGTTCAACCACTTCTTCCTTCATACAAGATAATGTCCACCCCTTCTCCTTACTAGATGACACCGATACACTCCCCCATAGTAGACGACGCCCATGCACTCCCCCATAGAAGATGACGCCCATGCACTCCCCCATACTAAATGATGCCCATCCATTCTTCTATTCAAAATGTGGAACGAAAAACCTCTTCTAAAATGGATCAACGCTTCACAAGGCTTCTATACTACTATGGTCGCACAACCCTGAGAGGGATGTGCATAAGGGAATTCCCCTGCTAATGCAATGGGCATGTAATGAGATTTCTAGAGAAAGAAAGATGGATTTTTTTTTCCTGATAGGTAATATTTAAAAAAATACAGATCATTTCAGAAGAATTTTCATACCTTGGTGAAGAATTGTTTCTTATCTTGCACAGTCCAATGTGTTGGTGTGAAACCGGTGGCAAGAAAATTAGCAATATTAGCAAACTAAGGTGGGTGGGAGAGTTTAAATAGTTTTTCATCAGGGAACATGTCATTTATAGGTGCTATCGCAAGGAAATCAGGGAGATCAAGTCATGAAAGATGGTTAGCCAGTACGTTCTCTACTCCCTTTTTATCTTTTATTTCTAAATCAAATTCCTGGAGTGGAAGGATCCATCTTATCAAGTGGGGTTTAACATCATTCTTAAAAAGAAGGTACTTGAGCACTACATGATTAGTGCATATGATGATTTTAGATCCAATCAAATAGGATCTAAATTTTTCTAGAGCAAATACTACAGCTAAGAGTTCCTTCTCCGTAGTAGAGTAATTTGCTTGGGCAGGATTTAGAATTTTACTTGCATAATGAATGACGTAGGGCTTCCTTTCTTTTCTCTGGACTAACACCACCCCAATAGCATAGTCGTCACATCACACATAATTTCAAAAGGAATGTTCCAGTCGGGTGAATGCATGATAGGTGCAGTAGTTAACATGCCTTTGAGCTTAGAGAAGGCTTCTTGACATTGATCAGTCCACTCGTATGGTACATCATTTTAAAGTGGATTGTATAAAGGATGAGAGAGGTGACTAAAGTCCTTTATGAATCTTATGTGTAATCCGGTGTGTCTTAAGAAGGATCGCACATCTCATATGCTCTTGGGTGGAGGTAGGCTAGAGATAAGATCAATTTTAGCCTTATTTACCTCAATTCTCTTGGACGCGATGATATGTCTAAGAACAATTCCCTTAAGAACCATGAAATGACGTTTCTCTCAATTTAGTACTAAATTCTTTTCCTCACATTGCTTTAACACATTTTTCAGATTTTTCAAACATTCGCTGAAGGATGGACCAAAGACAGAGAATTTTTCCACGAAGACCTCTAAATATTGCCCCACCATATAAAAAAAATACTCAACATACATCGCTGAAAAGTGACAGGAGTATTACGAAGTGTAAATGGTATCGTTCGGTAAGCAAAGGTGCTAAAGGGATATGTGAATGTAATATTTTCTTGATCTTCAAGGGCTATCTCTATCTGGTTGTAACCTGAATATTTGTCAATGAAGCAATAATGGGAGTGATCAGCTAGGCCTTTCAAAATTTGATCAATGAAGAGCAAAGGAAAGTGCTCCTTCCTTGTGATGGTATTCAACTTCCTATAGTCATTGCACATTCTCAAACCTGTGGTAATTCTAGTTGGTATGAGTTCATTCTCGGCATTGGCTACAATGGTGATTCCAGACTTCTTGGGAACCACCTGAGTTGGCCTCACCCATTGACTGTCAGATATAGGATAGATGATACCTACATCTAACAACTTAAGAACCTCAGTCTTAACCACTTCCTTCATGTTTGGATTTAATCAACGTTGTGGTTGCTGGGAGGTCTTAGCATTATCCTCAAGATGAATACAGTGAGTACAATTCAAAGGGTCAATTCCCTTGAGGTCTGCAATCGACCATGCAAGGGCTCCTTTGTGGTCAATGAGATTAGAGAAAAACATACTCTCTTGTTCTTGATCCAGGTGGGAAGAAATCAGCACCGGGTATGTCTCATCTTGACCTAAATAGATATATTTCAAATCAAAGGGCAAAGGTTTAGGTCAAGCTTCAGTGCTTTGAGGTTAGACAATAGAGGCACTACATCAGTTTGGGGTAATTCTTCACCGGTTAACTTCAAGTACCGACATAGTATCAAGCATGGAACCCATCTCCCTAATCGTGTCATCACCTAAACCATGGGAGTGGGCCAAGCACGTTTCTAGAGGGTTAGAGCAGGGAGTAAAAAGAGTTCTATCTTCCACAAAAGAATAAATCATGTTAATGTCATGGATATCGTCATCATCCTCTAACTGTTTGTTCATATTAAAAAAAATATTAAGCTCATGTGGAGCATTGCTAGGTCTATCATTTAGGGGAATGGAGCAACTGGTTTAATTTGAAGTTTCGGTTCTAACTCATGTGGAGCATTGTTAGGTCTATCATTTTCATCTACTTCTAGGTTCTTAGGCTTTTTAGCCCTTATTGGAATAGATTTGTCAATTGTTTTCGCACTCCTAAGAGTGGTGATAGACTTAGCTTGCTCCATCTGATGTGAACAGCTTGGGTCGCTAATTTCACACTATGGCTTTGGGTTGGGAAGAGGATGAGCTAGAAGAATCCATTTCTCCCCAATTGTATTTTTTGTCTCAAGTCCTTATATGGCCTTTATAAGGTCTTGAAAGGCTTATAGCATACCTTAGTTAAAAAGCTCTTGATTTTGAATATGTTTCAAAACTGGGTCCTCTCGAGGTTTCCTTTTATCCAAGAATTGGTTAAGGATCCCTTGAGGAGTGGCAATTTGTCAATTTCTCCAACTGAAATTTGGATGATTTCTCTAGTTGGAACTGTATGTGTTTGTTGAGGTTCCTTTACAAGGTCTTTACTAGTTGTTTACGACATTTGATTACTTGTTCAAAACTTCTTAAAACACAAGTATTGCTAGAAAATTTTCAATTGTATGAACATTGCAAACATGAATACCGTAAATAGTTTCCTTAGCCTTATCTTTCTTAAGTTTCATGCCCTCGAGTTTCCTTATGAGATTAGCCACTTTAACATTTATATCATCTTCCTCTTTCAACAAGTAGATTCCACACCTCTCCTTTGGTTGAATAGGCTTAGATGTGGTGTTTGGTCTTAGGGAGATGTCCCATGATTGTGTGTTTTCATCAAGTTTGTCAAAATAATCCCACACATCATTGACATCTTTGTTCCTGAATTTCCCATTGTACATTGTCTCAACCATTTGGTGCATGGAAGATGTTAGTCCATCTTAGAAAAAACTTGTAATGTGCCACATTTCAAAACCGTGTTGTGGGCATGAACTGACAAGATCTTTGAACCACTCCCAACATTAGAAGAATATTTCATCTTCCTTTTAGGTGAAGTTCATGATTGACTTTCTAATGGTGTTCATTTTATGATATGGGAAAATTTTCTCATTGAACTCCCTTATCTTGTCGTTCCATATACTAATAGACTGTGGATTTAGTGAGTGTAACCACGTCTTAGCTTTCTCTTTTAAGGAGAAGGAAAAGAGTTTCAGCCTGATTGTGTCCTCAGACACATTGGGAAAATATAAAGTCGTTATAATCTCATCAAACTCTTTCATATGTAAATATCGACTTTCAAATTCAAGTTTGTGGAATTTTGGAAGGAGTTGGATCACTCCTGGCTTGAATCCCAGTTTCCTTTATTTTCTGGAAAAACCATACATGAAGGTGTGTTCACCCTTGCTAGTTGTAAATAATCACGTAAAGTATGAGGTGGGGATGCTTGATACACCTCATTCTCATCCTGGATTTCGTTAACCGGAGGTTAAGATGAATTTGCAGGTTGATTTGCAGGTTGATTTGTAGTCATCACTTCTATCAACTCTGAAGATCTCCGGTGGTATCTAATCCCGTGATGGATAGGGAACCCTTCGACCAATCCTCCTTCACTTAGGAGATGTCGAGTGTTGTCACGAACCCACTTGGGCATGAACCACTCGAAGCCTTCAAGTAACTAAACCTAAACCTAAGAAAGAAAATGAGAGAAACTAACACAAATAAGAGATCTAAACTACAGAGAGTATTAGAAAGTAAGTTACCAGATGGGAGATTGCTATGTAAGAATCCTATAAAACAGAAAAGTAAGTTAGTTTCTAAAACTAAATCAGAGAAAATCCTAAC
This sequence comes from Magnolia kwangsiensis, assembly GCA_037074715.1. Lineage (NCBI taxonomy): Eukaryota > Viridiplantae > Streptophyta > Magnoliopsida > Magnoliales > Magnoliaceae > Magnolia > Magnolia kwangsiensis. The sequence goes on along the minus strand of CM073571.1, from coordinate 119,153,513 downwards.
ATAAAAGCAAAATGAAAAGTCAGTCTTAATCTTAACCTAATTCTAAAACTAATTAAATTTAGAAAAATGTAACCATTTAGTCCTTGACAACGGCGCCAAAAACTTGTTCACAACCCCAAGTGTAGGGTCGCGATGTTGTAATAATCTCGTTGAGACCGAGGTCGAATCCATATGGAATAATCTTGTACATTTTGAGATTATAGTTTATACCGCTGATACTGAAGAATAACTCTGAGACAATGTCCTAGAGGGGGGTGAATAGGACCTTTCAAATATTTTTCCTATTTAAAAATCCTAATTTCCTAACTTAAACAATCATTTAGTTTAAAGTAAGTAAGGCAATATACCTATAAAGGCTTCCACGCCAATAGAGGGTTCAATTACAAAAGCTATTCAAGATATACAAATAAAACAACTAGCCTAGTGATGTGAGCTTGTGTGTGGAATGTCCTACCTATCAATTAGTAGCATTCATTCGATCATGTATAAGAAACTAAACATTCAAGCATATACAAGCATGACTAAACAAATGCGCAAATTACAAATCTAAACACAAGCATGTATAGTGGTTCAGCTATGTGTCTACTCCACTCTTGACATCCACACTCAATCCCAAAGTGCACCGGATTTCAGTATTAATGGTTTGAAAAAATGTTCACCAATAACCTTTATAGTCCTACACTAAGGACACCAATTTATGCTCTCTGCAAGAGCAAAAGTGTAACACCCCGGATTTTGGCCAATCTGAGATTTGACGTTCTTAGGCAATGGGTCAATTAAAACACCTGGAAAATTGCTTAGAAACCAATTCCATAGCCAAAGAAACCACTTAGAATCAATTCCTTTAGAAAATATGACTAAGTTAGCTAGTGCAACGTTAGAATAGCTGGGAAATGGTCCCTAATCACTTTAAATACGTTCTACAAGGCCCAAAGCGAGTGGAACCAAGGGTGCTATAATGCTCTAAAGCCTCGGATCAAACTCTAAGCCGGTTTGTTCTCGGGACCTCCTTGAAACTTTGTATTGGATCTAGACCGCGCGTCGTAAGTCAGATGCCTACCATCTTAGACCGTTATGACCACTTAGCTGGGCTTGGCAATCGTTTCGAATATCAAGTCCAACTGACGATCACAGGCTATTTCATTGAGCCCGGACCGAAGAGAGTGTGAATAGGGACATAGTTGGAATTTCAAATTCAAGTCTGGCATACAAATTTGACGCATCAGTATTGAGCATTCTGACCGTCAGAATACAGCCAAATTACACCCTTGGATCAGGAAAAATTTCTATTACATATCACGAGACTTATAGGCCTGATCTTGGTGCGGTGACCGTTAAACTGAAACTGGGCCGCCACGTGCGATCTGGGAACCCTACCGGTCTGAAAACTGGATGTGTGCTAGATCCAGTATGCACGAGCTTAAGTCCGACCGCATTTGGCCAGGGGACCTCCAGAAATGCTCTTTTGGACCGAAACAGCCCCGATTTGGATATACTTTAAGTATACCTTGACTTGGAGCCTATTTTGGGCATGTTTAGGCTTATAAAAGGGGTTGAAACCCTCACTCCTCTCTCCCATCCGAATTTGCAAAAATCTCTAGATTGGGAGAGAGAAAAAGAGTGAGAGATTGTGAGAGAGTGGGAGAGTTCTTCCTGCCACTTGTGCTACGTGTTGCACGTGCTTAAGCAACACTCCTCTACCGCTTTCCCGGCGATTCCACCACGATCCTAGGTAAGTAAAAACCCTAAATAGATGTTGATTTGAGTTTTTCTTGTTTCCATAGCGATGTAGCTTATGGATCTTATGTATTAGGCTCCTTACTCGCCGTAGACGAAGCATATACACTCCGCTTCAATTCCCGAGTCTACAAGACACTAGGTGCGGATATTAGACGCTTTGATTGACTGTTTCCAAAGCTTTCAATGTCGTTTAATAGTAGATTCTTGACGGCATCGCCGTTTGACATGTACAAAATGCTCTCCGTTTCCCGTTTCGTAAGCTAACGAAGAATATGAGATTTAGGGCATTTTAGTCATTTGTAGGAAGTACTGTTTACATTCATATTTTGCTGATGTGATTGACATGGTTTGTTGTCGCATTAGGAAGTTAGGAATGCGTGTATAATTAGTTTGGCGAAGAGATTCGCCTAGTTGCGCACTTTGGGTCGACATACTATATGTAGACTTAAGTGTGTAGTGTATGTGTTTGTATAAATGCTTGTATTAGTATGTATTGAATTAAATGATGTTATGTAGTGGTTTGAGAATGATTTCTTGATTAATATGCTGACCTAAATGATTTCCTACATGTTGACCATATGCATGATTCCATTACATGCATGGAATGTATGTGCTTGAAGATTTGCTTAAGTTGAATGTTATAACATGTGTTAACATGCTCACATGATTGTATTTCAATTCCAAAACCTTCGCATATATTGTTAATGTGATTTCATAGATGTGTGGGACTAGACTTAGTCCAGGCAGTCGGTAACCGAGCGAATTCGTGGCTGACTGGTCATAGCCACGAACGACGCGTCGATGAACGTGATTCGTGTTTAGAGTTGGCGGCAGTGGTTAGGCCACGCGAAGTGTTTTACGCACTTCATGTCGTTCAATTCGAGATGCGATCGCGCTAGTCGAGCCCGTCAAGTAACCCGACTGGCCGATGTATGTTCACCTTGTATGTGTCATAACTGCTTGAACCTAGGGTACTGAACTTACCATTGTAAACCCTATTAACCGTGGTACCTTGATCCACGAAGACTCATGAGCCGGGCATGGTGGTATGGGACACCGTGGTCGAGCTGTCGGCCTACGCTGGGGCCACAAACCTCCCCGTAGTGACCAGTGAGCACCTATGACTCGTGAGCAGATTATGGTGGTATGGGACACTATATTCTTGCTGTCGGCCTACACTGATAAGGTGATGGGGGAGCGGTGCAACGAGTGCGAGCAACAGCCCTGGCAGCCCTTTGTAGTGACCGCGAGCGTATTCTGAGTTCACGGGAGGCGACGACCCTTCCGTGCAGTAGAGTACAGTAGGCCTGTATTGATAAGGTGATGGGGGAGCGGAGCAACGAGTGCGTGCAACAGCCCTGGCAGCCCTTGCAGCGACCTACGAAATGTACATCGTATGAGATTACTAGGAGTGACGACCCTAGACAGGATCCGTGTTGGGATTGATACAAGGGAAGTACCTTAGTTTCCCAATCCTGCTGTTTGAATGGATTAATAACAACTTGGTAATCATATCACCATAGCATTGCATGTGCCTGGAAGATGTGGAGCACTCTAGGGAGTGTGGCATGTCGCGGTCGTAAGATGTTGCCGTATGAGGGTGATCGTCGGTGAGGGCATACATCACGTCATGTCATAATTGCATTAACAACAGTATTAGGATTGTTTGATTTATTGCTTTACTATTATCGCATGATTGATTTGAGAACATGTTAATCCTTGCTCTATTATTCCACTGAGTTAGCTACTCACTCCCACGTTACGGGACGGTGTTCCGGACACCCACCAGACCTTTTTGTGATTGCAGATGATGGCGCGGCCTGTGAGGCAGAGCCGGACTTGATGATGATGAGGAGGATCCCTCCTTTATGCGTGTTCTGATTGACGGGATTACAGGGAGGTTGCTTAAATACCTTGACACTTGTCATTTTATATTTTTAGAGCACTCATGTATATTCTTTTGGTTACTTTTGAAGTATACATGTATGTATATAACCTGGTAACATGTTCACACTCCGGAGACATACAATGGTTTATATATGTTATACATACTATTACAGTCTTCCGCTTGCAAATTTAACTATCTCTGGAGTATGATATGCTGTTCTGGCTTAATCTCACTCATGTTTAATACATTATCACAGACAACATTCAATCATACATTTCTATGTTGCATAAATAACATTTTGGAACTCGGGAGTTGGGTTTTTGCTCGACCCCCCGATTTTCGGGATGTTACAAAAGGTCCTACACCTAGAACCCACGTTTAGGTCCACCAGCTAAGGTCCCACACTAGGCACCTCCGTTTAGGCCAACCGGCCAAAGTCCCACACAAGGCACCTATGTTTTGGCTCAATGGCCATGGTCCCACACAAGGGACTTACATGAGTTTTTTGATAGCAAACTCTAGCAAACTGTAAGACCCGTATCCTAGACCGTACCATTCCGTAGAGTCCCGCATTCTTTTCTGTCGAATTTCGGCAACCTTCGACCCTTAACCGGCATTGCGCGCGACCCTGATTTATACGCCGTCAACTCGAGTCGACTCAACCCGAAACTTGTACCCTAGCGACCGCGCCGTCACCGAGGTTCCGATGCCGCATCTCGCGCGCCGAGGCGATATCCAGGCCAGGAGATGTGGGCCCGCGTTCGGTTCGAGGAAAATACCGCGCAGTTGTAAAATCCAAGAGAGGACATGTCAAATCAATCCCATCAATCCCATTAATCACTACATCATGTCAAGTCCAACCACCCCTCTCCTAAAGTCAACTCTCTCTTACAAACCCATCCCTTACATGTCAAGTACATATCACCCATCACTCACACCCATCCCTCTCTCTCTCTCTCTCTCTCTCTCTCTCTCTCTCTCCCATTCTCTCTCTTTCATTCCCTCTCTTTCATCCTCTAAGCAAGAAACCATCCATGGCTTCCATGGAGAAGTTAGGTGTGACCCACCTTCCTACCATCAAATCTAACCCTTGGATCATCATCTCAACCGTTAAAAATGACTTCTTAGAGCTCTAGAGTGCATAAACGGAAGAAGGAATAGGCGATAAAAGGTGGGTACTTCTCTCTCTCTCTCTCTCTCTCTCTCTCTCTCTCTCTCTCTCTCTCTCTCTCTTCTCTGTCTATGGCCCACCTGATGTGCGAGTTTATCCACACTGCCCAGAAGTGGGATAGCCTTGCCGTCCATCAAGCAGGGCCCACCCTGCTGACTGTCCGGCAGCACCATTACTGCCCCTTTTTGGGCAAGCCCTGGTTAAAGGGAAGCCACAAATAGCAACTTGATTCTAAGCTGGGTGGGCCACCTATGTGGACCCCACTTTGATGAATGCATTATATCCATGTTGTCCGATTATGGGACCCATCCTGTTGACGTCCAACGGCATTGCTACCTGGACTGTTTTGGGATAGATCTTGGTGAAGGGAAATTACAAATATCAGCTCGTTTGAAAACGGGTGGACCACACTAACGTGGACCTCACCTTAATATTTGTGTTATATATCCTCAGTTGTCCAGCTACATGGCCCAGATTCAACACGATGCGCCATGGTAGCAGCAGATTCACCTACTGATTGTCGGGATAAAAAGGAAAACACAAATAGCAACTTGATGTCGTAGTTGGTGGGCCCCTCACATGGACCCCACACCTAATTTTCTTGATCATCTCAGGACTTCAGAGCTAGACAGATCCAGCAGAGCAGGACCGTCCAGCAGCAGCAGACCATCTGTTGTGATGATGTGTCTGTCAATCCTGGCCACCGTAATGTTATTTACCCTCTGATCTAAGGACTGTGGGGCTCACCATGATGTGTTGCACACACCGTCCATCCATGGCCTTGATCAAGGGGTCTGCATTATTTTATTTACTTATTTATTTATTTTTGCTGTCCCTTCTGGACAGATCTTGAGCCCACCTAATCCTGTCCGTCCAAGGTGCAGGACGTCCAGCAGCAGCTGCTGCTGGACCGTGCAAATAACAATAATAATAATAAGAATAATAATGATATAATTATATATTATATATTATATCCATATATTAATATATCTCTGGTGGGCCCCATGTGGGACCCACCCACCGTGGAATGGGCTGGCTAAGACGCTCACACCAGCAGCACGTGCTGCTGAACTAGGAACAGTAGGATCTGTGGGTCCTTTTGATCCACGTCATCTGATGGAGTCCACGGTGATGTATGCTTCGGGTCCTCACCGTCCAGAATTTTTGGACGGTGGGCTGGTCATGAGGTGTGCGTCCAACCTTCTGATGGTGGACCACACTATGATATATGTGTCTTATCTCCACCGTCCAGTGATCTGGACGGTGGACACCATCATGATGTATGTATCCCTGCCATCCATCATCTTTTTTGGGACGGTGGGTCCCACTGTTGACTGACGTCAGCAAGACCTGTGGGCCACCAGATATGTGTTTTCCCTAGCCGTCCATTAATGGACGCGTTGGATTGGCAACCTGCACCCCTGCGACCACCGTGATGTATGTATTTTATCCACACCGTCCATTTGATGGTGGCACCCGCCTTGATTTATATTTTGTATCCAACCGTCCATTGTATGGACGTTAGCAGGATGAGGGTCTGACCGTGATGTATATTCTACTTCATCTGTGTGATCAGGACGGTGGACCCCACTATTTTAGCATGTGTTCTTCCACACTGTCTAGGTTGTTTGGGCGGTGCTGTCTAAAAGTTGGACAGTGCTGATCATCATTAATGGGCCATGTGCCCAATCGAATGATAGTATATAGTGATACACATGTTGCACCTGCCACTATTGAAATGATTTTAGGTGTAATCCATACTCTCACCCACATCATAGTGGGACATACCGTGATATGCATGTTGTATATTCACACCGTCCATTCATGTGGCCCCCATTGTAATGTATTAGGGCCCATGGGTTGAGGCCCATTGTAATGTATTTAGAGCCCATGGGTTGAGGCCCATTGTGATGTATTAGGGCCCATGGGTTGAGGCCCATTGTAATGTATTTGAGCTCATGGGTCGAGGCCCAATGGAATGTAGGAAGGCCCATTGCAATGTGTGATTCCATTATGATTTATGTAATGATATTTATGGAGGGCCGAGCCTTGGGAGCAATGTTAGTTTGACGTCCACATTGTAAGTACAATGCGGTTAAATGTCCACATTGTAACTCTCCCTAGGGCCCATTGGTAGGCTCATACTTGTTGATAGTTCATTACTTTATAACATGTTTAGTATAATTTCATGACACACGGCCCATTTGTATCGGTCTATTTGATCGGCCTCCTTGTATGGACCCATTTGATTGATTTAGCCTATATGATTGATTAGGCCCATCTTGATGTATTTGTGGCCTATTGATGAGGCCATATATGAGGCCCATGTTATGAGGCCCACTCTGATATACTTGTAGATAGGTATATTATGAGTAGGCCCACTTGCTGCTTGTGCAGGACCCACCTGTCGTGTATATGAGACCTATTAATGCGGTCCACTTGATGTATATTTAGGTCCATGGGTCATAGCCCATTATGATGTATATTGAGATCCATGGGTCATAGCCCATTATGATGTATCTGAGGACCGTGGGTCGTGGCCCATGGTGATGTATATTAGGCCCATGTATTCAGCCCATTGCGATGTATATTTAACCCTTATATGAAGTCGTGGGCCCGCGATATGTTCGGCCCTATGTGGGATACTCCTTAGAGAAATATTGGTTGATTGTCCACATTGAGGGACAATGATGGTTAGATGTCCTCATTGTGACCTTCCCTTAGACCTTGTTAGGCCCATTCTCTTCGTGGGTTAACCCAAATAAGTGGGCTCCATTCACCGTAGATGGATGACTCTGTACTATTGGATTTATTATAACCACGGGTGAGTGTCAATCTTTATACTATGATTGATTGGCTGATCATCTCTGGACCCTGCTTTATTTATCTACTGATTATCGGTGTCAATTTTCGACGCTGATTATCGACCCTGATTATCGATGCTGATTATTGACCCTGATTATCAGTGCCAACTGTCGATGCCGATCATCGATCGAGGTCGATTACTGATTCTGATAGCCGATTATTGATTCTGATGGCCAATGCCGATCATCGATCGATGTCGATTACTGATTCTGATAGCCGATTATTGATTCTGATGACCAATGCCGATTATCGATCGAGGTCGATTACTGATTCTGATGGCCGATTATTGATTCTGATGGCCAATGCCGATTATCGATCGAGGTCGATTACTGATTCTGATGGCCGATTATCCTGACCGATTACCGATTAGCGATCGAGGCCGATTACCGATTAGCGATCGAGGCCGATTATCCTGAACGATTGCCGATTAGCGATCGAGGTCGATTATCCTGACTGATTGCCGATTCCGAGTGACGTGACCGATTCTGATGGCCGATGCCGATTATCGATCGAGGTCAATTACTGATTCTGATGGCCGATTATCGATTCTGATGGCCAGTGTCGATTATCGATCGAGGTCGATTACTGATTCTGATGGCCGATTATCCTGACCGATTACCGATTAGCGATCGAGGCCGATTATCATGACCGATTACCGATTAGCGATCGAGGTCGATTATCCTGACCGATTGCCGATTAGCGATCGAGGGAGATTATCATGACCAATTTTCGATTAGCGATCGAGGTCGATTATCCTGACTGATTGCCGATTTCGAGTGACATGACCGATTATGATGGCCGATTGTCGATCATCGATCGAGGTCGATTACCGATTCTGATGGCTGATTACCGATCTTGATTTGTCGTGGCCGATTACTGATTTCGATTGTAGGGGCCCAATGTGATGTACATGCGACCCATATTTGAGGCCCGACGTGATGTGTATTCTGCCCGTGTCTAAGGCCCAATGTGATGTATATTGAGGCCTAGGTGATGAGGCCCATCGTGATGCACTTGAGGGCTAGGCGAAAGAGCCCATTGTGATGTATGTTAGGCCTATGAGCAGGGCCCACCTGTTGTGTACATGTAACCCTTGAGTAAGTCCCATTGTGTTGTATATTAGGCCGTTGTGTAAGGTCGCGGGCCCATTATATGTTTGGATTTATGTGGGTCATTCCTTGGGGCAATGTTGGTTAAATGTCCACATTGCCGAGGCCGATTGTTGATACTGACTATGAGTATGTGTCAGCATAGCATCATGATACATGCCCATATGCATCATCTGTATGTTTGTTATGAGATGTGATTGACTATTGCATATGTTATTGGGTTGGATGATATGAGACTCCCTGATAGACGGAGGTTATCTCGCATGAGCGCACGATATGCACAGGATTGATGTATGACTGGATTGTATGACTCATGCATCTTGCATTATGTGTTGTGATTACTATACGCCCTAGCGACATCAGGGTCGTAGCCTCCACAGGGATGGCCAGATGGGACACCAAAAAAATCTATTTTACATGGGGTACTATAGATATCCCTGGGTGAAAGTTCCTAAACCCTCTTGGTTCCAGAGGTTGCTCCAACGTCTAGACCGAGTGGGTAGATGAGCGCCTAGTGTCGGTTACCAGATGGTTACGCTCTCCACTGTATCGTGGTCGGTTGAAAGGGGGTGCGGCCTTACCTGCCCGAGAGGAGAGGGCAATGCTAGGCTGAGTCTGACCAGCTCGAGGAATGGGTCCGCTATTGATGAGCCGGGCCTGATATTGGCAGGCGGATAGTGAGGTCTCTTCCACTCACCTTGTCGCGCGCGATGGGGCGACAATCTGGTATGGAGTGTAATAGACTCCGGTGATTTTCCAGAAAGGAAGCGTACTGATATGTGGACTTATTAAGTAGGAGTTGCATGGTCATTCATTCATTCATTCATTCACTATCCACTCGGGCCGGTGGTGCGCAACTAATTGTTGTGTACCTTCGTTATAGCAAAGATTTCTGTTGGGCGCGCGACCAACCTGAGATCAAGAGTTTACCATGATGAGTCTGACTATCCAAATTTAGGTATGAGACTGATTTGGATAGAAGTCCCTTGTGGTGGACACCGTAGCCTGCGATACTACGTACTATCATCCCGACTTCACACTCCAGCATGGCCATTCCATTCGCATCACATATTGCATTACATTTGCAGGTATATGGCATTTTGATTTCCTATGTTTCTGCACTCATATGGCTTAGGCAGACTTAGCAGGATTTGTATATTGCATTGCATCCTCGGCATTGATATCTGACTCTTTATTACTCCTTATTGCATAGCTGTTCTATATTGCGTATTCTGATATTGATTGATGTATGGACTTGTCCATACTTTTGCTTACTCTGATAATTCCTGCTCTTGTCAGTGTTTTTGCTTATTCAAACATTGTATGATTTATGGATTACTAGTTTTCCGGTATTGTATGATTATAACATTGTATTGAATACTTGACACTTATCTTGTGCACACACTTACACCACCCTCTAAGCTTTCTATAAGCTTATGCACGATAGATGCGTGCAGGTGATGTTAGGCTGCAGCAGTGTTGAGCTTGGAGCGTGCGGTGGTCTTCTGGAGCTTGATTCTCTATTTTTGTATTTCCCTTTTAGTATTGTATTAAAATGATTATATTAGTGGATATGTGATGATGATGTTGCCTTTGTGAATTGGGTAATCTTGTGGTTATGCTTATTACTAGTTAAATGTACATTAAAAAAATAAATAAAAAATCCTCCTTGTAGGATCCCAGGATCAGAATCTGGCATATGAATGCTAGGAGCCGAGAATGGGGTACTACGGAGACTGTCGGCACTGAATTCAGCGATCGGAATTCCTGTGAATTCGATTTTCGGATTTGGAGCGTGACACAAACTCTTAGCCTCAATCCTATAGGAGGATAAAGATTAAACTTTAGACTCTTAAAATGACACTTACTTATCGAATTGAGTCCTCATTTTGTAGCTCATCTTGGGTTGCTTAATCTTCGCACTCTCGTACTTGAATTTGCTTCCTGGTGCTCCCCTAATTGTATAGCTTGAATTTTCCTATTTTTTAGCTTCATGATCATGAACATTGCATAAGATATACCTATAAAGGTGACCAAGGTAATGGGAGTTTAGTTGAATCTCTTATGTAGGATAATGAGTGGATCACCTAAGGGATTCGATCGATGGATACACTAGAGTGTGGTTGAGATTAAGGATATTGTAAACGCTATATTGGAAATATAGCACTTGGAATTGTTAAATTTTGTTGTGCCAAACCATTTAGAATATGTATCAAGTTTTGATAAGTTGGAAAGATCACCTTCATGCATTTAAGTTGTCCACGTTATCGTCAAACTTTTCTACATATTCCAATTGAGGAACATTGACAAAGCTCAAGACTACAAGTTTAAGTATAAGAATAAAAGTTTGAACTCAAGCTAAAGTTCAAGTTTACTACCTTAAGTCTAGCTCAAGTTCAAGACCTTCAAAGACAAGCTTCATGTACTTCAAGTAATCGAATGCGAATGATGTTTCGATGTTTCAAACTCACAAACAAGGTATGGATGACCCTAGATTGACCATAGGGTAGGTCATATTGATTGTGTATTGAATTTGGGTCAATGTATAAATTTATAGGCTTTTCTTCGACTAGTGCTAGCCTTTGTTGAACTAGTCCAAGCACTGGCTCGACCAGTCCAAGATTTGTTGAGAATTTTTTGTTATGGCTCGACCAGTCATGGACACTGCTCGACTAGTCGAGTGAACAGTCTCAATTAGTCGTGCAGTTCTCGACTCAAAGTCAAGCAAGCTTTTTTAGTCCCACTCAACCAGTCAAGTGCATTGCTTGACCAGTCAAGCAGGCCACTGGACCAGCCGAGTAAGCCACTCGATTAATCGAGTAATGGGTTTGTCTTATCGCGCCAGAAATTTTGAAAATTAGTTAGTGGTTTGATCAGTCAAACTAGCCCTTAGACCAGTCGAGGGAACAAAATTTTAACCTATAAATAGAGGACGAATCTCATAGTTTTTCATTCATTCCAAGCCTAATTAAGTCATCACTCTAAGAGATAAGTTCCTGCAATTGTGAAGCTATTACTTATTCATTTTAGATTCTATTTATAGCTTTTTGTATTTGATTTTGTGATATCTATTCAACTCTATTGTATTAAAAGGGGGAATTTTAATTTATCCTTTTGAGATCAAAATCAAATCAAGCTAGACCCAGGTTAATTTAATTTAAATATCATTTAAACTTAGAACCCTTTCATTTGTGAGATTGGACATTGAATATCTACGTCTACATCGATTGGTTCTACTGGGCTACATCGGAATATTCAGATAAGTATTTCAATTTTCTGCAATTTTTGGTTTGTGAGATTCAACCAAGAAAAACTCATTGTGGGGTTTTTGTAATTGTGTAAGCCCATTTAAAAAGCACAATTGTGAAGGTTTTAAGGTGAACCTTGAAAAACTTTATTTCTTAGTAAAAGCCAATATCCCGTGGGTGTGGATATTAGGAGTGGAATGGTTGTGTGGTTGTTCTTGAACAGTTGGTGTACACACACGAATCACTATAATTCCTGGTATTTGGTTGATGTTGATGGTGATGTATATGTGGTGAATGTTGTAATTTCCTTTTATACACTTGCGGTGAATGTTGTAATAATTTAGTTTACTTCCTTTGCCTCTTTCTAAGTTTGAGTTTTTGATACTTACAAATGTTCTAGAAATCAGGTTGTCATACTATAAACCTTGGTTTTTGGTGTAAGGTTGTCCTGAGAACTTAGTTTCTATCAACCTCTTAAGACTTGTGTATTTGAGGTTACTTTTATTTATGTTATCTATCTTTGTATTCCGCATTTATTTTTTAATTTGGCATAGTCCTATTCACCCCCCCCCCCCCTCCCCTAGGACTTAGAGCTCGGCTTTTTCAAGTGGTATCAGAGCCTAATAGCTCATTTTTTATTTGAATTCATTTCCTGAGCTAAGTGATCTCGAGCTTATAATATGTCAAAATTTAATAGCCTCTCTATTACTAAGCCTCCAACTTTTGATGGCTCCAATTATGCTTATTAGAAAGCCAGGATGATGATCTTTTTTAGGTCCATTGATGAGAGCGTGTGACAAGCCATAGTGACTAGATGGAACCTACCCACATCTGAAGTTCAAGGCACTGATGGAACTAAATCTGTTAAAGTTGCGCCTTATTATTCATGGACCACCCTTCAGAAAAATGAGAGTAGTGCTAATGCCAAAGCTTTAAATGCAATCACTTCCGCACTATCACCAGATGAATTTAAAAGAATTATATCCTGTGATACTGTAAAGAATGCTTGAGATATCTTAGAAATGACACACGAGGGTACGATTATAGTCAAGAAATCTAAACTTCAAATCCTCACCACTAGGTTTGAGGAAATACGTATGGAAGAAAGTAAAACATTCATGGACTTTCATATTAAATTGAATTACATAGTCAACTCAATGTGGGGTCTTGGAGATAACATCCAAGAAAGTAAAGTTTGTGCAAAGATACTACACTCATTGCTTGAAAGGTTCAATTCTAGGGTCATTGCCATTCAGGAACTTCGTGATACGGATGATATGAGGGTTGAAGAGCTTGTTGGTTCTTTACAAACCTACGAGTTAAATTTCAAGGCTCTTAAAGGTAAGTCCATAGCCCTTAAGTTATCTAAATATATTTCTCAAAATAATTCTAGTAATTCTGATTGCGAAAATTCAGAAGATGATATGACATTATTAGCTAAGAAGTTTTATTAAATTTTTAAAAGAAAAAAGAGAGTTGATTTTCAAAAATATTCTGAGAAGAAAAAGGGTAGATCTAAAATTTGGAAATCACTTAAAGACAATCAATGTTTCAACTTCCATGAATATGGGCATTTGGCAAATAAGCGTCCAAAGAGTGACAAGCCAAAGAGAAAAGGTATGTTGGCCACATGGGAAGAATCATCTTGCTCTGAAGCATCTTCTGAGTCAGATGATTTTAAACCCGAATCTTCTAATGAGGTCAAGGTCTTAATGACTCTATCCAGAGTCACTTCCTTAGAGAGTTGTGATTCAACTTATAATGAAAATCTGAGTGACCCTGAAAATGTTGGTGATTTACAAGATGCCTATAATGCCCCATACAGGGAAAGTTGTAAGATAGCTGTAAAACATAAACTTTAGAAAGAAAAGTTTTTAATGTTAAAAGAAGATTTTGAAAACCTAGTTTTAGAAAAATCATATCTTTTTGATTGTTTTGAAAAGACTAAATGTGAGTTAGATTTCAAAACGTCCCGAGTTGAAAATATAAAATTAGAAAATGAAAAACTAAAACTAGAAGTATCTGATCTCTTGAGTTTGAAGGATACTAGGAAACATGCCCAGGGTGATCATAAACTAGAAAAATTGCTAACTAGATCAAGGAAATGTGGAGATATATCTGGTCTACGCTATGATAAGAATACGCCTTTAAAATGTAAGTTTAATCCTCATATGTTTGTTAAAGGGGAGTCCTCCAACTCGAAAGGTAAAAGTCTTAATCAAAATGGTTTTAAAAATCTTAAAAATTTTCAAACTATCAAATAGAATATTAACTATATGTAACTTCTCGAAAAAATCTGTACAGAGACCCGAGTACCACCTCAGCCAGAAATCACTTAGGATTAATTCCTTTAGAAAGTAAGCATAAGACAACTAGCGCTATGTTATATTAGCTGTGAAATTAGCACTGATCGCTTTAAATACGTTCTGCAAGACCCAAAACTTATGGAATCATTAACGCTATAACATCCTGAAACTTAGGATCAAACTCTAAACCCGTTTGCTCTCAGGAACCCTTTGAAACTTTGTATTAGATCTAGACCGCACGTCGAAAGTCCGATATCTACAATCTCAGACCATTATGACCACTTAGTTGGACTTGACAATCATTTCAAAAATCAAGCCCAACTGATGTTCTGAGGCTATTTCATTGAGCCTGGAGCAAGGAGTGTGAGAAAGAGTGAAATTCTTTATAAATTAAATGTGATTTAAATAAATCTGGCACGTGACACTTGCGGGTTAAGTATAAGCATTCAGACCATTGGAATCTGACCCAAATACACCCTCGGATCAGGGAACAGTTTCTACTCAGGTCAGTGTACTTGAAATCCTCGATCGAATCTCAGTGACCGCTGAACTGAAACTGGTTCGCCATGTGCGATCTGGAAACCCGATCAAACTGAAAACTTAATGTGATCAGGATCTAACATCCATGAGCTTAAGTCCGATAGCATTTAGTCAGGGTACCTCCAGAAACGTTCTTTCGGATCGAAAAAGACCCGATTTGACTATAACCCAAGTATACCTTGGTTTAAAGTCTAAATAGGTGACTTTCTAACCTATTTGAGGACCTTAAACCCTCTCACACCCCTCCCATACGAATTTGTAAAAACCCTAGAAAAGAGAAGAGAGAAAAGAGAGAGATTGTGTGAAAGTTGTGAGGAAAGGTTCCTGTCATTCGATCCTGCTTCTACACGTACTCAATCACCGTGTTCTAATCACTCCTACGGTGATTCCGACTTCATTCTAGGTAAGAAAACCCTAACCTCAACCTGTTTTAGGGATTCCATCGATACAAGTAGCGAAGTAGCTGACTTAACTTGTGAATTAGGTCGTCATATCGACGTTGATGAAGCATAAAGTTCCTATTCGATTCGATACGCTTCTACGGCGAAAGGTGAAGATTTTAGATGCTTAGGTTAACTTTTTTCAAAGCTTTCAATGTCGTTTAATAGTAGATTATCGACAAGGATGCTGCTTGACATGTAGAACATGCTGTTTGTTTTCTATTTCAATTACGTACGGAAAATATGAGATTTAGGATATTTTAGGCATTTGTAGGAAATACTGTATGCGTCCGTATTTTGCCGATATGATTTTCATGAGTATTTGTCATGTTATTATACAAGTTATGCGTGTATGATCTGTTTGGCGAAGAGATTCGCCCTAATGCACATCATTGGTTGACATATGCTATGTTGACAAATGTGTGTAGACTAAGTGTTTGTATAAATGTTTGTATTAGTAAGTATTGAGTAAATGTTGTTGTAGATTAGTTTTGAGATTGGATTCTCAATTAATATGATGATGTATATGATTTCTTCCATGTTGTTATATTGAATTGATTTCCTCATATGTATGAAATGCTTGTGTTTGGTTGATTTGCTTATGTTGTATGTTATAACATGTTATTAACATGCTTGGAGTAATTGTGTTTCTTTTCTTTCACTCTCATATGATCACTGATGTAGATTACAAGTGCTTGGGGCTATACTCTAGTCCAGGTAGTCGGTAATAGATTTGAATTCGTGGTTGGCTTCTATTTGCCACGAAGGACGCGTCGATGAACCCGAGTCGTTCTTTGGTTGACGGCAGTGGTTAGGCCACACGAAGTGCTTATGCACTTCATGTCGTTCAGCTTGAGGTGCGCTCGTACTAGTCGAGCTCGTCAAGCAACCCGACTGACCATTGTATGTTCACCTTGTATTGGTTATAACTGCTTGAACTTAAGGTACTGAACTTACCAGTGATAACCCTGATAACCATGGTACCTTGATCCATTAAGACTCATGAGTCGGGCATGGTGGTATGGGACACCGTGGTCGAGCTATCGTTTAATAGTAGATTATCGACGGCAACGCCGTTTGACATGTACAACATGCTGTCCGTTTCCTGTTTCGTAAACCGGTGAAGAATATGAGATTTAGGGCATTTTAGTCATTTGTAGGAAGTACTGTTTTCATTCATATTTTGCTGATGTGATTGACATGGCTTATTGTCGCATTAGAATACTAGGAATATGTGCATAATTAGTTTGGCGAAGAGATTCGCCTAAATGCTCACTTTGAGTCGACATACTATATGTAGACTTAAGTGTGTAGTGTAAGTGTTTGTATAAATGCTTGTATTAGTATGTATTTAATTAAATGGTGTTATGAATTAGTTTGAGATTGTTTTCTCAATTAATATGCTGATGTAAATGATTTCCTACATGTTAGCTAAATGCATGATTTCATTATATGCATGAAACGCATGTGCTTGAAGATTTACTTAAGTTGTATGCTATAACATGTGTTAACATGCTCACATGGTTGTATTTCATTTCCAATACTCTAATATGATTGTTGATGTGATTCCATAATTGTTTGGGACTATACTTAGTCCAGGCAGTCGGTAATCGAGAAATTTCATGGTTGGCTTATCTTTCCCACGAACGACGCATCGATGAACGCGAGCCGTGTTTTGGAGTTGGCGGCAGTGGTTAGGCCACGCGAAGTGTTTTACGCACTTCATGTCGTTCGACTTGAGATGCGATCGTGCTAGTCGAGACCGTCATGTAACCCGTTTGGCCGTTTGTATGTTCACCCTGTATGAGTCATAACTGCTTGAACCTAGGGTACTAAACTTTCCATTGTAAACCCTGTTAACTATGGTACCTTGATCCACGAAGACTCATGAGCCGGGTACTGTGGTATGGGACACCATGGTCGAGTTGTCGGCCTACGCTGGGGCCACAAACCTCCCCATAGTGACCAGTGAGAACCTATGTCTCGTGAGCAGATTATGGTGGTATGGGACACTATATTCTTGCTGTCGGCCTACACTGATCAGGCGACGAGTCCTTTGGAGTGACCGCGAGCGTATTCTGAGTCTACGGGAGGCAACGACCCTTCCGTAGCAGTGAGAGTACAGTAGGCCTGTATTGATAAGGTGATGGGGGAGCGGTGCAATAAGTGTGAGCAACAGCCTTGACAGCTCTTGCAGTGACCTACAAAATATACTTCGTATGAGATTACTAGGAGTGACGACCCTAGACAGGATCTGTGTTGGGATTGATACAAGGGAAGTACCTTAGTTTCCCAATCCTGCTGTTTGAATGGACTAATAACAACTCAGAAATCATATCACCATAACATTGCATGTGCCTGGAAGATATGGAGCACTTGAGGGACGATTGCTTGCCGCGGTCATAAGATGGTGCCATATGAGGGAGATCGTCGGTGAGGGCATACATCACGTCATGTCATATTGCATTAACAACAGTATTAGGATTACATGATTTACTGCTTTACTATTATCGCATGATTGATTTAAGAACATGTAAATCCTTGTTCTATTATTCCACTGAGTTAGCTACTCATTTCTACGTTACGGGATGGTGTTTCCGGACACCCACCAGTCCCTATTTTGGTTGCAGATGATGGCCCTGCTTGAGAAGCGGAGCTGGACTTGATAATGATGAGGATCTCTCCTTTATGCGTGTTCTGATTGACGGGATTACAGGGAGGTTGATTAGATACCTTGACACTTGTCATTTTATATTTTCAAAGCACTCATGTATATTCTTTTTGTTTACTTTTGGAGTATACATGTACGTATTTAACTTGGTAACATGTTCACACTCTGGAGACATACAATAGTTTATATATGTTATACATACTATCACAGTCTTCCGCTTGTGAATTTAACTCTCTGGAGTATGATATGCTGTTCTGGCTTAATCTCACTCATGTTTAATACATTAACATAGAAAACATTCAATCATACAAATCTATGTTGCATAAATAACATTTTGGAACTCGAGAGTTGAGTTTTTACTCGACCCCTCGATTTTCAGGATGTTACATCCGATCCAAAGGAGTGTTTCGGGAGGTCCCCTGGACGAACGTGGTCGGACCTAAGCTCATGAATACCGGATGTTGATCACATTAAGTTTTCAGTCCGGTAGAGTTCCCAGATCGCACGTGGTGGTCTAGTTTCAGTTCAGCGGTCACGGAGACTCGATCGAGGATTTCAAGTACACTGACCTGGGTGAGAAATGTTCCCTGATCCGAGGGTGTATTTGGGTCAGATTTCGACGATCTGAATGCTTATACTGATCCCGCAAGCGAAACGTGCCAAATTTATTTAAATCTCATTTAATTTTAAATGAATTTCACTCTTTCTCACACTCCCTGCTCCAGGCTCAATGAAATAGCCTCAGAGCATCGGTTGGGCTTGATTTTTGAAATGCTTGTCAAGTCCAGCTAAGCGGTCATAACGGTCTGAGATTGCGGATATCGGACTTTCGACACGCGGTCTAGATCCAATACAAAGTTTTAAAGGGATCCTGAGAATAAATCGGTTTAGCGTTTGATCCTAGATTTTAGGGTAACGTAGCGTCAACGATTCTAGAGGTTTTGGGTCTTACAGATCGTATTTAAAGTGGTTGGCGCTTATTTCACAGGTAATCTAGTGTAGTGCTGGCTAATTCACGTTAAATTCTAAAGAATTTAGTTCTAAATGATTTCTCTGGCATTGGAATTGGGTTCTGAGAGGTTACCAAGGCGTTATGGTTGACCCATTGCCTAAGGACGTCTAACTCCAGGTTGGCAAAAATCTGAGGTGTTACAATCTACCCCCCTTAAAATAAAATTTTGTCCCTGAAATTGGCTAAGGGTAATGAGTCCTTAAAGAGACTTTCGTATTGACATTCTAAAGAAGGTTCAAATCCTATTCAATGACATAACCTTACGTATAACCTAAATCAACTGTTTCGATCCTGGGCCAGTGGGGAAGGGGCTAACCACGCTTCCGCTGCTCCACTCTGATCCAACGGTTGTATTAGATAATCCTAAGTAGATTGGGCTCAATACGTTTTACCCCCCTTAAAACTTAGTTTTACTTAAGGTTCAAGAATCTATGTCTCGATCCGTATATCGGAACGAGGTGTAACTTAGGACCTAACTTTGACATGAAATGGGAAACAACCTCTCACTACATTGGTCTTCCTTTGCTAATGATGCGTTCTATGGCATTGGTACCTATGAATATAGAAAGGAACTGAATTGGTGGGTGTTGTGGATGATTTAAATTTCTCAACTCCATGTCCCTGATTGTAAGAAGTCCTTAGGAAGGCAATTCTAAGGGGAATTCTAAAGGGCGTGCTAATTTATTCTAAGTTCAATCTGAGGGATTTATATGTTTTCCCTGAGAGTGAATAGTTCTAAGTTAAAACCACTTTCCTAAGGGTTATAACAGAAGTCGATAAGTATTAAGGGGATCTATCGAAGGAATGAGGTTCTACTCCAACCAAATCTAGCCTACTATTCCTTAGCATATACAGGCTTTACACTACTTAATATATCTAGTAGACTAGTCTATAACTCACTAGCGGTAATCTAAAGTCTAAGCTTATTCCACTACAGGGAATTGTTCTATCGCTCAGAGTTAAGATTGTCTAATTGAAATTAAACTTCCTATATCGTCAGCTCTTTCAAATCTAGGAGTACTAACTCTAGGTCCAAAACTCTAGATGTCCTAGCACCAGATGGTCATTATTTGTGGACGAAGCTACCATATTTAGTCTTGCCCGACGGTAAAGCGGAGAGATCGAGAAGACGTCTATAACTAGCTCGAAAGAGCCATGAAAAATGGAGGAAAGGGGGAGAAATGGCAGACCTAGTGGGCTGGCACGCATCTAGGTCCTATAGAGGGGTGAAACAAGCCCCCAAATGCTAGGATTACAAAGGGAAAAGGATGAGATGGGTTGGGTTTGAAGCTTACACGAGTTTTGCTTGAAATGGAGGGTGTAAGAGCTCCAATCGATGAGAATGGAGAGAGGGGAGACTGTGTATAGCTATGAATCGATGGAGTGGCATCAGTTGTGGCTGAAAATGGGATTGGAAGTGATTTGGAGACGAGATTTGAGAGGGAGGCAGCAAAATGTGGAGAAGGGAGAGCTTAGGAGGGGATTTTGTGAAGGAAGTGGTGTTTTGGGACACTTTTAACGGGTGACCCCTATGCACAGGGGCTACACTAGCCCCCAAATGACGTCGGCCCGAAGCCCAGACCGATCCAGGCCTGTTGTACGATGAGGCCTCGCCGACCGGTTTGGCTTTTGGTGGTGCCCCTCCATTTCAGCAAGATCCCCCTACCCTAAGGACCCTAAATATATGTGGGTCCCACCCTGGATCATTCTAGATCAGCGTGGGTAGGCCCATGACTCTGTTCGAAGAGTTTTGGGGCCAATTTGTAAGCTAGAATGAGTTTATGCATCATGTAGCATATGATTTTAGGGTAGGAGACGCTAATCCATCCAACTAACCCACTTATTCCACAATATTCCATAAATGGAATGGTAAAAAGTCCCATTTATACATATATTTACTATTTATAGTAGATTTTTGTTCAAGCATGATTCTTCATCATTTATAATTTAGGATTTATGCCTAGTATGAAAGTATTTAGAAAAAGTTGAAGAATGAGGCGGTGAAAGGAGAGATTTTGAAGGAAATGGGTAAAACAGGGGTTTTATGCCTTGCGATTGAATGTAGGGTGTTGTGGTCGACCCACAAACTAAGGACATCCATTTTTGGGTTTGAAATTCTTTAAGGAATGACTCAAACCCGTCGACTGACGGCCTAGAGTAGACTTAGGTCGCTTCACGCGACCAAATACACGTTACGACCTAAAGTACCGTATAGTTTCACCTGTCGGCGAAACTTGGGATTCTAATGTGGTTTCTAAGTTTCCATCACCCCCTTCCTAAGTTAGAGTGCATCAGTGTGCATTGTGTTACCATAACTCAGGTCCAGTTTAATCCAAATCACTCTCTGATACCATCTGTAACATCCCGAAAATTGGGGTCGGGTAGAATCCCAACTCCCGAGTTCCAAAATGTCACTTATGCAACATAGATAATAATAAATGCATGTCATCTGTAGAATGGCATTAAACAAGATTGAGATTAAGCCAAAACATCATATCATACTCCAGAGACAGTTAAATTTTACAAGCGGAAGACTGTGATACATATATAACAATGTATGATTGATTGTAAGTCTCCAGAGTGTGAGCATGTTACCAGGTTAGACATATACATGTATACTCCAAAAATGATAAAAATGATATAGATGAGTACTCTAAAAATATAAAATGACAAGTGTCATGGCGTCAAATCAACCTCCCTGTAATCCCGTCGGTCAGAACACGCATATAGGAGAAATCCTCCTCATCATCATTAAGTCCGTCTCCACTTCATAAGCAGCGCCATCATCTACAACTAAAATAGGGACTGGTTGGTGTGTGCGACACTGTCCCATAACGTGAGAGTGAGTGATCAACTTAGTGGAATCATAGAGCAAAGATTAACATGTTATCAAATCAATCACGTGATAATAGTAAAGCAAGTAATCAGACAATCCTAAATACTGTTGTTAATGCAGGCATGAAATGACATGATGGATTCCCTCACCAACATACTCCCTCATACGGCACCATCTTACGCCCACGGCATGCTTGCGTTCCTTAGTGCTCCACATCTTCTAGGCACATCCAGTGCAATATGGATAATGATTACTGAGTTGTTATTAGTCCATTCATACAGCATTATTGGGAAACTAAGGTACCTTCCATATATCAATCCCAACACAGATCCTGTTTAGGGTCATCACTCCTAGCAATCTCAAATGATGTTATATTTATAGGTCGCTGCAAGGGCTGCCAGGGCTGTTGCTCGCACTCGTTGCACCGCTCCCCCATCACCTTATCAATACAGGTCTATTTATATCCCTAAGACTGCATCAGGACTCGTCGCCCCCATGCGGTGTCAGGATAAACTCAAGGTCACTACAGAGGGCTCGTCACCAATCAGTGTAGACCGACAGTAAGAATATAGTGTCCCATACCACCATAATCTGCCCAGAGTAGGGTGCTCACTGGTCACTACGGGGAGGTTTGTGGCCCCAGCGTAGGCCGATAGCTCGACTACGGTGTCCCATACCACCATGCCCGGCTCATGAGTCTTTATGGATCAAGGTACCATGGTTATTAGGGGTTCCACTGGTAAGTTCAGTTGTAACATCCCGAAAATCGGGGGATCGAGCAAAAACCCAACTCCCGAGTTCCAAAATGTTATTTATGCAACATAGACATGTATGATTGAATGTTGTCTGTGATGATGTATTAAACATGAGTGAGATTAAACTAAAACAGCATATCATACTCCAGAGACAGTTAAATTTACAAGCGGAAGACTGTGATAGTATGTATAACATATATAAACTATTGTATGTCTCCAGAGTGTGAACATGTTACCAGGTTATATACATACATGTATACTCCTAAAGTAAACAAAACGAATATACATGAGTGTGCTAAAAATATAAAATGACAAATGTCAAGGTATCTAATCAACCTCCCTGTAATCCCGTCAATCAGAACACACATGAAGGAGGAATCCTCCTCCTCATCAAGTCCAGCTCCGCCTCGCAGACCGCGCCATCATCTGCAATCACAATAGGGACTGGTGGGTGTCCGAAAACACCATCCCGTAATGTGGGAGTGAGTGATCAACTCAGTGGGATAAGAGAGCAGAGATTACCATGTTATCAAATCAATCATGCGCTAATAGTAAAGCAATAAATCAAACAATCCTAATACTGTTATTAATGCAATATGACATGACGTGATGTATGCCCTCACCGATGATCTCCCTTATACGACACCATCTTACGACCGCGGCATGCCACACTCCCTTAAGTGCTCCACATCTTCCACGCACATGCAATGTAATGGTGATATGATTTTCGAGTTGTTATTAGTCCATTCAAACAGCAGGATTGAGAAACTAAGGTACTTCCCTTATATCAATCCCAACACAGATCCTGTCTAGGGTCGTCACTCCTAGTAATCTCATACGAGGTATATTTTGTAGGTCACTGCAAGGGCTGTTGCATACACTCGTTGCTCCGTTCCCCCATCACCTTATCAATACAGGCCTACTGTACTCTACTGCTACTAAAGGGTCGTCGCCTCCCGTAGACTCAGAATACGCTCATGGTCACTACAAAGGACTTGTCGCCTGAGCAGTGTAGGCTGACAGCAAGAATATAGTGTTCCATACCACCATAATCTGGTCATGAGACTAGGTGCTCACTGGTCACTACGGGGAGGTTTGTGGCCCCAGCGTAGGCCGACAGCTCGACCACGGTGTCCCATACCACCATGCCCGGCTCATGAGTCTTCGTGGATCAAGGTACCATGGTTAACAGGGTTTACAATGGTAAGTTCAGTACCCTAGGTTCAAGCAGTTATGACTCATGCAGGGTGAACATACAACGGCCAGTAGGGTTACTTAACGAGCTCGACTAGCACGATCGCATCTCAAGTTGAACGACATGAAGTGCGTAAAACACTTCGTGTGGCCTAACCACTGCCGCCAACTCCAAAACATGGCTTGCGTTCATCGACGCGTTGTTCGTGGCAAAGATAAGCCAACCACGAATTCGCTCGGTTACCGACTGCCTGGACTAAGTATAGTCCCAAACACATATGAATTCACATCAGCAATCATGTGAGAGTATTAGAAATGAAACACAACCATGTGAGCATGTTAACACATGTTATATCGTACAACTTAAGTAAATCATCTGAGACATGCCTTTCATACATATAATGAAATTATGCATATCGCCAACATATAGGAAATCATTTCCATCAGCATATTAATTGAGAACTCAATCTCAAACTAAATCATAATGAAATCATCAAGTACATGTTATAAGATACAGCTTAAGCGAATCGTCAAGCACATGCATTTCATTCATATAATGAAATCATGCATATGGCTAACATGTAGGAAACCATTTACAACAGCATATTAATTAAGAAATCAATCTCAAACTAATTCATAACACCATTTAATTCAATACATACTAATACAAGCATTTATACAAACACTTAAACTATACACTTAAGTCTACATATAGTATGTCGACTCAAAGTGCGCATTTTAGCGAATCTCTTCGCCAAACTAATTATGCACGTATTCCTAACATTCTAATGCGACAATAAACCATGTCAATCACATCAGCAAAATATGCATGAAAACAGTACTTCCTACAAATGACTAAAATACCCTAAATCTCATATTCTCCGTCGATTTACGAAACAGGAAACGGACAACATGTTGTACATGTCAAACAGCGTTGCTGTCGATAATCTACTATTAAACGATATTGAAAGCGTTGGAAACAGTCAATCAAAGCGTCTAAAATCCGTACCTTTTCCCTTTTAGGGGTGTGAATTCGAACGGAGCGTATACGCTTCGTCTACGGTGAATAGAGAACCTGATTTACGAGATCTATCAGCTACTTTGCTATTAAACCAAGGGAACACTAAATCAGAAACTTCTAGGGTATTTTCTTACCTGAAAACGTGAAGAAATCACCGGCAAAGTGATTAGAGCGCGTGGCTTAACCACTTGCAGCACGTGGCACAAGCAGCAGGGAATTCTCTCCCACCTTCTCTCACAAACTCTCACCTTTTCTCTCTCCCAATCTACGGCTTTTTGCAAATTCGGATGGGAGAGAGGAGTGAGGGTTTCAACCCCTTTTATAAGCTCAAAAATGCCCGGAATAGGCTCGAGAACAAAGTTCACTTAGGGTATATCCAAATCGGGGCTGTTTCGGTCCAAAAGATGATTTCTGGTGGTCCCCTGGACGAATGCGGTCGGACTTAAGCTCATGCATACTGGATCTAGCATACATCAAGTTTTCAGTCCGGCAGGGTTCGCAGATCACAAGTAGCGGTCCAGTTTCAGTTCAGCGGTCACCGCACATAGATCAGGTCTGCAAATCTCATGATATGAAATAGAAATTTTTCCTGATCCGAGGGTGTAATTTGGCTGAATTCTGACAGTCAGAACGCTTAATACTGACGCGTCAAGTCGTGTGCCAGATTTGAATTTTAAATTCCAATTCTGTCCCTATTCTTACTCTCTTCAGTCCAGGCTCAATGAAATAGCCTGCGAACGTCGGTTGGACTTGATTTTCGAAATGATTGTCAAGTCCATCTATGCGGTTCTAACGGTCTAAGATAGTAGATATCAGACTTTCAACGCGTGGTCTAGATCCAATACAAATTTTCAAAGAGGTCCAGAGAACAAACCTGCTTAGAGTTTGATCCGAGGTTTTAGAGTATTATAGAGTCATTGGTTCTACTCGATTTGGGTCTTGTAGAACATATTTAAAGTGATCAGGGACTGTTTCCCAGCTACTCTAGCATTGCGCTAGCTAACTTATGCTTAGTTTCTAAAGGAATTAATCCTAAGTGGTTTCTTTGGCTATGGAATTGGGTTTTAAGCAATTTTTCCGGTGTTTTAATTAACCCATTGCCTAAGGACGTCTAATCCCAGGTTGGCCAAAATTCGGGGTGTTACATCAGTACCCTAGGTTCAAGCAGTTATGACTCATACAAGGTGAACAATCAACGGACAGTTGGGTTGCTTGACGAGCTCGACTAGTACGAGCGCATCTCAAGCTGAGCGACATGAAGTGCATGAAACACTTCATGTGGCCTAACCACTGTCGCCAACTCAAAACACAGCTCGCATTCATCGACGCATCCTT
This sequence comes from Magnolia kwangsiensis, assembly GCA_037074715.1. NCBI lineage: Eukaryota > Viridiplantae > Streptophyta > Magnoliopsida > Magnoliales > Magnoliaceae > Magnolia > Magnolia kwangsiensis. Next base: position 119,127,382 of record CM073571.1, on the reverse strand, counting down.
CGTGGTAAATAGAATCCAACCACGAATTCTATCCGTTACCGACTGCCTGGACTAACGTATAGCCCTAAGCATTTGTACACAACATTAGTAATCATATGAGAGTAACCGAAATGAATATACACAATACAAGCATGTTGACACATGTTATAACATACAACGTAAGCAAATCAACCAACACATGCATTCCATATATATATTGAAATCAATTCATGTAGCCAACATGGTGGAAATCATATACATCGGCATATTAATTGAGAATTCAATCTCAAAACTAATTCACAACACCATTTACTCAATACATACTAATACAAACATTTATACAAACACTTAGTCTACACACTTTAGTCTACATAGCGTATGTCAACCCAAAGTGCGCATTAGGGTGAATCTCTTCGCCAAACAGATCATGCACGCATTTCTAATATCATATCACGATAAATACCCATGGCAATCATTTCAGCAAAATATGGACTTAAACAGTATTTTCTATAAATGACTAAAATACCCTAAATCTTATATTTCCTGTACGCAATCGAAATTGAAAACGACTATCATGTTATACATGTCAAACGGCATTCTCGTCGATAATCTACTATTAAATGACATTGAAAGCTTTGAAATCAGTCAATCAAAGCGTCTAAAATCCTCATCTTTCACCGTAGACGTGTATCGATTCGTCTACGCTTCGTCAACGACGTTATGGCGACCTAATGCACAAGATACATAAGCTACTTCCCTACTTGTATCAAAAGAATCCTTAAATCAGCTATAGGTTAGGGTTTTCTTACCTAGAATTGAGTTAGAATCACCGAAAAAGTGATTTGAAGGCGGTGCTTTGGTACGTGCAAAGGCTGGAGCAAAAGGCAAGAAGTTCTCTCACAAATTCTCTCACTAACTCTCTCTTTCTCTCTCACCACTTTCTAGGGTTTCTTGTAAAATCAGATGGGACAGATATGGGAGGGTTTAGAGCCCTTATATAGGCTAAAACCTCACCTAAATAGACTTGGGACAAGGGTATACTTGGGTTATAACCAAATCGAGTCTTTTTCGATCCAAAGGAGTGTTTCGGGAGGTCCCCTAGCCGAACGCGGTCGGACTTAAGCTCATGAATACCGGATGTTGATCACATTAAGTTTTCAGTCCGGTAGAGTTCTTAGATCACACGTGGCGGTCTAGTTTCAGTTCAGCGGTCACGGAGACTCGATCGAGGATTTCAAGTACACTGACCTGGGTGAGAATGTTCCCTGATCCGAGGGTGTATTTGGGTCAGATTTCGACGGTCTGAATGCTTATACTGATCCCACAAGTGAAACGTGCCGAAATTATTTAAGTCCTATTTAATTTTAAATGAATTTCACTCTTTCTCACACTCCCTACTCCAGGCTTAATGAAATAGCCTCAGAGCATCAGTTGGGCTTAATTTTTGAAATGATTGTCAAGTCCAGCTAAGCGGTCATAATAGTCTGAGATTACAGATATCAGACTTTCGACACGCGGTCTAGATTCAATACAAAGTTTCAAAGGGTTCCTGAGAACAAACCGGTTTAGCGTTTGATCCTAGATTTTAGGGTAACGTAGCGTCAGCGATTCTAGAGGTTTTGGGTCTTACAGATCGTATTTAAAGTGGTTGGCACTTATTTCACAGGTAATCTAGTGTAGCGCTGGCTAATTTACGTTAAATTCTAAAGAATTTGGTTCTAAATGATTTCTCTGGCTTTGGAATTGGGTTCTGAGAGGTTACCAAGGCGTTATGGTTGACCCATTGCCTAAGGACGTCTAACTCCAGGTTGGCAAAAATCTAAGGTGTTACAATATCACATTGCATGTGCCTGGAAGATGTGGAGCACTAAGGGAAGAAAGCATGCCGCGGATGTAAGATGGTGTCGCATGAGGGAGTATGTCGGTGACGGCATGCATCATTACTGCATCTCATTCTTGCATTAACAACAGTATCTAGGAATGTCTGATTGTTTGCTTTACTATTATCGCGTGATTGATTTGATAACATGCTAATCTTTGCTCTATGATTTCACTGAGTTGATCACTCACTCCCACATTACGTGTAACACCCTGAAAATCGGGGGTCGTGTATAAACTCAACTCCCGAGTTTCAGACCGTCACTTATGCAACAAAAATGATTATGATTCAATGTTGTCTGATTTAAAGCATTCACATGAGTAAAAGTATACCAAAACTGCAATTCATACTTCAGATCCAGTGATAAAAGCAAGCGGAAGACTAAACAATATATATATCACTGTATGGAAAAAATAAAGTAAATCTCATCTGTCTCCAAAGTATGACTACATCTCTGAGTCTCATATACATAAACATGAACAAAATAAATATCCAAAATGGTCCCACTGAAGTCCCATCGATCCAGGTCACCTACGCGAAGCCATCGTGATACTGCATGTACGAGAACTCGTCCTAGTCCTCGTCAAAGTCTGTCTCCACCTTCTGGATCTCAGCCTCACCTGCATCTACAACAGGGTCTGGTAGGTGTTGCAAACACCATCCCGTAACGTGGGAGTGAGTGATCAACTCAGTGGAATCATAGAGCAAAGATTAGCATGTTCACAATTCAATCATGCGATAATAGTAAAGCAGTAAATCAGACAATCCTAATACTGTTGTTAATGCAAGATGACATGACGTGATGTATGCCCTCACCGACGATCTCCCTCATACGGCAACATCTTACGACCGCGGCATGCAATCGACCTTCAAGTGCTCCACATCTTCCAGGCACATGCAATGACATGGTGACATGATTTCCAAGTTGTTATTAGTCCATTCAAACAGCAGGATTGGGAAACTAAGGTACTTTCCTTGTATCAATCCCAACACAGATCCTATCTAGGGTCGTCACTTCTAGTAATCTCATACGATGTATATTTCGTAGGTCACTGCAAGGGCTGCGAGGGCTGTTGCTCGCACTCGTTGCACCGCTCCCTCATCACCTTATCAATACAGGCCTACTGTACTCTACTGCAACGGAAGGGTCGTCGCCTCCCGTGGACTCAGAATACGCTCGCGGTCACTACAAAGGACTCGTCGCCTGATCAGTGTAGGTCGACATCTAGAATATAGTGTCCCATACCACTATAATCTGCTCACGAGACTTGGTGCTCACTGGTCACTACGGGGAGGTTTGTGGCCCCAGCGTAGGCCGACAGCTCGACCACGGTGTCCCATACCACCATGTCCGGCTCATGAGTCTTCGTGGATCAAGGTACCATGGTTAACCGGGTTTACAATGGTAAGTTCAGTACCCTAGGTTCAAGCAGTTATGACTCATACAAGGTGAACATACATCGGCCAGTCGGGTTACTTGACGGGCTCGACTGGCGCGATCGCATCTCAAGTCGAACGACATGAAGTGCGTAAAACACTTCGCGTGGCCTAACCACTGCCGCCAACTCCAAACACGACTCGCGTTCAGTCGACGCGTCGCTCGTGGCTAAGACCAGTCTGCCACGAATTCGCTCGGTTACCGACTTCCTGGACTAAGTCTAGTCCCAAACACTTATGGAAACACATCAGCAAATTATGTAAGAGTATTGGAATTGCAATACAGTCATATGAGCATGTTAACACATGTTATAACATTTAACTTAAGTAAATCTTCAGGCATATATGTTTCATGCATGAATGAAATCATGCATACAATCAACATGTAGGAAATCATTTAGGTCAACATATTAATTGAGAAATCAATCTCAAACTACCTCATAACATCATTTAATTCAATACATACTAATACAAGCATTTATACAAACACATACACTACACACTTAAGTCTACATATAGTATGTCGACCCGAAGTGCGCAATTAGGAAAATCTCTTCGCCAAACTAATTATGCACGTATTCCTAACTTCCTAATGTGACAACAAACCATGTCAATCACATCAGCAAAATATGAATGTAAACAGTACTTCCTACAAATGACTAAAATGCCCTAAATCTCATATTCTTCGTTAGTTTACGAAACGGGAAACGGAGAGCATTTTGTAAATGTCAAACGGCAATACCGTCAAGAATCTACTATTAAACGACATTGAAAGCGTTGGGAACCGTCAATCAAAGCGTCTAAAATCCTCACCTTATGTCTTGTAAACTCGTGAATTGAAACGGAGCGTATACGCTTCGTCTACGGCGAATAGGGAACCTAATACACGAGATCCATAAGCTACATCGCTATGGAAATAAAGGAAACTCAAATCAGCAACTATTTAGGGTATTTACTTACCTAGAATCGTGGTGAAATCGCCGGGAAAGCGGTAGAGGTGTGTTGCTTAAGCACGTGCAATACGTAGCACAAGTGGCAGGAAGAGCTCTCCCACTCTCTCACAATCTCTCACCTTTTTCTCTCTCCCAAGTTAGGGTTTCTCTCAAATTCGGATGGGAGAGAGGAGTGAGGGTTTCAACCCCTTTTATAGCCTAAAATATGCCCAAAATAGGCTTGGGAACAATGTTTACTTGGTGCCTAACCAAATCGGGGCCGTTTCGGTCCAAAAGAGTATTTCTGAAGGTTCCCAGGACAAATGCGGTCGGACTTAAGCTCATGCATACTGGATCTAGCACACATCCAGTTTTCAGACCGGTAGGGTTCGCAGATCGCACGTGGCGGACCAGTTTCAGTTTAACGGTCATCGCACCAAGATCAGGCATATAAGTCTCGTGATATGTAATAGATATTTTTCCTGATCCAAGGGTGTAATTTGGCTGTATTCTGACGGTCAGAATGCTCAATACTGATGTGTCAAATCGTGTGCCAGATTTGAATTTCAAATTTCAATTCTAACCCTATTCTCACTCTCCTCGGTCCGGGCTCAATGAAATAGCCTGTGATTATCGGTTTGACTTGATTTTCAGAATGAGTGTCAAGTCCAGCTAGGCGGTTCTAACGGTCTAAGATAGGAGGTATCGGACTTTCGACGTGCGGTCTAGATCCAATACAAAGATTCAAAGTAGTCCAGAGAACAAACCTGCTTAGAGTTTGGTCCGAGGTTTTAGAGCATTATAGCACCATTGGTTCCACTCGCTTTGGGCCTTGTAGAACGTATTTAAAGTGATCAGGGACCATTTTCCAGCTATTCTAACGTTGCACAAGCTAACCTAGTCATATTTTCTAAAGGAATGAATTCTACGCAATTTCGGGTCGAGTTGGTACTCGAGCCCAAGTACGGATTTTTCACGGGCGTTATAATCTACCCCCCTTAACAAATAATTTCGTCCTCGAAATTTTATACCTTTTCGTACTCCTCGAAAAGCTGTGGGTAGTTCTTTCTGATCTCGGCTTCTGTCTCCCAGGTAGCCTCCTCCTCAGAGTGATGCGTCCACAATACCTTCACAAGGAGAATCACCGTGCTATGCAGTACCTGCTCCTTCCTGTCTAGGATACTTGTCGGTCGCAGGATATATGTAACATCCTCTCCTAACTGCACCTTCTCCCATCTGATGATATGGAAAGGATCAGCAACGTACTTCTTCAGCATAGAAACATGAAATACGTTGTGAACGCTCGCGAGAGGCGTGGGTAAAGCCAATCGGTAAGCCACTGCTCCCACACGATCAAGGATCTGGAATGGGCCAATGAATCATAGTGCCAGCTTCCCCTTCTTCCCGAATCGAAGGACTCCCTTCATAGGGGAAACTCGTAAAAACACATGATCCCCAACAGTGAACTCTAGTGGCCTCCGTCTCGTATCGGCGTAGCTCTTCTGTCTGCTCTGCGCTGTAAGAAGCCGACGTCAAATAGTATCAATCTTCTCTGACGTCGCCTGCACTAACTCTGGGCCAATCAAGCTACGCTCACCGACCTCTAACCAGCAATGCGGTGCGCGACAAGGTCGCCCATACAGTGCCTCATAAGGTGCCATACCGATACTCGCCTGAAAACTGTTGTTGTATGCAAACTCCGCATATGCAAGACAATCATCCCAACTGTCCTTAAAGTCCAATGCGCAAGCTCGCAACATGTCCTCCAAGATCTAGTTCACCCTCTCTGTCTGTCCGTCTGTCTGTGGGTGGAAGGCAGTACTGAATTTCAACTTCACACCCATAGCCTCCTAAATGTGAGTCCAGAAGATAGAAGTGAACCGCGTGTCTCTGTCCGACACGATCTCCAACGGAACTCCATGCAGACGCACAATCTCTCTGATGTACAATCTAGCCAGCTCGTTTGCAGAGTTCGTAACTCTGATCGGTAGGAAGTGCGCCGACTTCGTCAGACGGTTGACGATCACCCAAATGAAATCATGTCCCTTCCTCATCTTCGGCAACCCAGAAATGAAGTCCATGGAAATGAAATCCCACTTCTACTCTGCAATCGGCATAGGCTGCAAAAGTCCAGGTGGTCGGCGATGCTTTGCCTTCACCTGCTGACAAGTGAGACAACGGGACACGAACTCAGCTATGTGGGTCTTCATACCTTCCCACTAATACGTCCTCTTCACGTCACGATACATCTTTGTGCTGCCTGGATGCATCGCAAGTCTAGTACAATGCGCAGCCTCGAGAATCTCTCGTCTCAAGTCAGGGACATCTAGGACGCATAGGCGGCCACGGTAACGTAAGCCCCCATCCATACCAACTCGCCAGTCGGCGTCAGCATCATCACTGGCCTGCTCTTGAAGCTCAGTAAGATGCGCATCGTCCCTCTGCTCCTCGATGACTCGGTCATCGATCTGAGATCGCACCTGTACATGTACGATAAACTCAAACGGCTCCTCTACGGTGAGTTTCTGCTCAAAGTCTCGCAAAAACTCAACCATATCCCACTCGGCAACCATCAGCGGAGCGCAAACTCTATCGCCTTCTTGCGGCTCAACGCATCAGCCACAAGGTTCGCCTTCCCAGGATGGTAAGAGACTTCAAACTTGAAGTCTTTCAACGTCTCCATCCATCGCCGCTGCCTCATATTCAAATCTCGTTGTGTGAATATGTACTTGAGGCTCTTGTGGTCGCAAAAGAGCTCAAACTCCTCTCTGTAGAGGTAATGTCTCCAGAGTCTCAGTGCGAATATAACGGCTGCCAACTCTAGGTCATGTGTAGGGTAATTCTCCTCGTGCTTCCTTAATTGTCTCGAGGCATACGAAATTACCCTGTCCCTCTGCATAAGGACACAACCCAAACCAACGCTAGACGCGTCAGTATATATAGTGTATCTAACCCCTTGCTCTGGAAATACTAGCACAGGGGCGGACATAAGTCTGTCCTTCAGCTCCTGAAAAGCTGACTCCGCCTTGTCATTCCAGGCGAACTTCACGTCCTTCCGTGTCAACTGAGATAAGGGTCTCGCGATCTTCGAGAAGTCCTGTATGAAGCGCCGATAGTAGCCAGCGAGACCCAGGAAACTCCTCACCTCAGTGACAGAACTAGGCTGCTCCCAGTCCTGCACCGCAGCTACCTTAGACAGGTCAACTGCCATGCCATCCTTGGACACCACGTGTCCCAGAAACTTCACCTCCTGCTTCCAGAAGTCGCACTTCTTGTACTGTGCAAACAACTGATGCTGTCTGAGCGTATCCAAGACCAAACGCAAGTGCTCCTCATGCTCCTCTCGACTCCTAGAGTACACCAAAATGTCGTCAATGAATACAACGACGAATCGATAGAGAAAAGGCCGAAATACCCGGTTCATCAAATCCATGAACACGGTCGGTGCGTTCGTAAGACCGAACGACATCACGAGGAACTCGTAGTGGCCAAAACTGGTCCTGAATGCTGTCTTCTGCACGTCCTCATCCCTGACGTGCAACTGATGATATCCCGACTGAAGATCAATCTTCGAGAAGTACTACGCTCCTCTCAACTGATCAAACAAGTCATCGATCCTGGGTAAAGAGTACTTGTTCTTCACCGTGAGCTGGTTTAGCCTGCGATAATCAATACACAATCGCATCGAATCGTCCTTCTTCCTCACGAATAGGACCGGTGCTCCCCAAGGAGACACACTAGGCCGTATAAGGCCAAGCTCTAGCAGACCATCAATCTACGTCCTCAACTCCTTCATCTCACATGGTGCCATGCGATACGTCGACAGTGAGACAGGTGTAGAACCAGGAACCAGATTGATAGTGAAATCGATCTCACGTCGGGACGGAAAACCAGGGATCTTCCTGAACAGATCCCCGAACTCGAAAACGACTGGCACATGCTCGAGTACCTGGGCACCAGCGTCGCGCAATAAAGTGGCATAACTAAGTATGCGGAAAGGAAGATTTACCCGCACTGAAAACGTGAAAGGCGTGCCCTCAGGCTCGTACACCGTCACCATACGAGCCTCGCAGTCAATCTCGGCCCTCCCAGCAGTCAACCAGTCCATGCCAAGAATGACGTCGAGATAAATGAGTAAGGGATCGACGACAAGATCAAGAGCCATCGTCCTGCCTCCCAGATTAACTAAACAACCCTCACACATCTGGGTAACATCCGAATAATCCCCATGAGCTGCAAAGACTCGCACGCTATCCATAGTGATAGTCTATAACCCAAGACGCCTGACTACGGCACGCGATATCAAAGAAATCGTGGAACCAGTGTCCACCATCACAAGAATGGGAGTACCTCCAATATGGGCCGTGACCTCGAAGGCTGAATGATGGGAAGTCGGCGTCGCAGCTGCCTCAGCTGTCAATGCATGAACCCGAGCCTGCTGTGGCCGGTTCGGCCGCTGTGTCAAGGGCCGTGGAGGCTGTCTAATCTGTGATACTGGAGGTCTGAATGTAGGGTGCGCAGGAGCTAACCGTAAAGGCGGTGCTGATATCGCCTGTGAACGAGCACGGTCAATCTTCTGCAGCGGTGAGAACCCGCTGTCCCGCATCCGAGAGAAGCAGCTCTGCGCCAAGTGGCCTGACCTCGCACAGTATGTGCACAATAACTCGTGACGCCGAAACGATGGTGCTGGCGCTATGGCCCGAGTAGGAGGGTCAATGCGAGGCCTCTTGCCCGCGAGGGGCCTGTCCTGCATGTCTGGTCGCGGCCTAGAAGCAACCGGGCCACGAGATCGCGCAAGTCGATCCACATCTTGCTCTGCCCGCATGGACATGTGAATCAACTCCGCATATGAAGGAATGGTCACATAGCACATCTTCGACCGAATGTCCGGTCGCAAACCCTCCAGAAAGCGCCGTATGCGCATCTGCTCATCAACCAAAATCGTCGGGACGTATCTGCCCAACTCCGTGAACCGATGCTCATACTCCGTAACTGTCATAGCTGCCTGTCTAAGACGGAGAAACTCATTCTTCCTGTCGTGCCTGTAAGTCTGGGGATAATACTTCTTATGGAAGCGGAACTCAAACGCTGCCCATGTCCATACATAGTCGCCGACAACAGTCCGCAGTACGCTATCCCACCACAGGCTGGCCTCTCTCTCAAAGAGGAATGTAGCCAGCTCTACCTGCTCGGCCTTAGTGCAATGTAACATCTGCAAAATCTTCGACACACGGTCGAGCCAGTACTCAGCCTCCTCGGGTCTGTGAGAACCCGTAAAAGTAGGAGGCCGCAAGCGCTGAAATCGCTCCAATAGGCCCCGTGTATCGGCGGGATTCCCTGCAAGGTTAGCAGGCGGTGCAGGATGAGCCATGCCCTCATCTTGGGCGTGTGTATAAGCATCCTCAGCTGGATGCGCAGGTGGTGCAGGTGGAGTAGATGGAGCCGCACCCCCACCCTGGGCTAATGTCCCCACGATGGTAGTCAGAAGCTGCTGCTGCTGCAGCATCATAGCCATCATCTGCTCGAATCTGTCAGGGGGTGGAACAGGCTGTGGCAGATGCTGTGTCGAAGTAGATGCACGATATGGCTCTCTGACTGACGGTGTAAATGGCGGTGGTCCAACTGTAGGACCAGCGACAGGCTGAGACGATTGAACTGCCTCAGGAATCGGGCCCAAAGCAGGGTCCGCATGAGTGTCAGACTCCGAAGGAGTCTGATCCATATGCTCAGTCAGTGCAAGCCGAACCGTGCTCCGCGTAGCCTTAGGCGGCATTCCCTATATTCAAAATAGGGCGCAACCTTGTCAGTCTTAATAGCACAATTACACCGCAATCATTTACACAAGGAGTCAAAGGCATTCCATGCATTTCATTTAATCAAAATTGTCACAATACAAGGGATATATCCTTACAAGCATCACAGTGAGAAATACATGGGAACTAAGATAGTTAAAATTGCAACAGCAACATAAGCAAGGCACTAGCCCTAACAGGCTTACACTCATAAAGCAGGAAATGACTAACTACTGATAACTATATCAAAGGTCGCATCGCTAATCTGAGTCTGGGGACGGAGGAGGAGCACCCTTATCCTGTAAGCAACATAGGATCGCCTTCAAGGTGCGAGTCACCTTGCCTAATTTCTTCTTTGTAATGGCCTTGGCATCCGCGACTTCTGCGCGAAGTTCTTGAACTTTCCTTCGCAAAGCGGTCTGACTCTCCTCCATCCGAGCAATGCGATCGTCGATAGTAGCCTGCGCAGAAGGAGGAGGGCTCTCATCTGTATCCTGAGCCTCCTCCTCTGCCTCTTCCTGAGCTTCTTCCTGAACCTCTGCTCCAGGTTCTTCTTCGCTTTGATCTTCCTCATCATCAAAGTCATCTTCACTGTCCTCCTCGAGCTGATTTTTACGGTACTGCGACCCAATCTTCATCTTGACCATAGTCGACTCATCAATGGTATGAATTGATACTGGCAATTCCGGCCCAAGTCTGTAGGCAAACTCAAGCGCAATCTTGCAAATCAGTCGGCCAAAAGGAAGTGATTCGGATGTTCTTCTTGACATGGCTATGAGGATTATTTGTCGTAAGATGAAAGTAGTCATGCATACATTCTCTCCCTAGGCCACCAGATATAGGAAATCAACCATAAGGCGTGTACATTCAATGCGATTCGTCGACCTGGGATAAACATTGAACGTGCAGATATGGTGCAGCAGGCACAACTCATTAGACATGTACGTCGCCTTAAGACTATTATTAGGCTGCCATGGAACCAACTTACCACACAAAAACCTGGTACGGTGATCTCGTTCACGTCTACTCCTCAGATTCTTCTCACTAGGATGAACATCACCAAGAGGCACGTTCAGAAGTCGCGTAATCAGTCGCACATCAATCGTAGCCATCCGATCTTTACCAAAAGGGATTTTGAACTGCAAAGGCTCCAAGGTAGGATTCTGGATACTAGCATAGAAGGCACGAATGGTGCTCACGTTAGCACGAGTGCGAGCTTCAAAGATCGGACCCCAATGCGCAGCTTCAATGCGTTCGAACAACAGATATTCACCGAATAGTAGTCCATCCACGTCTGCCTCAAACAACACTTTTCGATCAGTGTATTGGCCGTGAGGCATCTCTGATAGAATTGCTCACCTAAGGTGAGCATGGGGATCCAAATCCCGCTTTGTACGGCACTTTAGGGCTGCAGCTGGACCTGCGGCGGTGCTTGAACTTGCTGCACCACCCCGCGGTCTTCTCGATTGAGCAGGGCGGCTTGGCCCAGCCTCATCTGTTGCGGTTTTCCTTTTACCCATCAAAGATATGATGGATGAGAGTGATAAAAGGCCTAAAATGGCTTCCACGAAGGTCATGAAAAATGGTAAAAATGCGGAGAAGTGGCTGCCCAATCTGGAAAAAGGAGATCTAGGCATTGTAGAGGGATGCTTCAAGCTTTCGAAGGCTATATTTTCAAGGAGAAATGGAAATGAAAAAGTGGAATGGAGCACCTCACGATTTCAGCTCTATTTGGGGGTTTTTGGAGCTCCAAATGATGAAATCTTCAAGAGGAAGGGCTGCCAACTCCAAGGAAGTGATGGAGGATGTTCGTTTTTGGCCAAGGAGGGATCTAGGGATGATTTGAAATCCTGAATTTTGGAAATGGTTGCTGGAAAATGAAAATGGAGCTATGGGGAGGGCTATTTGTGGAGGGGTGTGATTTGGGGGTTTTCTTTGGACGGGAGACCCATGGGGAGGGTTTACATTCCATTTAAGGGCGTGCGCCCGAAATTCACATCAAAGGGGCCCACCTGTACGGCGATGCATCGCCGACCGGTGGTGCATCCGGCTGGTGGGGCCAGATGGGTTCGGTCCCCCATGGTCTAAGGGCCCCATAAATGTATGGTTCGACCCCTGGTTCATAGTATTTTGGCCTATGTGAGCCCAAACATGTGTTCGGAGCTTTTTAGGACCACTCCGCAATCCTGAATACCAAACCCTATAATGTAGCATATGAATTTAGGGTAGAAGGAGCTAGTACATCCATCTAAATCCTTATTTACTAAAGAAAGTGAAGTTAGAATGGCCTTATGGCCATTTTTCATAAAATTTTACTATTCGCTGTACAATTTTATGAAAGTACCAATTTGTGTTATTTTCACATTATTTTTGATGCCTAACATGAAATGGATAAGAAAGAAATGTAGATCGGAGTGTTTAGAGGAAGAATTTTGAAGATTTTTGGTGAAACGGGGTTTTTAAGCCCTGACGATTGAATACAGGAGTCGTGGTCATCCCACGGCCCAAGAATTTACCTTTTTGGGTTTAAAACCATTCATAGGATGTCTCAACCCAATTTCCTACGGCTTAGAAGCTATTCGGGTTGCTTTACGCGACCCGAGATGCGTTACAGACTCGATCGTGCGATCGATCCGAATAGACTTTGCCTAATGGCGAATCTTCGGTCCTAGAAATGTTTCTAGACCCTTCTCGCACCCACCTAAGTCAAAGGAAGCGACAACGTACGTCGCGAGACCATAACCCAGGCCCAGTATACTCTCATTCATTCTCTGATACCAACTTGTAACACCCTGAAAATCGGAGGTCGTGTATAAACTCAACTCCCGAGTTCCAGACCGTCACTTATGCAACAAAAATGATTATGATTCAATGTTGTCTGATTTAAAGCATTCACATGAGTAAAAGTATACCAAAACTGCAATTCATACTTCAGATCCAGTGATAAAAGTAAGCGGAAGACTAAACAATATATATATCACTGTATGGAAAAAACAAAGTAAATCTTATCTGTCTCCAAAGTATGACTACATCTCTGAGTCTCATATACATGTACATGAACAAAATAAATATCCAAAATGGTCTCACTGAAGTCCCATCGATCCAGGTCACCTACGCGAAGCCATCGTGATACTGCATGTACGAGAACTCGTCCTGGTCCTCGTCAAAGTCTGTCTCCACCTTCTGGATCTCAGCCTCACCTGCATCTACAACAGGGTCTGGTGGGTGTTGCAAACACCATCCCGTAACGTGGGAGTGAGTGATCAACTCAGTGGAATCATAGAGCAAAGATTAGCATGTTCATAATTCAATCATGCGATAATAGTAAAGCAGTAAATCAGACAATCCTAATACTGTTATTAATGCAAGATGACATGACGTGATGTATGCCCTCACCGACGATCTCCCTCATACGGCAACATCTTACGACCGCGGCATGCAATCGACCCTCAAGTGCTCCACATCTTCCAGGCACATGCAATGGCATGGTGACATGATTTCCAAGTTGTTATTAGTCCATTCAAACAGCAGGATTGGGAAACTAAGGTACTTCCCTTGTATCAATCCCAACACAGATCCTATCTAGGGTCGTCACTCCTAGTAATCTCATACGATGTATATTTCGTAGGTCACTGCAAGGGCTGCCAGGGCTGTTGCTCGCACTCGTTGCACCACTCCCCCATCACCTTATCAATACAGGCCTACTGTACTCTACTGCAACGGAAGGATCGTCACCTCCCGTGGACTCAGAATACGCTCGCGGTCACTACAAATGACTCGTCGCCTAATCAGTGTAGGCCGACAGCTAGAATATAGTGTCCCATACCACCATAATCTGCTCACGAGACTTGGTGCTCACTGGTCACTACGGGGAGGTTTGTGGCCCCAGCGTAGGCCGACAGCTCGACCACGGTGTCCCATACCACCATGTCCGGCTCATGAGTCTTCGTGGATCAAGGTAACATGGTTAACAGGTTTTACAATGGTAAGTTCAGTACCCTAGGTTCAAGCAGTTATGACTCATACAAGGTGAACATACATCGGCCAGTCGGGTTACTTGACGGGCTCGACTGGCGCGATCGCATCTCAAGTCGAACGACATGAAGTGCGTAAAACACTTCGCATGGCCTAACCACTGCCGCCAACTCCAAACACGACTTGCGTTCATCGACGCGTCGCTCGTGGCTAAGACCAATCAGCCACGAATTCGCTCGGTTACCGACTGCCTGGACTAAGTCTAGTCCCAAACACTTATGAAAACACATCAGCAAATTATGTAAGAGTATTGGAATTGAAATACAGTCATATGAGCATGTTAACACATGTTATAACATTTAACTTAAGTAAATATTCAAGAACATATGTTTCATGCACGAATGAAATCATGCATACAATCAACATGTAGGAAATCATTTAGGTCAACATATTAATTGAGAAATCAATCTCAAACTACCTCATAACATCATTTAATTCAATACATACTAATACAAGCATTTATACAAACACATACACTACACACTTAAGTCTACATATAGTATGTCGACCCGAAGTGTGCAATTAGGCGAATCTCTTCGCCAAACTAATTATGCACGTATTGCTAACTTCCTAATGTGACAACAAACCATGTCAATCACATCAGCAAAATATGAATGTAAACAGTACTTCCTACAAATGACTAAAATGCCCTAAATCTCATATTCTTCGTTAGTTTACGAAACGGGAAACGGAGAGCATTTTGTACATGTCAAATGGCAATACCGTCAAGAATCTACTATTAAACGACATTGAAAGCGTTGGGAACCGTCAATCAAAGCTTCTAAAATCCTCACCTTATGTCTTTAAACTCGTGAATTGAAACGGAGCGTATACGCTTCGTCTACGGCGAATAGGGAACCTAATACACGAGATCCATAAGCTACATCGCTATGGAAATAAAGAAAACTCAAATCAGCAACTATTTAGGATATTTACTTACCTAGAATCGTGGTGAAATCACCGGGAAAGCGGTAGAGGTGTGTTGCTTAAGCACGTGCAATACGTAGCACAAGTGGCAGGAAGAGCTCTCCCACTCTCTCACAATCTCTCACCTTTTTCTCTCTCCCAAGTTACGGTTTCTCTCAAATTCGGATGGGAGAGAGGAGTGAGGGTTTCAACCCCTTTTATAGCCTAAAACATGCCCAAAATAGGCTTGGGAACAATGTTTACTTGGTGCCTAACCAAATCGGGGCCGTTTCGGTCCAAAAGAGCATTTTCGAAGGTCCCCAGGCCAAATGCGGTCGGACTTAAGCTCATGCATACTGGATCTAGCACACATCCAGTTTTTAGACCAGTAGGGTTCGCAGATCGCACGTGGCGGACCAGTTTCAGTTTAACGGTCATCGCACCAAGATCAGGCCTATAAGTCTCGTGATATGTAATAGATATTTTTCCTGATCCAAGGGTGTAATTTGGCTGTATTCTGACGGTCAGAACGCTCAATATTGATGCGTCAAATCGTGTGCCAGATTTGAATTTCAAATTCTAATTCTAACCCTATTCTCACTCTCCTCGGTCCGGGCTCAATGAAATAGCCTGTGATTATCGGTTTGACTTGATTTTCGGAATGAGTGTCAAGTCCAGCTAGGCGGTTCTAACGGTCTAAGATAAGAGGTATCGGACTTTCGACGTGCGGTCTAGATCCAATACAAAGATTCAAAGTGGTCCAGAGAACAAACCCGCTTAGAGTTTGGTCTGAGGTTTTAGAGCATTATAGCACCATTGGTTCCACTCACTTTGGGCCTTGTAGAACGTATTTAAAGTGATCAGGGACCATTTTCCAGCTATTCTAACGTTGCACTAGCTAACATAGTCATATTTTCTAAAGGAATGAATTCTACGCAATTTCGGGTCGAGTTGGTACTCGAGCCCAAGTACGAATTTTTCACGGGCGTTACATTACGAGACGGTGTTTTGCAACACCTACCAGACTCTATCTTAGACGAAGATAGCAAGGCGATTCAGGAGCTGGAGCCGGACTACTACGAGGACCAGAACGAGTTCTCGTACATGCAGTTCTCTGACGATATTGCATAGGTGGCCTGGATTGGTGGGATTTTGCTAGTTGGACTATCATACGACAATTTAATTTTGGTTTGATATATGTATATGTGACTCAGAGATGTATTCATACTTTGGAGACAGATCGAGATTTTTTTGTTTTATAGATAATGATATATATATCTTCCAGTCTTTCGCTTGCATTTTATCACTGATCTGAAGTATGAATTGCAGTTTTGGTATAATCTCACTCATGTTAATGCACTAACTCAGACAACATTGAATCATAAACATATTTGCTGCATAAGTGATGGTCTGGAACTCGGGAGTTGGGTTTCTACATGACCCCCGATTTTCAGGGCTTTACACTATATCAATCATAAAAATTAGAATTATAATCCCTTAGCTGAGAAAATTATGGATCTACTCCAGGAACTTTTGAAATCTAACTCTAATGGTAGAATGTATAACAACTACAAGCATAGAAAAAACAACATTGCTCCAAAACCCAAAACAGTAATGAAATGGGTCCCTAAAGTTACTTATTTGGTTGCCCACACTGCTTTCAAAGCTTCGAGTCAATCAAGGTGGTACCTAGACAGTGGTTGCTCTAGACACATGACAGGTGACAAAGGTTTGTTTGCTAACTTCAAAGATATGATTGATAGTTCAATCACTTTCGGTGATGGTAGCAACTGTAGAATAATTGGCTAAGGTACGGTTTAACTCTTCAATCTTCCTCCTTTTGAGAATGTTTTATTTGTAGAAGGCCTTAAGCATAATCTCTTAAGCATTTCTCAAATTTGCGATAATAAACATAGCGTCAAATTCACTAATCAAGGGTGTGAAATTTCTTATGAGAAATGTTCTGTGATATTAACTGGTCATAGAACATCTAAAAATTGATATATAATTAGTGATTCGACCTCATCTAAGTTATCGTGTTACATGGTCCAGACTAATGAGACTGACTTATGGCATAAACACCTAGGACATGTACACTACCGTAATATTTATAGATTGAGCAAAGGCGAATTAATAAAAGGTCAACCCAAGTTAAAGTAAATGAAAAAAATTTGTGGTAAATATCAAATTGGTAAACAAATTAGGAGTAGTCACAAGAAAGTGAACTCCAGGGCCACATCTAAACCCCTTGAACTCATCCACGTGATCTTGTTGGACCTACTAGAATGGAGAGTCGAGGCAGTAAGAAATACATTCATATAATAGTGGATGACTTTCCCAGGTATGCATGGGTAGCTTTCATGAGAGAGAAGTCTAAAACTTTATATGAATTGAAAAGGATACTCAAGCGTATCCAAACTGAGAAGGAATTAAATGTTTCAAAAATCTAAAGTGACCATGGATCAGAATTTGATAATAGAAATTTTGAGAAGTTTTGTAGCGATCACGGGATATCACATGAATTTTCTGCACCTAAGGCACCTCAACAAAATGGGGTTGTTGAAAGGAAAAATTGTGTCCTTCAAGAAATGGTCAATTTTATGTTAAATAGCATGAAATTGCTTAAAAATCTATGGGCTGAAGCTATAAACACTGCTTGCTATATAATAAACCATGTTTATATTAGAAAATCAAATGATAAGACTGCATATGAATTATGGTTCAATAAGAAGCCCAAAGTCAAATACTTTCGAGTTTTTGCAGTAAGTGATATATTTTGCGTGACCGTGAAAATTTAGGGAAGTTCGACACTAAAAGTGACGAAGGGATTTTTCTAGAGTATGCTCTAAATAGTCAAGCATATCGAGTTCTCAATAAGAGAACCGATGTTATTCAAGAGTCCATTAATGTGGTTATATATGATCACCTGAATACACCTATCTCTAGTTCAGGGGATGATGAAGTCTCTATATTTGATAAACTAGATTCTTCATCCAGTCAAAATGACACTGAACTGGGGTCAATTAAAGACCATCCAATTGATCAAATTCTTAGGAATCCTCTCACTGGTGTGAGAACTCAAAGACAATTAGAAAACATATGTAATTATTTTTAAGACCAGTATCCTAGACCATACTGTTTCTTAGACTCCTGCGATCCTCCCTGTCAAATTCTAGCAAACCGCGACCTGTAACTAGAATTTGCGTGTGACCTTGAGTTACATCATGTGGATCTGAGTCGACTCGACTCGAAACTTGAACCATCACGACCGCACAGTCACCATGGGTCCAACATCGCGTCTTGTGCACCAATGTGATACCTAGGCTAGGAGTTGGGGCCCGCGTATATTTTGAAGAAATGCCATGCGTTGTGAATTCTGAGAGAATCTCTACAACCCATCAAATCAATCAATCAATGTACAAGTCAAGTACACATCCATCACATCCATCCCTCTGCCTTACAGTCACTCTCTCTCTCTCTCTTTCCTACCCATTTTTCCAAGTAACTAAAGAGGAGAGAGAAATCATCTAAGCTTCCCAATGAGAGGATAAGCTAGGTGTGGCCCACTCCCTACTACCCAATCCCTCATCTCAACCCTTCAACTGTTCATATTAGTAGATATGTGATGATGATGTTGCCTATATGATTTGGCTAAACTTGTTGTTATGCTTATTATGAAATAAATGTATATTAAAAATCTTCTTTGTAGTATCCCAGGATCGGAATCTGGTGTATGGGCACTAGAAATTAAGAATGGGGTACTACAGAGATTGTCGGCACCAGATTTTATAATCATGAATTTTGTGAGCTCAGTTTTGGAGTTTGGGGTGTGAAAAAATATGTTTCACTTCCCAGATTGAGTCAGCTAATGTAAAAGAAGCACTTACTGATGAAAACTGGATTGTGACTATGAAAGATGAACTAAATCAATTCATAAGGAATGATGTATGATGTTTGGTTCCTAGACCTAATGATAAACATATAATTGGAACTAAGTGGATCTTTAAAAATAAATCTGATGAATTAGGAAATATTATAAGAAACAAGGTAAGAACGGTTGTACAAGGGTATGCTCAGATAGAAGGCATCGATTATGATGAAACCTTTACCCCAGTAACTCATCTTGAATCTATCAGATTATTTATATCCATTTCTTGTTTCAAAAAGTTTAAAAATCTATCAAATGAATGTTAAGAGTCCTTTCTTGAATAGTGATTTAAATAAGGAAGTATATGTAGAACAACCTAAGGGATTTGAAGACCCTAAACACACTGATCATGTTTATCACCTGAAAAAGCACTTTATGGTTTAAAATAAGCTCACGGGGCATGGTATGAGAAGCTGACTAAGTTTTTACTAAGTCATAACTTTATAATGGGGAGTGTTGATAAGACATTGTTTGTAAAGAAACACAATGATCACATACTTATAGTATAGATATATGTTGATGATATTATTTATGGTTATACATGTTCTAACCTATCTACTGAGTTTACAGAATTGATGAAGTCCAAGTTTGAAATGAGCATGGTTGGAGAACTGAACTACTTTTTAAGTCTACAAGTGAAACAACTTGAAGATGGGATTTTTATTTCTTAAACCAAGTATGCTCTAAACTTGGTGAAGATATTTGGATTTGAGAGTGGTAAAAACTTTGATACTCTTATTAGTATGACTCTTAAGCTCTCTAAGGATGCAACAGGTGATAGTGTAGACCCTAGGTTGTATTGCAGTGTTATTGGTAGCTTATTATATTTAACTGCGAGCCGAACTGATATAGCATTCAGTGTAGGTATCTATGCTAGATATCAATCAGATCCTAAAGAATCTCACCTGATTGTTGTCAAACGAATTATGAGATATGTCACAAGTTCAACCAATCTTGGCCTTTGGTATTCATATGATACTAATGTTCAGTTAGCTAGTTATATGGATGTTAACTGGGTTGGGAATATAGATGATCGAAAGTCTACCAGCGGTGGATGTTTTTATGTTTGGAACTGTTTAGTTTCATGGCATAGCAAGAAATAAAGTTCCATTTTGCTATCCATAGCTGAGGTTGAATATATTATAACTAGAAATGAATGCACTCAGCTTGTGTGGATGAAAAGGATGCTAAATGACTATGGATTTGTGCAAAATACTATGGTTCTTTATTACGATAACTCTAGCACTATCAACATCTCTAAAAATCTCATCCAGCATTCAAAAACTAAGCATATTGACATTAGATATCATTATATTTATGAATTAGTGAAAGATAAAATTATTTCATTGGATTATGTTCAAACTGAAAATTAACTTGCAAATATTTTCACAAAGTCACTTGACATAAATGGGTTTGCTAAATTGAAAATGGATATTGGTATGTGTAATGTGATTTGAAATTATTGTGTCTTAATGTATCATATTGTATATTGTTATTTTTATAAATTTATTAGATTTCAAAAATTAATAAAAATTTGCACGTTTTTGAGTCTACATGATCAGTCGAGTACACACTCGACCAGTCATGGCACGACCGGTGCAGTACATACACAACCAGTCGAGTAGCATGTGTAGGGTTCTTTTAAGATGAGTAAAACCACTTTTTCTTCACTCTCTTCATCTTCTCCAATAGCCCCTTTCATGACTGGTCGAATCCACCTTCAATTGCAACTTAGTGCTTCTTTTCCATTTTCCTTTCAGATTTTGGTTCTTTGCACTTCTATTTGCTTGATTGTAAGGTTTATTTTAAGATTTCTAGTGGTTTTTTTACATCTCTAGCAAAAAATCTGATTTATGTGAAACCCTTAAATCCTTCTTGCATTTTATTTTTGTTTCTTATAATGGAATGTAAATGATATAAGAAGAGAACCACTCGTGGTCCTTCTTCTTCACGTTCCACACCAATTTTGGTGTGTATTCTTCAACCACTTGAAGAGGACTTGAAATATGTGTGGGATGTTCATCTTCGCAATTTCATTGTTGAGCGGACTGTCAATTCCAACTATTTGAGTCCTTTCAATATCATTCCCCTCCTTGTGGCTATAGGATGGGTTAGCGTATTGAATTGGGATGAACCCACATATCGGTCCATTACCCAGGCCATGTATGCGTGCATTAGTGATGTGTCTATTGAAGATTTAAGCTTCACTATTACGTTTATAAACGGTACATTTCTAGTAAATCGTCACTTAATTTCTAACTTGATGGATAATGCTGTTAATGATGAAGGAATGACAATATCTACATTGGTTGTGAGATTGACGGAATCTGAAAAGTGAATGTTAACCAGAGATTTATGCAACATGAACTTGGATTGGAATTCCAGGATTCGCTCCGATCCAATCATATGTTACCCAGATACAGAGTTCTTCATCGTATCTTTATCTCGAATGTTTACACGAGATTTGTTAACAAGACTGAATTAACTTCTTTCATGGTGTGCATTCTTCACTCTGTTATTTCTAGTACTCAAGTGTGTCTTCCATCTCTAATTTGCTATATGATAATTCATTTTCGTCTCCATCTAGGCCATAGTGATATACCTTTCGCTTACTTGATGACCACCCTTGATACTCATTGTCTTGTGGTCATGTCAATTGGACAAGCTCTTATTTCCCATCTTCCCTTCAAAAATTCCAACATTAATAAGATGAATCTGAAATTGGCTCCTAGCCAAATTAATAGGGATGTTGGAGAGCTACTGTAGGACCTGGAGAGGAAGAAGCACTACCTCCTGATGATGTGACTATGGATAATATCTTTGATGAATTAGAATCTGATTATGAGGCTGATCCTGAGGCTGATACTGATTATCAGCCATCTAATTTTAATGAGTGGTTGAGAACCTTAGAGGAAAAGGTGAAAGTTTTGCATGTATCCCAAGAGACTCAATTCAAATATATGTGCAAATACCTTAGGCGTATTAACAAGGGATTACATCAAATTGATCCATCTATTCCTACTCCATCTTCTAGTTCTGACTAGTTGATATTCTGACTAGTTGATATTTATGTTGGGTTTGTAATAACTCTTAACTTTACTTGTGCTTGAATTGTACTTGGACATGTTTGGTTTATGCTTCATGATGATATTCTGAACAAGTTATTATGCTTTATGGTGATATTTTGATGCTAATCTATGGACATGTTTATGTTATTCGCTCTCTTAAATCATATTCTTCTCTTATATTTTTTTAATCCTCTCCTTCATTTTCTTTCCCTTGTCATATTGTGACAAAAAGGGGGAGAAATGTGGTATGATTCTTGATGGTATATGTATATGATGATTGTTGGGGATGTGTGATTGTGGAGAAATATGGAGATGTATTTATTTATTTTTTTTTTTTTGTGGATATGTATTTGATTAATATAGGTACTCTAAAAATCACCTTCGCTTGGATTGAGGGGGAGTATTGAATTGTGGGGGAGTTATAGTGAGTTGTAGTAGCATTTCTAGTGCATAATTCTTTATTGAACTGATGCATGATTCTTTAGTTGGTTTTGTCACAAATTTGACAAAGGGGGAGATTGTAATGCTATATTGGAAATCTAGCACCCGAATTTGTTAAATTTTATTATGTCAAACCATTTAAAATTTGTATCATGTTTTGATAAGTTGGAAAGATCATCTTCATGCATTTTAAGTTGTCCACGTCATCGCCAAACTTTTCTACATATTCAAGTTGAGGAACATTGACAAAGTTCAAGACTACATGCTCAAGTATAAGAACAGAAGTTCAAAGCTCAAGCTAAAGTTCAAGATCATTACATTAAGTCTAGCTTAAGTTCAAGAATTCAAGGACAAGCTTCATGTACTTCAAGTAATCAAAAGCGATCGATGTTTCAATGTTTCAAACTCAGTAACAAGGTATGGATGAACCTACATTGACCATAGGGTAGGTCATATTGATTTCATATTGAATTTGGGTCAATGTATAAATTTATAGTCTTTTCTTCGACTAGTCCTAGCCATTGTTCGACTAGTCCAAGGACTGGCTCGACCAGCAGTCCAAGATTTATTGAGAATTTTTAGTATTTTTTTGTTGTGGCTCGACCAGTCATGGACACTACTTGACCACTCAAGTGAACAGTCTCAACCAGTCGTGTAGCTCTCAACTTAAAGTCCAGCAAGCTTTTCTGGTCCCACTCGACCAGTCGAGTAATGGGTTTATCTTATCATGACATAAATTTTGAAATTAGTTGGTGCTTCAACCAGTCGAACCGACCCCTAGACCAGTCGAGGGAACAAAATTTTAACCTATAAATAGAGGACGAATCTTAGAATCTTTCATTCATTCCAAGCCTAATCTAGTCATCACTCTGAGGGATAAGTTCCTGCAATTGTGAAGTTATTACTTATTCATTTTACATTCTATTCATGGATTTTTTATTTGATTTTGTGATCTTTATTCAACTCTATTGTATTAAAAAGGGGAATTGTGATTTTTCCTTTTGAAATCAAAATCAAATCAAGCTAGCCCCAGGTTGATTTAATTTAAAAATAATTTAGACTTAAAACCCTTTCATTTATGAGATTGGACATTGAATATTTACGTCTACATCAAATTGGTTCTATTAGGCTACATCGGAATCTTTAGATAAGTATTTCAATTTTTTGCAATTTTTGGTTTATGAGATTCAACCAAGAAAACTCATTGTGGGGTTTTTGTAATTATGTAAGCCCATTTAAAAGACACAATTGTAAAGGTTTTAAGGTGAACCTTAGAAAACCTTTTTTCTTAGCGAAATCCAATATCCCGTGGGTGTGGATATTGGGAGTGGAGTAGTTGTGTGGTTGTTCTTGAACAGTTGGTGTACACACACAAACCACTATAATTCCTGGTGTTTGGTTTGATGTTGATGGTGATGTATGTGTGGTGAATGTTGTAATTTCCTTTTATGCACTTGTGGTGAATGTTATAATAATTTAGTTTATTTTCTTTGCCTCTTTCTAAGTTTGAGTTTTTAATACTTACAAATGTTCTAGAAATCAGTTTGTCCTACCATAAACCTTAGTTTTTGGTGTAAGGTTGTCCTTAGAACTCATTTTGTATCAACCTCTCAAGACTTGTGCATTTGAGGTTTCTTTTATTTGTGATATCTATCTTTGTATTCTGCATTTATTTTTTAATTTGACATAGTCCTATTCACCCCCCCCCCCCCTCTCTAGGACTTAGAGCTCGACCTTTTCAGATATACCTATAGGTTTGGTCTCAATACTCTAGTGAAGGCTTGAGATCATGTTCTTCATAAATAAGAGCTTTGAATGCTCATAAGTGATGAATCATAATGACAAGAACATGAATCTCATGTGGATAAAGTCTATGATGAGAGGTTAGAGCTTGGGACAACCTAGAGATTTGAAATGCCTAAATCCATACCTTTCACAAAGTTTTGGGTCTTATATTTATAGAAGAAAGGTTCCAACGGATATAATACAGATAGTTCTCAGTTCTACTGAGTGAACCTTCGGTAGTACCGAAGTTCACTCGGTAGCACTGAAATATCACTTGGTGATAGCCAATTAAATCCTAAAATTGCTGAATGAATTTTACTCCTTTCAGTGGCACCAAAATTTATACATCAGTAGGAGTCGGTGGTACTGAATTTTCTTTAAAAGTTGCTGGAACTTTTTGGCCATTTTCGGTGGTACTGAAGGTATCTTCGGTGCTATCGCAAGTGTCATTCGTTGGCACCTTCTCCTGCCGAACTAGGACATTTTCTTGTTTTAATTCTTTATCCTATGATTCATTCAACAACTTGAACTTTCTCATAGCCATGACTAATAGGATAAAGAGTATGAACTTGGAGTTGGATTTGAATAGATGACCTAAGTGGGTTTTTCTATGTAGTTTTGAGTCATCTATAGGTAAGATCCTAATCATAGAAGCCTCTTTAGATGCTGACTTTGTAGTTCGGGCTTCTGCTCTAGTTGCATCATCGGTCTTCATTTGTCAAGAACTCATCTAACTACTTGACACAAATTGTCACATGATTGACAAACATGAGTGCAAATAAGTGCACTAACAATCTCCCTCTTTGTCAATCACATGAAAAAAACAACCTATCCTAGGACACTGTCATGGTCCATACCAATGACCTACCAAAACCAATAAAAGATTACATATCATGTACCAAATTACAACTCAAACAGAAGACTAGATATGTAAAATAGAGATGTTGCTCCCCCTTAGTTTCTTCCTTGATCAACCTGTATTCTGCAGAAAACGACAGAGTGTTTTGGTGGGTGGATAGGTTTCTTCTCCCCCTTTTTGTTAGTTATTGGCAAAGGATTTACCAAGAAGCAAGACAATATATGATGAAATTCAGTGTAGAGAGAGAGAGAGAGAGCATGTAAATCACATAAAGTTAAAATGAAATAGTTGTGAAATATATAAGCATTATGTGACCAGAAGAAGGATATAACCCGTGCCAGATGAAATATAACCATGCAATAGAATAGCCAACATGAGCATAAATATAACATAAAAATTATTACCCCAAGGTTGGGTAGAATAATCCATCATCCAAAAACCAATAAGCCCTTAAGGGCATGAGTATCCAAAAAGAAAATGTACTATGATTCAGCAAAAACACGATAAAAATCATCTAGACGATCCACCCTCATACGGAGGTATATAAGAACGGAGAGTTAGAAGAAATTCAGTGGTGTGGTCCCCATTATGTTGAAGAGTGTTAAGACATAGTTAATCCTGAAGAGTCAATTTTTGTACTACCTGAGGCGAGCTTCTATATTTGATTTCCCTTCAAGAAGTTGACGAGCTAGATCGTTTTAGTGAAGAAGACGCCTAGTGCTGACTAACAATGGACTTGGTGCAGGCACTAGGGTGTGTCAAGAGTCCCAGTCAGTGGCCATGAGAGTGTCTTGAACTTCTTTGTTGCTCCTGTATTCTTTATTTTCCTCAAATGTAATTACAACATTTTTAGTTGAATTAGAGTTTCCTTGGTAAAGCACACGGCAAGATATACCATATCATGCGTAGATGGTAGACCAAGGAATTTTGAGAGTTTGCAGATAACACTTGGGAAGGGAATGCTAGTACAATGAACACCCTTGACAACTAGGATTAATTGTTACAAGATAAGGGTTGGTAGGCATATTTCAATCCCCTGAAAGATGTCATACAAGATATTTAGAACAAATGGAGAGATCATATTTCCAGAAACTTCACATGGGTATGCATTTGTACTTAAAATGTTATGTAATACTTTGGTGATTGAGTCCAAATGCGATGATGGGAGGAAGTTTCATATGTTCCAAGGGATTGTGGCACCATTACACAATACTCGAGTTATTTCACCCCAAAGTCCTTGGTTTGGTTCATGAAGTTGATGCTGATGGATGGAGGATCATCAAGAGTCTTAAGACAAGAATTTAAGAATTGATGAATGAGGTCGTACCGAACCTCTTTTCTAAAGTACAGTAGGTTGTCCCACCCGATTGATCCCGAGTAGAGGTCAATCCCATATGGTTCGATGAGTAGGGATCTGATCAATCTATCAAAGATTTTTTTTATTTGTCATAGCCATTTCAGTGGGGTTGGAATAAGGAGAACGACAAATGTAAGTTTTTTTACTGGAGTGTTCTCCTTTTATAGGAGCCTTGCCTTTGTCTTTAACCATTGTTGTGCTATAATCATATATTGGAAATATTAATGGAAGGAATAATAAATCTCAACAGTATGCATATGAAGTTCCATATTTTTCAGATATACAAGTGAAGCAGATTAAATATTTCAGCAAGAAATAGGTTATGCATATGCAACTTCAGATAAACTTATCTTTAAAATAAGGTTCCAACAGTAAATTTACCATCATAGAAAAAAGCTAGAGTCCTCTTGGAAAATTAGTTATCAATGAAATGGATGATTGATGCTCAATATAAGAAAAAAATAAAAAATAAAATTGCTGTAAAGTATAGTGTCCCAAAAAAAATTACAAAACAACAAAAAATGATCGTGATACACAGTTAATCTAGGAAAATCCATTAGCATTATCTTCTTGGGGGCATGACAGATGTGCCGCAATCTATTCTACCGACTGTTGGAGTGAGCGAAGCTTTTCTTATATTGACTTCATCATCTCACCAAGTCTTGATTATTCTTCCAAAATTTGCATGAGAGCATTCTTCCGAGGAGTAGAAACTGTAGGAGCTGAGGTTGGTGAATAGGTATCTAGGCCTTCTTTAACCATTTCATCTTCCTTCCCCGGAACCTCTTCTTCTGCCGATGTTGAATTATCAGTTTCATTCACAAAAGTGAGATTCATTTTCCTGATACTATTCATATTGATTTATGGGGCTAATATAGATTCACCTTCAGCTACCCTGAATCCACATTAATAGGCCAGCTAGCACAGAAAATGACAGAAAGGTATTGTTGTGAAGTTAGACTCAAATCCTAAAACTATTTCATCATGTATTAAGGTAGACAGGAATAATGGTTCCCCTTTACCAATGTGATATAGGGTTTTCACCATGAATGGTGTAAGCTCGGTATGATTTCTGTATCTAGAGTAGATGTTGGAAATGCAAATAAGATGGAGTATATGATAATCATGGGACATATTTGTGGCACGTAGTATGTTCCTGTAACACCCTGAAAATCGGGGGTGGTGTATAAACTCAACTCCCGAGTTCCAGACCGTCACTTATGCAACAAAAATGGTTATGATTCAATGTTGTCTGATTTAAAGCATTCACATGAGTAAAAGTATACCAAAACTGCAATTCATACTTCAGATCCAGTGATAAAAGCAAGCGGAAGACTAAACAATGTATATATCACTGTATGGAAAAACAAAGTAATCTCATCTGTCTCCAAAGTATGACTACATCTCTGAGTCTCATGTACATATACATAACAAAAGAATAATGTTCAAAAAGAAAGTCTCACTGATGTCCCCTCGATCCAGGTCACCTACGGGAAGCCGTCATGATATTGTATATACGAGAACTCATCCTGGTCCTCGTCGATCTCTGGCTCCACCTCCTGGATCTCGTCCTCACCTGCAACTACAACAGGGTCTGGTGGGTGTTGCAAACACCATCCTGTAACGTGGGAATGAGTGATCAACTCAGTGGAATCATAGAGCAAAGATTAGCATGTTCACAATTCAATCACGCAATAATAGTAAAGCAGTAAATCAGACAATCCTAATACTGTTGTTAATGCAAGATGATATGACGTGATGTATGCCCTCACCGACGATCACCCTCATGCGGCAACATCTTACGACCGCGGCATGCCACACTCCCTAGAGTGCTCCACATCTTCCAGGCACATGCAATGCTATGGTGATATGATTTTCAAGTTGTTATTAGTCCATTCAAACAGCCGGATTGGGAAACTAAGGTACTTCCCTTGTATCAATCCCAACACAGATCCTGTCTAGGGTCGTCACTCCTAGTAATCTCATACGATTGTGTATTTCGTAGGTCACTGCAAGGGCTGCCAGGGCTGTTGCTCGCACTCGTTGCACCGCTCCCCCATCACCTTATCAATACAGGCCTACCGTACTCTACTGCAACGGAAGGGTCGTCGCCTCCCGTGGACTCAGAATACGCTCGCGGTCACTACAAAGGGCTCGTCGCCTGATCAGTGTAGGCCGACAGCTAGAATATAGTGTCCCATACCACCATAATCTGCTCACGAGTCAAGGTGCTCACTGGTCACTACGGGGAGGTTTGTGGCCCCAGTGTAGGCCGACAGCTCGACCACGGTGTCCCATACCACCATGCCCGGCTCATGAGTCTTCGTGGATCATGGTACCACGGTTAATAGGGTTTACAATGGTAAGTTCAGTACCCTAGGTTCAAGCAGTTATGACACATACAAGGTGAACATACATCGGCCAGTCGGGTTACTTGACGGGCTCGACTAGCGCGATCGCATCTCAAGTTGAACGACATGAAGTGCGTAAAACACTTCGCGTGGCCTAACCACTGCCGCCAACTCTCAACGCGAATCACGTTCATCGACGCGTCGTTCGTGGCTATGACCAGTCAGCCACGAATTCGCTTGGTTACCGACTGCCTGGACTAATTCTAGTCCCACACACCTATGAAATCACATTAGCACTTATATGCAGAGGTATTGGAATTGAAATACATCATGTGAGCATGTTAACACATGTTATAACATTCAACTTAAGCAAATCTTCAAGGCATACTTTCTATGCATGTAATGCAATCATGCATAAGGTAAACATGTAGGAAATCATTTAGGTCAGCATATTAATCATGAAATCAATCTCAAACTACTACATAACATCATTTAATTCAATACATACTAATACAAGCATTTATACAAACACATACACTACACACTTAAGTCCACATATAGTATGTCGACCCAAAGTGCGCAACTTGGCAAATCTCTTCGCCAAACTGATTATGCAAGCATTCCTAACTCTCTAATGCAGCGACAAACCATGTCAATCACGTCAGCAAAATATGCATGTAGACCGTACTTCCTACAAATGACTAAAATGCCCTAAATCTCATATTCTTCGTTAATTTACGAAACAGGAAACGGAGAGCATGTTGTACATGTCAAACGGCGATGCCGTCGATAATCTACTATTAAACGACATTGAAAGCGTTGTAAACCGTCAATCAAAGCGTCTAAAATCCTCACCTAGTCTCTTACGGTTGCAGGATTTTGAACGGAGCGTGTACGCTTCGTCTACGGCAGTAGGAGAGCCTGATTTATGGAATACGTTAGCTAACATGTTATGCAACTAAGTAAACTCTAAATCAGCAAGTTTTTGGGGTTATTTTATACCTGAAAAAGTGGAGAAATCACCAGCCAGGTGATTGGAAGGAAGTGCTGAAGCAGCAACTGTCAGGGGCTCGGAAGCGGGAAATTCTCTTCTTCTCTTTCTCTCAAACTCTCTCTCTTTTTCTCCTAGGGTTTGTGATTTTCCGATGGAAGGAAGAAATGAGGGTTTCAACCCCTTTTATAAGCTTGAAATCGCCGGAAATAGGCTCCGGGACGAAGTTTACTTGGTGCCTATCCATTTCGGGGCTGTTTCGGTCCCAAAACTGCTTTCTGGTGGTCCCCTGGTCGATTGCGATCAGACTTAAGCTCATGGGTACCAGATGTACCTCGTATTAAGTTTTCAGTCTGGCAGGGTTCGCAGATCGCACGTGGCGGACCAGTTTCAGTTCAGCGGTCACCGCACATAGATCAGGGCTGAAAGTCTCATGATAATAAATAGAAATTTTTCCTGATCCGAGGGTGTAATCTGGATGAATTCTGACGATCAGAACGCTTAATACTGACGCGTCAAGTCGTGTGCCAGATTTGAATTTGAAATTCCAAATTCGTCCCTATTCGCGGTCGCTTCAGTCCGGGTTCAACGAAATCGTCTGTGATTATCGGTTTGACTTGATTTTCGAGATGATTGTCAAGTCCAGCTGGGTGGTTCTAACGGTCTAAGATAGGAGGTATCGGACCTTCGACGCGCGGTCTAAATCCAATACAAAATTTCAATATGGTCCAGAGAACAAACCTGCTTAGAGTTTGATCCGAGGTTATAGAGTATTGTAGAGTTGTTTGTTCTACTCGATTTGGGTCTTGCAGAACGTATTTAAAGTGATCAGGGACTATTTCCCAGCTACTCTAGCGTTGCGCTAGCTAACTTACGCTTAATTTCTATGGAAATTATTTCTACGTGATTTCGGGTCGAGTTGGTACTCGAACCCAAGTACGGATTTTTCACGGGCGTTACAGTTCCCATGATGCCAAGGGACATTCTTCCCAATGCACAATTTTTATCCAAACAACACTTTTTGCTTCAGTGGGTAGGTTTAATTCAGTGGGCTGTTTGGAACTCAATGGTATTCCTATAAGGGTTGAAATGCGATATGGGGTGATTTTAACTATTCGAACATCACAGCCAACTTCAAAGCCCTTAGATAGAGTGTAATGAGATAAGAATGATCGGACTAAGGTTTCGTAAACTGGCCCTCCAAATGACAGAACTTGCAGCCATCCATGTTGTGAAAAAATTTCCTGAACCTTAAAATTTTCAAGACATTTCACATCTACTCTTCTTTTACATACAATCCTTCTCTTCAAAAATCTAATAGCAATGGGACTGATAGAGTCAGGGTTTGAAGAGGACAAGGGTCTAGATGATTGGTTAGAAGATCGTCCACTCTTTGGAATGCAAAGTTTTTGCCTAGTTATGGGTAAGTCTTCTCTATCATGCTTCTTCTCGAATTTGTTTTCCCTAAGCGGTGATGACTCCATTTAGGGAAATGAAGTGGAATGATAAAGACCTATCAAGAGGAGATGAACCTTGGGCAAATGATCCTAGTTTTTGAGATGTAAGGAGAAAACACTATGGAATACCTTAGATTTTGGTAATTTTGATTGCGTAGCCCTTCCACTGAACTAGGGTAGAAACGAGAGAAGTGACAGTCTAAATAAAACTGAGTAGCGAGGGATTTTAAGTAGTTTGACGTGGCTCGATTTTGGTAGTAGCGAAGGTAATTTCTGTGTTATTGAAGTATCCTTGCAACTTAGAGGTTGCTGTAACAGATTTTCCTAATACGCACATGTGTTCATGATATGATTTTAACATGGAATTATCACAATGTTTAGAGGCATGAAATCCTCAGATTTAGCAATTAGACCAGTCATCAGGATTAATCCTTTGGTTTAACTCTAATGCTTATATAGGAGTCATGATCCTCAAATATACAATTTAAATTAAGTGGACCACTGGGGTTGCTTTTCAATATTCTTGAGGGGATGATGTGATGTGAGCCAATAGATTGCACATTTGGCTCTCATCCTTTATATTTATATGTTTTTCATCTATTTTGTTCTTTAGGTTGAGAATGACTGCAGTTGTAGATGCCATAAGTATTTTTAGTGACTTTTGGTCATCTTCACTTTCGGATTCATTGTTTTCAGAATTGGATTCATTTGAGTCATACCATGCTGCTGCCATAGCTTTTCCTTTTGATCTATTGGATGGACATTCAGTGGATATATGTCCATAGTTTTGGCAATTATAACATTGGAGTTCTTTGGACTTCCTAAAGGTTTTACCTATTTAACGTTTGTGTTCCAGTTGAATTCCTATATTATTGTATTGTCTCCCACGGTTCTTGTTGATGAATTTTTTTAACCGTTGAGCCAACAGAGCTACCTCCTTGTCAACATCTTCATCTTCATTTTCTTCTTCCTTTATTATATCTTTATCTTTAGTAATTTTGAGGGCATTATTCTTAATTTTTATAGAAGGTTTGTATCATGCCCCAAACTCAGAAACCGGGCTTACAAAATTCTCAATCACCAAATCCGATGCCGACAGCCTCCATAGTACCCCATTCTCATCTCCCATCACATATATGCCAGTTTTTGATCTTAGGATCCTAAAAGGAAGATTTTCAATATAAATTTATCTCGTAAGAAGCATAACCATAAGTATACCCAAATCATAATAATAACATCATCACCATATATCTACTAATATAATCATTTGAGTACAATGTTGAAAAGGAAAAATACATGCATATAATAAAATCTTCACAAGTCTCAGTTGCATGCTCCTGCTCTTGCTCAGCTACGACTACATCCTAACGTCACCTACATGCATGTATCGTGCTTAAGCTTATAGAAATCTTAGAGGGTGGTGTAAGTGTGTGAGTAGTATATGCGTGCTCAGAATGTAATATCAGAGTAAATGAAAATACTGATAAGTCCACAAACCATACAATATCAGAGTAAGCAGAAATATTGACAAGTCCATAGAAATATTATCAACCTTATCCAGGATATGCGATGAAAAGACATAGCAAGCTAATGTCATATACTGAGAAAGTAATGTATATCAATTATGTAATGCGGAGACATAATGGGTCAAATATCATATACAGTTGATGCAATACCATATGCAATTCTGAAGAGCTACTGTAACATCCCGAAAATCGGGGGTCGAGTAAAAACCCAACTCCCGAGTTCCAAGATGTTATTTATGCAACATAGATATGTATGATTGAATGTTGTCTGTGTTAATGTATTAAACATGAGTGAGATTAAGCCAGAACAGCATATCATACTCCAGAGACAGTTAAATTAACCAGCGGAAGACTGTGATACATACCTATAATATATAATTGATTGTAAGTCTCCAGAGTGTGAACATGTTACCAGGTTAAACATATACATGTATACCTCAAAATAAAAAGAAAGAATATACATGAGTGCTCTAAAAATATAAAATGACAAGAGTCATGGCATCCAATCAACCTCCCTGTAATCCCGTTAATCAGAACACGCATAAAGGAGAGATCCTCCTCATCATCATCAAGTTCAGCTCCGCTTCTCAAGCAGCGCCATCATCTGCAACCAAATAGGGACTGGTGGGTGTCCGAAAATACCATCCCGTAACGTGGGAGTGAGTAGCTAACTCAGTGGAATAATAGAGCAAGGATTAACATGTTCTCAAATCAATCATGCGATAATAGTAAAGCAGTGAATCAAACAATCCTAATACTATTTTTAATGCAATATGACATGACATGATGGATGCCCTCACCGACGTTCTCCCTCATACGACACCATCTGCATCCGCGGCATGCTTGCGTACCGCTCAGTGCTCCACATCTTTCAGGCACATGCAATGTGATGGTGATATGATTGCCAAGTTATTATTAGTCCATTCAAACAGCAGGATTGGAAAACTAAGGTACTTCCCTTATATCAATCCCAACACAGATCCTGTCTAGGGTCGTCACTCCTAGTAATCTCATACGATGTATATTTTGTAGGTCGCTGCAAGGGCTGTTGCTCGCACTCGTTGCACCGCTCCCCCATCACCTTATCAATACAGGCCTACTGTACTCTCACTGGTACGGAAGGTCGTCACCTCCCGTAGACTCAGAATACGCTCGCGGTCACTAAAAAGGACTCGTCGCCAGATCAGTGTAGGCCGACGGCAAGAATATAGTGTCCCATACCACCATAATCTGCTCACGAGACATAGGTGCTCACTGGTCACTACGGGGAGGTTTGTGGCCCCAGCGTAGGCCGACAGATCTACCACGGTGTCCCATACCACCATGCCTAGCTCATGAGTCTTTATGGATCAAGGTACCATGGTTAACAGGGTTTTCAATGGTAAGTTCAGTACCCTAGGTTCAAGCAGTTATGACTCATACAGGGTGAACATACAACGGCCAGTCGGGTTACTTGACGGGCTCGACTAGCACGATCGCGTCTCAAGTCGTACGACATGAAGTGTGTAAAACAGCTCGCGTGGCCTAACCACTGCCGCCAACTCCAAAACACGGCTCGCGTTCATCGACACGTCGTTCGTGGTAAAGATAGGCCAACCACGAACTTGCTCGGTTGCCAACTGCCTGGACTAGGTATAGTCCCAAACAAATATGAATCCACATCAGCAATAATGTGAGAGTATTGGAAATGAAATACAACCATGTGAGCATGTTAACACATGTTATAACTTACAACTTAAGTAAATCTTCAAGCACATGCATTTCATACATATAATGAAATCATGCATATAGATAACATGTAGGAAATCATTTACATCAGCATATTAATTGAGAAATCAATCTCAAACTAATTCATAACACCATTTAATTCAATACATACTAATACAAGCATTTATACAAACACTTAAACTACACACTTAAGTCTACATATAATATGTCGACTCAAAGTACGCATTTAGGCGAATCTCTTCGCCAAACTAATTATGCACGCATTCCTAGTATCCTAATGTGACAAGAAGCCATGTCAATCACATTAGCAAAATATGGATGAAAACAGTATTTCCTACAAATGACTAAAATGCCCTAAATCTCATATTCTTTATCTTCTTACGAAACAGGAAACGGACAGCATATTGTACATGTCAAACGTCGTTGCCGTCGATAATTTACTATTAAACGACATTGAAAGCGTTGGAAACAGTCAATCAAAGCGTCTAAAATCTGCACCTTTTCTTCTAGAAGTGTATCGTTTCAAACGGAGCGTATACGCTTCGTCTACGGCGAATAGGCAACCTAATTTACAAGATCCATAAGCAAACATGCTATGAAAATGAAAGAACACTAAATCAGCAACTATTTAGGGTATTTTATTACCTGAAAATGCGGAGAAATCACCGGCCAAGTGATTGGAGCGTGTTGCTTAGGCACATGCAACAGGTAGTGCAGCAGCAGAAAAATTCTCTCCTACTCACTCTCACAAACTCTCACTTTCTCTCTCACTCTTACTAGGGTTTCTAACAAATTCGGATGGGTGGGAGGAGTGAGGGTTTCAAGCCCTTTTATAAGCCCAAACATGCCCAAAACAGGCTTCAGGTCAAGGTATACTTAAGGTATATCCAAATCGGGACTGTTTCGGTCCAAAAGGACATTTCTGGTGGTCCCCTGGCCGAACACGATCGGACTTAAGTTCATGCACGTCGGATGTCGCTCACATCCCGTTTTCAGACCATCAGTGTCCGTAGATCGCACGTGGCGGTCCAGTTTCAGTTCAGCGATCACCGCACGTAGATCAGGCCTACAAGTCTCATGATATGAAATAGAAATTTTTCCTGATCTGAGGGTGTAATTTGGCTGAATTCTGACGGTCAGAACGCTTAATACTGACGCGTCAAGTCGTGTGCCAGATTTGAATTTCAAATTCCAAATCTAACCCTATTCTCACTCTCTTCAGTCCAGGCTCAATGAAATAGCTTGCGAATGTCGGTTGGACTTGATTTTTGAAATGATTGTCAAGTCCAGCTAGGCAGTTCTAATGGTCTAAGATCGTAGGTATCTGACTTTTGACGCGCGGTTTAGATCCAATACAAAGTTTCAAAGAGGTCCTAAGAATAAACCGGTTTAGAGTTTGATCCGAGGTTTTAGAGTATTATAGCACCATTGATTCTACAAGTTTTGGGTCTTGTAGAACGTATTTAAAGCGGTCAGGGACTATTTCACAGCTATTCCAGCGTAGCGCTAACTAACTTATGCTTAGTTTCTAAAGGAATTAATCTTAAGTAATTTCTTTGGCTATGGAATTGGGTTCTGAGCGATTTCTCAGGTGTTTTAGTTGACCCATTGCCTAAGGACGTCTAATCCCAGGTTGGCCAAAATCTGGGGTGTTACGGTTACGAATACCATCAACCTCATCTAAGTCATATGAATGCAGAAACATAGTACTCCAAAATGCTATATGTCGAGGATGTAATACAATATACAATATGTGGTGTGAATGAAATGACCAAGTTGCAGTGTGAAGCCAGGATGATAGTACGTGGTATCGCAGGCTATGAGGCCTATCACAAAGGACTTCTATCCAAACCAGCCCCATACTTAAATTTGGATAGATAGACTTAATGTGGTAAGCTCCTGATCTCAGGTTACTCGTACACCCCAATCAAAATTCTGGCCATTGCGAAAGTACACATAACAATTAATTGCGCACCACCAGCCTGAGTGGATAATGAATAAATGAATAAATAAGTATAATTGTCACATCCTAAATTTGGGGATGGACAGCTTCCATGATCCCCCAAATCCGACACTCGACATCCATACACCAAGTCCCGAGTTCGGCACACCATAAGGAAGATGGTGCTGGTGAAACTCATATAATGTAGAGGGCTTCACCTTCGAGTGAGTTGTTAGTAGGTTGGATTTGTAAATAATTATCATAGTAGTTCTGCAATGGTTTGGAAGGTAGAGGTAAACCTCATAAGATATAGTGAGCCCTAAGTTGGACGACTTAGGTATTTAATATACACATAAGAGCTACTAACGAATGGATTACGTGGGTTTGTCTCATACAATGCAGTGGGTCCTACTTCTAAGTAGTCCTACAAGCAGATGGGTCCACACAAAAACATTATGGTGGGTCCCAACAAGTAGATAGTATAGGTAACTCACATATATTAAGGTAATACAAGGAAGAATAGTTAAGATGCACAAGGCACATGTCAGCGGACTCCATCATCAAACTGTTTGGTTGGCAAAATAATTGAACAGTGCGGATAAAATACGTACATTGAGTGGGTTCACAAGTGTTCAAAAGTCATACATTTAATTAACACTATTTCATATCGTCTGACTTATTTAGGAATTTGATATAGGTCATTTTCGAATCATGCTCTAGAATTAGCTAGCCTAATGGATAAATGGTGAAATATGCAATGCTTACATTACACTAACTCTTAAACTATGACCGCCCTATACTTCATATGGAGAATGACTCAGATTCGGTGTCACATGATCAAGAGGCCAAT
Organism: Magnolia kwangsiensis; assembly: GCA_037074715.1. Classification (NCBI taxonomy): domain Eukaryota; kingdom Viridiplantae; phylum Streptophyta; class Magnoliopsida; order Magnoliales; family Magnoliaceae; genus Magnolia; species Magnolia kwangsiensis. The sequence continues at coordinate 119,090,139 of CM073571.1, read as the reverse complement.
AACTAGCTTCCATCACATCAGATATAGTTTAGTGGTCCCCACATCTACCTCACCTATGAGCATAATGTAAGGCTTGTATTTATGTCGCATGGCACCGAATTGAGGGTCATTCCATTCTCAATTTGTATAATCCAACCTATATCATAATTCTCATGACTAAAAAAAAATTTGCACATACAACCCAATTGTTCATGGTTTAGGTGACCATGGTTATGCCCATAAACACATTGTCATATCATTGGGTGGTCACCAATGTCACCTAACTTCATGTAGTTGGTTGGCCTTGTGTGCATTTTGCAATCATACGGTTGGACGACTACATATACTCCACAATTGCATAGGATTAGGTGGCCATACATTCGTCAAATGCCCACATGATTAAGGGGCCAAACACGTATATCACACATTCACACCACTACATATTTGTTATAATTGAACACGCTTATGGGTTTAAACACATCATATGATCCTACTACTTAGGGTCGCACTCTAACCAAAGTGTCAAGTGGTGAAGGGCAGTGCACTCATTATACAATCAGGTAATCTAAGGCAGCAACACAATACAACCTATATCACATGCCAAGTGGTGAAGGGCTATACACACAACACAATTTCACATGATTCAAGATAACATGCATTTAACACATGGAGATCACAAATTCTTGCCAAAAAGGGCTAATGGTTGGCCCAAACAAGGCTACCACTTATGGGCTACACAAAAATCGGCCTTAACATTCTTGGGCCCACATATCAATAGAATTCACATGGGTTCTATGTGGTGGAGCTCATGGGGCTATGCATTCATCATACTCGTATCAATTGTAGGCTGTCCACGCACTACTTGGTCACATGATTGTACACCGTCAATATATAGAAATTTTAATAAAGATTTGGACCATTCACATATCACATTTACAAATAATCCAAATTGCATAATTAATGGTCCACCAATCCATGGTGGGCCTAGGGCTTAAAATCAAGCCAATCTGTGGCACATGTGGGCCACACCACACACAAAAGTTGAGAGGATTACCCTCCATTAAAACAATCATAATTACTTGTTGGGCCACCGAGTTGTGGATCACAAATCTAGCCCATCCATTATGTGTGTCCAACTTAGTTAAGGTGTTAGGCCAAGTTTCAGATGCATTCAGATTTTAAGTGGACCCCAGCAAGTGATTTTATATCCTCAAGCTCCGAGTTGTACGAACAGTTCAATGATATCAAAGTTACATGGGTCCCAAAGGTATGTATTTATTATATCTACCTTGTTCATCTATATTTAGAGATCATTTTAGAGCATTATCCAAACAAAAATGAATCATATCCCAAGATTATCTGGACCACACCACAAATAATAGTGGAGATAATGATTTCACCGTTAAACAATTTACAGGGCCCACCATATCGTTTATTTTCCATCAAATCTGTCTAAAAGGTCACAAGGACCTGAATTAAGAGGAAAAATAAATTTTATATTGGTCCAAAACTTCTATGACCCAAAATAGGTTTCAATGGCAGACGTTCAATCCCCCATCGCTTTTTGTAGTGTGTATCACTTGATAGTTAAATCTGTCTTATTTTTCTTCTCAAACCATAAGATGAATTCGCCAAATGGATGAACGGTTTGAATATAAGACATACCTCATGCTCAGGACCACAAATATTACTGATTTATTCAGCTTCCAATTATTACTATTATTATTATGGTGTGGGCCACCTGAGTTCTGTGTATGGCTGATTTTTGGGGTATCCCATTTTTAAAAAGGGACCCATCAAATGCACAATGCAACTGTCCGACATACATCATGGTGGGACCAGTGGTGGGGCCCATTATCCCCTGCTTGTTGGGGCGTTGGGACGCTGCGTTCTACACCGTCCTCTAGACGCTGGCAGCAACAACGTCACCCCCCTTGCTTATTATTTTTTTGGTTTTCTTATGGTATTTCATAGGTGGGGCCACATCATGACGATCCACTCCATCTGTTGGATTCTATGGCCCAGAAGGGATCTAACAAGCCCAATATTTAGCATTTTTTAACGTACAGAAACATCACAGCAGGCCCTAACAATTTATCACTATTAAAATAGTCTTTTTGATGGTGTGGCTTACCAGAGATTTAGATTTCCTTCATTTTTTTTTGTTCAACACCTAAAATGAGCTAGGAAATTGGATGAACGATGTGGATTAAATATATGCATCATGGGTGGGGCCCGTTATGGACCCATAGCCCCAACACCTCTGAAACCAACTAGAATACTGCTTGATGTTGTGTCCTCTGGACATTGGTAGCAATAGTGTCCACCAATATTTTATTTATTTATTTATTTTTATTTTTTATTTTTATTTTGGTGTGATGTGCATGTGTGTGTGTGTGTGTTTGGCCAGCCCAATGGGTCTTACTTGGAGGGTTTGGATGGGATAAAACATTCCTGTGGGGCCCACTATTGATGGGTCACATATGGAGCTTATGACAATTTGAGTTTTGTATATTCTCATACACATCCACACCATTAATCATCTCATTATCATCATATCATCACCACTATTAATCATCCTTTTATATGTATTCTCCTATGTATCCACACCATTAATCACATCATTATCATTAACATCATCTCAACCATACATAAACAAAATGAAAACAAAATAGGAATAAGTGGAGTGAGTGTACTCACCTTGATAGATTAGATGGATGGAAGGGATGAGATTGATGGCCCACCAGGATCACTCCTCTCTCTCTCTCTCTCTCTCTCTCTCTCTCTCTCCCCTTGTGTAGAAAAATAGTGAAATATTAAGGATTGAAGGGATATATGTAGAGAAATTGCTAAAATGTGGTTGGATTCAATTAATGTGATCTTGGTTAGCTTAGACTAGGATTATGACAATTAATTCAGGATTAGTAATTAATGGTTGATTAAAGGGACATGAGATGGCATGGTATGATGACATCATGCATAGGGTATGGTATGGGGAAGAGTTGACTTTGAGGAGCACATAAGAGAGGGATGGCATGGGAGGGTGACATCAAATGCATAGTGTAGATGTCACCTGAGTTCCCTGTACCACTGATTTATTATTATTATTATGGTGTGAGCCACTTGAGTTCCCTGTATAGCTGATTTTTGGGGTATCTCATTTTCAAAAAGGGACCCGTCAAATGAACAGTGTAGATGTCCAACATACATCACCTTCCCTTGCTTGGCAGCAATAACATCACCCCCCTCGCTTATTATTTTTTATTTTCTTATGGTATTTCTGTAACACCCTGAAAATCGGGGGTCATGTATAAACCCAACTCCCGAGTTCCAGACCGTCACTTATGCAACAAAAATGATTATGATTCAATGTTGTCTGAGTTAAAGCATTCACATGAGTAAAAGTATACCAAAATTGCATTTCATACTCCAAATTCAGTGATAAAAGAAAGCGGAAGACTAAAGGATATACATATCACTGTATGAAAAATAAAATAGATCTCAACTGTCTCTAAAGTATGAATACATCTCTGAGTCTCATATACATGTAAATAGACAGAAATCAAATATCCAAAAAAGAGTCCCACTGAGAAGTCCCGCCAATCCAGGCCCCCTAAGCAAAGCGGTCGTGGTACTGCATATATGAGAACTCTTTCTGGTCCTCATCATAGTCCGGCTCTGCCTCCTGAATTGCTGCCTCACCTGCATCTAAGACAGGGTCTGGTGGGTGTTGCAAACACCATCCCGTAACGTGGGAGTGAGTAGCTAACTCAGTGGAATAATAGAGCAAAGATTAGCATGTTCTCAAATCAATCATGCGATAATAGTAAAGCAGTAAATTGAACATTCCTAATACTGTTGTTAATGCAATATGAAATGACATGATGGATGCCCTCACCGACATTCTCCCTCATACGGCACCATCTGCGTCCGCGGCATGCTTGCGTACCGCTCAGTGCTCCACATCTTTCAGGCACATGCAATGTGATGGTGATATAATTACCAAGTTATTATTAGTCCTTTTCATACAACAATATTGGGAAACTAAGGTACTTCCCTTATATCAATCCCAACACAGATCCTGTCTAGGGTCGTCACTCCTAGTAATCTCATACGATGTATATTTTGTAGGTCGCTGCAAGGGCTGCCAGGGCTGTTGCTCGCACTCGTTGCACCGCTCCCCCATCACCTTATCAATACAGGCCTACTGTACTCTCACTGCTACGGAAGGGTCGTCGCCTCCCGTAGACTCAGAATACGCTCGCGGTCACTACAAAGGACTCGTCGCCTGATCAGTGTAGGCCGACAGCAAGAATATAGTGTCCCATACCACCATAATCTCCTCACGAGTCATAAGTGCTCACTGGTCACTACGGGGAGGTTTGTGGCCCAAGCGTAAGCCGACAGCTCGACCACGGTGTCCTATACCACCATGCCCAGCTCATGAGTCTTTATGGATCAAGGTACCATGGTTGACAGGGTTTACAATGGTAAGTACAGTACCCTAGGTTCAAGCAGTTATGACTCATACAGGGTGAACATACAATGGCCAGTCGGGTTGCTTGACGGGCTCGACTAGCACGAGTGCATCTCAAGTCGAATGACATGAAGTGCATAAAACACATCGTGTGGCCTAACCACTGCCGCCAACTCCAAAACACGGCTCGCGTTCATCGACGCATCGTTCGTGGCAAAGATAAGCCAACCACGAATTCACTCGGTTGCCGCCTGCCAGGACTAAGTATAGTCCCAAACATTTATGAATTTACATTAGCAATCATATGAGAGTAATGGAAATGAAATACAACAATGTGAGCATCTTAACACATGTTATAACATACAACTTAAGTGAATCATCTAACACATGCATTTCATACATATAATGAAATCATGCATATAGCCAACATATAGGAAATCATTTACATCAACATATTGTTTGAGAATTCAATCTCAAACTAGTTCATAACACCATTTAATTCAATACATACTAATACAAACATTTATACAAACACTTAAACTACACACTTAAGTCTACATATAGTATGTCGACTCAAAGTGTGCATTTAGGCAAATCTCTTCACCAAACCAATTATGCACGCATTCCTAATATTCTAATGCGACAAGAAGCCATGTCAATCGCATCAGCAAAATATGGATGAAAACAGTATTCCCTACAAATGACTAAAATGCCCTAAATCTCATATTTTTCGTCTGTTTACGAAATAGGAAACGGACAGCATGTTGTACATGTCAAACGGCGTTGTCATCGATAATCTACTATTAAACGATATTGTAAGCATTGAAAATAGTTAATCAAAGCATCTAAAATTTGCACCTTTTATGCTAGAAGCGTATTGATTCGAACGGAGCGTATACGCTTCGTCTACGGTGAACCGAGAACCTATTTTACAAGATGTATCAGCTATCGTGCTAAGGAACCAAAGGAACCTTAAATCAGCAAGTATTTGGGGTATTTTCTTACCTGGAATCGCGGCGAAATCACCGGGAAAGTGATTGAGGCGCGTTGCTTAAGCACGTGCAACACGTAGTGCAAGCAGCAGGCAATTCTCTCCCACTCTCTCTCACAATCTCTCACCTTTTTTCTCACACCAGCTAGAGTTTCTAGCAAATTCGGATGGGTGAGAGAAGTGAGGGTTTAAGCCCCTTTTATAACCTAAAACTTGCCCAAAACAGGCTTGGGAATAATGTTTACTTGTTGCCTAACCAAATCAGGGCTGTTTCGGTCCAAAAAGACATTTCTGGTGGTCCCCTGGCCGAATGCGATAGGACTTAAGTTCATGCACGTCGGATGTCGCTCACATCCCATTTTCAGACCAGTAGTGTTTGTATATTGCACGTGGCGGTCCCGTTTCAGTTCAGCGGTCAACGCACGTAGATCAGGTCTACCAGTCTCATGATATGAAATAGAAATTTTTCCTGATCCAAGGGTGTAATTTGACTGAATTCTGATGGTCAGAACGATTAATAATAACGCGTTAAGTCATGTGGCAGATTTAAATTTTAAATTTCAAATCTAACCCTATTCTCACTCTCTTCACTCCAGGCTCAATGAAATAGCCTATGAATGTCGTTTGGACTTGATTTTCGAAATGATTGTCAAGTCCAGCTAGGCGGTTATAATGGTCTAAGATTGTAGGTATCGGACTTTCGACGCGCGGTCTAGATCCAATACAAAGTTTCAAAGAGGTCCTGAGAACAAACCGGTTTAGAGTTTGATCTGAGGTTTTAGAATATTATAGCGTCATTGGTTCTACTCGCTTTAGGTCTTGTAGAACGTATTTAAAGTGATCAGGGACTATTTCCCAGCTACTCTAGCGTTGCGCTAGTTAACTTACACTTATTTTCCAAAGGAATTAATCCTACGCAATTTCTGGTCGAGTTGGTACTCGAGTCCAAGTATGGATTTTTCCAGGGCGTTATCATCTACCCCCCTTAATAAAAAATTTCATCCTCGAAATTTGTACTTTTTCGTACTCGAGAAGCTGTGGGTAGTTCTTTCTGATCTCGGCTTCTTTCTCCCAGGTAGCCTCTTCCTCAGAGTGATGCGTCCACAATACCTTCACAAGGGGAATCACCTTGCTACGCAGTACCTGCTCCTTCCTATCTAGGATACGTGTCGGTCGCAGGATATATGTAACATCTTCTCCTAACTGCACCTGCTCCCATCTGATGATATGAGAAGGATTAGAAACGTATTTCTTCAGCATAGAAACATGAAATACGTTGTGAACGCTCGGGAGAGGCGTGGGTAAAGTCAAACGGTATGCCACTGCTCCCACACGATCGAGGATCTGAAACGGACTAATGAATCGCGGTGCCAGCTTCCCTTTCTTCCCGAACCGAAGGACTCCCTTCATAGGGGAAACTCGCAAAAATACATGGTCCCCAACTGTGAACTCTAGCGGCCGCCGTCTCGTATCGGCATAACTCTTCTGTCTGCTCTGCGCTGTGAGAAGCTGACGTCTAATAATATCAATCTTCTCCGATGTCGCCTGCACTAACTCTGGGCCAATCAACCTGCGCTCGCTGACCTCTGCCCAGCTATGCGGTGCGCGACAAGGTCGCCCATACAACGCCTCGTAAGGTGCCATACCTATACTCGCCTGGAAACTGTTGTTGTACGCGAACTCCGCATATGCAAGATAGTCATCCCAACTGTCCTTGAAGTCTAATGCGCAAGCTCGTAACATGTCCTCTAAGATCTGGTTCACCCGCTCTGTCTGTCCATCTGTCTGTGGGTGGAAGGCAGCACTGAACTTCAACTTCACACCTATAGCCTCCGGAATGCGAGTCCAGAAAATAGAAGTGAACCGCGTGTCTCTGTCCGTTACGATCTCCAACAGAAATCCATGCAGACGCACGATCTCTCTGATGCATAGTCTAGCCAGCTCGTCTGCAGAGTTCGTGACTCTGATCGATAGGAAGTGCGTCGACTTCGTCAGACGGTTGACGATCACCCATATGGAATCATGTCCCTTCCTCGTCTTCGGCAGCCCTGAAACGAAATCCATGGAAATGAAGTCCCACTTCCACTCTGCGATCGGCATAGGCTGCAAGAGTCCAGGTGGTCGGCGATGCTCTGCCTTCACCTGCTGGTAAGTAAGACAACAGGACACGAACTCTGCTATGTGGGTCTTCATACCTTCCCACCAATAGGTCCTCTTCACGTCGCGATACATCTTCGTACTGCCTGGATGCATCGCGAGTCTGGTATAATGCGCAACCTCGAGAATCTCTCGTCTCAAGTTAGGGATATCTGGGACGCATAGGCGGCCACGATAACGTAAGCCCCCATCCGTGCCAACTCGCCACTCAGCGTCCGCATCATCACTGGCCTGCTCTCGAACCTCAGTCAGATGCGCATCATCCCTCTACACCTCGATGACCCGGTCATCAATCTGAGATTGCACCTGCACATGTGCGATGAACTCATACGGCTTCTCTACAGTGAGTTTCTGCTCAAAGTCTTGTAAAAACTCAACCATATCCCACTCAGCAACCATCAGCGGAGCTGCAAACTCTATCGCCTTCTTGCGGCTCAACGCGTCAGCCACAAGGTTCGCCTTCCTAGGATGGTAAGAGACTTCAAACTTGAAGTCCTTCAAAGTCTCTATCCATTGCCGCTGCCTCATATTCAAGTCTCGCTGCGTGAATATGTACTTGAGGCTCTTGTGGGCTCAAAAGAGCTCGAACTCCTCTCCATAGAGGTAATGTCTCCAGAGTCTCAGTACGAATATGACGGCTGCCAACTTTAGGTCGTGTGTAGGATAATTCTCCTCGTGCTTCTTTAATTGTCTCGAGGCATACGAAATTACCCTGTCCCTCTGCATAAGGACACAACCCAGACCAACGCTAGACGCGTCAGTTTATACAGTGTATCTAACCCCTTGCTCTGGCAATACTAGAACAGGGGCGGACGTAAGCCTGTCCTTCAGCTCCTGAAAAGTTGACTCCACCTTGTCATTCCAGGAGAACTTCACGTCCTTCCGTGTCAACTGAGATAAAGGTCTCGCGATCTTTGAGAAATCCCGAATGAAGCGTCGATAATAGCCAACGAGACCCAAGAAACTCCTCACCTCAGTGACAGAACCAGGATGCTCCTAGTACTGAACTGCAGCTACCTTAGACAGGTCAACTGCCATGCCATCCTTGGACACCACGTGTCTCAGGAACTTCACTTCCTGCTTCCAGAAGTCGCACTTCTTATACTGTGTGAACAATTGATGCTGTCTCAGAGTATCCAGGACCAAGCGCAAGTGCTCCTCATGCTCCTCTTGACTCCTGGAGTATATCAAAATGTCGTCAATGAACACAACAACGAATCTATAGAGGAAAGGCCAAAATACCCTGTTCATCAGATCCATGACAATGGCTGGTGTGTTCGTGAGACCGAACGACATCACAAGGAACTCGTAGTAGGCAAAGCTGGTCCTGAATGCTTTCTTCTGCACGTCCTGATCCCTGACGCGCAATTAATGATATCCTGACTGAAGATAAATCTTCGAGAAGTACTGCGCTCCTCTTAGCTGATCAAACAAATCATCGATCCTGGGTCTCCATAGCACAAATACACCGTAATCATTCACATGAAGAGTCTAAGGCATTCCATGCATTTCATTTAATCAAAATTGTCACAATACAAGGGATATCTCCTTACAGGCATCATGATAAGAAGTACATGGGAACTAAGACAGTTAAAGCTACAACAACAACATAAGTAAACCACTAGCCTTAATAGGCTTACACAACATAAAGCAGGAAATGACTAACTACTAACAACAACAACTAAAATCTCATCGCTAGTCTGAGTCGGGTGATGAAGGAGGAGCACCCTTATCCTGCAAGCAGCATAGGATCGCCTTCAAGGTGCGAGTCACCTTACCGAATTTCCTCTTCATAACGGCCTTGGTATCCTCGACCTCAGCCCGAAGTTCTTAAACTTTCCTTCGCAAGGTGACCTGACTCTCCTCAATTTGGGCAATGCGATCATCACTAGTAGCCTGAGCAGAAGGAGGAGGGCTCTCATCAGTATCCTGAGCCTCCTCTTCTACCTCTTCCTGAACTTCTTCCTCTTCTTCCGCTCCAGGTTCTCCCTCACTTGGATACTCTTCGTCATCAAAATCGCCCTCTCTATCCTCATCAAGCTGAGTCTCACGGTACTGGGACCCGATCTTCATCTTGACCATGGTAGACTCATCAATGCAATGAATCAGAACTGGTAACTCCGGCCCAAGTCTGTAAGCAAACTCAAGCGCGATCTTGCATATAAGCCGGCCAAAAGGAAGCGACTCAGACGTTCTCCTTGATTTCACTATGAGGATAATCTGCCGCAACACGAAAGTGGCCATACACACATTTTCTCCCTGGGCCACCTGATACAAGAAATCAACCATAAGGCGCATACATTCAATGCGATTTGTTGACCTAGGATACACGTTGAACGTGCAAATGTGGTGTAGCAGGCGCAAATCATCAGACATATGAGACGCCTTGAGGCTATTGTTAGACTACCATGGAACTAGTCTACCACATAGGAACCTGGTACGGCGATCTCGCTCACGCCTACTCATCAAATTCTTTACACTGGGATGAACATCACCAAGGGGCACGTTCAGAAGTCGCGCTATCAACCGAACATCGACCGTATCCATCCGGTTTCTACCAAAAGGAATCTTGAACTGCAATGGCTCCAATGTAGAATTCTGGATACGAGCGTAGAAGGCACGAATGGTGCTCACATTAGCATGAGAACGGGCTTCAAAGAGCGGACCCCAATGTGCAGCTTCAATGCGCTCGAATAACAGGAATTCAACTAAGAGTCACCCTTCCACGTCCACCTCAAACAACACCTTACGGTCAGTATATTCGCCGTGAGGCATCTCTGCTAATATCACTCGCCCAATTTGAGCATGGGGATCCAAAATCCCGCTTTGTATGAAACTCCCGGGCTATGCTTGGACTTGAGGCGGTGCTTGAGCTAGCGGCGCCACCCCTCGGTCTTCTTGATTACGCAGGGTGACTAGGCCCAGCCTCATCCGTTGCGGTCTTTCTCTTTTCCATCAAAGAGAGGATGGTGGAGAGAGAGAAAAAAACTCAAAATGGCTTTAACAAAAGCCATGAAAAATGTGAAAAATGTAGAGAAATGGCTGTCCAAACAGAAAAAAGGAAATATAGGCGTTGTAGAGGGATGCTTCAAGCTCCTAAGGGCTGGATTTTAAAAAAGAAAAGAGAAGGATAAAGGGGAATGGAGCGCCACCCGATTTCAGCCACAAATGGAGGTTGTAGGACCTCCAACGGATGAGATTTGCAAGAGGAGGAGTTACAAACTGTAATGGAGGGATGGAATGGGTTCGGTTTTAACAAGAAATGGGTTTGGGAGGGGTTTGGAGCATCGATTTGAGATAGGGCAGCAAGAAAATAAAAAATGGAGCTTGGGAGGGGCGTTTTTGTTAAGGAGGTGCCCTTTCTAAGGGGTTGCAACGGACGGACCACACATGGGAGGGGTGCCCTACCCCTAAAACCACTCGTGCCCGAATTTCAGCGCAAGTGGGGCCCACTCATCGGCGATGCATCACCGGATCGACGATGGCATCGCCGGCCGGTCGCCCATCCAGCCAGTGGGACCACATGGGTTGGGTCCCCCCTGCCTCAGGGACCCCAAATATGTATGGGCCCCACCTTAGCTCATTTTATATTGGCCTAGGGAGGCCCAAACTTTCATTCAGGGCTTTCTGGGGCCAATCTGTAAACTTGAATGTAATCCCCTATCATGCAGCATATTATTTTGGGGTAGAAGGAGCTAATACATCCATCTAGCCCATTAGTTTTTAAATATTACAAACTTAGAATGGCCTGATGGCCAGTTTTCATGAAATTTTACTATTCACTGTAAAATTTTGTCGAAGTATGATTTTATATTATTTTCACATTATGATCAATGCCTAACATGAAAATTCAGAGAAATAATTAAAGAATGGAGTGGTGAGAGGAAGAATTTTGAAGAAATTAGGTGAAACGGGGTTTTTAAGCCTTAACGATTAAATGTAAGGGTTGTGGTTGCCCCACAGCCCAATTATTCACATTTACGGGTTTATAACCATTCAAAGAACATCTCAAAACACCTATCTACAATCTAGGAGCTACTTAGGTCACTTCACGCCACCCTAGATGCGTTACGGACTCGATCGCGCGATCGATACAAATAGACTTCGCCTATTGGCGAATCTGCGATCCTATAAGTGTTTCTAGACCTTTCTCGCACCCACCTAAGTCAAAAGAAGCGACAGCGTACGTCGCGTGACGATAACCCAAGCCCGGTATAATCTCATTCATGCTCTGATACCAACTTGTAACACCCTGAAAATCGGGGGTCGTGTATAAAACCAACTCCCGAGTTCCAAACCGTCACTTATGCAACAAAAATGATTATGATTCAATGTTGTCTGAGTTAAAGCATTCACATGAGTAAAAGTATACCAAAACTGTAATTCATACTCCAAATTCAGTGATAAAAGCAAGCAGAAGACTAAAGGATATACATATCACTGTATGGAAAACAAAATAGATATCAACTGTCTCCAAAGTATGAATACATCTCTGAGTCTCATATACATGTAAATAGACAGAAATCAAATATCCAAAAAAGAGTCCCATTGAGAAGTCCCGCCAATCCAGGCCCCCTAAGCAAAGCCGTCGTGGTACTGCATATATGAGAACTCGTCCTGGTCCTCATCATAGTCTGGCACTACCTCCTGAATTGCTGCCTCACCTGCATCTAAGACAGGGTCTGGTGGGTGTTACAAACACCATGCCGTAAAGTGGGAGTGAGTAGCTCACTCAGTGGAATAATAGAGCAAAGATTAGCATGTTCTCAAATCAATCATACGATAATAGTAAAGCAGTAAATCGAACATTCCTAATAGTGTTGTTAATGCAATATGACATGACATGATGGATGCCCTCACCGACATTCTCCCTCATATGGCACCATCTGCGTCCGCGGCATGCTTGCGTACCGCTCAGTGCTCCACATCTTCCATGCACATGCAATGTGATGGTGATATAATTACCGAGTTATTATTAGTCCTTTTCATACAGCAATATTGGGAAACTAAGGTACTTTCCTTATATCAATCCCAACACAGATCCTGTCTAGGGTCGTCACTCCTAGTAATCTCATACGATGTATATTTTGTAGGTCGCTGCAAGGGCTGCCAGGGCTGTTGCTCGCACTCGTTGCACCGCTCCCCCATCACCTTATCAATACAGGCCTACTGTACTCTCACTGCTATGGAAGGGTCGTCGCCTCCCGTAGACTCAAAATACGCTTGTGGTCACTATAAAGGACTTGTCGCCTGATCAGTGTAGGCCGACAGTAAGAATATAGTGTCCCATACCACCATAATCTGCTCATGAGTCATAGGTGCTCACTGGTCACTACGGGGAGGTTTGTGGCCCCAGCGTAGGCCGACAGCTCGACCACGGTGTCCCATACCACCATGCCCGGCTCATGAGTCTTTATGGATCAAGGTACCATGGTTGACAGGGTTTACAATGGTAAGTTCAGTACCCTAGGTTCAAGCAGTTATGACTCATACAGGGTGAACATACAATGGCCAGTTAGGTTACTTGACGGGCTCGACTAGCACGAGCGCATCTCAAGTCGAACGACATGAAGTACATAAAACACCTCGTGTGGCCTAACCACTGCCGCCAACTCCAAAACATGGCTCGTGTTCATCGACACGTCGTTCGTGGCAAAGATAAGCCAACCACGAATTCACTCAGTTACCGACTGCCTGGATTAGGTATAGTCCCAAACATTTATGAATTCACATCAGCAATCATATGAGAGTAATGGAAATGAAATACAACAATGTGAGCATCTTAACACATGTTATAACATACAACTTAAGTGAATCATCTAACACATGCATTTCATACATATAATGAAATCATGCATATAGCCAACATGTAGGAAATCATTTACATCAGAAAATTGTTTGAGAATTCAATCTCAAACTAGTTCATAACACCATTTAATTCAATACATACTAATACAAACATTTATACAAACACTTAAACTACACACTTAAGTCTACATATAGTATGTCGACTCAAAGTGTGCAATTAGGCCAATCTCTTAGCCAAACCAATTATGCACGCATTCCTAATATCCTAATGCGACAAGAAGCCATGTCAATCACATCAGCAAAATATGGATGAAAACAGTATTCCCTACAAATGACTAAAATGCCCTAAATCTCATATTTTTCGTCTGCTTACGAAACAGGAAACGGACAGCATGTTGTACATGTCAAAGGGCATTGCCGTCGATAATCTACTATTAAACGACATTGTAAGCGTTGAAAACAGTCAATCAAACTGTCTAAAATCCACACCTTTTATCCTACAAGCGTATTGATTCGAACGGAGCGTATACGCTTCGTCTACGGCGAACCAGGAACCTATTTTACAAGATGTATCAGCTACCATGATAAGGAACCAAAGGAACCTTAAATCAACAAGTATTTGAGGTATTTTCTTACCTAGAATCGTGGAGAAATCGTCGGGAAAGCGATTGAGGCGCGTTGCTTAAGCACGTGCAACACGTAGTGCAAGCAGTAGGAAATTCTCTCCCACTCTCTCTCACAATCTCTCACCTTTTTTCTCACACCAGCTAGGGTTTCTAGTAAATTCAGATGGGTGAGAGAAGTAAGGGTATAAGCCCCTTTTATAACCTAAAACTTGCCCAAAATAGGCTTGGGAACAATGTTTACTTGATGCCTAACCAAATCGGGACTGTTTCGTTCCAAAAAGATATTTCTGGTGGTCCCCTGGCCGAACGCGATCAGACTTAAGTTCATGCACGTCGGATGTCACTCACATC